>JAWZYU010000016.1:40526965-41956132 GCA_038380435.1 Ryuthela nishihirai | reverse complement strand
AGAGAATTTTTAGACTTGAAAGTCTTGCTAATTCTGATTGTTTGCATTTCAAGTAACTGTTGCGTCAGCGAAAAGTTATTTCAAAGCAGTGCAATACAAGCGTTTTATTATTATCATTCGTTAAATTTAAGCTCTATTATTACTGTTTTAATTAAGTTCGTATATTAGTTTAGTTTCGTTATTCGCAGTCAATATGGCACGAAGTCTTTTCCGTGTCATAAATCACACGATGTCCCGACAATGTTTTTGAGAGTTGCGACATCGTTTTTCGACATCGAATTCACAGAGAGATGATTTTTGGAATAGAAGTTAAATAAAGATTGCCGACTTTTTTTAAGAAATAAACTTCAATACACAGTAAATTTTATTCACAATGATTAGTTTGCTATATGTAACTATCATAGCAATTTCTTACTACATTCCAGTATAACTAAAATATTTTTGTTACCTGCTCGATTTCGTTATATTGATATTTCACTTTATTGGGAAGATATGAAAGATCTATATAAGCAAACTAATGTTAACTTATTGGGGTGAGAAGATTCATGTAATTCGTGCTTCAACGTTAATGTAAGATGAACTATGTCACCATTGCATAATGCATATTTATGGATTTCTGCAGGTGTATGATTCCGGGTGATTCAATGCATCCAGAAAATCTCAGGAAATGACATTTCATTGTTATCTGTTTAAATCGAAAAGATGAATTGTTTCGGAAGACAAAAAAATCGGTGTTAATCTTGACATAATTCGATGTTTATAAGCTGATTTAGGAAAAAAAATTGTGTCTTCAAAAGAAAATTTTTGAAAATAACTTTAGAAGAAGGTTCACTACCAAAGGTGAACTTATTCTGTTTCGTTTGTTTACAATGCAGAAATACCGATTCAGTGACTCAAACAAAGTACGTATAATAACAGTATATACATCAAGGGCATTTTAATAAATACTGATTTAACAAGCAGTTTTCTCTGTATCGAATATTTGATGCTAATGAATCGCTATTTCCTCATTTTTAATAAGGTCATTGGAGCATAAGAATTCTTCTAGTGTTGAACTGTTCTTTGAGAACGAATTTTTGCTATTTTGAGAGTCCACATTCAGTACACAGCAGTGTGTATATACAATATATTCAGGAATAAATCACCAAAACATTATTACATTTTCCAACGCACACTGGGAATTAAACAAATTTACGGATAAAAGCAAGAAATAAAGTGAATTTCACAACTTTTACCAACGTATATTGGGAATTACATAAAATAGCCTGCAAAAATGATGAATAATGTCAAATTTATCATTTGTTATGCGTAATCGTCGTATTAATTAATTAATTCCTTCTATTATTACATATTAATTAGTTGCTTCAATGTTTGATTTCAATCAGTGATATGAATTCAGCGAAATTAAGCAAGAAAAAATTATGCACGAAACAGAACCATGTGACTTTCTCGATGTAAATAAAATATTATACATTAAACAGTGCATACTACTGAACTTTCTATAGAAGTATACAATAAATATTTTAAATGTTTTTTATTATCCTACCCTTAATAAACATGGGCTGTAAATGGTAGATAGGCGTAAACTGGAAGGAGAGCTGTGTACCAATCCCTAGTGATGATGCAAGAACCGGCCAGGTCTAGCACCTAATGTCCGACCCCGCTTTCTCGTGGTGCAGGCCGTTAGTACCTTTCAAAAGAGATATTCTCTTTTGGAAGGGAACGGAAGGGGAGGGCTGCCAGTTCAGTATGGCCTACTGATCTGGTCATCTATGGCCACTTTTTTTCTTTTTTTTCAACCCTGCTGAGGAGTGGTCAACTTCACAGGGTCCTGGTGCTGACCATTTATACCTACTAGACTGGACTTGTTTATGGATTTGAGCTTGATTATGGATCATGAACTTGCTGCACTGGTGGGCCTCTGTTGAGGGAGAGTCTGCTGCTGTGTTTTCTGTTTGCTTCTGGGTTGCCAGCTCTAAGTGAACAGAGGCATGGGATACCTTATATCAGCTGGTGGATAATCCTAATCAGAGGCCATCGCAGGTACCTGAACCTTACTTAGCTAGTTGGGCATCGTCAAGCCTAAACTGGAGTAATGTGTCTCAGGCAGGCCATATGGCTCTTGAAAAAGTCGACTTGAAAAGGTGGTGCCTGAAGTTCCTACCAGCATCGGTGACTTCAGCCTTTAGCGGAGGAGGAACAGGTCTTTGCTCCATGCCTGCGATCAGGGGGCTGTTTGATATTGTTGGCCCTACCAATCTCAATAAACCTAATATCTTTAAAAATCCTACTAATCATTTTCTCTCTGCAGGAACGTAGAACGTGAGGACATTACATAGAGATTATTCTCTTGATGTCCTCATGCAGGAATTCCAGCGCTATAACCTAGATATTCTAGGCTTGCAAGAGACCAGATGGACAGGTAAAGGTGAGATACTTAAAGAAAACTTTAAAATTCTCTTTACAGGGAGGGAGGATGGAAAGCATCACCAAGGCGTGGGTCTGCTGCTCACCAGATATGCTAGTGATGCTCTTCTAGGATATGAGTGCATTAATGAAAGGTTTCTTACAGCAAAATTTCAGACAAGCATTAAAGACTTGAATGTTATCTGCTGTTATGCCCCCACTGAGGATTCTGATGAGGATGAGAAGGATAGGTTTTACAGACAACTTCAGGATATTTTGAATTCTGTCAAGAAAGGAGATATTACGCTTGTTCTTGGTGACTTCAATGCCAAAGTTGGTACCGACTCTGACCTTTGGGGAGGAGTAATAGGCCCTTTTGTTATTGGTAGCTGCAATGGCAATGGGCAACGTCTCCTACAGGTAAGTAAACTCAATGGTTTCAGAATAACTAACACATATTACAAACACCGCGACATACATAAAAACACATGGGTTTCACCTGATGGGCTGCATAGGAATATGATTGATTATATATTAATTAACAGCAAATGGGCTAGTTCTGTTAGAAATACCAGGGCATATAGGGGAGCTGAAATTGGATCTGACCATTACCTTGTTAAAAGTGTCTTGCAACTTAAACTTAAAAAGTGTTGTGCTAGGGTTAAGAAATTTGCTTTTAATACTGAAGCTCTGAAAGACCCAGTTATAGCCAAAGCTTACCATGATAGGTTACTTAGTCATTATGACAGTCATGGTATGCTTACTACTGAAGTTGAGGAAGAATGGGATCACTTTAAACAGGCTTTTTTAGACACTGCTCTTTTAGGAAAAAAGGAGCAGAAGAGACAGAATTATTTAAGTGATAAGGCACTTGAGCTTATTTCAGAAAGAAGGAACTGCAGGAATGTCCTTAATCAGTACCCTACTAGTCCTAATAGAAAGCATTACAAAGAACTTAATAAACGTGTAGAGGATCAGTTAGCTACTGATAAGAATCTTTGGCTTGATGGCCTGGCTGACAAAGCTGAGGAAGCAGTTAGACAGCAGAGAGCTGTACCAGATAGTTAATGTATTGTGTGGTAGAAAACAAACAGGTATACAGGGATTGAAGGATAAACAAGGTAAGGCTATAGAAGGTGAGGATTTTGTCATGGCTAGGTGAGCTGAGCATTTCAGTGATGTTCTAAACAATGTGGTTAATTCTACTCCCATTGTTTGCAATGATGATAGATGCATTTTTGGCTTTAATGCTGGCCCTATAACACAATCTGAAGTTAGTTTGGCTATTTCTAAACTTAAACTTCATAAATCCCCAGGGGTAGATGAAATTACTACGGAAATGCTTAGAGCTGGGAATGTTTCTGTTACCACTTGGATGACTGAAATTTTGAATAACTTTTATGATAAAGGCATGGTTCCTAAAGATTTTACCAGAGCTATTATTATCCCTATTTTCAAAAAAGGTGATCGCAGTTCTTGTGATAACTATAGGGATATCAGCCTACTCTCTGTTCCATGTAAAGTTCTTTTCATGATTGTGCTTAATAGAATTAAGAATCTGGTTGACAGGCAATTGCGTGATGAGCAATGTGGATTCAGAAGTAGTAGGGGATGTGCAGATCAGATATTTTCACTTAGGCAGATTCTTGAGAAGTGTTTAGAGTTTCAGAAACCTTTTTTGCTAGCTTTGTTGATTTCAAAAAGGCTTTCGACTCTGTTGATCGTCATAATTTGTGATTGATTGTGAGATCATGTGATATACCAGACAAGTTAGTTAACATAATGAAAGCTCTCTATAATAACACTGAGTCATGTGTGAGAGTTGGTAAGTCTTGTAGCAATTGGTTTAGCATTACTTCTGGTGTTCGACAAGGGTGCATTTTTCCCCCTTTTCTCTTTAGTTTGGTTGTTGATTATGTTATGCGAAATTCACATCAAGGGAAAGCTTTTGGCCTTAAATGGGCTGGAGATACGAAATTTCTGATTTAGATTATGCTGATGATTTAGCCCTTTTGGCAAATGATGTTGATGAGATGGCAATTTGGATCTAAAAGTTTTCTTTCATTCGATTTCAGATCTCTTTCATTCGAGCTGTTGATGACACTAGTAGTAGAGTAGGTTTGGTTATAAACAGAAAGAAAACTAAAGTGATGAAAATTGGTCAGGCAGGTTGTGATTCAGTTAATCTGAATGGTTGCAATCTTGAGCAGGTGTCACAGTTTAATTACCTTGGGAGCTACGTAACTGATACTGGTGATGTGCGGCATGAGATTAACAGACGAATAAGTATTGCTGCCGGGACTTTTAAGAATCTATGGAGATTGTGGAGAAATAGGTGTATATACCTAAAGACTAAAATTAGACTGTATAATAGTTTGGTTCTTTCTAGGGTTAGTTATGGTAGTGAAATTTGGACGCTGTGTAAACAAGATAACAGGAAACTAGATGCTTTTGATTCTAGATGCTTACGCAGTATCTTGAGTATTAGGTGGTTTAACTTTGTAACTAATGATGAGGTTAAGCAAAGGTGTCTGCAACCTCCTTTAAGTAGCATATTGTGCAGAGAGAGACTCCGCTGGTTTGGCCATGTTGCCCGTATGGATAATTATAGATTGGCGAATAGGGTTATGAACAGTGTGCCTAGATTCCTCAGAAGGAGGAGGAGACCTAGGATGCGGTGGGCAGACAATGTCAAACAGGACCTTGTTAGAATTGGTGTACAGTGGCCGGATGCAGCAAATGTAGCTCAGGACAGATATGCTTGGAGAATTAAACTGCGCGGTCTGGTTGGACCTCCGTAGCCTATGGCTGCTTGAGGATGATGATGATGAATAAACATCTCATCATCTGATTTCCATTGGCTTCTATGCTTAAACTAGAAACAGCTTTCAGATCCAAATTAATTTTTGATCATTCGAAATGATTTCATTCAGTCGAATACTTTATATAGAGTTGTATATGTCCATTAAAATCTCTGTCAATTTAATGAAAGGAGTCACATAAATGAAAAGCACTTGGGTTGAAACTAGGAAATTACAGCCACGATACATCAGAAAATTTCATAAATAATCGATAATTTCTAGACAAAATTTTGCAATAAATTTCTACACGAATTAAAACGAAAAGTGTAAAAAAGGAGTGCTGAAGCTCTTGTTAATAATTTAATCACTAGACTATGATAAATAAAATATTTGAATTCATAAAATTTGCCTAACTTCGAAATATTATAATTTTTATTTGTATTTTTAAATATACCATATGAAGAATAATTAATGTATTAAATAAAATAACACGAGTGTAAAATCTGAGTAGAAAAATGCTGATTTAAATTTCATACATCGCACTTATTTAGATACGGTGTACTAATTAAATGTTCAAATACGTAATACATAAAAGTAAATGGTTGCAATTATTTGTGTTTACCCAGCAAATATTTTTGATTAGAAAATAATAATAATGATGATGATGTATTACACATTCCTATATATTCCAATATTTGAATTGTAAAAACTACCGAAAATTTTCACATTCACTAAATTTAATTTACGATATAGCGATATGGTACAGTTGCTCAAAAAAGTATCCGAACACTATGGTTGATTGCAGAATTGAGAAAAAAATATAAACGTCTACGTACACGAAGGTTGACAGATCACTAATTTCTAAAAAAATCGTTGCCAGATATTTTTTCTGAATTCTGTTATCGACCATAGTGTTCGGAAACTTTTTTGAGAAATTATACATGAATTATATTACTCTTAAAAACTGTTTTTAGTAGTTAAATCGCAATAAACTTCCTCAGCAGTTTTCCACACCGCATACCTGTTTTTGTAGAATATTTAAAATTGCAATGATTAATTTCTCACAGAAATTTCTTTACAATTAATTTCTCACAGAAATTACTTTACAATTAATTTCTCACAGTAAAATACTGACGAGCATATACCAGTGTTAAAAGTGTAGAAAACAAACGAATTTACGTTTGTCACGCTATCGTGTATGATTCTTAGCTCGCAGTATAAATTCTCACTTCCTGCTAGACAACCTCTTTCGTTGCAAATAGTTTGTTATTCAAGACTCAAGAAAAATTTAGAAATAATCTTTCATCTTTCCAATCACACACATTAGGAATCAGAAACTTTAAACAACTGTTAGTAGTAGCTTTTACATCGTGAAAAAATATCATGGCTTTCTGGGATATTGTTTCGAATTTCGCAAATGTTCGCTTATTCTAACAGCAATATGTATCCAAGAAAAAAATTTTTAAACTTGGTTTCATATTACTTTTATTATCGTGCAACATATTGATAGAGTTTCAAAGAGTATTCTGTCACACCATTTGAAATATTTTTATTTCCTTTTATCATAGCTTTATTAATACTTAATACCTTGTCTTTGAGATTATATTGTGATAGTTTTAAAAAAGTTACATAAACTGAAAGAGTTTGTAAATTTAAGTTGGTGTTTGCTATTAATTTCATATTACTGTAATATTTTAAATAAAAGATTTTAATTTTATGGTGAAAAATAGCTTTGCGAATAAGGAGCAGAGAGCAATTGCAAAAATCAATTCTGAGAAGTAAAGGTAATGCCGTTTCAATACACGGTGATTTCGAATCTTGGAGTTAAGGTATTTTTTCCCTGAACTTTTCTAATAATCCCCCTCCCTATCTACTTTTTCAAACTATTATTTCATGTTTCTTTAAAAATTACATCCGTTTTTGACAAGGAAAATGTAAATCAAACTTATCGCGCAAAATTAATGGGGAGAATCTTGAACTTTTATTTTCAATAGTAAAATTCGCTTCGAAAAAAATTTGGATTTTGAAAAAACTTGCGAAATTATGAGCATTTATGTATATTTGTAATGCGTAATAAATGGCATTTTTTCTTCCTTTTTTCGTTTAAAATACATCGCTAATTCACGTTTTTGTTGTTAATTTTAGATTGTTATTTTATCGTTCAATTATCGTTGCAAAAAGTTGTCGATTCTAGCAACGTTCACAGTTTTGTCTTTTTAGAGAAGATGGTATTGTCTTATTTTCAACTCATCCCTTTGACATAGAGTTGGAACCTGAACTAGCGTTTGATCACCAAGTAATGTTTAATAGAATTTAGATAGCACTTACATGTTAAAAATTGATGAAATAAAATAAAACAAGAAAATTTTGTAAAGAATTTCACTATACCATTAAATGACCTGATTTTGAGTTTTCAGAATATTGTAGATCTGGATACAATTTAGAACATGTTATATGCAATTTCACAACATTAATATAAAACTCCAGTTTTGTTGAACACCAAATCTCACTGTTGTTAAATTATGAATTACGTTGAGCAATAAAGCTTTCACAAGCGATTTCTAAACTGTTTTGGTTGATTTTGTTACTTATTCTTCATTTGTTGTGAAATGTGTTTGCATTGCAGTCTATTAATATTTACTAAATGGATTACTTTTAATGTATTATGATATAACTTTACATAAATATATATTAGTTATAAGACATATAAGCTGAAATGATAAATTACAATTAATTGAAAATGCTATTTACTCACTTTAGAAATTTATGTGTTTGTTCTTTATGTTTAAATAAAAAATATCAACGTACTGAATTGATCTTATTGAATGGAATAAATTGAATAGCTTTTAAATAAATATTTGAGAACTATTATTCACATATGAAAGTTGTTTTAGAATAATATTTCTAAAATCCATAAAAATTCTTTGACTTTTCTTTTTGTTAATTTGTATATACTTTGTATCTTTGAGTGTGTATTTAATATATTTATTCCCCCTTTATTAATTGCAAGAATCGTGGGAAGCAATGCTTCCATTGCTTCCCATGCTTCCCTTACGATTGATATTCAGATCCCTTACGATGCAATCTTTCACGGAAGCAATGGAAGCATTGCTTCCGTTTTGTCAATCTTCTAATTGTAATAATATTGGTGTCCTATTGTTATGAACGAAATCAAGTTTTCACTTATTCTTACACACTACGACCATGAAGATGAATAGTACAAAGTTTCAAAACGCTGCATAATATTAAGATTTCTATTTGAATTTCAATGTCTATAAATAATAAGAAATACATGATAGCAATATATTGTTTATAAACAGCTAAAACTACCTATTCTAGCATCAAATTCCTCAAAGCGGTAACCTGTATTCGCACATTCTGTAAGGCTGTGTGTGCCTTTGTAAGAATCTACATCAAATTTTGCTTTCTTAGATGATGCTAGGCATACTATTCTACGAGGAAGTCACATTCCTTCATTGTTATCACAAAGCTAGCACACATGAGTGTAAAAAACAATGTCCAAATCGTATAACTTGAAATCAAGGAACCTTAAGTTTTTGCCTAAGGTCATGCAACCACATGAAAACGTATAGTACGTTAAAGAGTTTTAACTTATTTTTTCTTCTGTCTACGTGACATAATTTAATTTTTGTTGAGCTAAAGGAAGAATATTGACCTATGCATTAAAAAAAAATAAAAATAATCTCAATTTTCTAAATAAATTTAACTTAAAAAATCAAATGAACCTCAGCTTCACTTGATTCACTTACGAGTTATCTCTTTATAACTGTAATGTTACAAGATATTAAAAGTTTTTAAATTACCCCTCAAGCAACTGCTTCCATAGACGTCTGACAGGAGCCTTTCAGCATGATACGCCGTAGGGAAGATTTGTAACGCAAGCGAGTCTTCAACAGAAAAGAAGAAACATTCATGCCTTGTTACGTCAACTCCAAATTCCAATTTCCAGTTATAAGGAGTGGCTCTGTCGGTAGCGCGCCAGGCTTGTAATCCGTAGTTCCCAGGTTCGAGTCCCAGCTGGGACAGCGTTGAGATTTATCTCTGCAAAATTCCCTGCCCTGCCAACGGTTAGTAGGGGACATTGATGGGCTTGGAAAGGCCGCCGTCCGTCGGATGGGACGTTAAGCCGTGGCCCCGTGTGCGGGAGAGCCATACCCTGTGCACGTTAAAGAACACGCTGGATGGCCTTGACGGGAGGCTACCATCTGTCTCCCAACAGCTGTTCCAGTGGGTCCCCTCCCCCAACCTTCTCTGAGCCTTCGGGGTCCATGTGACCTGGCCATTTAGCCCATGGTGTGCAAAAAAGTGCCGCTCAGAGGTAAAACAACCCAACCCAACCAAATTTCAATTTCCAGTTATAAGGAGTGGATCTGTCGGTAGCGCTCCAGGCTTGTAATCCGTAGTTCCCAGGTTCGAGTCCCAGCCGGGACAGCGTTGAGATTTATCTCTGCAAAATTCCCTGCCCTGCCAACGGTCAGTAGGGGACATTGATGGGCTTGAAAAGGACGCGTCCGTCGGATGGGACGTTAAGCCGTGGTCTGTGTGCGGGAGAGTCATACCAGTGCCTACGTAATAGGAATGCCTGCCGATTTCTGCGATTCTCCGTGTTAGCAAGCGCGCACATGAGGGCAGCACCGTTCCGCGGTAAACTAACCTACGCTAATGGTAAGTATATAGCGATCTGGTCGAAGTCATGGTAAATCAGAGGACAAGTCGACAGAAAGAAAGAATCAGACAGATGGCTAATCGAGTACAATAAACTAGAATCTTTCTCAGAGATACAAACGGGAATAATGACTCCTTAAATACTAGACAAATGCTGTTGAAAAATTGAGATTTAAGTAGATAAAATTATAATCTTGAATTTATAGTAAGATTCCCATTCACATAACACAGAAATTCTCTAATATTTTGTTAGGGCAGTGTAACTCAGTTCCATATATTGTAAAGGTTTCTGCGATTCCAAAATATTATTTATTCAAAAGTGATCCCAGAAATTTTTTCCAATTACTCATGTCATCGTTACGTTCCCGCCATATTGATGCAGCCACCTGTCTTGCATATCCAGTTTGGAATAGATTCGATAGAAACTGAGTTTCGCTTCTGCAAAACATCACACAATACTGCATCATCGTTCAGACTTCTAGAAGACAACAGAAAGTAGACAGAACAGTAAATAATCAGATATGAACAAATCCGTATCAGAATCAATTTTGAAGAAAGCGGCAAACAGCGTAATAACTTATACTGCTACGAAGCAAGTAACAAGTAAAACAGCGGATCGCCAGCGCCAAATAGTACGGCCAAGCGGACGAAAATGTAACTAGCGCTGCTGTCACTTCACGTCTTGAAATCGGCAGGCATTCCCATTACGTAGGCATCGGTCATACCCTATGCACGTTAAAGAATACACTGGATGGCCTTAACCGGAGGCTACCATCTGTCTCCCAGCAGCTGTTCCAGTAGGTCCCCTCCTCCAACCTTCTCTGAGCCTTCGGGGTCCTTGTGACCTGGCCATTTAACCCCGGTGTGCAAAAAAGTGCCACTCAAAGGGTAAAACAACCCAAATTCCAAATTAGAACCCGAAATTATATACGCTAGTATTTCAGGGTATATATAACTGTATACCATGTATTCTTACCTATGGAAATAAATGATTAATTGATTTAATGTAATCAACGTATTATTGGGGAAATAAATATTGTATTTTATCGATTAGGAAACCCGGAACCATTTTCTTTCTTAATTCTTTTTTCTCACCATATGTGGGCTTCGAACCCAGATCTCTTAGAACCTAGATATGAATCCAAGTACTCTACCCACGCTGTCACCGGAAAGGTTATAAGACATTATATTATTAAAATAAAATAAAAACCACACTATTAGACAGTTTAGTTACTTACTTTTTTTTGAGGAATTGACTTGGTATTAAAAAACACTTGAACAGAATTAAAATGCAGTGAAATCGTTGGAGTGGATCTAGTTTTATTGCTAAGCATTCAAACGAAAATAAAATTACTAAACTATAGGGTATATTCCAAATTAGAATCAGTGTAGTGTCTTGCTGCTTAATCCACTCTCTGCGAAAGAAGTACAAAAAAAGCGATAATTATAGAAGTTATTCGTTTCCGAGATGTTCATAATGAGTGCTTTGCATCATTCACTCGACTACAGTCACTGTGAGTATCAAATTCATCGCCGTGTTAAGCTGCCCATGTGACGCCGTTAAGTTTAATAGCAATCCCATAAGACCAGTTACATTGTACTGACTGTTTTCTTTACACTTCATGCGTGAATTGTTCTGCACGCTAATGTATCGTTAGGAGGCCTGATGAAAAAAGTGAACCAATGGGATATAACTCTTCTGTGTCGAGTAACCCATGCTGAGTTAGAGCGGAATGCTGCTCTGGGTGAAAAAATAGGTGCATAAAGTTGTAGTCAGTCTTCTAATGATCGTGTCGGTAAAAATAAATCAAGACGTCAAGCTTTCACTCTAATAGTTGGATTTGGAAGTGAAATCAGAACAGTAAATCTCTCGATTACTGAATTTTCAAATTTATATTTGACTAGTCTTCCGTTCATACGAAACTTGACAGTCGAAAACTGAGATTTTCGAAATGGTGAGATAAAACAATGGGAAAGAAAATGGTTCCAGGATTCCAAATCACATTCTGTTATAGGTAGGAATTTGGAGTTAACGTAACGAATTTCCTGTTGAATTTTATCCAGGCCCTTGATCCTCACCCCTGCTCATATTTATGCCAATGAATTGGAAAAAAGTGTTTTTAAATTCTATAATAGAATTCTATCAAGTTCTATTATAGACATAGACTTACATTTTAAACTTAGCAGTGGAAAGGTGTTTGGGAAGCTACTCAGGGGGCGGGGAAGAGCAATCGAAAAGTGTTACATTATATTCCAAACGATAAACTTCAAAAATTTGCACAACGTAGTTTGAGACCCTACATTGGGTTCTATTATAGGTAGAATTCGAAAATTTTTAACGGAAAAAAAGGGAGACATTAGGAAAGCATATGAAAAAAAATTTAGGACCGAAAATTGTGGGTATCGAAATATATTACAAAAGACAGCAACTTTTCAACGTCAAAACTCTTCTATTTCGCAGCTCCATTGGAAACCTGCCAAGTCGTACATCACGTACTTTGTCGCAATATGCCTTAAGAAACACTATTGCTGGGACAAGTTTCCGGAATAAAAAGACATTTAGAGTTATTGCGGGGAGAAAAAGTCCACTACAAAGTATAGAATGGGGCTGCTACAGTTTATCGCAACTGTTTTGAAGTGAATGCAGCTTTCTAATAGCTATCATATTGCAATAGCTCCATATAGGAGTTGCATGAAGTAGGATAGGCTTAATGACTATTTTGTAAATTAAGACTTTGTTATTGATTGAAAGATCTGAATTTCGTGAAAGTAAAATGTACAGCTTGAATTGAAAATTTCTTGTGTTATTGAGGGTGTTAATGATACGAAAATTCTAGTTCAACCTCTTATGGATCATGACACCAAGATATTTGGCCGTCTTTTCACACAATTTGTTTATCGAAGATTTGGCAACATGGAATGTGATGCAATCTCTCGTGGGTGCAGAACACTGCTACCTTTTCGCTGCATAAATTTTAGTGCGCCATTTCATGCACCATTTTTAAAAGTGCAAGAGCATCTCTTGCATTCTTCTGATTTCAAGTTTTGGCGAAATCGAAGATGCCAGAAAGGTTGTATCGTCTGCATAGATAGGTTGTGACCTTGCCAATCTTGGGGATATCCGAAATAAAAATATTAAATATTATCGGACCAAGGAGCGAGCCATGAAGCACTCCAGCTGAGATTCCACTGGCAGTCGAGATGTCATTTCTGACTCAGACTTAATATGTTCTATCTATCGTATAGTTTTGCAACATAGTCACTCTAGATGAAAGGAAACTGAAATGAATAAGTTTGAAGACCAGCCCCTTGATCCAAAACCTATCAAATGTTTTTGCTACATCCAAAAAGATTAAGCCGCTGATTCCTTTTTGCTTTGGGCGTCTGCAATTGCTTCGACTATGCTGAGGGCCTGGTGAACAGCAGAACACGGTTAGTTCTGCATACTGCATTTTCTACCCCTTAATAATTCATACGTTACCTGGAAAGTCATTGTGATGGACTCGCTCCGATCCTGTTGGACTGCGCCAGAATGTCGTGGCCGCCGGATGACGATGAATTTGTCCCTTAATTACCTTCACCCTTAGGGGCGGGGGTGGCTCAGTCGGTAGCGCGCCAGGCTCGTAATCTGTAGTTCCCAGGTTCGAGTCCCAGCTGGGTCAGCGTTGAGATTTATCTCCGCAAAATTCCCCGCCCTGCCCACGGTCAGTAGGGGACACCGATGGGCTTGGAAAGGCCGCCGTCCGTCGGATGGGACGTTAAGCCGTGGCCCCGTGTGCGGGAGAGCCATACCCTGTGCACGTTAAAGAACACGCTGGATGGCCTTGACGGGAGGCTACCATCTGTCTCCCAACAGCTGTTCCAGTGGGTCCCCTCCCCCAACCTTCTCTGAGCCTTCGGGATCCATGTGACCTGGCCATTTAGCCCATGGTGTGCAAAAAAGTGGCGCTCAGAGGTAAAACAACCCAACCCAACCTTCACCCTTATTTCGATGAAATAGCCGGTTCGCGGATTGTTACATCCGTACCGACTTATGCCTCAGACTTGCTGCGTCAAGTGATGTATAAAAATATATCCAACAATTCACGCACGAGAATTGTATAAGGACGACACAGTTTATTTACACTTATATACAATCACGCGCTGGGGATGCTCTCAACTCCTTAGGCCTTTGCTGTTTTGCTGCTGCAAACAATTACGCAATGAGGTGGAGAACCGCACACCTTGCACATCTCGATATACCGACCTCAAACTCCGCAAAATGATAATTAACCCTTGCCTACAATGTGGTTCACACACAATCCACAGAACTTTGTCAGATTCACCAAGAATCTTGACTCTCACTTAGAATCGAACCCTCTCCTTAAGGGTTTTTCTTTGAGTAAGAGTGGTGTCCCCTTGACGCGTGTCCAAACGACCTTCCCGCTCGACAGCTAGGCTCAAAAGGAAAAGTGGTCTGCCTGGAGAAAAAACTAAGGAGTGGCTTTGTGGGCGGTTATTTAACTACTCGGCTAAAAGAAAGATGAGTCGATGGTTGACCAAAATGGGTTTTGCTGTTATGCCATGAGAAAACAAAGTTTTGCGACAACTGTGATCGTTTTTTGCCAAGTTGCCTCGATGGGGACAAGTACCCTTAATTTTACAAAAACAATTTCAATTTTCACAACTCACCTGGATTTTATCAAGTCGCTTTGAATTTTACCAACCTATCAATATTTTGTCACGGTTTCTCGAATTTTGCCAACTACCCTTAATTTAAAAAAAATCCAATTTTCACAGCTCACCTGGATTTTATCATGTCGCTTCGATTTTTTCAACTCACCTAGATTCTAACAACTCCAATTTCCTTTGGGGGGAGCTTCCGCCCCCCCCCTCCTCCATCGTTACGTCGCTGCGTCACTATAATATAGAAATATGAATAACATGAAACTAACAGGAGTATAGGCACTGCTGCTGGAAGCAGCAGTATTCTCCTCTTAATCTCATATTTTTCATTATCGGTTTATGTTACCAGAGACGGATTTACACCTCACGGGCCCCTAGGCACGCGAAGTGGCAGTGCACTCTTACAGAAATTTTTGCGTTAAAAATATTGACATTTTTTGCTTTCACGACCAGAAAGAAAGGAAATAAGGTATTCTAAAGGGATTCAGAAATTTTAATGATAAGTAATATAATTTTTGTTAACAACAGTAAAATTAATGTAATAAATATGCAGTAACATTTAAATATCAAAGTATTAATTCGAAATTTAAACATTTTTCTTACCAAAATATATATTAGTCTCTTGGTTTATTTCACTATAATTCGTTTCATCTGTACGATAATGGTGTAGAATACGGCAGAATAAGTCGGCAAAATAGCTTTTAGATATTTATACTTACTAAATTTCATACCCTAATCATGTAAATCTGATGGATATAAATGAACTAATAAGATCTTCCAACTATTGGGACTTCTTCAAACTTATGATAATTAACGGATTAGCATATATATAATAATAATATATAAGTTAAATCATAAGCTAATCATTCAATTATCTGAAGAAGTCCCAAATGTTGCGAAGAAATCGATAATGACTTTTATTATTCTCTGTTACAGTGCTTGATATCATCTTATTTGTTCATTTTTATCCATCAACTTCATATGATTAGAGTACGAAATTTAGTAAGTATAAATATCTGAAAGATATTTTGCCTACTTATTCTGCCATCTACAACACCATTCTACAAAGTACTGTTTAACATCGAATAGATGAAACGAATTATAGTGATGTAAAACAAAAGGACTAATCATTTGCATTTTCACTTAGATCTATCTGTATTATATAATTTTTCTTACCTTCTGTATTTTTGCTGTGGAAATGAACAAATTACATTAAATCATCAAAAATATCAAGACATTTTCATGTTGTGCGAATGGATAACTATATTCAAAGCTCCTAACTTTGGATTAAGCGTTTTGTAGCAAAATGTCACAAGAAATGGAAAACCGCAAAAAAAATGTATTTCCCAATATTTAGATTTTAAGCAATATATTTTTATTCTTTAAAGGGTTCTCGAAACTGAAACATTTAACATCAGTGTTTCTAACCGTAAGAATTTATCTTAAATTTATAACAAGTCGTTTGCTGAAATATATGTAATTTTAAAAGTTCGGGAAACGTTTTTCACTTTGCAACAATTTTGAAGCAGTATTTAGTACTAATGTAAAAGTAGTACCTGCTGTTAAATATTTCAGCTTCAATAATTCTTTAATATTAAATGAATATTTCCTAAACTCTAAATTTGAATAATTTGATTGAGTTCTAAATTAATCTTCTGCGGAATTTCTGTGTAAAAAATTTATTTCCAAAGTTAGGGAGAGATTTGTATGTGGTTTTCCTTTCAAACACATAGAAGTATCCCAATGCCTTTGATAATGTAGTGTATAGTCTTATAATTCACATACTTTTAAAAGTTCGTTTTCGATTGTCAGGAGAGAGAGAGTACTTTGAAAAGAGTACTGGGAACTAGTTAAATTTTCTGCTAATTGCAACTAGTTAAAATTAAAGAAACACATAGTTTCGTTATTTAAATAAACAAATTGCAGCATTTAAATGATGTCGCCCCGATTACGTTGGCTCCCTTAGGCTAGTGTTTAATGAGAAATCAGGGCCTGTCTGAAACAGCACTCCTGAAAAAGTGAAAACCTTCCTCAGGAGCATAGCCATACCACTTATCAACATTTCAGCAGCATCCACCTTACCAATCTTCACCACTTTAGTTTCCTTCCTATTTATCACTAAATCTATCCTATTACCGGTCTCATTAACAGTTTTAATAAAAGATTTCATCTCGTCATTATCATTTGCCAAAAGGGGCCAAATCGTTAGCATAATCTAAGTCAGATATTTTATATTCCTAGATCATCTAAAGCCCACTTAGATGACCTAGGAATATAAGAAACTATTTCTAGGAAATAACACTTCCATCTTTCACGGTAGTTCTCCTGGATGCCGCTGTCTTTCACCTATTTTATATCATCTAAACCCTCGATTCTTCATCAGGAATCAAATGGCAGTGCAATGGATGACCCTGATGTAATGCCATCCGAGTTTCTAGAGCCTAGAAAATAAACTACACTGCACATAAATATGCATAGGAAATATTTTTTTTTTATCTTGAAATGAAAGTTTTGCTTAGTTTCACTATTCTCGTATCTCGGATAGTATTTTTTGTCTCGCGTATGCTTTTCACCGACTTTATCTTTTAAAAATTTCTTTCACATTTCATTACAAAGTAAATACAGTAGTACCGGTAGTCAGCGATTTGACAAAATTACAACTCTTTCTACGGTGACTTTAAATAAAACAGTTTCCGAAGATTTTATTAAGTGCATATATTTAGACATTCATTAAGTGTGAAAATATGTATTAAAAATAATTAAATTTTATATATTTGAAATAAGTAGCTAGAAAAAATTGGTTGCCTTGAGTGGGATTCGAACTACCGTCTCCCAGAAGCATGCTAGGATGACACTAAGGCTTGAATACAAGCTTGTACCTACTGTATTTGGTTTTTATAAATATATTTCTCATGCAATCCCCATATGTCGAATAATCGGAAGTTCACCGTATTAGAATCCTTTGCATTCACACCAACTTTTCTATTCCTCAAATGGACTTGAACAGCACCGTCTATCGGATATACCAAGGCCTCCTATGGAATTTATTTACCCCAGACTTTTTTGAATCAGAAAATATTTCTTGAGAAAACAAATATCTGAAAAATAATGCTTTTCAGAGGATACTAATTATATGAATACTTCTAATATTCTGTTCTTTCACATGTACCTTTTAAACTTCACGTTGTTACTAAAAATAATATTTACCATCTTCTGTGATGTTCATGTCACCAGATTCATGGAAACATCCTCAGAGTCATTCCACTAGAAAAAAAGCAATCTCCAAACGACGAAGCGATGCTTAAAAAGTGAATTAGACAAGCGCATACAAAGAGTTCGTGAAAGGTTAAGCTCCATAAATCCAGCCGCCCATTAATCGTAGGAGTGGGGCTTCGACCCACTCTAAAGTTCCTTTCAGTTTGCACTTACATTGATAGGAAAAGCAAACATCAATGTCAGCTAATGGTCCATTTCGAAAACAAGCTTTGCCGACGTTCTCCGACATTCTGTTCTGGTTTATTAGAATTCTTTGATGCCCCGTAAGGCAATAAAATGCAAGTCGCGGCTTATGAACTGCAAAGTAGGTCAGATGAGGCTCTCTGGCAAGAGAGTCGATTTCACTAAAACTCTGCAGGGATATAAAATTTTCATGTTTAATATCAATAAAAAGGGGGGGGGGGAATAATTACATTACCTCCAGACTTTAAAGCTAAGATGGAAAAAAATATCATGGCAATAAAGGAGAAATTTAACAAATTGGAAATTTATTTGATCACAGTGCAAACAGAATAATATAAAAATTATCTAAATATCTATTATCTATACATCTAAACGTGTCTGAGAAGTTTAACATTCTATCATTTTTGCGTTTTGTGCTACATAGAAAATATGGTGTATATATATAGTGTTATGTTTTTATGTATGTAACTTAACGCTCTTGAAGATTTAATATTCGCTTTTACGATGAATGCAAAAGAGAAAATATTTACTTCCAAAATGGAATTACCATTTTTCAGCATTATACCCTATATTCTATTAATGTCCTTATGACCTAAGTTTTCTCTCCTTTTCATAAAATGCAATAAGGTAATGCTGCCTGATAATTTTAATAAGATTAAGGAAGAAGTTAAACTAACATAATATATAGAGCGACATAAGGTTGACATGAGGTAAAAATCAGTATCTAAACTGATTTGTCGTTTCCTAATATTGGTCAACTATTTGCTCATAAACAATAGATTATATATGAATATTTCATAATTCCTGCACAGAATTTTATGGTTTTTTAGCAGTAGTTCATTTCTAATGCATAATACAAAGAAATATATGAATTAAGGTGACTTCATAAGATTGCTATCAAGTGTTAATTTAGAGTACAGAAAAATATTAACTGAAAAAGTAATCACCATCCTCAAGCAGCCATGGGCTACTTCAGTCCAACCAGAATGCACAATTTAGTTCACCAAACATATCTGACCTGAGCTACATCTGGCCACTGTAAACCAATTTAACGTCCTGTTTAACATTATCTGTCCACCGCATCCTAGGTCTCCCCTTTTTCTGAGGCCATTACGCACAATGTTCATAACTCTATTCGTTAATCTATGCATACGGGAAACATAGTCAAAGTAACGGAGCCTCTCTCTGCACAATATGCTGTTTAAAGAAGGTTGCCGACTCCTTTGCCTAACCTCGTCATTACTTACAAAGTTCAACCTTCTAATTCCGAAGATACTGCAATAAGCATCTAAAATCAAAGGCATCAAGTCTCCTGTTATCTCGTTTACAAAGGGTGCAAGTTTCAACCCTAAAGAGAACTAAACTCTTAAACAGCCTAATGTTAGTCTTCAGGTGTGTACGCCTATTTCTCCACTCTCTCATAGACTCTTAAAAGTCCCAGCAGCAATCCTATTTTTCTATTTAACTCATGACCCACATCAGCAGTATCTGTTACAAAGCTCCTAAGATAAACTGAGACACCTCCTCAAGAGTGTAACCATTCAGATTAAATGAAGAACAGCCTGCCTGATAGTTTTCCCAACTTTAGTTTTCTCTCTGTTTATAACTGTCTCATTAACAGCTCGAATGAAAGAGTTCATTTCATCAACATCATTTGCCAAAAAAACATCAGCATAATCTAAATCAGAAATTTTTAGATCTCTAGACCACTAAAGGCCAAAATCTTTCCCTTGTAGTGAATTCCACATAACATGATCAAGAGCCGGAAAAGGAGACAAAATGCACCCTTGTTGAACACCAAAAGCAATGCTAAACCAATTACTAGAAGCCTTACCAACTCTCACATATGACTCGGTGTTATTATAGAGAGCTTACATTACGTTAATTTCCTTGTTTGCATACGATAACACGATCAACAACAAATATTAACTGTCACCCTTTTTAAACTTTATCACCCTTTATCATAAAAGATATTCAAAATTTCAGTCAGCCTTGTGCTAACAGACACATTCCCCACTCTAAACATTTCAGTAATAATTTCATCTACCCCTGAGGATTTATGTAGCTTAAGTTTAGAAATAGCCAAAATACATTTACACTGTGATATAGGGTCAACATTAAAGCTATTAATGCATCTATCATCATTTCAAATAATGGGAGTAGAACTAGCCATATTATCACTGAAATGCTCAGTCCATCTATCCATGACAGAATCCTCACCATCAATAATCTTACCATGTTTATCTTTCAATCCCTGTATACCTGTCCGTTTCTTCTCAGAAAAAACATTAACTATCAGAGTCTTGTCTGCCACGCTATCTTGCCAAAGATTCTTATCTGCTATTAACTAATCCTTCACAAGTTTATTAAGCTCTTTGTAATACTTTCTGTTATCACTATTAGGGTTGATTAAGGATATTCTTACAGTTCAGTTTTCCAAAATAAGATTCAGTGACTTATCACTCAAAAAATTTTGCCTCGTCTGCTCCTTTTTTTTTTACCGAAAAGAGTATTGTTAGCATTAAGAAAAGCTATTCCTTAACGTCAGTAATAAGGAAACCATTACTTCATAACGACTAAGTAACCTATCATGATAAACTTTGGCTATAACTGGGTCTTTCAGAACTTCAGTGTTAAAGGTAATTTTTTTAACCTTAGCACAACACTTCTTAAGTTTAAGTTGCAAGATACTTTAACAAGGTAATGGTCCGATCCAGTCTCAGTTCCCCTATAAGACCTGGTATTTCTAACAGAACTAGCCATTTTGCATATTCTTATGCATCCCATCTAGTGAAACATGCGTGTACTTATGTATGTCACAGTGTTTTTAATAAGTGTTAGTTATTCATATACCATTAAGCTCATTTACCTGTAGGAGACGCAGAATCCCACGAATTCTAAATCCATTATCAAGCTCAGAGCCATTTTTCCATTCAGCACTAGAATCCTGTGGGGTTGACAACTCCTCAGCAGGGTAAGCAAAAAAAAAAGCAGCCACAGTAGTCGAGATCAATAAGTCCACACTGATATGGAAGCTTTCCTGTCCCTTCCACAAGAGAGTATCTCCTTTTAAAGGCAAAAAAGATCTGCCCCACGAGAAGGCGGGTATAAACTTTAAGTTCTAGGCTTCGCCGGTTCTGTGCATCATCATAGGTGTTTGGTACATAGCTCTCCTTCCAGTGAATACCTAGCTACCAATTACAATGAAACGAAACATTAAAAATTCTAAAATAAAAAAAAACGTCTTATTCGATATAAAAATGACCATTGAATAAATGCAGTAAAAACTCCCTTTTTGGCATCAAACACTGCAACTTGCTATTATAAAAAACTCTTCACCATCGATATTTAAAATACATTATTTTAGAATTTTTGCAAAATAATCGATTTTAAGTAAAACTTGAAACTGATTTTATATTATTTGGGTTAGAGGAAAGAAAGTTTTGGACTATGTATAAATTGTAGCGCCTAAATGTGTGTAAATATGAAATTGTGTAATAGGAAAGTGGTGATCGCAGTTCTTGTGAAAATTACAGAGAAATCAGTTTGCTCTGTTCCAAGTTCTTTACATTGATGTGCTTAGTCAAATTATATGTTGGTTATTTGGCTGATGAACAACTCTGAGATGATCAGCTCAGAGCTTGTAAGGTCTGCATAGACAGCATTTTTTCGTTTGGACAGACCGTTGAGGAATGTTTGGTTTTTCAAAAACCTATACTTATTAGTTGTGCAGATTTCAAAAAGAATACGATTTTTGGCCGCCGTAAATTCATAGATCATCGTTAAATAGTGTGACATACTTGGAAATTTAGTTAATATAACTATATAATTATAATTCTGAGTTGTGTGCGAGGGTTGCTACTGTATTTCGATGTTCCTGTTTTTGTGGTTTAGCTACGGATTACATTATTAGGAATTCATTGCAAAGGAAAGACGGGACTTAATCTAAAGATAAGCAAATATCTGACTCAGAATATGCTAAAGATTTGGTTCTGCTGACAAATGATGTTGAGAAGATGAAATCTTTCGTTAGAACTGTTTACGTGACCGGTAATAGGGTAGGTTTGGTGATGAAAAGAGATAAAAATAAAATGATGAAAATTGGTCAATTGAGTAGTGCTTCAGTTCTTTTAAAAGGCTGTGTTCTTAATTCCCAGTTTATCTTTGCAGCTGTGTGATACATATTAATACATAATGAGCCGCATCAGATTACAGAAGAGCAGGCATTGCTACTGGAAAGCAATTTGTGGAAATTGTACAAAACCTTGAGGAGAAAAATCTTTAGAAACATACACACCAAAAGGCTAAATTGCCTATACATATTATAATTTTGTCCTTCATAATATCTGGTATGGCAGTGAAACTTGGAGAGTTTGTAATCGAGATAACAGGAAACTTGATGCTTTTGAATTGGTGGTTAGTCCATGTATAGTACGAAATTAATCGTTAGCATTCAATAGTGCATGTATAGTACGAAACTAAGGAAACTGTATATGTGCAATAGATACTCAACCCTTTTATTAAACACTTCCAACACTATACCCATTGAAACCGATATTCAAATTGCAAGAATCCCAAGTGTCTCTCACATGGAATTAGCCTCTCTCTCTCTCCATCCCATTACACCAATTATTTGAAGAATTCTATGCTACGATAGATCCTATACACGTACCTGCTTGCATTATACCTGGCACTTAAAGAGTTAAAAACACTATTTTTTTTTAGCTACAAACTTCTTCAGAACACGGGGGAACATAAACAAAATACTACTGCCTTGCTTAAAATCTTTTAGAGAGGCCCTTCACCTTCCTTTTTTTGGGGGGGGGACCTTGGGGATATGGGAGCGATGAGGTAAACGAAATTCTAATTACCTTAGTTGCTACAAAGCTTTCAGAAATGAAAGAAAGACACTTCGAGTTCCCCAATAACATGACTTCTTTCGGAATTTTAGCCATTATATATAGGATTAGAATATTTTTCATATTTAAAATTGATAGCAAGAAATTATAAATTTTGGTTCTAAAGATTCAAATGTTTAGAACTGAACTGAAGTTACATTTTAAACGAAAACTCTATATATCTTCCAGAAATAACTGTTACACAAATTAATAAACTTACTAATTTAATGGATAAATAAATCTTCAAGATATGATAATATCCACATCAAACGTTAAGGATAAGATCTTTTGATACAATAGATCATTTCTTATTACATAAAAAAATTTGAAAATTATGCATTTCGAGGTATTTTATTAAATTGGTTTAAGAATTATTTAATAAACAGATATTCTATCATTAAAATAGGCAATTTCTCTAGTTCAAAAACAATTAGATTCATTTGAATTACACAAGGCTCTGTTCTGGGTTCTTTACTCTTTTTAATATGTATATATAAATGATCTACTGTTTTTAAATTTAAAATATTTTTTTTTCTTAAATGTAGATGATATTTTAATAATGAATGGCAACAAACAGTTAAATAAAAATGTGGAAAAAATTCAATTATATTATAATAATATTACAATATAGTTAAATCATAACAAAATTAATTTAAATAATAAAAAATTAAGTGGATGGTGATGCATTCTCCAACATTTAAATCAAATAATAATTTTTTTTATTAAAACTCATAGGGTAAATTGTCCTGGAAAAAATAATTTTGCCACTGACTATGGATGTAATTGTTTTAAACTTGAACAGTACATCTAACTATACGTTGATTAATATTTTCGATGCAATATGCATATTTCTAAAATATGTGAATATCTGAGATTGTCTGCTCTAAATATTTTAAAGATTAAGATGTATTTTCAATACAAAAACATGCAATTTTATTCTTCACATCTGCATATGAATCAAATATTATTATGATACAACCATTCGTGGTACAACATAATTAACAAATATAAAGAAAATTAAAAATCTTCAAACTATAATAACCAAATTAACAATTCCAATGAAACTTAAACAAAATTATAAACTTTAAGAGACAGATTTCATTACTTCAACTTGTTATCGTATAGAAACTTATATATTTACAAAATAATCTTTAAAAAAATATTTTGATAATACATTTAAAAAGGAAATAAATCGCAGCAAAAATACTAGATTAGAAACCAAAAATTATTATAAACTACATAAATTTAAAAACTATTACGTAAGATCAGTAACTATATACTTTTAATTTAATAACATACGTTTTTTAATTTAATTACAAAGAAATTATAAATGTAAACAGTTAAAATAGACCAAAACTAAATTTGAAAGATTTTCTTAAAATGCATACCTTTATTAAATTATGGTAACCTTTTAATTTCATACCTTTATTAAAATTTGACAATCTTTTATGTAATTTTTGCATTTCTATATATATATATTTATCTATTTTTATTTTTATAAAACTGATAATTGCAACAACATATATATCTGTATTGGGAAGGTATTATTCAATTACCTACAGATAAGCTACTTAGCTTTGTGAATCCTAAGTATTTTGTATTTTATATTATATGTTATGAATAAACTAGAAGAACTGATATCGCCTCTGGCGCATATACTAGTTTAGTTTTCAAATAGTATGAAGTTTGTCCTTTAGCTACTTTTTCGCTCCTTAAAAGTTTTACTTTCAGCTGATGGATGATGGGGAAAATTCAAATAGTAGAATTTTATTACTAATTATACAACATAAAAAATATTTGCCTTTTTTTCGTAAATTTAAAATGTTGGTTTTCTCAAACTCCTGAGAGCAGATTATTGCTCTCAGGGGAATATCTCTAGACACTCTTACACCGAAATTTCAAATTTCTACCATAAACAGATCATTTTCAAAATGCATTAAAAGTTTCGTCATTTCCATATTTAGTGATCTCTAACGATATAAATTGAAACTACCTAAGTATTTGAAAAGTGCAAATTATATTTCATTAGTACCAATCCAATTAAATAATAAGTTTTCCAATTATCTCTTAAAACAAAGTAGTTGTGTCCACCCAGGGGGCAAGGGGTGATGTGATTGCTGCCAATGGAAACTTCGTGACCTTCACACTCTACTACCAAACTTTCGAATTTGTAGCGAAAATACATCGTTTGCAATAATTCATTTGAAATTTTTAAATTTACCCACACCCTTAGATGGGACAATTATAGCTTTTGAGATATTCGGAATGTGGAAATTGTAATAGTTCATTAATACTTATCCAACTGAGAAAGAATTCTTAATTTCTTCCTAAAAACAAACAATTATCTCCTAAAACAAACGAGTTGCGTCCCCACTTAGGGATAAGGGGTCGACTGATTGTTGACAATGAAAAATTAAAAAATTTTAGTATAAAGATGCTTTCAATATTCGTTGTAAATTTTGTAATTTAGCTTTTCCACCGTTAGAGGGCGTATTTATATCTTTTGGGAGATTCAGACATTTTAGTGGTGGAAACTTCTCATGACGTTCATATTCCACCACTAAAATTTCGAATTTCTAACACAAATGCATCGTTTGTAAATCTACGTCTAAAAGTTTGGAATTTTCAAATTTTTTCATCGTTAGAGAGAGCAATTATAGTTTTCTGAAGATTCCGAAAGTTCGAATCATAATGTTTCATTAATTCCTATCTAATTCAGAACGAATTTTTCTTTTTCTCTAAAAACAAACATTTGTCTGCTAAAACAAAAAAGTTGTTTTCGCACCCCCTTTGGTTTATGAAGTCAACTCATTGTTGGCAATGGAAACATCGTGGCCTTCACATTCCACCACGAAAATTTAAAATTTCTAGCATAAATACATCGTTCGCAATATTCGTTTGAAATTTTGGAATTTTCAAACTTTTCCACCGTTAGAGGGCGCAATTATAACTTTAGGGAGATTTCGAAAGTGCAAATTGTAATATTTATCGAACATGAAAAGAATTTATAATTTATCTCTATAAACAAAAAATGTTCGACGTCTACAAACGGACGGACAGACAGACAGATGAACAAAGCGAAACTATTTTCTCGCTTTTTTTTGAAAACCAGATAAAAGAAATTCATTAAAAAAATAATTAAATTGCATATTTATATATTTAAAAATAAAAGCATTTTAAATAATAAAAAATAAATGTATTTTTAATTCTAATCATTTAAATATTCAGAAACGAAATCTATAATTACTCAAGTTCGATCTGCAGAACCGAAGTTTATGATTACCCAGTTTTCAGAATTGAAATTTGAACAGATGCTCGGAAAATCGAAATTTTCATTTATGTATATAGAAGTTGAGAAATATGAATTAGATTCTGACGATGTGAAAAAATCTTTTTCTAAAGATTTAAATGCACATTTGAATCTTTAGTTCATGTTCTGAAGATTTAAATTACCCTTCAGGAGAATTACACATTTCCGGTGCTGAAGATTTAAAATGTAAAATCTATAAAGATTTAAATCACAGCTCTGAGGCTATTAATATTCTACATAAAAAAATTTAACTTACCATCTACATCTCAAGTTTTGATTCTGAAATTTATGTTCTCGAAAATTCTATTTTTTTTTCGGAAAATGCATGTCAAATCATCAAAAGTAAAATTTAAGCTTTAAATCTTTAAAATTCATAATTCCTTAATTTTTAGCTTTAGAATCATATAAAGAGAAATACACGAATAAATCATAGTGTCAGAAATATAATATTCTCTCTATCCTCTGAAAGCTTTCAAGCAAGTAAGATAAATAAAATTTTTGTTGTTTTTTCTTAACCTTCTCCTTCTCCATTAAAAAAATCTATCACTTCCACTTCTTTTGCTTCTTATTTGCCACAAGCGTTCCTAGTTCTCTAGGGATCCCTTAAAACAGTCCTATCAAACACAAACTTAGTGAATAGCAACTAACAAAAAAACTATATTTTTAAAGAGTCGCAAAAAAGATTCTCAACTTAGAAACTGAAACTTACATTTTAATGAATAATGAAACGGGAATAAAAGCTACATTTTTAAGAATTCAAGAAAATATCTTGCAGGAAGAACAAAAAAATTTTTAATGAGTACGATGATTGGAAAAATCGTTTAATTATGAGCCTAAAAAATATTTCGTCAACAAATTGGAAGAAATGAGGCATATTCAGTGTTTTAATGATTTCATTTATGAGTCCCAAGTCCCAAGGAATGAGAAGCGGATTGGACATGCAAAATTTACAGAGTTCGCATGATTCCCAAAACAGCAAAATGGCCCAGAACCAACAAATATGCGCGGCACTCGGAATCACAATTCTCCGGATTAATGCTAGAGTTCTTCACCATTAAACTAGCACCGGCTCAATCATTATCTACTGATTTGACCTACGAAACATCCTGAAAGTCGTTCGTGACGCCATCTATGATTAGTAAAGGCAGCTTCCTTTTCCAAAATTTGCTCAGCTGTAACTAAGCAAATCAGTGAAGCAAAGGGTTAATTAATGAAATACTCAATCAATTGCAAATACACAATTATTCGTTGTGATAGAGAACAATAAATAATTTGTTGATATAGTATTAATATGAATATTGAAACATGAATGTGTTCGAAATCAATGAGGTGTATGAATACTGACAAAATGAATGCTAGTCAGATCTAGTCGCGATATTAAAATGTTCGGAAGCCATTGTTCTGTATCAAGGCTATTATCATATCCAGAAAATTCTAAAGAGGAGGGCTAACGTGTGAATTCAATGAGGGTTTACGCTGACAGGCTTCTGTCTCTGTTTTTCGTGACTGATTCATTTGATAATTTGGAGACTGCCTTAGAAAATGTATGATATTCACTCACTCGTATAACTATGGTGGGCAGAGTTAGAATTGTATCCTGTCCTTGGGTACGCCACTGGTTTATTCAATTAGATAATGCATACCAAGTGTCCTTTTTTAATTTCTCGTGTTCATCAATCTATTACTAATTTAGTAATAGTCCTGGGTTTGTGTTCTTTGAGCTCCCGCCATCCTCGGAGACCTTCTACTATGGCGTATAAACTAATAGGGTTTTCGGTGGCCAAGCAGCTGCTTCAGGGAATATTTATTTTATTTTAAATAATTGTAAGAAAATTATAGGCTAAATCATTGCATCAGAATATTATGTGGCCAAATCACTGCGAGAAAATTACAAAGACAATGTGCTGGGTATGAAAATTATTAGGAAATTTCCACTACATAAAAAATTACTATAATAATTTACTATAAAATTACTATAATAATTTATATTTTTACTTCATCAAATAAAACGAATTGCAATTCCAACGCAAAGTAGAGAATATTTGAAAGTTAACATACTAATTCATCACGATAACCTTCAAGCTTTATTTTTTTCCCGAGTGCTGGAAACTTCTCAGCTACACACCTCTGCGAAATTTTCCAAAGAACATTAAACAAGCAGATCATGAACATGCTAGACATTTTGAAAATCCTCAAAAGCAATTTATTACACCTCAAACTTAAAACGCGAATTTCTTAGCAATTATTTCGGCAGCAAAAGGAAAACTCTATAATTCCTCCTAAATTAGTAATTCCCTTAATTTCCGTTATTACGCCTGGAAAGTTTTCTATATACATAAACACTCATTTATTTTGTTGGATTAATTCATCCAAAGTCTACAATCAACAACAATTAGAGGGAGCGAAGTGAAGAGGCAGTCAACTCTTCGATTATCTCAAGCTAAGAAACTAATCCGCGTTTGCTTCGCTGTGAAGGGTAGAGGAGGCAAGTGGCCCTCCAGTTCATCGTCGCTCATCCTCCTCTTCTTATCTGCTATAATTAACATGGCAACACACGTTCTAATTTTCTGGAGGCCCGCCATTAGTTGCACTTGATTACTCCACCAAGCCGCCCGATAAATACAGCAGATCATTTCCTCATTAGAAGGTACAAGATGGCGAAAAAATCCGTAATAAGCATTTCTACAGCAGCCGAAAGTAATTGCCTCATGTAAATTGTTCGTAATTTCCTACTGATAGCGTAACTCCATCAGCATAAAAAACAGAGGCATCCTCGGTGAAAATGGTATTATCATCATTCGTTATGTGCTCTTTACTCCGACGAATCTACTCCAAGTGCCGGGATGTATTTCAGAGTTCAGTGAAAAGCAATCAATTTTGTAGCATTGCGGACTGGCATCCAGCTGAGCTCTTTGACATAAAGCCGAACAGAAAAGTAATGTGGCCATTCTTAAGTGGCACATCTAAAACACACGTTTCGACAGCTGAAGATGTGAACTCGTTCTGGCTGCAATCGTTTGTATCAAGCATCAGCTCTTTCTGAAAGCAATTGTTTTTCGGATAAGTACGATTCCAGATCCGATCTTCTGTTTAAAGATCGTGTGGTAGATTGCATCTACTATAATCAAATCAAGACTGATTTCGTGGGGGTTCAAAAGGTGAGGAGCAAGGGAATCGACTTGTGACCATTAAAGCAAATATACTTAATGACTCGAAAACAGTACTGTTGAATTCTCCAAGAATAGATCTTTTGAGTACAAAAATAGTCTTTGGTCTCGGGCCTCAAAATCAAATTTTCATCCCTGTTGCAGGTAAAAATTGGTATTTATTTTTATGAACCAAAATTTATGTTTGGAGGACAAAATTATTAGTATATGCTCTTTGACATCCCCGGAAAAAAAATTAAGTCACCCTTCACCGCAATAATTTCATCAATCTATTACTAATGACATCAACACAAAATTTGTGATCACTGCAAAGTAAGCCGGTTTTTAATCTTTGCAGCTTAAGATCAGTGGCAGGAGATGGCACTCTGCAGTTCCCAGGTTCGAGTGTGCTACAGTTGAGATTTATCTCCACATAACCCCCCATCCTGTCTCCGTCAGCATTGGAACACCTTCTGGGTTTGGAAAGGCCGCTGTCCGCCGAATGGCACTTTAAGCCGTAGCCCCGTGCTTAGGAGTGCCATACACTCCGCACATTAAAGAACACCTTGGCCTAGACGAGAAGCTACCACTGTCTCCCAGTAGCTGTACAGTGGGTTCCCTTCCGCCAGCCTTCTCTAAGCTTCTGCTACCTGGCCATTTAAACTATTGTGTTAAAGCTCGTGTCACTCAGAGGTAAAATAACCCAACCCAGCTTAGGTTCATCCACACTTGCACCGCCTGTACTTTTGTATACTATTCACAAGTGTTTATAGGTAAGTTAGATCCGCTGTATAACATACGGACATAATCTGTGCGCGTTACATATTTGTGTAAAATTCCTTTTTCGTGCACTATTATTTAGCAATTTCCTAAATAGTGTGGTATAACCTTAATGATGCCAACAAAATGTACATCTTTTTTGTCTTAATGTGCTTCCTCTGATTTTTACCAGATGACAATTTACTGCAAAACATTGATAAAATAATGTGTCCAGAAACAATCACTCTATACTTACTTTAGAGATATGTAATAATTCTATTTTATTATCGCAACAACAATTGTTATATACCTACAGAAATCAGACGTATTCATCCTATACTTACTCCGACCATATGTAATAATTCTTTATAGCAACAAGAAATCATTTTGCACATCTTCTAGTTACAAGTATAGCTCTATAGTTATTTGTACCAAGAATTGATCACTCTGTACTCACTTCAGCAAGAACTAATCGCGTTATACTCGCTATAGCAAGAAATATTACCAATGGATACAGCAACGACTATCTCAAGCTTTTTTATGCATGTGAATGTAACATTACTTAAGAATGCGAATGTAGCATTACTTATGTATATTGACAGTAAGAGTTTTCAAAGTATGTGATTGTCATTTTCTTTGTGAATGTCACTGTAAGATTAATCTCCTATAATTCTGGTATAGATAGTTTCTCAGAACCTTTGTATACCAGAATTTTATAGCACATTTGCTTAAAAGACTTCATTGTCTAATTCAATTGTTGTTAAAAATATTCTAAATGGCAAATTTATTCATATGTTATTTAAAGAGTTATATTTTAAAAAACAATTTAAAAAAGATATTTGGCTGGAAACCCACATAAAGAGATTATTTGCATATTTCCCCCATATAACGAGATTACTAAGATACGTTCCCCACATTAAGAGATTACTCGGATAATTTACACACGTGTAGAGATCTGGTACTTTCCCTCACACGAACAAATTACTTGGATACTTCCTCCTTCATGAAGAGATTACACGGATACTTTATCCACATAATTTATATTATAATTTGGATACTTTACCCACATAAGAGATTACTCGGATGCTTTACCCACATGCAGATATTACTCGGATAATTTACCCACATGAAGAGATTATTCGGCAATTTTATCCACATGGAAGAGTTTACTCGGATAATTTACCCACATTAAGAGATTACTGGGATACTTTACCCACATGAAGAGATTATTCGGCAACTTTACACACATGAAGGGATTACTTCGATACTCTACCCACACGAAAAGATTACTATGATACTTTACCCACATGAAGAGATTACTCGGCAAATTTACCCACATGAAGAGTTTACTCGAATAATTTATCCACATGAAGATATTCCTGGAATACTTTACCTTAATGAAGAAATTACTCAGCAATTTTCCCCATATGAAGAGATTGCTTCGATACTTTTCCCACATGAAGAGATTACTGGGACACTCTACACGCGTGAAGAGATTACTGGGATACTTTACCCACATGAAGCATTTACTCGAATATTTTATTCACATGAAGAGATTACTGCGATTCTTTACCCACATGAAGAGATTACTCGGATACTTTACCCACATGAAGAGATTACTTGGATAATTTATCCACATGAAGAGTTTACTATGATACTTTACCCATATGAAGAGATTCATCAAAGAACGCGTGTATTCTATACCAGTGTCCACGCTCTAGTTCGAATATAGTTATTACTTATTGTGATCTTAATTTTCACGCGTCTAAGCATCAGCTACTCCCCAGTATGAATCTTCGGTACATTCAAATTAAGCATTTACCCAATAGCTTTATTGAAACACCACAGCGATTGTAATCTTGAAACATTCTTTCTGTCGTTACCCTCAAACTAATTAAAATTCATTTCTTCCCATACATTGAAGTTACATTAAAAGAAAATAATTTTTTTTGTCGCAAACCAGTTCAGATACGACGACAGAAAGAATGCTTCGAGATTACACCCATTGAATACGTGTTCACATCTAGATGTATATTTATTCCTCATCGCGCTTCATTCAAAGTCTGTAAAGTAAACTGACACGGAACGCTGTTAGAATCATCATTATATTGTAAACCCGATGGGGTTAAAGAGTGTTTTATAAAGTGACATAATAGGACGATGTAGCGGAAGAGAGAAAAGTTTGTACCTACCGTTTCATCTCTGATGTTTGCTAACAAAAAGAAATAAAAAACTTGGTCGCACAATTGCGTGACGTTTTAGCCTCTTATGGTCTTATCGCATCTCTCTCGTAATATGTTTGTGGGAATTCCAGTATCTGCTGAGCAAGAAAATAAAGAAGCTCTGACGTGTTACTTGGATCAGGCTGAAAACCACTCTGGTTGAATGGAAGAAAAAGGAATGTGGATAAAGGATTCAACTGAATGCTGAAGGGAAGGCAATTTCAAATCTCTCTGTGGAATTTTGGAATGCAGTATTGCTAAATACAAAGAAATCCCTTTGATGTCCAGGTTTTTTATAAAATATCGACCGATAATGCTTTAGTGGAAACCAAAGCAGAAAACAATAGGAGTTAATCGGTTAATTTTAAAAACGTTTAATTATTTATTGTTAATTGAACAATCTCTAAAATTTATCAGCTGATAAATAGCATTTTTGTACCAAAATATCATTTAGTAATTTGTTATTAATAAGTTAGAAACATGCCATTTCATTTTACCGAATATATTCAATATATTAATACAACATTAAATTTATTTGAATTCTTTCCTAATGGAAAATCAGTAAGTAAACAGCTTACCATTATTTTGCAATCAGTTCAGGTTTAGACACGAGTTGCATTCATTGGAGAATTCAAGCAACGTGGGAAATTTATTTAAAACTATTCTTGAATCATTAAATGCTCTCTGAATTGAGTCAGAGCTTCGTTATTTTCTTGCTCAGCAGATACTGGAATTCCCACAAACATATTACGAGAGAGATGCAATAAGACCATAAGAGGCTAAAACGTCACGCAATTGTGCGACGAAGTTTTTTATTTCTTTCCTCTTGGTAAGCAACAACAAGTTTTTTATTTCTTACCTCTTGGTAAGCAACAAAACTGAAATGAATATGTTTCCCACTACTGCGAAAAATCGTCATTCGATTCAGGCACGCTTTTCTTTAAATAGCAAACTGCAGAAGATTATACCGTCGAATATCTGTCTACATTTCTATGCTATTATTTTCTGCTCTCAAAGTGGAACTCACTGGAGTTACTAGTTCGATTAGAAAGCTGTCAAAACACGGATTTCTTCATTTCTGTTATCCGTTCTTCAGTTGCGAGATCTGGGTTGTTGTATATTGAAAGAATTACTACAGTTAGTATTACATGCTTATGGTTTCCCAGCATTCTGTTGATTTCAAGCAGCATTTCAAGATATTGATTCTACCACTTTCTATTCTACCACTAAAAAGAATTTGAACGTTTTCATTGGTTGGAGTTAAAAGTGTTGTCAATCTTATTGTCATTAAGTACGGTTTTGTTTACATAGAAATAGTGCAGCTACCTGACCAACTGACACAACCTGGACATTTTTACTTTAAGCCTCAAGAAAATTAAACATGGTAAAAATGATTAAAGTACAGTAAACTCTCAACGTTCGCAAGGGTTAAGTTCCTGTACACTTTCGCGAATGCAAAATTCGCGGACAAGCTGTTAAGTATACAGATACTGGACAATAAAATGGATGCATCCCGAGTCTACGTCAGTGGAGGGTCAAATTCAAGGTTTCCTAAATACGTTTTTTAAGAAAAAATATGGTTAAACATCAATTAAATGTCACAATATAATCTATCTGTATCTCAACTTTTAATAATATTCATCCCATATGTAAGGAGTTATAGAAATTTGAATATTTAACAACACTAACGCCCGTCGTAAAGGGGTGTGAGTGGCTCAGTCGATAGCACGGGGAGACCGATGGCTTTGAAAGGCTTCCGTCCGTCAAATGGGACATTAAGTCGTGGCCCCGTGTGCGGGAGAGCCATACCCTGCGCACATTAAATAACACGCTGGATGGCCTTGACGGGAGGCTACCATTTGTCTCCCAAAAGCTGTTCCAGTGTGACCTGGCCATTCCTTGTGACCTGGCCATTTAGCCCATGGTGTGTTAAACAGTGCCGCTTAGAGGCAAAACAACCAATCGTAAGAATTTACCTGAAAAGTCAGTTTGATAGAGTTGTTTTTGCTCTGGGTGGCACTTTTCGTTTGCACACAATGAGCTAAATAGTTAGGTCACAAGAACGTCAAGGGCTCAGAAAAAGTTGTGGAAAAGAGATCCACTTGACAGGTGTTAGGTGACAGAAGTCTCCCGTCAAATCATCCAGCGTATTCCTTCCGTGTACATATACACGGACCACGGTTTTGTGTCTCATCCGATGGACAGCGACTTTTCGAAGCCTATCGATGCTCCTTTTCTGACCGTGGACAGGGTGTTGGTTTAGCGGAAATAAATCTCAACGGTGGGAGTCGAACTGAGGAACCACAGATTGCGAGCCTGACGCGATACCGACTGAGCCAACCCAGCTTCAGAAGCTACTTGAAACTTAATAAGTCTTATTTAAAATAAATAAGTGCAAACTGTGCAAATAGTTCTTTCAATATTCGTCAATTTTGCATCGGTTTCTTAAAATCTATTGCTGGTGTTAAATATTCTGGCTTTCATAATGCTGCAAAACTATAGATATTTTCGAAAATTACGATTTTGACCTCATTTAAATCTTAATTTATCTCAGTGATTTTTTTTTCATAAAAAGCGGATTTCAAAATATACGAGATTCGAATTTAACACCCCTCTGGCATAACATGGGGATGTTGCCACTTTTCTGTCCAATACCTGTATTTTTATGTTCTCCGTATGGAAAAGATATTTTTAGTAACCATATTTTATTTTTAGGATTGGAAAAGAGGAACGAAAACCTACAAAGCGGCTGCTAGCAAAGTACTGATAATACGTTTATTAGCAAAAAAAATTATATTTCTCTCTTAATGATATCTTACGGACATCATGCCAGTCATACCGTTTAAATCTTGGAGCTATTCCGTGTTATTAACCCTTTTATATCCCATTTTGACAATGAAACTGATACGGACAAAACAAACGTAAAGAAACACATTTAATAAGTTTATGATAACCTAAATACGAAAAAGTGAATATAACATTTGAACACAGTTCTATACATATATTTGTATTACTGCACAAACAACATAGGCATATAATATCCTTAAATCCTTAATAATGGTAAAATGACTATGCCAAAGTGCCTCAAACCGGGAGGGGCGGGGTAGCTCAGTTGGTAGCGCGCCAGGTTCGTAATATGCAGTTCCCAAGTTCGAGTCCCACTGGGTCAGTGTTGAGATCTAACTCCTCAAGAATCCCGCCCTGCTCTCGGTCAGAAAGGGGGACACCAATGGGCTTGCAAATGCAGCTGTTCATCGGATCCGCTCAGAGGTAAAAACAACTTAAGCCGGGTTTATCATAGAGTTGCATGATGATTTTCGAATTCCCTAGAAAGGGTTTCGATCACCGAAGGCAAGTGACCAATGAAGGAAAAGGTAAACGTCTGAACTCGGGCACATCTTGGACTCTGAGCTGCAAATTCTAAAGTTAAAACCCTGACTCGCTGCATACTCTTCACAGAAACTAGACATTTGGGATCATGACATGAATATTTCCTGTAATTAATTAAATCAGTTTGAGGTAACTATTTGTCACAGACATCTGATAAGAGTCTATTAGCTTACTGTTCTATAATGAAGAATTTAAAAATTCGTCGAGCTCCGTGTGGAATACAAATAAATGTTACTATCTTAGATTAATTAAACCTTTTATTTATTCCTTTCAGTACCTTTTTTTTTTCAGAGCGACAACGATATATTAAACAAATGTAGGTGAATAGTTCTGTTCACTTTGTTCTTTCCAAGTGACTCTGCCATTTCAAAAAGCACGGTAATGAACGGGGAAAAAAATTCAGTAATTTTCTTAGAGCCTTTATAAGACGGAAACTTGAGGTTTTGTGTCTTTAATGATCACGTTCTGCATGGCTGGATTTCAAAAAGCATAAAAACAGAAGAATTTCTTAATTGTTATTCACATACTTCATAATTGTATTGCTGCATAGAATAAAAGCATCAATCACTAGCAAGTTTATAAAACAAAAATAAAATGCTATTTGTAGCCCTAGTCTAGATATTTTTCTTTCATACTAATGATGCGTTGACACAATGGCTGTTCTCCAAACGACCTACAGAATGAAAGCGGAGACTATCACGTAGGTAGACACATCCCCTATTATTTCTTTTCCCCCATACTTCTCTCTCCCTCTGCATGCACCATTTTCCTACCCCTCGCTTTCTAATCAGAGGTGGCTGATTTTAAGAATAGTTTTTCCTTTGAGAACCCTTAGAAATGGAGCTGACATGTTCAAGAGATGCTGACGAGGCTTCACCGCGGGAATTTTTTCAATGGGATCGTGCTACTTGAGAGAGACACACAGAGTCGCTTGTTGAACATGCTGAGCTTTGCTTCTCAGCTCTTAACGCAGTGGGGAGGCAGGAGCGGCGGCCTTTGATTCACCACACACGGAACACATCAAAGGCATCGTCCTGGCCGCCATTAAAGAGAGGGCGTCACTTCAAACCGCCACCATCTGCAATTGACGGTGCTCTGATACGACACGGTTCTGGCGCTTGAGTCTCTTTCATTGGGTGTGGCTTCAAATGGGAAGAACAAGGATTTGCGACAGCAAGGCGTTCGGAATGCGGGGAGGTGACCTCGACGATTGGATAATGGACGGACAGGCAGCTCGTAATCTATTGAGACGACCATTTAGGCGTCCGAAAAGTCGTTCACGTCTTACGGCAGCAGATTTCCGTCGACGTCGAGTGTCGTTGCAGTTGTAGAAATGAAAGTAAATTAAATGGTCATTTAGTTCAGTCGACTGAATTGAAAAACTGATAATTTTCTTCGGCAAATGTATATAACCACAATGCTTAGAATGACGCGGTGTTATTGCACTGGCTCACAGCTACAGGGTACGAACAAAAATACTGGTTGACCTATAGGAAAGCTGCTAGCTTTAAGCATTAACGAAAAGTATTAAAATACAATTTGCTCAGTGTTTTTAAAAATGGAAAAACTTCGGTTTAAATTTTAAGGCAGCATTTTTTTTTCGTTCTATAGAATACAACATTGTATTCCTTCACTTCCTATTCCTTTGGGTAAGAATAAGAAAAAGTGTAGTAATTAGACAAGTGTAAAATATCCATCCCTCCGCTTCCCGGCAGACTCGAAATTCGGTTACGCCTCCTTAGCTCAAATGGTAGAGCAATTGGTGCGTAACCAGGAGATTCCGAGTTCGAGTCCGGGAGTCTGCCGTGTGGATTTTTTCTGACACATTGGTGTCATCAAAGGGGTATTCAGAGCGAGGTACATGAAGGGTGGTGTGACTGATGTTTTGCGTGTGTCGTCCTATGAGGAGTCTCCACGAGAACATCAGTTTAGTGAGCTCCAATTTCTGTGAGGCTGCCGGGTGGATTTTTCACCTTTGCTTAATTACTACAAATGATTATCACTGCTGCAAGATTCATTCCTTTTTATGAAATTGGTTGCCGGGCTACGGCGGATAAGTTATTTCTATCCTGAACTTCGATGCTGTGCATCTGAATAACCAAAGGTATATTATTTGATATGTGGTTATAAAAGCTTGTTTCTCATCGGTCGTAAAGCTTCATATCACAACCATCAAAATCTTTCTTAGGCAAGTGTGAATTACCCCGCCTTAGTTCAAATGGTAGAGCAAATGCAGTTTAACCAAGAGATTTCGAGTCCCAGAGGGGACAGGTGGATTCGGTTGAGTTGTTTTACCTCTGAGCGGCAATTGTTTGCACAAAATGCACTACATTTCTAGATCACAAGGACCCAGAAGGCTCAGAGAAGGTCGGGGGAAGGGACCCACTAGAATTGCTGTTGAGAGACAGTTCCACCAGTGTCCCCTAGGATGGGTGGGTTTTTCACACTTACCTAATTACTGCAAATGAGTATCACTATAGTGAGATTCATTCCTTCATATAAGGAAATTGATACATTCTTACAAGATCTTTATACATTTTGGGCATTGCCATTCATCTTTTAGGAATTGTTGCTATGTAACGAGCAGATGACTGTTAGCCCCACCAGCGCCAAAAAAACAAGGTATCTTGCTGCCGGATCTGAGAGGATCCACAGGGGTCATCAATCTGCCCCCTTGATAGGTAGCTAGGACAGGCGATAACCGCACTACTGGCCCCTGTGTGGGTAAAGCACCCCATGTGACCGAGTTCATGAGCGAAGAAACGACACTTCGTTTGAGGTCTTCGTTATTTCGATCGCAAATGCATGAGGTTAAGACGCGTTCTTATTTCCGCTTAAGATATCTTAGTTCGTTATCTTAAGTGGAAATATGCCAACCAGAACTATTACTCTCCAAACTGGAGAGAGTTTTTAAAATTCATGATAAAAAAAAATTGATTTTTTTAGGGATAATGAAAACAATTAACAAAAGATGTGGACTTGGAACGATGGAGATTGCACAGATCATTTAACAGATCTCTAACCATCATATTACTAAAGACCGCTTAAGCAACCAGCAAGATAAATAGAGTAGAATGGAAAACGAACCCATCATAGTTAATGGAAATCCTGTGGAAACATTACAAGTTAGTAAACCAACAAGAAAAGTCTTCATTTCCAAATTGCCATTTTTGTCAGCAATAAGAATGTTGAAAACACTCTCAAGGAATATGATGAAATAATCAATACAGAGGATGAAATGTATTCAGAGGAATACGTAAAGGACATTAAAACCGGAACCAGGATTTGAAAACGAAATATGACACAAGAAATTCCCAACTATTTAAAAAAAATGCTCGTATACTGCAACCATTGAATGCCCGGGTGTAACCCGAGCATTCAGATAGCTCCGTAAAGCAGGACATTTCATCGCAAAATACCCACTAAATAAGAAGGCAAAAATAAACAACCATCCGCCAGAACATTTGCAGAAATTGTTGGAAAAGTCATGACAGAAGAAAACTAAGGAAAAAAATTCCCAAGAGGCAAACAACGAATCCAAAAAACGTGAAATATCATTCACACAACAACAAACTAACTTTAAAACCGAGGAACAAACAACTTTGTATGGAAGCGATAAAACCTACCAATGCATCGACCCCAATCTTACACAAGACTACAGCAAAGCAGGGAAAACAAAAAAAACGCAAAAATACAAAAAGTAAAGAAATAGGAGAAACAAAAAACGAAGATCTCCAATCAAACCCAGAAAAACTAACGGACTCGGCCGAAGAAGAAAACGTATCTGACGAAAAACTGGAAAAGGAAAATAGAAACAACTAACAAGATATAAAAGTGATCAAAACTACAATTCTGAGGAGGAGGAAGAAGAAATAAAATGCACTAAAAAGGCAACTACAAAACAAATACCATTAATACTTCATAGATATGTTATATAACTTCTCCGCCGTAGCATAGGAATTGCACGGATATTGTTCATTTTTTAAATAGTTGGGGCGATCAAAAGGATAACATAGGAAAATTTGACATCCCCATGGACAAACTCAGGAGAACAATTACAGAAAATAAAAGGTGATATGATATGTATATATAGAATACCACGACATAATCAAAGAGTACTATAAACTGGGACCAGCTAAGGTAATCCATCAAATTTTGGACAATATTGATCAATACGAAAAGTCAAAAGTAATCTTTATATAAGTTCCCCAAGCTTTACCCAGAAGGCCGTGCTCCAAGCATTTGAAATTTACCCTAGCTCTCCATGAACTCTCATAATAACCGACTTGATCCAGCTACTTGCTTCACTTTTCTCGACCAGCTTCCATCTGGGTTACTTTTCTTCAACTAACACGAAAAATCCTCTCTTAATTCAATTTAAATTGTCATCTCACACTCTCTTTGTGGATCCCAAAAATTTTATTATTATGGGTTTGTTAACCTCAACAAATGAGAACAAATATGAATCCGAGGTACGGTTGATAAGTAGGAAGTTGAGCATCGAGAAGAAAAAGGTTTCCAGTTGGGATCATTGTTCGGCCAAGTTCGCATTAGTTAGTGCGAGGCCCTATGTATATCGTTGTTATTGTAAATATAGTTCATAATAATAAATAATAAATACCCCCTCAAGCAGCCACTTGCCACAGAGGTCTGACAGGAGCCTGCCAGTTTATACGTCATAGTAGAAAGTCTATGAGGATGGCGGGACTTCATTAGAAAAACAACACAATATCCGTGCCTTACGCGGCGCTCGAACCCAGGTCCCTTAGATTATAGCCAAGTGTGCTAACCACTCGGCCACAGGACAGCTAGTTTTATAATCTTGTAGATAATAAATCACTTCACCAGACCTGTACAGTCTGGTGAAGTGATCCTTGACTACCCAGCTAGCCAATTTCGTAACACATGCATTTCAATGGGTACCTTTCAATTAAATGATCGGGGCCAGCGCGTTTCAAAAAATATGCCATCCCCACAGAAAGAGTTTCTGACATATTGGTGTTAGCAAAGTGGTATTCAGAGCGAGGTATATGAAGGATGGTGTGACTGATTGTTTTGCGTGTGTCGTCCTTTGAGGAGTCTCCACGAGAACATCGGTTTAGTGAGTTACAATTTCTGTGAGTTTATTCTTGCTTATGTTGCTGTGTTAGTGTCTTATGTCCCACTATAATACACGATTAAACCCGAAAAATGATACTCCATCAGATCATAGCGCAGACAGCTCACTACAAACACTTTATGAATGAGACATGGAGGTAATTCTGGGATAGAAATAATAGGGGAAGCAGAAGATAGTCACTAGCCTGATAATGGAATGGCCGGACGCTCTGAAGGAGCAGCACATCCACCTCTCGTCAATTTGGAGGCAATGCGAATGAATGTGCGGCTGCGCGAAATTGAGGCTGAGGGAAAAAACATTTGCGCGAAATTGAGGCTGAGGGAAAAAACATTTGCGCGAAATTAAAGCTGATGTACAGCGTGCAAATTCGCGAAGCTAATGAGAGGCGTGAAATTCGAGGATTCGAACTGCAAAAAATGCAGAAAAAGACAAGAGGATCGCTTGGTGAGCCTTGCGACAGAACCGGCTGATCCGGGTCCCTTCCAAACGAACCTGATACTGTTTGTAGCAGGATTTCGTTGTTCGTTTGTAGCAGGCGTTCGATGCTGAACTTTAGGCGGGCGTCTCTTCTGCGGCCAGTTATCAGCAATCCGTCTGAAACCCTCTACAAAATTCCATTTTTTTAACCGTTGAAGCAGCATTTAGAACTCAGGGGGTACCACGTGATCTGCAAGGTGCAATATTTCTGCCTATGTTTCGTGAAAAACTTGGCAGATTGCTAGTTAGCTTGCCTGTAGATGATGTTAAGCATTATGATCGGCTCAAGGCATAAACTGTATATACTGTATAGATGCAAAGTGGCAGCTATCGAACACAATAAAATGTTTGATAGTGCCAGGAAATTGCAGTCTGATACGTGGTGTCAGTTTGGGACTTGTGGAGTCACTACATAGATAGCACAAAGTGGCTGACCTGGAAGAATTAAAAGACCTCCTGATATTGGATACGCTTAAATCCGAGGATCCCCTGGCAATGCGAGAGTATATTGCTTTACAGATGACCGATTGGCTTAGGCGCAGAGAATTGATGGAGTGTATAGACCATCATTTGACTAGTACATGGAATAGTGCATGACCATGTACCACTTCAAAAAGGACTGAACACTGCTTCAAAAAAAAGCCGCGAGTTAGCGCCAATACCAGGAGCGGTCGTAAGTCTTAAGCCTGGAGGGGGGGTCCCGAGCCAATCGGTCATCTGTAAGCAATATACTCTACCATTATGTCTACCATTATGGTAAAACTCTTTCTTCTCCTCAGCCTCGGTGCCAATAATAGCATCATTGTGCATATGAAGGATTTTGTAGCCCAGAAATGACACTTTTACTTTACTAATGTATTATTTAGTTGGGTTGGGTTGTTTTACCTCTGAGCGGCACTTTTTTTGCACACACTGGGCTAAATGGCCAGGTCACATGGACCCCGAAGGCTCAGAGAAGGTTGGGGAGGGGACCCACTAGAACAGATGTTGGGAGACAGATGGTAGCCTCCCGTCAAGGCCATCCACTGTGTTCTTTAACGTGCACAAGATATGGCTCTCCCACACACGTGGCCACAGCTTAACGTCCCATCCGAAGGACGACGGCCTTTCCAAGTATTTATTAATCTAGATGCTTTTTATCAGCTTGTCATTTCGCCTTTGGGGTACTTAAGGTGTCAGGGGTCTACCTTCTCGGAAAAAAAATTGGCTGGCTGTTGAAATGAAAAACTGGAACAGTTGCGAGTCTCTTGGAAGGTCCCATGGCCCTTCCTTATGACCGCCACAAGCCAATTACATGTCATGTTACAGCTCAGCGCAGCAACGAGAAAGAGGAACCGATAGAGGAAGCTGGTTGTGGAGCGGAGCACATCATCCAGCAAGCACCCATTGGGACTGTGGAGGATCCGTGATTGGATGCCTTGTAAGGAATTGCAGTTAATCGTCCTTCTTACAAAGTGGTCCATCGGAAGAAGAAGGAAGAAAGTAGTTGTTGTCTGTGGTGAAAAACTGGTTATGGCTATTCACGATTCAGGATCGCAGATAGATATTTTCAGAAAGTAAAATATTCCGAGAGATTCTTGAAACTTGTTGGCCGGATCATACTCCTTAGTGTATTTGGCCGAGAGATAAATCAGAGCTAATGAATGTTCCTTTGAGACGTATGGGAGCAGCTCCATTGGAAATGTTTTATCCTGAGTTGGAATCCCAAATTGCGGTTACAAATATGCTGGATATTCCCACCCTTTTATCTGAGAAAACATGGAAAGCTTTGGCTGTCCGAGGGTCAGAAAGGAAGGAATTTGGTCGTAATCTCAGACCCAAGTCCTGCAGACTGGCGCGCGAAGTCAAAGTCAACTTCGTCTGAAGACGCCGAAAGAGCCAAAGTAACGTCACCTTTGGGAAGCTTGTCAGCACGCAATGCGTTAATTGGGGCTGAACCATGGAAACTTACGATCGGCGAGGAGTGGGCGGCGGAAATAGTCTCGATCCAGAGGCACTTCAAGAAACATTCGTAGCATTCTTGTAGCAACTCGCGCTTTGAAGAAACAAAATGATTCATCACTTTCAAAGGGAGATTCAGACGGATTGTTGGTGCACAATGGATTAGTCTATTGCAGCGTTGATTGTAGGAGTGGCAATTATTTTCATTTAGCATCAGCTGTTGAGGAGAGCAGAGATGAAGTTAGCAGTAAGCTAAGACGTGTTTCTGAAGTCGTAGGAAGCAATGGAGGGAGGAAAGAGCTGGAGGAAGTTGACTCTGCAGATAGCAGTACGTTTGGCTTAGCAGACGCTATTATTGGCACCGAGGCTGAGGAGAAGAAAGAGTTTTACCATAATGGTAGACATAATGGTAGAGTATATTGCTTACAGATGACCGATTGGCTTAGGCGCAGAGAATTGGTAGAGTGCATAGACCATCATTTGACTAGTACAGTCGCTCAAAAAAAGTATCCAAACACTACGGATGATTACAGAATTCAGAAAAAATATCTGGCAACGATTTTTTTAGGAATTTTTTTAGCAACCTTCGTGTCACGTGACACGAAGGTTGCTAAAAGATTTCTAAAAAAAATCGTTGCCAGATATTTTTTCTGAATTCTGTAATCAACCGTAGTGTTCGGATACTTTTTTGAGCGACTGTACATGTAATAGTGCATGACCATGTGCCACTTCATGCAGGGAGGAAAGAACTGGAGGAAGTTGACTCTGCAGATAGCAGTATGTTTGGCTTGGCAGCCGCTATTATGGGAGTATTATGTATCCATAAGGAGAGGAAACAATATACCGAAGGAGAGTTAGTAGAATTGATTGCACCACATTCTGCCGGTCGTCAATAATATATACAAAACAGCCAGGCTTGGATTATAGAGCGAATCGCAGGCATGTATATAAGGTGCAATTATTATACCAGTAGAATTCAGTAGTAGAATTCTGATAGTCCCTATTCATACCAGTAGAATTCAGACACTCTCACACAGAGACGATTTATGGCAAAAATCGTTAGTTTAGGAGGCGACTCAGAGCTCAGTATCGAAAGAATCTCGTAGAGAGGGGGTCAGAAGAGAAAGCGCTTCGAGGGCGAAAGGCACTTAATGCTCAGGAGATATGAAGGGATTCCCAAGACCTGACACGCATGAAATCACGAAATAAACTGGCGAAAGGAAGAAAGGAAGGCGATTGCGATTGCGCAGTACGATGCCAGTGAACATTGCAAACGAGGCGTTCTCCATCAAAAAGCCGGTGCAGTTTCTAGGGTCGAATCTCTATAATGTGATTTAGATGGGATTCAGGAAGATGTGGAGGAGTAACACGGCGGACACAATGCGTATTTTTGGACGGATGATGGGCAAGAGGATCTACGATAGCAGCATCAGCTGCCTCTCGATGTCCACGCCCACCCTCGCCCAGCATCTGCAACGATCTTCCAGTGTCCAGTGAAGAAGCCTCTTTGGACTTGAAAGGGGTAGGGTAAGCCGCTTCCCTCTGCTTCGAACTCTGAGAATGTCCCTTCTTTCGAAAACACAGCAGACTCTCGCATGTTCATAATTTCGCATGTGCACAACTGAGTTAAAAAGAAAACATTGAAAACGCTGGCGTATAATTAAGAAACTGCAAATCCACAACTGTGACATGTGTTGTGGTGAAATGTAAAAAGTGAACACGGTCATCTCGGTAGATGTATCATACAGCAAATTTTGAGCAGATGATGTCTGCCCTAATTTCTGATCTTGAGTGGGGCGTGTAACGGGCATATGAACGTTAGCTCCTTCGATGCCAAGAAAATCAACATGTCTTGCTGCCGGAAGTGGGAGGGTCCACAGGAGTCATCTATCTGCTCCCTTTATAGGTGACTAGGACCGGCGATGACCAGCACTATTGGCCCCTGTGTGGACAAAGCACCCCACGTGACCCAGTTCAAGAGTCAAGAAACGAAACTTTTGAGGTCTTCGTCGTTGAGCTTCAGCATCTAGAGGACAGAATCAGGCTCTGTCGCTGCAAAGTTGGCGGCGGAAAAATGTTTCCAACCGGGGTCATTGTTCGGCCACATTCTCATTAGTCAATGCGAGGCTCTAGCAAAGGGTCGATGTATATTGTCATTTTTGTAAATATATTTGTATAATCTTGTAGATATAATCTGTACAGTCTGAAAAGTGATCCTCGACCATCCAGCTTCCTAATATTCTGACTTATATGCATTTCAATTATATTCAATTTCATCTTTCAATTAAATGCTCAAGACCAGTGGGCTTCAATATATATATAGGTTGATTCAAAACTTATCGTTCAAATTTCGTGAGGAGGTAGGGAATACGTCAGGAAACCGATTTCACATAGGAAAGTATGTCCGCAAATGTACGCATGCGTATGTAGAGGGCGCTGTGTGTACCCAACCAGTGTACAGCTCGCCCGACCACTCCCGCTGTCATCAGCGATCGCTTGGCCACCCAGGTCACCTGATTTATCGCCCATGGATTTCTTTTTGTGAGGGGCCATGAAATACCATGTGTACGAGACCCCCGTCGTCAGTGAAATGGACCTTGTTGCACGAATAGTGGCCGCCGCAGACATTGTCCGTGATATGCCAGGCGTTTTTGAAAATGTTCGGCGGTCAATGCAACGGCGCTGTGAATCCTGTGTCCGTGTAAATGGTCGCAATTTTGAGCACCTACTGTGAACCTGTACTTTACCTTGTTGTAATAAAAGTCACATTCGTTACCACTTAGCTGTACTGTTTCCTTGTGTTCACTTTACTTGTCCATTTTGTTCATGTAGATGACGTTTGTGGACATACTTTCCTATGTGAAATCGGTTTCCTGACGTATTCCCTACCTCCCCACGAAATTTGAACGATAAGTTTTGAATCACCCTGTATATATATCAGCTCTACAGAAAGAGTTCCTAACATACTAATAAACGAATCATCCAAAAAACTTTAAAACCTACGTTGGAGAAACCCTCAAAGTTTCTATTTCGAGACAAAATCAATTTTCTTTTATAATCAGCTGTACGATAAGTTTTTGTAAAATGACGAGCACTAGCGATATTACTGCGATATCACTGCCCACTGCTTGCCCCCGCGTTACAGAGAGACACGAGTTGAAGCCTGTTTCTGAAAACTCCGAAGAAATCATCAACTAAAGCTTGTCCTCAAAGATGACACCCCCCCCCCCCCCGCGTTACAGAGAGACACGAGTTGAAGCCTGTTTCTGAAAACTCCAAAGAAATCATCAACTAAAGCTTGTCCTCAAAGATGACACCCCCCCGCGTTACAGAGAGACACGAGTTGAAGCCTGTTTCTGAAAACTCCAGAAAATCATCAACTAAAGCTTGTCCTCAAATATGACACCCCCCCCCCCCGCGTTACAGAGAGACACGAGTTGAAGCCTGTTCTGAAAACTCCAAAGAAATCATCAACTAAAGCTTGTCCTCAAAGATGACACCCCCCCCCGCGTTACAGAGAGACACGAGTTGAAGCCTGTTTCTGAAAACTCCAACGAAATCATCAACTAAAGCTTGTCCTCAAAGATGACACCCCCCCCCGCGTTACAGAGAGACACGAGTTGAAGCCTGTTTCTGAAAACTCCAGAAAATCATCAACTAAAGCTTGTCCTCAAATATGACACCCCCCCCGCGTTACAGAGAGACACGAGTTGAAGCCTGTTCTGAAAACTCCAAAGAAATCATCAACTAAAGCTTGTCCTCAAAGATGACACCCCCCCCCCCCGCGTTACAGAGAGACACGAGTTGAAGCCTGTTTCTGAAAACTCCGACGAAATCATCAACTAAAGCTTGTCCTCAAAGATGACACCCCCCCCCCGCGTTACAGAGAGACACGAGTTGAAGCCTGTTTCTGAAAACTCCAAAGAAATCATCAACTAAAGCTTGTCCTCAAAGATGACACCCCCCCGCGTTACAGAGAGACACGAGTTGAAGCCTGTTTCTGAAAACTCCAAAGAAATCATCAACTAAAGCTTGTCCTCAAAGATGACAGCGAGGAAAATCCTTTAGAGATCACTTTGCGTAAAACATGTCGAATCCTATGGGACCTTACATCCGATGAAGAGATTAAATGAAACATTTTTTAATAGTTGAGGAGAATGCGTTTTTGTTTTGAACAGAATATAAAATATTATACCCTTGCTCTCAAGTACCATTCGTCATCTCTACGAATTCTTAAAAGGTTGCTTGGAATGTTCGTAACATCCCTAAAGGAAAAGATCACGGCATCGTGATATAATATTTTCCTTCAATTTTCAGTTCCTTATATGTACATTCTTTCCCAATATCAATATAAAAGATTTTTCGGTAAAAAAATTACTAATTTTTATTCAAACATTTTTGATAAAAAACATTTTGATTCTTGATTCACATTTGAATGTGCTTACATTACATTCAACAACAATTAAAGTCTTTTTTCCTGGAGAATTCTTCGAAAAAAAATATTAATAAATAATTATTAAAGTCTCGGTACCTTCAAAATCAGTTTGTTTTTTAATTAAATTTTTTCAAAAATTGTAACTTTTTTTTATTTAAAATATAAATGTTGGTCGCATGGGTTATTCACGAAATCCCATATGCATTTAAAACACATTTAAGAAAATAGATTGTTTAAATGTAAAGTTACAATAGTTTTATTGGCATAATTTGGCAGATAGACATGTCCGTGAAAGATGCTGAGAATATCATCAAGTAGGCAAAATTAATCAAAAAGTAGTAATTATTTGTATAGCATTTTGGTATTGTAAACATCCCACGCAACGTAAAAGATACAGAATGATCAGAGCGCTTGATTACAGATCAAAGAGAACCAAGTACCAGAAGGCATAGCTGTTTCTTTCTTCTCTTATCCTACTTCTATTGAGGTCTCGCCTTCCTCACAGACCTATGTGGTGTATTAATCTGTCAGGCTCCAGTCAGACCTCGAAAACCAATTACTTCAGAGGTAATTTTCTTTTCATTTGTTTACGAAACATTGCGTCATTTGCGAAACAAATAATGCCTGACTGAATGCAAATCAATACCCTCTTTCTCACAGTAGCTCTGATTGACCCGACATTTCGTAATGATGCGCAGTATTTATTACACTACGTAATATTTCACAACATAAATTTGAATGTTACTAATAATTGCACAACAGTTATACTATCAATTTCGAAATAATGTACAGAAACTTAGGATGAAGTAACTAAAATCACTATTTTACTGGAAACTGTCTAAATAACATTTTTTTATATTTTAGAAAATGCATAATCATAAGAGCGATTTCGACTTTTTCTGTAGTTTGCTTGTATATCATTACATTCCTTTTTCAATTCCATTTGGAACGATTTAAGTAATTTTTATTTATTTTGAATATCTTGGCTTGGTGCCAAATTTGATGACATTTTCTATTAACGAATCCTTTTTCGCAATGATCGTTTGTTTTATTTATTTCTGGACTATTGCCAATAGATTCTCTATGGCAGGGGTTCTCAACGTGGAGTACGCGTACCCCTTGGGGGTATGCGGTAAATTTTTTTGGGTATACCCTGAAAGCTCAAAAGTCGCTAGATCTAGTAACAAAGTCACTAAGTTGTCATTATTACACTATAACTATAGTTTTATCTATCTATATAAGGGGTACGCAGTTACATACACATTTCCAGGGGGTACTGAAGCATAAAAGGTTGAGAACCACTGCTCTATGGGATTCCTATTTGGATGCACCCTCGACAACAAAATGTTTTTATCCTGTATTTTATCAAGACTTTATGCATTCTTTTGCTTTATGAGATGAAGCACAGCAGTGCATAAAGGTATCACAGAACTAACCCAAATTTCGGGCAATAGTTTTGTTTCAAGGGCATTTATGTACTGGTATTTAGCACACTGGGCCTCCGACATTATGAAATCTGATAGTACCTCACGCTCACATTACGTTACAGACCATGACCCATTTTGGATGTTGCATCACTTGCTACACACATTGTGCTTTGAAAGTTCCCTCAGGCCTTCTGCCTACACGTTGTATGCTCTCTTCGGTGAGAGCAAAGATTGATTAATAACTGAAAACTACCTAATACAAAACAGAAATAAAAATTTTGCAAAATGTCAAGCCGTGAACTCACATTTCAGAGATCAATTCATTACAAAATATTCTGTTATTCCCCAGTTTTTCGGAACAATTGATCAGCAAACGTAAACAGGAATAAATTAATGATGTAATATCGATACTCACTTTACTCCGATCATCAACAGTAATGTCTTTGTGTTCCTCGATACACTAAACGCTCTCTTTGACCATCGAAGTGGCATTTTTAGCATTTGTTTTCGGCCTGCAAGCTTTCACGCTACCGTCAAAAAGTTTCCACCTAACGGTTCTAGCTGTAAACGGACTCCATAGGCTTTTAACTGTTCCTCAAGGCTATTGAAGCTGCTTTTTTTTCTATTCTGCGAACTTAATTTCAAGAATTTTCTCTTCAGTTTCGCTGTTAAATTCTTCTTCATACATTTCCCGGCTTCACACAGGACATTGTCTTTGGTGACCAAGGATATGTGATACGACTTATGATTTTTGGGAAAATTGTAGTTTAAATGCTATTTCTCATTAGTTTAACATTTCTCCTTCAAAAAACTATGCGCATGAGCAATTTACGTAATGACAAGTGTTTATTTTTTCCACATGATGTCTTTAACAAAGGTAGCACTAATAAAATTTGCATACTTTGGATAGCAGTCTTTACTAACAAATGCTCACATAATCACTGAGAGTCCACAAAAGACGAATGAAATAAGAATATTAAATATCCGAAACGGAACATAAACCAAAATATTATACACAACTTACGCACTTCGTTGTGAATTTAACACACAAAATTGCTTCCACATCAAGAAAATGCATGGCTGTCAGAGTAGCTAGCAATGAAAACTAATAAAAAATAATTACCCCAAGCAGCTGCTTGCCACAAAATCTGACAGGAATCTATCAGTAAAATACACCATACAGAAGTTCTGTGAGAAAGGTGAGATCTCAGCAGAAAGACAACATTAAGAAAAAAAACATCCATGCCTTATCCAGGAATCGAACCTTGTCCCTTTAATAAGTAGCCTGTTCGTGAAATAATTGAAATGTTACCATTGAAAAGACACAAATATAGGTTGGATTGTTTTACCTTTGAACACCCTTTTTCGCACACAGTGGGTTAAATGGCCAGGTTGAAATATCCCAAGGTCTCGGAAAGGTTTGAGTAAGACAATTGTCAGAAGACAGATGGAAGCCTTGCCATCAAGGCCATCCAGCATATTCTTAACATGCACAGAGTATGGCCCTCTCGTGAACATGGGGACCACTGCTTTGCATATCATCAGACGGACGGCGGCCTTTCCAAGCCCATCGGTGTCCCCCTTTCTGACCGAGGGTAGGACGGGGTTTAACAGAGACCATTCCTTACAAGTATAGGTAATAGAATAACTAAACTGACTAATGCAATGCGTTTTTAAAACAAAAGTCAAACAAATGCTGATCCAATAATATTTTAAATTTTACACACTTTAATTTTGATAAATTTTCCTCTCTTGTATACTAAAAATCTTCCATTTGTGCAGATTGCAACTCGTATATTCTCTTCGAAGCGAAGAAATAAAAAATTTCTCTCCATTTCATGCCTAAAATATTCTTCAACTTACTCTGAAGGGCTGAACAAGCTTTGGATTTCTCCAAAAGCCACGCAGAAGCTATGTCAGCATTTCTGCACAGTCTGGGTAAGCTCTTAATAGCCGAACCTAAGCCATCATTATGTAACAAATCTCAATGGATGGCTGTGCGTTCCAGTTAAATTCCAGTGCATGTTATGATCTTTGACATTTAAGTAAACGCAGACGTCATCCGTAACATTACATTATTCAGCTTAGCTAACTTCCTCAACCAGGAATCTATTTTATTACATCTACTTAGAAGAGACATTTTTGGGAGCAGCGGAAATTTCATTCTCCCATCAATGATTTCGAATCCTCGTTCTCCCAGTAAATGGAAAAGATCTTTAAAGAAGCTTCCAACTGAATGAAGGCTTCCACATTTCACGAAGAAACCGATTCGTTTCCGAGTTAGTTATTAAAAATACATTTTCACACAAGGTTCGTAGTTTGAATATCTATTATTAATATTATTTGTCAAAACAAACTGCAGTTAGAGAATAATAAAAAACTGCATTTAAGTGCAAAAGTTACACATGATATTCATTTCCTTTTAAAAATAAAAGGAATTGATGTTTTCACTTTGTCGTCCGTCTGTTCACATTCAACCTTTTTTTTATGTTTAGAGAAGATTTCAATAAAAAATATTTGGTTGGGGTTTAACGGAGATCATTTTCTGACTGACAGTCTTCCAGACTGGTGAAATATTACGATTCTATGTCCCAAAAACTTAAATTGCGCCCTCGCACGGAAAAATTTTTTTTTAATTGCAAACTTTTAAACAAATATTGCTAGCAATGTAATTATGCTAAAAATTTCCAGTTTTGGTGGTGGGATGTGAAGTTCATGAAGTTTGCATTGATTGCAATAAATTGCCCCCTTAACTGTTTTATTTTAAGAGAAAATTAGGAAATTCTTTCATTTGGATAGGTAATAATAAAGTATCGTAATTCACACTTTTAAAATCCTTAGATAGTTTTAATTAACGTTGTTAGATGGTACAAAATATGGAAAAATGCGGAATGTTTAACGAATATTGTAAGTGATCTGTTGATGTCAGAAACTTGAAATTTCAGTGATAGAGTGTTATGAGATCACTGACAGCAAGAATCTGCCTCCTGTTCTTAGAAGTATGTGAGAAAAGCAACTTTTTCATTTTAAGAAATAAAAGAAAAATGCTTTCTATTTTGTATAAGTACTAATAAAATATTGCTATATTCATTTTCCCATCATCCATTAGTTCGAATTTAAACCTTCTAAAGCAGGGGTTCTCAACGTAGGGTACGCGTACTCTTGGGGGTACTAGATAACATTTTTTGGGGTACTCCGTGAGAATTCAAAGGTCGCTAGATCTAGTAACAAAGTCGCTAAGTTGGCATTATTATACTATACCTATAGTTTTATCTATCTATATAAGGGGTACGCCAGTTGCATACAATTTCCAGAGGATACGTGAAGCATAAAAGGAGGGGCGGGGTGGCTCAATCGGTAGCGCGCCAGTCTCGTAATCTGTAGTTCCCAGGTTCGAGTCCCAGCTTGGTCAGCGTTGAGATTTATCTCCGCAAAATTCTCCGCCCTGCCCACGGTCAGTAGGGAACACCGATGGGCTTGGAAAGGCCTCCGTCCGTCGGATGGGACGTTAAGCCGTGGCTCTGTGTACGGGGAAAGCCATAACCTGTGCACGTTAAAGAACACGCCGGATGGCCTCGACTGGTAGCTACCAACTGTCTCCCAATAGCTTTTCCAGTTGGTCCCCTCCCCCAACCTTCTCTGAGCTTTCAGGGTCCTCGTGGCCTGACCATTTAGCCCATGGTGTGCAAAAAAGTGCCAAGGAGACTCAGAGGTAAAACAACCCAACCCAACGTGAAGAATAAAAGGTTGAAAACCACTGCTCTAAAGAGTAAAAATTCATTAAAAGAAAACCTCCAATCTGCTTGAAAAAGAGTTTCCCATATTCCCCAGAGGCGATATACATATGTTGTTCTATTGTAGTTTCTTAAGATTTTGAATAATATGTAGAACGAAAATTGAGTTACTTATGCGATATCATATAAGAAATTATGTGAATCAGCGATTTCGCAGGTTTGAAGCAGTTTTACGGCTGCAGACATACTGTCATCGGTATAGAAAACATTCTCTAAGACATCAGTGCATTTTTCCCCACGATTGCAAATTGAAAATTACTATTTCCTTAAAACTGTCTCGAGATATCGTTTACATTATTCGTTAAGGAGGCATGTCATTGGAAGAATGGGGGCTGACCAATATCGTCTAACTCGAAATGTTGTGACTCTAGGGTGAATTTGCACTGGGGTATGAGTCCTTTTAACTGCCTCCCCTAAAAATGGCCTATCTGAATTGATCTAAGGAACATGTGAATGATGCCCAGGAACAGTGAGTGCGTTTTCTTCATAATATGAGTCTGTATTCCGCTTGTAGACTGATTCTCTATTGACATTCATCTATAGAGAACGTGGGACAAAGTATCATCACTCTAACATCGAGGAAAAGGACCAAGATGAAGGCGGTATAACTCTCAGCAGGTATCAGTATCAATGGCCGCAGCGATTTCCATGTGTTTCACAGAAGATCTCTTGACTTCACTCTGGAATCGGGATGAGATCCTCGAACATTTGCAGGTGCAGCGTGTCAGAGTTTATTGTAACAGAAAATAACAGCAGCATACACCTAGCAGACCAAAATTTTGAACGTGAAGGATTAAACGCATGGAGTGGCTTGCAAGACCCTGATCTTAATTCTGTTGAGACGTCTACCATGGGGAGGTACATTCCTAGCCTCATCCAATATGATCTTAGTGCAGCCCTTTTGCACCATTGGATTTCATCCCCTTCCAAATTTATTGGAGATGTTATTGATAATATGAGGAGGTGTTTTGAAGTCTACATCGCTGTCAGGGGGTGATCACATCCCTTATTAACGTGAGTTTTCATTCATCTTTTTGGACTAATTATCGTACCTCCACATAATCATGAATTTATTACACAACTATTTCTTCTACAATCTTTTTTCCTATGACGAATTTTAATCATACTATAATTTATCTATATTTAAATTTGCTTTAAAATGCATAGAGACTTATCTGAACATCTCCGAATTGAATTGAACTATCCCTGAATTGTGGTTATAATTTAACTTTTGTATTTGATGAGTCCAGTTCTATTTAAACAACTGTAAAAAATGGGTTACACACTGGTGTCTAAAAGTTGTTAGAAAATATCATGTATGCGAATGGAAAACAAACTTAAATTAGTACTAAATAACCACAGGATACATCCTTTAGACATGGAACTCATGAAATGATGAGCTTGTCAACAGGACTTATCCTGTGATTATTTACTACTGATTTATTGATTTAATGCCTTGAGCGTGAGTGACAAATATTAATTCCACCTCTAATGAGGCAACAGAGTTTTCCACTTCCTGGATAGATGGCGCCATTAGTGCGAATCAAATAAATAAAATCCGAAAGGTTTATAAAGTCACTCTACTCAAACTTTACAATGAAACCTTAAATGAAAAAAATAATTATATTCAATTTTGTTGGATACCAGGACATTCTGGATTCAAAGAAAATGAAAATGTAGATAAAATTGCAAAATCAGCTCATTCGTATAATAGTATTACTCCTATCCATAACTTTTATATACATGTTAAAAAAGAAATAAAAAGATTAGAATTCAATATTTTAGAAAAATATTTTCAATTTCACTCTCTTTTTAAGCCAAATTTCAGATCTGAACTTTCTAACAAAATTAATACCACTCTAAAATTACCATTCTCCAGATATGAATCCAAAATTATTTTTCGGTTAAGAACAGACACAATTCTTTTAAATAAATCCAAATTTTTACTTAAGTATTTAACCTAAATGCTCAAAATGCAACATAATTGAAAGTTCTTCCCACCTTATTTTAAACTGCGAAAAATATGAATCTCAACGAGAAAAATTTTTTGAAAATCTTAAATGTATAAATATTAATGAATTTACTCTAAACTTAATTTTAAATCATCCTATAATCTCAACACAAACAAAAATATTTGCCTTCCTATTGGAATTCCTTAAAGAAACTGAGATATAGAATAAATTATAAAAAAAAGAGAAAAAAAAATTATTAAAAAAAATATATATAAAAGTAAACTTTTAAAGATCAAGAGAAAAAATATATATATATAAACTCTTAAAGATTAAGAGAAAAAAGAGAAAAAAAAAGTATTGAAAAATGAATTTAAAAAAAAATAAATAAATAAATAAACATAATTTTCATGGGAAAGCCTGAGTAAGGACATCCCAATTTTTTGTGAAGTGAAATCAAATCAAATCAATTATAAAGTCACATAAGCGTAGAAAAGGTTAGCCATTGATGGTGTAGTGGTTAGCATAACAGGCATATTTCCTGGAGACGTGGGTTCGAATCCAACTCATGGCAAAACCACATTTTTTAAATTAGCTATAACTTCTAGGGTAAAATTTTTATGGGAAAATGTGATGAGCAAAAATTATTAAAAATTTTCATCAAAACTGTTTAAAGCTCGATGTTTCAATAATATTCATTCGGTATTTTGAGATTTATGGAAGTTTTGAATATTTAATAAAAGCGATATCAGTCATAAACATTTACTTTAGAAGTTAATTAAATCTGAATAATAAATGCATATTTTACAAGGTATCAATAATTCTTCCAATATTGGTCAGTGTTGGGTAAATTTCTGAAGAGAGATTGATGCTGTTAAATATTCCTTCTTTCATAATTCTTTAAATATCGACAGCAAATTGTTGGAAATGGATATTTAGGTTTAATAGGCATTTTAAAGTTATTTTAAATCGCATTCTACTATAAAAAGCTTCTTATGAAGTTATAGTTTTGAAATTAGCTTCTCTTTGATATAGCATTTTGTTGTAATTCCGAAAGATCATAACATTTCGACAGCACTTCACCATTAAACTAAAGAATTCCTGCTGTCCTTTATTAAACTGAAGGATTCCTGCTGCCCTTTTTTAACTAAATTCCTTATTTTTGCTTTTGAAAATGAGTTTTTCATTTCTTGATTTTTTTGGGACTTTAGGCTCTTATCCTTCTATAATTGGAATAAAGGTTTAGATTAAGAGTTTGCAAGCTGAGACATACATATTATTTCAAAAGTGTTCGCCCCCTTCTTTGATATTTAGGTCTTTCCAATGGAATGAATAATTATTTCATTCATTAATTTTTACATAATTATTATGTACTTCACTCATTTTCTCAAAGAGCACGTATTAATTAGAGGGCAAAGCAGATATCAAAGCCATATTTAATGAATACATAGCTTATGTTACAAGAATCACATGATTGCAAATACAACTCGGTTGGATTTGTGGACTACAAAGAAATCAGTATCTTGTGTAGCCACCATGAGCGGCAATAACCGCTGCTACACGGTCCGGCATTGAGAGGATGAGACGTCGTATGTGTGTTTGGGGAATGTCAGTCCATGAAGTTTCAATATGTAGCCAAAGTTCAACTGTTGTAGCAGCTGCTGGTGTCTTGTGTGCTAGTCGTCGTGAGATCATGGACCAGACACGTACAACTGAGGACAGATCGGTGAATGCCCAGGCCAAGGCAGAAGTGTCACATAGTGGCTAAACAGGAAACGTTGGCCGATGCATGCCACATGTGGTCGGGCATTGTCCTGTTGGTAAATGGCACCAGAGAGCACCTGAAAATAAGGTACGACCACAGGCTCCAACACCTCAGTGATGTAACGCTGGCTGTTCAAAGTACCAGTAATGCATATGAGGCGTGTGTATGAGTGGAGTCCAATAGTACCCCATACCATAACACCAGGGGCCAGACCTGTATGGCGCTGCATCATGCATGTCTCACTGAACCTGTCGCCACGGAACAGCCAAATATGAATTCGTCCATCATGATGTTGCATACTGAAGCAGGATTCGTCTGAAAAGACGATGAGATGCCATTCGCACATCCATGCACGACATTCTTGGCATCATTACAGTCGCATACGCCTGTGTTGTAGAGTCAATGGTAGCCGAAGCAATGGCCGCCTAGCAAAGATACCCCGATGCTGCAGACAACTTTGAACCGTATCTGTGGACACTGGTTGATGTGCAACACATCCTAACTCTTGAGCTAAGGTGTTTGATGTGGCTGTACGATCATTCAAAACCATGCGCACAAGATGTCTCTCCTCTCTTTCGTTTGTGTGACAGGCCATTGAAATCCATCACGTTGGTGAGTTCGTTCCTCCTCTACCCACTGATGCCATATTCTCGTCAGTGTGGCAGCATTCCATCCAACATGAGCACCGATGCCTCGGTGCTGTAATCCGCCTTCTCGTAATCTCATAATTCTCCTTCGATCAAAGTCAGAAACCTAGTCGAATGGATGCCGTGTTCTTGGATGGGGCATTCTTGATCCTTTAGTGCGCAAGAACTGCGAATAAACACAATTCCAGTGTTTTACACCAGCTCTTTGTAATCTCCTCTTATACCACCTCCAGGGGGCGTTACTGTCACACATGATGTGCATATATGCTACGCTTTGAATCATTTGCATGTTCTCCCATGGGCTACCCATCTTGCATATTTCGGGACAATCTGATGAGTATTTCCTGGTGTTGCACTTTTAATGTCCAGCAGTGTATTTGAAATGGAGAAGAAATTTTATTCGTTGGCAAATTGAATTATTTATTCCAGGGAAAAGGGATAGTAGCTGCAGAGTTTTAATCCGAAGAACATTTAGGAGAAGATATAGTTGGATTGGGTTGTTTTACCTTTCAGAGGTACTTTTTTGCACGCAATGGGCTAAATGGCTCTGTCACAAAGACCTCGAGGACTCAAAGAAAGTTGGGGGTAGGGGATCCCCTGTACAGCTATCAGGAGACCGACGTCTCCAGTCAAGGCCATCCAGCATGTTCTTTAACGTGCACAGGGTATAGCTCTCTTGCCCAAGGTGCCACGGCTTGACATCCCATCCAAAGGACGGCGATCTTACATTCGGTGTCCTCTTTCTTATCGAGGGCAAGGTGGGAGTTTAGCGGAGAAAAACCTCGATATTAGGATAGGTGGAACTCGAACCTGGGAACTGTAGATTACGAGCCTGCCCCTACCGGCTCGCGAACCTCCTCCTCCGATAGGATATTGACTAGATTAAACCAGAATAGCCAGGAGATGCCACAGTTGTTTATTTTTTTAATAATTCTTGTCAAATATGGCTATATGTGAAAAAATTTATTGAAGGTGTGTTTTTTTAGTTCATTTTCAGAAATGAGTATTGCTTTCACCTTGTCGTCCATCCCTTTGTTTGCAAACATTCAACATTTGTTTCTTTTATTGATAAATGAATTATACGCTTTACGGGGAATAGGTACTAACGGAATATTAGGATTCCTGTTTACCGAATCTCCGAATAGTTTTTTGGCATTAAAGGGAAACTAAATTTAAAAAAAGGAAAATTTTAACTACTATTTTAAAAGTTCCACTCACTCTAAAAATTTGAAATTGGAATTGATAGAATGTAGTAGTCAAGAGATTTATACTGATAGCATACATTTGATCTTTTATATTTCACGACGGTGATAAAATAGCTGTGTTGTTTTTTATTGTTGTTTTTGTTGTTTTAAGAGAAATAAATATTATTTTCAGTTGGAAAAGCTGTAATGAAATGTTATTTTTTTTTTTCTATTTTTCTGAATCAGTTGGAAACTTTACCATTAGTGGATGCTAAAGTTGGAAAATAATTCTCTTTTGCAAAGAGCATCCATATTCTCTACAATTGATATGTTATTCTTTTAGGTTCATCCTTAATTGTAGGAGAGAATTTTTTTAAGTAGAGGAAGCGAAATGTTATCACCTCTCCTCAATTTCGTGCTAAAATAAAGTTAAAAGTTTTATTTTCCGGCAGATTGAGGATTAATGAATCAAAAAGGGGGCACAGTGAGCCTTGGATCACAAGTTACAAATCTCTCGTGCTACCGAAGGAGTCAACAACATCGTCTAGATGCTCAGGCGAGGGTTGTCTCTGTCGGTAGCGATTCATGTTCGAGTTCCAACTGTGGCAGCTTTGAGACTTGCTCCACTAATCCCCACCCTGCCCTCGGTGATAAAGGGAACACCGATGGGCTTGTAAGGACACTTAACGTTAAAGACTTTGCGTTAAAGAACACTTTGTAGCAAGGCTTCATAAGAACATGCTGGATGGTCTTGACGGGAAGTTTCCATTTGTCTCCTAATACACTGCTCACAAAAATTAGGGGATATTTCAAAATGAATATGAAGCGATAAAAAAAGAAGCATTTGAATTGTTTTTATGAAACAAGAACATCAAAAAAGCAAACGACAAGTCAAAGAAAGTTGTTCGATTATGCAAATGTGATGCAAACTCAATTGTCGTGATTGAGTAGCAAGTGACATATTGGTGGGGGTGAACAGAAGCTTGTCAAACTGGACGAGAGTGGCACACATTGACTGTTCAGTAGGGTGTATGGTCAACCAAGACTGTCAAAACACACTGACAGCGATGGGGCATGGACAGGATCAGAATGTCCAGCAGTTCTTGTGGGATCCTCTGTCACTCTTGCTCCAGGGCACCTTCCAGCTCAAGAAGTGTTGTGGGAGGCATTGGACGGTTTGCCAGACGTCTTCCCAGTGCATCCCAAGCATGTTGAATGGGATTCAGGTCTGGGGAACGTGAAGGCCAGTCCATGCGTTCGATTCCTGCCTCCTGAAACACGTTGTTGACGAGATGCGCACGTTTGGCCTTGCATTATCGTCCATGAAAAGAAAGTTGTTTCCAACTGCTCCAGCATAGGGTACCACTATAGGGTGCAGGACCTCTTCTCAATATCTGACAGCAGTCAGCGATCCGTTTCTGATGACGTGGAGATCGGTACGACCACCAATGCTGATGCCAGCCAACACCATGATTCCACCACCACCGAAGGAGTTCCTTTCTCGCATGAAACGTGGATTCTCCCGTGTTCCTCGTTCACGCCAGATCAGGACACGATGATTGTCAGGCTGCAGACTGAACCGTGACTCATCAGAGAAGAGGACAGTTGACCACTCATCACGGGTCCAATGATGATGCTCATCACCCAACCTTCTACGGGTTCTACGGTGTTCAGCAGATAACGGAATGCATACCATTGGTCGCCGGGCATGCAGTCCAACACGATGGAGCCGATTTCGTATGGTCTGGGTGCATATCCGTCGTCTAGTGGCAGCAAAAAACTGTCCCCGCAGCTCTGTTGCATTACTGCGCCTGTTCCTTCTTGCCAATAAGGTCAAGTAGCGGTCATCTCTTGCTGTTGTGACAGATGGGCGACCCTGCCCTCGTCTTCTTCGTACTGTGCCAGTCTCTTGAAAGCCATTCTACAGTCTGCTAATCACGCTTTGGGATGTTCCAAGTGCTGTTGCCACTGTCATCTGTGTTTGACCAGCTTTAAGGCGTCCTATAGCTCTCCAGGTTTCGCATTCGGGCAAATCGTGTTGCAGAGGCATTGCAAGGGCTGGAAAATTGCAGGATGTGCACTTTCAAGATCAGGGAACGTGCAGATACTCCAGTACGTTCAGCCTTTTGTATAGTGCATTTTCACCAAAGAAATAAAAGTTGGTTTTGCATCTCATTTGCATAATCGAACAATTTTCTTTGACTTGTCGTTTGCTTTTCTGATATTTTCAATCAATGAACTAATCAATGAATCAATGAAATGAAATCAATGAATTTCAGATATTTTCATCATCAAATGCTTCTTTTTTATCGCTTCATATTCATTTTGAAATAATCCCTAATTTTAGTGAGCAGTTAGTTGTTCAGTGGGTTTCCTTCCCAACCTTCTCTGAGCCCTCGGAGTTTTTGTGACCTTGCCATTTTGTCGGTTGTGTGCATATAAGCAAGGTTAGTGGAGAGTATGTTTGGCTCAATGGGATTGAACTTCTGCCATTGGCTGAAGGAAACTATGTCACCTGGGGCAATCCCCACAGCCTGCCATGCTGAGAACAGTCACTGTCATGCGAGCGCCTTTTATAACTTAACTATATTTCTTATATTTATTTTATTTGTTAATTTATCACCGTGGCCGAGTGGTTAGCGCGCTTGGCTACTGAACTAAGAGACCTGGGTTCGAGCCACGGTTAAGGCATGGATGCATGTGTTGTTTTTCTGCTGAGGTCCTGCCATCCTCTCAGACCTTCTATTGTGGCACATAAACTGACAGGCTCCTGTCAGACCTTTGTGGCAGCAGCTGCTTGAGGGTTTTTTTTGCTCTTAGAAGTTTATTTTGTTACTTAAAATTTACATTAAAATATTCGTTCAATCACCATTTTTAAACCATGCCGGTGAGAAAATGGATTGAATTCGCATTCTATAATCAACTTCATTACCGAAACTAGAGGATCTCAAATTATTTGATTTCATATAATTGTAAAAAATCATGTTAACCTCTTGAATCGTAAATAGAAATATGCAACCCCTTCCTTCTTCCCTACAATACAGAAAAAAAATGTCGCTTAAAATATTAGCAAATGCAAAATTATCAGAACTTAGTGATCCCTTTCCAAGCTGGTAACAACTCACAGTTTGAAAACAATGGGACCTAAATTATGATTCATTTTTAATATCAAATATTTTCAATATCATCAAAATAGTTAATATAATATAATTAAATGTTTTGCTAGAAACAAATATATAAATTGCATGATTTTTTTTCCTTATTTTAATGAACTTCTCTTTACTGATGCTAATCTAATATATCGTGTCGTACCAAAATATTTCAAAATTTCATGGAAATGGGTTTATAATTTCGGAGCTTTATAACTTCTGAAAATGCATTCAATGGAAAAATATGAAGGAGGATAAATTAAACATCATAATCAATTCTTTACATCTCGGTTTTCAACAATATTTGTTCTGTGTTTAGAGTTATGGAAGTTAGAATATTTCACAAAAATAATGCGTCATAAGATTTTTACCTCAAATTTTAATTAAAACTTAAGTAAGCATTGTTTCAAACAATTTGATAAAATAAATATACACATTTTATAAGTTTGCATAATGATTATTTAAATATTAGACAATTCTGAATGATATTTATAAAGCAAGATAAGCTCACCGAACAAAAAATTAGTCATCTCCCTCCGTAAGGGGGTTACGTCCTTTCGACAGCAACAGAGGGCGCACCAGTAATAAACGCGTCCTACAAATAGCTGTGTCGTGCGCTACGGGGTTCATACAGTGATAAGAAGTGGTTGTGTGCCACGTGTGTGTTAGTCGCTCCGTGAAACATGGGTCGCGCAAAAGATGTAAATGAATGGCAAAAGGTGACATTGCATTTGGCTGAGCCAAACGGCATAGTGTACAAGAAGTTGCTGCCTTTGCAAATATGTCGAAACGTACTGTCCAAGGGTCTTCCAGCAGTCCACCGCTAATCGTCGCCAGAACTGCTCGGAAAAATCTGTGCTCACCAATAGGGACCGATGCAATGTGTCACGCACTATTAGGGCAAACCACTTTGCAACGAGGCAGAAATTGCTCGTCAGTCAATGTAGACCAACAAGAAGCTGTTTCCGAACGAACGCTCTGAAGGGAACTGCATGCCATGAATATCTGGAGCAGAGTACCGCGGAAGAGACCCATGTTAACATCTCTCCACAAGGCTGCTCGGCTACAGTGGGCGCGGCGCCACAAAGACTGGACTGTCGACTCTTGGAATCGTGTGATATGGTCCGATGAGTCCTGTTTTTGCTTGTACTCGAATGATGCGAGGCGACAGGTACATCGTAAGACGCATGAAGCCTTCCATGCAGACTGTGTGCAAGGTTCTGTTCAAACTGAAGGAAGCTCTGTGATGTTCTGGGGGTGTTTCACGTACGACGAAATGGGTCCTTGGTTGCGGTGACGTCACACTTGAACCAGAAGGGCTATATGGAGCTACTGGACGACCACATGTTGCCTTTTGTGCAGCATCTCCACAGTGAACACCAGAAGGATAACTCCAGTCTTCCAAGACGACAATTGTCGCGTGCACAGGACTCGAAGTGTGTCGGATTGGCACGACGATCATTCTGAAGCCTTCGAACATCTCGACTGGCCCGCAAAATCCCTGGATTTGAATCTCATAGAAAGTTTGTGAGTCTATTTGGGACAACGAATGAAACGCCGTCCCAGCCATTCTGCCAATCTGGTCGAACTGAGGCATTTACTGCTGGAAGAGTAGATGAATATTGTTTTGTACTACCATCCGCACACTGGTGGCATCCATGCAAGACAGGATTTCGGCTGTTCTTCGGTCGCATAGAGGCGTTATGCGCTATTAGGTAGCATTCAGCCACCGTGACTAATTTTTTGTCCGGTGAGCTTATGTCTCCTAAACAAAGCCTGACGTTAAGAATTATCTCCGCTAACTCTCCCCATCCCTTCGATGAGAAAGGACACTCTGATGAGACGTGAAAGGTCACCGTCCGTTGGATGGGACCTTAAGTCGTGACGCAGAGTGCATGTTAAATTGACGGGACACTACTATCTCCTAGAAGCTGTTTCTTGCGTCAACCTTCTCTGAGCCATTGGAACTCTTCTGACCTGGCCATTTAGCTCACTGTATGCAAAAAATGCTGCTCTAATATTTTGGTAGGACAATGTATCTAAAACTTTCCAATTTCTTTGAAATTAAAAGGAAGCAATTTTTACGTTTACTTAAGATATGTAAACTGTAAATATATTAAAGAGCATATTAAATTTAAAAAATCAAAAATAAAAAAAATAAAAATTAAAAATTAAAAAAAATTCATACGTATGAGAAAAAATACATTTAAATCGAAAATAATCTTATGATTTGCGTTGTCATTGGGTTTCTTGCATCTCTTCTTCATTTTCAACTTAGCTGAATATTGTTTTCTGGGTGATTTGGAATCAGTTTTGCTCTTTAAAAATAAACATGAAAAATGCACGTTTCTTGCCCTTTGCATATTGGCAAGAAATGAAACTGAATACTGACATAAATCAATATGATTCTCACACGTTGAAAGATTTTGTCAGTTGGGTTTATTATATGAAAATCAGTCACAGAAGCAGTTTTTAAATCAACGAATAATATGATATATTTGGACAATTACAGATGTCTTAACAGCCCCCCCCCCTCACACTAGGAAAATTGAATGAAATATTAAATAATGATGAATAGCTCAGTTGTACTAAAAACGTATCTCATTTTTTCCTTAACGAAATGTAATCTTGATTTTTTTAATGCTTTCTTCTGCTTACCATTGATATATCTTGAAATATCTGGAAATATTTGTTTGATATATCTAGAAACGTGAGAAAAAATACATTCATAGGCGGGTCTAGGGGGGGGGGGTGCCAATGCGGCTATGCCCACTTTGAGAATTATATATTTGACAGTGTAGTAACGGTAACAGGCAAAAGGAAATTATGAAAGTTATGTATATTTTATGCATTTTTCAAGAAATTTTTTAAAGACATCTAAACTTTTTTCCTTTTCGTTTTGGGGCAGTCATGCATATATTATACCATAATACAAGTAAGTATCACGATATAATATACTGCTCACAAAAATTAGGGGATATATTATCGCTTCATATTCATTTTGAAATATCCCCTAATTTTTGTGAGCAGTGTATATGCATGATTGCTCTATTTGCAATTGCGCTCATTAATGACTCTCTGAAGCTAAATATTTCTATCCTGAAACATTGATTTTCATTTAGCCCTCCCCTTAAAGACCTTTGCTCCACTGTGAAAGCATTTTTGCCCCATTCTAAAAATATCCTGCGGACGATTATGCAATTATATTGAACATTTGTTAATTATTGCGCATTTAATAACGAAATATGCCCGAAAGTAAATTAAAGATCATAATGAAATCTATTCGACTCTAAATTTTTAATCATTTTCGTTCAGCATTTAAAGTGCTATGGAAACTAGAGTATTTCACAACAATAATACGTTATAAATAACGCTATAGTTTGACTTTTGTAAAATAACAAATTAATAAAAACAAATTAATAAAATTAACAAATTAATAACAACTATACTGTCATTTTTCCCACATTTTAGCAATTATTATTTTAAAATCCCCTAAAATAACTGTGTTGATAATAAAAATTAGTTGTGGAAACATAATAACGTTATTAACAAAACTAATCGTGACTTCTTAATTCGCTAATTACCTACCGTTCTCAATACTTTAATAATAAAAGGGGCGGGGGTGGCTCAGTCGGTAGCGCGCCAGACTCGTAATCTGCAGTTCCCAGGTTCGAGTCCCAGCTGGGTTAGCGTTGAGATTTCTCTCCGCAAAATTCCCCGCCCTGCCCACGGTCAGTAGGGGACACCGATGGGCTTGGAAAGGCCGCCGTCCGTCGGATGGGACGTTAAGCCGTGGCCCCGTGTGCGGGAGAGCCATATCTTGTGCACGTTAAAGAACACGCTGGATGGCCTTGACGGGAGGCTACCATCTGTCTCCCAACAGCTGTTCCAGTGGGTCCCTTCCCCGAACCTTCTCTGAGCCTTCGGGGTCCTTGTGACCTGGCCATTTAGCGCATGGTGTGCAAAAAAGTGCCGCTCAGAGGTAAAGCAACCCAACCCAACTTTAATCAAACTATCTATCACCATATCAGACGTATGTGCTCCACCTGACATAATGCGCAGAACGAAGAAATCTCATTTCATACTGCGCTGTTTCCGGCTGCTCTCCCCTGCATATAAGTGCCATTCACATGTTAACTCATTCACCCTCTCTGGGTCCACGTAACTAAAGACTTCGAAATTCATTTCATGATCTCTCATGTTCTTTTCATGACAATCTGTAAAATCTCGTAAACAATCTGTAATAATCTGGTAAACAATCTGTAATAATCTCGTAAACAATCTGTAATAATCTCGTGAACAATTTGTAATAATCTCGTAAACGATTGTCCGGATAAAGGTAGATTTCAAGAGGTGTTGAAGTGGAGTAATGCTTCTGCTGAAATTCAGTTGTTTGTTTTTTTTTCAGCTAAACGCTTCAATTGCCAAATTGAAATGTTGTTATGTTTATTACTAAAATGATATCGTGATGATTCGGTTATGCTCTGAAACAGCCATGGCCCGGGTTCAAATCCAGAGTATGTCAAGAAATAAATATAATAAATTGTGCTTTTCGCCAATTGTATAAAAACTTCTAATTTTTCAGATTTTTCATATTAGTAGCAATAACGAAAAATCTACTAGTCTTGTACTTAATATCAATTCAGTAACCTAGCTTCGTTATACCTTTCGATAACAAAACAAAAATTCCCCTAAATGTATAAGCATCTCTATTTTACTTTAATGGAATCGTCATCATAAAAAAAATGAATATTCGTCTATATTTTTCTATTTACCTTAAACTGATTTCCTCTGTTTCGTATGCAACTCATTTTGAATTGATTGTGAAAAGCTGGAACATTAAAAGCAGTTTCGTCCGCTTGTTTTTTGCGAAGAATAAATAATAGTAGAATGAAAAAAATCGCAAATGTATGTTATGTGTATGAGGGGAAAAAAATTCTTTGAAGCATAAAATTACTTAGTTCTGAAACAAAACATGGACTTCCTACGCAGCTAAAATTTGGAGTGAAAAAAAATCCGCATCAATAACTGGGAATAAATAGATTATTGCATAACATTCTCGCTTTGTCGGAATATATAAATGTATGGAATTGCAGCTTCGAATGAAAACGGAAATTAGTATAATTCTTTACTTTTCACGCAGATGCACGTGTTCTGCACGGCTTCATAATGAAGCCAGTTTTTCATCTCCCTTGCATCGCGACGGAGATGACTCGAATTTTGTTGGAATTTATGGCACACCCCGGGGATTTCACGAAAGATGCTTGTAGGGAACGCTGAAAATAAGACAGGCAACGGAACGTTTGGTTTCCAATTACTGTATCTGTGCGATGCGCTGCAGACACATTGCCTGGATAAACAGCGAAATACTCTTTTCTGTCTCTAAAAACAAATTATGTCGTTAAAGTGCAACTGAGGGAATTAAAATAATTTTTGAAAGGACTGTGGCGAGAAGAAGAAAAGTATGTCTGTCAAAAGGACGCTATTCAAACATTTCAATGAGACAGACTTTCATTTCTGTTGGCTAAGTGTTTATTTTGTCTCCTCCTGGGAATGATCAGAATATTTGCATTTATATATTGATAATAATAGAGTTTGAATGCAAACAATGATTTAAATGGTAGATGAAACAAAAGAATGTTTTTTCTACTTCAATTTGTAAACTCTTTCATGATTCATATAGAAAATTAGCCTCTAATTTAGCCTCGGTACATCGCATCCTTAGGAAATGCAAGAGCTGTAGTTAAGGTGTAATCGATTTGATAAGTATGATGGTGAATCATACTTATCCAAATTTTTCAGATAAAGAAGGAAGCAGAGAAGAAAAGAATTATCAGAAGTAAAACAATTTCCTGAGTAGTTTTACTTCTGAACGGCAGTTCTTTGCACACAATGGACTAAATGGCCAGGTCACAAGGACCGCAAAGCTCGGAGAAGGTTGGTGGATCAGGACCCATGAGACAGATGGTGGCCTCCCGTTAAAAACCATCCAGTGTGTTCTTTAATGTGCACAAATTATGATTCTCCCGTACACGGACCACGGCTTGAGATTCCATCCAAGTACAGGCGCCTTTCCAAGCCCATCGGTGTCTCCTTTCTGACAGAGGGCAGAATGGGGTTTAGCGGAAATAAATCTCAACGCTGGCACAGGTTGGGGCTGGACTCTGGGAACTGTAGATTACGAGCCTGACGCGTTACCAACGGAGCCAACCCCATCCCAGATGAATGCGGAGAAGGTAATAGATGAAGGACTTTAGTACACATTTATGTGATTTCAGGCCTGAATGACTAGATCTTAAAAGGTGACGGAAGGCTACTATATCTTGTCCCCTAACAGCTGTCCAGTGGGTCTTTTTCTCCCAGCATTCTTTGAGCCCGCGGGGCCCTTCTTACCATACCATTTAGTCAATTGTGTGCAAAAACAAAGTGCCACTCGCCGGTAAAACAACTCAACCTATCCATTTTAGTACTTCACAATACTTTTTGACTTCATTCCGGTTATTAAAATACCAAGAAGGGGATGTTCTCCCCTCCCGATTTCCAGGATGGGGATAAGAGAGTAATACATTCCTACAGAAGATCTGGCCCTATTAATGATAGTTTTTCAACCCTGGTTATAAATTCATTTCCATATGAATTTATAATAGACACGGTAAACAGATGATATAGACAGGACGTTATAAGAAAGGATTATGAAAGCAGCTGAAATTATTATTGCTCTGTTAGCAGAAATATTTAAAAGAATTATCAAATACTTATTTACTGCTTCAGGAGATTTAAACGACACTCAAGACGTTTGTAGTTAAGCGTCAGGTTCCGTTCCAAAACGAATACAAAGTAATAATTAAACAAATGATTTTTAATTACAATATTATAATAAGTCTTCATAGAGATGTGACAGAAATTTCGAGAGAGAAAAAACAAAGTTTTCTTTCCTTTTGAATTCGATTCTAATAATGCTCTCAGTTACAAGCTGATGTTTTTACCTTAGCAATACTTCAATCCACGCAGATTTTTTCCCCAAAAAATCTCTCGGGATTTACCGGATATGACGACTTACAATGGACGCACAAACTAACCCATCCGTTGGCATTACCGACAACGGCTTTCGTAAGGTGCGATAATTGAACATTGAGTGAGGTATAAAAACACCTTTAGGAGCATCTTGATAAATGCCTTTTTTATCGCGACGGCAGTTTACATCACGTTTCATCATCGGTGCCTAGAGAGTCGAAACGAGCTACACAAAGTGAGCAAGGTATTTATCTGTACGATGTTTGGTAATTATAAAAACAAATACGAAGAACAAAGGGAGCAGTAAAACACTAGTGAGATCCCCGCAGGGAGTCTGACAGGTGGAAATCTGATTAACTTAATGAGAAAAAGTTGGGTAGACGAACTTTAGGCGCCTCGCACCAAGTCTCTCGGGCCTGCAGGAATCGGTAGTCTTACTTTCTGGGATAACGCTAAGGGAGAGTGAGTGTGTAGGAGCCTTAGGGCTTAATTAACTTAATGGTTCCTGTAATTATGTGCTGTTCTGAAGAAGTTCAGAGTGTATCTTACTTAAGAAAGCTGGTTTTTAACATCCGGCGGTTAAAGGGAACGTTGTTTCGTTTTCTGTTGCTGCTTTTAAAGGTTTTGAGCATCAACGAAAGGGGAACTCTCTGCCACGGACATAAATTTAACATACAGAAAGAGAAACTTGGCATATCAGTTCCGAAGCCATGGGGGATGAAATGATATTAATAATTTTCATGACGAAAGAAAGTAAATGCATGGTGCAACATTTTCGCCTTTCAAAAATGCTCAGTAGTCATCATCAATCTTTTTCATTGGATGATGGTTACAAGTAAACGTGGTTTGCAATGAAGGATTGTGCACAGAAGCAAAATGAAACCAACAGCTCTTGAGCTCCCTCAACTTGACATTGCTTAGTAGATCATCGGAGAAGAAATTTTAAGGCACTTTCCATCAGAGCACTAGAACTTACTCATCACTAAACTAAGCCCTATTTCCTCATAACAATAGAATTTAATGTAACCCTAAACTAACCCTATTTCATCATTAAACTACAACTTATTATAGAGCAACAAACTACCGTTTATTTCATTAGTGAACTAACATTTTGTCACTAAATTAGACCTACTTTTCGTTAAGACTAAAACCTTTTAAAGCACTGATCTCCAGTATACATCCCCACAGAAAGGCCAGGCCAACCGCGGCTCATTGTAAAATAACTTGCTGTTCATAAAACAAATCACCAATATACTGAATCTGTCTTTTTGACCAAACATTTTTAGGTGCATAACCAAACTATTTTGTCAGTTCATAATACCCGTTAAAAATGTCTATTTTTGTGTTTTAATTAAGCAGTTTTCGTGAATCTTTAAAAATATAGCTGTTTCTGTTTTCCTTTTTACAATTCATTGTTTATTAAAAATCTGTGTTTTGGTTTCTAAGTAGAAAATTTTTCCTGTCTCACTTTAAAAGTACAGTATTTTTTAGTGATTCTTCGCTAAATTTCAGCTGGCCATCCCTGTTACAGAAGGTAAAGAAACTGCTCGTCGAAAACAAAAATTTTGAATGCTATAGATTTAAAACTTAGAATACTAGAATTTACTCTATCATCTAATAACAGCTTACAATATCGTCTAAAAATAACTTAGGATATCGCCTAGCTTACAATATCTAGCAACAACTTACAATATCATCTAACAATTTAGGATATAATCTAGCTTATTCTATAATTCAACTAGTGCTTACAATATATCACAATAATTTATTACATCATCTAACAATAACTTTCGATATAATCTAGCTTATTCTATGACTCAACTAGAGCTACAATATCTCAAAATAATTTTCTATATCATCTAACAATAACTTATGATATCATCTAGCTTACTCTATAATGCAACTAGTGCTTACAATATCTAACAACAACTTACAATATCATCTAACAACAACTTAGGATATAATCTAGCTTACTCTATAATTGAACTAGTACTTACAATATTATCTTACAATAATTTACTCTCTTATCCAATAATAGCTTACAGTATCATCTAACTAGAACTTATTGCACCATCTTGCTAGGGATTACCATATCTCTAGTTATGTTTTAGTTTAGTGGTATAGGAAATATGTTTACAAGATCGTTTTACAAGATCGGTTTAGATTAGTTAAACGGTTAAGAAGCAAAATATATGAAAACTTTGACCACGATCGCGTAACCAAATTTGGAACAACTAAAATGCAAAACTGTTGTCTAAATAAATAGATGTTTGACAAACATAAACGTTCACATCGCATATTTCTGATTGTAACAATTATGCAAGTTCCTAAGAAACTGGGAAAAAAGGAAATTGGAAAAACGGTACACAAGAGTTCTATGTGATGAAAGATGCATAATTTACAATGCTACTAATTTCCTAATTGTATTAACAAGGGCAACATCCAATAAAATATATTCTTCTAGTATAGACTTTAAAACTTCTAGAGGTAGCATTTCTCCTTAAAGTTTAAAAAGCGTTGAATTCCAATCGATCTCCGCCAAATGTAAAAAAGAAATCCTTTTTTTTTTCGCTTCTTTTACAGCATTTTGAGCACAAAACAAGACCTTATTTCATCTATCGTCAGTTTCTTAATCGCCTTTTGGAGAATCTATCATTCCCATTGGAAGGACAGGCAGCACCAGTAACGCCAACCACTAACATGTCGTTTTACTCCCTGCGTTAGATGTATAGGCTCTGGCATCTCACTTAACGAACCTAGATGGGCGAAGCAGGAAATCGTGACTACACTGTCTGCGTTGTCTGAACGGGAAGGGCAGACAATGCTCCTGAGTCTCGGTTCACGTCTTTCTCTAATCCACCTGGCCGACTATCTCCAAGAGCTGGACTTTGCGTCCAGTAACTAGCTTCATCTCTTTACTCTTGGCGGCTGTTCCCTGCAGCCAAAACCGATCAGAGGACTGGAAAGCTTGCTTTTGGGGTTATTTCTACAACTATACCATGAAATACTGGATTCTGCTAAAGAATAGAGTTTAAACTCGTTTGAAGAGAATTGGAGATTTACAACTGTACGTCGCTTGCACTATTCAAAAATACGGCTTTATAACTATATAAATATAATAATTTATAGCTTATTAAACACAAAAGAAGAGGAAACATCTGCAGTAAATATATATCGTTAAAAATTCTAATTAAATTCTTTTATTAAACTTTGATATTTGACATTTACACAGCATTTGTTAATAACCAAACAAAGATTATCGATATCAGTTACGAAAACACCAAGCTTAAGTAATTTCATACCTTTGAGTTGGTATATTTAACACAAATATGCACTGGTAAAGCTTCCATGGAAGCAAGGGAAACAACCAGAAATATACGAGAAACAATATTTTCTTATAATTCTGATAGCACTGATAAACAAAGATTTTGTTCCTTGAACAAAAATAAGTAGTCAATCTTTACTTTTTATGTTAAAAAAATCTATTTTTTTAGTTTTTTTTTCTATCAAGTATACAGTTTGAGAAATTTCAGTTTCAGTTTTATTGAAATACTTGAGAATTACAGCATGGTTATGTAAATAGCTTTATGATGTTAATGTTATACTATTTAAGGGATAAAAACAAACTATTTATTTTATTTTCATGCTGTCACCAGTGTATTGAATATTCGACAGTTAGCAACAAACATCATGTGACAAATTAAGACATCTTTATAATTCAGCTTCAAAAATTCAAAAATTCAAAAAATTTCAGTTTTAGTCTAATGTTTGTGCTTTTATACATGTCTTCCTATTTGTCATTTATGTAGTTTTAAATTTCATCAATACTGTATATTGTTAAAGTTACTTTTGATATTGAAGCGAGATCTTCACGTGCAACAAGCGAAGCGTGATTATTATACTACGAGATACGTGAGTTATAGCATGCAGTGTGAAAATGTACGTCACATATTATGAATAGAGCAAAGTTAAGTTTGAAGAAAATAGATAAAAGTCAGAAGTTCATTTAATTAGACTTGTGTAAAACATAATGTGTCAGCTAGAATTAAGTTATTAGCGTTTTTAGTTGAAAAGAATTAAAATGACTATGGTCGTTTGTGAGAAATGTTGTCCTTAGTGGGCACATTGTGAGTTAATTCAGAAATATCTTTGGTAAGAATCTGTGTTATGATTTGTATATAGAAACTAATGTGGTTCAGTCTGAAGTGTTATATTCTTTCATAATTTTATATTGATGTATGGCAATAGTAATTAGCTATTAGTTTGGATAATCCATTTGTATTTGCTAAACTGATTGTTTTATTTATTAAACATTATCGCGTCACATTTACTATTTGCATGTTTATCACGAATTCACGCATGGCTGTCAAATAAAAATATTGTTTTAATTTTTGTCTTAGTTCAGAAGTAACAATTAAACAAAATAATTAAGTAGTTAGTTAACAAGAAACACGCTAAACTGAAAATATGAAAATGTGTCTTAAATGTGTAATGACAATGTGTAATGAAACATTTGGCCACATTCTTGTTACGTTTCTGAAGAGTTGATTGTGGATTATCAGAGAAGGTATTTTACTTCTCTAGTTAAAAAAACTTATCATCTCTATTTTGGATGCAGTATAAGTCATCAAAGTAAAGAGTGGACACCTCAAATTTATTGTGTTTCGTGTATTCATTGTTTCTGATAGTGAATTAAAGGATCCATTCGTCTATGCCTTTTGCAGTAACTATGATTTGGGGATTGTTGGGTTGTTTTACCTCTGAACGGCACTTTTTTGAACACCATGGGCTAAATGGCCAGGTCACATGGACCCCGAAGGCTCAGAGAAGGTTGGGGGAGGGGACCCACTGGAACAGCTGTTGGGAGGGAGATGGTAGCCTCCCGTCAAGGCCATCCAGCGTGTTCTTTAACGTGCACAGGGTATGGCTCTCCCACACACGGGGCCACGGCTTAACGTCCCATCCGACGGACGGCGGCCTTTCCAAGCCCATCGGTGTACCCTACCGACCGTGGGCAGGGCGGGGAATTTTGCGGAGATAAATCTCAACGCTGACCCAGCTGGGACTCGAACCTGGGAACTACAGATTACGAGCCTGGCGCGCTACCGACTGAGCCACCCCCGCCCCTATGATTTGGGGAGAACAACACGATTGCTTAAACAATTGCTATTTCTACACCACTAAAATATCAGATTTTTGTGAAGAAACAAAGGAAATATCCTTTATTTATCCTAATTTGCCTTCAGTAATAAAATAACAATTATTGGTTATATTATACTAATTACAATAAGATATGTTGCACATGGTCCGCGTCTTCACATTCCAGTACCACCAGAAACATTTACTGCAAAGGAAGAAGGATTGAATGTGGTAAATTATACTGGTCCAATAATCAAGATATTAATCCTTCCAACTTAACTGAAATATACATCATCTCTCAAACTGAACTAAACGATCCAGTTCGACATTTAAACTTATTTAAAAATCAATCTGAACTTCGATTGATTACAAGAGTGGGATCGTTTGAATTCCATAAAAGCGTGTATCTTAACCACAAAAAGAAATTTGCTCCTTATTTTTCATTGAAAGAAAATTTATATATTGCAGTTATGGTAATGTTGTAAGGGAAACATTTGGGCCTATACACAAAACTGTACAATGACAACTGTTTATAGACTCGTTAAAATTGAGTTTGAAAGCTGCTTTGCTGCAATAATTTAACAGCAATAAGCTCCTTCAATTCCAATTGCGTTTCTGTTCAACTGAAGGAATCTCATGAAAATATGGAATACTTATTCAACAGAATATCAAAGTACAACTGAAATACATATGGTGACCTAAACGTTATTGCTCTGCGTTTGGGATTGCAGCTGGAGAGAGCAATGCTGTTTTTGGTGTGAATAAGATAGTAGGGCAAGGTGTAAGCATTATATTGTCCATGATTGGCCAGCAAGACAACAAATGGAATTAAAGAAAAGTTTTCAAAACTTAGTGAAGAAAAAATAAGCAATGGAATATTTGTAGATCCTCAAATTTAGTCACTGATAAATGATAATGCAGTTTTAGAAGAAAATGAATAAGAGGCTTGGGAATGATTCGATAATTGTCGTGATGAATTTGTTGGAAAGTAAAAAGCTGAAAAATATAATGTTGAAAAAAATTATTGATATAATATCGAAAAATAGGATCATTAAAAATTTGCTGTCATCATTCTTATTTGGACTTTTTTCTGAGAATTTGGGAGCCTGACGGAATACGGCAAGCGCTTCCAACAACTATATACATGAATTTATCGACTATGTATCACATCGATTGGACACATTATATATATATATAAATATTTATACCTTTGAAGAATCCTACCAGAGAAAATAAAACCCATATGTGTTAGCCGTCATTAGAAAGAACTCCTCCAACATCATGCAAAAGAAACCTATTACAAATTCATTTCAATAACTGATTACGTACATTTATCTAAATGCCTATTCATAAAAAAAAATTGAATTTACAATAAAAATATTTTTTACTCAAAATCTATACGTTATAGAGAAAAATCTAAAACCACATTTCAGGAAAAAAAACTTCTTGTTAATGATCCTGAGAATTATAATCTGCAAAATAATCTGCTAATATGCAAATAATCTCCCATCGGATGGACGGCGGCCTTTCCAAGCAGATTATTTGATATTAGCAGATTATTTGGATGATCAAATTATTGTAAGGGTTATTATAATTGAATGCTACAGAACAAAAAATATATCGATGTTGCAAGGTATGCAGTAATAAAAGGTTTTGAAGCAGAAATATAGCAAAACTTAACAACATTTTTGCGTAATAGATGCAATGTTGGGCTTTGTTTTGGTGTCCAAAGCAAAGCCCAACATACTTAGGGGGTGGGTGGTGGCTCAGTCGGTTCCCAGGTTTAAGTGCAGTTCCCAGGTTCAAGTCCCACCTGGAACAGGGTTGAGATTTATCTCCGCAAAACTCCCTGACCACGGTCAGAAGGGATACCGATGGGCTTGGAAAGGCCGCCGTCCATCGGATGGGACGTTGAGCCGTGGCCCCGTGTACGGGAGGCCATACCCTCTGCACGTAAATGAACATGCTGTATGGCCTTGACATGAAGCTACCATCTGTCTCCTAACAGCTGTCCAGTGGGTCCCCTCCACCAACGTTCTGTGAGACTTCAGGGTTCTTGTGACCTGGCCATTTAGTCCATTGTGGACAAAAAGTGTCGCTCAGAGATAAAACAATCCAACCACCATACTTAGAACAATTGTGCTTCCTGATAATATGTTATATAATTTGATGTTATTTATAATTTTCTATACCTAAATATTTCTTTAATTTCACCTCGTCATCTGTCATCCGTCAATAGATATTCAACTTCTTTTTCTGTTTAGAGATAATTTAAAAATTCCTTTTCCGGTTGTATAGAAATTGATGGAATATTATAACTCGCATTTACCAATCTCCCAATAACTTCAATAGTGCCCTGTAACAGTATATAAATTCTAAAAATTTAAAACTTTGAAAGTGTGTTTACGATCTATTTATGGTAAAAAATTTTAAATTTCTTTGGTGGAAAAGAGGTTTTATTTCGGCTCAATGATTTTTCCTGTTACGACCAGAGAGCATGGGAAAAATCAACTACTTTAGCAAACAAACTTTTGTTTCAAGAGATTAATAAAAAAATTATTTCTGTGTTGTATATGTACTAACAAAATATTTCTATAGTCATACCCCGGTTAACGTTGCCCCCAACAACTCTAATCTGCAGTTCCCTGGTTCGAGAACCACCTGTGTCAGTGTTGAGATTTATCTCTACTAAACTCTGCCCTTGGTCAGAAAAGAAACACCGATGGGCTTGAAATGACTGCCATCTGTCGAATGAGATGTAAAGCCGTGGCTCAGTGCGCAAAAAAGCCATACCCTGTGCACGTTAAAGAACTAGAACTAATTCTTGACGTAGTAGTCATGACGAAGTAGTCTTGACGGAAGGTTTCCATCTGTCTCCAAACAGCTATCCAATGGGTCTCCCTCCTCCAACCTTCTCTGAGCCTTTGGGGTCCTCCGCAAAATTCTCCGCCCTGTCCACGGTCAGTAGGGAACACCGATGGGCTTGGAAAGGCCGCCGTCCGTCGGATGGGACGTTAAGCCGTGGGCCCGAGTGTGGGAGGGCCATACCCTGTGCACATTAAAGAACACGCTGGATGGCCTTGACGGGAGGCTACCATCTGTCTCCCAACAGCTGTTCCAGTGGGTCCCCTCCCCCAACCTTCTCTGAGCCTTCGGGGTCCATGTGACCTGCCATTTAGCCCATGGTGTGCAAAAAAGTGCCGCTCAGAGGTAAAACAACCCAACCTTTGGGGTCCTAGTGACTGGAACATTTATCCTATTGTGTTCAAAAGAGTACCGATCAGTGGTAAAACAACCCAAACAATCCCCACTATAAAGTCGTTTGGCCCCAGACGCAATTCCGTTATTGATCCTAAATGGTGTCCAACTAGTGGTAACGTAATAATAAAGTATCACAGAAAAATGTCCTGTACACAAGAAACACTTGAAATAATTAGCTGAAAAAAATTGGGTTGTCCTAAGTGCGATTCGAACCCACATCTCCCAGAAGCATGCGAAGCATCATAGCCGCTAGAGCATCAGGCCCAAAACGTTTGCTTCAACAATGTGGCATAGAAGCATTCCAGCATTTTTGTTGATTCGCCACTGGCGCCATCTATGTCGGAAATCGGGCAACCCAGGTGCCTCATATGAGAGAAGCAATATTTATAACTCACACTCAAAGAGTTATATATACAAGTCAGTAAAAAAGAATCACAGTATTGTCCTGTAGAGAAGAAACAGTTTTCTTCACCAATGGGACGTTGTTTCTTGGCTACAAGAAACAACGTCCCATGGTCCCACACCTTGCCGGCAGTTCATGGTTTTTCCCTCCTCAGACACTTTTTGAAGGTACTACCCAAGGCTAAACTTGAGCACCCACAGGCCTTGGTGTCTCGGAAATTCTCTGACCCAGTCGTCTAGCCATTACAATTTGGCCTTTGTCAAACTCACTTAAGTCCCATCTGAAGAACAAGAATAGCACTGATTAACAGAGCTCAGTATCAAGTGTTGGGTTGTTTTACCTCTGAGCGGCACTTGTTTGCACACCATGGGCTAAATGGCCAGGTCACAAGGACCCCGAAGGCTCAGAGAAGGTTGGGAGAGGGACCCACTGGAATAGCTGTTGGGAGATAGATGGTAGCCTCCCGTCAAGGCCATCCAGTGTGTTCTTTAACGTGCACCGAGTATGTCTCTCTCGCACACGGAGCCATGGCTTAACGTCCCATCCGAACCGACGGCGGCCTTTCCAAGCCCATCGATGTCCCCTACTGACCGTGGGCAGGGCGGAGAATTTTGCAGAGAAAAATCTCAACGCTGACCCAGCTGGGATTCGAACCTGGGAACTGCAGATTACGAGCCTGGCACGCTACCGACTGAGCCACCCCCACACCTGTATCAGGTGTTATTTATACCATTTCATGACCTTCACATGCGCCGTCGTTTACCTGCAGTTGCTTCGATTTGCATAAAGACGCACTCGTCATAACGTTTTGGCTCTTCGGTGTATGTATAATTCGCTAAAGTCTGTGTGTCACTCTTCAGCTATATGGTTATTTAATCATTACAGGCTGCAGATTCCTCCAAGCAGCCTATCTATCTTCCCAAAACAGTCCTTAAATATCATCTAAAAGTCATGGAATTCATTATATTAATTCAACGCCCATCCTCATTAGCAAAAGTTCAACTTTGTAAAGGAGGACATTGTTTGGTTTCACATTTGAAATCTTTTAGTACATGTTTTTCTTTAATGGATTATTTAATTTTATGTTTTACATGTTCTACGTATTTGTTGATAAAATTAAGGTAACAGCGTTTTTCATCAATATTTCAATTTTAGTAATATCGCCTAAGTTAAAAATACATTATTTTAATGATAAATTCGAATATCCAATTGAAATTCCTTACAAATGCAAATTACTAATTTCTGATTTCTGTCAGATAACTCCATTTCAAAACTTTGGTTGAAAGAAGGGTTAAGCTCATTATTTCTACTGAAGATATATATACTGAAGCCATCATAGTTTAGAGGATCCCTGACGATGGCGAGCTGTTGGAAGATTTGCAACAGGACAGTCGCAGGTGTATGTAGAAAGATGGCTGAATGTGTCGAGAAAGGTTGTGTCGACACTTTGGAAACAACTTGTCCATGGGACAAGAACCGTTATCAGACAACAGGTCAAGATCGTCCGAGAGTTATTTCAATCTGACTCTAATGTCAAAACGAAATAGGACGATGACTTCGCGTCATCTGTCTCTCCAGGTTTCTGCTGTCACAGGTGAAAAGATTTCCAGCAGAACAATGACATGAATGCCAGTGTGCTCTATGATAGGATGTCAGTAGTTTGTGTCCCGCTAGCTCCAAAACACCAAAAGGCTCCCTTAAACTGGTGCTACCAACATGTTAATTAGAGTCCTGAACAATGGGCCAATGTTCAGTTTTCTGACGAAACTCAATTTGTCCTACAGGCAAATTCTAGACGTTATTTAATCTGGAGAGAAAAATGCAATACCATCCCACCAATATCAGAGAAAGGGATACTTTTGGTGGAGATGGTGTGTGGTCTGGGGTTGCATGAAAGGCAGTACTCCTCTTCATGAGTTCGATGAAGAAGCTCCTTAACTGCTCCGAGATAGTGAAAAGAAGTCCGTGAGACTTACGTGGAACTTTTTAGGGGTGCAGTTAACGTTGATATCCAATTTATGTATGACAGTGCCTAGAACTAACCTGATATAGAAGTTATACTGTTCAATATAAGAACTTATTTTGAACATGGATCGACATTGTCATGCCTGTTTAGCCACCAGAGAGGGTCATACTCCATAGCGATGTCATATGCGCATGTTTTGGGGCATCTGATGACAAGTGCAATGCACAATATTTCCTGTGATAGCTTGTTTTAATGACGCCATTGTAATATTTTTTATTCTCTTTTTCCACACATTTCCTTCTTTATATTAAAATACATTTCTAGGCAAATTTTCGTTTAATTACAACGTACACAATAAAAAGGTTTTGCATTTTGTTAGGGTTACCTTAATTTTATCAAACAGTGTAATCTGAATGGCCTTATTGTGCAAGCTCTGGCTACTTTAACTTTATTTAAACCGCAGTCACTATCAATTATATCTAGAAAAGGACTCAATATCGTTGTAAGTTGCAAGAAAAACATACTAAACCTTAAATTTAAGCTCATTCATTTTAAGCTCATGTTTCATTATCTATTGAAGATTTCAGGTTGGATGATCAATGATTTACTTCTTATCATCCTGGTTGATGACAGAACTTTAAAGTTATTCTCGTGTACAAACCACTGCTTTATACACTTGGCAGATTGGCAACTTGCCAGATTATGACAGCGACTTTTTTTACAGTTCTCATAGACAATGGGTCAATGGCATATCATTTTTCGTGTCCACCTATGATATATCAGCACTCTTAAGCATTAATTGCACAATCTCATATCCTTCCAAAAATGCCACTTGATCCCCGGTCGACGGGCTTATCGATGGATAAGCCAAACCAAGAGTCTCCACCCCGGGAGCCGAGTCAACTTGGTTCTATATATCATTTTTGTGGCTAACCGGGGAACAGATTAAATTTAGGTTTTGACCGATGGATGAACCTTCCTTCTATAGGATTGTTCGCCATAGGTAGCCGTGGATGAGCTGTGTCCTTGTGGCACTGTCTTGCCCCGCCGTAGGTAGTGGTGTTCATGGCATTCTCCCCATTGATGGTGTGCAGCGATATGCTGCGGTACATCTGGGACTTGCCTTTATTTAATGTAATGTATAAAAGCATCGATTTCGCATTGAGTTATACAAATATGCTTTGTCTATGTCTGTGTATTTTGTGTCACTAGATCCTACGCTATCTTATCTACTACCTCTCTGAAGAGTGAAACAAATCCTCAATAACCTCTCACCTCCCTCTCTCAACTCTACTAAATCATACATGAAACATCTATGATTTCGGATTTCAAGGTTATGTATATACACTGCTCGACATAGAAAATGCCACACCATGAAGGAATTCAAGAAATAAGACGAAATTTATGACAAATGTAGACAAGTAGGTGGGAAAGAAGTGATTTATTTTCTGAGGGATTACGTGAATTCGATGGGCGAGGAGACAGAATAATATGGCCTAGGTCACTAGGTCTATGAGCGCCATGATGGGCAATACATTCTGCAACACGGCGTGGCATCGAGTGGAAGAGCCCCAGATGGTGTGATGAGGTATCGCGGACTATACGTCGTTGGCTTGTGTCCATAATTCATCGATATTGCAAGGGAGTTGTGTAGAGGCGTGAAGTCACTTGTGAATGACGTCCAATACGTTTTCTTTTGGGGAAGGGTGGGGATCATGCTGGCCAAGGCAGCACTTGGATACTTTATAGGCACTATCTGTTGATTTTAGCAGTGTACTGGAGGGCGTTATCATATTGAAACTGGGAATCAGGGATACCACAAAGATACAGCAACAAAACGGGCAGCAGCATCTCATCGACATATCACTGTGCTGCCATTATACTCACTATGCGTATGAGCGATGAACGGCTATTGAAACCGATAGCACCCCAAACCTTGACACCAGACTGGGAAGCCGTTTGACACTGATAGATGGCAGCAAGATCAGCCACTTCGTCTCCAGACTCTCAATCGGCGATCATCGGCGCTGAGACAGATGCGAGGCTCATTGCTTAATACAACATGGTTCCATTCGTCCTGCCACAAAGGTTTGGTACGGCACCCTGCAACCTTACGTGATGATGTGCTGTGGTGTTGGTTTGTTTTATCTCTGAATAGCACTTTTTTGCATACAATGGGCTAATTGGCCAGGTCACAAGGACCCCAAAGTCTCAGAGAAGGTTTTGGGAGCTGGAATAGCTGTTGGGAGGCAGATGGTAGCCTGCAGTCATCCAGTGTCTTTCAACGTGCATGGGATATGGCTCTCCCATACATGGGCCATAGTTTAACGTTAAATCTGACAGACGACGGCCTTTCCAAGCCCATCAGTATCCCTTACTGACAGTGGGGAGAGGAGGGAGTTTTGTGGAGATAAATCTCAATGATGGTCCAGCTGGGGCACCAACCTGAGAACTACAGATTGAGAAGTTACCTGCCCTATATACAGATTGAGAAGTACCCTGCCCCTATAATTCAGTTAAGCTGCTAGTAGGATAAGGATCAGCGATCAGAGCCACCTCCGGCCCTATAATTCAGTTACGCTGCTAGTAGGATAAGGATCCACGATCTGAGCCACCTCCATCCCTATAATTCAGTTACGCTGCTAGTAGGATAAGGATCCACGATCTGAGCCACCTCCACCCCTATAATTCAGTTTTGCCACTAGCGAAACAAAGACCCACAATCTCCTTATAACTTGGCAGGTGCAATGTTATAGTGAGTGGCAGTCGTAGCAGTGGCTGGCAAGAGCAAAAACCTGCCTCAGTCAATCTGCCATTAACATCTGTGTCGACACAGGGATGTCCGTAGCTGCCTGTACACCACGTCGAATGTCGTCTGTTGTGGACAGTGGGGCTGTTACTGCTTGCCATCGAATGCGCTAATTGAGGCGTTCAAATGTCCACCTATGTGCACCATTCCCACTACGGCGATGCACATTACCTTCCTCCAAACATTGCCGCCAAATTCGGCAGACAGTTGTTGCATCCCAATGCATTTCCTTCACGATGCAACGCAGGGACCAACCAATAGCCCTGTGATGAAGCTCTCTGATAAAGGTGTCTATATGATGATAAGATTCCCGATGACATCGCAAAGGCATTCTCACTCCTTACATGTGCATTCGCCACCGAGATCACTCCGATGCAGTGGTCCTCACACCCAGATCAGGACGACCAAACTTAGTTATGATGAGCCCTTTTCCCCTGTTATTGCTCTCATCTATCACGTGATTGGTTCACAACTGCACTCATTTCCATAGCTCGACTGTCGACACATACCCACCTATTTGCATGGCACTCCGACAACTACTTCCTGGTGTTGAATTTTTTATGTCGAGCTGTGTACATATACACCAAAGAGCCAAAACATTATGACCACCTACCTAATATAATGTTGGTCCTCCACGTGCTGCCAAAACAGCTCTTACCCGGTAAGGCATGGACACTACAAGATTTCTAAAGGTGTCTTGTGACATCTGGTACCAACTCATTACCAGCAGATCCTTTAAATCTCGTAAGTTACCTGGCTGAGCCACCGCAGATCGGATATGCTGTTCCAACACAAATCATAGATGCTCGACTGGATTGATGTCTGGGGAATTTGGAAGTCAGGGCAATACCTGGAAATCTTTCTCATGTTCTGTGAACCATTCTCGAACAATCCGGGCAGTGCGGCATGGCGCATTATCATACTGAAAGAAGTCACTACTAGAGGATTTACCGTTGCCATGAAACACATATATCTGCAATGATATATTTAGATAGGTGGTAGATCATCATAGTTTCCTGCACATGAATGACTGGGCCCAGGGTTTCCCAGCAGAACATTGCCCAAAGCATTACACTTTCTCCACTGGCTTCACTTCCTCCACTGGCTTGTTTTCGTCCCACAGTGCATCTTGGTGTCAACACTTCCCCAGGTAAATGATGCATATGTACCTGGCTGCAACAGGACACGAGATTCATCGGACCAGACGACTTCCTTCCAATCATTCAAGGTCCAGTTTTTGATGCTCGTGTGCCCATTTGTAGGCACTTTCGACGGTGAATCGAGGTTAGCATGGCACTCGGAATAACCTATGCAACCCCATTTTCAGCAGGATTCGATGTACTGTGTGTTGTGACACATTGTACATCGATCCTGCTGAAAATGCATCACCAGCATTCAAATTACGGGCGAGATGCGACACAGTATCCCTTCTGTTGGCTCCTACCATACGGTATAGACTTCACTCACCTCTAGCATCGATGAGCCGTTGTCAGTCTACACCTTGCCGGCAATTCGTGGTTTTTCCCTCCTACGATCACTTTTTGAAGGTACTAACCACAGCTGACCGTGAGCACCCCACAAGCCTTGCCATCTCGGAAATGCTCCGACCCAGTCGTCTGGCCATTACAATTTGGCCTTTGTCAAACTCAAGTCCGCTGCCTTTTTCATCTGAAGAACAAGAATAACACTGATTAACAGAGCTCAGTATCAGGTGTTATTTATGCCATTTCATGACCTTCACACGCACTGTCGTTTACCTGCAGTTCCTGTGATTTGCATGAAGACGCGCTGGTCATAATGTTTTGGCTCTCCGGTGTATATTACTTAATCAAGGCACACACAACGCTATTCTAAATCGTATTACCATCGATCCTGGAGCTCCATTCGATACCTAGCCATTGTCAGAACTTTTAACTAAACTTGTTTCATTTGAACAAGGGAAGAAATAAAAATGCAACATGTCATTTTGCAGCATAAATAATACCCCAAATACAGTCTATAATTGGCATGGAATAATCTCTATATTATATTTATTGTGCCTTCACACATATTTCAATATGTAATTGGAATGATAAATTGACTTAATTTTTTATCTCTGGATTATTAGTATTTTTTCTTTCCTGATTGCTTTATCTTTGCCGTAAATAATAGCAAACTGAAGGAAGATTTCAGAAAATGAAACAGTAGTTATCAGAAGTATTTTCCGAATTTACTTACCATCTTATGAAGAATTAATGATATTTTCGGAATCTTTACCAAAAGTTATAAAATAAAAGAAAGTTGTTTCTTCAACTGGAACGTTCCTGTTCAAGCACCAAAACAACGCAAATGAGTGGAAATTAAGACTTAAGAGAAACCAGAATTTCGTTAGAAAGAATTATTGAAATTTTCGTTAGTGTTAAGGTCTTTATGATTACTTTTGATCCTTTAAAACAACTGTTATTTCGCAATCTTACAGCTAGGTACCTTTATCATTAACTTGATTTCTGCTGAAATGCTAAAATAATGAGCAAAAGCTTTTTCCTCTCTCGCACTTTGCTTAAAAGCTTAACCGTATCAACCCTTTTCCAGTGCTAATTAAAGTGACTTTCTCTTCAAGTTCTGAACTTTATAAAATTAAAAAGAAAAAGAATTTAGAATGCAGCAGCATTAAAGAAATTGTCACAATGTGATAATCCGTCAAGGCCTGAGTTTATCGGAAAGAACGTGGAAGTCGCAAATGGGTTTAAACGACCATCCCAGGAGAATTAATGTGATATTGGAAGAATTACAAAAGAGTCCGATATTTTGCCATCTAAACGTGTTTTTTTCCTGTGTTTAGCGTGAAATCAGAACTTGATGAAGTGAGGCGATAATGTCCTCTCTGATTCCTTATTTCAAACAAACGTGTCAGTTTTTTATGCTTTCACTGCCAATATGAATTTACATTGTTGCAAGATTTAATTGCAAACGATGGATCTCTAAATTCTTTCTTTCCCGAATGCACATTCTAAGAGAAATATGATTGATTAAACGAAAGCATTAGCAATAACAGAACACTCAAGTAATTCATGTTTTCTTTTCTTCAAACAGACCAAATTTGAGACAGTTTTGTAAATAAAAGTTTATAGAAGTCAAATATGTTTTCCTTATCATCATCATCCTCAAGCAACCATGGGCTACGGAGGTCAAACCAGACCGTGCAGTTTAATTCTACAAGCATATCGGTCCTGAACTACATCTGCTGCATCCGGCCAATGTACACCAATTCTAACAAGGTCCTGTTTGACATTGTCTGCCCATCGCATCCTAGGTCTCCTTCTCCTTCTGAGGCCTCTAGGCACACTGTTCATAACCCTATTCGCCAATCTATAATTATCCATACGGGGAACATGGCCAAACCAGCGGAGTCTCTCTCTGCACAATATGCTGCTTAAAGGAGGTTGCAGACTCCTTTGCCTAACCTCATCATTAGTTACAAAGTTAAACCACCTAATACCCAAGATACTGCGTAAGCATCTAGTTTCCTGTTATCTTGTTTACACAGCGTCCACGTTTCACTACCATAACTAACCCTAGAAAGAACCAAACCATTATACAGTCTAATTTTAGTCTTTTGGTGTATACGCCTATTTCTCAACACTCTCCATAGGTTCTTAAAAGTCCCGGCAACAATCCCTATTCGTCTGTTAATCTCATGCCGCACATCGCCAGTATCAGTTACGTAGCTCCCAAGGTAATTAAACAGTGACACCTGCTCAAGACTGCAACCATTCAGATTAACTGAATCACAACCTGCCTGACCAATTTTCATCACTTTAGTTTTCTCTCTGTTTATAACCAAACCTACTCTACTACCAGTCTCATCAACAGCTCGAATGACAGAGTTCATCTCATCAACATCATTTGCCAAAAGGGCTAAATCATCAGCATAATCTAAATCAGAAATTTTCGTATCTCCAGCCCATTTAAGGCCAAAATTTTCCATTGAAGTGAATTTCGCATAACATAATCAATAACCAAACTAAAGAGTAAAGGAGACAAAATGCACCCTTGTCGAACACCAGAAGTAATACTAAACCAATTGCTACAAGACTTAACAACTCTCACACATGACTCAGTGTTATTATAGAGAGCTTTCATTATGTTAACGGGGCGGGGGTGGCTCAGTCGGTAGCGCGCCAGGCTCGTAATCTGTAGTTCCCAGGTTTGAGTCCCAGCTGGGTCAGCGTTGAGATTTATCTCCGCAAAATTCCCCGCCCTGCCCACGGTCAGTAGGGGACACCGATGGACTTGGAAAGACCGCCGTCCGTCGGATGGGACGTTAAGCCGTGACCCCGTGTGCGGGAGAGGTTAACATACCCAGTGCACGTTAAAGAACACTCTGGATGGCCTTGACGGGAGGCTACCATCTGTCTCCCAACTGTTCCATTGGGTCCCCTCTCCTAACCTTCTCTGAGCCTTCGGGGTCCATGTGACCTACCCATTTACCCCACGGTGTGCAAAAAAGTGCCGCTCAGAGGTAAAACAACCCAACCCATTAAGTTAACTAACTTGTCTGGTACACCATATGATCTCACAATCAAGCACAAATTTTGACGATCAACAGAGTCGAAAGCCTTTTTGAAATCAACAAAGTTAGCAACAAAAGGTTTCTGAAACTCTAAACATTTCTCAAGAATCTGCCTAAGTGAAAATATCTGATCCACACATCCCCTACCACTTTTGAATCCACATTGCTCATTATGCAATTGACTGTCAACCAGATTCTTAATTCTATTAAGCACAATCATGGAAAGAACTTTACCTGGAACAGAGAGTAGGCTGATACCCCTATAGTTATCACAAGAACTGCGATCACCTTTTTTGAAAATAGGAATAACAATAGCTCTGGTAAAATCCTTTGGAACCATGCCTTTATCATAAACGATATTCAAAATTTCAGTCATACAAGTGGTAACCGAAACATTCCCAGCTCTAAGCATTTCCGTAGTAATTTCATCTACACCTGGGGATTTATGAAGTCTAAGTTTAGAAATAGCCAAAATAACTTCAGACTGTGTTATAGGGCCAACATTAAAGCCACCAATGCATCTATCATCATTGCAAACAATGGGAGTAGAACTAACTACATTGTTTAGAACATCACTGAAATGCTCAACCCACCTAGCCATGACAGAATCCTCACCTTCTATAATCTTATCTTGTTTATCCTTCAATCCTTGTATGCCTGTCCGTTTTCTACCACATTAAACATTAACTATCTGGTACAGTCGCTCAAAAAAGTATCCGAACACTATGGTTGACACGAAGGATGCCAGATCACTAATTTCTAAAAAAAACAATGCCAGATATTTTTTCTGAATTTTGCAATCAACCATAGTGTTCGGATACTTTTTTGAGCGACTGTACAGCTCTCTGCTGTTGTGCTGCCTAACTGCTTCCTCAGCTTTGTCAGCCAAGCCATCAAGCCAAAGATTCTTATCAGTAGCTAACTGATAGTAGCAGATCCTTTACACATTTATTAAGCTCTCTGTAATGCTTTCTATTAAGACTAGTAGGGTACTGATTAAGGATATTCCTGCAGTTCCTTCTTTCTGAAATAAGCTCAAGTGCCTTATCACTTAAATACTTCTGCCTCCTCTGCTCCTTTTTCCCTAAAAGAGTACTGTTAGTTTCCAAAAACGCCTGTTTAAAACGGCCCCATTCTTCCTCAACTTCAGTAGTAAGCAAACCATGTCTGTCATAATGACTAAGTAACCTATCATGGTAAGCTTTAGCTATAACTGGGTCTTTCAGAGCTTCAGTATTAAAGGTAAATTTTTTAACTTTAGCACAACACTTTTTAAGCTTAAGTTGCAAGACACTTTTAACAAGGTAATGGTCAGATCCAATTTCAGCTCTCCTATATGCCCTGGTATTCCTAACAGAACTAGCCCATTTGCTGTTAATTAATATGTAATCAATCATATTCTTTTGCAGCCCATCAGGTGAAACCCATGTGCATTTATGGTGTTTGTAATATGTGTTAGTTATTCTGAAACCATTGAGTTTACTTACCTGTAGGAGACGTTGTCCATTGCAGCTACCAATACCAAAAGGGCCTATCACCCCTCCCCAAAGGTTAGAGTCAGTACCAACTTTGGCATTGAAGTCACCTAGAACAAGGGTAATATCTCCTTTCTTGATAGAATTCAAAATATCCTGAAGTTGTCCAGAAAACCTATCCTTCTCATCCTCATCGGCATTCTCAGTGGGGCACAACAGCAGATAACATTCAAGACTTTAATGCTTGTCTGAAATTTTGCTGTAATTTTTAAATTTTTCTGAAATTTTGCTGTAATGTTTTCATTAATGCACTCATATCCTAGAAGAGCATCACTAACATGTCTGCTGAGCAGCAGACCCACGCCTTGGTGATGCTTTCCATCCTCCATCCCTGTAAAGAGAAATTTAAAGTTATTTTTAAGTATCTCACCTTTACCTGTCCATCTGGTCTCGTGCAAGCCTACAATATCTAGGTTATAGCTCTGGAATTCCTGTGTGACGACATCAAGAGAATAATCTCTATATAATATCCTCACGTTCCACATTCCTGCAGAGAGAAAATGATTAGTAGAATTTTTAAAGAAACCAGGTTTATTGAGATTGGTAGGGTCAACAATATCAAACAGCCCCCTAATCGCAGGCATGGGGCAAAGACCTGTTCCTCCTCCGCTAAAGGCTGAAGTCACCGATGCTGGTAGGAACTTCAGGCACCACCTTTTCAAGTGGACTTTTTCAAGAACCATATGGTCTGCCTGAGACACATTACTCCAGTTTAGGCTTGACGATGCCCAACTAGCTAAGTAAGGTTCAGGTACCTGCGATGGCCTCTGATTAGGATTATCCACCAGCTGATATAAGGTATCCCATGCCTCTGTTCACTTAGAGCTGGCAACCCAGAAGCAAACAGAAAACACAGCGGCAGACTCTCCCTCAACAGAGGCCCACCAGTGCAGCAAGTCCAGGATCCATAATCAAGCTCAAATCCATAAACAAGTCCAGTCTAGTAGGTATAAATTGTCAGCACCAGGACCCTGTGAAGTTGACCACTCCTCAGCAGGTTTGAAAAAAAAAAAGAAAAAGTGGCCATAGATGACCAGATCAGTAGCCCATACTAAACTGGCAGCCCTCCCTTTCCGTTCCCTTCCAAAAGAGAATATCTCTTTTGAAAGGTACTAACGACCTGCACCTGGAGAAGGCGGGGTCGGACATTAGGTGCTAGACCTGGCCGGTTCTGTGCATCTTCACTAGGGATTGGTACACAGCTCTCCTTCCAGTTTATGCCTAGCTACCATTTACAGGCTAATGTGGTTTTGCCATGAGTGGGATATTTTCTTTATTCTGGATTTAAAAGAATAATAATTCAAAATGAATACTAAATATATTTATTTAGAAGTTCATCTCACCAAACCTGATCAGATATGTGACACGAGCTTCTGATAATTTTTAAAGGATTTCAATTTCTCAAGTCAAAAGTTAACTGATTCTAACCTTTTGTTCTCGATCATGCCTTTGTTTATTTAAGTCTGATCATTGCTCCTATCGTAATGTGAAATGATTGCCCCCTTTTTGCATATAGAAATACATCTCAAATCATGAATATTACAGCCTGAGAGTTTGGACCTCTGGCATTATCATTTTAACAATATGGCATCTAACACTTCATATAAATTACACGACACATTTATTCGATTTTCACTGGAACGTATTAATTTTGATGGATCAAAAGGCATTAGAATATGCCACTCTTTTTTCTATTTGCCCCATTAATTAAAAGATAAACCCTGAAGTTTTCCTCGTGTTCATTCCTAAGAGGGAGTGTTTTTCTCCATTTCATAAACTGAAAACCAACGTTCGTCCTGAATACGCATTTTATGAAAGTAATTATTATGTAAAGAGTAATTACATTTAATTGGAAAGGGCTCAATACTTCACATATCAAATGATGCATTCACACAGCCAAGCCTAATGATTGATCCCATATTTACGTGAAGTTTTCTTGCTGTATTTGTTTCTTTAGTACAAGAAATATAGCATAGGAAAGAAAATGGAGTGAGAGGCCTAGCTCATCTGCTCTGGTTATTGATCTATCTTTCTGCGTTCATCTTTCATTTTAAATTTCATAAACAGACGTTAGGTATATTGAGAACCTAAGAAATCGGGTTTAATGAAAATAAGTGAAATTTTTCATTCAATGATCGTTTTGTTTCTACTGAATGTGATGCTGAACGACAGAATAAATAAGTAGATATTTTACTCACGCATAAATGCTATTAGTGTTAATTAAGATAAATATAGCTTGGTAGGCACACTTTACAATGATGTAAGTGAAAAAGCTTTCCAACGATAAATTTGGACATGGATATGAAGGTAAAAAGGCCAATGCTTAAGATAGAATGCGTTGGTTTACCTCTGAGAGGCATTTTACTGCGCATAATAGGCGAAATGGCCGAGTCGTTGGGATCCCGAAGGCTCAGAGAAGGGTGGGAAATAAGATCCACTGGAAGCTCTTAAGCGACAGATAGTATTCTCCCGTCAAGGCCATCCAGTGTGTTCTTTAGCATGAACATGTATGGCTTTGCAGCATACGGGGACAAGGTTTAACGTCTCATCAGAGAGACAGCGGCCTTTCCACGCCCAGAGGTGTCCCCTTGCTAACCAAGGGCAGATCGGAGGTTATCGAAGAAAACTGTCAAAGGCATTTGGGACTCGATATAGAAACTGGAGATTATGAGCACGGCACACTACCGACTGAGCCAACCTCTGCCCCACCTAAAGTAGATCGAGTACAAAAAGAATGACGTCAAAATGTTGTTAAATATATATTTAAGAAAATTATAGAGCGAAGAAGAAGAAAACAAGAGAAGCAAAAATAATCAAGAAGAATATCATCGAAAGACACTCCCGCTTAACGAGTCCTGGCAAATATGCATTTATTCACCTTCCTCGTATAAAATCATAGCTTAACGTCTCTGGCCAATGCGGATTTGCTCATCTTATTCATTCGAATCCCCTGACACTGTGTTACCAGTATCCTGTATACTGCATTAAACAGGGGTAATACAAAAACGTGTTTTCTTTTTATCAACTAACAGTAACCTATTAACTGTATTGAAAAATTGGGTAATGCATCATTCTTTAATCATTCCTTCTGTTCCCTATTGCTGCAATTTTTGGGGCGGAGAAGCTTAGTAGGTAGCGTGTCAGGTTCGTAATATGCAGTTCTCTGGTTCGAGTCCCAGCTGGTTAGCATTGAGATTTATCACCGCAACACTCCCTTCCCTGTCCTCGATCAGTAGGGGACACGATGGGCTTGGGAAATGTCGCCGTCCGTCGGATGGGACGTTAAGCCGTAGAGCTGTGTGTGGGATGGTCATACCTTGTGCACGTTAAAGATCACACTGGATGGCCTTGACGAGAGACTACCATCTGTCTCCCAACAACTATCCAGTGCGTCCTCTCCCCCGAGCCTTTTCTGAGTCTTCGGGGTCCTTCTGACCTGGTCATTTAGCCCATTGATTTCCAAAAAATGTCTCTCAAAGGTAAAACAACCCAACTGCAATGTTTTGAAATCTTTCTCTGGATTTCGCTCTACGTCAATTTCTATTTGGGAAAATAAAACTTTCTTCTGATTATAGATTGTTCAGAAGTCCATCATCTGTGATTTTGTTTACCTAGATTGATGCATTCGAAGTTAAAGAGCCACAAAAACCTTCAAATGGAAATTTCTCTTAAATCATCGCAACATTAACTCTCAAATGGAGTTTATGAGAAAGGAAGAAGAAAAAAACCTTTTTGCTTCCTCACTCCCTTCTTGCCATATATCATTATTCCAAGAGTGACGGCTGCGGAAAGAAGTTCCGCAGACCAATTCTGTTTTCCTCTGTTAAATAATCTGGAACCGGATTTACACGTCATTAACCATAAATTAAACCACAGAAAATAAGGAAAATATGCGTATTTGCATTTCAAATCGGAGACTGCAGCAAAAGACTTCTTAGTGAACATTCGTCGAAACTCGTAATTGTGAAGAATAAATGTGATTCAGTGGCTCTGAAAAGCGAAACAAAAACTGGTAGGAAGGGAAAAAATTGTCTTCCTAATGGACAAGTCAACTTTTCAAAACACGATCATAATTCAATGTTGCTGTGTCATTCACAACATGCCAAGTGTGATATATTAGGCAGAAAGTGCGAACCCTAACCGATGTAACATCTTTCTATTACATGCATTGCTTAAACTCTGAACCAAACTAAACATCCATTTCTGCAAATGGTGCATTCATTAATATTTCTTGCCTTGAATTCAAAATGAGAAATTGATTGTTGTAAAAATTATTGTCGAGTAATAAAGATGTTTGCTTGCCGTCCCGTGGCCGAGTGGTTAGCACGCTTGGCTACTGATCTAAGGGACCTGGGTTCGAGCCCCGGATTAGGCATGGATGGGTGTGTCGTTTTTCTGCTGAGGTCCTGCCATCCTCTCAGATTCCTACTGTGGCATATAAACTGACAGGCTCCTGTCAGACCTCTGTGGCAAGCAGCTGCTTGAGGGGGTATTTTTTTTTTAATAAAGATGGCTAACTGTATGTTATGAGTTTTACCACCCTACATGCGACAAGTATAATCTTGCACCAATCAAGTTGAATTTGTATATGCATATATTTTAAGCCCAATTCAAACTGTTCCTTATTGTTTATATATATATATTACGTGTTATAGCTGTTCAAACGCAATAATTTGAATAAGCAAATAGTAAAACCCTTTTTGGAAGTTCTGAAATTAAGAACAAGGATAGAACAGAAAGGGTAAGCAACGCTAAAAAGGGATTTTTTTGTAAACTTTGTCCGTGTTTGTCAGTGCATTTTTCAGTTTAGTGCATTTTTCTGAACACAATACACAACTTTTCTCAATTTTTTTCCCAGTTATGAAAATTAAGATGAGTGACCTCTCTGTGACACTCCTTTAACTTTAAACTATCTTAAAAAAGAAAGTAACCTATTAATATCACCAATTGTCTACAAATGAAATAGACTCTTCTGATCTAATTTCATGACTTGCTGTAACTCGAATATTGCATGTTTGTGGAACGTTTAGAACGGATTTGGCCAACTGTGGTTCATGAACAAATAATCAATGTACTGATCTGTCTCATTTTTCCTAATTATTTTACCAAACACTTTTGTATACATAACAAACTAATTTTGGCAATACATAGTACTTATTAAAAACATGTGTTTTGGCTTTTTAATCAAGAGATTTACTTGATTCATTAAAAAATATACATACGTACATACATACAAAATCGTCATGGGCTATGGAGGTTCTACCAGACTGTGTAATTTTATTCTCCAGACATGTCTGTCCTGAGCTACACCTGCTGCATTTGTCCACTGTATGCCAATTCTAGCAAGGTCCAGTTTGACATTGTCTGCCCACCGCATCCTAGGTCTCCTCCTTTTCATTTAGCATTTAGGCATATTGTTCATAATTCTGTTTGACAAACTGCAGCTATGTATACGGGCAACATGGCCAAACCAACACAATCTCTCTTTACAAATATGCTGCTCAAAGGAAGTTGCTTACCCCTTCTTCTAAACTCTTCATTACTTACAAAATCAAACCACCTAATGCCCAAGATACTGCGTAAGCATCTAGAATCAAAGACAACAAATTTCCTATTATCCTGCTTGCAACGTGTCTACGTTTCACTACCATAATTAACCTTAGAAAGAACCAAACTATTAAACAGCCTAATTTTAGTCTTTAGGTGTACAAGCTTATTTTTCCACACTCTCCACAGATTATTAAAAATCTCTGAAACAATTCCTATTCTTATTCTATTCCCGCGCGTCATCAATACTTGCAACACAGCTCCCGAGATAATTAAACTGAGACACTTGATCAAGAGCGTAGCCATTCAAAGTAACTGAAGCATTATCTGTTTGATGAATTTTCATCACTTTAGTTTTATCTCTTTTTATCACCAAACTACTCAATTACCAGTTTCATCAGCAGCTCTATAATGTTGGGTTGTTTTACCTCTGAGCGGCACTTTTTTACACACCATGGGCTAAATGGCCAGGTCACATGGACTCCGAAGGCTCAGAGAAGGTTGGGGAAGGGGACCCACTGGAACAGCTGTTGGGAGACAGATGGTAGCCTCCCGTCAAGGCCATCCAGCGTGTTCTTTAACGTGCACAGGGTATGGCTCTCCCGCACACGGGGCCACGACTAAACGTCCCATTCGACGGACGGCGGCCTTTCCAAGCCCATCGGTGTCCCCTACTGACCGTGGGCAGGGCGGGGAATTTTGCGGAGATAAATTTCAACGCTGACCCAGCTGGGACTCGAACCTGGGAACTACAGATTACGAGCCTGGCGCACTACCGACTGAGCCACCCCCGCCGCAGCTCTATAATGAAAGAATTCATCTCATCAACAACTTTAGCCAACAAGGACAAATCATCTGCATAATCTAAATCATAAATTTTGAAATCTCTAGACCATTTGAGGCCAAAACCTTTCCCTTGCACAGAATTCCGCATACCATAATCAATAACCAAATTAAAAAGAAAAGGAGACAAAATGCATCCTTGTCGAACTCCACTAGCATTGCTAAACCAATCACTAAGATCTTTACCAACGCTCACATACGACTCAGTGTTATTATAAAGAGCTTTCATTATGTTAACTTACTTGTCAGGTATTCCATAAGATCTCACGATCAACAGATCAAAAGCTTTTCTGGAAAATATAAAGCTAATAACCACAGGTTTCTGAAACTCTAAAGAATTCTCAAGAACCTCGCTAAGTGAAATATTTCATCTATACATCCCCTACCACTTCTGAATCCACACTGTTTATCACGCAGTTCTCGATCAACCAAATTCTTATTTCAATTAAGTATAATCATGCAAAGGACTTTACCTGGAACAGAAAGTAAACTATTTCCCATATACGTAAATTATCACCAGAACTACAATCGCTTTTTAAAAAAAAAAATAGGAAAAATAAAAGTTCCAGTGAAAAACCTTAAGAACAACGCCTTTATCATAAAATAATTAAATTGAAACATTTAGAAATACCTAACTTCCTATATAGGCCCTAAAAAGTAGAAAATATACCTAAAGCATATAGATTGTGCAATCAGTCATTGAGTTCGTATTCACTTCAGAGGAAAATAGGGCGCCGGCAATCTTGTACAGTTAAATCGGGACCCTAACTTCCTTTGAAGTGAATATGAACTTAATGACTGACTGCACCATTGATATGATTTAGTTTTATTTTCCACTTTTTAGGGCCCATATAGGAAGATAGGTATTGTTTAAATTTTGCAATTTATTTATATTTTTTCTTTGTCATTAAAAACGCCTACTTTCAAAAACTTTCATTTACAGGGTTCTCAACGTGGAGTACGCGGTAAAATTTTTGGGGGTACGTCGTGAGAGCTCAAAAGTCGCTAGATCAAATAGCACAGTCACTAAGTTGGCAACACTGCTGTGCAAAAAATGTCATTTTTTGTGTTTATCGATATATGTAATTTATGAATACAAAATTTAATTGTATATATATATATGTGTTTTATTTTATTCCCATTGTTACACTATAACTATAGTTTTATCTATCTATACAAGGGGTACGCCAGTTACATACACATTTCCAGGGAGTACGTGAAGCATAAAAGGTTGAGAACCACTGAATTAATATATGAACCATAAACATCGACCAGATTTATCCCCCCTTTTGGAGTCGTGTTTGAGGTAGCCCATAATATTGGAGACGTCACAAACTTTAATTTGTGATATGACTCGTTAAAGTCTAACCCAGCGAAAATCCGCCCCCTTTTATAATGAGGGGGGGATAATGGTAAAGACAAAATTCGTAAACGTTTACGACGGTTATTATATGAGCTTTCAATTGACACCTAACTCGTAACTGAATCCATACTTGCGTTCGTAAGATATAGTCGAATAACTTTCACATTTCCTGTTTTTAATAACCTATACACTCCCCGGGTCAGAAGCTTAGTTTGTTACTTTCGGCACCCGCATTTTGCAGATATAGTTGAACAATCGTTTTCATAATTCCTCTTTTTTAAGGGAGGGAAAAAGCATGGGGGTCAGCTTTTGACACTCGTTGCATCACAAACTTTCATTTGAAGCGTAGTTTGTTACTTTCCGCACTCGCGTTCAGGAGATATAGGGCAACAATCATTTCCACCTTTTCTAGGGTGGGTCAATTTTTTATAGCCTGTGACACTCCCCTCGTCACAAGGTATTTGATTGGGAAGCTTTAAAATTATCAAAAGAAGAGGTGAGTATCATGGATCTACTCACTGCTTGTGTCCAAGTTAAGTTATTTTTTATTTGGAATGCTTTTGTACGACAGACTGAAATTTTAGCAGATCACCCAAAATATATCGTTGGATGTTGGCTTCCACAGTAAAAGCAGCAAAGGATTTTCGCTTTACATGTTTTGTGTGAGTGCTCTTGGGAAAGGTTTTTGCATCTTCGTTTATTTTGACAAACTGCCGCTTTATATCCATAGTGGTTACAGACAAACATTGAATGGGAGGTTCAAAGTACTCTCCTATCCACCACTTAGAAATTACAATATGAGAATATTGAGTAGAAGCAATAGAGTGGTGCTCACAACGCAAGCTCTGAAAGAAGACAGGTTGTGCTATTTTAAGAATTTTTTGCTTCATCATTTATATTTTTTCTTTACAGGTACTTACAGTGATGTTTAAATTATGTCAAATTATTATAAGAGAAATCAATGGACGGCTTCGGCTCCTCTTGAACTCTCGACCATCACCCAGAAACTTGAGCTTCAACCAGATCTAAAATTTCTTAATGCACCTGGACTCCACGTCAATACTTCTCAGCACCAATTGTCACCTTTCTGTCAGAAGAAGATAGTAATTTTATCTTTGACCTCAAAGGACCCGTCTGATCAAAAATTTCGCGAAGTTTCTAAGGTGTACGAAAGGAAATATTCCCAGGCACCAATTTTCACCTTCATAGATTTCTTAGATCGAAATTTGAACTCTGATCTTTAAAATGGACTAATCGAATCCGAAATTTCGTAACGTTTCTGAGATGTAGGATCCGACATAATCCTAGACACCAATTTTCACATCTTTAGCACGTGCAACTCCCAATATCATCGAAATTTAACCTTAAACGACTCGTCGGATACCAAATTCCATAACGTTTCTAAAATCTACGATTCGAAATGCCATTAGGCACGGGCGGGAGTGGCTCAGTCGGTAGCGCGCCAGGCTCGTAATCTGTAGTTCCCAGGTTCGAGTCCCAGCTGGGTCAGCGTTGAGATTTATCTCCGCCCTGCCCACGGTCAGTAGGGGACACCGATGGGCTTGGAAAGGCCGCCGTCCGTCGGATGGGACGTTAAGCCGTGGCCCCGTGTGCGGGAGAGCCATACCCTGTGCACGTTAAAGAACACGCTGGATGGCCTTGACGGGAGGCTACCATCTGTCTCCCAACAGCTGTTCCAGTGGGTCCCCTCCCGCAATCTTCTCTGAGCCTTCGGAGTCCATGTGACCTGGCCATTTAGCCCATGGTGTGCAAAAAAGTGCCGTTCAGAGGTAAAACAACCCAACCTGTATCAGAATAACATGACTACCTACCATACATATGCTATGGTAGGTAGTATGGTAGGTAGTCATATATAAAATACCGCAAAAATATAATTATCTGTTTAAATTGATCCGTTCATGAGTTTGATAGAGTATATCTCCGTATATTTATTTGACGTCAAGGTTTTTAAATTGTTTGTCGCAAAATGTTATATTTCCATAACGACATGATTTGGGTTCCGTGAGAGACAGAGGGAGAGAGAAACATGCGATGATTCAACACTTGTCCGGACTCGTCTGTAACAGTTAGCTAACATTTCCCTCTGCCAACAGAAGTGTTACATTGCTTTCAAAATTCCTTTGCGAGTCTGGAAATGTGTTTTAATCATCATTAAAAGAAACATCTGTTTGATATATTTATTTTAAAATGTTTTGAGAACATCGAGAGAATTCTTAATTTTAGAATGATTAAAAATTTTTGCTTTGCCTTCATCACCTGTTGAATAAGATTCTAATGGAAAAAATAAATGTGTGATTCAAAGAATATTTTCCGGAGAGTTTTACCTCTGAGTGGCAATTTTTTTGCCTACATTGGGCAAAATGGTCGGGTCACAAGGGCCCCAAGGACTAAGAGAAGGTTGGAGGAAAGGGACCTAGTGCGCAACAGTTACGATACAGACGGAAGCCTCCCGTAAAATCAATCCAGCGTGTTCTTTAGCGTGCACTGGGTATGGCTCTCCTACACATGGGACACTACCGGCTGTGGGAGATGGATAGCGGCCTTTCGAAGTCCATAGGTATTCTTTTTGTCACCGAGAGCAGTGTTGGCAAAGTTGGGACTTGAATCTAGGAATTGCGGACTATGCCACTCTACCGATCGAACCAACACCCTCTCCTCTCCAGAAATAAGGAGGATGGGATTAGAATGCAATCGTTGTGGGAAGAGAGGGAATTAAATCCAAATATTCCAGGAAGAGAGCAGATTAAATGTAAAGATTCCGTATTTTCAGAGTTGTGTTTGAAAACCTCTGCTTTATATTGAGTAAACTGTTCGTATAGTGTAATTCCTTCAGGAAAACATCCTTCATGTTGATCAGAGTATTACTACAGAATGTCTGAAGTAGTAAAAATCTAAGTTTTCTCTGTTAGAATATGCCTTTTATCCAAGTGCATTACTACAGATTTTTTGGCGCAACAAAAAAAACAGTTTTTCTGTTAAAATGCACTAGTTTCTAAAAACAATTTTAATATTGAGTTTCCGAATTGCGTGCAAGCATTCCAGCCACTTTAGAGACAATTCTGCACTCATGGAAAACAATTTGACGAAAATTTGCTAAAAACACTTTTAGAAAATGAGACACAATACCATATAGTATCCTAATTTCGTCACTAAGTACGTGACATGACAGCCAATTCCGCTGTCAATCTTCCAGAGGATGTCGTGCAGACCATTTACCGGATGCGTCACATCAGCCTTCATTAAAGCGCCTTCTACTTCTCAACGATGGCATGGGGCTTTCACCTGCTTAATAACGTTTGATTGCAATATGCATAATTGTCGCAGATTTAAGTTTATGCGTTAATAGAATATTGCCATTAGTTAGCCCCTAGCTGGACTTATTAAGTTCCCTGTTTAGCAGTCTTGCTCAAAGCGACAGTTTCTAACATTACATATGGCCTTTATTTTTTTTTATGACTTTGCGACTAATCTGTTACTCCCCCCACCAACCTGAATATTAATAACTCGGCTACTAATAGCTCGTGTTTTCAGCATCTCGCGTTCCACTGACCGCTGTTGAATTATCTTACACAACAATATCCTGCTATTCCATTTTCTTAAGCATCCATTCGATCATTTCCCGGTTCAGTTTGAAACTGCCTTGTGCACTTTTCTTGTTGTGTATCTGCCTTGCTTTAACCTTACTTCCACTAACAATTTTTTAATTCCCTTGCTTTAACCTTACTTCCACTAACAATTTTTTAATTCCCTTGCTTTAACCTTACTTCCACTAACAATTTTTTAATTCCCTTGCTTTAACCTTACTTCCACTAACAATTTTTTAATTCCCTTGCTTTAACCTTACTTCCACTAACAATTTTTTAATTCCCTTGCTTTAACCTTACTTCCACTAACAATTTTTTAATTCCCTTGCTTTAACCTTACTTCCACTAACAATTTTTTAATTCCCTTGCTTATTACTGTCTTTATAAGTAATCCTAAATTTATGGCATTTTATATAATTTGAATTAAATTAAACATGAGTTAAACACCACTATCACGACCTGTAAAGGAACAAGGGGAAATAAAGAACGTACAAATAAAACGCATAAAGTAGGACAACTGTCTTCTCTCAGAATTTATATGAAGAGAGGTTTAGCACAGTCGGTAGCGCTCCGTGCTCATAATCTGACATTCTCAGATTTGAGTCCCAACTGTGCTGCGTTGAGATAACCTCTGCCAACCCTCGGTGAAAAAGAGCAAATGGATGGGCTTGGAAAGGCCTCTTCCGTCGTATGTAAAGTTAAGCTGTGGTCCCATGTTCAGCAGAGCCATACCTATACACGCTAAAGAACACACTGGATGGCTTTGACGGGAGACATCCATCTGACTCCTAGCAGCTGTTCCGGTGGATTCGCTTGCCCAACTTTCTCTGAGTCCTCGGGATCCTTGTGACCTGACCATTTGGTACAATATGTGCAAAAGAGAGATTCTCAGAAATAAAACAACCCAACCGGACTCAGAGTTTTCGCTGTGAACTGAGATTCACCGTTACATCATTACCACTGCATATTTTCACTTCACTTGCCTGTGGTGAGAGTCAAGGTTTTGAGAAAATATTTACAGGGACCAAAGTCATATATTTGTAATATATAATTTGCAATAATAATAATAATGTTTTACTTAAATAGCATGAATATTTTACTTTAGCGTTAGCCTTATTTCCACTAACAAATATTTGAAAATGCTACTAGCCAAGTACTAATTTCATTTTTGCATCACATTGATCATCAAATGTATCATTCACCTCTCTTCCTCATCTTACATACCTCTAACCTGACTTTCTCCTACTGTGCATACTATGATGCTGCTGGGATACAAGCTAATGACGAAAACGATACTGCTCAATAATACTGTTAACTAAGTGCGTTAAGCGTCTTTTCCACTCTTTGTTAAAGAGTTTAATAATCCTACAAACCTTGGAGGAGAAACAACACAGTCAATCACTTGCCAATGTGAAGTTCAGCAGGTTGAATTCAAACAAGACCAAAGTTGTTTTACCTCTTACCGGCACATTTGTTTCACACAATTTGGATTGGATTGTTTTACCTCTGAGCGGCACTTTTTCGCACACCATGGGCTAAATGGCCAGGTCACAAGGACCCCGAAGGCTCAGAGAAGGTTGGGGGAGGGGACCCACTGGAACAACTGTTGGGAGACAGATGGTAGCCTTCCGTCAAGGCCATTCAGCGTGTTCTTTAACGTGCACAGGGTATGGCTCTCCCGCACACGGGGCCACGGCTTAACGTCCCATCCGACGTACGGCGGCCTTTCCAAGCCCATCGGTGTCCCCTACTGACCGTGGGCAGGGCGGGGAATTTTTGAGGAGATAAATCTCAACGCTGACCCAGCTGGGACTCGAACCTGGGAACTACAGATTACGAGCCTGGCGCGCTACCGACTGAGCCAACCCCGCCCCCCACACAATGGACTAAATGGACAGTTCACAAGGGGCACCCAAGGTCTCAGAAGAGGTTAGCTGAAGGGAACCTACAGTTAGGAGACAGATGAAAGCCTCCCGTCAAGGGCATGAAGCGTGTTCTTTAACGCGCACAAGGTTCCATCTGTGCACGTTTAGCCTTGGTGCATCATCGTTAAACCTTGGTCCGCATGCTGGCTCTCCAGCACACGAACCAAGGTTTAACGTCCCATCCCATGGACGGTAGACTTTCCAAACCTATCACTCCACTTTCTCACCGAAGGTAGCTTGGGGATTAGCGGAAAAAAATCTCAATTCGTTATTCAACTCAATTAGCACAGTTGGGACTCAAATCTGGAAACTACAGATTATGAGACTGATGCGCTGCTGACTGAGCAACTCCCGCCCCATCTCTGAGAGAAAGCAGAAGCTTCTACAACCACAATCTCTCAAATGGGATATTTAACCGTGGCCCTGGAATAAGACAGGCCATCCTTTTACACTTTGAAATAATTCGATTGTCTGGATGAGAGGCGTTTTCTGCTCTGGAAACTGTCCAATGGTTCTTTTTTTTTACAATTTTGCCTCGGTCTTGCATCCTTCTTATGTCACTTGGACAGTTTTGCAGCTAGCATATTCCTAAAAAGCATATTCCTAGCAAAATCATCTAAACGTATCTTAAAGAAACATTTATGTATATGGAATGAAATTATTGGTTATTCAATCACATAAAGCTCGAGAAAAATCTTTCATACATCATCCTAATAAATATCATTCAAGAATATCAACATCCTATTTGAACAATAATTACGACAGTTTTCGAGAATGACTTGAAATAAAAAAGCTGCAGAACTTATCAAAAAGTATTTTTAACTTTCAGAATGCTGCGAATACTCAAAAAACCTTAAGGTTCAGACAGTCCTGTCTCTAATACTTAAGACAATTCGCATTGTGGAGCAATTTGTTCTGTTGTTCTTCTAAAAACTTATTCGTTTAATTATCTTAACGTATATGCGAATACCTGAAGCGCTTAGCTCCGAAAAAAAGGATTATCTCGATCTCTAACACCCTATTACAAAGCACAACCCATTAAACAAGTCTGAAAAGGAAAATTTCCAAACTAAAAGCGGATCAAGTTCATGACGGAAGTGTTCTTGGCATGTTGTATACCATTAAGATGGATGACGCCGACGCCAGATGGAAAACGTCAACAAACAGGCTGAAACCCTGGCATTAAGCGATCACCTCTACACACACGTGTAGCAGACAGTGTGTCAGAGCGAAGGAGAACAAAGTTTTTTAAGTATAAGCTGCCGCCGTGTGACCAAGACGGTCGATCAGACCCCAGAAGCGGGCAAAGACGGCCAAAGCAGCTGAGGTTTTTGCCTTATAGCTCAGCCGATAGAGGAGCCGAACAAGTGGTGACCGCTAATGGTTTTATGATGACTTCCAGCAGTGTCGCGTGCTCGTGGCTTGCTCCAGTGGCTGCCCGTGATCTTCTTCCTCTTTCCTACAACGTCTCAATAGTGTGCGCCACTTTGGATTCCCATTTTGGATTGTGTGTGGGACTATGCCGTCGGCTCTGAGACGACAGACGAACGCTGATAGTGATAGACTTTCAAATACGAATTTCTCAGAGACTGATCCACATCTTGAGATAACGCAGACACTGAGCAGGCACACACCTGAGCAGGCACGCTTGAGACTAGACAAAGCAAATAGAAACACGCAAATATCACATTAAAGCTTTACACGAAGGAAAACACTAGTGGAAAAAAAGATTTTTACTGGAAAGGGTTAATCTTGCAAAAGGAGGAAATTTGCTGAAGGATGTGCAAATTAAACAGAAATTCGTTCTTAAAACCAGAGTACTTTCTGATATCTCTACTCACGCATGCAAATGACATTTCTAACTTTCAGATTTAATTTAAATGTGATACTTTTGAATCTCATATTAGTTTTTCTACAGACATTATGCTTAGGACTGCCCAGTTTTGCTATATAGGCCCTAAGAGCATTTGGGTTTGTACAATGGATATTTCATCCATCGGTACAACTCGGTGGGGCGGGGGTGGCTCAGTCGGTAGCGCGCCAGGCTCATAATCTGTAGTTCCCAGGTTCGAGTCCCAGCTGGGTCAGCGTTGAGATTTATCTGCGCAAAATTCCCCGCCCTGCCCACGGTCAGTAGGGGACACCGATGGGCTTGGAAAGGCCGCCGTCCGTCGGATGGGACATTAAGCCGTGGCCCCGTGTGCGGGACAGCCATACCCTGTGCACGTTAAAGAACACGCTGGATGGCCTTGACGGGAGGCTACCATCTGTCTCCCAACAGCTGTTCCAGTGGGTCCCCTCCCCCAACCTTCTCTGAGCCTTCGGGGTCCATGTGACCTGGCCATTTAGCCCATGGTGTGCAAAAAAGTGCCGCTCAGAGGTAAAACAACCCAACGGTACAACTCGGCATTGTAGTACAATTAAATTCGTTAACTAAATGCTTTCACGTCAAAAATAATTCGTTAACTAAATGCTTTCACATAACTAATGCTAAAGCTAACTAGTATAAAGATTCTTCAGGTGATGAGCTTCAGGTGCAACGGTCATGTCTTCTGCAAGTAATCTCTATGTTGCATGAAAAGTCAGCTAAAGCTTCGAGGCTATCTTCGTGTTAGGCAAGGACGGATTTGGGGTGAAGCAGCCGCCTATCCGTGAACCAAGGTTTTAAACCCAGAGGAAGGAGATATACGTATGTATTATGAGATACACTGTATTACAAAACGTAGCATAACATTTCCACCGTTAAGTGAATGAAAAGTCGCATTGAAATTTCCCTGACTCTGATAGTAAGCTTTTTACCGAAAAATATCACGAGAAATAAATTAAAGATCTCGCTCAAATCACTCTAAATATCTATTTTTTACAAATTTCGCTTAATATATAAAGAAATACGGAAGATCAAACATTCAACTGTAACTTTTTCTACTCGTGAAAGTTTACTTCAAAAGATAAATTATCTTTTCAATTTGATTCGAGCTATAAGGAGAATGTAGCGTATATTGAACTTATACATCAAAGAGCCAAAACGTTATGACCAGCGCGTCTATATGCAAATCGAAGCAACTGCAGGTAAACGACGGCGCATGTGAAGGTCATGAACGATATAAATAACAACTGATAGTGAGCTCTGTTAATCAGTGTTATTCTTGTTCTTCAGATGGGAAAGGCAGCAGACTTAAGTAAGTTTCTCAAAGGCCAAATTGTAATGACCAGACGATTGGGTCAGAGCATTTCCGAGACGGCAAGGCTTGTGGGGTGCCTCTGGTTAGCCGTGGTTAGTAGCTTCAAAAAGTGGTCCGAGGAGGGAAAACCACGAGCCGCCAAGGTATGAGTCGACCACAACTCATCGATGCTAGAGGTGAATGAAGGCTATCCCATATCGTATGAGACGAGCAACACAAGGGATACTGTGACGCAACTCGCCCGTAATTTGAATACAGGTGATGGGAGTAATGTGTCACAACACACAATATATCGAACCCTGCTGAAAATGGGTTCCGTAGCCCCAGGCCGCTATGAGTTCCCATGCTAACCTCGGTTCACCGTCGAAAGTGCCTACAACGGGCACGTGAACATCAAAACTGGACCTTGAATGATTGGAAGAAGGTCATCTGGTCCGGTGAATCTCGTTTCCTGTTGCACCATGTGGACGGCCAGGTACGTGTGCGTCATTTACCTGGGACACCAGGATGCATGTGGGATGAAAACAAGCCAATGTGCATCATTTATCTAGGGAAATCTTGACACCAGGATGCACCGTGAGACGAAAACAAGCCAATGGAGAAAGTGTAATGCTTTGGGCAATGTTCTACTGGGAAACCCTGGGTACAATCGTATGCAAATCGAATCTCCCCTGGGTACAATCGTATGCAAATCGAATCCCTGGTACAATGGTATGCAAATCGAAGCAACTGCAGGTAAACGACTCTGGGTACAATCGTATGCAAATCGAATCTCTCCTGATGATTTCCCCTGGTGATTTCCCCCTGGTGATTTCCCCTGGTGATTTCCCCCTGGTGATTTTCCCTGGTGATTTCTCCTGGTGATTTTCCGTGATCTCCCCTGTAGATTTACCTACTCTAACAGAAAACAACGAAAACTTTGTGAAGATCAGAAATCTCAAATTACGACGTTAACTTGAAACCTGATATCTTTTAATTCGTGACTAATGCGACGTTAATTCCTAATTGACTATTTGTTAAAATCGCTTTCCTGTGCTTGTGTTGTGCTCACATTTTGTGTAAAAATGTGGACACGATGTACCGATGGCAGCAGAGCCCTGTCCGCCATTTTTACACATTAACAGTGTCCATTTTTCCGCCATTTTTGTTCGCATTCGACCATGAAGAAGGATACCACCGGCAGCGTTGGAATTCCACCCGTGGTCAGCATGGAGTCCAGATGAGGGAGCCTACATGACCTGCAAACTGGTAAACAAGCACCATTTGTGCTCGAAAGATTCGCACCTCGACGGTACCCACCAATAACAGAGGGCCACGATTTCGCAGGTCGTGGCCTTTAGCCCGACACGACCAAGGTGAGGAAAGCAGACACTTGTGGCTGGAACGTTGCTGAAGGAACTGGGTCCGCTGCCATACTCGAGATCGGCCACACGACTGCAAGAAAGAAGCAATAGCGGTCCGTCGAGATGCCAGGTTGTTGGACATTGTGCTGGAGCGTGCTGCCTGAGGAGAGCAACGACGTTTTTCTCGCCCACATCAGTAGAGAGGTAAGGGGTCAAATTTCTCTGATCCGGTGTCCGGAGTCAGGTAGCTTAAAAGTGTCGCTGCCACGTGCCTCGAGAGAACCTTTGGAGTAATTGATGTTCCCGGCTCCGCACGAACATTGTGCTTAGACTATGCGATTGAACTGTTTTGTCCCAGGGTCGTGGAAAGTTTTGGAAAGTCGAGCAGCGCTGAGTTCGCTGATGGGAAATTCCCTGACAAAATTTGTCAAGTAAATATGTTCTTGTGTTAAAATGTTTTTGAAGTTTTAATAAAGAAGTAAGATATTTAAAGATGTCTTTATGTTTATGTAATTTTTGTTGCAGTGTATTAATGTGTAATATTCCTGGATCGAGATTACAACGCTGTTTTCCTTAGTCCTCTCCTTTTTTATAAGTTCGCCCCTAACGTCAATAAACCACCCCAAAATACAAAATGGTGGTTATGACACTTTCTAAATTATAATTATACACTGGATGGCTTTGACAACACGAGTTAGAAAGTTAAAGCTTACAAGTATTTATAACTATGAACTAAATTGCCACTTAATAAAATGGTGCAAAATTTTTAAAAAAACGGTCCTAAAATATCTATAAAGTGTGATATTCTTCCATGTAAGGAAATAATAACTAATTGTTTCTGACTTGTTTTTGACAGAATTCTCAAATCACGATGCTAAAAATAACACTAAAAATGCCTCTTTACCTTATCCTCGATATCTTTTTGAGCTACTTTCGAGCCCACTGCACAGTAAGAAAGCACCCATCGACGGTACTATACTTTTGAACACAAATTTAATTCCTGCCAATTTTGTCTATGTTACAACGACGGATAAAACCAAATACTGCATTACAAATAAATCTTTGTGTGTATATCTAAAATATAAAGAAGTGTCAGTTCATTCCTGTTGCAAACATAGCTCAACCATTCAAATGTCAGGTGATAAGAATTGCACAAAGAAATTCTCAAAACAACTGAAACACTTCGCCATTTTATAAAGCTGAAGAAGACAGATTGCTGTTGCTATAGTTGAAGAACAATGATAACAGGGTTCGTTGCATCAGTTACTTTGGACTTTGAAATAATGCATGATCCTTCGATTGGAACTAACTTCTATGATCATTTTCTCTTTGTGACATTAAACATTTGGGTGAAATAAATTAGAACCATCAGTCTTCGAAGAAGTCAAAAGTGTTGATATTTAAGTACACTCATTAACACCGGAGAAAGTGACAATTATTTTAATTACAGGCTATGAGCCACTTATCATTTACCCAGGCATTCTCTTAACTTTCTCAGTGGATGGATCTTATAGTGATCTTAACTCTTTTTATTTAAATATCGGTTATTCATCATCTAGACTCCAGAGTATATCGACTCTGGTAATTTTCCATAAATAATCTTAAGAACCAACTATCAGCAACAGATCGCTTCGCCAACTGCAACAACGTTTTGTCAAATCAAAATGGTTTTGTTTATCGCTTAAACGTGTCCATTCGTGAGAGTTTATCTTCATTAATTTATTCACCATATTTTCAATGTCATCTATCTACATTGTGTTTTGGATGAAATTGTAGGAAAGGGACGAAACGATCGTGGAAAGAATGCTTTCTTTATTCTAATAAAAAAACCCTTCAAAATATTCGTAATGATGTAAACTTTAAACATACTGATATAAGAGCGTCGTTCTAAAACAACTTGTAATAATAATAAAGCACAGGAAATATCATGTAATCAAGGAATACACACTGAAAGCAAAATTATACCAACACCTGCTGATATCACGTCAAGTGCGCTAACCACTGTTCTATCCCAAGTCTAGAATAATTCAGAGCATCTGACATGTTATCAGGATGGGGTGGGTATGAACACCACTTCCGGCGAAACTAAATTTCTTTCAGCTAACTCTTCGTGTTTTCCTTGAGTAAGAACAATTCATGCGCCTTACTATTATTTATTTTTGCATAGATCACGTTGTTTCCGCGTGTTTCGTTATAAAAATAAATATCTTTATAACATATTTGTGTGGACAGTTAGTCTATTCCATTCGCGATAAATATATGTCGCAATGAGCGACTGAAGATCGTGGAATTCAATGTTTATCATCCCTGTTGGGAAATTGAACTAGCCTTGGAATAGCCCAATAGTTAATGCATCTGACACGTCATCGGGAGATCGAAGTTTCTGATCCCCTCTCCGGCGAAACTTAATTTTTTTCAGCTAACTCTTCATGCATTATTTGTATATTTCTGTAAGAGTACTCACATTTGCTTATTACACTAGCATATTAACCAGTCTTAGTTCGTTGCTGTTGGGTTGTTTTACCTCTGAGCGGCACTTTTTTGCATACCGTGGGCTAAATGGCCAGGTCACATGGACCCCGAAGGCTCAGAGAAGGTTGGGGGAGGGGACCCACTGGAACAGCTGTTGGGAGACAGATGGTAGCCTCCCGTCAAGGCCATCCAGCGTGTTCTTTAACGTGCACAGGGTATGGTTCTCCCGCACACGGCGCCACGGCTTAACGTCCCATCCGACGGACGGCGGCCTTTCCAAGCCCATCGGTGTCCCCTACTGACCGTGGGCAAGGCGGGGAATTTTGCGGAGATAAATCTCAACGCTGACCCAGCTGGGACTCGAACCTGAGAACTACAGATTATGAGCCTGGCGCGCTACCGACTAAGGCACCCCCGCCCCGTCCATAATCTAAAATATAGAGTAGTACCAGACATAAAACTCATTTCGATTGACATCTATGAGATTTTCCTCTCATCTTTGATGGAGCAGAAAAGAAGAGACTTTGTGTACATTGCTTGTGTACACTTTAAATTACAGTTTCCAAGACTCTGCAAGTTTTATACTTCTTAGTCGAATGCAGATTTTAATGCCTAAATAAAAAATTTGGGGATTCGTATTAATCAGGTAGGACGTCACAGATGTTTTCTCTTTTTGAAAAATTTCTGAAGCGTTACTACTCTTACCTGGACCCTGACTTGGGAAAGAAAAGAATCATCTTTGGGGTGGGAAATTAATTTTTTCAACATTAATTAAAGCAATTAAGATAAGTTTAATAAATTTTAATTAGTCAGTAATCTAATAATCTAATAAGTCAGTAAATTAAGATGATATTTAGTACATAAGACACTATCAATTGGACGAAATCTGAATCATGTGATCCCTTGTCCAAGAGAGCCAAATCTTGTGCCTGTTAATAAAATAACGAATGGCTTTAATGAGGGTTCTCATTGCTTGGTTTCAACATAATTTAGTTAATTAAATGCAAAGATGTTTAAAAATTCTTTTTAATTGTGCTTTTGATATCCTGTAAATTTGAATTTTTTTTACCGAATATCCATCTACAGTACCCCAAAAGGGAGTTTTGTGCATATATTAATTTTTAACACATTACATCAATTTAACTCAGATTCGACAACAAATTTCTTTGTATCAGCTCAGTTATTAATTCTGTAATCAAGAACCAAATCAAACTATCTTAGAATTAAACAATAAAACAAGAGAGGAAAATTCATCTGACTAAAATAAGCAAATAAATTACCCCTCAAGCAGCTGCTTGCCTCAAAGGTCTGATAGATGCTGTCAATAATAAGCCATAGAAAAGATCTACGAGGAATATGAAACCTCAGCAGAAAAAAACACAAGGAAACATTCTTACTTTTATAGCGCTCGAACCCCCCCCCCCCCCCCCCGGGTCTTTTTGTTCAGCAGACAAGCGCTTTAACCACTCTTCCACCTAAATTTTAAAATAATTAATCTTACTTTTATTATATTTTAATATTTTAGTTTTCCGTTTGTGTTATTTCCTAATCTTTAATTGTTATTTTTTCTTGATTTTCATTGCAAAACTGCATGAAATCCCTAACTGGAATAACTTAGTATAAAGTAGTTATATTCAATTAGAGAAATAAGAAACGAAAAATTCAATTCAATTAATGAAAAGAAAAACAAAAAAGTTAAGATGATTTTTAGTACATAAGAAACAAATGCAATTAAAAACAGATAAGAGAGAAAAGAAATAATACTGAACAAAAATAACAATGTATTTCTAAACCTATTCTTCAGTTTTGTAAATAATATCCCAACCTTAATTAAGATATTTCCCATGATAAATTTATTCATCCAAATTAATGACAAATTCAAAGTTCATAGAAGCCAATGTACTTTCACGTAATCAATAAACAGCTCTACGAAGCAGTCTACAGATTGTTGCATATCTACCATTTCTAAAGTAGTTATATATAATAGCTGGTTACGTTAATTAAGTTTCTCGAATCTATTCGAAGCAGTAGTTAAAGTATTTGTCAATTCCGCATCTTGCATTTTCCATTTCGCAATTCATTCACTCCATATTCATTGGATAGTAATGTACCTAAAGATTAATTTAAATATTTGTCAAAGGATTCGTAAAATTTGTGAACACTTTCTTCGAAACATTGGTCATAATAATCTAGTTTAATTCTCTCTTAAGTAACACTCAAGTGACTGAACTCTATTGCTTTAGACTCCTATATGACGAAGAATATAATAAATAAGCTGAATTAATTAAGATGGCATAAGAGCCCATTTTGATGATGATAGTTAAAATTCTGGAAACAGAATTCTTTCCGAATGATATTTGAGTGCAACTGAAAACTCATTAAAATTAAGTAGCTACTTATAAACGTCAAAACACATAATAATCTTAGAATATACAGGTATATCTTTTTTGGCGCTGATTCGTTATCAGGTTGTTCGTTTGACAGATATTTTTATATTTAATATATTGTTACGACAGATGAACGAGCAACAGTGATTTCATGACTTAACGTGACTTGAACACTCGTGTGTGCTTCTACGTGAGATTCAATTTAGCCAACGAATTGGAACTTAGAACGAGTCGGAAGAATAAAAAAGATAGCAGTGCAGTGTGTTAAAGTTGTGAGATCTGAAAGGACGTTCAGATGATCTGATTCAGTGCGCGTTAAGTGAAAATAATTAGTATATTTATTAGTGAGTGCGCGGGTGTTTGTTTTCTGTTGTTAGTAACAAAAGTTTAGTGAACTAGCACAGGACGAGAGTTTGTTTACGTCTGAAGGTATTCAAGTGACATGGTAAACAAAGTGAAGAGGTAGTATTTTAGTATAACAGACAGAGCTGATATTGTATGCTCTGTACAAAAAGGCTTATGTATTATAGTAGTTAATTTGTTTATAAAATACTTCATCCATATTTTTGTAACAATTTGCATTGTATTGTAATTGGTTTGAAAATATAGTTGTTAGTACTCACGCTCAGTGCTTATCCATTTTAAAATTCGCAACAATATAAATATATAAATCCATTACAGAACTGACTAGTACAGTTAATATATTGTTATAAATTAAATGGATGAAACTGAGCGTGAATCAATTAAATTATAATATATAACAATGATAATTCTAAAACAATGTAATTTATTACAAAAATATTGATTAAATCATTTATACAAACTAAATTCAAATAGTGCTTATCATATATGTGAACAAATCTGCAATCTATAGAGTATAACCTTACTAAATCTTACAAACAACTAAATGTAATTATACGCCAAGTGATGAACCATTCTTACAGAAAAGTTAAGACTAACTCTGTCTGATCGACTAACATACTACCTCTTCATTTTGATTGCCATGTCTCTTGTGTAACCTTCACTTCAGCGTAAACAATCCTTTGTCTTTTCTTACTAGTTTTACTAACAAAATTCTACACTTATCAACTCTTTTAACCTCCCGCGCACTCACCACATAAAACATCTCTTCTTTGGAATATTTCATCGTGTAAAAACTTAGACTAACTACGTTTCCTTTTTGCACTCCAACTGTTTTTGTACGAAACACAACTGTAGGAAACCAATTGTACGAAACATTTTCAAGCCAACTGTACGAAACACAACTTTTATTTTTCCTTATTCTTGCAATCAAGTCGTTCGGTGTCGTTAGTGACGTAATTCTCACGTCGTTATCATACGCGAGCGTTCATGACGCGTTTATCATAAATTCATTGTAGCACGTTCATCTGTCGTAACAATATGTTTTTCTCATGGCCAGTCAACAGTAGAGTAAGTCTTATCAAAGTCCTCTCTACGGAGAAGGCCAAATGTCACGTGACTGTGACTTTCGAAAAAAAAAAGTTCACCAGTCGTGTGAGCCTTTCGTTTCACTTGTTCTCGCTGGCCACGATGTAGTACTGTGGTGATATTTTTGAATTTTTTACCTTTTGTAGTAGATATATATTACACGATTTTGAGGTGAATGCAACGTGAATTGTTATTTATTAGAGTGTTTAACGTTCTCAGGTGTAATCAGTGAAGTGATTTATAGAAAGTTTGTGCACAACTTTTGTGTGAGCCACTTTGTGATAGTTCTTTGTTAGGCCTAACCACCACGACTTCGACTCGGATTTATTGGGTGCTTGGTTGCAACAGCAACTATAGCTAGGCTATGGAAAATACTCTTTTGTGAGAAGTAATGTTTTGTGAAAATCATTTCGATCAGAATTTCATCGTCGCTTTCAGAACTCCTAAGGTAAATGGAATTTTGAAAATTTTAATAAGTAAGTGATTTGGTTTTGCAGTTGAAATCTCAGTGATATCTGAACGAAAATTATTTAGCTTATAGTTGTCATTACTGTTTGCTGATATTTAAGTGATAAAGTGATTTAGTTTAAAATTGACATTAGCTGAGATTTTAGTGCTAAATTGATTTGATTTATTGCTGATATTAAGCTGATATTTAAGTGGTAAAATGGTTCGGTTTATAGTGTATATTTCGCTGATATTTTAGTGGCAAAATGTTTTGATTTATAGTTCCCATTTCGCTGATATTTAATTGGTAAAATGATTTGGTTTATACTTCATATTTCGCTGATATTTCAATGATAAAATTACTTAAATTTGACATTCGCTGATATTTTAGTGCTAAATTGATTTGGATTAGAGTTGACATACCACTGATATTTCAATGGTAAAGTAATTAAACTTTATACTCATTACATTTGAACTGATATGTCATTGCATTTTGAATGTAAAATGGTTTCGTCCAAGCTGACATTTCATTAATACCTAGAATGAGAAAGTATATGCATTAAATATGATTGAAATATTATGAATAGTTGGGTTTTTTAGCTTAATTTTATTAGTGTTACCAAACACTTAAATTTATATGAGAGATAAGCAGTCTAATTATGACAAGGCAAAGATGTCAATTACTGATATGTTTTGTGCCATAGTGACACAAAACGTTTTAGGTTGTGTGGAGTTTCCCATTCAGATTAAATAGAAGGATCTCATGTATGTATAATATACATTACTAAAACAATTCAACTTTTAATAAAATTTTTAAAGCTGTTACATCTCATTTACATAATTAAAATTTAAACGCTGTAGAAAAGGATTCCCCATTTATGCTGAGCATGATAATCAATCCATATATGATAATGATTTGTTATATATGATAATGGTTGTTGACTTTCACGTCAATAATTTCATTTAATTGCTAATTATTTTGTGATTTTTTTCAATTATTTATTTTCTAGCTATTCATGTGTATCATGCGCCTTGTTACTCTGTGAATAAAAATACAATTTTACTAGGATATAAAATCCTAATCGATATTAAATTAATTACATTCTTCTATTGTAATATATGCAAAATGTGATAGGTAAATAAATAAAAAATAAAAAATAAATACCCCCTCAAGCAGCTGCTTGCCACAGAGGTCTGACAGGAGCCTGTCAGTTTATATGCCACAGTAGGAGATCTGAGAGGATGGCAGGACCTCAGCAGAAAAACGACACACACATCCATGCCTAATTCCGGGGCTCGAACCCAGGTCCCTTAGATGCAGCAACTAAATAGAGTATTACTGAACCTCAAAATTAAGGATTCGCATTGCATTACAGATCTAACGAAATAGTTTCCATATTTCTTTAGGACAAACAATGATAAATATGCTAAGAAAACACATTTTCTCCTTATAAGACGACTATTGCACTCCAAAAATATACTTATTATTGATGTAGTCTAAATTTTATCAAATTTTGTGTTGTGCAAAAAATTGTATAAGGCAGATTTGAAAGGATGTAATAATATTACTTGAACAATTTAGGATTCAATAATGACAGAATGACTTTCAAGAGAACATTTTAATTTAATGTCCTTTTTTTATTGCAAAATTCTGAATTGTTAATTGCTTTAAAGATATTCGATGATACGTACTCTTTAACAATTCATGAAAATAATGAAATCAAATATTTTCAAATATTGCTACATGTTCTAACCATGTAATTGAGGGAAATATTTTTGGTACATCACTTTAATAAAAGACCACAATGGAAAGAAATATTTTTCCCATTAATTACCTTTTATTTTTTTATTCTGGATTTGATGTAAAAAAATTCTGGAGTAAGTTTTATACGAAGTAGAGTATGAATGCTTAATGATTTTTTTTTTGTTGTAGATTACTTAAATGGTAGTGATTTTTCGGGAATAAAAATATGTAAGGTTTGATTATTCAATAATTAATCATTCTGAAAAAAAATTAAAAATATTAAAATTTTTGAATTGATATAACCAAAGAAATGATAAATGACACATTGCTTTTGGCATATCGGTAAATAGCTTACGCTTATAACATTAAATTGGCTTTAAATATTAAAGTGTTTAGCAAAATGTAAGGATGAAAAATGCTAATATGCAGCATTATTCAATTCTGATCAGTCCATGTATTGTTTGGAAAATTATATGCAATAATTAAACTCAACATTATTGTAAATTTCCAAAAAAGGAAATTGCAATCGCCGTGTTTCGTTCCCGAAACCGCGAGCCTCTTTTTTCTACGTCACACACTGTCCTTGTCACGTGGCATATGGCCTTCTTGGTAGAGAGAGTTTTGGTCTTATCCATCGTACGCTCTCAGCCAATGAGAGCTATGTACCTGCGCTCTTTTCAGTTTCAGTTCCGCTCGCCAGTCTGTTTGTTTAAAAAAAGAAAAACAGACTGGCGAGTACTCCAACGCGATCCCTCGTTCCGCCATTATTTAGTGTTCTTGTGAAGTTTTGACCCATGGATGTGGATCTCTTCACTGGAAACGACACTGCGGTTAAGAGAATTGTTATCGATGTCATAATGCTCTGGAAGAAGACGCTTCGGGCTCCGTGATCAACCCTTGATGTCTTTTTCGAGAAAGAGGATGCTCCACAACTTGACCCATCTTCCCTCCAGTAGCTCCCATCATGTCTCCAACATTCCCCGTGTTCGTGCAAGTCCCATACACTGGTAAGTACAGTATGCATCAGCTTACTTTATTAAATTTTTGTTTTAATTATTATTCATTTGACAATATAGAATGTACTTATAAAATCATGTTCACGAACACATCTCCATAGGAACTATATTATAAGGACCCCGTAGAGCTTTGATTCAGTTAGCGTTCCCATTTTATAGCAACGCATTCCCCACACTAAACGGGGTATGCTGTATTTATATTTTGAAGTTGGCACAATTGCAACTACAATTTTAATTTCTCATTGCTGAAGTATTGTCTCCACCCTGCGTTATTAATAGTTAATATGGTATAGATACACTGTTAGCAATAAGCCCACTACTAAATATCACATCTTACGAAACTTTTGAATGTAATTTCTCTGACAAATGCCAGAACTTGCAACTGACGTTTTCATTTTAAGAGTTCTGTCTTTAAACATCTAATACACGGGTCTCCGTAAATTAAGAAAAACTCAGAAAAATTATGATAAACAAAAAACTATATGAATGATTTTAATGATATTTCGTGGAAACATGAATTGCAATGCTAGTTTCAGACTAGCATAAAATATTTTACACTAGAAACATTTTTCGTCAAAGAATAACACTTACAGGAACTTGTCCAAAAATGAGGTGTCAGAAGGCAATGGGCAAAATTCTTTAATATGTAAGGAGTGTGCTCACCACTTATAGTAATGCAGGCACGACAGCGATGTTCCATGCTGTTTATGATGTTGTGAACCAGCTCAGTAGGGAGTAGCGACCATTGTTCCTTTAAAGCAGTAATAAGCTCTTCCTTTGTTGCAGGTGGCGGATTGAGGGCAGCAACACGTCTCCTATAGCATCCCACACGTGTTCAATCGGATTTAGGTCGAGAGATCGAGCTCTGTGTGGAGAGCGTTATCGTCTTGTAAGATGAATGTTTCACCTATTGCACCAGTGTAAGGACATACATAAGGATCCAGAATGTCATCTCTATACCTCTGAGCATTAAGGTTCCCACTCGTCAACACATAGAGGTCTGTGCGTCCACCTAAGGAAATGTTACCCCAAACACATACGCTACCTCTGCCGTAACTGTCTCTGATGGATGTTACTGGGATGATAGCGGGTACATCGTTCTCTTCATATCAATGTCCAGAATCACTCTGCAAGCAATATTTGGACTCATCTGTGAAGAGTACGGACTTCCATTGCTCTTCTGTCCAGTTAACATGCGTGCATGCCCAATTCAACCGCTCTCTCCCGGGACGTGACGTGAGAGGTATACAAATTACTGGCCTTCTAGCGTACAGTGGCTGCTGCAAGAGAGGATCATAGCTGAGAGGGAGTAGACGTCCTGCTCCTTCGTGATGTTAATCGCAGATATCGGTCTTGTACAGCGGTCGAAACTCTAGCCCTTCCTCGGCTAAACCTCCGAGACGCGGAATCCGTGCTAAGAAATTGATTCCATAGTCTATGAACCACAGAAGGACTCACATTCAGCCATCGTGCCACGTCTGACTGACTTTGGCCTGCTTCGGGCAGGCCAATAGCTCTCCACCGCAGTTCATTTGCCAAATGATGTCTCGAGGTCATTCCTACAAAATGGTTATTTCGAATTTCTTTACTCACATTTATAATGCAAAATAACGATCCACTCCAAAACACCCATTTTTATGCCGCTATCTGATTACGCAAATTGACGCAACCTAGACTAATTTGCCTACGATATGCTCACTCGGCATTACTTTACTGGTTACATGAACATTCGGTAACCAGTAAATTATTCGGTTCACAGTTAATCGTTTGGTGAGGATCACACAATTTTTTGGCGAATTATTCGCGATTTTTTTCCTTTTTCCTTAATTTATGGAAACCAGTGTATACGTTACGATTGGGAGTTATTGACTTAGTGACTGATAAGGGATCCTGATAACTCTAACAATGATGCAGAAATGGTAGAGCCCTGAAAAATTGCACCTAAGAGTAATCGGAGAAAGGGTAATTCACTAAGGGTAATCCACGTACGGTAGATCTGCAGAAAAATCCGAATTTCGACTTTTTTCGTCCTTCAGATCAAATGGAGATCAGGTAGAAGTCAAATCTTGATTTTCGAGTATTAGAAACATGAAGATTAATATCTGGGAGTGTTTCGGGTTGTAGTTCCAGGAAACTTGAAATTTTCGATCCGGCACGTCTTTCAGGGTAAAGGTCAAATCCTGATGTACCTGTGCAAGAGGGTTAAAAACTGGTTTCGAGTCATAGAGCTCATAAGCGTGAAATTTTATATATCATGGGACCTTTGAGATCAAAGGTCAAATTTCCGTATACCGTACTATTGATGCATGGTGCTGTTTCGGACAGTAGACCTGAGAAAGGTTCTGATTTTAAAATACGGTATCGCGTTCAAAGTCAAATACAGGTCAGAATGACGGGCTAGAAATAAAGAGGTGCCCGATTGATTTCTAGTAAAGAATACATACTTTTCAAAATAAAACAATTGGCCAAATATTCCAAACTTTCGAATATCGTAAAATAAATGTGGCTAGGGCAAACTGCGAAACTCATCTTAAAAATCCAAATAGCTCTTAAAATCCTTACTAATCGAAATAAATATTTGAAAATATTAAATAAAATTCCTAACTATTAAGAAGATCTACTAATTTCAATTAAAATACTTATTATTTTTTCCATTATGTTGTCATGTATTGTCCTTATAATACGGTTCTATACGTAAGTGATTTTATTGTTTTTAATTCAACACGATAAAATTTTAAATGACTTTAATAACAATTAATAGTTGTATTTCAATAAAAATCTTTCTTCTACCATCTTTAATACTCTTAGAAGTATTTATCTCATTTTTAAATTGTTTCATAGTAGCCAACAGACGAGTATTTTGGTACCAAACAGAGCGGTGCATGCAATCAGCAATTAATTTATTTCTCTCGGAAACTGTCAATACTTCCTTAGGAAGAAGATAATTGAGGTTTAAATATATTATTTGTTTATAATAAGATTCATTAATGTTTTTCATCGATTTTAATTTATGCATTTTATCAAATATAACATTCTTTGATATAATAATTCTTTGATATAATAATTCTTTGATATAATAATTCATTCTTTGATAAATATAAGCATTCAATATCATTTCATCCTTTTGAAAGAATTACATTTTCTTTGATTCTTTTGAAAGCGTTGCATTTTATTTTCACTCTTTCGAAAGTGTTGCGTTTCCTTTCATTCTTTTGAAAGCGTTACATTTTCTTTCATTCTTTTGAAAGTGTTACATTTTCCTTCATTCTTTTGAAAGTATTAAATTTTCTCTCATTATTACGAAGTTTTAAACTTTTTTCACTCTTTTAAAAGTAATAATTTTTTTTCATTTTTATGAAAAAATTAATTTTTCTTTTATGCTTATGAAAATATTAAATTTTCTTTCATTTTTAAGGTATTAAATTTTTTCTCATTATTTTGAAATTTGAAATTTTTTTCATTATTTTAAAAGTAATAAAATTTATTTCATTCTTCCAAAAGCAATAAATTTTCTTTCAGTATTTTGAAAGCAGTTCTTAAAGAATATCTGTGTTATCTTTCTTTTTTTTCAGAAAGGGTGTTAGAGCATCATTTAAAATGCGAATAGTTCAAAGTCAGTTTAAGAAGCACAAACTCCTGGGTGGATCTACTTTCAGAAATCCAAAACCGAATCGATCCAACTACATGAGGACCAGATCTTGACTGACCAGCATGGCTTTATGCTGACTGTTCCGATCTACGAACATACCGAACTCCCAAACCATTCTTTAATTAAAATTAAATATCGCCTCAAGCAGTTGCTTGCCACAGAGATCTGACAGGAGACTGTCAGTGTATACGCCATAGTAGAAGGTCTGTGAGGATGGCGGGACCTCAGCAGAAAAGCAACAAAAACATCCATGCAGTTTAAAAGGAGGCTCATTTTTTATTACTTTTAGGTTCTTTAATTAAAGGAAATTAAATGTGTTAGCCCTGTAAACATGAAAGTTGTGTAATTTTCGTCATCCTCTTAGAAAGTTTTGCAGAATAAAGTAATTTATTGTTCATGAAATATATAGATGTAGATATATATTTGATGAGATTACAGAATAAGCTCACTAGTTATGAGTCTACCTTAGCAAATATGGAAATTAAGCTAACTAATTTTTATTATTTAGAAAAGCACACAACGTTAATTAAACAACTGTTTTCTAGTCGAAACTTCAGCACTCTACCATCCTCAGTATAATTAATGAACCTTTAGGTAAAATAGTTGTTCCAACATATAGCTGTAAAATGTTATGTTGAAAAATGCTATCAATTTAATAAGCCAAATATCTCTTCCGTGTGTAGTTTCTTACTTCTTTAAAAACTTTTAAAATCTGAAATCTGCGGAAACATCTATATATATATAGAAGCTATCAGTCATGCCCGACAAGAAATATTTGATAATTTTTAATGAAGATAAACTGCACGCAAACTTAAAATTTATTTTAACTGGTGAACAAGGTAAACAGAGTTAGGCGAGAAGTACTTCAATATGTATAAATCAAACTAACAACATCCGCTACAAAAATTATTTATTAATTTACTTTTATTTACCTATTTGTTCCCAAATCATATTACATAACAGCAAAATATTTTATTTTAGGAAACAAATATAGTTATAAAAGAACAAAAATATTAGCCATAACACCAATTACCAATAAACAAAGAAAATAGTAATGATAAAAAAGAAAAGAAAGAAAAAAATGTTTTTGGACTTAACAATGTCGAGAACCAACGGCATCTCATTCCGTCCGGTTTCGAGAACGAGTAAAGTAATATAATATCTGGCAACACGTACGTTGATTTATCTCTAGTAATAAACAACGTTTCCGAATTTACAAATTATGCCATTTAATATTTAATTCAAATCATAACTGAAAGTCAAATAACCATTTTAAAGCGACACCAAAAAACACAAGAGTGACAAAAGGAAATAGATATTAAAATTTTTAAAAAATTTTCAAAATTATCAATATGAAAAATATATTATTTATTTTATATTTAAAGCGAATTAAACTAATTTCATTTCTAATATTTAAATCTAAACTATTGTAAGTTTCAACAGCTAGAAAAACAAAATGTCTTTTTATTACATTTTTATGTCGAAATGGAATCCTTTGTGACAAGACAACTCGTCTTGAATTATAAGGGTTCCTGAAAGATAGGAACTAATATCTGTTAAAAATACGCAAATAAGAGAATTTTGCATACGTATATTTGTCTAATGCTGTAAAAATATATAGTGTTTAAGGTATGAATATTAGAGTACGAAGAAATATTACGGACAATAGGAAAAAATACGAAAAAGACTATAAAAATTATAGACTATAGAAAAAGACTAGTTTATTTATTCATATATTGTTTATTGACTATATATAACATATAATACACTTAATAATAAATAAATAAATAATGCTTATACAACATAATGAGTTAAAATAAAATCCACAATTCGTTATGAACAATTGAACAAAATATACAACTGATATAAATAAATCCATGTAATGTAAAATATTTATTGTGAAATGAAATGCAATAAAATAGAAGCCATATAAGAACAACCAATGAGCTGTATGCTCTTACAGGTTGTCAAATTAAATTATTAGTTTTTAATGATATGCATTTTTATAATACAGAATTAAAGGTTTAAGAGTGAAAAAATTAATAATTTTATATTTAATCATTAATTACATGAAATGAGGTAAGTAACTTAACAATGAAATAAAAACTCAATATTGTGTATATGCAATAATCTTTGCTTAATTTTTATTTTAAATATATTTTCATTTTTTTCTTCCCTTATATTTTTCGATAATTTATTAAAATTTTCTGGAGCTAGAATCATGAAATGTTAATGGATAATTTATTTTCTTGAAAAAGGTACATAATAAAATTCTCTATTTCTAAGATTTATTTTTGTATGTTGTAATTTTAAGAAATCTGGGTTTTTAAAAACAAACATAAGGATTTTATAAATATATAATTGTCTTAAATTAAAAATTTCATTTTCAATAATCATATTTTTTTAAATTCGTATTATTGTTATTCCCTTCCCGTGGCCGAGTGGTTAGCGCGCTTGGCTACTGATCTACGGGACCTGGGTTCGAGCCCCGGGTAAGGCATGGATGTTCGTGTTGTTTTCTGCTGAGGTCCTGCCATCCTCTCAGATCTTCTACTGTGACATATAAACTGACAGGCTCCTGTCAGACCTCTGTGGCAAGCAGCTGCTTGAGGGGGTATTTTTTTTTTATAATAACCTTCAGAAATCTGTTTTGTAATGTTATTAATTTATTTAAAGAATTAAGATATGTTCCTCCCCTACTAATTAAACAGCATTGTAAAGTAGATTGAATCCATGAATAATAAAGAGTTATTAGAAAGGAAGTACCTACAATTTTTTAGATGACATTTTCTAATTTGGAAATATATTAAACGTTTTGCAATTATATTTTCATTATTGTTATCATTACTTATATCAATATTGATATCTCAAATAAATAAAACATTTTTGTATTTAGTAGTATGTAAAATTGAATCTAGTTCTTCCAGATAATTATGAGTTGAATAATTATAATCCCGATATAATGCCATAATATAAAGATCAGTTACTTTATCACATACATTTATATTATCAGCAGTATTCATTTCAAGGTTAATATTATGAAAATCAAATATTTTTTTTAAATAAAAGATTATGCCACCTGATTTATTGTAGTCTCTACATTTAAAAATCATTTCAAATCCTATTTTATTAAAATAACTGATTTCATCATCTTTCACCCATATTTCACTTAATATTATAACATCTAAGTTGTAATTAACAGTAGACAATTAAATTAATAATTCATCAAAATGTGCTCTTAAACTACGAATATTTAGATGAAGTATAGTAAAGCAATTGTATAAATCATGTCTAATGAAATTACCAAAGTCTATTATATTATCAAATTTAGAACACTTATTATTATAGAAAGGAAAAATGTTAGAATATATATGATTAAATTATTCATAAGTTATAAAATAAAATATAAATACCCCCTCAAGCAGCTGCTTGCCACAGAGGTCTGACAGGAGCCTGTCAGTTTATATGCCACAGTAGGATATCTGAGAGGATGGCAGGACCTCAGCAGAAAAAAGACACACACTTCCATGCCTAATACCGGGGCTCGAAACCCAGGTCCCTTAGATCAGTAGCCAAGCGTGCTAACCACTCGGCCACTAAGGAATATTACTTAAATCATTAACATTTGTTATACGTAACACTCTAGAATTGTCATTTTTTCTCATATACACTTTTCCTTCTTTAGTCCGTATATATTTGAAATTGTGATCGTAACTAAACTGTTTAACTTCATAGAATAGTTTCTTATTTAGCTGGGTTAAATGTTCGTTAATGAAGAAGATTTTTGTTTTCATAAATCTGGAAGAGATCTCATTAGCGTTGATTTTTTTTTTCTTTTTTTTAGCAGCTTGAAGAAATCTGTTTCGTTGGTCTTTGCACTTGACCTTAACTATAATGGGCTTGATTTTATTTTTTACTTTCGTTGGAATTCTGTGTATTCGTTCAATAGCATCTTCTTCTTTAATGTTAAGATGATTTGTTAGAGATTGAAAAATATCGTGTATGTTTTCATTTCTGTCTTCTGGAATACCCAATATTTCAATATTAGAGTTTTTAGAATATTGTTCTAGATCATTTAATTGTATTTTCATCATATTCATTTCATCCTTTAATTGTAAATTTTCATTTCGTCGGCTGAAATTTTCTTTGTCTTTAATTTCAGATTTTAATTCATTAATAGTTTTGTTTAATTCTATTGTGTAATCAGAATTGAATTCTAAGGATTTTTTAATGTCTTCTAATTCTTCCTTTATATATTTGTTATTTTTGACAAATTCTTCACGTATACAATCAGTAATGTCTTTTTTCAGAACAAAACTGCTATCAGAAATAACTGTATGTGGTTGTAAATCATGTTTAATATTTATTTTGTGAATAGTTAGATTGTCATGATAATCATTAGTCTCTATACATCTTACATCTGTATCAGAGTAATGCCAGGGAGAAAGTTTGCTTGAGTAATGCATCTTAAAATTTTTTTTAATCAAAGCAGTTATCTTTAAATAATTCTTCAAGTGAAATGTACACACAAAATATTTCCATTGAAGTTATAATTTCCACAAAGGCAGAATATCATTAGTTTACAACAATTGAATATATTGACGAAATAATGAGCATGAGTTACTGACACACGATGACATATGAGCATGAAGAAATAAGAATATCACGATGTTCATTATGAAGTCAATTTAAAACAAAATACAGCAAAGTTCTTAACGATTTTAAAGCCCCTTTGAGAAATATTGGAAATCAAACTATGTTGTAGCAATTATAAAAGAGTTCAAAACTTATACAAATCATACCTTTCATATTAATGAATCAATCCTCAAATTTAGCAACAAAATAATCAAACCAAACCGGAATAAATAACAGAAATCACGGATCACAAAACTAACAGAACCAGCAGCTTAAAAAGTTGTTGCCACTTTCTTTTTTGTTTAACATTTTTTAATTGAAATCAAACTATGCAGATTATTTTCATATACACCTCCCCAGCTGAAATACTTAATAGTAAACTCATGCAAAGTAGAGTCCAATTATTTTTATTAGGTAAATAGGTTTTAAATAATAAAATCTAAATAATATATATATTGTCAAAATGTTTGCATGCGTAATGCTTTTCAAGTTGGAATCCAAATGCACGCCAAAGTATTTATTGCTATGTACAAACTCTATCTAAAACAGGACAGCTGCAGTTTTGGAGGAAAGGACAGTTTTTCTTATGATATTTCATATGTATTGGGATATTACTGTTTTTTAGCTCAAAATACATTATTTTGGTTTTCTGTATATTTAAAATGAATTCGAAACCAATTATGAAAATTGGATTTTTTTTCAAGTGTCGTAATATGGAAACTTCTGGCAAAATCCTGAACATAACAAAAGCTCTCATATCTCATCATGAATGTAGGAATAATCCGTGAATTTAATTGCTCTGTCCTCTCTTATATCCTGCTTCAATTTGTTTAAATCAGGTCCGTCTAACCTGCAATTCATTGTAATAAAAACTTGCGACTCATTCGAAACAAATCATCAATACTGAATCCGGCTCATTATTTTCAGTTTCTTGACCAAAAACTTTTTATGTTCATAACCAAACGATTTTCCCAATTCCTAATACTCATTAAAAAAGCATATTTTGTGTTCTTTAATAAAGATATTTTCTTGTTTCCTTAAAACTATATTTTTTTGTTGTTTTTCTTTTTTTTTTAGTTCATTACTCATTAAATTATATGTTTTTGTTTATAAGTGTGGAATATTTCGTGCGGGCCTTTTAAGAATATAGTTTTTTTCTTAGTAGCTCTTCGCTAAGTTTGGGTTGGACGGGCCTGGCTGAAATTTTTCGGAGTAGTATTTGGGAACTTCAGGAAATTATTTAGAGAACAAAATGGAAATGGAAATGATTTAGAGAACAACTTGAAGATCACGTAATTATTTTTAGCACTGAGAATAATAATGCGTTAAAATAGGATACTAAGTCTTCAAAAAAAGAAAATTTCATTCCTCAAAGGCTACATGAATGAAAAGGCGAAAATTTAAAAAATTGAATTTGAATAAGCATACTTTACTAATCACAATAAAATATTTATTTTAATCTTTATTAAATCGACAAGCATGTGTAATAAATTGCATTCATGAGATACAAGATGCTGGTGGCCACTTCAATTAAGCATCACGGTATTTCTTCCTCGAAGGGATTTTTCATTATCTTTCAGCACAAGAGATTCAGAGAATGACTGAAGCAAACATAATATTCCTTTTTCACAAGAAGTGTGGTAAACAATTTATGATCGTGGAGAAAAATATCTAAGTTTAAAACTTTAAGGGAACTTTGTGGGATGATCCTGATCCAGTCAGGTGCTCTAGCACAGAGCTGGCAGCCGCCGTTCAAGATTTCCTCTGTTGATGGTTATACGCGTCATACCATAGATTAGATCAGTGGTGCCCAACCTCTAGTCTATCTCGAACAAATTAATAATTTAAAAATTTTAAACCAGCCACACATAGGATGACGACCTTTTTATTTTTTGAAAAAATCAGCAACAATAGGTAAAAGAAAATACAATAATATTACACTACTACTGTTTGTTACTACTACTAATCTACTCCAAATTAAATACAATACAGGACAAACAAAACTTATTAATAATCAATGTGAAGACTGACATTTCATGTCTTCGGTCAGTTTATTTTACTCTGATACATAAGGTGTTACAGCAAGAGTCATACAATCATTCAGATGTTCATTTGTTATTTTGGATCTGAACTTTGATTTTAAAAATTTCTTGTCGAAAAGCCCCTTTCACAAAGGTACCGTATATTTCCGCAGATAAGAACGACCTTCAGATAAGACGAGGTATAAATTTTCGTCTAAGTTTTATAGTTTTAGCATATATCTGTCCTATAAGACGACCCCAAACTATCAACGGCCTATGAATTTAGTTTAGATCGGCGATCATCATCTGGATAATAATGCTGTATAGCGTATACGGAATAATGTCCTATTCGCAAACATTCGCACTGATTCGGCCATTCGGGTAATGACCTTGACTATTCACAAAAGCGTCGTATGGGCTATTCTATTTTGTGGACATACCCTACTCTGTACTAGTAAATAATTACGGTTTGTCCGTTTTTTCCTCAGTAGCTCAATAAACATAACTTTTAATATTTATTTTGTTTTAGTATTGTTTTACTATTACAATGTAATGTATTATCGTATAGCGTATTTAAATAATATGATAGATTTTTCGAATAGTTGTAGTAATAATGGTTTCAATTTATATAAATTTCAATCTAATTTTTTTTGTATCTGTCCTGTAAGACGACCCGGATTTTGGGGGCCTTTTTTTATGATTCAACTATCGTCTTATCTGCGGAAATATACGGTAAGTTGATCCAAAGCATGAGTTTAACCTTTGAAATGCTTCCTTTACAAGTGGATATTTTCTCTCATTCACAAGTGTCCAAAAATCAGTTTGTAATACTCTTGTTTTTAATTGTAGGTCAGGTTGAAAATCAATTATTTCCATTTCTGAAATACTGACATTTTTATTCAACATACTTGCAATCTTTTGCGAGTATGTTATTAATTGAAATGAATGAAACGATTGGATGAATTTTACGAAAATCAGAAAATCTAATTTGAAATTATTTTTAAGTTCAGCGAGATTTTCAGAATATTTATCTGACTCAATTTCCTTATATTTATGAATATAGTTCTCTAAATTTGGAAAATGGCTGAAGTTACATTCTTTAATTTGGGATATCCACAAATTTAATTTTGACTTAAATGCATTTACACTTCCTATTAATTCAAAAGAGTTCTTTGTTTCCCCTGAAGTTCAAGATTGAGTTTATACATTTTGATTGTTATATCTATAAGAAAGGATAAATCTGACAACCAGCCATGATCATTAAGTTCTTCATAAGTTTCGTTTCTGGATTCTGCAAACAGTTTTATCTCTGGAAGAAGCTCTACAAATCGTTGTTGGACTTTTCCCTTACTAAACCATCTAACTTCAGAATGTAACATTAAAGTTCCATACTCATCATCAAGTTCATCATTCAGTACTTTGAATAATCTGCTCTGAAGTGGTCTGGCTCGAATAGAATTTACAATTTTTAGAACAACTTTCATGACATGTTCATAATGCAACACTTTTGTACATAATGCCTATTGATGAATGATGCCGTGATAAGGAAAAAAATTTGGAAATTCAGCATAATTCTTACATAATGTGATGAAGCCAACACCAGAACCAATCATGGCAGGTGCTCCGTCGGTTGCTATGGACACAAGTTTTTGAAGGGGCAGATTAATTTCTTTAATGTAGTTTTTAAAAACTTGGTATATGTCCTTTCCACGTGTATTTCCTTGTAGTGGCAAAACTGAGAGTATATCTTCTTTTACTGAGCAATCATTAAAGAGGATTTAATGACAGTGACCTTTCCAAGTTCACCGGTGTCCCCTTTCTGACCGAGGCAAGGTAGAGGTTTTAGGGGAAATTTTAGGTTCAGTTGTTTTACCTCTGAGCGGCAAGTTTTTGCACACAATGGGCTAAATGTCCGGGTCACAAGGACCCCGAAGGCTCAGAGAAGGTTGGGGGAGGGGACCCACTGGAACAGCTGTTGGGAGACAGATGGGTGACTCCCGTCAAGGCCATCAAGCGTGTTTTTTAACGTGCACAGGGTATGGCTGTCTCGGACACAGTACCACGGCTTAACGTCCATCTGACAGACGGTGGTCTTTCCAAGCCCACCAGTGTCCCCTACTAACCGTGGACAGGGCGAGGAGCTTTTCGGACATAAATTTCAACGCTGGCCTAGCTATAGTGGCGAGAAATCTTAATAATGACACAGGTGGGACGCGAACCTGGGAATTACAGAAGCGACCTGGCTGGAACTGTGCTACTGGCTGAGCCAACCCGCGTCCTGTTACTTACCCTATAGGGTTGGGTTGGGTTGTTTTACCTCTGAGCGGCACTTTTTTGCATACCATGGGCTAAATGGCCAGGTCACATGGACCCCGAAGGCTCAGAGAAGGTTGGGGGAGGGGACCCGCTGGAACAGCTGTTGGGAGACAGATGGTAGCCTCCCGTCAAGGCCATCCAGCGTGTTCTTTAACGTGCACAGGGTATGGCTCTCCAGCACACGGGGCCACGGCTTAACGTCCCATCCGACGGACGACGGCCTTTCCAAGCCCATCGGTGTCCCCTACTGACCGTGGGCAGGGCGGGGAATTTTGCGGAGATAAATCTCAACGCTGACCCAGCTGTGACTCGAACCTGGGAACTACAGATTACGAGCCTGGCGCGCTACCGACTGAGCCACCCCGCCCCTACCCTATAGGGATTTTATCAAAATAAAAATATTCGCAAAAAAATTAATATTAGGATTTTCATCAAATTGTACTTCTTTCTCGAGTAAATCGCAAACAATGCTGTTTAATAACGTCATAAACAATTATTACAATTATAAACTTCTAATAACGTTCATCTCCTTTGAAAACCTTTCACTTTAACGAACTGCGTTACATTCAGCCATTATAGAATCCCTAGTCTGAGGCTTAGTGAATATTTGAATTATGAGCCTGCATTTTGCCTTGATTAATGATCTAAACTTATGAGAAAATTTTCGCAATGTTTTAAGTCTGGTAATTATATTTATCTTTTGATTCATATTTTGAAGATTGAAAACATAATGGATTATGTTTATTCTGTAACTGAGTGGGCTTGTTTTCTTCAATATTATTTCAGAAAAGGAGGCCATGTATCATCTAGTAAGGCAGATCTGTCTCAACCATTTTCCAAAACTACTGCACTAGCAGACTCAACCATTAAGAATTTATATAAATTCCGAAGAAACTGTTCTGTTCATGATGTTAAATGCAGTGGAAGAAGCAGTCTTCAGAGAAAAAAGGATCAAGGAACTGGGAAATTTCTTCGAATGTTCAGGAAAAGATTAATAAAGTTAACACACTAAATGAACATCTCACGACGAATCGCGTTCTTAATTCGCGACTGGTTACTTTCTGTAACAGAAAATAACATAACCTTCTTGGAGATATGCCTTCCAGTCAATTGAGGCATTACTACATCGAATAGGTTACGTCAGTTACCAAACCAATAGATTTTGGTGTTCAGATGCGTCACTTCATGAAGAGACTCTACACATCCCTTCAAAGTTAACGTTTGGATATCCACATCAAGAGAATTCATTTCGAATAAACATTAACCTCGAATTCAGTGTTTTCCAACTCTTCATCTTTGCGACACACTTCTGAAAGAGTCCACTTACCACGACACACTTAAATAAAAAGTCAATTTTATTTTTTGTTTTATTAGAGTAGCTGAAATTTTAATTTATTTAATCCAAAACGCATATTAAACTCAATATTTCACTTTTAAAAAAAACATAAAAAGTGCAAAGTATTCTAAATACAAAATAGAAATAAGTAGTATTATTGTTTCTGGTAAATTTTCGCAATAGACCTAGACTTTAAACGTGACACACCGGTTGGATTGGGTTGTTTTACCTCTGAGCGGCACTTTTTTTAACACAATAGACAAAATGGCCAGATCACAAGGACCTTGAAAGTTCAGAGAAGGTTTGGGGAGGGGACCCACTGGAACAGCTGTTGAGAGACAGATGGTAGCCTCCCGTCAAGGCCATCCAGCGTGTTCTTTAACATTCACACGTTATGGCTCTCTCACGCACGGGGCCAGGGCTTAACATCCTATCCGACGAATGGCGGCCTTTCGAAACCTATCGAGTCCCCTAATGACCGTGGGCAAGACGGGGAGTTTTGCGGAGATAAATTTCGACGCTGGCCCAGGTGGGACTCGAACCTGGGAACTGCAGATTACGAGCCTGGCGAGCTATTGACTGAGCCACTTCCGCTCCACCGGTTGGGAATCACTGCTTTAATGGGTATTAAGGTTCCGCTAATCGAGGATGAAATATTGTGTCTTGGTTTAGACAGAATAATTACTGCACATACTGCAAATGTCTCAAATCGTTTTTCTAAGAGATTTATCAGTGGGATCTATATCCCCCACGTTCATCTACAGTTACGTTAATGGATTTTTCTTTTTTATATACAGGGTAATTCAAAACTCTTGTGCCAAACTTTAAAGGGTGATAGAACACACCTAAACAAGCACTTTTCGTCACATAATGCATGGTCGCAACTAAAGAGGTGAAGCACTAGAGGGCGCTTTCCAGTGAACACTTATAAGCACTCATTTCTACCGTGGATTGCAGAACGGATGGATTGTTTCACGAATCAGGAGAAGGCGGACATGCATTTCGCGTATGGAGCTGTGGACAGGAATGCGAGGGAAGTCAAAAGACTGTACCGGGAGCGCTTTCCGACCAGACGCGTGCCTGATCGTAAAACCTTTCAGCGATTGCACCGGTATATGTGCGAAACGGGATCCTTTGTCAGTGTCTTGCCGGATACAGGGTGTGAAAGGAGTGTGAGGACGCCACGTGTTGCAGAGGAAATTCAACATAGGATTGGAGATCATCCCAAATGCATTCACGTGAGAATTTCCCGTGCCGTAAGTCTGCCCCAATCGACAGTGGGGCAAGTTCTACGAGATGAACGATTACACCCCTACCATGCACAGAGGGTGCATGCCTTGACACCTGCATATTATTGGCCTCGTGTAGATTTTGCACAGTGGTTCCTGCAGCAGACTGCAGCGCAACCGGACTTTGATGCACATGTCTTATTCAGTGACGAATGAACCTTTACACGTGAGGGCAATTTTAATACCCATAATTCACATGTGTGGGCCACCAGTAATCCACACGCCATGTTTTCACATTCGTATCAGCGGCGTTTCTCCATAATTGTTTCGGCTGGAATCCTCCATGACCATTTGATTGGCCCATACCTTCTGCCAGCCCGACTGAAAGGGAGAACGTACCTCGTATTTTTACAAGAAGTCTTGCCAGAATTATTGAACCCTGTTCCAGCAAACATTCAAACACATATGTGGTTCCAACACGACGGAGCGCCACCCCATTTCAGCGTGGATGCGCGGAACGCCTTGGATGCAACGTTTCCATGACGATGGATTGGTCGGGGTGGTGCCATCGCTTGGCCACCACGATCGCCCGATCTCTCATGTCTGGACTTTTTCCTATGGGGCCATATGAAAAGCCTCATCTGTGATAGCCCCATCGATTCCAATGAGGACCTTGTTCTCAGGATTTCTATTGCCGCTGCCGCTGTACGAGAGATGCCTGGTGTTTTCGTCCATGTACGCCGATCACTACGTCGAAGGTGTGAAGCCTGCATTAATGTTGGCGGTCGCTCTTTTGAGCAGTTTCTGCAATTTGTTCATTAAAATTCTGTACTTTCTGTTCTGTAATTTCTGCAATTATTTCAAACATCTTCTGTCATTCTTGTGTTTCTTCATTTCCTGACACAGTAACTGCTAACCCCTAGCGCTTCACAGCTTGAGTTCCGACCATGCATTGTATGAGAGAAAGTGCTTGTTTAATTGTGTTCTATCACCCCTTAAAGTTTGGCCCAATAGTTTTCAATCACCCTGCATATATATGGTCACTTCAAAGACCTAAACCACTACACCAACCCTATTCCTGTCCTCGGTGAGAAAGGAGACACTGATGTGTTTGAAGAAAACGCCTTCTGTCGGATGGAGCGTTAAGCCGTGGCACCGTGTACAGGAACGTAATATCTTGTGCATGTTAGCGGGAGGCTACAATCTGTATCCTAACAGTTGTCTAATAGGTCCGTTTCCTCTAATCAGCTCTTAGACATTGGGGTCCTTGTGCCTGGCCATTCAGCCCATTGTGTGCACTAAACTGCAGCTCAGGGGTAAAACAACCCAACCCACTACATCCAATCCCAAACCTTTATGAGATATAACATGCACAATTCAATTTGTATTATCTGAAATTAGACATTGAAAGTGTCTATAAACAACATAACGTTATGATAATATATAATAGTCAGTGGAGGACATTCCAGGAGCTTTCTGTGAATAGATTGTCCATAAAACAATGTTGTAGATTAAGAGTGATTAGAAAAAGGCTAATTTTTATACTTCGGCCATCTTTATATTTTACCTATAAGCTGAATTCTGACATTTAAGCTGTTCCTCAAGCATATTCCTAAAAAAGATAGAAATCTACTACACGAAAATATAAATGTTGTACCTTTGGAATAGAATGAGAACAGGGAAATTCAAGGATGCAATTTGAATACTGGCAAACTCTGGAGGGGGAAGATTGTGGAGACTATCATTCTCAAGGGGAGCAGAATCTTAAAATCTCTGCAATATACTGGATTACCTGCTACATTTAGGGCTCAACGTTTACGGAAAAAATAACAATTTAATAATTCCAAAAATATGAAACAAATTTTGATTTATTGCTTTCATTTTAACCATTTTATGTCAACTTATCAGATCAATTATTTAAACTGGTATTGTTGTTGTTGTTAAATATTGTCGTGACTACCCATGAGTATTTCGGGGGTGGCTCGACGTTAGGGAGAACTTATAAAACATGAGAGGATACGAGAAAATAGCGTTGTTATTTCATCAGGACCAGCTTTCTATCCAGAGTGAGCATGATGCCACAATAATTTTATCCAGGAAGGGTGATAGTTACCAACTCCCTCTTAGGCCGTCTGCCTATCTCCAAGCGTTGAAGCTAACACAGAAATATTATACATATACATTTCTAGGCAAGAAATATTTCAAAAACAAACACATTTATTTAACACATCTCTCAAAGAACTTTCACTATAAGCAATTTCGTTTCCACTCTCTTCCGACTAAGTTACTATACGTACATTGCAAAACAGAGTCTCACTGAAAAGTAGGATAAACTACTCAGAGAAAACCAGACAATTCTGCGGCTTTAAAATTTATCCGAGGACAGCGTGGCGACGACAATTTACAGCTAACATGTGATGGGAGAGCAGATCAGAAAATGACCTACCTCGTTGTAGCCAAAGAGGAAGAAGAGAAATACTGGCTCGCTCCTCTTTCTGCATGTTCATGACGTGCTTCCCTCGTCTGGGCTCCTTAGGCTCGTTCACGGGGACTTCAACGGCGGTAACTTCTCGCACTGAGTAACTAGTGTTCATCAGTCAGGTTGAAGGCAGGGTCCATCAGTGGACTTTTTTGCAACTCACAGAGGACCACTGGACATGTCCTTTTGCTCTCTCAGTTCCAGCACAAGTCCTCAAAAACGTGCTTCTTGGCTTTTGCTGCAGGCCAGTTTTCCACCATCTGGGTGACTGTGGATGACAGTCATTGGTGCGCTATGGTCAGCGCGGGAACTGCTGGACCCATCTGATACTTGTTTTGCTCAAGTCAGTCATGTAGGAGCTTTCTGTGAACAGACAGAATAGATGGTAACACTAGTTATGCCATCTGGGGTGCTTTTCTAGTCGAGTTTCCTCGTCCTTGGGCTTACGGCCATCTTCTTCCATGCTGTAGAAATTCAGAGCCAAAATGGCAGAAAAGGCGGGCACCATAGACTGGTGGCAAAATGGCGGACAGGGCTTAGCCCATATAGATACGTCGTGTCCACATTTTAAAACAAATGTGAGCACGACAATATTTCAAAATCCGTAACTCTCTATATACCGAGCGAATATTGTTGGAACTCGACATTAAAACATATTTGGTTGAGATCTTTAAAGTATCTTCAGTTGCATTTTTCCAAATAAAGCTCTTTTAAAAAGTTACTGATCTCAGTTACTATTGACATAACAAGGAACTCTGCTTAATTATGCGGTCGCTGAATGTATATGTATATAATATCCAATAAAAAATGCATTTAGCATGCTTGTTCTCTCTCTCTATCTGTTTCCCCTCCTTCGGTTCCTCTGCCACTACTAAAGAAGCTTCAGAGAGAAACAGATTTTTATACTTAATGAAAGGGGTCGCGGAGTGGTCTTGGATTTCACTTCATTCAAAAAAGGGATCGCCAGAAAACAAATGGTTGAGATACTGCTCCCTGAGACTGAGGTCTATGTATCTTGTTATTACGCGAGATAGCCTCACTCTGAAGGTATTAGTCCACTAGCGAACTCTGTGGAAATGAGTATTATTTTCCATTAAAAGGAAGTTCGTACGAATTGTTCTTGAAGAGGAGTGAACTAACTCGATATATGACGCTTGTAAATTTCTCCAGAGAACACATGGAAAGGTCTGTGTGGCCATTGAACTTGTCTAAATACACCATCAAACCACCACCTCCGCAATTATCTCTTTCCATGGTGTTAACGAGTGGATGAGTTGGGTTGATTTACCTCTGAGCAGCACTTTTTTACACATAATGGACTAAATGATCACGCTACAAGGACGCCGAGGCTCAGAGAAGATTGGAGGAACATGACCCGCTGGGCAGTTGTTAGGAGACAAACGGTAACCTTCCGTCAAGACCACCCAGAGTGTTCTTTAGCGTGCAGAGGGTATGGCTCTCCTGCACATGGGGTCATGGCTTAAAGCCCCATCCGATGAACGGAGCCTTTTCCAAACCCATCGGTATCAAGTTTCTCACCGAAAGCAGGGCGGGAGTAGTGGCAATAAATCTCAACGCTGGCACAGTTGAGACTTAAACGGAATGGATGAAATCAGATTCCCCTTCTATCCAGATGAATCTGAGAGAGTTAGAATCTATCCAGAATCCGATTGGAGACTGAATTAGGATATATCTGTGAATAGTAAATTGGTCCATGCTACAGAATAAAGTCGATGTCGTCAATACAAATTCAAACATATTCATTATAAAGAGGTGAAAAAAACTGAGGCAGCAGTTTCATAGTGCTTAAAGGCTTTTTCTTTAACTGAAACTTGACAGAAACAGAAAGAGCATTACTTACACTTCAAACATCTGCTTCATTGAGTAAAAAGCTGGATACAAGTTATATTTTTCTCTAATTATGCTCTAATTAGATCCACAGTTTAGTGTTTCGGTTTCCATAACTCTTTAAATACTAAATGAATATTGTTCAAAATGATCGTCAACAGAAACTCAATTGGGGGCTATTTCTTGTTAATATTTTTAATAAAAATATATTATTTTCCATATTAATGAATTTCTTATATAATATTCCATTGCCTTTGACATACACATAATCCCTCATATTTATACCTATACTTTATTAATCAATCAAGTTACATAATCGGAACATAAATATCTATCCCAGCATAAGTCAAGACTTGTGTGCTAGATATACAAGTCATTATAACAATAAACCACCTATATTTTCAACCTTCATTAAACAATACGCTAAAATTTCAACTGTAGATCGTTATCCAATCATGGAGCATCCTTCTCACTTCATCAGGAACTTCATTACAAGGACCTATATATTTTCTATTTCGTATAGAAATTATTTTCTTTATACGTGGTACAATTAATTTTGTTCGCTTTGTTTAATTGGACGTAAAATGTTTTCATTGTAAAAGAATCAATATTTTTGTGTACGCATTTTATTATCTTGAATGTATACAGTTTCATTACAGGCAGTATTCGTAGAGCGTTGAGGTTAGATATGTGAGCTGGTTGTTCTTGAGGCATTCATCAGAATTCTTAGCGAGAACTTTTGAAATGCAATTTATTTAATGCTGTTTTTCTTGTTTGAACAGAAAAGAAAAAATTGCTTGATCCGAATAAGATACGAACTCACTTCTTCAGAAGACATGTCAGGTGCTCTGACCGTTGAGACACTTGCCGTCCATCAACAGATCCTCTATCGAGACTTTTTATTTACCTTTATTTACTTTTTTTATTTTACTTTATTTTCATCGAGACTTTTTATTTACCTTTATTTACTTTTTTTATTTTACTTTATTTTTATCGAGACTTTTTATTTACCACGGGGTTAGTCATTTAGAAGTTGTTTTGACTATAACTGAAGATTATTATTGGCGAAATACTACCAGGTACGGGCATTAGACCAGTCACACCTCCACTGTTACCATTAGGAGGTCATGGATTCGTGCCAACCCTGTTCAAGACAGTTTTTCATCTATACTCAAACCTGTTCAACCTACAGATATTTTACCTGTATTTGGTTGGTGTCATCCCCTAATTGTTCTGCCCAGTGTCTATAGAATAACCATTATAGACATTTTTTTTCATTCGTGTTCCTTCTAACGTAATACAAAATGCTCCTTGTCACACTAAAAATTTCACATTTTATTCAAAATATCCCAGTTGAAAAATAAAAATAAAATAGCTATTCTCTACACATCGACTTCTTTATTAGTTTATCACGTTACCTTTTTCTCGTGCTCTCTGATGCGCCAAAGTGCATTTTTACTTTTCGTAATGTACGCAATTAAAATTTCCATCATCCACGCTGCTTCCCTCTCATACCATTAGCACCAATGAAGGTGACTATGAAGTATTCATTACATCTTGACGACGATATCAAAGGAGTCACAAGAGTCTCAATGTTTATTATACCTCTTATTCGGATAGTTTCTCTAATCTCTCAGGGATCTTTCTCTTTATCGTTCCTTGTCAGCTTCCTATTTCGAAATCCTCATCTCCCCCCCCCCCCTCTCCATAAGGTGACGATGCTCTTCGTCCTCCCTTCCATCCTAACGTCCAGAAGGCAGAGCTCAACATCTCCCGATACAATAATTACGAAGCGGGATGCTCGTTAGAAGCTGCGAAATGCGATTAGTCATAATTGACTGGAGCAGAAGGTGTAGCGACTACAGGCGTTGTCGTCTCCTCTCCCTCTCCACCTCAGTGATGCTGGCGACTTCAGGAACGTGCGCCTCCCGCTTTCTCTTCTCCCTACAGCCGCATCCGCTAATTGTAAAGTACACAGATATTATGTTTGCTTTGTCAATCAGCCGTGCATCACTCTTAATTACATTAACCAGGAAATGGGATGTTCCGTACTTAATGACTGCCAGACGAAGGGGACGCTGCTATATGCATATATATATATATTAAACAATCGTTTTCAAATGTGTATCTAATTAACTGTAACCTACGCCTGTAATACCAGCAGGAACTGATGAGAAACCTCATCTATATTACCTTCTACTGACAGAAGCGATTGCAATGGCATAATTAAATAGCAGGGACTAGTCTTCCGAATCTTGATGTGAACCGTCACCTATCAAGGAATGTGAAATGGAGTTACCATAATTCATTAACGCCGTGGGTGTGGATCTCAGCTTAGAGCTAATGGCAGCAGTTAGTTTAATTTAATAGAAACCATCAGTGAAAAGTGTTAAAGTTGTCAGGGAGAAATACTTAGGGGAGCAAAAAATTATTTTGTAAAGTTTTGACACACTGGAAAGACAAAGAAAATTTGCTCTCTGACAGGATAATCACGATCAGAAATTGGAAGTGATATTTTGCTTTCCTTACCCATTTTTAAAAAGAATGGCCACCTTTTATTTGCTCTTTTGTCCTTCATTTGGAAGCACTCAGTCTTGGGGATGAAAACAGGAGAAACGTGGATGCTGGGACAGTTAGGTTAAGAAGGTTTATAGAATTTTAATGAATTTATATCTTTTTTTCGATATCAGTTTTCTTTCCATTTTGGAGGTATTTTTCTTCAGCAGTCTTTAGCTCCAAGTTGGAATTGCAATTTAGCAAATTTCGATAGTGAAGTCATGAAGTGAAAAATATTGGAAACTTCTCGCTGAAGAATTGTAAGCTAAATGTTTTGGCTAAAACATGAATATTTCCAATTTGTGAAGGAATGTTTTTTAGTATTAGCAAACACAAAAGCAGGTTAATTTAATATGCAATATATCAATGTACAGAACCTTTACAGATCGTTAGAGTTTTTCCATATTGTGCCAATGGGACACCTAATAAGAACCTCATTATCTTGAAACAGATATTTTTGAGAATGAAATTAAAAGTATTGCAAAATAGTTAAAGATATAAATCAAGTCATAATTTTCTAAAACATTGATTCAATATTTAAATATTATGAGAGCTGGAATATTTAACAGCAGCGTCAAAAAATATTTCGCCAGAATTAAAGAAATTTAATAAACATTTTGCTATAACAATCGTTATTTTTCTTTTGATTACTTTTCGACATGAAACTTCATGGTCGCTAACTTCTGCTGTAAAATATTCCAGCTATCCTAATTCTCCAAATATTAAAACGAATATTGCTGAATTTCAATATTTAGAGAGACTTTAGATCACTAATTTCAGTCTTATTTCCACAAAAAAAATATATTATTCAATTCACATTATTCAAAACGAGGATTTTTTCAATTTTGCTTTCCATTGTCGTAACATAGAGGACTAAAAAAAAATTCTAGAAAAATTCCAAAGCTAATATTCAATTGGAATTCGAATTTCTTTGAGTAAGAATTTTGTTTAATTTAAAATGTTGTTAACAAAAGCAAAAATGTTATACGTTGATGCAACGGAAATTTCAATTATATTAATGTACTAAACGAATTAAAAAATGAAGTCTCTTAGGCAAAAAAAGTAACAAAATTATTAAATATTCTTTTTCTAAAATTGGGCACATTACTATACTTTCAAGTTGCTGACATACAGTCGCTCAAAAAAAATCCGAACACTATGGTTGATTAGAGAATTCAGAAAAAATATCTGGCAACGATTTTTTAGAAATTAGTGATCTGGCAACCTTTGTGTACAGTACACGAAGGTTGCCAGATCACTATTTTCTAAAAAAAATCGTTGCCAGACATTTATTCTGAATTCTGTAATCAACCATAGTGTTCGGATATTTTTTGAGCGACTGTACCTAAGGGGAAAAGAATCGTCTCAGCACTATATGCAGATGACACAGCCTCCCTGGCATCATCGATATCCCCACGATTAGCATTTAAAAGAATGCAAAATATGCTTTTATTATACGAAGAGTGGTTTGCTACATGGAGAACAAAGATTAACACAGATAAGAGTGTGGAATGCATAAATTATGACGCCTCATGTCAACAAAGATTTAAAAGGCCAAGATCCATTCTCAACCGATTGATTGTCTCAAATGTGCTTTTGGGATCTCTTCGTTTCTTGCATTCTTGCACCAGTCTTCTTTGGTTTCTTTCATTTATTACTGTCATAACCTTTGGAACAATTTCGTTAAAGAAGATATGGACTAACCTAAGTCCGGTGCTGTATTTAGTCACCTTGTGATCTATGATTTATCTATAACTTCATATCAGGCATTAAGTATCTCTTTAACTAATCTTCTTTTAAAGGTTCTTACACTGGAAATAGAATTAAAAAAGAGTCATTATATCGAGTGCCTTATCTTAGGGGCGGGGGTAGCTCAGTCGGTAGCGCGCCAGGCTCGTAATCTGTAGTTCCCAGGTTCGAGTCCCAGCTGGGTCAGCGTTGAGATTTATCTCAGCAAAATTCCCCGCCCTGCCCACTGTCAGTAGGGGACACCGATGGGCTTGGAAAGGCCGCCGTCCGTAGGATGGGACGTTAAGCCGTGGCCCCTTGTGCGGGAGAGCCATTCCCTGTGCACGTTAAAGAACAAGCTGGATGGCCTTGACGGGAGGCTACCATCTGTCTCCCAACAGCTGTTCCAGTGGGTCCCCTCCCCCAACCTTCTCTGAGCCTTCGGGGTCCATGTGACCTGGCCATTTAGCCCATGGTGTGCAAAAAAGTGCCGCTCAGAGGTAAAACAACCCAAAACCCTTATCTTAAGCGCATTTTCACAATTTTGTTTGCAAGTTGTAGTCCATAGAATGTCAGGTTCCTAGGTTCAAGTCCTAGTTGAAGATGTTTCCGTCCTCAATGTAGAAACACCGAAAATTAATTTTAGTAGCGACATTCAGCAGTTAGTGATCAGTATTTCCTAACGTTAAAGTATATCGAATGAACAAATGTTAATTTGCAATAAATAAATATTAATTACATGTTTGTTGAAGGGCAAGACGTCAAGTGAAATTAGAGATTCTTGTAATTAATGGTTCATACATCTCATAAAAAATCGCTCCGATGACCGAGTGGTTATCGTGATGGGCTATTTAATCATAGGATATCGGGTTCGACAGCAGGATAAAGAATGGATGTTTTCTTTCTTGTGTTGTCCTCTTGTTGAGATCATAGACCTTCTCAATGGCGTATTACAGTGACAAGGCTCCTGTCAAATCTCTTTGGCAAGCGACTACTTGAAGAATAATTTGTTTCGTATTTATATCTTGTGAATATTAAATATTAATTGTTCATATGTCTCATGAATCAAATCAACTGTTCATCTCCAGAATCTGCACGATTCAGAATGGAATATCCTCGGTATATAGAAAAAAATACAAAACTTCCAACTACAAGTCATTTGCCACCTTCAGCTTCCAAGTAACAGGATATCAAGAGTGGGTTAAAATATTTGCCTGGTAAAGAAAATTCAACTAGTTCCCTCCTACTCTCCTATTACATAGAACCACTGCTTATTACAGTAAATATTTGTTTTGCAGCTTTCTTGAACATTCTACATCTTTAGAATCTGCACGATTCAACTCTCTAAAAAGTACTAATGTCTAAAAAGACCAGTTAACAACAAGTACTCCTAGTCTCAGAAAAGAGTGGGATGAAGGGACTAAATCAAATGTTATTAAGTCACATTCAGAGTGTTTCGTAATGTGCGAAAGATGGAGATCTCTTGTATAGATGACTAGGATACTTATTAATACGCTAATATGCTCCATTTATGTTCTTTTTATCGAAGAAAGTACGAAGAAATTGCAACCACGAATAGGCTGGAGCTCGAAACTGTGAGCATCAAATTGGGAGGCTGAGTTTCACGCCCTTCTAATTAGACCATTGGCGATCCTCTTCAGAGAAATAGATTGTTCTTCACTTTTTAGAAGAGAATCTTGATCGAATAATAAATCGATAAAGAATTAGTTAAGCTGATTCAATCGTTAAAGTCAATAATATATTCATAATATCTCTAGAATAGTTCATCTTAAGAACCTCCTACCAAAGCTGAAGAAGAGATCCTTAGAGGAAACGGCAGATAATTTTAACAGAGAAATAGCATCTCATTCATTTAAATTAATGTGATCCACAGTTAAATTGAAAACTTGTCGATTTCTTTCCTGCTGTGTATGGATAAGATGGTACAATGTTTCTTTCCTACATAAATGAGGGAAAATACAAAAGATCTCTGCGGATCATGCAACTTTCACTCATGCTAAAATCCCAATATCGGTGATCTCATCAGCTGAAGTTCAATTCGCTACCGCAAGTTAATGGAATACCATTAAGTCTTAGATTGCTCTCTTTAAAATGTAAGACGATAAAAGAAGTAGATCCTTGATTATGAAGACGACGATCGAGAATTTTTCTGAAATGCTCTTGATTGATGAAATAAAATGAGCCCTACATTTTTCTGCTAAAAAAAAACTTTTAGAAGATTTTTTTAATATGTCTCTGTATGAAAAAAAAACGATTTTTAGATGCAATCTTTTTAATTTTTTCTACTTGCAAAATATAGGGCAGAGAAGGGTCCTAAAAACTATTCCTGGCTTCTAAAGGCTTTTTTGTAAGAGGACATATTCCACTAAGACTGAAATCAGCTTTAACTGACTTCTGCCTCAATTAGAGCTAGCTCCTGGAACAGTAACTATGCCAATTAAGGCCATGAAAACAAATCTAAGTCTTGACTTTTAGTAGCATTCATAAAAGAATATATTGCCTATTGATCTTCAAATACTGAATATCTGAAAATTGACTCATTTTGATATTAAAAAGAATTTTAGAAATTGAGCTAGAATAATTAAGTCAAGCATTACAGCAATTGAAAAAAAATGTCCTATTACCCCCCCCCCCTCTAATAATCGTCATGGGTAATAATTTCTTTATTGTTATTGTTCATTGAGCAAGTTTAATTCTTCCTACTGCACACTGTTGAACATTATGTAGAACATTAACATGTACTATGATTTTAAATGTAAAATTTTGGGAACAGCAATTTCGGGAGCCCCATTAGATTTCATTGAGACAAATTCCATTGCGATTAATTTCCCCATTAGATTCCATTTAGAGACAAAGGGAACTTTCACTCCCTTTGTCTCTAAATGACTCAATGGAATCTAATCAAATAAATCATGTCTTAGCATTATTATTTTCTTGAGAATAACTCTCCTAAACCATTTGCAATATTACTCTTTTGTTGAACAACAGATAATGTCGGATGAATTAGTGAAGCAATGAATGACACAATATTGAATATGCAGAGAATGTTGTTGAAACTAATTTGGTTTGGGAGGAATTTTTTTATGTTTTTACTATATTATTAATTTTAGTGCTACTGTAACCTGCTTTTGATGAGCAGTTAGCACAATAAATGAATAAATAAATACACTGGACAAAAAATGTTTGTTTTTAACTTGTTTCCAAAAAAAAATAGCTAAAGTTCTCACTCTGTTTTGGTCCATCTGTAAACATCCAATTTATTTTGCTTTTAAAGATAAATTGAAAATTCATTTTGGATTGGATAGTATTGATGAAATATTACTATTCGAATTTTTCGAATCTCTCAATATCTTCAATAGCGTCCTCTAAGTGCAGAAAAAATTTGGAAAGTGTAAAACTTTTCACGAGTATTGCAAACGATCTATTTGGTCTAGAATTCTGATGCGTTGGTAGTAGAGTATGATGATCAAGTGGCGTACAGTCGCTCAAAAAAGTATCCGAACACTATGGTTGATTACAGAATTCAGAAAAAAAAATCGTTGCCAGATATTTTTTCTGAATTCTGTAATCAATTATAGTGTTCGGATATTTTTTTGAGCGACTGTACTTTGAAAACAAGGGTTTTACCCTTCACCCCATAGGGACGAGAAAACATAGCTTTTTTCGTTTTAAGAGATAAATGAAAAATTCTTTTTGAGTTAAATAGATACTAACAAAACGTTATGATTCAGATTTTTCAAATCCTCCAAAATCTATTATTTTCCATCGGTAGAGGCCGCTAAACGTACAAAATTTAAAACTTGAAATAATACCGAAAAAATATATTTACGTTAGAAACTTCTGGATACTAGTAATAGAATGTGAAAGAAGAAACCAAAGATGAATTATGAAAGGAAATTTTTTATATAGGATTAATTTAAAAGTAGTAAATTAGTTTAACAAATTTAATAATATTTTAATATAATAAGAATAAGTAAATTATTTTATTTTACATTATTTTAAACTGAATGGCACCAATCATCAGTCGTAGAAGTACTACTGTTAAAGTGTGCCAAATTTGGAAAGTGAAAAAAGTTCTTTCTCTCTGAAAACGAGCATCCCATATTGGCCAGAGTCTATACGTTATTCTTCTAATTTCCTTATAAGCCTAATAGTGCGTTCTATAGTGAAGTACCACAGGAGATATCCTGTAGACATGGGACTCATGAAATATTCAGCTGAAAAATATTGTTTTTGACGTGAGTGGTATTCTACCCACGTCTCCCAGCAGCACAGTATGTTACTGGGAGATATGGAGTATATAATATGCTACTGAGGGACGTGGGCTCGAATCCCACTCACGGCAAAACCAAATTTTTCAGCTGAATATTTCATGAGTCCCATGTCTACAGGGCATCTTCTATGATACTGTACTAATGAATTATTGATTTAACTCCATAGCGTAAATGACAAATATTCAATTCCTTCAATGAGACAACTTGGTTTGCTGTTTCCCGACATAGATGGCGCCACGAGCGAATCAAATAAAAAAAAATGCGGAAATGTTTGTAAGTCACACTAGCTTCAGAAAAACGTTAGCCGTTAATGGTGTAGTGATTAGGATACCTGGCATGTTACTGGCAGACGTGGGTTCAGATCGCACTCACGACAAAAAAAAATTTTTCTTCAGCTGAATATTTCATGAGCCCTAATAGTACGTTTCATTTGCAGAAATATATTTTTTTTCTTCTTCTATCAATATTTCATTCGAAGCTGCAAGGACACTGATGAAACTATTTCAATATGTCATATGCTGTCAATCAATACGAATAAGTTTTTACCCATTTTTCGGTCCTTTTAATTATTCTCTAATGAATTAACAATGAAAAGTAAAAATCGCTTCATTCGCAAAAGTTTAAGACAATCCTTGTCACGTAGCCCTGCGTCAGCTCGTTTCCACATGTTCATACGTAGCAACTGACAGCTAAGAATTTAACCTCATAATCAGCTTCCTTAAGAAGCAGTTTTGTAGCTGAACGCGAAGCGAAAAGACAAGCTTTACTCTAATTTTCATAAACGCATTTCAAGAATGAAGAGCTCCGTTCACTTCATCCTTTTGTCTTTGCTTCTTCGCTGACTCGAAACACTTTTCATTCAAAGTCGGCAAAGCACGAGCCGAGACCTAGGAAACATATCAAGGGAATTAGCCCGCTTGTCTCCAAGAAAACAAGCGAACCCAGGAAGTGCTAGAGACAACTGCTGCACAACTATCGACGCTGTCGGAGTGCACCCTGCTATTTATAGCACAAGGGGAGAATGTCACAGTTAAAAGTTGGAGAAAAGTGGAAGTTAGTTGGAGAAAGTTCTACAATCAATACTCTCTGTTCTGCCGTCGTGTAGCCGGTGCAGTAAACCGCACGAGATGGTTGGGGAGCACATAAACTCCAAAGATATATTGCGTGCATTTTAGACTGCTGCTAAGTATCAAGTATGGCCCGTGGAGAGCTGCGACAACACCTCTGCAGATAGTGAGAAATATAATCCCCCGTCTCCGGTAGGCCGTCCATTTGCGGCCATTTCCGAGCGCTGTTACAGCCCCAATATAAAGTTATGAGAGCTGAGAGTGGTAATTCCCTGCAGCAGGGCGCAGGGGTCCCCTTCGAGAGCGGTCCGATCAGCCGCGACTGTTTATGGAGGAGACGGCCAACATTTGAACGCCCAGTATGTTGAATAGTTCAATCTCAGTTTTCATCTGCCTTTCGTCATGTTTAATGCCTTAACGATGCACCTTTTTCTGCGATGCAGTTGCTTAAGATGTGTGATCTTTCACACGTGCTCCCTTAATATGCTATATATATTATATATGTGCCCCTTTTTTTACAGTTGTTATAGTAGTCCTTTTGATAGAATTCTGTGGAACTGCGAAAGATACCTTTATCTGCGAAAAAATATCGGAAAAGCGGCAGTAGCCAAAACCATTACGGTTATCAGTATTCCGGCTTTCGTTATGATACTTTTATATAATAAAAAATTTTGTTGTCAATTCAAAGTATTTCCATGACTCGTATATGACAAAAGACGATCTGCAATTTATGCGTGACATTGAAACTTTTAGTTGAAACTATTTGTAAAACAGAACTTCGTCAACGGAAATTATAAGTGTTGATATGGTTTGTTTCCGGTTTTATTAAATGAATGACATTGAATTATGTATTTTTTAATCGTGGGTGTAATATGAAAAATATGCTCTAACACTCTTCATATGAAAATAAATATAATCAAATTCTAAACGGTATTCAAAGAAACATTATTATTTCAAGAATGCTAAAATTGATTCTTGATCTAATTTGATTTGGACCTCATCAATTAACGAATTTTGACTTCATCTTATTTAGACCTCATCAACTGATGCATTTTAACCTCATCCGATTTAGTTAAACGCAATATATTTTTGACTTCGATAATAAGGAAAAACCACTTATTTGTAAAAAAATTTCATTAATTTATATTCTCATAGAATTTCAATTCCACCGGCGAGTTTGATTATTTTGTGGATGGTTGATATTCCAAATATTACTTGTAATAACAAATAAAGGTTTAAGAATATCATATTTTTATTTTATTACTTAACAAATGTACAATTAAACATATAAAAGAATTGCATTCTAAAATTTGTACAGCTGAAACAATTTAATAATTTTTTGTTTTGTGAATTCAAATTGCATAAATGGCAAATTGAACGAAATGTAAAATGGAATAATTGAAATTGAATTGACTTTGAAAGAATACTGAAACTGCATTGAGATGATGAGATAATTATAACCCAGTAACAGGAAACTAAGCAACAGACAGAAACAATAAGAAAGGAGCATTCTAATAAAGTGAGACAAAACAAATATAGCTAAGAAATAACCGTTTTCGAGATATCTACTAAGCTTTGAAAACACTAACCTTCCGTAAGATTTTGAAATCTGATACAAATATCAGAAAACGTGAAACACTCATTTCCTTAGTATAGTCTAAACGTCTCAATTCACTGATGTGGTTTTAAAATTTATCGGTATCAAACAGGTCTGGATCGAGAAAAAAATAAGGGGGGAGGGAAGGGGGCAAAGAAACTCAATTGAGCCGGGGGTGAAATAATGGGAAGGGCTAAGATACTCGATTTCTATTTTTATTTTAACATTTAAAATATTTCTTGAAAGATGTATGGAAAAATTCATAAGTTTAATTATTCTTGCCACTATTAATTACACTTACCTGCATTGTCAAAGGGGGCGTATTGCTCCCTTACGTGGGAGGACTTAGATTACTGGGGACCCTCACTTAGATCCTGCCCTGGTATCTAGTTATACTACAATACTTTGTGATTACCATCTTCCATTGTATTGCCGTTCAAGGGGGCGGGGATGGCTCAGTCGGTAGCGCGCCAGGCTCGTAATCTGTAGTTCCCAGGTTCGAGTCCCAGCTGGGTCAGCGTTGAGATTTATCTCCGCAAAATCCCCGCCCTGCCCACGGTCAGTAGGGGACACCGATGGGCTTGGAAAGGCCGCCGTCCGTCGGATGGGACGTTAAGCAGTGGCCCCCGTGTGCGGGAGAGCCATACCCTGTGCACGTTAAAGAACACGCTGGATGGCCTTGACGGGAGGCTACCATCTGTCTCCCAACAGCTGTTCCAGTGGGTCCCCTCCCCCAACCTTCTCTGAGCCTACGGGGTCCATGTGACCTGGCCATTTAGCCCATGGTGTGCAAAAAAGTGCCGCTCAGAGGTAAAACAACCCAAAACAACCCATTGCCGTTCAAGAAACCTCTGATACACAATTCTTTTATCTCATTTTATGCCCATTTGCGCTATACCTAAAACTGATTTATGATTTTTATTCGTGTGTAATGAATGATGTTATTAAGTTATTGTTTGTAATTTTCAGTAATACATAATGACAATGCGATTTCCATCATTAAGTTATTTAAAACAATTATAAGAAAACGAATTCATACTCTTCACCTGCAAGGTAAGACGCCCTATGATCAGGGGTGGCTCAGTCGGTAGTGCGCCAAGCTCGTAATCTGTAGTTCCCAGGTTCGAGTCCCAGCTGGGTCAGCGTTGAGATTTATCGCCGCAAAATTCCCCACCCTTCCCACGGTTAGTAGGGGACACCGATAGGCTTGGAAAGGCCGCCGTCCGTCGGATGGGACGTTAAGCCGTGTGCACGTTAAAGAACACGCTGGATGGCCTTGACGGGAGGCTACCATCTGTCTCCCAACAGCTGTTCCAGTAGGTCCCCTCCCCCAACCTTCTCTGAGCCTTCGGGGTCCATGTGACCTGGCCATTTAGCCCATGGTGTGCAAAAAAGTGCCGCTCAGAGGTAAAACAACCCAACCCCCCCATGATTCGAAGCAAAAGATAAAGGGTGTTTTCTTCTCTTTCTTTTCGAAATGAGCATATTTCTAAAATAAACAAAATAAAAATAAATACCCCCTCAAGCAGCTGCTTGCCTACTAGGATAAAATTTATAAATATTTTATAATAATTTTTAAGCTTTTCATTAGTGCTGTTGAAATTGTTCTGTACCATACACAGAGTACAGATTCCCTACAGAAACTATTAACGATCCTCAGACAAATGGGAACGTTTCTGTTGGTATTTTATTGAAATGTATGTGAAATGAAGTTATGTAAAAAAAATTGTTTAAGAAAAGCCTGCGATTCATCAGTGTGACTTTTGAGTTTTTGTCTTCTCGGCCAATTTGTTCGCATTGGAATGTGTTTAACGCATTTAAGTTGGATCATCGCTTCCAAACGATCGTCTGCCAGCTTGTTCCGGTATTTGTTTCTAAAGAAATTCATTAAGGGAAAAAGATTTCAGATTAGAATGTGATCATCATCCCCACTGCATTGCCGTTCAAGAAACCTTTGATAAACAATCCTTTTACCTCATTTTATGCATATTTGCTCTATACCTAAAACTATTGATAGAAACCAAAAAAGCGTCAAGGGTTTTGCTTTACCGAGCTCAGAGCCACCGATTCCCGATCCCTAAACTAGAAAAAAAATCTAATTCAAGTGACAGATAATTGTTGATTTATATCTAGATACGCATTCGACCAGAGTGTTTAAAACTTTTTTCCAAAAACAACACTCTCCATGGACTCTGAAAAATCCAGAATGCAATGAAGATATACTAAATATGAAACAATGCTTTAGTATTCATACATTTTGTTTATTTTAGTATTATTTAATATAATTAGATTTAAAATCAACGAGCATTCACAATAATGAGCGAATTGATCTATGAATTAAAACGGACATAGAATTCAGCATTCGTTAAACATTTTGTCTCCTTACAAGTCTTTCATTATATCGAGTTATTAATTATTCATTTATTATAATTGATTTATGACATGAATGCCTTTCAAAACATAAATGTTTATTCTTCTAACTGCACAAAAATTTAACGTGCTGCGGCCCTTTCCAAAGACTTGCGGTCCAATGAAGAGCCGCGAACCATAGTTTAAAAAAAACCTGTATAATACAAATTGGAAAACTTAATTCACCCATTTTACGAATCTTAAAACGATATCACTTAGTTGTTCGCCGATTGCTTTATGCACTTGAGCTATGAATCGTTTTAGCTCAAGTGGTAATAGCAAGAGTGAGCAGACTTTCGTGTCTTGAGGACCACTTCAGCTTTGTTAAGCTTTACCAGCCACACACTTAATTCATATGCAAATGCTTAATAATGATCAGAATGAAGTCTTGCACTTGTGCATGCACCAAATAACAAGGTAGGCGCTAGGAACCAGATACAGAAATTCACAGTAGTGAAGAAATAATATGAATTAAGACAAGGGAGTAAAAAACACACCAGCTATCTCTCTGGCACAGGACGTTCAAGAGATTGCTGGTATTTTTTTAATAGTTGCCTATTTTTGATAAGAAAGGTTTAGTTAACAATTATATCTAGTACCAAATTTAAATTAACTAAATGAAATCATGGAACAAATATTTATTCGCTTTATAAGTGACTCTTTTAAAAAAGATTTCTTAACTTGAACTTCAATTTTTTCTATTGCGACATACAATGGTGGGCACGATAGGATTATTTCCCTGGCTCTAGTTTTCCGAGCTCTGGGTTGGAACAGCTGGCGTGCAAGTAAACGATCCTATGCTTGTATCCAAGAATGGATGAATTTTTTATACTTGCATAATATTTTTGAAAACTGAAGTAAAGTTAAGAGTGTTTGATACGTATGTAAAGAACATTCCTTAGAAACGTGAACTTCCTATGACTCTTAAAAAAGTTCTTGAATAGTCTCATGGGGAAAGTAGCTGGGTAACTGAGACGATTTCATTTATACTGATACTATTTTCATGACATATTATTAATCCATTATTGAAATATATTATTAAACACATAAAATTTGCATTTTTTTTAAATTCTAGCATTCCTGAGATAACACAATGTTGGCCTTTTATACTTTGCTTATATTTTTCATTCTCATGGATAGTGTAAATGCACGTTTTTTTCTATGACCAGGATTTAAAAAACACATATATCTTTATATTTCCTCGCGAAAATGGAGCATCTAAGACCTTCTTCTTAAGAATCGCCTGAGGATAAATAACATCATCCAACAGCACTTGCGTATTTTAAATCGTCAGCAGTCAGCACCGAGGCTTAGTGTTACGATCTTTTCCTTACACTTTTTTTCCAAACTCGAGAGCGATGCGATACTTCGTCCCAGATAACAGTTTTTAACTTCTATGGCACAGCATCTTATTATAAACAGCTATGCATGGTATTTGAAACGCTGTGAGGTTTTGCAACATAGCTCTTTGGGAATAAGCTAAAAGTTTGAAAGCACTTTTTTTCCACATACGCTTGAGCGTTTTTTAAGGTTTAAAAATAAGTAAATCCTGCACCCTCAAGGTCGATATTTTATTCACTTTCTGCTCAATGCAATGCCACACTGATTTGCTTCCGTAAACGGAGTGCATTGATGAATTTCTCAAAGATTTCCGAAATCTATTTAAGCATTATAATCAGAAAAGATGACAGGAAAATTTCCGTGAATTCTACATCGATACAAAGTACATTTGTTTCTTCAAATATCCGCATGTTTAGCAAAGATATTTTCGATATGGTTCTGTCAGAAAACAAACAAAATCTTTCCACAATTCTCGTTTCTCTATAATATTTTTTCTGCTTATAGATAGACTCTAGTATGCATCTTGGTAACACCACTTTGTTTATCGGAACTCACCACTATTGCTTCCTTTTTCATTCTATCTCTCTCCCCTTTCCACTTCCATTCTGTTTTTCCCCATAGCCAAGCAGTGGGCAATCATTCCTTTCCAAGGGTATCATAGTATTCGGTTCGTTACCCGACGTATATCCGTTCATCTGGATCAGCTCGACAAGATTCACTCTCTCTTTCCTTTGCCTGAGCAGAAGGCCCCGGCCGAGATCCACACATAAGCATTCAATACTGCTTACAATCATGGTGCGTGACAGCGTCTCGTTTACTGTGTTCACAAATGTCTGTTGCCGTGTACCTGGCAGTAGTGCAGCAGACATCTGACGAAAAGATCGATGAAGATGAAAGAAACGATGCAAGCCAAGGAGAGAAGAAATGGTGAACCAAACAGCACCACGATGGGGTATTTCTTTCTTATTTATATCGTCTCAAGAAACAATAATGTTCTGCGTGTGGAGTGCTTCCCGCGCGTGTCAGCAGAACGCACAGAGTCGAAAGCGTGCCGGCTGGAATGGGCATAACGGACACAACTATAACATTACGAGATAATGATGGCCAAAACAAACTCGTCCTCCGATATACAAATATTTATTTTCAGTTGACGATTGTTTCTCTCTGTAATGGTAGCTATTGATGTATTTTATGCCTGTTTTCTCATATGGGTACGCTCAGAAAAAATTGCGTTACTTAAAGCATTAATGCAATCTTTACCTATGAGTGTTCAAAATAATGCAGTGTTGCGAACTATTCGCTACTTGATAAATTATATTAAATTATAGCACAGTAAATTGTTGTTTTTCTTCAAACATAATTCAGCAAATTCTTATTTAACCAATTTCTTATTTGAATATCAATAAATTAGATTTTTTTTCACAAAAAATAAGATATTTGATCTATTTTAGAGTAGACAAAACTATTTTCGCTTCGTAATCTTTTGTTCCCTCCACTAAAATGATGCAGAAGGAAAAACTATGCATTTTTAGGAAATTCCTAAAACAAGTTTTATTGGAAATGTTCAATCAAAAATAAATAAGCATCTAGAACAATAAAAATCAAACTGAATATATGCTGCATTGCGAACATGAAGAGGATTTAAAGTCGTTTTATTCAAATTATGCTTTGTCTCGAAATTAATTTAACTAAGTATTCGTGAAAAAGTAGATTTAGGAAATTTAATCTAACACTTTATTAACAGACGGCAAAAGCAAAAGCTTAACATGCTCTCGTCTCCCAATCTTAGGCATTCAAACTCTAAGTTGTACAGATGGTAATTCACATTCTATTTTTGCCAGATTCGATTTGTAACAGCTCAAGCAGGAAGATTTTCTCCTATCTTCAATAAATACTTTTTTTTACTGCGTCCACCCCGCGTATATCCGTTCTTATGCGATTTCTTCTCAATGAGAAAAGGGCAGGGTTCTGCTTCGGACATCAGTCTTATGGTACATAAAATCATGACGAGTGCGCAGGAGAAAATAACTTAAAATGCAGTTGAAAAATATGCACTGATTGACTTTGAAAATAGGTTCCCATCTCTCCCTAATAGCTGACCAGTGCGCAATTTTCCTGTATACGTCATGAAGATTGTGAGCTTTTTTTTGGCTCTGGCCATTTTGTTCAGAGGGAAGAGTTGAATAACCAAGTAAACGAAAACCCGATCCGAGACAGGTTGGTTTCTTTACAAGCTTAAAGTAATATGCTATGAAAATGCCTTTAGACGGACAAAGTAATAACATAAGATTCAAGAGACTGCAACACAAATTAATTTGAAGAGTATCTTTTTAGTTAAAACTTCTGCTTTTCTCCTTTTTGACGATTTTCCTCCACATAATCCAGCCCTTGACTATATATCTCAAACATTTTACACATATCAAGACTAAGTGTGGATAAATAAATAATAAATAAATACCCCCTAAAATAGCTGCTTGCCATAGAGGTCTGACAGGAGCCTCTCAGTTTATACGCAATAGTAGGTCTGTGTGGATGGCGGACCTCAGCAGAAAGACAATACAAATATTCATGCACGAACCCAGGTCTCTTTTATCAGTAACCAAGCACGCTAACCACTCGGACACGGTAAGGCGAAAAGCTAAAAAAACTGTGATATAAATCAATGCTTAGCTTCTGAACTATGTGATTGTTAATTATACATCAGATACGACAGCGATCTCCACAGTATGACTTAAAGATATTTTCTAAGTGACAAATTAGCCTTGCCAAACATAATTGAACTTATCTTTTGATAACCCGAGATAAAATAATACGGATTTTGTGAAATTTCACAATTACATAAGTTGTTACGTCTGAACTAACGAATGACCTATTATCCACCAGAAATCGTTTATTTCCTGGTAGCTGTTAAGGTCCTAGGCTATCTACATCCTTGTAGCCGTTAAAGCTTCAGGCCCTCTACTTCTGGGATGTTACTAGGATGACTACTAAGTGTTGATTGCCTGGGATTTTGGTCCCAGGCAATCAACATCTTAGTAGCTGTTAAGGTGACAGGCTCTCTAAGTATTGATAGCTGTTAAGGTGCCAGGCTCGCTATCTCATATTAGCTGTTAAGAACCCAGACTCTCTACGTTCTGGTAGCCGTCAAAGTGAGAAATAAAGGAGTTTAGAAAAATTCAGTATCAATAATCTGGTATCCCATTTCGAACCACCTTCACGATCGACGTACTAGTTATCAATTGAAACAACAGATTTGGGTGAATCACGGTAAGTTAGGTAAAGAAGAAATAATTTAGAAACAATATTTCTACATTAACGCCGTCCCGTGGTCGAGTGGTTATCGCACTTGGCTGCTGATCTAAGGGACCTGGGTTCGAGCCCCGGAGTTAAGGCATGGATGTTCTTGTCGTTTTTTCTGCTGAGGTCCTGCCATCCTCACAGACCTTCTACTCTGGCATATAAACTGACAGGCTCCTGTCAGACCTCTATGGCAAGCAGCTGCTTGAGGGGGTATTTATTTATTTTATTTTATTTCTACATGGTTTGTGGCTGTGTGATTGCAGCTGTCTCTGAGAAAATTCCAGGTTCATTTTCATCACTAACTGAACAAACAAAAAACTATTAATTAGGACATCATTATTTGCTGCAGCTTTTTAGTTAACATCTTTCTCTGTAGTTTTAATTAAGCAAAAAGCACTCTAGCTTCTTGGTCTAACATTTTTATATTATTTCGATTAAGTAATGTATTGAACCAAACAAAATCTAGTAGTTTATACTCTCTTAATATTTTAAACATTTTCCATTTAATTTATAATTATTCACCTCCATTGTTAATTTCCTTGCACCTTTTAGACCATTTATAATATTCAGTTTTTCCATTTGCTCCAACCAAGACAATGAAAATTTGTTCCGAAAATGTTTTCTGAATTCTCTTACTTCATACTTTTCCAAATAGAGAAAGAAGTTAAGGAAATGTAATAAGATGTTTAAATAACTGAATAACCTTTTGAAACACCGTTATCTTATTTCAGATTCGTCTTTTTCTTTAATCTTCTCTCTATCCCAATGAAACGATGATTTTTCAGCGACAACTAAATTTGCTGGCTTAATTAACTTCCCACAGCTCAGTATTACCAAAATGCGTCAGAACTTCAAGAACCACGTTTATCCTCTTTCACCAATAGAGATTAATAGCACAATAATTCTCTTTAGATTTTACATCAGAAGCAACCACTTGAAAGTAAAGGGATTCTTGGTTCAAACTGTAGTTTCCAAACACACTAACATTTGCATAATCCAGTTGCTTTAGGAATTAAAATGCAACATTCAATTTCTAAATCAAACAAAAACGCTTTTTTTTAAAATTCAGTAAGACATTAATCCTACACTCAAAAGGCTTACCGTACCTATGGGATTCGATTCTGTCAGGGCACCTCGCAAATTAATTTTCCATTTCAATAATTTTTGTGATATAAATCAATGCTTAGCTTCCGAAGCAGTTGTAGACTATTGGTATCGTAACAACTTATGTAATACCTCTCAAATTAATTTTTCATTTGAATAATTTAGTAACATGGATTTTATGTATATATACAGGGTGATTCAGCTAAGCGTGTTCAAACTTCTGGGAGGGGTAGGTTGCACAAAGACGAATCGGAATCATATAGCAATGCAGGATCGGTAACGGAATCTTCACGCGGTAGATGGCGTTGTTCGACGCGGTAGATGGCATTGTACGGCCGTGGGACTGCACAACGTCCTCGCAGGTAACCGTCATTCGCGAATCGCCCACAGAGGTAGTAGGATGGCCGATTACACAAACGCGAAGTCGGCCGATATGCATCTCGCATACGGAGCTGCGGACTGCAATGGGCGAGCCGTTGTGCACATGTACCAAGAACGGTACCCGATGAGGCATACTCCCAACCACCAGATGTTAGCGTGGCTGCATCAGAGGTTATGTGACACTGGTTCCTTCCAGAGACCTGCCAGTAGTCGGGAACGATTGGCACGTACCCCTGACATGGAGGAGAATGTGCTACATCATACAGAAGACACTCCAAGTGCCAGTACTCGAGCAATCGCCCACCGGGTCGGTCTTTCCCAATCCATCGTATGGAGGATTATGCAAGATAACCAATTGCATCCATATCATGTGCAGCATACCCAGACACTGAAGCCTGAGGATTACCCACAGTGCATTGCATTTGCGCAATGGTACCTGCAGAAGAGTGCGGCAGAACCCCAATTCCCTGCTTCTGTGCGGTTCACAGACGTGGCATGCTTTACACGGGAAGGTAGCTTCAATGCAAATAACGCGCATGCATGAGCGGTGGTGAACCCCCATGCTATACGAACACGTGCAGCACAAAACCGTTCCACTGTAAATGTTTGGTCCGGCATTGTCGGGGACCACTTAATAGTCCTCTACCTCATGCCTGTTCGTCTGGACCGAAGGAGTTACTGGATATTTCTAGAGGATATCTTGCCAGAACTTTTTGGATGAAGAACAGGTCCCTCAGTCGCTGTGCCATGCAATGTGGTTCCAGCACGATGGGGCCCCCGCCCATTTCAGCCATGAAGTTCGTCAATACTTAAACGTGACATTTGGAAAACAGTGGATCGGGCGTGTTGGTCCCGTTCATTGGCCTGCAAGATCGCCGGACCTATCATGCCTTGATTACTTCTACTGAGGTTACATCAAAGGACTGGTGTTCGACAACCCCATTGAAAGTGCTGAGGACCTTGTCGCACGCATCTCCGTAGTTGCCTCGGAAGTCCGAGACACGCCAGGAATCTTCCAGAATGTACGTGATTCCATGCGCCGACGATGTCAGGCCTGTGTTACAGCTCATGTTCGCAACTTCGAACACCTTCTGTGACCTCTGTACATTTCACAAATGTACCGATTGTGATTAATGAAAAGCATTTTGTTCACTTACGTGTTGCTCTTTCATTCACGTCCTCTCTGTACACTAGCACATGTTGATGACGTTACCGACCCTGCATTGCTATATGATTCCGATTCGTCTTTGTGCAAGCTACCCTTCCCAGAAGTTTGTACATGCTTAACTGAATCACCCTGTATATGTGTAATTATATTTTTATTGTTCAAAATACTGGATATTTCGAAAGGCTTTTCTAAGATGCCTTCTTTGTGTGCTTGGAAACGTCGATGTAAAATGAATCCAGATGTGCAATTGGTTTGTTGTGGACGGCGCAAAGTGACGTAAGAAATGGCAAGGTAAACAGAAATAATCAACTAAGAATAGCTCTGATATGTAGGCACGACCTCCATCCAAGATGACTCTTGCTGTGAGTTACGTAGGTCCATCGAATGCCGAAGTGTATGCAGAGCATACAGCTAGAAAATTAACAGATATAATCCCGGTTAGAATTGCACAAGTCTTTAAGAAAGAAGGCTCTATTTCCAACAGAGAACAGATAGAATATCTCTTCCTGTTCAGGTAACAATGAATTAGATCTGCGTTTCAGGTAAGAATTGATCTCCTGATACGATCCATATTTATGAGCCCATACAGGAAGATAGAGAAAGCACTGCTCTGAATTTTTAACACTGGGCAATAATTTTTCAAAAACGTCATGCCTCTGAGATAAAACTAGCCATTTTTTAAAGATTTCAAGGTGCTGAACACGAATATGACAATGAAAATGCAAAATTGGCTACAATTTCTGAGAAATCCACAATAGTTTTTTTATATAACAGACTAATACGTACATATGACATGTATCGGTAAAACTCCGCTTCATCTTCCGACGTCGCTTGCACAGCTGCTCAAAATCATCTGTAGCGAGCGTCCAACAGTAGTCAGCCAACATTGAAGTGGACCAGTTTCCCTGGTATGGTTTCTCCATTGTTGCAATGTCCTTGTGAAAACGTTCACCGTGCTCATCACTAATTATGCCGCAGTTGTCGGGGAAGAAATATAAGTGGGAATAGAGAAAGTGGATCTTTAAGGGCATATTGCAGCCAAGTTTGTGATACAGAGACATCATCATCATCATCATCATCATCATCATCCTCAAGCAGCCATGGGCTACGGAGGTCCAACCAGACCGTGCAATTTAGTTCTCCAAGCAAGTCTATCCTGAGCTACATCTACTGCATCTGGCCACTGCACACCAATTCTAACAAGGTCCTGTTTGACATTGTCTGCCCACCGCATCCTAGGTCTCCCCTTCTTTCTGAGGCCTTTAGGCACACTGTTCATAACCCTATTCGCCAATCTATAATTATTCATACGGGCAACATGGCCAAACCAACGGAGTTTCTCTCTGCACAATATGCTGCTTAAAGGAGGTTGCAAACTCCTTTGCCTAATCTCATCATTAGTTACAAAGTTGAACCACCTAATGCCCAAGATACTGCGTAAGCATCTGGAATCAAAAGCATCTAGTTTCCTGTTATCTTGTTTACAAAGTGTCCAAGTTTCACTACCATAACTAACCCTAGAAAGAACCAAACTATTATACAGTCTAATTTTAGTCTTTAGGTGTATACGCCTATTTCTCCACACTCTCCATAGATTCTTAAAAGTCCCGGCAGCAATCCCTATTCGTCTGTTAATCTCATGCCGCACATCACCATTATCTGTTACATAGCTCCCAAGATAATTAAACTGTGACACCTGCTCAAGACTGCAACCATTCAGATTAACTGAATCACAGCCTGCCTGACCAATTTTCATCACTTTAGTTTTCTCTCTGTTTATAACCAAACCTACTCTACTACCAGTCTCATCAACAGCTCGAATGAAAGAGTTCATCTCATCAACATCATTTGCCAAAAGGGCTAAATCATCAGCATAATCTAAATCAGAAATTTTCGTATCTCCAGCCCATTTAAGGCCAAAATCTTTCCCTTGAAGTGAATTTCGCATAACATAATCAATAACCAAGCTAAAGAGAAAAGGAGACAAAATGCACCCTTGTCGAACACCAGAAGTAATGCTAAACCAATTGCTACAAGCCTTACCAACTCTCACACACGACTCAGTGTTATTATAGAGAGCTTTCATAATGTTAACTAACTTGTCTGGTATACCATATGATCTCACAATCAACCACAAATTATGACGATCAACAGAGTCGAAAGCCTTTTTGAAATCAACAAAGCTAGCAACCAAAGGTTTCTGAAACTCTAAACATTTCTCAAGAATCTGCCTAAGTGAAAATATCTGATCCACACATCCCCTACCACTTCTGAATCCACATTGCTCATCACGCAATTGACTGTCAACCAGATTCTTAATTCTATTAAGCACAATCATGGAAAGAACTTTACCTGGAACAGAGAGTAGGCTGATACCCCTATAGTTATCACAAGAACTGCGATCACCTTTTTTGAAAATAGGGATAACAATAGCTCTGGTAAAATCCTTAGGAACCATGCCTTTATCATAAAAGATATTCAGAATTTCAGTCATCCAAGTGGTAACCGAAACATTCCCAGCTCTAAGCATTTCCGTAGTAATTTCATCTACCCCTGGGGATTTATGAAGTTTAAGTATAGAAACAGCCAAAAGAACTTCAGATTGTGTTATAGGGCCAACATTAAAGCCACCAATGCATCTGTCATCATTGCAAACAATGGGAGTAGAACTAACTACATTGTTTAGAACATCACTGAAATGCTCAGCCCACCTAGCCATGACAGAATCCTCCCCTTCTATAACCTTACCTTGTTTATCCTTCAATCCTTGTATGCCTGTCCGTTTTCTACCACACAAAACATTAACTATCTGGTACAGCTCTCTGCTGTTGTGCTGTCTAACTGCTTCCTCGGCTTTGTCAGCCAAACCATCAAGCCAAAGATTCTTATCAGCAGCTAACTGATCCTTTACAAGTTTATTAAGGTCTCTGTAATGCTTTCTATTAGGACTAGTAGGGTATTGATTAAGGGCATTCCTGCAGTTCTTTCTTTCCGACATAAGCTCAAGTGCCTTATCACTCAGATAATTTTGCCTCCTCTGCTCCTTTTTCCCTAAAAGAGTACTGTTAGTTTCCAAAAAAGCCTGTTTAAAATGGCCCCATTCTTCCTCAACTTCAGTAGTAAGCAAACCATGACTGTCATAATGACTAAGTAACCTATCATGGTAAGCTTTGGCTATAACTGGATCTTTCAGAGCTTCAGTATTAAAAGTAAATTTTTTAACCCTAGAACAACACTTTTTAAGTTTAAGTTGCAAGACACTTTTAACAAGGTAATGGTCAGATCCAATTTCAGCTCCCCTATATGCCCTGGTATTCCTAACAGAACTAGCCCATTTGCTGTTAATTAATATGTAATCAATCATATTCTTATGCAGCCCATCAGGTGAAACCCATGTGTACTTATGTATGTCGCGGTGTTTGTAATAAGTGTTAGCTATTCTGAATCCATTGAGTTTACTTACCTGTAGGAGACGTTGCCCATTGCCATTGCAGCTACCAATACCAAAAGGGCCTATTACTCCTCCCCAAAGGTCAGAGTCAGTACCAACTTTGGCATTGAAGTCACCAAGAACAAGGGTAATATCTCCTTTCTTGACAGAATTCAAAATATCCTGAAGTTGTTCATAAAACCTATCCTTCTCATCCTCATCGGCATCCTCAGTGGGGGCATAACAGCAGATAACATTCAAGTCTTTAATGCTTGTCTGAAATTTTGCTGTAAGAAACCTTTCATTAATGCACTCATATCCTAGAAGAGCATCGCTAGCGTGTCTGCTAAGAAGCAGACCCACGCCTTGGTGATGCTTATTGTCGTCCCTCCCTGAAAAGAGAAATTTAAGATTATTTTTAAGAATCTGACCTTTATCTGTCCATCTGGTCTCTTGCAAGCCGAGAATATCTAAATTATAACGGTGGAATTCTTGTGTGAGGACATCAAGAGAAAAAGCTCTGTGCAGAGTCCTCACATTCCAACTACCTATGGAGAGAAAATGGTTAGTGGGATGTTTAAAGAAACTATGTTTATTGAGAGAGGGAATGCCGACAATATCAAACAGCCCCCTAATCGCAGACATGGGGCAAAGACCCGTTCCCCCACTACTAAAGGCTGAAGCCATCTACACTGGAAGACTTCCTCCAATGTAGAATTTGACGATGCCAATAGAAGCAAAGAGTTCAGGTGCCTGCGATGACTTCTGCTCAGGATTATCCACCAGCTGATAAACATATCCTGTGAATCTATTCACTTGGGGCTGTCAACCCACAAACAAACAGAAAACACAGCGGAAGATTGACAGAGACAACATGACCTTAACCAGTTTCTTGTAGTTGTCAGCCCTGACATTCCCGAGGAATTTAGTTGACACCAGACAAAACGCGTCCCAAGCCTTTTTCTCGTCACACTGAAGCAGGTTGTCGAACATCTGGTCTATGAACAGCTCGAGGATCTGAGGACCCACAAAAATTCCTTCTTTAATTTTCAGTTCGCTGAATGAAGGGAATTTGTCAGCCAAGTACCTGAAAGCTGATGCAGTCTGGTCCATGGCTTTTACGAAGTTTTTCATCACACCGAGTTTGATGTGTAGGGACGGTAACAGAATTTTGTGCATTTCTACCAGTGCTGGGTGTTTCACATTCTTCTCTCCGACCTTCAACGATTTCCTCTGAAGCCAGTTTCTCTTTGCATACTGCAAAGTCTTTGCTCGGCTGTCCCATTCACATAAGAAACAGCAGTATTTCGTATATCTCAGCTGCAGTCCAATCAACAGAGCCACTACCTTCAAGTCACAACAGAGATGGCAGCTATACTTGCTGTATTGAAGACAGTTCAACAGCTGTTTTAGGTTGTCGTAGCTTTCTTTCATGTAGACAGCATGTCCGACCGGAATGGATGGAAGTCGATATTCATTATGCAGCAACACCACTTTGAGACTCCATTTCGAGGAGTCACTGAATAGTCGCCATTCTTGAGGGTCATGTTTGATCCCGAGGATTATATAATAATATTCCGAGGGTATATATGTTAAATAATATTCGCATGCGAGTCGTAGTTACTCTTGTGGATAAGAAAATTGGACTCGATAATTGTATCTGTATGCCGGCATTACTACTGTATATTTAGTTATGAAAACTACATCTATGTTAGTATTACAATGTAATTACAATAATTACACTTTTGTGTAACATGTACAGTGAAATGGTGCTGTATATGATTGCCGTTCTTGATAAGGCAATGTAAATTTACTTTGATGTTCCAATTTTGTTAATAATAATAATGATTGCATCTTGAGAATCTCGCATCACTTTCCAGCAGAAATCTGCTAACATTGATGAGTTCCATCTTCCTCGATATCTCTTTTCCATTATAGCAATTTCCAGCTGAAAGCTTTCCTTGTGCTCATCACTCACAGCGCCACAGTTTTCCGGAAAGAAATCTAAATTAGAAAAAATGTACCTTCAGAGAATTACATCCCAGTTTCTGATATGAGGACAACAGTTCTTCCACAGGTCATTGTAATTTTCTGCTTTTTTATTCCCTAAGAAGCTCGTCTCCACCTGTAGGAAGGCATTCCATAATTCCATCTCTAATGAGACAATAGAGTTATCCACTTCCAGGATAGATGGCGCCACTAGTGCGAATCAAATAAATAAAAAAACCGGAAAGCTTATAAGGTCACTAAGCTGAGAAAAGGTGGAGAAAAGGTTAGCCATTGATGATGTAGTGGTCAAGCATAACAGGCATGTTTCCTCGAGACGTGGGTTCGAATCTCACTCATGGCAAAACCAAATTTTCTTCAGATTATCATTTCGTGGGATCCTCTTTCATCTTTGCATCACTAAGTCTTAATTTCTGTCGAAGGTACAGAACGGCAGTTTGCCTCTGATCCATAGCCTTAAGAAAAATTCTTCATTAGGCCCAATTTTATGTGTAAAGATGGCAACAAAATTTTCATGGATTGTACCAACGAATGATATACGTATGTATTATTCTTTCCTGGCTCCGGTGATTGCCGAGAAGGCCAAATCCTATTCACGTAATGAGATGCTTTGTGTCCGCTATTTTATTCGCAAAGGAAGCAATAGAACTTTGTATACCCGAGCTGAAGTAGAAGCAAAAGAGGCATTAACTTTTAAGTCCGCACAAATATGCCACTTGTATTTGTCATAATTCATCTATTAAAGTAATTGTTTCATATTGTTGTATGTTTCCTTCACATTCTTACGAATTAAAATTGATAAACACTGAGCATGAGTTAAAGTAAATATTTTACAATGTTAATTACAAAACAATGCAATTTATTTCAAAAGCATGGATGAAATTATTTATAAACAAACTAAATACTATCGTGCATAAAGTAATAATCTCTTCCTACAGAACAGATAAGACTAGCTCTGTCTATTCGATTAAAGTTTACCTCTTCATTTTTTATAATGAATATCCCTTATATAACTGTGTCCTTTCACTTCAAGCGTAAACCATTCTTATTTTTTTCTTATTAATTCACTAATAGAATTTACACTAATAAAACTAATTAACCTTCCATGCACTCACCATATAAAACATTTCTTCTTTTTAAACACTTATGTGTATATACTGAGACTAACTATGTCCCCTTTTACATATCCACAACTCCAACAAAACCATTCTATCTTTCTTATTTTTCAGTTGGGTTATTCGTTCCAATTCGTTGGTTACCTAATTCTCACGCAGAAGCATACGCGAGCGTTCATGACACGTTTATCATAAATTCACTCTAGCACATTCATCTGCCTTAACAATGTTAACAGCATGGCCTACTGGAACAGAAGGCAACATGTTCCCGTTGTGCGGAAGAATGGCTTTCATACTTAATTTCGAGGAATCTACAAATAACCTCCATTCTTCTGGAGTGTCATGTGGAGAGATGTGAATAAACAGTCACCATCTTTGCAAGCAACCAGACACCTTCCATAATAAAGAACAATACCAGATCTCTTTGGCGGTTATGATACCCACTTACTTTCACATTTCTATCAAGGAGATTCCACTGCTGCAGTCTGGATCCTAGGAATTCCGCCTTCTCTTTGGCAGCTTCAGATCTGTAACAAGATCATTCAACATATTTCGCTTGATCTTGTGTGGTGAATCCGATGTTGTGGGTGTGAAGTCGGGATTTGCAGAAGCTTTTCCCTGTATTCCTGCTTCTTCCTTCTCTTCCACTTCCTCCTCTGAGTCCACATCGTAATGTTCTGGTGGCTCCGAGACTGGCAGGTTTCCCCCATGTGGCACTCGGCGGATGGCAGACGGTATGTTGGAGGCAGTTTATTGTCTGCTTTTTCTTTTTAGTAATACCACTTCCCAGCGGAGGTGTCATACAAAAGTAACAGTCACTCACATGGTTAAATGGTTCCCGCCATATCGTAGGAATGGCAAATAGTATGGACCGCCTATTGCCATTTAACCAGCTGCGAAGAAGAGTTGTACAACTATTACACACTATATGCAGATCCCAGCTCCTCCATTGATCTCCAATCTTACACGGAAGTAAAGTGATAATCCTTTTTGATGACAGGCGATATTTCACGCTTCTGTGACGCAAAAGCAACTTCGCCACAAATGTAACAAAAATGATCTACATTGCTCACACAAGAACGAGGCATATCACTCACATACAGCATCCACATACAATCATGAACCGACGATAACTCATCATGAGGATGAGATATTATGAAATTATGAAAATCATGACGATGTATAACTGCAAATGATAAAACAGCTCCCAGGTACTGCGGTGCCTCGAATGATTCAAAAGCTCCCACGTAAGTAGTGTAAAGACAACCTGGCCGGTTTTGACCTTGAAAAATCCCTAAGCTCACGGTTACGGCCACGCGCACATCCGGTCACGTAAGCACATACATCCGGTCTCCACATATGTCTTACACATCCTTTACACATTTAGGTTATTAGTCATTTCCGGTTCTCATTTCCAGTTACATAGCTTATTTCCGTTTCTTTCCCCCGTTTTCATCTTTTACCGTTTGTTTACTTCGTTGGTTAGGAAATGTATAATTTCCCTCGCTGTTTATCCATTGTAGGAAAAGTCACCGTTTTGCGGATGTTTATTTCGTAGTTTCATCCTTTGACCTTCCACAAGTGATTATCAGTTAGTGGATGGGTAAAGGTCACAGTTATGGACGCATATACAGGTTGACATAGGACGGGCATTTACTAGTTTCTTCTCAGTTCCAGTCTGCGCTGCTGTTGATGCTACTGCTGCTTTGGTTTAGTAAGTATTATAGTTTTCCATCACATGTCCGTCTAGTTCTCCATCAAGTGGTGTATAGTGTCGTTATGGACTTCGGTTCAAGTGATGAGGATTCTGAGTATGAAAGTGGCCCTAGTCCCATCAGGGCTCGTATCCACCGGGAGGTACATAGGGCAGTGGTGATCCCTGAATATTATGTACCACGTAGCCTGCTTCCATCTCCACCACCCCCATCACCACGTCTTAAAATGGAGTTACATCCTGGAGCTAGAGGTCCTATTCTTCAGGCAGGTTCTTGTGGATGATGGCACACCACCACCGCCAACAAGACTGCGACCTCTTGTACCGAAAGCTACCTGAAACATGGAACCCTGGTCTACCACAGAAGGTTGTTCAGCCACTGCGCCGTAAACCTCAGAGACGTCTCTAGTTCCACAGCTGCAAATATCAAGTTTTGTCTGCGCACATGCTTCGCATCATGAGTCATTATCTCCATGCATCCTCCTATTGGCCTATTATGATTTCTGAAAAACTGTATCGTTGGTCTTGATTGGATGTCATAGAGGGCTCTGCTTTCTCATGTTAAATAGTGTGCAACTGCCGGGCGAGTCATTGTCCACGATGCAGGCTAGCAATCCAGATGCGTGGTGTCTCAGCGAAGATGTTTACGTCGTGCCTTCACTGTTCAAAAATACGTTTTCGGTGCATGTACGTCGTACAAGAAGTTTGAAAATGGTCAATTCGTCTACCCTTCAACTTTGGGTGTTACCCTCTCAATACCTGAATGGGAGGCTTTGTGTGCAATGGTGCCCCATATCGTGGATCAAGTGAAAATTAGCCCTGATCAACAGACTTGGCACGTGACGCACAGTTTACGTGTGTACATGTATCGCAATGAAGCAGGCGAGCGTTGTATCGACTTCATCAAAGAGTCAATGGATGCGAGAACTCTTCAGTTTCGTGTACTGAACTGGACTGTAACTCTCAATGCATCACAGTGGTTTACATTCGCTATCCATGTAGATGAAGTGATGGCTGTGGTACGTAACGTGTGTGGCACCCTCAAAGACCACCAAGTACGCAGTGCCATTATGGAATATTCTGAATCAGATCTACCCTTCCTGCTGGGTCCTGCTTTCGAGGGTCCCGACCATGTGTATCAGCTGTTGTAATAAATGAAGAAATTTTTGAAAATATACTTCACTTACAAAGAGCTCAGTAAAGCTCCCTCGCTAGGCTCGCAATCTGTATTTCCCAAGTTCGAGTCCCAACTGGCTCAGAATTTAGATTTATCTCTACAAAACTCCCCACCCTGCCCACGGTTAGAAGCGGGACACCGATGGGCTTGGAAAGGGAGCTAACCCTCGGATGCGACGTTAAGCCATGTGCGGGAGAGCCATACCCTGTGTACTTTTAAAAAACAAAGCTAGATTGCCTTGACGGGAGGCTAGCATTTGTTTCCTTCGTCCAGTGCGTTCCCTTTCCCCAATTATTCCTGGCTATTTAGCCCCATGTGTGCAAAAAAGTGCCTCTCAGGGGTAAAACAACTCAACCTCACAAAATAGCAATAATGACGGTATCGTAGGCAATATATTTGTGGATAGCGAATTTCAGATACAGACTGAAATACATTTTCTGATTGAACTAACACTTTTATTTTAAAGTCAAATTCTTCAAATGTTTCTATTTATATATATTTATTGTTTCATTTTTCCCCACAAGCAGTAGATTAATTGACTGATGTTTATTTAGCACCGGAGTTACAAAATCGTACATTTCTGGTACTGTGCTTTATACATACATGTTTATCAGGTGCCTCAAAATGTAATCAATATCAGTTACTTCTGCGCGAAATGATACTAGGAATCGCTTTTTTTTAACGAATTTTATTAGGAAATATTTTCATATTTTTCTGTCGTGTTCAAAAGACTTGTTTCTTTCGGCACTCGCGTTCTGCAGATACAAAGGAACAATCGTTTTCATATTTTCCCATTTTTAGGAGGGAAGAATGCATGAAAGGTCAATTTTGCGCTTGTCTATTGATCAACGGGACCTGGGTTCGAGCCCCAGATAAGGCATGGGCGTTTTCCTGCTGAGGTACCGCCATCATCATAGACCTACTATGACGTATGAACTTGACAGGCTTCTGTCAGACTTCTTTGGCAAGAAGCAGGGTTGTTAGATTGTTTTACCTCTGAGCAGCACTTTTTTTGCACACAATAGGCTAAATGGTCAGGGCACAAGGACCCCGAAGGTTCAGAGAAGGTTGGAGGGAGGGGACCCACTGGAACAGCTGTTAGGAGCAGATGGTAGCCTCCCGTCAAGGCCATCCAGCTTGTTCTTTAACATGCAGAGGGTATGGCTCTCCAACATACGGGACGACAGATTAACATCCATCCGACGACGGTGGCCTTTCCAAGCCCATCGGTGTCCCCTATTGATCGTGGACAGAGTGGGGAATTTTGCGGAAATAAATATCAACGGTTACCCAGCTGGGACTCGAACTTGGGAGCTACAGATTACGAGCCTGGCGCGCTACCGACTGAGCCACCCCCGCCCCACTTACCAGTGGGGAGTCCAACGTTTAATGAGTAAGTATAGCACAAATTTAAAAAACTGGACTCACTAAATTAGCTAAAAAAGGTGAGAAAATGCAGAGCACAAAACTCACAACGATTTTGTGGAGATAAATCTCAACGCTGACCCAGCTGATACTCGAAATTGGGAACTGTAGATTACAAGCCTGGCGCGCTACCGACTGAGCACTTCCGCTCCGACAAGGAGCAGTTTGAGGAGTTTTTTTATTTTCTTATGACACTCTCCATGTTACAAGCTTTCATTTCACACATAAATCATTACGTTTCTCCATCGCATTAGAAAGATATGGTACAACAAATAAAGCACAAACGCCAAATGTCAAGCGAAAAACAATAGAAAGATAGATATTAAAGATTACAGCCAGTCTTACCTATTCAAATACCATGGGCTTGCAATGACTTATTCGTGCAGGTTCTAATTTTCCTTCAAACTCAAGTACGATACGTTCTGATAGTGAACATTCTCTGGAATCGATATCTACAGACACTTTTCAATCGCCATTTTCAATGCCGTTAATCGAATTCTTTCTACTCTGCCTACATTTTGACAATTCAGTCTTACCAGTTCTTTTCTTATACATTCGTCAGGTATATAAACTGGGACTCTACATAATGTCAACATCAAATAATTAAATCGTGCTGGAGAATAGGCATTACATTTGAAATTGATCCAAATACCTTTCTTAATGAAGTGCTCTGCTGTAGTCTTTTTTCCAAATGTGATTTCCCATCCAGTTTTTCTGTGCACAATTCCAGTGATTTCGACTTGGATGCCATTCCGAATCATTTTCTCACACACCACGCGTTGGGTTGGGTTGTTTTACCTCTGAGCGGCACTTTTTTGCACACCATGGGCTAAATGGCCAGGTCACATGGACCCCGAAGGCTCAGAGAAGGTTGGGGGAGGGGACCCACTGGAACAGCTGTTGGGAGACAGATGGTAGCCTCCCGTCAAGGCCATCCAGTGTGTTCTTTAACGTGCACAGGGTATGGCTTTCCCGCACACGGGGCCATGGCTTAACATCCCATCCGATGGACGGCGGCATTTCGAAGCCCATCGGTGTCCCCTACTGACCGTGGGCAGGGCGGGGAATTTTTGCGGAGATAAATCTCAACGCTGATCCACACACCACGCGTCTGACGTCCTCAAAGGTTATTGAGTCAAATATATCAATTGGTCAAAATTGTCCACCGAAATATCTCATATGCTGTAGACATTGTTACGAGAGTTGGATCAATTTTGCCTTTGTTTCAGCAGCAGCCAAATTTACTACACCCAACAGAGCAAAGTTAAGGCCTCAAACCAGGGGAAGCGGACTGCGCAGTACCAAATGAGTTTTCTTTGCTCTGCGCATCACGTGAGCTAGAGATAGATAGATAAAACAGCAAGAAGGCCTGGATTAAGAGGTAATAAGCCATTGGCTTGGAACTCGTATAGTTAAGTTATCAGATCTGCTGAGCCTTCTATACCCGTTCAAAGTTGAGTGGAAAGATCTCAATACATGTTACCATAACCCACCCTTAGGCTCAGCATTCTTGGGCGAGGCAGGCTGCCAACTGACCTTAGGATGTGACCTTTGGCACATAGAGTCAAGACGAGCGCAGTTACTCGGGCTGCTACTGGCTCTCCTTTCTCCCCTGATGCTTTCCCCCCTTTTTTCTCCTTCCTCGTTTCTCTCTCCCTTTCTCTCCTTTTCTCCACTTTACCTCTGATTTCCTCCTCACACATGGGACGGGGGTGGCTCAGTCAATAGCGTGCCAGGCTCGTCAGCTGGGCCTCGAACCTAGTTCCCAGGTTCGAGTCCCAGCTGGGTCATCTTGAGATTTTTCTCCACAAAATTCCCTGCCCACGGTCAGTAGGGGACACTGCTGGGCTTGGAAATGCCGCCGTCCGTCGGACGGGATGTTAAGCATCGGCCCCGTGTGCGGGAGAGCTATACCATGTGCACGTTAAAGAACACGCTGAATGGCCTTGACGGGAGGCTACCATGTCTCCCAACAGCTGTTCCAGTGGGTCCCTTTCCCCAACCTTCTCTGAGCCTTCGGGGTCATTGTGACCTGGCCATATATTCCATTATGTGCAAAACCGTGCCGCTCATAGGTAAAACAACCCAACTTTATAGGGCCCTAAAAATTAGAAAATAAACCTAAAGCATATCGATGGTGCAATCAGTCACTGAGTTCGTATTCGCTTCGAAGAAAGACAGGGAGCCAATTTACATACTCACAAGATTCCGGCGCCCTATCTTCCTTTGAAGTGAATACGAACTCAGTGATTGATTACACCATCGGTATACTTTAAGTTTATTTTCTACATTTTAGGGCGCATATGGAAAGATAGGTCTCTTTTTTAAATTTTTATTACTTAGATTTATCTTTCTATTGCTTTTCGTTCGTCATTTGTCGGTTTGCCAATTTGTGTGCTTATCAAAAATAGTTTTTCCACCATGTCTTTTGAAGACGACAGAAAAACATGAAAACATTTCCTAATAAAATTCATTAAAAAAGGCGATTACTAGTATCATTTCGCGCAGAAGTAACTGATATTGTTTACATTTTGAGGCACCTGATAAACATGTATGTATAAAGCACAGTACCAAAAATGTACGACTTTGTAACTCCGGTGCTAAATAAACATCAGTCAATTAATCTACTGCTTGTGGGGAAAAAATGAAATAATAAATATATATAAATAAAAACATTTGATGAATTTGTCTTTAAAATAAAAGTGTTAGTTCAGTCAGAAAATCTATTTCAGTCTGTATCTGAAATTCGCTATCCACAAATATATTGCCTACGATACCGTAATTATTGCTGTTTTGTGAGGTTGAGTTGTTTTACCCCTGAGAGGCACTTTTTTTGCACACATGGGGCTAAATGGCCAGGAATATTTGGGGAAAGGGAACGCACTGGACGAAGGAAACAAATGCTAGCCTCCCGTGAAGGCAATCTAGCTTTGTTTTTTAAAAGTACACAGGGTATGTCTCTCCCGCACATGGCTTAACGTCGCATCCGACGGTTAGCGCCCTTTCCAAGCCCATCGGTGTCCCGCTTCTAACCGTGGGCAGGGTGGGGAGTTTTGTAGAGATAAATCTCAATTCTGAGCCAGTTGGGACTCGAACCTGGGAAATACAGATTGCGAGCCTAGCGAGGGAGCTTTACTGAGATCTTTGAAAGTGAAGTATATTTTCAAAAATTTCTTCATTTATTACAACAGCTGATACACATGGTCGGGACCCTCGAAAGCAGGACCCAGCAGGAAGGGTTGATCTGATTCAGAATATTCCATAATGGCACTGCGTACTTGGTGGTCTTTGAGGGTGCCACACACGTTACGTACCACAGCCATCACTTCATCTACATGGATAGCGAATGTAAACCACTGTGATGCATTGAGAGTTACAGTCCAGTTCAGTACATGAAACTGAAGAGTTCTCGCATCCATTGAATCTTTGATGAAGTCGATACAACGCTCGCCTGCTTCATTGCGATACATGTACACACGTAAACTGTGCGTCACTTGCCAAGTCTGTTGATCAGGGCTAATTTTCACTTGATCCACGATATGGGGCACCGTTGCACACAAAGCCTCCCATTCAGGTATTGAGAGGGTAACACCCAAAGCTGAAGGGTAGACGAGTTGACCATTTTCAAACTTCTTGTACGACGTACATGCACCGAAAACGTATTTTTGAACAGTGAAGGCACGACGTAAACATCTTCACTGAGACACCACGCATCTGGATTGCTAGCCTGTATCGTGAACAATGACTCGCCCGGCAGTTGCACACTATTTAACGTGAGAAAGCAGAGCCCTCTATGACATCCAATCAGGACCAATGATACAGTTTTTCAGAAATCATAATAGGCCAATAGGAGAATGCATGGAGATAATGACTCATGATGCGAAGCATGTGCGCAGACAAAACTTGATATTTGCAGCTGTGTAACTAGAGACGTCTCTGAGGTTTATGACGCAGTGGCTGAACAACCTTCTGTGGTAGACCAGGGTTCCATGTTTCAGGTAGCTTTCGGTACAAGAGGTCGCAGTCTTGTTGGCGGTGGTGGTGTGCCATCATCCACAAGAACCTGCCTGAAGCATAGGACCTCTAGCTCCAGGACGTAACTCCATTTTAAGACGTGGTGATGGGGGTGGTGGAGATGGAAGCAGGCTACGTGGTACATAATATTCAGGGATCACCACTACCCTATGTACAGTCGCTCAAAAAAGTATCCGAACGCTATGGTTGATTACAGAATTCAGAAAAAAGTATCTGGCAACAATTTTTTTAAAAATTAGTGATCTGGCAACCTTCTTGTAACGTGGCACGAAGGTTGCCAGATCACTAATTTCTAAAAAAATCGTTGCCATATTTTTACTGAATTCTCTAATCAACCATAGTGTTCGGATATTTTTTTGAGCGAATGTACCTCCCGGTGGATATGAGCCCTGATGGCACTAGGGCCACTTTCATACTCAGAATCCTCATCACTTGAACCGAAGTACATAACGACACTATACACCACTTGATAGAGAACTAGACGGACATGTGATGGAAAACTGTAATACTTACTAAACCAAAGCAGCAGTAGCATCAACAGCAGTGCAGACTGGAACTGAGAAGAAACTAGTAAATGCCCGTCCTATGTCAACCTTTATATGCGTCCATAACTGTGACCTTTACCCATCCACTAACTGATAATCACTTGTGGAAGGTCAAAGGATGCAACTACGAAATAAACATCTGCGAAACGGTGACCTTTCCCTCAATGGATAAACACCGAGGGAAATTATTAATTTCCTAACCAATGAAATAAACAAACGGTAAAAGATGAAAACGGGGCGAAAGAAACGGAAATAAGCTATGTAACAGGAAATGAGAACCGGAAATGACTAATAACCTAAATGTGTAAAGGATGTGTAAGGCTATGTCGAGATCGGATGTGCGCATGGCCGTAACCGTGACCTTGGGGACTTTTCAAGATCAAAATGTCACAGAGTGGGGTACCACTACTCACGTATTGCATTGCCTTGAAATAACAATAACTCTCTGGTATTTTGTCACCCAGCCGCTTCGTACAATGCACGAAAGACTCAAATTAATATACACTGTTTATGAACACAGCCTCCTGTAGCTTCAAAACAAGAGCTAATCATCATTTTTAAAATCATAATAGTGTTTAGAGCCTCGATATTAGTAAAAAAAAAAGCTATTTTCATTTCCAAAACATTTTCAGTGTTGTACAGTGTAATTTTATCACATGTATTGCGACATGAAAAATGTTTTTCCATTACACAATCAATAATTTTTGCTTTGTTGGAATCTCACTTTAACTTTATTGGTTTCATTTTATTGAAGACATGGTTTCAAGAACGGTGTACAAAATTTGCATAGCCGATAAACCTTAATTAGAAATGGCTAACTGTAATCATCTTAAGAAATTTCGTCGCATTGAATATTTAAACATTGTATGGTAGTAATAATAATAGAAATGATTATAATGCTTATGAAAAGTGCTCTCTCAATAAGAAACAATAAATTGATGAGTCAGGAATTGTGTATGCACTACATCAACGCTATGAGCAATTCTGGGTCTCTTACCTTTAAGGCTGAATCGTGTCCACATTGAGAAAGATGGCTTAAATTTTCTATGCCTTTATTATCGAAAAATCAATGTTTACAATTCAATGCAATTGGCAACTGCGCTCTTTATAATTCATTACAGTTATATTGTTAAACGCGAAGCCCCAAACATTTCTTTGGGGATGACCGTCGATTTGCTCGATCTGCACATGCTCCCATAGTTTGTAATGGTTTTGTTTTAAAACCCAGGTTGTGTCGGGTTGTTTTACCATTGAGTGGCAATTTTTTGCCCACAATCGGCTACATTCTCAGGTCATAAGACAATAAAGGTCTCGGAGCTCTCACCTAGGTCATCCAATGTGTTCTTTAACACACCCAGGATATGGCTCTCCAACACACGGAGCTTAAATGCCTCCTACGGTGGACGGCAGCTTTTCCCAGACTATTGGTGTCCCTCTACTCGCCGAGGGCAGGGTAGGGGTTAGCGGAGAAAAATCTCATCTCAGATGCAGTTGGGACCGAATTGGGGACAACAAATTACTTTTATCACCTCTTTATCCGGCTTCCCTCATTTCAGCTTCAATTTTAAAATAAGCATTTTGTGGATTTTATGGATAATGTGACTAAAGATACATTAAAGATCTCAATCAGTTCTATCTAAATTTCGATTTTCAACAATATTCTTTCGGTATTTTAAGAGTTGTGGAAGTTTGAACATTTAACAACAGCAAATCTAGATAACAGAATTTACCTTTGAAGTTAACTGAATTAAGAAAGAAGTATTATTTCAAATCAGTTCTCAAATGACTATATTTTAAATGTAGAGAGCCATCCTCAGCCCCTTTAAGGCGCTGGAAGATTTGGAAACGTTCTTTACGTTAAATCGTTCAAATTGCTTTCTGTGTGACCACACCCTAGCCTTCTTCCTTCAAAAGACTCTTCTCTTTATAAGCACTTATCTGCGCTGAGAGTCGCGTTTTAAGGTCTAGCCGACGGCAGCATTTAACAATTCCACAAAAGGAGTTATTTTAACGTGTTTATTTTTCAATGCGGTAATTAATGTACCTATAGTATGTGTTACAATTGCAAATAATACGCTGCAGTTATTACAATTTTCTGGAATCCCTCAGGAAATCGCGAAACATTTTGAAAAGTTGTTCATCGCATCAATTCGCGTGAACAAACAATAAAAATAAACTCTTGACAAAAATAAATCCTGGAGTTACTCAGAAACAAAGGCAGTTCACATAGGGACTTTGTTCACTGAATTCCGTACTTCATAAGCCAACCCAACAACTCAGAACGAAATCTAACAATGTAATAAATTATTTACATGCCTACATACCTTTGCCAAACTTCATTCTCTGTACGCACATAATATAAAAGAGTCTGTATTCTGTTTGACAAAAAATATTTCTTTAACTTAAACTTAGTTGTGCATTATTGACATGCACGAATGCATAATTTTCATTCATATCTACATAACACAAATTTTTGAGAGAGTTTTTTTTTCACTACATTATTAAAACCTTTATTCTGAGATCATCTGTGGAAATCATCCCATTTTCAAGAACCGAAATCGCCTTAGATTAATTTTACCCGACAACACTCCTGCAGAAAATTTAGGTTTCATGCGGAACTCGTATGATTTGAACTTCATGCTATTGTTGAAGTAGAAATCATTTTAAAATTGTCAAAAATATCAGATCGTATTTAGTTAGGAGACACTGTCAGTAGGCGGGTGTATATTGACTGAAATGATCATAATATTACGAAAATGCATATCCAGAAGTTAACTGAAATGTATATACTAAAATAATCGTAATACTTGTTGAAAGAATAGTAAGGTTGCTTAATATATCTCATTAGGTATAGTATACGCAATTTTATATAGAGAAATATGAGAGAAATTTATTGAGAAAATTTTTAAAAGAAAATCTCTTATTTGGTCTAATGGTTAGCGTATCTGATTCCTAATCCAGCGGACATGACCCTTCGTATGCGTTGAAAGTTGTATGAGAAACCAAGACAAGACAAATAGTACTTCTAGGTTGTCTCCTTCTTTTGTATAAGGAACTACTTCCTACCCTATTCTAAAAATTAAAAATTTAAACTTTAACTGTAGGGATATCGACCATTTAATTTCTGAAATATTGGTTTTGAGGATGTCGTCAACCAATTAATTTCTAAAGCATTGGCTGTGAGGATATCGAATAGTATATTGTCACTGCCTACAATTCCTTTTCAAAGCATTTATTTTTCATGATACAGTTTGAATTCTATGTGTTTCTTAACTATATGCACTCAGTGGTCATTGAATTACATTGTTTTCCATAAATTAAGGAAAATCCCTATGTTAAGTCAATGGAAAACTGACGTCAAAGCTTTATAACTTCCTGCTGACAAGCCATAAGGCTTAGCGGGGTAATCTATGTATATAACCATACTAAAGCTTAATAAAGATATTATTATTAAAAAAAATAAATTTCTTTTATTTTGAAAAATGTGATTGCAGATAGAGATCTCAATCAAATAAATCAATATCTCGATTTTTAACAATATTCGTTAAGAATTTAATGAGTTATGGAAGTTTGAATATTCAACAACAGCAATGCCACTCTTAAGAAACTTATACAAAACTGAAGAATAGTGAAAGAATTCTTTACACAAAATTCTAAAATACAAACTTATTTTATTAAACACTTTTATACAATACTTATTACTAAGTTTTATTTAACTTCTGAAGTCATTTTTTGTGGCTGGTATTGTTATCGCTACATATTCACTCTTCCATAACTCATTAAATACTGAACGAATATTGTTGAAAATCGAGACTGATTTATTTCATTGAGATCTTTACCTGCAATCACATTTTTCAAAACAGAAAAACTTATTTCAGAAGTTATAGAGTTTTGAAGTTAGCTTCCCATTGACTTAACATAGGGATTTTCCTTAATTTATGGAAACCAGTATATTTACACTCCACTCCATATTTTGTCCAATGGGAGGTTAATTTCGAAAATCAGTAACTTCTGAAATAAGCGTTTTATAAAACAAAATACGACTGAGAATAATTTAAAGATCACAATCAAATCTATCTTAATCTCGATTTTCAACAATATTTGTACAGTATTTAAACAGATATGGAGCTTTAAATATTTCAGAACAGTCATTACGATTTCATAGACTTTATAGTCAACATCCTCACAGCCATTGTTTTCCCTCAATAAAATTCCATGTACTGTACCTAATGAGACCACTACCACTTGTGTGGTTGCTGGCAGCTGTGAGACGTCTTCGTCACAACTACCCCAAAGCGCTGGATTAGCCAAGCTTCACACGTTACAATGAGCCGTGAGATCATAGATTAATTCGACAGTGCCAATTCTAAGAAATTTATCAAAAAAATTGAACGAATATTGAAAGAATTATTTACAAACACTTTTAAAATTTTATGAAATTTTGTTTATGAAATGGTTTTAAATAATACTTCTTATTTCAGTTTCAATTAATCTCAAAGGTAAATTCCTTTATCTAGCTTTGCTGTTGTTAATTGTTCAAACTTCTATAACGCTTTAAATACTGAAAGAATATTGCTGAAAATTAACATTTGGATAGAACAGATTCTTTACCTTGAGTCATATTTTTCATGAAAACTCTTATTTTAAAAGTTAGAGAGCTTCGAAATTAGCATTCCACTGACAAAACATGGGTTGGTCATAGTTCAGTGATCACTCAGTGTAAGCGTATTCATATATTATAATTTAAATCATCCATTTTTTCCCATTCCGTGCAATTTTACATGTATCAGACGACACTGCCATCTTTCTTAAAGAAACTTTAAACTGAATTGAGAACAGCAGATTAAAGCAGTTCATTAATCAACAAAGCACTACAGGTAAACAATAAATATCGCAAACATCCCAGTCTTATATGCATTGCCAGACATTTTGTTCTGTAGGATATTTTCTATGATACCTCTATCGCTTTACATCGTGGCAGCTTGGTTGAAGGTGAATCTAAGGTAATAGACTTTATAGGCGACATCCTCACAGCCAATGTTTTCCCTCAATAAAATTCCATGTACTATACCTAATGAGACCACTACCACTTGTGTGGTTTGCTGGCAGCTGTGCGACGCCTTCGGCACAACTACCCCAAAGCGCTGGACAAGCCAAGCTTCACTCGTTCCAATGAGCCGTGCATGATAGATGATTTCGCCAGTGCTGCCACAGATAGCAGCTCCTGGAGCAGAGTTGCTTCAGCAGCAAGCACTGCATGCCCGCCTAAACAGAGCCCTGCGCCAAGCGCAAATAAATCATCGTTTTCATTACCAACAACGATGGCGCTAGTGTCGGCAAACAAGGCGATCAGAAGCGCACCCAAGCGAAATTCTGTTAGGCTTAGAACCCGACCACGCAACTTATTTATTCTGTCCATTTCTTTGTGCTGCTAAAGGTCAGCCATATTTCTTTCACTTCGCCTACTGGCTTCAAAGCTTTAAAAGAAAAACTGAATTTTTACAGCTTCTTTTTTTGTTTGCTTTTTCTTCTCGTCTCGCACACAGGAGCGAAATAAGAAATTTTCCATTACGATGCCGCCGTGTTTATTTCGGGAGATTTTATGAATATATGAAAGCGAAGTGGACTGGTAGACTGAAGGCAACATGGAGGGGGGGGGGGGGAGGCTTAAACTTATTGCACGCTCGGAATCGCGGGAGGTAACTTTAAACTCCATGGAAACATCAAAATTCATTAATATCAAAATATATAAATAATATCTACTCTTGCACAGGATACGAGTAGTAGCCACAGCTGTACTTACCAGGGTGCAAATTAAGCCATTTTACCAGATGACAGGAATAGAGTGGCACCCCATTGTATCTGAACACAATTTCTCTTAAGCTTTTCTTTAAAGAAAATATTCTCGTGAAATATGTTAGAAATTGAGAGAAAAGGAGGAAAAGAAATATAAACTTTATTTACAAATTATGAAGTTTGAGACTAACGAAAAATCAAAAGTAAACAAATAATGCACAAAAATAAACTTATACCAGAAATATTATCCAAAAATAAACACCTGTTAACGAAAAAACTACTACATAAAAAAATCGATCTTTAAAATCAAGTGCAGATTGACAACAACGCTACAAATGACAAGAGAACTTTTATGCTGTGAGAACTATTTTCGAATCAGTTACACACCAGAGCCAGATCTAAAGTAAGGGCCAAGAGCACAAAATCTCCCCTTTCCACCCTTCAGAATCTTAACAACCGGAACGGAGCGGAAAAAATATTAAACATATATCTTTAAGGACAGGTCAGGATCAGATCAGGATCTCGAAATCCTGATGTGTTACTCAATCACCAGAAAATATTTTCTCTGGTGATTGAGTGATGAGAGTCAATGAGCATTCTATATTTAGCACAGATGATTGGACTTTCTGCTTTGTTATTAAATTGATTAGTGACATTGGAGATAAATGTATAATATCAGCAATAAATAAAAGTCTTTTCATGAATATTTGGATCAAAAGAGAAATTTCCTTTAGTTATTCGTGATATTTATTCCTTAAAGAAAATTTCGCTTTCGCTTTTTGAAAGTGAATCCAGTATTTTTCTCAATTACGTTATTTAAAATATGTACTTTATTTCCCCCTTAATTATTGCTCATATTTTGCAAGAAAATGTTCGAAACACCATAAAACTGTAAAGAGTAAATAAGAATTTACTCTTTACAGTTTTATGGTGTTTCGGGAAAACTAAGGGATATACCGTTACCGATAAAAACTAAGGATTCCCGTTACCGATGAAAAGGTTTTTCCCGTACCGATAAAACTATGGGATATACCGTTATATATTAAGGTGAAATACCCAGTTATTATAGCCAGCTGGTTGCATTCTTCATGGAGCTGATCATTTGACCACTCTTAAATGTTTTTCGAGATCCTGATCTGTTACACATTCATCTTTCAACTACTTTTATTTCACTAATAGTTTACCTGTTTTCTAAATAGACTGAACGCTGTTCTGTTATCATAAGACTGAATTTTACCGATTCTAATATTATGCACTCTCAACTCAAATCGACGAACAGAATTCATAATTTAATCAAACAAATGTCTGTTCCACACAGGCTGCATTACCAAATATCAGCTGCATTACGATCTTTCTCTTTTACTTTCGAAATATTAATTCCTTTAATTAACTCTCAAAATCGTACGTATCTGAAGGAAAAAAATGAATAAAGAGAAAAGGAGAACAGAAGAAAAAATATTTCAGCTCAATGCAGTCAAATCAAGATTCTTACCTCAGCATCATCATAGAAAATAATGAAGATCTTTCCCTCATTTCAACACAACTTTCTTCTCTTTATTATCAGAAAACAAAATTATGGTTTCATTGTACAGTCGTTCAAAAAGGTATCCGAACACTATGGTTGATTACAGAATTCAGATAAAAATATCTGGCAACAATTTTTTTAGAAATTAGTGATCTGGCAACCTTCATATCACGTGACACGAAGGTTGCCAGATCACTAATTTATAAAAAATAGTTGCCGGATATTTTTTTCTGAATTCTGTAATCAACCATAGTGTTCGGATACTTTTTTGAGCTACTGTACGAGTTCACATTTCATGGTTCATTAGGTCAATGTTCATTATAAATATCCCGGCCTTCATTTTTAAAAGTATAGTGAGGTATAGTGAGGACAAAGATATGGCGTGTCTAACATCGAAAGTTATTAAATATCGCAAGTTTATGAGTCGATTTTTCAAGATCTTATGAGTATCTCACAATCCAATTAATGCTTTGCCATCGTTTACACAAGTGTCTGTAAACTAGCTATTAAGAATATGCTAATATTCGTTTACATTTCTGTTGTAAATTCTCCAGATGGTTGAGACAATAGGGGAAAGCAAATTCTTTATTAAAACTTTAGTGATTCCTTTAACTTTGTATTGATTATGAGTAACGATGTGGTAATTACATGGATGGTGTTAAGTAGCTGCTATTGTGGCATGATCGATGTAATTGAAGACTTCTGATAATTGCATAATTAAGGCACTTGGAAAATAGTTCTTTAGACCCATATACTTAACCTCAAGCAACCGTAGATTGCACAACTCTTTACTGTACAGCGCAAATTGATTCTTCACCCGAGTTTGACCTGAACACAAGCTGCTGCATTCTACCGCTTTAAATCAGATCAATTTTAGCGAGGTTCTGAATCATATCATCAATCAGTGACTCCTTTGTGTCATGTGCGCTTCAATCGCGAAGGCACCACGCATTAAATCTGGGGTTAACGTGCTCGATTCTGATTTACAACTTTGGATCATTCGCGTTCTTCCGTACTTTACTTTCGGTAAGAAAGAAAACACCGATTAAAGATTAAAACTAGTCGTTTAATTCATGAACAACTGGATCTGAATCAGATGCTGTTCTTTAATGGAAAAGAAGAGATAGAAAACCTGTTATTGGTATAATTGGAATGTGTTGTACCATGTCTCTTAGCTTTTGTTAATTTTCTTCCTATTTGATTATTTTTTATGTGCGCCGGCTGGAATTTTTCCAGGGGCAAAATGGAGGGACAAAATTTTTTCAGGGAATGGGTAAAATCTAAAACCGTTTCCCAACAGACATGAACAATATCTATAATTTTTTTATTTCCTTATGGCCTTTCCAAACCCAACGGTGTCTCGTTTCTGATCATGGGTAGGGTAAAAGTTTTTTTTTTAATCTCAACTCTGTCATCAAAAGCAGAAATAAATCTCAACGCTGTCACAGGTGTTAATGAAACCTGGGAACTGCAGATTATGAACCAATCTCTGCCCCTGTTCGTATGATAGTTAAAAGGGTTAAAAAATATATTTGCTCACGTCCCTACTGTATTTATAGAGTTATCGGATGCAATTCCTGGAATCTACCACCAAGTATGATCACTTCTTTCTCTACAGCAGTGGTTCTCAACCTTTTATGCTTCATGTACCCCCTGGAAATGTGTATATAACTGGAGTACTTCTTGAATAGATAGATAAAACTATAGTTATAGTATAACAATGGTTATTTTTACTTTGTTACGACTTTTGAGCTCTCATGGCGTACCCCAAAATATTTTACCGCGTACCCCCAAGAGGTACGCATACCCCACGTTGAGAACCCCTACTCTGCAGTATCACCATCTCATTTAGTCCCATGATCACTGTATTAAAATATAAGTAGGCATGTTTCTGATCTATATACTGATCTATATATCTGAAAAATGCACATACACCCATTATATATAGGCCCTTACATTGCTATTTTACTACTCTGTCAAGTCTAATCTGTTTCTGAATTATTATTTTTAAGTTGTTTTCTACTATTCGAAGCAAGGTAGTATCTAGCATATGGTCAGTAGAGCCTGAACATAGACGCCAAATAACATTTTCAAATATTTCTATCATTGTATACATAAATATATTTAAAATAGAAAATATCTTTCTCGTATCATTTTTATCTGTTGAAAATGCTTTATTTAAAAAATAAATTTTAATGATGTCATTAACATTTTTGACAACATAGCTGCAAGAAAAATTAAACTTGAAAAAATATACATATTCTCTTTTTAGGGCAATAATTTGTTCTATAGATGTAAGAGCAATCATTATTAATCTAAATGTAATTATTTCTGTTGTTAAAATTCAATATGTTAAATATAAAATGAGGCATCGCTAATTTTTTTGTCATAGGCGCCATAAACCCTGGATCTCACACAGTTCAAGAGAAGTTTATCTCTTTTAAGGAGTAGAAAAAGTTCTTTTTTTTTCTTATTTCTTTCACGTGCGTTGGGTTGTTTGGGTTGTTTTACCTCTGAGTGGCACTTTTTTGCACACCATGGGCTAAATGGCCAGGTCATATGGACCCCGAAGGCTCAGAGAAGGTTGGGGGAGGGACCCACTAGAACAGCTGTTGGGAGACAGATGGTAGCCTCCCGTCAAGGCCATCCAGCGTGTTCTTTAACGTGCACAGGGTATGGCTCCCCCGCACACGGGGCCACGGCTTAACGTCCCATCCGAGACGGCGGCCTTTCCAAGCCCATCGGTGTCCTCTACTGACCGTGGGCAGGGCGGGGAATTTTGCGGAGATAAATCTCAACGCTGACCCAGCTGGGACTCGAACCTGGGAACTACAGATTACCAGCCTGGCGCGCTACCGACGAGCCACCCCCGCCCCTCTTTCACGTGCTTAAGTGCATATGTTAAGCTCAATTACAGATACGCTTGTCAATAATAATAGAAAGTTAACGAGTAAACCAATTCATTACTGCGAACATGTAATGCTCGTTTTCAAAGAAAAGAAGTTTGTTATTTTACGAATTTAGCGTCTTCAAGAAAATGGATGAAAATTAACGAAATGGAATGTCAACTAATGGTTGATTTGGAAAATGAGAATAATGGGAATAAGGAGAATAATCACGACTGTCAATCTAAACCCCTTAACCGCCACACTCTACCACCTCAACTTCAAATTTCCAGCATGAATAGATTGTAATATCCGTTTAAAATTTTGCCGTTTTTGAAATTTAGCGCTTTCAGACATAAAAATTAAAACTATTGGAAGGTTTAGGAAATTCGAATACTAATATTTCATTAGTACCTATCTAATCCAAAAGGATTTTTCTTTTATCTCTTAAAACAAAATAATTGAATGTGTACAGACTGATATTCGACAAAGTGGAAGTGTAGTTCGATTTTCGAAAACTACTAAAAAACCTGAAATTTAATTTAAAAAAAATGGCGAATAATATGTTCTACAGGTGCCATTTTTTTAACAGAAATGGTTCCATATTTCCCTACAAGTGGTTCATATTATTTAGAAAAAAAAGATTCTTAAACCAAAAAAACAATTCGTAAAATATTGCATATTTAAATTCTGAGTCAGTCGTTTCATTGTAAATTAAAATGTTAGTAAACACGGAAATTTTAAAATATCAAAATATTTAAATAGAAAAACAAAAGTTACTCGCCAAACAACTCATTTTTATTCTTTCCTTTCTAAAAAATTAGATTTGACTGGGCAGTTGATGTTAGATCTATACATGCAGTCCCGACTATATAAATTCTTGAAAAAACAATTCACGTAAAAATGAAATTGTGCTCCATGTATAAGATGAAATCATTGTCGAATAATGAAGATGACTAATTCTATGTTAGCAAACGTTTCTACTCTACACATGGCAAGTTTATAACATTTAACCAATCAGGGTGAATTTGTATAAAGATACGTTACCATCGAGTAAAACAAAAAAATAAAAAAAAATAAAATCCCTTCAAGCAGCTGCTTACCATACATATCTAACAGGAGCCAGTCAGTTTAATACTCCAAAGTAGAAGGTCTGTGAGGATGGCGGGACCTCAGCAAAAAAAAACACAAACATCCATGCCTTATCCGAGACTAAATCCATGTCCCTCTGATCAGAATATTCTTTATTCTATACAAATATGCAACATATCATAGCTGTTTAAACACAAATATTATTTTTTTCCAGAAGCAAAAAGACTAAACTTTATCCTGAAATAGTTATCGAATAGAAATAAGTTATGTTATATTCCAAAAGAAGAAACAATAACAAAATGATTGAAATGGAAATAATTTCACAATAAAATAAATGATCATAGAGAAGTAGTTGAGAAATCGTGTTAAGTCGAACAACCAGTCGTGTTAGTCGAAAATCAGCCCTAACTTAAAAACCATGTTAAAATGAAATCGTATTGGTATGATTCGTGTTAGTCAGGGACTGGGGATATTTACTAATGATGATTACAGTTTTAAGTATTTCAGTACTCTGCTTTGGCTACACAATATTTTCTTCTTGGTTTGAATGGGAAGATAATATTTTCCACCACTGTTGTACGTTCTTCAACTGTCTGTTCAACAGTTGTTGCTACAGAACTACTATTTTTCAAGTGTGCTCTTCCAGCGAGCTTCTCTAAGACCAGTTACGAAAAGGAACTATAATCTATTACTAACTTTAAGAAAAGTGCTAGCTTCGAAATAAAACGAAATAAAACTTCACAGTCTCCAGTGTTATGAATGATTTATTTGCACTTCCGCAGCCAAATACATTTTATCCGGTGAACCGTGTGAAGGTGATAAATGTAATGCTTCTGCAAGGGCTATTAGGTCAAGTCGCGTGTAAATAAATGGAGTAAATTGGCTGATGTCATCCAAACTGCAATTTTTGCACATGATTGCTTTTCTACAGATAAATAACCTTTTCTCTGGTAGGCATTGATGTGGATTCTGGGGAATGAAAACGAGGTCTGCTCAATTCCTGAGAGAACATCTGTTTCTTTGTGTCTCTAATAATTTTCATAATTCTGTCAGAAACTTTTCGCCTAGAAAGCGTGACAGAGGTGTAACATTTACTTATAGTGAAGGTATTGCTCTGAACCAGTTGATTTACACCCTCGGATTTCCTCCGGTCCAGCTTCCGCAGTAATAAGTAGTTCTACCTCACGCGAGGCTGCAACGTGTTCGGCTAGGTAATCAAGATGTGCCAAGTAAATCATATCGCACGTTTGGCGAACATCACGCGATTAAGAGTCACTCCAGTGAAATCACATAAATTTCTTCTCACTAGGTTGCCATGTACATGGTCAATGTTCCTCAATAAACATTGAAACACTCCATCGCATTATTCTGTCGACCTTCAAATTATACTTTATTCATGTATGCTGATTTGAAATTCCGAAAGTATTGCATGGGAAACTATTATTTATGTGCACTGTTTTAAACAATTAGGGAAAAGGCATGTGCTATTTCGATGTAGAATGGCATAACCTCTAAATTAAGCCTTTTATAAAAAAAAAATCAAAATAAATAAATATTCCCTCAAGCAGCTGTTTGCCACAGAGGTCTGAGAGGAACATATCAGTTGAATACACCATAGTAGAACGCCTGTAAGGATGGCGGCACCTCACCAGAAAAACGATACAAACTGCCATGCCTTATCCGGAGATCGACCCCAGGACCTTTGATCAGTAGCTAAGCACGCTAACCACTCGGTCATGGGAAGAAAATTCAAAAAGACCTTTGAAATAGGCCATAATTTTTTTGGCTTGATTAAGCTGGAAGTCATTATTTAAGGATATAATTTAAATTATTTTGTTTTGTTTCTATAAAACTTTATTCAAACTCCCTAATCTTCTAAAGCAATATCACATTATAATCATACAAAAAAGCTCTTTAGCCACAATGCTCCGTGTAAATACACTGTGATCATTGATAGTGTCTCTTGATTCTCTATATGATATATAATATATATATTAAGACAAAACAAGGAACATGTCGCAGTTTTAATCTAATTTTTTTCTGAAACTCATGTTGAGTCTTGATTGACAATTAAATACCAACAATTTGGTATGAGTTAACATTACTTGAAAAATGTACCATTTCAAAATACCCAATGTTTGAAACAGTCTTGCTATATCGTAAAACACCAAAATTAAAATAATATCATTCCTTAAGCATCGAAGACCACAAAACGTTGAGAAGTGTATTGAAGCGTGAGGAGAATTCAAAAAAAAAATTTTTTTTCTCTAAATATGCTTTAAATTGAAACCTAATACATTGTTTAATGGTTTGGATTGCATTCACTGCGAAAAGGAAGTGCAGGGTTACACCAATTTATGGTGTTACCTTAAAAGCGATAACCAACTTGCTTGTATTTAAGCAACACTTTCAATACAAAAGATCGCTACAGCTAAAACAGTTTATAGCAGCAGAGATAAACTATTGCAAAGAGCTTTTTCAACATTGCTCTGATGCATTGGAAGTATCGACTGAACATGCAAGTTGACTACTTCCATTTAATTGCTGGGGTAAACGATATAATCTTACACCACTTATGTAGAAAATTATATGTGGTTACAGGAATATGGAATATAGTTTAGAAAAATACATATTTTTTTCATTAATAAAGCCTAAGTGTATAGCATAAACAATAACAAAAAAAGAAAAGATCGAATTAAAAAAAATCATGTATTACACAATAAATTCTGAAATAAAACCTAAAATAAGAATATAAGCGTGTTTTCTTATTACTTTATTCACCAGAGGATACTCAATATATTTGCGCTTCAGTCGGAAGCGGACCAGACTCGTAATCTACAGTTCCCAGGTTCGAGTTCTAACTGTTCCAGCGTTGAGATTTATCACCGCTAAACGAAACTCTGCCCTCCATGAGAAAGAGGGCACCGATAAGCTTGGAGAGGCAGCCGTCTATCAGATGGAGAGTTAGACCGTAGACCATTGTGTAGGAAAGACATGTGGCGTTAAAGAACAAGCTGGATGGCCTTGACGGGAGATTACGTCTCTCTCCTAATAGCCGCGCAGTGAAGCCCCTTTCTCCAACCTTCACTGAGCCCGTGGGTCCTTGAGAGTCTTAGTCCTTTATGTGCACTCAAAAGCAAAACCAAACTTTGTACTTAGAGGTACAGAAACCTGTATGGGAGCATGAAATTTTACATCATGCATACGAATACCAATATATGGATAACTCATTAACCTTATATACCCAAGGAAGAGGAGATACTCTCGTACTAACATGTAACTTCTCTTAAACGACTTTCAAATGGATATCCTTGCATATTTTCTTTACTATACTGGTACTTTCAGTGACAAAATCTGCCATCAAGGCCATCCTTCGCGTTCTGTAATATGCAATGAATATGAATTTCCTGACACATAGCAATGACTTAATATACCATTCGATTGAAGGTGGCATTTCGATGCCCACCATCATCCTCTTTCTCGGTGAGAGTTAATGAAGAAAATCTCAATACAAGCATGTGGCGATTCGAACAAGGGAACAACAGATTATAATAAGCTCACCAGACCAAAAAATAGTCACCCCTGGCTAAATGTCACATAATAGCACATAACGTCTCCGTGCAACCGAAGAACAGCCGAAATCCTGTCTGGCATGGATGCCACCAATGAGCGGATGTAGTGCACATCAATATTCATTCACTCTTCCAGCAGCAAATGCCGCAGTTCGGCCAGGTTGGCTGGATGGCTGGGTCGGCGCTTCACTCATTGCCCCCAAAGAGTCCCACAAATTTTCTATGGGATTCAAATCCGGGGATTTGGCGAGCCAGTCGAGATGTTCGAAGGCTTCAGAATGCTCCTCGTGCAAATCCGACACACTTCGAGACCTGTGCACGCGACAGTTGTCGTCTTGAAAAACTGGGGTATCCTTCTGGTGTTCACTGTGGAGATGCTGCACAAAAGTCAAAATGTGGTCGTCCAGTAGCTCCAAATAGCACTTCTGGTTCAAGTGTGACGTCATCACAACCAAAGAACCCATTTCCTCGTACATGAAACACCCCCAGAACATCACAGAGCCTCTTCCAGCTTGAACAGAACCTTGCACACAATGCGCATGAATGCGTCTTGTGATGTACCCGTCGCCTCGCATCATTCGAGTACAAGCAAAAAGTGACTCATCCGACCATATCACACGCTTCCAAGAGTCGACAGTCCAGTCTTTGTGGCGCTGCGCCCACTGTAGCCGTGCAGTCTTGTGCAGAACTGTTAACATGGATCTCTTCTGCGGTACTCTGCTCCAGATATCCATGGTAAGCAGTTCCTTCGAAGTGTTCTTTCGGAAACAGCTTGTTGTAGGCCTGCATTGACTGACTGGAACAATTCCTGCCTCGTTGCAAAGCAGTTTACCCTAACAGTGCGTGACACACTGTGGCAGTCCCTATTAGTGAGCACAGTCTTTCTGCCGCAGTTCTGGCGAAGATTAACGTTGGACTGCGATGTACGCCACTGCTGGAAGACCCTTTGGATAGCACGTTTTGACACATTTTCAAAGGCAACAACTTCTTGTACACTATACCCTTTGGCTCGGCCAAATGCAATAACATCTTTTTGTCACTCATTTACATCTTTTGCGCGACCCATGTTTCACGGAGCGACTAACACACACGTGGCACATAAACCACTTCTTGTCACTGTATGAACCCCGTAGCACACGTCACAGCTATTTGTAGGATGCGTTTATTACTGGTGCGCCCTCTATTGCTGTCGAACGGACATAACTCTCTTACGGCGGGAGATGACTAATTTTTTGTCCTGTGAGCTTATATGCACAACAGACTCTTAAGTCTAATATACTACCAACTGCTCCATCTCCCACCCCCTTCAAAATTGAATAAGAAATTTAGGAAGTTAACTATAACAACATATCACTAGACACACTACTGTCTACTTGAAAAATATTAATTATTGTATAACTTCTGCTCTCAAATACTATAATTGCAAGCACAGTTTTCATCGAAACATATTTTTTGCAATGTGATGCTTAAGTGTATCTTAACTAATACTTGCAACAAATTTTCCTTGCAAACGAGGTTTGTTAAATGAATTTTCTCTTTATGACGTCTCACGTGCCAAAACATACTAAGCATTAACAAGGATATTTCAAAGTCATTGCTTCTCAAGTATTCCCTATTTGAATTTCATGAAAATATTCGTAAGTCGTAGACAGAACGTTGAGAGATGACTAGAAATGGAATAAAATATCAAAACTCGGGAATATCTCCCTAAGAAAAATATAGAGACAACTAAAGGTGAAGTTAGCTGACTAAGCAAAGGATACGTTTAACAATCGCTCACACTCTTTGATTGAATGCTACGAACTTCTGGTGTGATCTTACGAATAGTAAATAAAATTATATTGCGATTTTATTAACATCAATAAATGAAGTTAAAAAGTTTATTTTTTAAAATCACTAAAATAAAGAAACAAATATCACGGCAATAAAATAAATCTGAAAGACACGAGCCTGTTATCATCTTGCCTATCATAATAAAATTTATATTGCTATTTTATTAACGTCAATAAAAGAAGTTTTAAAATTTGTTTTTTAAAAACAGTAAATATAGGAAATAATATTTCGGCAGTAAAAACAAATCTCAAGCACGCGAGCTATTGTGATCTTATGAATCGCAATAAAAACTATATTGTAGTTTTATTAGCTACAATAAATGAAGTTTTAAGATTTATTTCTTTTAAAGCACTAGATAAAGAGGTTATTATTACGAGAGTAAAAACAAACCTGTAGCCGCGAGCATTTTATTTTCCGAATAAGCGAAAACTGGTTTTTGAAAAAAATTTTTGTTTCTCCACGAACCCATAATCTTTTCGTGACTCACTTGTTGAAAATGTATTGCATATATTATAATAAAAGAAAGAAATAGAAATAATTTAACAAGTTCCTAACGCTAAGCAGGTATACATAGTGTTTTCAAAAGATTTAGTCAAACTTTGGGAATGTTTGTACTGGACATAGTGATGATAAAAAATCCTATGAACAATGGGTGAGAAACACTTTCTCTTCCGAGTTATAGCACATTTTGAAATTGCAAGTAAGAAAGCCTACGAAATAAATTACATTTTATTCAGTTATTACAACACACTGTAAGCGATCTTATAAGAACAATTATTTAAGTCTACATTAGAGCAAGTGTTTGAAATGGCCTCCCTGAGCAGCAATACATGCCACAAATCTCCTTCTCATCGACTGCCGAACGAGTTCGAAAAGTACCCGAGTGTTCTGAAATCCTTTGACACAATCCGTTCGTTTCTCCGAGTGGTTGTGTATTAGTAACCGGTGTAGCGTAAACATCAGCTTTAAAGTGTGTGTGTGTGTGTTTCTTCTTAAAGAAACCCAGTGGATTCAAATCGGGAGAGCGTGCAGTTGGCCCACCTCTACGAATTCAACGGCCTATTATTAAGATCATCTAGTAGGGATGGGATTTTGTCCAACATTTACATACATCTACTATGCCGTCAGACATGCATATGATGCAAATTTACCTAACATTGTACCTTTTGACAGGCTTCCTCAGTTGCACTTTCAAAATATGCCATAACTCGAAAGGAAAGCGCTTCTGGCCCCAATATTCAAAGGACTTTTTATATCACTATCCCCAATAGAATATGTTCCCAGAGCACTTCTTTTGATACTTTACTGGAATTTTTGGAAACCAACCTGCAAGCACTATATTTGAAGCAGGGATCGCCGAACCCGACGAAAATGTTTAAGAACAGATTTTTAAATCACTGAATGATTTTTTAGGAAGCTAGTGTTATGAACAGCATTGGCCCAAGTCATTTCGCGCCGAAATTTAAATTTTGTGTCCTCAAAATATTTTAATTTTTTACTGCATTAAAATTATATAGAGATTATTCTCTTGATGTCCTCACACAGGAGTTCCAGCGCTATAACCTGGATATTTTAGACTTGCAAGAGACCAGATGGACAGGTAAAGATGAGATATTTAAAAATAACTTTAAATTTTTCTTTATAGGGAGGGAGGATGGAAAGCATAACCAAGGCGTGGGTCTGCTTCTCAGCAAATATGCTAGTGATGCTCTTCTAGGATATGAGTGCATTAATGAAAGGTTTCTTACAGCTAACTTTCCGACAAGCATTAAAGACTTGAATGTTATGCTGTTATGCCCTCACTGAGGATGCCGATGAGAATAAGATGGATACGTTTTACGGACAACTTCAGGATATTTTGAATTCTGTCAAGAAAGGAGATATTACCCTTGTTCTAGGTGATATCAATGCCAAAGTTGGTACTGAATCTGACCTTTGGGGAGGGGTGATAGGCCCTTTTGGTATTCGTAGCTGCAATGGCAATGGGCAGCGTCTCCTAGGGTAAGTAAACTAAATTACAGGTAAGTAAGGTAAGTAACAGGTAGTTACAGGTAAGTAAACTAAATGGTTTCAGAATAACTAACACTTATTACAAACACCGCGACATACATAAATACACATGGGTTTCACCTGATGGGCTGCATAATAATATGATTGATTATATATTAATTAACAGCAAATGTGCTAGTTCTGTTAGAATACCAGGGCATATAGGGGAGCTGAAATTGGATCTGACCATTACCTTGTTAAAAGTGTCTTGCAACTTAAACTTAAAAAGTGTTGTGCTAAAGTTAAAAAATTTGCCTTTAATACTGATGCTCTGAAAGACCCAGTTATAATTAAAGCTTACCATGATAGGTTACTTAGTCATTATGACAGTCATGGTTTGCTTAATACTGAAGTTGAGGAAGAATGGGGCCATTTTAAACAGGTTTTTTTGGAAACTAACAGTACTGTTTTAGGAAAAAAGGTGCAGAGGAGACAGAATTATTTACGTGATAAGGCACTTGAGCTTATTTCACAAAGAAAGAACTGCAGGAATTTCCTTAATCAGTACCCTACTAGTCCTAATAGAAAGCATTACAGAGAGTTTAATAAAAGTGTAACGTATCAGTTAGCTGCTGCTAAGAATCTTTGGCTTGATGGTTTGGCTGACAAAGCTGAGGAAGGAATTAGGTAGTATGGTAGAAAAGGGATAGGCATACAAGGATTGAAGGATAAACAAGGTAAGGTTATAGAAGGTGAGGATTCTGTCATGGCTAGATAGTCTGGGCATTTCAGTGATGTTCTAAACCATGTGGTTAATTCTACTCCCATTGTTTGTAAGGATGATAGATGCATTGGCGGCTTTAATATTGTCCCTATAACACAATCTGAAGTTATTTTGGCTATTTCTAAACTTAAACTTCATAAATCCCCAGGGATAGATGAAATTACTACAGAAATGTTTAGAGCTGGGAATGTTTCGGTTACCACTTGGATGACTGAAATTTTGAATATCTTTCATGATAAAGGCATGGATCCTAAGGATTTTACCAGAGCTATTATTATCCCTATTTTCAAAAAAGGTGATCGCAGTTCTTGTGATAACTATAGGGGTATCAGCCTACTCTCTCTCCAGGGAAAGTTCTTTCCATTATTGTGCTTAATAGAATTAAGAATCTCGTTGACAGTCAATATCGTGATGAGCAATGTGGATTCAGAAGTGGTAGGGGATGTGTGGATCAGATATTTTCACTTAGGCAGATTCTTGAGAAATGTTTAGAGTTTCAGAAACCTTTGGTTGCTAGCTTTGTTGATTTCAAAAAGACTTCCGACTCTGTTGATCGTCATAATTTGTGGTTGATTGCGAGATCATATAGTATACCAGACAAGTTGGCTAACATAATGGGTTGGAAGATATTTTTTCCACCCTTCCTTTAAGAACTTTAATAATCGGAAAGAACGTGAAAAGAAATAGTAAATATATATTTTATATTTCTTTCTAGAATATTTCTTTAAAAGATACTGAAACTGACGTGAAAATTTTATGTTAGAACGGTGTTCCAGTCAGTTACTTCTCCTCTCCCTCCCAGACATTTTTTTCTCTATTTTTGCTTCCCAAGCACACTGGTTGGCATCTGCATACTAAAAACGAATTTATTGTATAAGTAAAACCTAATAAAATTATTGTGCTAGCTCCTAAACAAAGACTTTAGTAAAAGATGAGGTCTTGAAATAAAAACGTCTGCGGATTCGGGAAAAATACCTTTTTTATTTCATAACAAAGTCGTTAGAAGTTTGCGATTTTGTTAAATAGAAAGCGAAGGTCCTGAATATCTAAACAGAAATAAATGAATTTCTTATATAAATAAAAACAGAGTTGCATAAAATAAATTACATTTATTCATTATTCTATTTTTTGGAATGGAATAACTGCTTTACCAACTCAAAAAATTTCTTTAAAAAGCTGTTTATTAAGGAAATTCCACTCAAAAAATTTCTTTAAAAAGCTGTTTATTAAGGAAATTCCCTTTTTGAAATCGTAAAATATCACCATAGAAGAAATCACAAAAGAATTGTCACTTAAGCAATTTTAAGAAGGTTAGTTCATTTGCTATAGTAGTCTAGTAATAATTTCAGTAAAAATTGTATTCATGAATCTCTTAGAATAGATAGATTAATATACGTTGCAACTTAAGATAGACACCGATGGGCTTGGAAAGGCCGCCGTCCGTCGGATGGGACGTTAAGCCGTGGCCCCGTGTGCGGGAGAGCCATACGCTGTGCACGTTAAAGAACACACTGAATGGCCTTGACGGGAGGCTACCATCTGTCTCCCAACAGCTGTTCCAGTGGGTCCCCTCCCCCAACCTTCTCTGAGCCTTCGGGGTCCATGTGACCTGGCCATTTAGCCCATGGTGTGCAAAAAAGTGCCGCTCAGAGGTAAAACAACCCAACCCAACTTAAGACAAATAAATTCACTTACTTGTGAGTCAAAATCCTAATATTTCGACCCCTGACTGGGATTGTCATCTGAGGAGGTCTTTCTTTCTTTTATAGAAACTAGTAGTTTCTATACTTCAATAAATACATATTTACTTCTGAGATGGTGTGTTATGTCTCGGATATTTTACCTCTATTTAGCGCCTAATGAAGTAAATGGCCAGGTCACAAGGATCTCGAGGCCTCGTAAAAGGTTAGGGAAAGGGGGACCCACTGGACAGCTGTTAAGAGACAGATGGAGCATCCTGTCAAAGCCATCCAGCACGTATTTTAATGAACACAGCGCATGGATCTCCCACACACTAGGCCACAGTTTTACGCCTCATCCAATGAATCCTTTCCAAGACCATTGAGGTCGCCTACTGACAGAATACAGGATGGGAGTTTTAATGGAAATAAATATCAATGCTGGCACAAGTGGGACTCGAACTTTGGAACTGCAAATTACTAGCTTGGAAGGCTATTGGCTGAGCCAATCCCTGCCCTCTGGGTTCAAATGTTGATATAGGTATTCCAATTACAGAATTATTCTCCCAAAAACTTATTTCAATAATATACATTGCCGGAAATCGAAAAAAGGCACCATTAACAATTAAGTGTAATCTATGAGATTTATTTCTTAAAAACAACTTGTTGAGAAAGAGAGTGATCACACGAGTGAAGTGATTCAATATTTATTTAACCTTTCAATGAGTATTACATTTTCCAAAAGGCACATTTTAATAAAGTGTTGAACTTCCTCGAGCAGCAATATAAGCTACCAATTTGGCATGCAATCGGTCGTACAAATGCTGGATATCACGCTGGGAGATACCATTCCATGTGCTTTCAACTTGGATGAGTAATTCAACGATGGTCGTTGTCTGCCGCAGTCCGCAGAAGAATCTTTGTCCAATCCAATCCGAGACATGTCCGATTGGAGACAAGTCCGGAGAGCGTGTTGGCCAAGGGAGTTGGTGCACTGCCTGAAGAGCATGTTTAGTTTCACGGGCGGAGTGTGAGAGGGCGTTATCCTGCTGGAATATCGCATTTGGGATTACATTCAAATATGGCAGGATGACCGGCTGTACGATGTCGCTGACATACGTATTGCTATTCAGTGTACCTCGTACAAACTCCAGACATGTACGAAAGTGATAGCTAATCACTCCCCATACCATGATGCCCGGCGTGGGCCCTTTGTATCACTGGCGGATGCACAATGGAAGAAGCCGCTCACCTTGTCGCCTTCGGACGCATAAACGACCATCAGACGCTCCTAAGCAGAATCAGCTTTCATCACTGAAGACCACAGACTGCCATTCTTCCCTCCAATGAACTCATTCTTAACACTATTGCAAACGTGCTCGACGATGACAGTGGTAACTGAGCCCGTAGTCCTGCTTGCAAAAGATGATTGCGTATCGTTCTTGAAGACACCCTTGTACGACAGAGGATCGAATTTCTGACGCCGTAAGCATCCGCTCTGCCACCTTCGCACTCCTGATATGCCAATCCTCTCGTGCGTCCGTAACTCTTTGTTGCCCGGAGCCACGTCTGTGAGTGTGCGAATGCTCTTCTGACCATCGACGCCACCATCGTACCACTGCCGCTACCTCTCGTCCAACGCGTGTGCAATTTGACGAAAAGACCAACCTCGCTCAAACTTCGCTAACTGAACAAATGTTGCGCGCCTGCATCGACCAAGAATGGTAGCTTCTTCAAAAAGCACTGAACAACACGACACAAGACGAATAACTTCTTTCTTCACGCCCTAGCCCTTAAATACGCGCTGCGTACATTTGCATGTTGTCGTACTCAGTGACGTCATTATTTCATCCAATGTCTTTCAATCTTGGATCACGGTTTCTACTCCCCTTAACTATTAACATATTATAATATGACAATCCTAAAGTAATTCCCTCTGGGTGTTCTCTTTTCAATTTCATCAGTGTATAAACATTGACTTCTCACGATAAAAAAAAATTCGATATTTTATCATCTAGTGTCTTTCCTTTTCCCTAGATTACAACAGAAACGTTTTTATTTAATTGAATATGAACTTATATCATACATGGTGTAACCTAATCCTAATACCAGAAACGGTGCAAAATTGCATAAATTGGTGGTACCATATAATATGGTGAAAGGGTACAATTATTTTTTTCTACAGTGTACAACGTGACGTCATGCAGAATATTTTACACCCACCCTACCCACCTCAAGCATCGAACTTTTTTCTTGGGTAACTGATTCCTGCCCAGATAATGAGCAAACAATTTATATATGCATATTGATTTCGGAGCAAGCATGCCAATAGTAACATTCAACACTTTCTATTTGTAATACACTCAAATGCAAAAGACTTAGATAACAAATACAAAACAAAATTTCACAGTCTCTCTTGGATTTTTAAAAAAAATTTGAATATAAGAAAGTTGTAATCTGGCTACAATTCTGCATAAGATTCGGGATTTTCTGTATAAGAATAAAGGTCATAAGATGAATAGTTTTATGATTAATTATCGTGTTACTTGAAAGTACCGAAAGTAAGTCCTAGAAAGTGAATGAAAACTTATGTTAATAAGTAAGTGTGAGCCCCTGACTGTAATGCAGGCACTTTCTACTGCTAGCAAATACTCTATCAATGAAAACAGTAAAGTCCACTAAATGCAAAAGTGCTGTTCTAAGATCATGGGGGCTTCTGGGAGAAAGAATGAGACTGGCAATCTGTCTCACTAATGTTTTCCAGAAATACTCAATAGAATCGAAGTCAGGGAATCTTGCAATCCATTCCAAAGTTCAATATCTTATATACAAAATATTGGTCCGCCAGATAAGCTCTATGCATGCGAGCATAATTATCCTTTAAAACGATCACATACCCTACTGCGTCTACATATGGGCGAGCATAAGATTTGAAGATCTCATCCAGATACCGCTGAGCAATCAGAGATCCTCTATCAAACAAGTGGAAATCGATGCGTCCATTGATGTTGATCCTGCTCAGACCATCAAACCATCAGCTCTGTATTGCTCCCATTCCATCATTTTATATTAGAATGATAACATATCACATGTTCTTGCAGTGGAATGTTCATCACGAATCAATCTTTAAGCTGAATCTCACCTGTAAAGAGAAAAGTTGTCCACCATTCATGGTATCATGTATATGCTGCTGAAACCACTTCAAAAGGGCTCTTTCAAGGTGGGAATTAAGTCTTGAAGCAGTCTGCAAATCTCCACCTCGAATTTTTTTTTACTATGAATGAAGCAAGTTTGCAAGCTGCCAGTACTCTATAATTCCTGGAAGTTAAAACCAGATATCAGTTATCTCAAGATATTTTGACTGAGGTGTGCCCTTGTACTGGTCTTCTAGCGACATCACCTGCATCCTGAAATTGACTTTTGAGCGTCGAGACTACCATTCGAGATGCATTCAGCCACCTGGCTAAGTTGATCAACCTCCATTTTTCTAATGATACGTCAACTTAACAAGTCGTCTATTCAATGTTTCTCAAAGTAGTAGTCTATGGAGTGGTGACAATCTACAACGAGCTGTCAGGAAAGAAAGAAATAACATTTCAGAAGCTCAACATTAAATATATATAAACATGGTAATACAGTTCATACAACGAGCTGTCAGGAAAGAAAGAAATAACTTTTCAGAAGCTCAACATTAAATATATATAAACATGGCAATACAGTTCATACATTCTAGCACATCAGGTGACATCATGTCGTGGGGAGGTGGAGGGCAGGGGGAGGAGAGTATCTGGCGTATAGACTTACCTTGTTTCTCTTCGAGGTCAGAAATTCCAGGTGCATACGCTGCCACACTATAACGGTCCCTGGCACACAGGAAAAAGAACTGCCGATCAGCCACTTCAGACAGTTTGAGACTCACTGTTCTAAATGATGTCTTTGACAGATTCGTAACGAAATATCAATCACTAATTTGCAATGCATGGATAAATAATGCACAATGCTCAGACCTTTTAGAGAGTCTCTTTTGTATTAATGTTTCATTTGCATATTTGGAGGCTGGGTTTTGCCGCTGTTTTGCATGTTCACCACGTGATATCACATGAGTAACTCAATTTTTGATTTTAATTGCGTATGTTTCTTAAAATATTAAGCAAAACTGATGTGTAATTTAACGTTTGTACTTGAGTATATGATACAGAAGCAAAAAAGAAAAGTATACTAAGTATTTACTGCATAATATTGATATGTGTTCGTCCCCTGACTAGTGGTTAGCGCGCTTGGCTACTAATTAAAGGGACCCGGTTTCGTTCCCCGGGTTAAAGCATGGATGTTGGCGTTGCTTTTCTGCTGAGCTCATCGATGCTGTCTTTGAAGTTGATCCTTCCCAGACCATCAAAACCATCATCTCTGTATTGCTCACTTTCCATCATTTTATATTAGAATGATAACGTATCACATGTTCTTGTAGAGGAAATGTTCATCACGAATAAGTCTTTAAGCTGAATCTCACCTGTAAAGAGAAACGTTGTCCACCATTCATGGTATCATCAATTTGTGAGGAAGGTGTGACCTTCCATGGTCCCACCTTCCTCATAAATCTTCACTATGGTGTAATAAACTGACAGGCTCTGTCAGACCTCTGTGGCAAGCAACTGCTTGAGGGAATTTTTATTTTTATTTTTTTTATTGATAAGCATATTTGAATAGCACTTATCAGATGTGAGTTCAGTTTCGAGGTCAAAATAGCGCAAACTACTTCAAGCTCGAGCTCAGAATACTTTAAATCTAATATATTACGCTATCATTTCAAACATTTAATCAGTTTTTATAATAGAAAATAAGCAATATGCGACTTTTGATTATTTTTTTTTTTTTTGCATTTTCTATGTATAATAAATGAAAGTTATCGCCTGTATCCTGAATTGTCTTGCGTTTATAATACTATTACCTACAACTTTCAGTTTTTACTAATAATTTTCTTTCCAAATAGCATTAACATCTTGTTTTGGACATAAAATGATTAAGATTAATGTAAAATAATGTGGTTATAATTAATGCACAAATAAATAGCGGCATGCATTTCTGTATATATCTCTTATTTTGCATCAGAGAAATGTTATCAGACGGACTCATTTCCAATATTTATAAATACAGAAATATTTCACTCACTAGTAAAACTTATTGTCGGTCAGAGCTTCGTTGCTAATTTAACGATTGCAATAAATTTTGGTGTTAGCTTATCTCAATCAGTGTCGACGGGGTGCAGTCATAAGATGTGTTTGAAATATGCCCACCAACATGTAGGCACAATTGTAAACTATGTTTCATGTTGGTTAATATTCTCTGCAACATTTCTGCTTCGTCAGCAGCCACTTTTCACAAATATTTTTTTTTGTGCACCGATGGTGTAAGGGATGTGTGTTTTAAAGCGGTTTCTCCTAAATGGATTCCAGAAGAAAATATCGGGATTAAATCAGGAAACCTGAACTTGCACAAGCCTTTGGAGAACTTTGGCTTCAGACAGCTTTGGATTTCCTCAGTGATGTCATTTGACGCAAAGCACATTGCTCCAGCTTGCTGGATTAGTCATGCAACGTGCCACACGTCAGATGAGAGAATGTCAGAAATCCAACGCGTCTTTAACGACAGATAATTTCCAAAGACCTATGAACGTCCAAGTTCCCTAACTTAAGTCTTTCCGTTTTTCGTTTTGAAGACCTATTTAAGGAAAACATCTTCAAGAACAGCCCGGGCTCCATCAACTCTTCAAAAAGAAAATTTTTCCAATTGTTGGAAGTGGCTACCATCATCGAAGCAGATGTAATACAGGGAAAATTGATCAAAACAGGGCATAACGTATGTGCCGATGGTGGCCACTTCGAAACACATGTTCTGATTCAGATCTCTTTGAAATTAATTGACACTTGTCGAAACCTAATTTTATTGGAATCGATAACTTAATTAAGACGTTATTCTTTATATCTCAGTCTATTCGTGAGTTCAGCATCTTTCAGTAAATCCAAATACAATTTTATGCCTTTTCTACCAAGTATCATATTGATCAAAGACTCAGGAATATTATATTCAATGGAAATATTTTAAGGGAAAACAAATTGAGAATATTTATTTTTCAGCATATATTTTGAGCATTATTTTAAATACTTGAGGGAGAAAGGAATGAGGGCAAATGTAAACCAAATATGAAAAGAAATTCTGAATATTTATTTTATGCATACTATATATATATATACAGGGTGAATCTGAAAAAGTGGGCAAAACTTTACGGGGTGGTAGAACGCAGCTATACGAGCAATATTCGTCATAGAATGTATGGTCGGAACGCAAGCGGTGAGAAGTTAAAAGGTAGTTTCCCACTGTCACATTTAAAGAAGGAGAGGAGATACTCTGTGCCTCACTTGCATTCCCATCCGCCGCACCGTACACAAAGTGCATATCCGCCATTTCGTGGTTAGTATAACCAGCCATCCTCTCGGCAATCCACGGTAGAAATGCCGTTGGGTGCAAGGACCGCCCCTTTTATACCATTTCCAACGCCACCTAGCGGCTCGCCGTTTGCGTTCCGCCCATACTTTCTATGACGAATATTGCTAGTATAGCTGCGTTCTACCACCCCGTAAAGTTTTGCCCACTTTTTCAGATTCACCCTGTATATTTACAATTATTTGAAACAGTATACAGAATTTGTTTTAAAAAATTCAATCCTCCTTCAGTAACCTTTAAATGGGTTTCACGTTAGAAAATTTCAAATTTCCTAAAAAAATACAAAAGCTTCTCAAACAATTAAAAGCATTGTAATGAAAATAAATTAAAACATTTATGATTTAGCTAAAATAATAAAAACAGACACAGTGCTTAATGCAAAAATTCAAATCTTAGATTTCAACACTTCTGAAATTAAATAAAAATACTAAAATTTTAAATCTTGGAATTCTCCGTCAGAATAAGGTTTTCGCGAAAATAGCCGTGGGCACTATATATTAAGAAATAACATTTTTTACCTCAAAGTATTCGGAAGTTCATAAATAATTAGATCATACTTTAACAGACTTTCTAACGCATAAAATCGCAAGAAATCGTTATTGCAAATTGTTCTTAACAGAATGGGAGATAACCTCTTAAGCTCTCAATTGCCTTAAATAATGTGCGAAGTCTGATAGCTAAGCTGCAAAAACGTTAATTTGAGCTTTTATTAAGGAAACACTAGAAGAGGAAAACTAATACTGCGATTTTTCACGTTTTGGAAAAAAAACGCGTTAAACTTATTATTCTTATTACTTTTTATAATCTCGTTCTATCAAATAATCACTGAAGCGCAATTAGTTGCCGGCGATGATTTGCTGCACACTTGGTTGAGCTCTCATCTGCATTATGTTCGGTTCAAGTTTGTTGTTTTTTATTCCTTCCTAGCAGAATCTCAGCATTGAGAGTTCAGTTGTTTCACATACGAATGTTCCAGTGCCGAGACTTCAGTTGTTTCACATACGAACATCTGCAGATGTTAACCCTCGAAAGAAGCCATGTCTGAGAAACCAAGCGGCAAAATTTCCAGACATCCATTATCTTAGCTCATGTACTTAAATAAACAGAGAGAAAAAAAAATAAACGAATCGATTATTTAATTCCCTCACCACTTTTCAATTCATCATTTCACGGTCGTAAGAAGTACGGCGAATAATATTCGAAGCAGATTTGCAGTGGTTAATTCAGCAAAGCAATTTCTGCTGCTACGAGTAATGTAGTAAAACTGAAGCGTCCTTGGCAAAGACTCGGCGAAAAATACACATTGCGAATTCTGCATTTGCATATAAAGATTATTTTTTAGTTTTTAAATCTGTAACTTATAAAAGTCTCAATCCATATTTCTTTTTTTCTATCTTTAATCAATTATTATCAGGCGTTTCTGAGAGAGTTAAAAAATAGTTCACTTCAACATTTTAAATCACGAGGAGAAGACAAATATTAAAGCGAACAGAATAGTGTAATAAGAAAATTAATTACACTACATAAAAAAAGCTTTTATACACTATTTATAGCGGATTGCGCCAACACGCAAAAAAAACTTAGTTTATCTTTATATACAGAAAAAATTGTAAATTTTTATAGGTACCAGAGCTTAAAATAATCCATTATAGCTTTACGACAAAATCCTCAACATTTTAATCTGGTTCAACTTTTGAAAGAGGAGGAGGTAGCATAATTATAACTTAAGATATTTAAGCAAATATTTCGAAATTAAAAAATTGTTTGGATTTTTATTCAGAAAACACCAAAAAAGGGAAAATTAAGCCGACAATGTTTCCACTGCAGAAAAAAGCCCGACAAAATAATCTTTCTTGTTACTTTTTATAATACTGTCGTAACAAATAAAAGGAAACAAGATATCGTCCTCTCGCTTCTTGTAAGTGTGTGTTACGCCTAATATCTGAAACCGACTAATCTGGACATTTGTCGTTCTTTGGTCCTCGGCCATCTTCTATGTGTTCAGGTTAATGCCCAAAGTACACTTAATGTCGGACATTAGACGGGAAGCACCTGCTAACTTCCACTATATTTTTGTTTCGATCAAATTCCTACGAAAACTATAGGTTGAGACTTTCTCGAAGTTGGTAATTAATTGAATGCATTCAAACAAAGCTATCTATTACCCAGAAGCAAGGCCGCATCAAGAGAGGGGACCAAGAGTGCCATGCCCCCCTCCCTTAAGAATTCTAGTAAGTGGAAACGGAGGAGGATAAAATACAAAACATATACATAAGTTTTTTTAATTTTTTGAAGACACCTAAAACAGAAAAGAGAAAAAAAAATACTGGAACGGTGTTCCGGCTCATTCCTGCTCTATCTGACCCACCACATTTCACTCGATCCCTTCCCCCACTCACCTCCCTTTCTTTCTTTATTTTTATTTTTTCTAGATCTGGACCTGAACAGAAGTACATGAAAAATAAATAGAAATGACTTAATTCTTTAGAAACCAAATAGTGCAAAAACCAACACGTAAAATTATTTCTTTTATTGAACAGATCGGTGTCTTAGTCTGAATTTCATTTCCCCTCGTCAGATCGAAGAAAAGAATGATTGCAAGTAACTTTTCTTCCGCAATTGCCATCGCAGGCTAAAGCACGAAATGGAGAATACTTCATACGTGATTCGGACATTCTTATATTTAGCGAATGGGCACGTTGGAATGGTGGGACAGCCAGAATCACCATTTTCTTTTGGCTAAGCTTCTCCATCCGGATATATTATTGGAAGGTGGACGAAAAGAAAACACATCCATTTCATTAAAGCCCTGCTCCTCCAAAACTATTTTATAGATGGTTCGTCCGACACTACTAGACCTCAAGCGAACTGTATTGGTCGAGAGAGTCACGTTCAATACATCACGTGACCTCTCCTAGTGGTCTCTTCAATGAAGGAAAAGTTTTTACAGGAGTCAGTTGTGACTCATCTGCGGAACTTTCCGGTCATCAAGACAGATCGTTCAGGTTTAGTTTAGCCGTTTTCTATTTGTGCTACCGAGGTTTAGTGTAATCTGCGTTGCTGGCTGGCCCTGCATCGCTGAGTGATGTGCCCGAGAGTAGACAGTTCACCCTACGTAATATAATATAATTGTGCAATATAATTCCGTATTAAACTAAATAAAATTTATATTTTTTAAATGTAAATGAAAGAATCCCTCGCTTAACGTTGTTAATTGGTTCCAGAAAAAATAGAGCGCTGTATTTTTGAAGAATGCGTGTTAATTAGGTAAATTTCGGTCATTGCGATAAGTTGCTTCGATAGTTACATTATTAATAGCGTTTTTAAAAACTTGTGCAGCATTATAAAAATTTTAGCTCTTCAAAAATTTTAACTTTCCTTTTTGAAATTTCCGGCTTTTACCTGATCTGCACTTGCGGCTTCACCGTGGATTGATATATTGCGGAGGTTAGCGCATTTTAAATCTAACGAACCAACCCATACTAGCACGAAAGATTTCGTGCTAGTATGACTTCCACAGATTTTCTAGGCTGAGTTTTTTCCATATCTTCATAAAGAGTTTTCTTGAATAATAATTTAACTGAGTTTTTTGTTGGGTATTAAACGCATAGCAGGAGGGTAGGCGAGCGAATCTCGTTTGCCTACTCCCTGCTATGCGTCTCAATCACCTATCACTATCTATGCCTCTTCGTGTCATTCACCTACTCTTCCACTTCCTTCTATGCCTCTTCGAGTCATTCACTTACTCATCCACTTCCTTCTATGCCTCTTCGTGTCATTCACTTATCTCCGCAAAATTCCCCGCCCTGCCCGCGGTCAGTAGGGGACACCGATGGGCTTGGAAAGGCCGCCGTCCGTCGGATGGGACGTTAAGCCGTGGCCCCGTGTGCGGGAGAGCCATACCCTGTGCACGTTAAAGAACACGCTGGATGGCCTTGACGGGAGGCTACCATCTGTCTCCCAACAGCTGTTCCAGTGGTTCCCCTCCCCCAACCTTCTCTGAGCCTTCGGGGTCCATGTGACCTGGCCATTTAGCCCATGGTGTGCAAAAAAGTGCCGCTCAGAGGTAAAACAACCCAAACAACTCGTGTCATTCACCTACTCTTCCACTTCCTTCTATGCCTCTTGGAGTCATTCACTTACTCATTCACTTCCTTCTATGCCTCTTCGTGTCATTCACCTACTCCTCCACTTCCTTCTATGCCTCTTCGTGTCATTCACCTACTCCTCCACTTCCTTCTATGCCTCTTCGTGTCATTCACCTACTCTTCCACTTCCTTCTATGCCTCTTCGAGTCATTCACTTACTCATCCACTTCCTTCTATGCCTCTTCGTGTCATTCACTTACTCATCCACTTCCTTCTATGCCTCTTCGTGTCATTCACCTACTCTTCCACTTCCTTCTATGCCTCTTCGTGTCATTCACCTACTCTTCCACTTCCTTCTATGCCTCTTCGAGTCATTCACTTACTCATTCACTTCCTTCTATGCCTCTTCGTGTCATTCACCTACTCCTCCACTTCCTTCTATGCCTCTTCGTGTCATTCACCTACTCTTCCACTTCCTTCTATGCCTCTTCGAGTCATTCACTTACTCATTCACTTCCTTCTATGCCTCTTCGTGTCATTCACTTACTCATCCACTTCCTTCTATGCCTCTTCGTGTCATTCACCTACTCTTCCACTTCCTTCTATGCCTCTTCGTGTCATTCACCTACTCTTCCACTTCCTTCTATGCCTCTTCGAGTCATTCACTTACTCATCCACTTCCTTCTATGCCTCTTAGTGTAATTCGCTCACTCCCCTACGCCTCTCTGTGTCATTAGCCTACCCCCAATCTCCTTCTATGCTTCTTCGTATAACTCGCCTACTCCCCCTGTGCTTTCAGTGCTTCTGTGTTATTCTCTTCACCTCTCCCATATCATTGGATGAAAAAAGGCTGCGTTTTTTCCACGAATGACGCCCACATAAGACATCATTGTAATTTTTCATATTAAATCTTCATCTATTCTTCTATATTCGCTAATAACGAGAGTTATTTAACATATAATAATTATGTGTTTTCCAATAAACACTTCGTTTATGCATCCCTGCTTTAACACTTAACCAATGAGTACCTACTGTACTGCAAACAATTGCATCAAATCTAAGTTATTCTAATGATCTAATTCATCCTGTTCAGTTATGTGAACACTCTCGCTTTGCATTTTCCTGTAGCTTCAGAAAATACAAACTTTCATAACTTCAGAAGATGAAAACATTTTCGTCTTCTCATAATTTATTCACCGCAATTTGCATATTTTTATGTGTTTAATAAGGAGAAAATTGAGAGAAAACAACCAGAAGCAATTTCAGAAGAGAAAATAAATTCAAATGATCACTACAAACTGACGGAATCACAAAGAGTTCCTTCAATGAAAATTCTCATGAATTAGATATTTGAGAATACCTACTCTTCATCATCAGGACCTGAAACAGCCGTGCACTGAACGTGATTCAAACCTGAGAGTTTTAAAATGCAGTCACACACGCTATCCGCAGATCCACTAAACTAAATGGACGGGGAAAAAAAGTACAACTGCACAGGATGCATACAGCAAGAGCTCGATTCCCTTGTGATTTTCTACAAGTGCAGTGCAACTCGAAACCATAGCTGACCCAAGTAATTTAAATTCCCTCACTGAGTTGGACATCCCATTGTATCCATTAAAAGCAGACTCTCGCGATGAATCATAGCTAAACTACGTCACGAAAGGAAAGTTACACTTATATTCTCCATATTATTGCCACGCATGATAACGGGAATTTAAACAAATATTTCTGCAGTTGGATATAATCAGCGTAGCCTAATCACCGCAAAATCTTGCTCTAAGGAAAGAGGCGTTAGAAACCAGATGGTCGTGGCCGACGCGTTTCTCAGCAACTCATTACTCCAAACCACGCTCAGTTCTTCTTCCGACTTTCATTAATTAACTGATGCAGGTGCCCGGTGTTGTACAAACTGTGAGGATTCATCTCGTTAAACCCAGGTGCTGCCAAGTGTACGAAACCTCAGAGCCATTTTGGGCTTCAAATTAAATCCATTAGAACCTGCCATTAGCAGGAAGAACTCCCTAGAACGACGACTCCATCCTGATAATTATCATTTAGCAGATGATACCGCGCATCGATTGGACGCTGATCTCCCTCTTCCTAGGACTCCTCTCCCCTCATCTCCTGAGCCCAAATCCCACACACACTCTTTGAGAGAATAGCTTTGATTGGCCACTGTTCTTTCTTCCCAATAAAAAGAGAACAGCGGAGATGGAGAAAGAATCACTAATTCCCTGTCTCCTGTCATCATCATCATCATCATTGAGAGCTCCGAAGACTCCGCCATGTTCGCATTGCAATTTCCCAGTGCATTATGACGTGATAACAGATTTAAAAAAACGCATTATTGCACTAGGCAGGCCAAGTGGGCCTGCAATTTGATGCTCTGTGTTTCTTTTTTCTTGTTGTTACTTACTCTCTAATCAATACTGCCATGGAGATAAATAGAAGCTTGGAGCCTTCTCTTGTGGTTTTACTTCTTCTCTTCATTTGGTTGCTACGCTTCTTAAAATACTAAACGTATGTGATTAAAAGTGCACTTACTTCCTTTTAATCGTAGCTATAGAATTTTATTAGTATACAAATGAAAGATAAAATCTCTGTTTGTTCGTTAATTATTCCTTTAAAAAGAAAGAATTGTTCCTAGATTTTCGAAACGTTGCTAAAAACCCTAGAGCTTCATTCAGTGAAGTATTGAGTTTTGTTATATTTAGGTATATCCGTTATGGCATCATTTATTTATAAGGTATGCGTCGTAATAATATCGTAGTCTCAAAGGAGACTAGAGTATAGCATCCCCGGGGGAGGACGCTACCGACTCCATACATGATGTCATCCATACATATACTGATGACATCCACACATGACATGATGGTATCCCAATGATTTTAGCCCAAAAAAGTTTATCTACACTTAAAGCAGGACGGACTATTAAACGTATATATAGACCATTGGTTCGTAGCCAGTGTGTCGCGTCCAAAATTTAGGTGTGTTGCGACACACAAAGAAACACAATAACACTATGCGCCGTCCCGTGGCCGAGTGGTTAGCACGCTTGGTTACTGATCTAAGGAACCTGAATTCGAGCCCCGGGTAAGGCATAGCTGTTCGCAGGTCCGCGTTAAGCAGGTGTGCACCCAATCTTTGGGGGCAGTTGAATGGTCGACAAAAAAAACCCTTTAAACTCTTAAAAATACATTTTTGTGTAAAAACTTCCCAACTTTAAAAATTGCATTTTTGTACTAATGTATCATTTTTTTCCGACTTATAAAAACTACTTCTAAATTTTTTGTTCATTAATATCTACTTTCGTCTTTATTTTTATTTTCATAAAACATACTCATTTTTAATTTTCTTTCAACAACGAACAATGCAGCTCAGAGTTTGTCTCCAAGTAGCAAAGAGAAAAAAAATCAAACTCTTAGTAAATAAAGTTCGGAGATGTGGAGACATGATGATCCTAAAGGAGCTGAAAAGGGGGGGGGGGGACAGAGATAATCGGATGGGACACGATGAACCAAGCAGAAGAATGAATACAGCAGTTTCAACAGGTTGAAAATGTGGGAACAGAGCGGTCGCTTTCATGGATTTAAAATCCCAAATTTGTTACAATTATTCCTCGGAAATCTTTTAAACATGATCAAAATGACTGCGGCTCTTTGTGAATATCTTTTATTATTAGTGGCTCTTCACTGAGTTGGCTTGAACACAAAACAGGCTGACTTGGAATGGGCATGATCTAAAACAATATTTACTCTCACTGAAGTAGGGAAAACGGAGATTAAACAAATAAGTTTTCGTATTTGAAATTGAACTCTTTTACTGAAAATAAGTGTGAAAATTACTTTATTTATATATTTTTAACGAGTTTGAAATGAGATTTTCATCCAGAAGAAGTTAAACAACCGAAATTAAATAATACCGAAGTTTCTTTTAAAAAAAAAGAATTGATGGTTATGTTTTATTCCTGAGAAATTAAGGAACAAAAACAAAAAAATAAAAACCTGTTAATCAATATAAATGTTGACTCCTACTATTTGGAAAAGTTTTTTTACAAGTAGTGTGCCTCATCATAAATGACAGAGAACATTTTGAACTTCGTAATGGTTTTTCGAATGCTCTCATTATCTATCATTGTTAAAAAGTTACGGATAATAACGAAATAGTTTGCTGTAAAAATAAGATATATTTCTTTTAATTAATTTCGCTAAAGCTAGAGGGTTATCCATACATTGAGTTACATGAGAGTTTCAGATGGTCAAAGTCCGGCTCTGCATACATCATTCCATAATACAACTGAAGATACCTGAAAACAAAACGAAAAAATTAAACGTTATTGAAGATACAGGTAAAAAATGTTTTTTTTTTCATAATAATAGTAAATGAAAATAAATAAAATGTTTCCGGTAACAAAAGAAAACGTGACCCCCCCCAATTTATATTTCTTTAAAGAGAAAGAAAATATGTATTTTTTGGTACACCTGATATCATCTAACGTAAATTAATTTTTCATCTTCCCCCCTATTGGTCTCCAAGACTATAATGACTCATTGACTCATAAATAGGGCGGTCGAATTATTTTTGCTCACGGGCGGCCAATTTCCTAGGCACGGCCCTGGCTGTTCGTGTTGTTTATCTGCTGAGGTCTTGCCATCTTCAGAGACCTTCTCCTATGTCATATAAACTAAGAGGCTCCTGTCAGACCTCTGTAGCAAGCAACTGCTTGAGGTGGTATTTAATTATGTGTAATACTATATAACAATTTGTATTTTAGCATTCTTTTGTACAATTTTGTTTTTGATCTTATCGTGTTTTGCCCAATGTTGAACTTAATATGCATTTTTGTTTAAATGAAGTGAATTTTAAGATATTCAATAAAACAAAAATATTTCACTTTTTTACCACAGGGGTGTCGCAGTAAATGGACTATTTCAGAAGTGTGTCCGCTAAGAGGAAAAGGTTGGAAAATACTGATATGGATAATACAGGATTAAAAAAGTTTAACTTCTTTCCTTACAGTGAAAAATAGTATTATTCAGTATTCAAAATTCTGAGATTTGCATCATTTTATACTTATCAAAGTTTTAGTTCATCACACATCATTCAAAACAGGCTGCTGCCAGAAAAAAATAATAATAATATGCTTTTCACTTCCATCGCGCGTGACATTTCAGCACAGGGAGTAAAATCGTTTATAAGATCAGTGAGTGGAAAAACATTGGAACGAAAAATGAGTAATAAATAACTAAGATAATAGGATGTAGTCTTCAGCTCTAGGAACGTAATTCTTTTGCTGAGTACCTAAGTCAGACGATCTGGCGGCTGAAGAAGTTTAAAACTTGTCGCGGCAATTCACGGATGCCATAAATTTTCCATCATCACATCACGTCCAGAGTGCTAGAATTTGTTTCGTCTACCAGGCTTCATAAAAAAAGGGGGGAAAAGTGCGTCTCGTTCTCAGCAAGTGCGTCTAAACGATCGTTAATATTCACAACGCTCGTGAAGGCCATTTCTTATCTCGGGTACCTAAAATTTAGATTCTACAAGCGACCCACACTTACTCATGAAAGTTGCGAAAAAGGAAAAGGCTCCAGTTCCAAGAAACGTGCGTTTAAAACCGCCGAGGAAATGATAGACAAAAACGCTTTATGATATCCGATTCTATTTACGAAACCGGAAAACGACCCCGCGAAGCGGTTCTCGACGATGGAATGTATTCCGACATATATATAATATGTACATACATTTCATATTACGAAGCGGTGCTGGCATCCTAAACATCCGGTTTTGTGATATTGTTTTCTGGATTCTTGAATTTAAACTCGTCTTAGAAGATGTAGCGAAAAGACGTTGATTTTTTTTTCTTTGCTCTGAAATGTAAATAAAATATGGTTAGTGTCCGTTGAAAAGTCGTTGTAAATGAATAGAACGAAAAAAGCACTTCTTCTAGTTTACAATGTAGCATAATTCTATAAAATATACAGTTTTTTAAAAGGAGAGAACTCGCGAAAGATACTTCGTAGATTACATGTGTTTCAGGGTATAAAAATTATTCTTATTCAGTAGTAAAGAATCACAGGATGTTTCCTGCAGACATCAAACTCATGAAATAATAAGCTGAAAAAAAATTGGTTTTGCCATGAGTGTGATTCAAACCCAAGGTTATTATTTCATGAGTTCCATGTCTATAGGACACATCCTGAGATTCTTTACTACTGAATTATTGATTTAACGCCATGAACGTGAGTGACAAACGTTAAATTCCATCTCTAAAATGACAACACAGTTGTCCACTTTCCCGGATAAATGGCAACACTGTTGCGAATCAAATAAATAAAATCGGGAAATTTATAAGGTCACACAAGCTGAAAAAAGATTAACCATTGATGGTGTAGTGGTTAGCATACCTAGCATTTTCCAAGAGACATGGGTTCGAATTCCACTTATGGCAAAACCAATATTGTCCAGCTTATTATTTCATGTATACTTATTTAATTTCTTACGACTTCCTAAGGTTTAAATCATTCCACACACTTCATCAAAGTAAATATATTTATTCTAGGACTTATATAATTAATGTGTTAGATGCCTACTCTTTACCCTTAGTGACAAGAAACACACCGATCACTTAAAAATCCAGCCGCTAGTCAAATGAAACATTAAACCGTGTTTACTTTTGAAAAAGATCCATATTCTACTTGCATTAATGAAAATGTTAGATGCCTGTATCTAGAGGATCTAACCTGTCTGACAGATTTCCAGTCTGACAGAATCTTCTATCCTCTCCACTGTGCCCTTGAATGGATGACCTCGGGAAGTTCCTCGAGGTCATCCATTAGCTGAACTAAACAATTCAATCAATTGTAATCGATTACAATAGTAAATGACACCAAAGAATTGAATATTCAGGAATGTCGTTTTAATGCAATCTGTATCACTTTTCATTTCCTCTCCAGTAGTGAGGTGGGGATTGACTAGTAATCTGTAGTTCCCAGTTTCTAATCTGAATGCTATTTAGGCCAGCAGAGAGTTGAGATTTACCCTCACAAACCCCACTTTGTCCTCGGTCAGAAAGGAGACACCAATGGGCTTGGAAAGGCCGTCGTCCCTTGGATGGAACGTAAAAACGTCACTCCATATGCTGGAAAGCCACATACCCTGCGCACGTTAAATAAATGCTGGATGACCTGGAAGAGCGGCTACTCTCTCTCTCCTAACATCTACCCAGTGGATCCTCTTCCCGCAACCTTTCCTGAGCCTTTGAGGTCCTTATGCTCTATTCATTTGGCCCATTGTGCGCAAAAAATGCTACTCAGAGATAAAGCAATCCAATCCCCTCATGTAGTATAAAATTTTCATCCGCAAACATCAACAATTATTATATATTCCTGTAATCTATTTTTGTTAGGCTGTCTAATGCTTGCTAAGATTTCAGGGATGATGAATTCTGATTCGTAATTAATTTTCTTATTCTCTATAGAAATTCTAACTTGAGTTTAGTTTTCCATAACCGTTTTGAATGAAATTTTTGAAGCTATTTATATATTTGCTATATTAAACGAATCGTTGATGGTGACGATAGCAATTTAATAATTTTTATTATTTTTCGAGAACTGAAAAATTAGTTTTATTAATTTAGTTCCCAGTTTCAAATCTCAATGCTATTTAGGCCAGCAGAGAGTTGAGATTTACCCTCACAAACCCCACTTTGTCCTCGGTCAGAAAGGAGACACCAATGGGCTTGGAAAGGTCATTGGTGTGTTTCCTGCACTAATGGTTAGTTTTGTGAGTATCCCCCCTCCCCCAACGTTTCACACAGTTTGAATACGAAACATTTCCCGATGTTGCAAAGGTCATTGCTGACACGGCGCGCGCTCTCAGAGCCCGTGGCAAATGATCGAGTATTTTATTTCGTCAGATTTTGGCATTCTGTTGTTCCCGACGTACTTCACCGAAAGGTCCCAAATTTCGTAGTCGGGTTCCCTCCTGCCGAACCCTATGTTGGGTTAGAAAATCAGGTCCCTAGCTGCAATGGAATGCATCAATAATGCCTTTGGAAATGTGGGGAATCTGGCAACGCCAGTAGATTTAAATGCTATTTTAACTCTTTACTTTCAGAGTTAGGGAGCAGTAAATGGCACAATAAAATTTCTTTCAAAACGGTTATGGAAAACTAAACTCAAGTTAAGGAATCTATACTGGGAAAACGAGGCAAGCAACATCCCTGAAGACTGCTTGAAATCAATTTTCATCATTATACCCAAAAACCCCAAACCCCAAACCTGTGGAGACTTTAAACTAATTAGTCTAATGATTCAAGTCTTAAATATGTTCCTGAATATCGTTCATAATCGAATATATTGAAATTGTGAAAAGACAATCGATAATGCACAAATCGGATTGAAAGAACGATTGGGAAGAGAATTAGCGTTACTTTGTGCTTAGGTTTTGATGCACAGATGTAGAGAATAACATGTTTATTGATGTCTGTATTTGTTTTATTGATTTTGAAAAAGCGTTTGATCGAGTTCAACCTACAGGGCTCATAAAAGTTCTTGATTATATTGGATTTGGTGATAAAGACATTAGAATAGGCAGAAATTTATATTGTAATCAAACTGCATCAGTTATAATCTATATAATGAAAAGAAAGTGTCTGTCTGTTTGTCTATGTGTGTCTGTTTATGTGTCTGTTTGTGACAGCCATAACTCATCGGGAAATCAACGTACACACTCCAAATTTTCAGAGAATTTTTCCGGTTGTGATCCAGATTGCAGTGCCAAATTTCAAGTCGAAAGTCCAAACGGGGGCTTGCTAGGAGCAAAAATATTTTACCATGCTATTCCTACGGGAAACGATAATCGCTGTCAAATCTATTGTGCCATTTACTGCTCCCTAACTCTGAAAGTAAAGAGTTAAAATAGCATTTAAAAAATACTGGCGTTGCCAGATTCCCCACATTTCCAAAGGCATTATTGAGGCATTCCATTGCAGCTAGGGACCTGATTTTCTAACCCAACATAGGGTCCGGCAAGAGGGAACCCGACTACGATATTTGGGACCTTTCGGTGAAGTACGTCGGGAACAACAGAATGCCAAAATCTGACGAAATAAAATACTCGATCATTTGCCACGGGCTCTGAGAGCGCGCGTCGTGTCAGCAATGACTTTGCAACACCGGGAAATGTTTCGTATTCAAACTGTGTGAAACGTTGGGGGAGGGGGGGATACTCACAAAACTAACCATTAGTGCAGGAAACACAGAATATGCAGATTAAAAGTGAGACACAGATGTCGCAATTTGTGTAGAAAGGAAGCCACGGGCCAAGTGAGAACCTGATTTTAAACCAATCAGTGGGTTGCACGGGGGACGCTGTGCAGGAAATTTGGATCGTACAGTCAAATATCACTGTAGACATAGAGTAGCAAAATCTGTCGTAATGGAGATCAAAATCTCGATAGCTTACGCAGAAACTAAGCCACGGGCTTTGAGAGAGCTTACTGACGTCAAAAACAATCCAAGACAACACTGGGCAAATTTCTTCCTGTTAAAAATCTGTGCTAAAATGTTGGGGGAGGGTGGAGGGGTACTTACAAAATTTGCCTTTAATGCAGTGAAAATAACAATATACATATTAAAAGTTACACCGGGCAACGCCGGGTAATTTCATATAGTTGAAAATAATATGACAGATAACATCAATATCAAGAGAGGAGTGAGGCAAGGATGTGTAGTCTTCCCACGCCCTCCTTTTTAACATATATTCAGATATTATATTCAAAAGGGCATTGGACGGAAAAGAAGAAGGAATATATATTAATGGAAGGATCAAAAATAATTAACGTTATGCTGTTGATACCTGCACCATTTACATCTAATATGCATGATCTTAGACCCTCCTCGATCGGGTGAATAGGGAAAGCGAAAAAATGAATCTTAGAATAAATATCAGTAAGACTTAGCTCATAAATATCAGTAAGACTCACCTAACAGTGACCCTATTCCAACATCAACTCTTGTGTTAAATGGAAAGCAAATAGAGAGCGTTAATAAGTTTAGATATCTGGGTTGCTGGGTAAATGACAGAAATGACTCAGATATGGAAATAAAATCAAGAATTCAAAAGGCTAGGCAATGTGTCCTTAAAATGAAGTCTATGCTGCGCAGCGGAAACTTGAATTTGAGTTTTAGAATTCGAATGATAAAGTGCTATATATGGTCGGTCATGATGTATGGTGTTGTGACTTGGACAATCAAATCTACCATCATCAGGAAAATTGAAATGTTGGAGATGTGGATTTAGAGAAGAAGGATGTTCAGGATCTTGTAGACACCAAAGATGGCAATGAAAAAGTCTTGTGAAAGTAGGAGTTAAGAAATTATTTGGCTGAAAAATAAGTTTTGCCTTGAATGGGCTTCGAATCTACAATACGTCTCTCACTCACGGTGAAACCTATTTCTTCCGGAAAATAATTTCTTGAAATCCATTATGCCAACACGTAAATTTAATTCCAAATTGATAATTTTCGAATAATAAATGCTGTTTAAGTTTAAAATGTTTTGTAAAACACTTTTACTCTTAGATACTTATTAAGATTTAAAAAGATAATTATTATATTTTAAATATTTCTTAAAATCGAAGGTGTTAGATCTTTTTCCTGATGATGATTTTCACGTGTTTCCCTCTGCTCCAAGGTATATGCATCAATGTGTGTTTTATAGAGATGGAAGATTCCAATGCACAAAATTAAGCTCATTTCCTGAGTTTCTTAGAATGTTTAAAACAAATATTTTACGTATTAAGAATTGCAGAATTGGAAAACTTGCAAGCTGATGCTCATTTGTCGATTTAGGGTGAAATTCCACAGATCAGTGGCCTTCTCCCCTTTCTGATGAAGAACCCGCATCGTATGTCACCTATTGAGCAGAGCGACGATCAGCATAGTACGTGATATTGTGTAGTTGAAAAACAACTCATACAAGCGTATGCAAAGAGCAAAACTTAATCATCTTTCGTTCTATTAATAATTACTTTTATGGAGAGTTTCAGAGAGAAGCAAAGAGACATTTGCCCCTACCCAGCCCCTAGAATGCCATAATTTTAATTTTTCATGCATTAATAAAAAGCAGATAACCTAGGAACTGAAAAACGTGCTTTTTTCCGTCTTTTAACAAAATACATTCTTTTTCATTTCCTGCCTTTATTTTCCACCCACCCACTCAGCAAAAATCTTGCGTATGTCGTCCATTAATTTATTTTCAGACGATACATTTCGAAAACATCTGAATTTAAAGGGCAAATTATTTGCTACACATCTCACTCTGTATCCATTGCCTTTATACTGTATATCAATCTTTTTGCCATGTGTACTTGATTCTGATGTCAAGATTTTATGCCTTGGTGTTTTAAAGAGCCGAAGAATGAGCGCCATTGCTACATCTATAACAGGGGTCTAGCTCACTCTCAATTCTCTCATCAATGAGAGCGAGTGTTGACTCAATCGTTAGCGTCATAGGCTCCTAGCCTACAGCTCCTAGGTTCCAATATCAACTGTGAATGCGTAGAGATGTTTTTCGCTAACACTAACTCTGCCCTCGAAGAGAAAGGGGACACCGATGGGCATTGAAAATGCGCAGTAATCGGATGGGACGTTAACCCCGAGGAACTGTATGAAGGAGAGCCATATCCTTCACACCTTAAAAATTCATTGGATGGCTTTGATTGAAAGCTTCCATCTGTCTCCTAACAGATGTTCGGTGTATCCCCTTCTCTCAGTATTTAATGTCCTGCCTATTGCGTGCAGCAAAAAGGCCGCTAAGAAGTAAAACATCCCAGCTCTCATGCGTGAATTATCAGAACCTAGTGGAAACATTGTGCCGTTTTATTTTTCATAATACTTTGCTCCTAATATTACAATTTTCTAAACTGTGTATAACAGAACGGTCGGGAATTATATCAATAACATGTCATTCTATAACACAAGCTTCTAGTAACTTTTGTATTTTCCTGCTGTATGTGCTACTTTTCAATGAAAAAATATGAGAAATTCATGCCAAAGTCAAAATTACTGTCACTCTTATGGACATCGTTGTATTAAACAAAAGGTTTCATCCTCAAAATGGAACATCAAGTATTAGACCAGGGCCTCATAACAAATTGCCCGCTGATCATTTTACGAGTGCAATATGACCTAGTCAATCGTTTCCAGGATCTCAAAATTTAAATTCGTAAAAAAATTTCAGTGCCTTCAAGACGAAAATTTTGATACTCTTCCTATGAAAATTTATTAGAACGATATATGCAGCTCATCCTTGGGCGATTCCAAGATTTCACCCTTGAGAGACAGCAAGTGATGCTTTTCCAAAACAGCACTTACTGTCACTCTGCTTCGCCTTTTCGTTAATCTTGTATTAAAGATGCTTTTTCCGTTTACATTATGTATAACTTTTCTATTGTCATTTCTGTTAGCATCCTTGTACTAATAGTTTATTTTAAGTAGAAAAATATGAGAACAGAAAGCAAACGATTACTACTAAAAGCGCAATCATATCACATACCTATCTCTTTAGAGTATTTTAATGAAGACCTAAGGGTAAGATTTAGAGAGTGGAAACGAGAGTATAACTTCATCATCATCATCATCATCATCATCATCATCATCATCATCATCATCATCATCATCATCATCATCATCCTCAAGCAGCCATGGACTACGGAGATCCATCCAGACCACGCAGTTTAATTCTCCAGGTATATCTGTCCTGAACTACATCTGCTGCATCCGGCCACTGCACACCAATTCTAACAAGGTCCTGTTTGACATTGTCTGCCCACCGCATCCTAGGTCTTCCCCTACTTCTGAGGCCTCTAGGCAAACTGTTCACAACCCTATTCGACAATCTATGATTATCCATAGGGCAATATGGCCAAACCAGCGGAGTCTCTCTCTGCACAATATGCTGCTTAAAGGAGGTTGCAGACTCCTTTGCCTAACCTCACCATTAGTTACAAAGTTAAACTACCGAATATCCAAGATACTGCGTAAGCATCTAGAATCAAAAGCATCTGGTTTCCTGTTATCTTGTTTACAAAGTGTCTACGTTTCACTGCCATAACTAACCCTAGAAAGAACCAAACTATTATACAGTCTAATTTTAGTCTTTAGGTGTATACTCCTATTTCTCCACAATCTCCATAGATACTTAAAAGTCTCGGCAGCAATCCCATTCGTCTGTTAATCTCATGCCGCACATCACCAGTATCAGTTACATAGCTCCCAAGGTAATTAAACTGTGACACCTGCTCAAGACTGCAACCATTCAGATTAACTGAATCACAACCAGCCTGACCAATTTTCATCACTTTAGTTTTCTCTCTGTTTATAACCAAACCTACTCTACTACCAGTCTCATCAACAGCTCGAATGAAAGAGTTCATCTCATCAACATCATTTGCCAAAAGGGCTAAATTATCAGCATAATCTAAATCAGAAATTTTCGTATCTCCAGCCCATTTATGGCCAAAATCTTTCCCTTGAAGAGAATTTCGCATAACATAATCAACAACCAAACTAAAGAGTAAAGGGGACAAAATGCACCCTTGTCGAACACCAGACGTAATGCTAAACCAATTGCTACAAGACTTACCAACTCTCACACATCACTCAGTGTTATTATAGAGAGCTTTCATTATGTTAACTAACTTATCTGGTATACCATATGATTTCAGAATCAACCACAAATTATGACGATCAACAGAGTCGAAAGCCTTTTTGAAATCGTCAAAGGTTTCTGAAACTCTAAACATTTCTCAAGAATCTGCCTAAGTGAAAATATCTGATCTACATATCCCCTACCACTTCTGAATCCACATTGCTCATCACGCAATTGCCTGTCAACCAGATTCTTAATTCTATTAAGCACAATCATGGAAAGAACTTTACCTGGAACAGAGATTAGGCTGATACCCCTATAGTTATCACAAGAACTGCGATCACCTTTTTTGAAAATAGGGATAATAATAGCTCTGGTAAAATCCTTAGGAACCATGCCTTTATCATAAAAGATATTCAAAATTTCAGTCATACAAGTGGTAACAAACATTCCCAGCTCTAAGGATTTCCATAGTAATTTCATATACATCTGGGTATTTATGAAGTTTAAGTATAGAAACAGCCAAAATAACTTCAGACTGTGTTATAGGGCCAACATTAAAGCCACCAATGCATCTATAAGCATTGCAAACAGTGGGAGTAGAACTAACCACATTGTTTAGAATATCACTGAAATGCTCAGCCCACCTAGCCATGACAGAATCCTCACCTTCTATAACCTTACCTTGTTTATCCTGCAATTCTTGTATGCCTGTCCGTTTTCTACCACATAAAACATTAACTATCTGGTACAGCTCTCTGCTGTTGTGCTGCCTAACTGCTTCCTCAGCTTTGTCAGCCAAGCCATCAAGCCAAAGATTCTTATCCGTAGCTAACTGATCCTTTACACGTTTATTAAGCTCTCTGTGGTTAGCGCGCTTGACTACTGATCTAAGGGACCTGGGTTCGAGCCCCGGGTAAGGCATGGCTGTTCGTGTCGTTTTTCTGCTGAGGTCCTGCCATCCTCTCAGACCTTCTACTATGGCATATAAACTGTCAGGCTCCTGTTAGACCTCTGTGGCAAGCAGCTGCTTGAGGGGATATTTATTTATTTTTTTATTAATCCTTTCTATTAGTACTAGTAGGGTACTGATTAAGAACATTCCTGCAGTTCCTTCTTTCTGAAATAAGCTCAAGTGCCTTGTCACTCAAATAATTTTGTCTCCTCTGTTCCTTTTTTCCTAAATGAACACTGGTAGTTTCAAGAAAAGCCTGTTTAAAATGGTCCCATTCTTCCTCAACTTCAGTATAAGGAATATTAGTATTAAGCATGACTGTCATAATGACTAAGTAACCTATCATGGTAAGCTTTGGCTATAACTGGGTCTTTCAGAGCTTCAGAATTAAAAGTAAATTTTTTAATCCTAGCACAATACTTTTTAAGTTTAAGTTGCAAGTCACTTTTAACAAGGTAATGGTCAGATCCAATTTCAGCTCCCCTATATGCCCTGGTATTTCTAATAGAACTAGCCCATTTGCTGTTAATTAATATATAATCAATCATATTCTTATGCAGCCCATCAGGTGAAACCCATGTGTATTTATATATGTCGCGGTGTTTGTAATATGTGTTAGTTATTCTGAAACCATTGAGTTTACTTACCTGTAGGAGACGTTGCCCATTGCCATTGCAGCTACCAATACCAAAAGGGCCTAGCAACCCCCCCAAAGATCAGAGTCAGTACCAACTTTGGCACTGAAGTCACCTAGAACAAGGGTAACATCTCATTTCTTGACAGAATTCAAAATATCCTGCAGTTGTCCGTAAAACCTATCCTTCTCATCCTCATCAGCATCCCCAGTGGGGGCATAACAGCAGATAACATTCAAGTCTTTAATGCTTGTCTGAAATTTTGCTGTAAGAAACCTTTCATTAATGCACCCATATCCTAGAAGAGCATCACTAGCATGTCTGCTGAGCAGCAGACCCACGCCTTGGTGATGCTTTCCATCCTCCCTCCCTGTAAAGAGAAATTTAAAGTTATTTTTAAGTATATCACCTTTACCTGCCCATCTGGTCTCTTGCAAGCCTAGAATATCTAGGTTATAGCGCTGGAATTCCTGCGTGAGGACATCAATAGAATAATCTCTATGTAATGTCCTCACGTTCCACGTTCCTGCAGAGATAAAATGATTAGTAGGAATTTTAAAGAAATTAGGTTTATTGAGAATTATAGGGCCAACAATATCAAACAGCCCCCTGATCGCAGGCATGGGTCAAAGACCTGTTCCTCCTCCACTAAAGGCTGAAGTCACCGATGCTGGTAGGAACTTCAGGAACCACTTTTTCAAGTGGACTTTTTCAAGAGCCACATGGCCTTCCTGAGACGCATTACTCCAGTTTAGACTTGACGATGCCCAACTAGCTAAGTAAGGTTCAGGTACCTGCGATGGCCTCTGATTAGGATTATCCACCAGCTGATATAAGGTATCCCATGCCTCTGTTCACTTAGGGCTGGCAACCCAGAAGCAAACAGAAAACACAGCAGCAGATTCTCCCTCAACAGAGGCCCACCAGTGCAGCAAGTCCAGGATCCATAATCAAACTCAAATCCATAAACAAGTCCAGTCTAGTAGGTTTTTAAGAGTTATCCGTAGCTTCTTTATAAAACTTTGAAGGGGTCTGCAAAAAAGAACGGTTTGGAACAAGGCCGGATCTAGGGGGAGGGGTAAGGAGACAACTCCCCCTGCCCTTTGAGAATGCATGCAAGGGTGCACCAGGACCCTTGCATGCATTCTCAAAGGGCATGCATCTTCACAGGGTCCTGGTCAGCACCAGGACCCTGTGAAGTTGACCACTCCTCAACAGGTTTGAAAAAAGAAAGAAAAAAGTGGCCATAGATGACCAGATCAGTAGGCCATACTGAACTGGCAGCCCTCCCCTTCCGTTCCCTTCCAAAAGAGAATATCTCTTTTGAAAGGTACTAATGACCTGCACCACGAGTAGGTGGGGTCGGACATTAGGTGCTAGACCTGGCCGGTTCTGTGCATCATCACTAGGGATTGGTACACAACTCTCCTTCCAGTTTACGCCTAGCTACCATTTACAGGCCCAGATTTACAGGCCAGGAGTGTATGACTTCACTCTGAGTATTTGGAAGAAGTAATCGTATTTATTAAGCATATTTTACAAGAATTGTTTTTTAAACCCCACTAGAATGAAGACGAAAAATGTGTATTGCTTTTGCGTATTTGTGTCAAAATTAGAATAATTTCGGAAAAATGCATTACTCGTCAAAAGTTAAGAACCGGTCAATTAAAATGCTAATATCTAGGAATATATTCCGACAAATTCAATCAAATTTCGCAGAAAAATACAACAATAATGTTGTGATAATTGTTGAAAATTTAGGCCAAACTGATTTAAACAACTCTAAAGAAAACGAATAAAAGAAAGTACGTGAAAGACAGGAGGTGATTTAGAATACAAAATGTAGAGTCAACAGGGGAGATAATAAAGAGAATTCCTGTAAACTCCCCCACACACACACCCCATCATCACGACCACCACCACCTCCACCACCTCTAACAAACACTAATGCAGGTTTGGCAACGCCGATTCATGCTCTCAGTAACATGATCCAGAAATTTGGAGGAATATCAAGTCCATTTAGCAATAAGAACAGTTCTGAAGTCCTGGAGGAATTGAGGAGGGGTTCGAATGACACAATTAAGATAAATAGCTCACCTGCAAGGATTGTTTGATCAGACTCCAACCAGACTGTTAAGGGTTCTCTATCGTTTTGAATCTTCTACACTAGTGGTTCCTAACCAGGCTCGGATCTAGAAAAATATAGAGAGGGAGGGAAGCGCCAGGTGACGTAATCGAGATGGAAAAAGATAAAAGACTTGATTTCCATTGCAATATAACATTTTTGCTTTCATTTTAGGGTTTTTAAAAAAAATTCCTGAAAAATGCACCCTTGCATGCATTCTCAAAGGGCAGGGGGCGTTGTCTCCTTACCCCTCCCGCTAGATCCGGCCTTGTTCCAAACCGTTCTTTTTTGCAGACCCCTTCAAAGTTTTATCAAGAAGCTACGGATAACTCTTAAAAACACGCATATTAATTTTGGGTTGGGTTGTTGGGTTGTTTTACCTCTGAGCGGCACTTTTTTTGCACACAATGGGCTAAATGGCCAGGTCACAAGGACCTGAAGGATCAGAGAAGGTTGGGGGGAGGGGACCCACTGGAACAGCTGTTTAAGAGACAGATGGTATCCTCTCGTCAAGGCCATCCAGCGTGTTCTTTAACGTGCACAGGTTATGGCTCTTATGTACACGGGGCCACGGCTTAACGCCCATCCAACGGACGGCGGCCTTTCCAAGCCCATCGGTGTCCCCTACTGACCCTGGGCAGGGCGAGGAATTTTGCGGAGACAAATCTCAACGCTGACCCAATAATAATTTTGAACGTAGTTTTCGTGAGAGCCTCTAACCAAGAGAGATGTGTAAGTATGCATGTTAAAGAAATAAATAGAAATAATTTCATTTTTAGTATATATTACAATGAGATAATGGATTTTTTTTTAAATTAATATATACAAAAAATTTTGAGCGCAAATATATATTTATATCTAGATAAAACGTACGAAAAAAAAAACTTCAATATTGCGTTCATAGCCAGGTGGGATAAAATTATTTCTATGAGTAAGACAACCATTAATCAATAAACGTATGTGTAACCAAAATTTCAAATTTCAGAATAAAATGCGAAAATATCTCACATTTTTAGAACAAAAAAAAAATGAAAACGACCAATAACAAATAGTCTTCCAACAACTTCTTTTTTTACTAGTACCTATGACAATAACTTCTATTAATGAGTATCCTGCGCTTTGTTTTCTGTCAAAAGTTTATCAATATCAAGCTCGAAACAAATTACCGTGGACCACCTACTACGGCATCATGGACCACAGTGGTTCTCGGATCAGAGATTGGGAATCAATAATCTAAACAGTTTGGGAATCAATAATCTAAACAGTTTGGGAATCAATAATCTAAACGGTTTCTTTAAGGCATCATGAAGCAATTAGCTGTTTCAGACTGGCAATGTAGAGTTTCGGTTTAAACGATCGAGGGTATACGAAAATACGCCTATTATAAGTTATGTGTTTTGCGTATTTCGTGACATTTAATCAAGATTTGCATGTTGATTTTTCTAAACTGAACATTAAATTATCTAGAGACATCAAAAACGTTTAGTTACTTCTAATGATTATTTTTAAAAAATCACATTTTAGTTATCCATGCTTAACTCTTGACGAGGAGTGTACATACAGGAATAGTGTTATGCTCCATTCCGGTTCAATTTAGCCATTTTCCTCCTCCTTTTCTCCTATTTTTTCAAGGTTCTGGATATCCAAAGAAGTGGTTCTGGGTGAACAACAGTCACAAGACAATAGTCTTCCCCACATAATAACTATGTGGCCTACTTGTTTATAAATCTACTTTGGATTGCGTCCACGTTTAATTTGTCTATCCCTGCTTTAAAATGAGAAATTATACATTCTTTGCTAAATTTAATTTATTATTTTTTAAAGGGAAGTAGATGCTCCCCTAAAAGAAGGAAGGAGATAACCTAGAAACTGTATTGTGCTTGTCCTGGTTTCTCATATAACTTGCAAACAATACTCGAATATACAATCATACCATCCCAGGACTCGAACCCAGCTCCCTGTAACTGTAGTGTCATCGTGAGCCAAAGCGAAACAACTGAGACACTGAGGCAACAATCTAAGTAATATGTTTGGTGATGAGCATTCTTCACTTATAAATAGGAATCTTATACAACGTATGAAAAAAAAATAGTAAAATACACACAGAAATTATTTTTTGAATAATAACAATTAATTAATTAACTTTCAGTGTTCGTAGCAAATGTCTTATAAATAATTCTTTATGATATATATATTATTTCTTAAATGTATCTTTCAAAGATTTTCTTGACACACCAAAAAAATAACTAACGCCATCAAAATCGCACTACATTTCTGCTTTTCCTTCCATTTCCTGAGCAACGAAGTCGTTTTAGATTTTTCACTGTTTTGGCGATCGCTATGTATACAAATAGCTGCCATTCTCAGCGCAATTTCTTTGCATTTTAGCCTTGGCTCGCGGCAGATCACGGTTAATGGCCTTTCTTGACAGATTTAGGCAAGAGAGAAGAAGTAAAGAGAGACATAGGCTTGGAGAAAGCGGTACAGGTGATCGCAGAAACAGCCGCCTGAAGAAGAGCAAACTTCCATTACCACTCTCATGCGTCCTCTGATGACCTATCATTCTTCGGAAAGGCGGAGGAATTCAAGGGTTAATTATCTTCCTCCCGGTCTGTGTCCTGCGATGGTCTTCAAGCAGCATCACCAGTCGCGAGTGGGCGTCCTCCTATCAACAACGGGTAGGTGACAAAAGCAACGACGAGCCCAGTATTTGTGTGCAGTGAGGCAGAGTCTTTCGATAAGGCTCTCCATACACACACACACATAGCCTTCCTCCCTACGGCTAGGCCTGGAGAATGGCTCCCTTGGGGTGTGTGAGTCAAATTTCTTCTGCCTCCATCACGGAGACATTGAATTTTCCCGGCAAGACCAAATATCTCTCAACCGAAGTCATGTTCCTCTGCCGGGAAGACATTTTTTTTTCTTTTCGTTACGTGTCAAAACAGAAAAGGAGCTGTAGAATTCTGTCACAACCATTCAAAGCTGGAATTGGTTAAAAATTTCGCTTTTCATTTTTAAACGTTGGGTTTTATTAAAATCTTCTTTCTTTAACATTCCACCATTAACTGCTATCTACTATATTGCAGCTTGCTATGTGCATTTTGTATAGAAATATTAGAAGCGGCTCGTGTTTATTATTTCTACGAGTTAATCGTCATTTTAGAGTCACTATCGAAATTTTATTGAATTCAGATAATTTCCCACAGTTTCTCCCAAAAATAAACACAACTGTTTTAAACTGAACACAAGTTTCTAACCACCCGAAAATATTAATTTCCATTAAGTGGCATGGGTATATATAAGGAGGGACAAAACTACTTCGAGAGCAGGATTCGCTTCTTAAGCCATAGGTTGTCCTGAGATGATCTCTGGCTTAGGCTAAACAAAAATTAACGCCCCCTGCGTCTTTGTATTGAAAGCCGACATGCAATCATAATAAATCAAACTCGAAAAATTCCCAATCTATCTTGGAAACTTCTACTACATTCTGATAAATTTCCTTGTAGGTTGGGTTTTTTACCTCTGAGCGACGTTTCTGTTCACACAATCGGCTAAATGGCCAGTTTACAAAGACCTCAAGGGCTCATAACAGCTGTTAGGAGACAAATGAAAGCCTCCCGTCGAGGTCATCCAGAGGAGAGCTTACCTTGTGCCCCCTTTTAGCATGCACAGGGTACGGCTCTCTTGAATACTGAGGGGCTACTACTTTTAATAATAATAAATACATCCCCATAAGGACGGGGTATTTAGAGTATGGGTATAGGGATTGTTTTCTTAAGACCCGTAGGTAATTTTTATTTTCTTCATTATTAAGCAGCTGAGAGATTACGATTTGTGACGCACACGTTTAGCAATTACTGAAGATATATAATTTAAAGGAGAAATTGTCTTTCAAATGTCAATTTGATTATCCAAATATTTCATTAGCATCTATCCATATTCAATAAGTTATTCCGAAAAACAAAAATTTTGAATGTCTACAGATGGATGGACGGAAATCAGGAATCACCATGGCCACTTAAAACTGATTACTACACTGAAATCACAATTTCTTATACTATACACCACACCCATCCACAAACTTTCCCTATTCCTCCACAACAACCAGCAAAAACCCCTTGCGATTGCGAGATATAAACATGTCAGCAACCTACCCAAGAGAGTGCACCGGTAACTGTTATGACGCCGGTACACTACCTTAGGATATAGGTGTATACTGTCTCACGTGGGAACCAAAACTACATCAAAACCGACAAAACCTGTAGTTGTCAGGGAAAATGTAGCTGAATCAGTCCATTGATGTTCGAGGAGAGCCCCGCCTCTCCCATCGTTGGAACAGAGGGCCACAATAAGGGTGATAATGTCAGCATTCAACAAATGGGCAACTATGAAGTTTGCACAAAGACCATTCAACTTATGATGACAAGTGGTGCCCCACATCGAGTGTCCTAGTTAACAGCAGTCACAGGACTATGAGGCTGCATTGCATGAAGGAACATTGTAAACAGACTGTGGAAGACTGTAAATGGGGAGATTGATCCGACGAATCGAGGTTCCAACTACAACACATTGGTGGAAGGTTGTGTTTGTGGCATAGACCACATAAGGCCATAGATCCCAACTGTCAGGTGGGGTATTACAGGTCGGTGATAGCAGTGTAGTATTCTGGGGTGTGCTTAGGTAGGTCATCTTGGGGCCACTTGTACCTATTGAGACTGCCAGCACTGCAAAGGATATGTTGATGTACTTGCTGACCACCTACACCAATTCATGGCTATCCATTTCCCACAGCAGGATAAGTGTTTTCAACAAGACAAACCCTGTCTAATCACTCCTGTTTGGTGAAGGACTGGTTGGAGTATTGCAGTGAGTTCACAACCTTTCAATGACCCTCTCACTCTCCAGATATGAACCCTATTGATCATCTGTGGGACAAAGTGGAGTGATGCATTCAAGTCTGAAATCGACCACCTGCAACTCTCGGTGCTTTACAAACAGCTGTCCTAGAGTCATGGGCTGCAATACCACTCAAATATTTTCAACACCTGTTAGAGTCCATGCCATAATGTGTTGTTGTTGTTGTGAGGGTGAAAAGTGAACACACACTGTCATATTGGGACGAGTGGTGATAGACTCTCTAACTTCTTTTTTTTTAATTTCTCTTCCAATTAATTATTTCAATTAATTAATCTTCACCCGTGATCCTTGGTGAAACCACAGATCTGTGGGTTTTACACCAGTGCTTAAATGCGAGTTAAGAGTTTATGTGCACCAGATGTGATGCTGACTCAATAAAGAAGTAAAATATGCCGATACACTATGTAGAGGACAACACACCATTTATTCACACTATATACATTCACATACATATATACACAGTCGCATCAGAATAATATGACCATCTACAATTCGTATTATTAGGGAGGTGGTCATATTATTCTGATACAACTGTATACCGTATATATATATATATGGGAATGTGCTAAATTCTGTGGGACTTAGCTGTGCTCAATACTTCGTTGGAGAAATGGTTTAAACCAATATTCTTTAGAGACTGCTTTGCTTTTGCAGGCATTCACTTAATGAGGTAGAAATCTGTACTTACCCTTACGAAAATAGCTTTATAGATCTCAAAACTCGGAGAAACTACTAACTTGGTTCGCACAGAAACGAACCCTGCTCCTTTAGGGTTTTCAAGAATGAGCGAAGTCACTTTGATGCGCTACGTGACGTGACTCCTCGTGAACACACGCTCTCATAGTGGGACAACTCATAGTGGTGACTCCTCGGTTCCTCTGTTCCCAGTAACTCTTTTATGTTGTTGTTTCTTCATCTTATCGACACGCTTCTTGGTTACTCATACCCTAACCCCTCTGGCTACAAGTGGGGCAGAGCGATGGAAATACCATGAAGACATTTAGTGTGCTCGCTTCTTTGAGCATATGGAAAATCGCACAGCTTGGCTACAAATGACGACTAATGAGCAACACTCCCATTTAAAGCACTGCTGAAAATACACTTATAACATAGATATAATAGCATTGAACACGATAATAAAATAAATTAGAGGAATACGTCACATGCATTATTAGGTGAGTGTATATAATTAACTGTCCTTTCAGTATATCATTTGATGGGTTGGGTTGTTTTACCTCTGTGCGGCACTTTTTTACACACCATGGGCTAAATGGCCACGTCACATGGACACCGAAGGCTCAGAGAAGGTTGGGGGAGGGGACCCACTGGAACAGCTGTTGGAAGGGAGATGGTAGCCTCCCGTCAAGGCCATCCAGCGTGTTCTTTAACGTGCACAGGGTATGGCTCTCCCGCACACGGCGCCACGGCTTAACGTCCCATCCGACGGACGGCGGCCTTTCCAAGCCCATCGGTGTCCCCTACTGACCGTGGGCAGGGTGGGAAATTTTGCGGAGATAAATCTCAACGCTGACCCAGCTGGGACTCGAACCTGGGAACTACAGATTACGAGTCTGGCGCGCTACCGACTGAGCCACCCCCGCCCCATATCATTTGATGAAGTTCACATTCAATAATTCAAGACCTCGTGTTATTTATTGGCTAAAGGAAGCACGTCGTAATGGGGAATATCGCGATATTAAGATCATCAGAATGGACACGCAATATTGGAATTTACAATATATTTCAGTAATTTAAAATAATTTCTTTTTCCATTATTTTTATGAGACATTCACCGTCGATTGGAGAAATATAAGTTAAAAATCTATCTAACAAATCACGATTTAAACCAAGGATGCTCAAAAGGTCGATTCCAATATTCCGGTTGAAGTACGAAACCATTTTAACTGGGCAAAGATTTGCTCATTTCGTAGAAGATGATTGCAATCTGTTATTCCCAGTTTCATGGGCCTACGTTATATTTTCAGCTATAACCCACGTTCTGACATAGGCGAAAAAGGGGATACAAATAACTTCGAAAAACCTCCGTTCACTGGAGAGGATTTAATTGTATTCAGGAGAGCCTGGAATAGCCTTAACAGGAAACTTTTGTCTTCCTAACCAGTCCAGTAGATTTCCATCTCTGAGCTCTTGTAGTCCTCGTGACCTGACCATTCAGCCCGCTGTGAGCAAAAACGTCCTTCACAGAGTGAAACAAACCATGTTGGGAAAACAAAGTTTCTTTTTAAATTCCTATACAGGGTGATTCAAAACTTATCGTTCAAGTTTCGTGGGGAGGTAGGGAATACGTCAGGAAACCGATTTCACATAGGAAAGTATGTCCGCAAACGTCATCTACATGAACAAAATGGACAAGTAAAGTGAACACAAGGAAACAGTACAGTTAAGTGGTAACGAATGTGACTTTTATTCCAACAAGGTAAAGTACAGGTTCACAGTAGGTGCTCAAAATTGCGACCATTTACACGGACACAGGATTCACAGCGCCGTTGCATTGACCGCCGAACATTTTCGAAAACGCCTGGCATATCACGGACAATGCCTGCGGCGGCCACTATTCGTGCAACAAAGTCCATTTCACTGTCGACGGGGGTCTCGTACACATGGTCTTTCATGGCCCCCCACAAAAAGAAATCCATGGGCGATAATTCAGGTGACCTGGGAAGCCAAGCGATCGGTCCACCTCTACCGATCCATCGAGCTCCGAATGTTCGGTTCAAGTAATCACGCACAACAATTGTGCTATGGGCTGGAGTCCCATCATGTTGATACCACATATCTCGACGGATATGCGCAGGAACAGCGCCCAGAAAAGTCGGTAACACTGTCTCGAGAAATATTAGGTATTTCCGGCCGTCCAATCGGGGCGGTAGCAAGTAAGGTCCCAACAAACAGTCACCAATGATTCCAGCCCACACATTTACGGCAAAACGATGTTGCGCAGCGTGACTTCTCGTACCATGCGGGTTGTCGTAAGCCCACACATGTGAATTGTGTGTATTGAACACACCTTCACGAGTGAATGAAGCTTCATCTGTAAAAAGGACAGAAGCTGGAAAACTGGGGTCCACGGCACCTTTCTGCATGAACCATTGTGCAAATTCCACATGCTTCGGATAATCGACAGGATGCAGTAACTGCACCCTTTGCAGATGATAAGGATGCCCACGTTCCTCGTACAGTATCCGCCACACTGCTGACTGAGAGACCCCAAGCTGTTGAGCAATAGCTCGTGTGCTGGTATTCAGATTATCTTCGATGGACTGTAGGACTTGTTCTGCGACATTGACAGTCCGCGTCAGTCGTCTTCTCCCCGTATCCTGCATGTTACTGCGCAGTGAACCACATTCGCGCAGATTGCGATGCACACGTGCAAACATTTGATGCTGCGGTATTCTTCTGTTGGGGTATCGGTCTTCGTAAACTTGCCTAGCTCGGCGGCCGCTTTCGCCAGCTGCCCCATATGCGAGATGCATATCTGCTAGCTCTTGATGCGTAAAACGATTCATCTTATCACTAGTAAGTCAGCTCGTACACTGATGACAGCGGGAGTGGTCGGGCGAGCTGTACACTGGTTGGGTACACATAGCGCCCTCTACATACGCATGCGTACATTTGCGGACATTCTTTCCTATGTGAAATCGGTTTCCTGACGTATTCCCTACCTCCCCACGAAATTTGAACGATAAGTTTTGAATCACCCTGTATATCTCTTTGGGTTGTTAAGTCTGTGTGTTTTACCTCTGAGCGGCACTTTTTTGCACACCATGGGCTAAATGGTCAGGTCACATGGACCCCAAAGGCTCAGAGAAAGTTGGGGGAGGGGACCCACTGGAACAGCTGTTGGGAGACAAATGGTAGCCTCCCGTCTAGGCCATCCACCGTGTTCTTTAACAGGTATGGCTCTCCCGCACACGATGCCACAACTTTACGTCCCATCCGATGGACGGCGGCCTTTCCAAGCCCATCGGTGTCCCCTACTGACCATGGGCAGGGCGGGGAATTATTGCGGAGAAAAATGTCAACGCTGACCCAGCTGAGACTCGAACCTTGCGAGATTATAGACCGGAAAACTCGGAGAGACTACTAACCTGGTTCGCACAGAACCGAACCCTGCTCTTTTAGGGTTTTCAAGAATGAGCGATGTCACTTTGATGCGCTACATGACGTGACTCCTCCTTTCCCAGCAACTCTCTACGCTGATGTTGTTGTTTCTTCATCTTATCTTCATGCTTCTTGGTTACTCATATTCTAACCCCTCCAGAGAAGGTCCATGTAACCTGGAGATATTAGATTACGAGCCCGGCGCATTACCGATTGAACCACCCCAGCACCTATCTCTTTGGGAAATGGAAATTTAGAAGAGAAGTATTGTTTAAATCAGTCGCGGCTCATTGCAAAAGAACTTGAGGATCATAAAACATGCCCTCGGTCAGTAGGGGACATCGATGAGCTTTGAAATGCTGCCGTCCATCGGATAGGATATTAAACCATGGCTCCGAGTGCGAGAGAGCTATACTCTTTGCCGTTAAGGAACACGCTGGATAGCCTTGACGGGAGGTTACCATCTGTCTCTTAACAGCTGTCTGTGTGTCTCCACCTCCCCAAACTCCTCTGAGCCTTCAGAGTTATTTCGTTTATTTTGTGATATTATTTTCTGATACGGCTATTTAGCCCATTGTGTGCACAAAACGTGCGCTCAGAGTTAAAACAACCGGATCCGGATGATAAAACGAATTATAACTATACAAAATCTTACTCATTTCTTCCAATTTTTTGACCAAATATTTTTAAGTGCGAAGTAAACGATTTTGCCAGTTCATAACAATCTTTAAAAATATATACTTTTTTAATCAAGATATTTTCTTGATTTTCAAAAATATTATGTTTTTTTTTTAAATCCATTACTTCAGAAATGTATGTTTTGATTTAAAAATAGAGAATTTTTCCTGTCTTTAAGGATATAGTTTTTTATTTATTTTTAGTTTCTCCTCCCTAAGTTTGGTTTTTTCCAGGTTTAAACGTTTAGTTAATTTATTTTATAATTACATTTTCTTCTAATTTCCACGATTAGACTTACAAATTAAATGTGTTTCCTTATACACCCTTCAATCATTTTTCGCCGTTCTAAATCGAACAACGTACGTGGTACTCTTTTGCGCAGAAAAGCCTGATTTCATTTCATCCAAGTAGTCAAGAAACGTCACTTTCCGAAATTCATGTTTTAAATTTTCACGTTAGCTCTCAGCTCAAGAGAATTATTTTTGTCTAAGCGAGTCAGTATTAATTCCAACTTTTAATTTCCCATTGCATGACAGCTTGTGTTTATATTCAGTGCCACGAAGTCGCCAGCGGTAAATGAAATTCTCTCTTTCCACCCTACACTAGAGAACTCGACGAAGGTGCCCAGGACGTACAGTTTTGACAGCGGCGACAAAAAGATGCATACTCCGCCAAAATCAATACAGCTGTCGCTGATTTCCTGTGTTATGAATAGGGCGGATCTGTTTTGCTGACACGTGGCGTTCGTTGGTGATATCATACAAAATGTTTGTGACAGGTGACATAAATGGAAATGTCGATGAAAGGGTGGATTTCCGCTGACTTTTCTGCTTGTCCAAATAACCATTACTTTTCAGAGCTTTTGAATATTCTCATTTACACTGCAAATGATTCATCGATTCAAGTACGTTATATGGTAATAAGCAAAACTATGTTAATTCTAACTCTGCAAAATTGATGTTTTAGCTATCTTTAAGTTAAAGCACCTAAGCAACAAATAATTAGCCATTAATATGTAAAACGGTGAGATTAAGTTTCATTGTCGAAACCGAAATCTCCAGAATAGAGAATAGAGAAGTTTCGATCTGCGAAGAATTCTGAAAGCCAAATGTATTGGCAATACTCCTGATTAAAATGATAAAGGTGAGAACAATAACAGTGTCATCGCTGAAGGAGAAGTTAACTTGCTTCGTGAAAGGAATAAGAATTATCTTAAAAATGATCATGGTAATGATTACTTGATTAGGATATTAGACTAATTCAAAATGTTGTTTATAACAGCTACAATTCGGATTCTTTCAGGGGAAGAAAGGGCATTATATGAACATGGGATTTTTCCCATTAGAAGCAAATCGTTTTGAAATATTTTATTAAAGATACACATTACACTCTTTAATGGGGTAGGGGGTGGCTAGGTCAGTAGAGCGCCAGAATCGTAATCTGTAGTTTCCAGGTTCGAATCCCACTATGGGCCAGCGATGAGATTAATCTCCGCCAAACCCCCACCCTGCCTTCGGTCAGTAGGAGACACCAATGGGCTTGTCAAAGCTGCCATCCCTCGGATGGGACGTTAAGCCGTGGCCCCCTGTGCGGGAGAGCCATAACCTGTGCACGTTAAAGAACACGCTGGATGGCCTTGACAGGAAGGCTACCACCTGTCTCCTAACAGCTAAATGTCCCTTTCCACCAGCTTCTCTGAGCCCTTGGGGTCCTTGTGGCCTGGGCATTTAACCTATTGTGTGCAAAAAAGGGCCGTTCAGAGGTAAAACAACCTAAAAACAACACTGTTTATATATAGCAGTATGTTCAACATGTCGCATAACGATATCGGCCATGAACCCAAACAATGGTGATCCCATTAGTGGTGACTCCCTCTCTCTGGACCCATGGCCGCTACAAACCAGTTAGATTTGGTGGCCATGACCAACGCCTCATGAACACTAAAGTATACTTGGCCAGGGGGCCTGGCAAACCTTAAAAAAATCCGAGTTAAGTATCGACAGGCCCATCCCCCAAGAATAATGTAGTGTTCACGAGGTGCTGAACCTGGCCACCAAATCTAACTGCTTTGTAGTAAACGGGTGGCCATGGATCCAGGGAGAGGGGCTCCCAATAGGATCACCGCTGTCTGGTCTCATGGCCAATGTCTTTATGCGCCATGTTGAATATACTGCATTGCAAAAATCAGAGCTAAAATCTACTCCATACCTCCGTTACATAGATGATATTTTAATTTTCTGGGACCAAACAAGAACTTTTCCAATTTGAAACTATTAGCTGCCATGAATAAATCAATGCACAAATGAGTCAGTTTAATGTATGTGAGAAGCAAAAGAATTATTTCGTTACCGATTCTGAAAAGCAATCACAGTTGAATAAACAGCAAGATAATTGAGATTTCCGAGAAATCTGTAAAAATAATACTATGGATAGAAGTAATGTCGCTCTTTTAACAGTTAATAGCAAGTAAATGTAACTGAAACGTTTTATTTATATGACCACAACGAAACGCATAAAATTTCAAATGCTAACTTCCGGACATCTACAAGCTACGATCCGCCGAATTTTGAAAAATTTTTACCTCGATCTGAACTTTAACTTCCATCAAGAAATTCTATCAGGTAACCGAAAAAGTTCATGCGGTTCATGCGAAAAAGTTCATGCGGTTTTTGAAGGTAAAATTAAACCATACGTAAAAAGTGAATAAATATATTTTATTGAGGAAAGTAAGCACCAACACAATCTATAACCTTTACCCAACGAGATAAAGGTTTGTATATATCACTCCGGTAGAACTCCGATGTTTAGAGACAAAGAAAGCAACCAACTCCGCTTCCAGTGCTTCTCGGTTTCGGAATTGTCGGTTGCGTACATGATTGTCCAGCGACAAGAAATGATCTTGGCGCGATGTCCGTATTGGAAGGTGGGGTAGAATTTCCCAACCAAGGCTGTGGAGCTTGTCTCGGGTCAATCGCACTGTGTGAGTGCGAGGATTATCCTGAAGGACCATAACGCCTTTTCGATGAACAAGTACAGGTTATTTTTGGAGCGGTGCATCTGCAACACGTTGTAACTGTGCAGAGCACACGTTCACAGTGATTGTTTGACCAGTGGCAAAAAGCTCATAATGGAGGATACCAGCTGTAGTCCACCAGACACCACCACCAAGAAGAACACGACAAATATGTTTTGTTGGTGGATTCCTGGGCTTTGCTGTTGGGGTACAGGTTCACTGGACGACAACCAATGATACGAACGTTTGGTGTTCCTATAGACAATCCATTTTTCGTCGCACGTCAGCCTGTCCAAAAATGCCTCATTCTTGTATCGTGAAAGCAGCGATGAGCAGATCATAAGACGCTGGAGGTTGCTGTCGGCAGTCAGTTCATGTGGAATCTATTTGCTCAACTTCCAGACTTTTTCTAGGCAATGTGAATGCAAACGAATGGTTTCGTCACTTAATGGAACCTTTCTAGAAGCTCTTGGCACTCCATCTTGATGCCAGCCTTCAGTTCATTATCCGTCAATGAGGTCGGTCTTCCCTCGCGGGATACATCTTCAAGTGTCTCATCCCCTGACGCAATTTTCTGAACCACTTTTGGGCTCTCCGTTCGCTCACTGTGTTCTCTCCAAATGCCGTCCATATCTTGCGGGCTGCTTCCTCCGCTTTAGTTTCCAATTTAAACTCATTAAGTTAAGCACGCTCGAATTATTCGACGCAGACATGTTTTCGTCACCCTTCCCAATTTCACCGAACCGTTTTTCTCGCTTGCTACACATCAGCGAACTCAGCGTGCCACGTACTTTCGACTGTGTGTCGACGCATGCGCACCGCTTGCAATTGTGTTTACTTATTTTTCGTTGAAATGATAATATTGAAAAATCGCACAAACTTATTTGGTTACCGTATTTCTAAAACTAATACTTAGCAGTCAGCTTCAAGCAGCCATGGACTACTCTGGTCCAACCGACTGCACAATTCAACTCATCACATGCTTTTATTCTCAACTGCTGCTGTTGCATTTGGCCACTTCAGGACAATTCTAATAAGATTCTATTTGATATTGTCCCACCACCGTATTCTAGGTTTCCCTGTATTTCTGAGGTCTTTAGGCATATTCTTCATAAAATCTATTCGTTAATCTGTAGATCTGCAACAAACCAACGCAAATAGTTTCATATATCTCCCTCCACAACATGATTCTCAACGGTGGTTGATGACTCCTTTTCTAACCAGATCATTGCTTACACAGTCAAGCCACCTAATACCCAAGATATTGTATAAGTATCTAGAATCAAAATCATCTCTGGTTTGATCATCATCATCTTAATTTTCTTTCTGGTTTAACAAAAATTTAATTTATATTTGACCATGAAGGAACGCTGGATCATCAATTTCTGACTTTTCCCGATATCAACAACCCGAATTATCTTTGGTGAAAATCTTTAGAACTCTACCGCTTTTGAAACAAAGATAAAATTAGCCCTGTTCCAACCTATATCATTGACTCCCTAAATCACAATCATCTGTATATATACATAACATTCCGAGGAAATTTCTAGAATATTAGAACAGATGTAATAAAGAAGACATTGCAATGTTCGGAGAGAATAATTCCTACAAAAAAAAAGGAAACTGAAATGATGCTCTGGTCTGTTTTAGTTGAACTCATTTACTTACACGTAATCTGTAGTTCCTAGGTTCGAGTCCCAACTGTGTCAGGGTTGAAGTTTATCTCCGCTAATCCCCATCTTCGGTGGAAACAGGAACACGAATATACTTGTAAAGGCCGACATCCTTTGGATAAGTCGTGGTTCCGTGTGCAGGAAAGCCATACCCGTTGCACGCTGAAGAACCCGCTAGATTTGTCTCCTAACAGCTGCCCAATGGGTTCCCTTCCTTCAATCCTCTCTAAATCCTCAGAGTTCTTGTGAACTAATCATTTGCACATCGCGTGCAAACCATTGCCCCTCAGAGGTTAAACAACTCAAGCTCAGTTAATTGTCTCCTTCTATTTCCTCTTTCGCTGATTTTTTTTTATACTAGTTTCAGGCCTGATTTGTAATACTAAATCTTTGATACCTATAATGTAATAGTGAATACCTTAATTAACAAAGATTAAAAAAGCCTAATTATTAACCAAATGCAAAACCCAGTGGTGACTCGTGAGTTTCTAAACAGGTGGGGCCAGCATAATATGTGTACAGAGAAACCAACTAGGCAGGGGCGGTGATGGCTCAGGTGGTAATGCGCAACGTCAGCGATTTTCTCCGCCAACACAATTCTGTCCTCGGTGAAAAAAGGAACATCGATTGGATTGGAAAAGAACATATATATAGGCACCTGTAATGAAATTTCCATATCCCGATTATATTATGGCTTATGTCAGGCATTGATCCTAAGATTTAGTTTCAGGGTGGGGGTGGATTCGAGAATTTAGCCTCTGGATTGAGGGTAATACTTAAAGGCTTTCTTGTAATATTTCGCGCTGATAATTAAGGCACTCAATACAGTTTCGAGTCTATTACTTTACTAAATATTTATTGAAATGTAATAAAACGGAGAAGATATTTTAGAGAATATCCATGTAAAATATTATTTTTATTATTTATTCCAATTCGGGATTTAATATTTAAGTGCATATATATATATTACAGATATGTTGGTGGGGCCACTCCTCTGACCCCTAATGACTCGTTGCCAGTGGCAAAACCTCTTTTGTTCACCAAATGCAAAGCCGTATTAATTGTTATTAAGGAAATACTTGGAAAAAATGGCTACCGTACAATTTTTCTAATCTGGGTTAAACTTCTAATAAGCATAAGTCCTTTTCCAACATCGAGACGTGATTGATTCTTTCTTTTAATATTCCTGAAAGCAGAGACTGACTGCTCTCATAAATACGAAGCAGAAAATCGAAATAAGGTGTCGATAGGTTTGTCTGCTATTGAAGAATAACATTCGTACACAGCAAGCCACAAAAAATTGAACGGACTTTCATCAAAATCCTTTTCTTGAACACTGAAAGCCTCAGTGGAAATTTATTCCAAAAGAGTAAAGTATCAATCGAAAGCGGAGGAAAGGAATGTACTAACGCAGCTTCCAAAACTGATAAAGGTTCAGAATCAGTTGTCTTAAGAAAGTTATATTAATAACTCTTACTATTTGTAAAATGAAAGGAAATTTGCTGCGATCTCCCTTTCCGATTGATAATTTCTATGATAGCCGTTTCTCTCAAGCCTTTCAATTTGCAAGTTTATATCAAGTCGCCTTTATGAACTTCATTCTAATGTTCAAGTTATTTAATTTCAGGAATACTTCCAATATGTAAACTAGTTTCAATCACAAATATTTGTCGCAGTGTCTAGCTTCGAATTCAGATTTTTGCTTTCTAAATAATTCAAAATATTTTCACTTAAGTTTCAAATTTGATTTAATTGACAGAGGAACACGTAACAACTATTGTAGCTCATTATGAAAATAAAAACATTTTTCATGCACATTGCATATTGTTTCACACAGACTTTCCAACATTCTTATTTTAACTGTTAGCCTTGATAAAATTAACCATCTTTACACGGATTAGCCTCGGTATAATTAAGCATCTTTACACCGATTAGCATTGATGTAATTACCCACCTTTACACGGATTAGTCTTGGTGTAATTAACCATCTTTACAACTCCTTGAAGTACCGTTCTTAAGTCATCGCTGTTTTAGACCAGTGCCGTGTGCAGACCAAGGGAGGTCCAAGACGACTGACACCCCCCCCCACCACCACCACCACCACCACCTTCTCCATTTGATAAGTGTAATAATAGAAATGGAAGCAAAAAACAAAAATAAACAATGTACGAAATTTTTGCAAGAATATCTTTCATTACAAGAAAGTGATAAAAGAATAAATTGCATTACTTAGAGAGAACGATTTCTGAAAAAAATATTCAATAAAATCTTAGAAAACATTTTGTTTTGTTCCTGATCAATCTACAATACAGTCATTCCTCACCCCATCAATATCATTTCCATTCGTTTTCTCTCTTTTCTTGTCCTCTTTGTCAAAATAAAAACTACTCAATGAATTCCTTTCCATCCTCAAATCTAAGGACTCCAAGTTCATTAGCTTTTCCACTCACATCATTCTCCCATCAATCTATAGAGCAAACCTTTTTAGCAATTAGTGACTTTTTATATATTCTTCAAGGCAATATATTTTTTTAATAACGGTGCTTTCAAATTGCATCTTCTCGATTCAACATTGTTTTTACAATTACTCATAAGTGATAAGATTTAAACTTAACCAATTGTGTGAGTTCCGTATTCTTGGCTATTAAATCTGAACGAATTTCAAAATGCATTTTCAGATACTATGAGTAATACGTTTAAAGTTTTTTTATTCTTTTCCTTCTAATGAAATAAGAGGTTGGAAGGGTGTCTCCACTGAGTGATGATGTTTCCTTTGTAAATGCCTTTTCTTTTGGTACGTACTAAAGATTCATTATTTAATTTTCTCCCTCATTTACCACAGAGATTATTTTCATTATCCGGTTATTTTCATTATCTTATTTCATTATAGATTATTTTCATTATCTGATTATTTTCATCTCCGGTACAAGCAAAGCCAAACGCAACTAAAAAGTTATTTTTATTTTCGAACAGTACTTCCAAATCTACATAATAGAAAACTCCCTTTTCCTACAGTTTCCAGGTTCGAGTCCCACCTGTGCCAGCGTTAAGATTTATCGTCGCTAAACATCGGCCTTTCTCTCGGTCAGAAAGGAGACACGATGAGCATGGAAAGGCTGCCGTCCATCGGATAGAACGTAAAGTCGTGGCACATGTGCAGGAGAGCCATACCCAGTGTACGTTAAGAATACGCTAGAGTTCTTGACGGGAGGCTTCCATTTGTCTTCTGACAGCTGTCTAATGGGTTGCCCTTCGTCAACCTTCTCTGAGCCCTTGGGGTCCTTGTAAACTGATCATTTAGCCCATTATGTGCCCAAAAGTGCCGCTCAGAGGTAAAACAACCTAGCACTCTAGGGAAATTTATAGTATGTAGTAAAAATGAATATCCCAACATAAATTGTTAATTTTTTCAGTTTTATTTCTTATTATTGCGCACTGTTTTTCACTATCAGAACTCAAGTTAGTCTAAGGCACCAAATGGTAGGACTTTTATGTTTATTTCCCTATTTTTTTCTCTTGTTTTTCAATGGTGTTTCTGAGTGTGTGTGTGTGTGTTTTGCAGTTTCAGTGTTTCTTGTACCATGCAAGCAGAGTCGGATTTCCCATGAGGCACATTAGGCACTTGTTAAAGGCGCCGATACAACAGGGGCCCCCAGTGGCAGATTATAGTGTATCTGGAGTCCCTAGACGGAAAAGATTTCAGATGCCCCAACTGTCCGGGATTGGGTGGGTGTATTTGATTTTGGGGAGGGTTACACATTTTACAAAAAAATTTGCAACTTACGAATGGGAAAAATGCGTACAGGAGATTAAATAAACTGAATTGCAGAAATGCGTAAAAAAGATAATTCATAATGTTTTCTATAAATTTGCACATGCTGAAAAATAAACGGAAACTTAATTATAAAGAAAAATAAATATCTATTTATTTTAATGTATTTAACAAAATTCGCATCATATTTGGTATTAACCTAGGCAAAACCAGAGAAATGTGTACGTAAATTATACTGATTGTAAACTATTTTACTCAATAAATGTTCAAAGAGAAATCGGATTTTGGGGTCCCCATGAGTGTCGTGGTCCTGGGCGAGCGTTTCATGCGGTTATTGGGTAATCCGCCATTGGGAGCGGTAGCATTCAAGGAAACTCTTACTCAGGTATAAATTCACACATAAATCGTTAAGTTTTTCCATCGCGTTCGAAGGTTATGGTGGAACAACTGTTTTGACAAACATAAAAGCCGGAAAACAGACAAATGATGAGAGAAATTCAATAGGAAAATAGATTTTTAAAAAAATCAACAGATTAAAAAATTTAAAAAAACTTTATCTCCCTATATGCGCCCTAAAAAGTAGAAACTAATTCTAAAGCATATCGATGGGGTAGTCAAATCTATCTCCATATATGAGCCCTAAAAACTTGAAAATAGACCTTAAGCATATCGATGAGTTCGTATTCACTTCAAAGGAAGACAGGGCTCCAGCAATCTTTAGTGTATAAAACGGCGCCCTATCTTCCTTTGAAGTGAATACGAACTCAGTAATTGATTACACCATCGAGCTGCTTTAGGTTTATTTTCTACTGACAAAGAAAAAAATATGAATAAAAATAAAAAAAATTAGTATTATTTTTTATTTTCATTTATATTTTTTTTCTTTGTCAGTAAAAACACCTAAGTCCATGACTCATAAACATCGTCCACATTTTTATTATTATTACTAATCTTCCTATTACTTTCCACTTGTTATTTGTCGGTTTCTTAGTTATTCGGTTTATCGTCATTTAAGTTTGTCGATGTGTGGATTTTTCAAAACAGTTGTCCCACCATATCTTTCGAACGCGATGGAGAAACTTAATGATTTATGTGTCAAAGGAAAGCTTGTAACGAGAGAAATGTCATACGCTATAAAAAAAAATTTACACTCCTCCCATGCTTACTTCTCCCTAAAAAGGGGGAAATATTAAAATTACTGTTCTGCTACATCTCTAGAACGCAAGTAACTAGCTATACGTCAAATGAAAGTTTGTAACGCGCGGAGTGTCATAAAGCTATAAACTATTGATACCCCCCATGCTTTTTCCACCTAAAAAAGGGGGAAACTATGAAAACGATTGTCCTGTTGTATCCTCGAAAGGCGAGAACGGAAAGTAACTAGCTACGGTCACATGAAGGCTTGTGAAGCGGGGATTGTCATAGGATATAAAAAATTCACCACCCATGCTTTCTGAAAAAAGAGGAAGTATGAAAACGATTGTTCTACTATATATCCAGAACGCGAAAGCCAAAGTAACAAGTTGTATATCAAATGAAAGCTTGCGATATAAGGAGTGTCATAGGCTATAAAAAAATTTATCCCCCCCCCCCACAATGCTTTTTTCCTTCCTAAAAAAAAGAGGGAAAATATCTAAACGATGTTCAATTACGTCTTCGAAACACGAGAACGGAAAATAATAAGCTATGCTGCAAATGAAAGCTTGTGACTCAGAGAGTGACACAGACTATAAAAAATTGACCACCCATGCTTTCTCCCCCCCCCCCTAAAAAAAGCGGAAATATGAAAACTATTGTTCCGTTATATTTCCAGAACGCGAGTGCCGAAAGTATTGCCCACTAACTCGTGTTTAGCAACTTTCGTGTGCGGGGTACGATTCCCCTGACCATGATCAAAGACGTTCTCTCCCCCCCCCCCATATTTGCCCTTCGCCATTTTCTTCGTTGGTAGAGTTTTCAGCATTTGAAGGAAGATACAAACTGGTGTATAAAACTGGTGATACAAAACAGTGACTCCTGTTCTCGAAAATAATATTGTTTATATGGCAATCGAACACTCGGGATTAACATCATAAGAATAGGATGTAGCGACAAATATTAATGGCAAACAACAATTCTTATGGAAAATAACGCTTGTAGAACATGAGATTTTCATCTAGTATACTGCCCGAATTCAGCATGCACGGCAGCAATGAATGGTGCAACAACAGAGCAATTAGAACATTAAAAAGGCACATGGTGGCCCCATAAGGAGATTTTAATGATGCGGGGAATATCCCCACACACACTTTCAGGCACAGCAGATCAGGCTACCGTGAGAGAACAGGTGGACAAACAAATGACTTCAGCCGTGATATACTCTGGTCCCTGCATATTCAGAGAGGGGATTCAACTCTGTTGTCCTGCAGTGAAGAGCAGTTCATCAGTGTGGAGTTCCATTAAGTGCACATTAGTTGTGGCGAGGAAGGGCGACGCATTTAGGGAGATCTGTCAGTTAAAGAATCTACCTACAGGACACTTTTTCGTACAGCTAGGGCAGACTCTTTTCATTTCTTTAAGACAACGACTTTTCATCAGCAGATATTATCGGAGAACTTGATACTTTTTGGATGATAGGAGATTACGCCCCAATGTAACCCCTCTCTCAGCCAATTTAGTGATAAGGCTATCCATAGCCTCCGTAATTATTAGATCGGTCGAGAATAATTTCGTCCTCCCTGACACTTGCGCGCTACTCAGGCTCCCTCCCCACTTTTTGGTTGGTGTCGATCATGACAAAATAGAAGAAAGAGCATACATAAAAGGAAACATGATTTTACCAGCTTTGGACAGATAGTGTTCTCTACTCCAGTCTTCAGCTCATCATCCTAGTGCTTAATTGCTATTGCTTGAATAATTCCACGCACAAGATAGCAGTAGGCGATCCGTCCCTATGTTAGAAACTCCGAGGATCCCCTCCCCTCATTTTCACACACTCCAAAATGAAAAAATAAAAAAAATAAAAAATCTTTCAGAGTGTGCAATCCTGCTGAAAGGGGCTGAGCCGGTAAAGGCCATTTTATCTCTCATACCTTGCTCATCCACTTTTAAGTTGTAGAATTAGTATAGCATTTTAGGAATAAGGTTTTCGTTAAGAGAATAGTTAGGATTTTCATGGATTTGCTCATCCGTTAGTTTGGAACATTTACAAATCAGTTAGGAGTTGTTTTATGTGTATTTTGCTAGTAGAGTGCTTTGGTAACGATATTTAGAGTTGCTTTCAATTAGGAATAACCTTTATAAATAGAAATAGTTATACATATGTTATCTCTTCTGCTGTATAGGAGACTCATCAATAACTGTCAGGGTGACAACTGTAAAACTTATTTCATGAAACTTATACCTGTATTCAGGATCTTAAACCTTTTGATTTGAGTGTTAAATAAACCCAGTATCATTTTTAAAACTAATTGCCGGACTTGTGAAGTGATTCAAAAGTCATTTTATTTACTTGCCAATTAACAGAATTCCTTGCAGAGCTACGTGTCCGCTGTCTAAAAGGAAGGTGGGAGAGGGCATTAGATTGTCGCTGCACTGCTGCTTAGTCCTCTGAGTTTCAGAAGCTCAAATTTTTTGAGGACTTAGGGAAAGAGGAATTAGGCAGGTATCCCTATCATATGCGAAAGACAACAGTCAAATAGTCTGCTTTTGCTACTCTCTGCCGTTGCTCTCTGCTAGCTGGCACGCTCGTAGCTAATTTTGACTGTCCTTCGAGTGGAAATTATTATTTTTAAATTTCAGATTTAGCATATTGTAAAAGGTACCTATTTGATTTTATCATTGATGCCTAAGGTAACTTGTGGGATATGATTGTGTGCAGGATGATAGGGATGTCAGCCACAGTATCCACAGTACCTCATCTTCAATGGGTTCTACATGCTAACCATAAATTCTTGGTATGCCATATAGGATAATCACAACACAAACCATCATCGATCATACCTCGGCCAACAGAACGTTACATATCCCAACCTCTGTGTGTGTGTGTGTGCGGCAAATTGTTGCCATGTACCAGGATTTGTATAACACATTGGTGCCGAGACTTCAGGATTCACACTTGCGCAATCTGTGGTCCACACAAATTGTCACCATAACGTACTGGAATTAAAATCGTGTGGTGATCCTCTTATTCCAGTTTTTTCCAAACATTGGATCCTCACCTAGATTTATTGTGAGAATTAAAAGTTTTGGAAATTACAGGAAATATTTTGAGTCAGGAAAGTAAGGAGAAAAGGAAACTGTGACGTAGTTAAGAATGGTATTTTATGTTCATTTTGTAGAATTAAAGTGTTTGGAGTAGAATATTTTGTGTCAGAAAGTTGTACCTTGAGCAAGTTTTATTTTTCTAAGAATAGTCTGGCAAACTTTGATATTGAAATATTTAAGAGTACTTTTGTTTCTGGTAACTTCACAATTAAGTTTTTGAGAGTGATTTTGAGTTGTTCTAATGTGATAAATTGGGATCAGAGAAGTTTAATTGAGGTATTTGAGTTAAGAGTAAACTTATTCCGAATTTTTACAACCCCTCCCCCCCCCCCGGCTTCACACGACCCTTCCTAAAGTAAGCTAAACATGGAAACTTGGGAGATGGCAACAGAAACAGGAGCAGCACCAGTCTTGGCAGGTTTTGTGGCTCTTATCAATCCATATACAAGGGACAAGCTGACCTGGACTGCAAAGGCATTTGTAAAGCAACTGGAAAGTGTAGGAAAACTAGCTAACTGGCGAGATCCAGTCCCTGTACTAGAAATGTACAGGATGTATAATAGATGTCACTGATCATTATAGCCAGGTCCAAATTAAAGGGGACAACAGCGTAATTTGTTAATGAATTGCAACAGTTGAGGATTGAAACAGTGTTTGAGAGACTTAAACAAGTGTTGATTCCCTGTTTCGATGCAGAAGAACACTTAGCGGTGAGAGTACAGAAATGTCCAACATGTAGGCAACAGATAGAAGAAAGTGCACCTAAATATGCAGAAAGAGCAAGGACCTTAGCCCAGAACTTCCTGAAATGTGGTAGTGAGGACACCACAACCTATGAGGTCACTCAAGATCAAATCAGGATGCCATAGTTTGCAATAGGATTATTGCTGAAGCTTCAGAGATTTGCGCTTTCTCACAATCTGGAGACCTTTGAAGCACCAGAAAAGAAAGCAATACTTGAAGAGAGTAATCCTCAAGTATCACTCTCTTTCACCATTAACATAATACTCCAGTCTCAATTGGGCTGCATGGTTCAGTCAGTAGTGCGGTAGATTCGTATTCTACAGTTTTCAGGTTCGAGTCCGATTTGGGTCAACATTGAGATTTATCTCCACAAAACTTTCCTCCCTGCCCTGGGTCAGTAGGGGACACGAATGGGCTTGGAAAGTCTGTCTTCTTCAGATTGGCCGTAAAGCCATGGCCCATGTGCAAGTGAGCCACACTCTGTGCACATTAAAGAACACACTTGATAGCCGTGACAGGAAACTACCATCTATCTCGTAACAGCTGTCCAGTGGTTCCCATTCCCCCAATCTTCCCTGAGCTCTTGGAGTACTTTTGACCCAGACATTTAGCCTATTGTGTGTAAAAAAATGCCACTCAGAAGTAAAGCAACCCAACACAACCAGTCACAATTAAATCCCTGCTGAAGTTCAGAACCAAATTTATGTCCATTCACAACTTCATTCAGAGCTTTCCACCATCTATTCACAACATATTATTCCATTCACAAGGTAGGCAACGGTAGCGCCCAAAGAATTTTCGAAAAGGTTTTGAAAAAAACACTCCTTACCCACAACAGCTAGGAACCAGATCTGTTACCCCAACAGGGTTAGAACTAAATGAGACCATCCCATGAAATTTGGGATTGATCAGTCTCTTACCCATAGAACAACCAGGAAACTGACAGTTTATGCCACTCACGACGTCACACCTAATTGCCCACCCTTTCATTCATCCAGAATTACAGCTATTATATGTAATATAATATGATGATTGTTTCCGATGCTTTAAATTCAAATCGCTCATTTCTCATTTTGTTTACATAAGAAAGATGAACAGTTCTTACATATGTATCCCTTTGGCAACAAATACAGGTAGTTCCCGATTTACGCGATTTATTGATTTAGGCATGTTCTCAATTTGCGTGGTTCAAAATTTTGTGTTTACACAGTTTGAAACGAACGCCCTCAATCCTGGCAACTCTATTGATATCTCTATCAATCCTACAATTCTTTTGATAAACACCCACTTTGTAGGGGAAAAAAGAGAAGCTCACAACTCCCGGCATGTACCAGGATTTAGTTTCCGGGGGAGGGGCATAATTTTATTTTGGGAGATCTGAGAATTCAGTTTTGGGGAGGCTCAGAGAATTTACACTTGGGTGGGGGGGGAGCTCTAAGAACAAGATTTAAGTAAGGTATCTCAATTACTAAAATATTCCACTCGACAGGAAAGATTAAAATGATATTTCATATAGAATAAGATTTTTTTCTTCTATTTCTAGCGTCTGACATAAAATATGGAGCTTAAATAAAATTATACAAAGACAACTGTTTTTGATTTCAAAGCAGGTAGTTAAGTTTGATATTTCGTATATACTTAGTGCATTGCAATGTTCTCAACCCAAGGAAATTATGGCCTTCCCCAAAAAATTGGCTGTAAAATGTCTATTCATTGATAACTCTGCACATCGGAAATGCACTACTCCATTCAGAACTTCCGACATTCCATTCATAAGATAGGTGATGGCGTTTTCAATATCGACCCACTGCAGCTAGGAAACTGATCTCTAAACTCTATATAACCAGAAGAAGGACCACCACACCATATTCGGGCCTGATCAGTCTAGTACCAGTGAAATTACGGGGAGCCGAAACTGTCACCTCCTGGTGATGTCACCTCGAAGTTAATGACTGTCCATGCACCCATTCGGAATATGTCCACTACTCTGAATCATTATATCGAGGCCTGAGTGACACCGGGCAATTCTATTAGCAAATCTATGCATATAAAATACAGTTTGTGTGTCTGTTTGTTCAACATCTCCTCCTAGACGGTTAGAGTTAGGACCACCAACTTCGCGTACAGCCTCATCTCAGAGTATGCGGTATATTGTCAGGGTTTGGACACCCAAAACTAGGTCCTCCCCCAAACGTTGGCCATGAAATGTCTATCCATTGATTTGGTGCATCGCTAATGTGCTACTCCATTCATAAGGTAGGCAATTGCAGTGCCATCAGAGATTGCAGATACTTCTGGCAGGTTCAATCCTGACCCACTGCAACTGGGAACCAAATCTTTAAACCCTGTGTAGCAAGAACTAAGTGGGGCCACCACATCAAATTCACGACCAATCGGTCAAATACCTGAGGAATTGCTAGAAGTCAAAATCTTTCACTATTGGTGATGTCACCCCGAATATGAACGAGTGTCCATGCAATGGTTACGAATATGCCTGCTACTCTGAGTCATTATATCGAGGCTAGCAACGCTGGACAGTTTGGCTTATAAATAAATGAAATCGAAGAAAATATTAAATATTAGTTTCTCTTAAAGCACGATGTTCATCTACAAAATGTAATAATAAAGCACGTTTTATAGGTCAATTACATTGTTCATTGCTAGTAATCTGCTCATTTTTCTGTAATGATGTACAGACCTGGCCAGGCATAACATTAAGTTCGATCCCATCTTCTTGTACTGCAGGTGCCTTTCAAGGAGAAATTCTCTCCACTGAAAGAGAATGTAAGAGGAAAGGACAGACGAGTTTGGAATTCTGTCCGCTTTTTTTTTTCCTTTTCACCCTTGATCAGGAATGGTTAATACCAAAAGATGTAGATATTGATCACTCAAACATATCCGACTTTCGACTAGCTATAATTTTGATTTTTTATTAGAGAAATATGGAGATATTGCAGAAAAGCACAAATAAACAATCTAACAAATCTGACAACTGAATCTATAATAATCCTTTCAGTACCATACTTGCCCAAAACGGCAGATATTTTAAATTAACCAGGCCAATAAATGCTATTCCTTCCTCTCCACTACCTCCTACATGAAGTTTCGGTCGTTTTATTCCATAGATATTTTTAGTTCCAAAGAATATATATTTTGCCCCTTTGTTTTACTGCTCTTTTAAAAAATACTCATCCTCTTTTGTCTATATTTTTTAACAGGCATATTTCGTTTAGTCTGTAAATTGTAGCTAGGTAGTCACTGGAACGAGAGCTTTGCACCAATTCCCAGTATAATGCACAGAACAGGACAAGTATAGCATAAAGCCCAACCCCACATTCTCGTGGTGCAGACCATTAGTACCTTTCAAAAGAGAGAAATTCTCTTGTAAAAAGAAACGGAAGGGGCGGCTTCCACATCCCTAATCATCTTCTACATCTAACACTGGAAATTCCACTGATGGGGATTCGAAAAATGTAAATATTAATATTTTTGCGGAAAACATTTCGCCGACATATGAGATTCGAACCCGCATATCTCCAGAAACATGTCAGAGTATTCTAACCTTTCAAACTAACACCGATTTTATTCACAAAAAACATTTATTGATTTATAGACGTTTGAACGTCTACAGATAACCTGAGATTATCAAATATTGTTTAAATCATTAATATTTTGTTAGTGCCTGTAAAACAGAAAATATATATATTGTTTCGTTTATTTCTTTAAAAAAAAGTTTCATTTTCATACCCCCTTTTGGCTAAGACGGCAAAACCTTGTTTTCATTGTAAATCTTCTGACCATAACACTCTACTACCAAAATTTCAGATTAGTGAAAATAGTTTGTTTTTATAAACAATTTCGTGTAAATTTCGTTAATTATTTTTGTGTAAATAGTTTCGTTCGAAATTTTAGCATTTTCCATCTTTTCCCATCGCTAGAAGGAGCTATTAAAGTATTGAAATTTTTCAAAATTGTTAATGGCAATATTTGTTCAACACCTATCTAACCCAAAAATAATTTTTCATTTAGCTCTAAAAGTAAAATAATTGATTGTCAGATATTTATGACAATTAATTATTTTGATGGACAGATAGGTGGAAAGACAGATGGACAGACAACAGTTAACAAAAAGACGGACAGACAGACGAACATATTGGCATAGGCAGACGACAAAGTGAAAACATTAACTCGTTTTTCAAACGAACCTTAAAAGAAATTATTTGTTGGTTTTCAGTTAGCTTATTTCACTTTTGCAGCCGATTGCCGTCTTCTGATGGAGATGGAGTTTCTCCGAAAAAAATATTCATTAATTTATTTCTTCGACTGAAATTTTTACACCCTAATGCAGCGTAATGAGGCATTCATAAAATATGATAGCTTTTATATACAAAAAAAAGTGGTAGAAATGTATAAAACTGGAACAACTAAGAAGTTTTAACTTGGTACGCACACTAACTCATAGGCTTTCGTCTCACGGTAAGACAAAACATGGCGCCCATAAGCTATGTGACTCAATCAACCAATGACAGTAATCACCGAGATGGCCAGCCTCAAACCATGGAACATGCATCCAATGGAACTGTAGATCCCTCACAAACAAAATCCCTGACATTAAATCAATCACTGACCAACACATTGTTCCCATTCTGGGAATTAATGAGGCCAAATTGACAGATAACTTTCAATTTAGACCCTACATAATACACAAAGCCATTACAGACAAAACCTATTCAAACTCCACCACATTAGTACACAAAAAATTCCCACACTGCATCATACCAATCACCACTAAATACACTTACATGGACATAGTTGGAGTTAATATTAAAATCCAAAACACTCTCTTTAACATATACAATACATACTTTTACCCACATGAACACATAAACTCCAACACATTGATTGATGACTTCACACACATTTTTTCCCTCTCCCCAGGACCTAATATTGTTCTGGAAGACTTTAATGCCCACAACATCCTCTAGAGTAGCAAACATACAAACCTCAGGGGCACAATCATTGAAACTATCACACAACATTTCAACTTGGCTATACATAACGATGGTTCACCCACCTTCACCAGAATACCCTATGAGTCTGTTCTTGACCTCACACTCTCCACTCCTGACATATCCTCCATCATCACATGGCAGGTACATCACTCATCATGGAATAGTAACCATTACCCCATATTCATCACACTACAAGGAATCAAACCTTCAGCATACAAAACACATACACGCATAAACTGGCACAAATTCTCCACCACTTGTGAAACCTCCATTAATACTAAAACACCACACAATACCACCTCCCTTTATACATGTATTAAACAAAGCTTACATGCAAACACATTTACAACCAAACACATGACTGGATACACCAAAAATCACCCCGAAATCATCACCCAACTGCAAATAAGGAGAAAAACAGAGGACACAGCCAGGAGACACCCCACTGTATCTGCCATCAACACATTCAACAAAGCCAATGCTAAGTTAAAAAGAATAAGATTAAACGTCAAAAGAAAGGAGTGGAGAAACTTCTGTAACAACATCAGCCTCAGAACACTCAGGGCCCAGGCTCAATCTTTAGCCCCTTGGAATTCATATTTATGGAAATATTCACTTTCCACTAAACAAGAGGCTAACAACATTGCAATTCAGCTAACCACCACCCCTACCCATGCCAACACACCTACCTACCAGCTGCATTGCACTCACATGAATGACACAATTAAACAAATCATACTATGCAAACTAACACACCCTTCACACAAAAAGAACTTATCACAGCCATACACTAGGCCAATAAAAAAAGCACACCTGGCCCTGACAACATCACCTATAACACTATAAAAAACTTTGGCACAAAAACACTAAGCACATTGCTTAACATATACAATGAATGCTGGAACTCTCACACCTTCTCCACTGAATGGGAAGATATACACATTATCCCAATTTTGAAAACACATAAACCAGCATCAGAAATTTCTTCTTATCAACCAATTGCATTAAAAAAAAATAATAAATACCCCCTCAAGCAGCTGCTTGCCACAGAGGTCTGACAGGAGCCTGTCAGTTAATATGCCAGAGTAGAAGGTCTGTGAGGATGGCAGGACCTCAGCAGAAAAACGACACATACATCCATGCCTTACCCGGGGTTCGAACCCAGGTCCCTTAGATCAGTAGTCAAGCGCGCTAACCACTCGGCCATGTTAACATCATGTATACTCAAAGTTCTAGAAAGAATGGTGCTCTCCGGACTAAAATTCTTCCTCTAACAAACAAATACACTCCCCACTTGTCAAACTGGCTTTAGAGAGCACAGGTCAACCACAGATAATTTCTTTGACATTATCACATCTGCCGAACTAGCCTTAAATAAAAAAGGAATTCTTTGTTGTGTCTTTCTAGACCTCACCTGTGCTTTTGATACTGCTCCACACACCAACATACTCTACAAATTACATCAACTACGCATCACAGGAAACATTTTTGAATTTTTTAAAAATTTCCTCACACACAGAAAAATTAAAGTCAAGCTGGGGACTACCCTATCTGACCCACATAAACTCAACAGAGGATTACCATAGGGCAGTATGGTTTCCCCTACATTATTCAACATCTTACTACATGACCTCCCAACTATTTTCAACAATAAAATCACATTCTCCACTTTGCAAATGATATAATGCTCTGGACCTTTGGAACTAACATCAACAGCATACAAACCACATTACAAAATGCAGTCAACCAGATTGACTTTACTACAAAATGGGGACTTGCTATCTCAGCACCTAAATCTGTGGTCTTACCCATTACATGTAAACACTTACCTACGAATTCAAAAAATATTACAATTGACAATTGCACCATTCCCACTGTCACCCATTACAAATATTTAGGTCTAACTATAGACCATAAGCTTACCTGGAAACAACACATTAATAACATAAAATCCACATGCATTGGAGCATACAACATATTAAATTCCATCACAAGTGTGTCGTGGGGGGCCAGCAATAAAGTAATGCTTACTTTCATCAAAGCATTTATCAACTCTAGACTAGAGTATGGCCTCCCAGCACTCAACACTCCTTAAAACAAACAAATCAATAAAATTGAAACTATGCAAACACGTGCCATCAGACTTGCCCTGGGTCTTAAAGCTGGCTGCCCAAACCTCGCCACTTGGGCAGAAGCTAACATGTCACCTCTAACTATCAAAAGACACCTCCTCACATGCAAACACTACATCAAACTTGAACACTACAATCCCACTCACCCAGCCATACTTAGAATTAAATCCACCATTAACTCTATTACCACAGCACAAATAATAAAAAAAACACACTTTGCCCCACTTGGCAACAAATTAAACCCTATAAACCCACACAAACACTTCCCTTACTCTCCCACACATCACCAAAAAAAAAAAAGCTCACCTCCCCATTGAACTAAAAATTGCTGCAGACAACTTAATCACACAACTGTCAGACACTGATGGATCTCTCGATTTACACTGATGGATCTCATATTCCACACACCACCTCTGGCTCTGCTGCTTTTTAAACCCCTTCCAACAAATTCTCTTATAAAATTAAATCATGTTGAAAATAGCACCTCTTCAGAGCTAGCAGCAATACATATGGCATTAGGCTGGGCCACCCACCTCAACAAACAACACATTAACCTTATCACAGACTCAAGGCCTGCATTACAACTCATTAACACACTAACAGAAGATCCATCACAGGATCATTCCCTTTTCCACATACAAAACATAGCACACAACATTATAGACAAGGGAAACACCCTAATATTTTACTGGATTCCCTCCCATTGCAACATCACCCATAATGAGACTGCTGACTCACTTGCTAAACAAGGCCTCACACTCACAACCCCAAATTACCACACTGTCACCACATGCAAACATCACATAAGAGAATACACAAAAAAATTTTATCACACATGGACCCAGAATTGCACCAGCACCAGAATCACACGTGGACCCCCCCACTACCTACTACACTGTCAAATCTACAACACACAAAGACACACCCTCTATCACAAACTTGCTACACTTGGAGTCACCACATTCACCTTACAGACCAATTAAACCCCACCCATACAAAGGCAAAATCACATTTCAGGGCCCTGGCCCATTTCATACAAAGTACTGGCAAAATCCTTTAACCTTCCAACTTCCTACAGACTCTCCTTCCTGCAGACACCTCCTACTCAAAAGATCCACTGGACACCAAAAGATCCAAAGGGACAAAAAAGATCCATTACAGGGACAAAAAAGAAGCATTTTGGACACATTACTGCACCACCTTATTTCCCTAGTGCAATTGTATTGATTTTTTCAAAAATGATTACCAAAAATGATTTGTATTTTGGCAGCCTGTTCAGCTTACGGCTGCACGAATCGCACAGTAAAACTGAGTGTAAGTAGGCTTGATCATGGAGGTAGGAAGATAAGGAGACGCCCTAACGCGCTTTCCCTGTGGAAGGAAAATGATGCTTACGCAGCATTGCGGTAGCCATGTTGTTGCATTCAAAACAAACCGTCTGCCGCTGCAATCAAGCCTACTTACACTCAGTTTTACTGTGCGATTCGTGCATCCGTAAGCTGAACAGGCTGCCAAAATACAAATGTCGACAAAAATTAGTATAGGTGAGTAACTACTGATCAATGTTCCGAATAGAACAACATGGCTGCCGTATCATCATTTTCAAGTGCTTAGGGCTCCTCCTCTTATCTTCCTACCTCCATGGGCTTGATTGCAGCGGCAGAAGGTTTGTTTTGAATGCAACAACATGGCTACCGCAATGCTGCGTAAGCATCATTTTCCTTCCACAGGGAAAGCGCGTTAGGGCGTCTCCTTATCTTCCTACCTCCATGGGTTGCAGTTTCAAGCGATAGGGCGCCTCCCTGTCTTCCTACCTCCGTGCCTCTAACTATACAGGACTTCTAGTTGACCCCAACGAAACCTGCAAGCGACGGCCATTTTGGTGGTAAGAAACTCATTCTGGTAAGCAATTGATGGAAAATAATTCTTAAAAAAAATATGTAGTTTTTATTTTCATTCTCAAAAATTTCCTCTTGCTTTTTATACGGAGTTTGATATGAATGATGGAATTTGTCAAAGTAATTTAAATCGCAATATTTCTTGAAAAAAAAAACTAATTTTTTCCCGCTTATGAGCAGGACCTGCTTCTGAGTAGCGAATATGGACACGAAGTATCAGCTACTTAGAGTAGTAAACTAAAAAAGAAAGCAAACCAAAATTTGCATCATTTTGCAAATATATTTGCATTGCTTTCAAAAGCTGTCAAAACAAAAGTGCAGAATTAAAAAGATTTAAGTCTGTTAAACAAGCAGCTGCTTGAGGAGATATTTATGAATTTATAAATAGGGAAAGAAGCCATCCTCTTGGTATTTATTTCTTTAATACAGTACGTTTTATGATGCGAATGCATAACTGAATAGAAATCGGCTATCAGTAAGAAAAACTGGATTTTCCCAGAGCAAAATATAGCGAGTGTTTACAGGGAAAAAGGTATTTTAGTATTTTTTATTTTTAGATTTTTTAAAAAAATATTCTACTATTGAAGTAATCTATAGAAGCACAAATTTCGATACTTTTCCAACTATATTAAAGTAAAATTTGCAAAAACTGTTCAGAATATGAAGGCTACTCAAAGAATATGCGCTACTATTAAATATTCACTATTTTGGTCAATAAAACAACCGTTAAACTAGGTTCAACCATGGGTTCAAGATTATTTAATTTTTGGATACAAGTTGCCAGCGGTAAAATCATCTATAGGTAAAATGCTGGTCTTATACTGGTCTCTTTTACTATGTCTTTGGTTTCTTTCAAGTTTCGCATGATGTGTTGAAAAATTTGTAGTCTCTGCAATAATGTTCCACACACAGTTTGCCAATATTAAGTAAAATATTAATATGAAATGAAATTTTTTACGAACGTACCACTGAGTAACAATTAACCTCAGTTGTCTTCAAATTATTGGGCTAGTGAGTGGCATCACTGTGGAATATTGAAATCTCGTTTACCGCAATTGTATTTTTTAATTGTTACCTTTCATTTACAATGTTTGTAATTATTGCTATATACTTGGCAGCCGTGTGTTATCCAAGTAAGTATTAAGAATAGGTTGTACAGTGCTAAGTATTTCGTCGTTATTTTTACATATATCTGATAATGAATTCTTTGTTTTATAAGGATGCTCCGGACCGAAAATTCTGAGGTGATGTAACATGAATATAATTCGATTATTTCCTGAAAAATAAAAACTTCGTTATATATGCTCCTCAGCATACGAGAACAATGAAGCAAACCAGATTAAATGGTGTCTTGTAACTTTCATAGGGAAACTGTTCCTTCAAGCTTTGATCGCCACGCCCAAATATGTTAAATATAGCAAAACACGAGTTCTTTTTAAAAACGGAAATCACTTGTACTAACTTAAACGTGTTCATGTAGACTGACAAAAATGCATAACTTACTAACTCCTAAACAAGATTATACTATGCATAGTTAATATTTGAATTTTTGTTTGCATATAAATTACCATCAAAAATAATTGCATGCAGACCCAAATCTGAAAAACAAAAATAGGGGGGCAAGAAGCAATCAAACCGAATGATTGCAAGTGGACAAGAGATATGATTTCCAATGCAGTATAACATTACCTCCACTTTAAATAAAATAAAAATACCCCCTCAAGCAGCTGCTTGCCACAGAGGTCTGACAGGAGCCTGTCAGTTTATACGCCATAGTAGATAGTCTGTGAGGATGGTGGGACCTCAGCAGAAAAACGACATACATCCATGCCTTACCCGGGGCTCGAACCCAGGTCAATTAGATCAGAAGCCAAGCGCGCTAACCACTCTGCCATGGGCCGTACAGGTCTTTAAAAAAAATATTTGAAAATACATAAAATACGAATGGCAGTAGTGCACATCATGGTCTTCGGCCACCATTTTTTTTTTGATGCAATGTAACAAAACTGTTTTTTTAATTAATTTTCACAGACCCTAACCCAAACAGGGGTTCCTAAAAAAAGATTGTTTTTTCTTTTCGTTACCATGGTAATGATAATTCAAGTTTATGTCAAATGCAAAGTACCATTACCATGGTAACAGTAATTTGCATTGTAAACAAATGCAATTAATTAATTTTCAAAGACCCTAACCCAAACAGCGGTTCCTAAAAAAAGAATGTTTTTTTTTTCGTTACCATTGTAATGATAATTCAAGTTTATGTCAAATGCAAAGTACCATTACCATGGTAATGGTAATTTGCATTGTAAACAAATGCAACATAACAAAAATAAACTGTGATTCCACTAAAAAACATTCCTCACAAGCACCAATTTCTAAAAAAATTTAAATTATAAAAAAAAGAAATTATGACAAAACATTTGCCTTCCCATATACTATAAATCCCCTTTCCCAATAGTTAAAACACTCCACATATACATTTCCACAAACTAATAAATCCAGTCACACATACAATAATTAACTTAGATCTCTCTGGCAAAAGCTGCTTGAGGATGTATTTATTTTTTATTTAATGAATCGCTAGAATTAATGAAATCAAACACCAATCTCAAAACCAAGAACATCATCGACAATGCATTACTGACCAACATTATAAAAAAGCACCCAAAACTAAATAATCTCATCAGTGATAACACACACCAAAAAGCATAAAAATCAGAAACAGCATACCACCAATCTGAATTATAAAAAAAAGAAACTAATATCAGAGAAAACACAAACTGAAAAACATGAAAATTGGAAACAGTGCACTGCTGACCAAATTATAAAAATCCCCCGAAACTAAATGTCCTCACAGACAGCACAAACCAAAAAACATGAAAATCAGAAACGGCACCGCCAACCGAATTATAAAGAAGCCTCTGAAATCAAATAATCTCATCAGAGACAACAACAACAAAAAAAAAAATTTACAATACCCATGATTTCTACATCAAAAAGCCACCAAATGCTTTCACATATTAACAATAAATCATATAAGTAACTTTAAAAGACTCCTAAATATATAACAAAATTAATAAATCACTATAATACACTAATAATTACCATACTACATGTGACTACTAAAAATAACTCGATTCATCCCAAACTACTATAACTAAATACATGTGTTCGTACTACCGCCATGTTCAGTCCCATGCGGAAACACTTCCAAAATTCTTTCCCCCATGCATACTCCATTCCCCACCCACCCCACTACATTAGAATCCCCTGAAAAATCACTTTATACATTTCACCAAAAACTATTCTCCTAAAACCCTAACACCCCATAAAAACTCTCATCTTTGAAACTTAATTACTCCACATTATAAACTTTTGCCATTTTCTTCCACTCACAACAAAACACATACTACTACATCATACTAAACACAAAAAAAGATTTAAAATAATTCCATCTCTACTCTTCCCTTCCGCTTCAAATGCCCCTCACTCCGAACAACTTACAAAAACATTCCCCCCCACACACACACACACAGCCATAAAAAACTGCTGAACTCCCACTTCCAAACGTGATCATAACATTACAAAACAGTTCACTAACACTTTCACCAACAACCCTCTTAATATTAAATGATTTCAATTCCAAAATATCTTAAATAACTTATTATTTATCATATCTTAACGAAATTTCAGAAAAACAACAGAAACATACTGTATTAATTATTCCTATTCCGGCTATCATTAAAAATCCTTCATTAAATATATATATGTGCACTTACATCTAGTCACGTAGGCATGTTATCCCAAGGAATTAAGCAAAAATGGCAAAAAAAATTCAAAAGTAACTTCATTCCTGTCAAATCACACACATGATTTCACATTACCCATCCAAAAGAAATCAAAGAACCATAGGCCACCAACAACCAACAGTTTCATTTCTGTGTCATACTTTACATCTCAATGTCATATGCTTCTTGAGTAGTGCCATCTGTTGGCTGAGGACCATGAACAACAAACCAACAATGTCAATAAGTTACATCATTTTTTTACTGACTGCATCTAATGCTTCCTAAATTGAGTGTTTCACTAAACAATGAACTCACCTTCAGCACGTTAACAATGCCAAAGAAAACCACTTTCATCAATATATAGCACTAAACAATGAAAAAAAAACCTCTCCATGCTTAACAAAAAGCTCCAAAACGTATATAATCTCATTGGACAATATTTTGACTTGAGCATATGTTTAAACAACAAATTTTCATTCTGCACTCAACAAAAACTCCAAAATTTTTATAATCTCATTGGATACAACTAATATTTTGTGGAAAAAATTTCGCCGACATGTGGGACTTCAACCCGCATCTCTTCAGAAACATGCCACAGTATTCTTACCAACTGGACTAATGCCTGCTCATCTTTTTTCCACTAATTTATCACTTAAAACTCTACACCGTTGATTTTCCCCTGCCATCTATGATCTACGGGTGGCAATTATTTCTTTTTATGTTGTTCAGAGTAAGATGGAAATAAAGTCTCTTCACGCTATTTAGCATTATTAATGATTTAAATGTAGGTGACAATCACATCGTTACCTGGTTGACATTTTAACGTCAATATATCAATAAATATTGTGAAAAAAAATTTTTGCTGAAATGGGAGACTTGAACCCACATCTCTCCAGAAACATGCCAGATTATTCTTACTGATTGAAATAATGCTGTCTCATCTTTTTTCCACTAATTTAAGACTTAAACTCTACACCATTGATTTTCGGTGCCTACCATTGGTGCCATCTATGATCTACAGGTGGCAACTATTTCTTTTCATATTGCACTGAGTAAGATGGAAATAATAAAGTCTCTTCACGCTATTTAGCGTTACTGATGATTTAAACAGGTGACAATCACATCGTTACCTGGTTGACGTTTTAATATCTTATTGTCACCTATGTTTAAATCATTAATAATGCTAAATAGTGTGAAGAGACTTTATTATTTCCATCTTAGTCAGTGCAATATAAAAAGAAATAGTTGCCACCCATAGATCATAGATGGTGTCAATGGTAAATGCCGAAAATCAACAGTGCAGAGTTTAAGTCTTAAATTTGTAGAAAAAGACGATGAGCCAGCATTAGTTCAGTCGGTAAGAATACGCTGGCATGTTTCTGTAGAGATGCGAGTTCAACTCCTGGATGTCGGTGAATTTTTTTCCACAAAATATTTATTGATATATTGACATTAAAATGTCAATCAGCTAACGCTGTGATTGTCACCTATGTTTAAAGGATACAACTATTTTACTCAAGCATATTGTTAAACAACAAATTTTTGTTCTACACTCAAAAAAGCCCCAAAATTTGTATAATCTCATCAGACACAACCATTTGACTTGAGTATATAAACAACAATTTTGTTCTGCCCTTAAATGCCCCCCCCCCCCCAAATGAATAATCTTTTCGAAGGCAACTATTTTAACCAGAGCACATCCACTAGAAAGCAGATTAATAAATAATTTCAATGGAGACAACAATTTTAATCATAGCTTATTGAAAAACAAATTTTCATTCAAATGTAAAAAAAAAACTCCAAAATAAATAATTTTATAGGAGGCAACTACTTGCTTATCACTAAAGAACAAATTTGGCTTTGCTCTTGAAAACCCAATAGTAACTCGCTAAACAATAAGTAGGGGGAAAAAAGCATAAAATCGAAGGATAAACACAAAAGCACTTACCTGTAAATGCCTAAAAATCCAAGAATTTCAGTTGGTAGGGTCGGGGTACATCATCTGTACTATTAAAAACATTTTAAATTTGCACAATTGTAGTTTAAAGAAATGCACAAATATTAATTTCATACCCTACTTTTTATTAGCTTAAAAATTATCAAAATGCACTATTCGGAGGCTACCACAAATTTCAGTAGCAAACATGTTTGCCATTGAGTTCTGCACAAACTGTCAACTGTTGTATTATACATTATGTTCTTATGTTGCATTTATTCACATATTCTCAACTTACATTCCACTTGCCCACTTCTTACCACTACTAACATTTCTTCACTAGTCACCGTGAACTACAGGCTAACCCAACAATTAATTGAAAGTTTTGAATACTCAACAGAACTGTATTTCTTTTTTGGATTCTTTTAAAGTAGACTAGGAACATAATAAAAAAAAATTCCACCAGTTTTGGTTAAAAACCAGAAGTAATTTAATAGTTATAATGTAACAATTCTGTTCAATAACACTTGAAGAAGAAAAAAAAGTGTACATGTACAATTTACAGTACTAGGCTCACTGGATGGTGCCATGAATGGTAATTTAATGTACACTGGAAAATTTTGAAAAAAAAACACCCAGAAGGAATTCCTTTGGGAACATTATATTATAATATGTTAAGAGTTAAGGGCAGCAGAAACCGTGAACCAAGATTGAAAGTCATTGGATGAAATAATGTCACTAAGGACAACAACATGCAAATATATGCAGCGCGTATTTAAGGACTAGGGCTTGAAGAAAGAAGTTATTCATCTTGTGTCATGTTGTTCAGTGCTCTTTGAAGAAGCTACCGTGCCTGGATAATGCAGGCATGCAACATTTGTTCAGTTAGTGGAGTTTGAGCGAGGTTGTATAGTGGGTCTTCGGGAAGCAGGTTGGTCTTTTCGTCAAATTGCACACCACATTGGACGAGAGATATTGGCAGTGGTACGATGGTGGCATCAATGGTCAAAAGAGCATTCGTAGACGTTCTGGGCAACACAGAGTTACGGACACAAGAGAGGATCGGCATATCAGGAGGGCAGCAGTGGCAGAATGGATGGCTACGGCTTCACAAATTCAATCCTCTGTCATACCAAGGGTGTCTACAAGAATGAGAGCAATTGTCTTTGGGAAGCAGGACTATGGACACGTGCACTGGCATGGTTACCACTGTTGAGCACGTTGCACGTCAAGAACGAGTTCATTGGAGGGAAGAATGGCGGTCTGTGGTCTTCAGTGATGAAAGCTGATTCTGCTTAGGAGTGTCTGATGGTCGTTTACATGTCTGAAGGCAACAAGGTGAGCGACTTCTTCCATCGTGCATCCGCCAGTGACACACAGGGCATCATGGTGTGGGGAGCAATTAGCTATCACTCATATGTCTGGGGTTTGTACAGGGTACACTGAATAGTAATATATGCATCAGCGACATCATACAGCCGATCATCCTGCCATATTTGAGTGTGATCCCAAATGTGATATTCCAGCAGGATAATGCCTGCCCACACGCCGCCTGGGCAACGCAACATGCTCTTCAGGCAGTGCGCCAACTCCCTTGGTGAGCACGCTCTCTGGACTTGTCTCCAATCGAGAATGTCTGGGACTGGATCGGACAAAGACTTTTCCACGGACCGCAGCAGGCAATGATCATCGCTGAATTATGCATCCAAGTTGGCACGTGGAATGGTATCCCCCATCGTGATATCCAGCATTTGTATGACTGATTGCATGCTAGATTGGAAGCTTGTATTGTTGCTCGAGGAGGGTAACAATACAAGCTTCCAATCTAAGCTACAACCTTATTCAAATGTGTCTTCTGTAAAATGTAATACTCATTAAAAGGTAAAATAAACATTGAATCACTTCACACATTGATCACTGACCTTTCTCATCAAGTTGTATCTACTAAATAAATCTCATAGATTACATTTAAATTGTTAATGGTGTTCTTTTTTTCAATTTCCACCAATGTATGAATGTCTGTAATGTAAATGAATAATGTAGTGATATAATGTATTTTTATTATATTGAAACCATTTACTGAATTCTCTGTGTATTGGTATTAATGTGCTTTTTATATGGCCTCTGGTCCTTAATTTTTTTTTCCCCATATATAATGGTCTAAGGTGAATAAAAGTTAGTTTATTTTCAGGGAAGGAAGGGGGGGTCAAAGTTAGTATTTTGTTCCCATATATGTAGCATAAAGGTATAAATTTCACCTCTTGATAAGTGCAGAATATTGCAGACAATTTATGATACTCTATTATATTAAGCAGGAAACATGGAACAGTTTCTTATTTAGTGATATGCTCTGTTTAAAGTGGTTGTCTCTCATGAAATTATTTTGCTTTAGGAAATTTGTTTTAATAATGTTGGACAGTGCAGTGTTTAGGATAATTTGTGTTTTTAGGCTTCTCTCTGATGGGATTATTTAGTTCTGAGTGCTTTATTGTATTATGGATTGTTGGTGAATTGTTTACATTATTCATGTTTTTTAGGCTTGTTGTCTTTGATGAGAACGTTTAGTTCCAGGGCTTTTCATATGCTGTGGATCAGTGGTGAATTGTTTATGATAATTCCAGTTTTTTTTTTGCTTGTCTCTGATAAAATTATTTAGTTCTGGGGACATTTTTATACTGTGAATGGCCATGAATTGTTTATGATAATTCGTGTTTTTTAGGCGTTTTGTCTCTGATGGGATTATTTAGTTCCAGTTTTTTTTAATAATGTATACAGGTAGTGCATTGTTTAGGATAATTCGTATTTATTAGGCTTGTCATCTCTGATGGCATTATTTTTTGAGTTTTATACTGCAGATCAGGGTGAATTGTTTACAATTTTGTTTTTTAGGGATTGTTCTCTCCAATGAGATTGCTTTGTTCTGGGGTAGGGGTGGGGGGTAAAAATGCAGAACAGTAGTTCATTGTTAAGCAGTATGTTCGAATTGAAATGGTTGTCTCCAATGAGATAATTTTGTTCTGGAGTGTTCTTTAACTGCAGAATGACAGTTCATTGTTTAGTGGTATGCACTCATTAAAATAGCTGTCTCTGATGAAATTATTGAATTTTTTTTATTACAGAATGAATGTTATTGATAATATGCTGCTGAAGTAAGTAGCTTTAGATGCTACTGACCAACATTTGTTGTGTAGTGATGTGTGCAGACAGGGAAATTACTATAGATACTACACTTCTGGTGGTTTTCTTTTATTAGCTGAAATAAAATTTTATGCCTAGGAATAAGTGTTTATCATTATGTGTGTTACTCAGCATATTCTCGTAACCCTCTTTACTACTATTAATATGGTTGTTTAGATTATTATTTCTAGAACTTTCTATGCAGTTGAATGTTCTTTCTAATGTGATATCGATATATTCTCTGTGACACTGTTAAATGTTTTTAAGCACAATGTTTATTTGCACCCATTTTGGATTTCATTTAATGAGACCATTGTTAATTTATTGTTTGCACACAGCTTGGCATTTTCATTACAATCATAAAAGGAGCAAAAAACATTACTCCCAAAATATGGTAATGCATGTTTATTAAGTACAAATTGCACATACAGTCAGAAATTTTCAACTGTCTTTTTCCTACTGGTGATAGCCAATAATGCAAGCAGGTTTGGTGAAAAACACCTTTAGAAATACATATATAATTCTCACTTCAATATTGCTACTAATTACAATGCTAACTTGCCTTGCTTTGTTAACTAATTTATTTTCTAGATCATTTGACATTTACTTATGTAATGACTTGTTAGGCCATAGTTCTCAGTTATGATTACTAACATATGTAGGCATGAATAATATCAGAATATGAGTTTTAAAAGTGTGTATGCATTTGCATCATGTTTCATTTTAAATACCCCCTGACTTTGTGAAATCTGGCAAATTTATTGCTATTTGGTAATCAAAACATTCCAGTAGCTTCATATAGCAAACTACTGTGACTAGTTTGAAGACAGAAATATATATTATAAATGTCAAATTGAAGGTAAGATTATTTGTTGTTCAGAATGAGAAGTATGAGTGATAAGTTCAAATTTTATGTTACTGGCACAGTATAAAAACCAGGTATTATATGAAGTTCCTGAACTTTTTTGACAAAGTGTGAAATAAACTTATATTGATCTATTCTTTTATACAATACCTGGGAATTTTACAAAATGACAAAATTAATTGGGGCAAAACATAATTAAGACCAAAATATTAATATGAAATGTTGCTTATTAATAAATTGTTATGTAAGTCAACAAATTTAAAAATAAAATTACAATCTTAGAAGTAATATGCTTATTAAAATGGACATCAAAGTAAGTTGAAGCATATTTTAAGAAATCAAGCATTCAAACATCAACATAATGGATTCATCAACATTTATTTATTACAATAAGAAGTATTTGAGTAGTATTTAGAATTCTAATGAAATTGGAAAAGCCAGTACATTGTGCATTTCTATTTTTTTACTCTAATTAGCACATACAATAGATTTTATGAAGTATTTGTTCACTTTACAGGGATCTCTTTATTATCATTATATTTCAATTGACAGGCACTGGTGGATGCATTATAAAAAATATGTCCCAAAGAAGAGAGGGTCACTAAGAGAGTAAATCGGTAAATGTGGAATCTTACATTTATGATTTCTTATTTGATATGTATCCAGTGTCTGCATTATGAAAAAGCCCCAACAGGAGAGTCACAGAACTACCACTCTCTAACTTTTCTCTGGATTCCACCTCAAATGATACTGAAGTATGCTTTGGTCATGGTACCTCGTTTCATGGATACAGACAGGAATGAGCACGGCAGGAATTAACATGAATAGAGGTCTCATTGGATATCGAATATTGTGTATTAACTATACCAAGCCATTGGCTTATATATACATTGCAGCCAAAAATTGGCACTATATATTTTTATCTATTGAAGTAGTGCCTAGTTAGCATGGGTCACTGGGAACAATAGAATAAACCAAAAGAGCCACAAGGGCAAGAAATAAGCTATCCAAGAGCATTTTAGAGCTCAAAAATATGATCAGTGGCCAGAATAGTCTTAGATTTCTTAAACTGATTTAAAACAAAATGATCATATTCAATAAATGCTCTGATAATTTCATGAGGATTACATTCAATAGCTTCAAAGAAACTTGTGAGAGCTTTCTGGTGTGCATGAAAATGTGGTCAGTGTCCAGGTCTCTGAATGTTTTTCACATACCATGAGGCACTGATCACAGCTTGCAGGATTTATATTTTGAAAGCATTGCAGCCTTTTTTACACTATACCAAAATGTATAAACATCCTTTGTATAAAATGACTAGGTAATTAAAATAACAAATTTCTCTGTTGTTAAGCAATAAAATTTAGTAAGTCCATCCTTCAAACTATTTGCAAACGAAAAGTTTTTAGGAGTAAATGTGAAAGCTTTTCAGAGCAAGGACAGCTGTTTACTATATCAGAAAAACCATGCATTCTCTACAGGATAGGTTCACAGAGCATCAGACATTGCAGCCAAAACAAACCAATGACTTCTGCTGTCAAGCTTGTAATACAACATGCTTCTATCATAGAACTGGGAGTATGTCATACTGCTGGCACATGCATCCACTTACTATGGAACCATTATCTGTGAGGCTATTGAAATAATGACATCTCTTGTCTTCACTGTAACCGAAAGACACTGGAATCACCCTTCATGACGTGTTGAAAGAAGTTCTTAACAGCCCTAATTTCACCACATAATGTCATGTCACTGAAGAAAGAACCCTCTCCTTGCTCCCAAAAACTTTTAATGTGCAAAAGTTTGAAGGATAGACTTACTAATTTTGTTGCTCAACAACAGAGAATTTAAGTTATTTTATTTTTTTTTTATTTAATTTATTTTTCAGTTTTTGCACAAGGTCTTTTTTACTTGTGGAAGTATTAGTTGTTGAACAGTAGGGGAAATAGAAATTTCTTCGAAATAGTTATTTACTCCCAGAACACCAGGCTGGGCCTCTAGTGTTCTGGGAGTAAATTATTTACTCTCAGAACAGTACACTCTGTGACATTATTCTTGGCAACTATTATGTATTAAAATATTTGGACAAATTGAATGGATTTTACTTCTGGAGCTCAACTCCTATATTCAGCATACTTCACCACTGCTTTTGAAGAAAATTGTAGATACACAGTTTTACGTAAATAACAATAATAAATTTCTGAACCAATTTACAAAATCATCTCAAGCAAATGACTGAGTTTATTTTTAAAACCTTAATAATTTTTCTTTTCACTAGTATAGTTGCTACTTCATTCTTCTCTAGTCTCAGTCCTCAGATCCATCAAGGCTGGTAGTAATGCAGCATGGGGAAATCCTCGTGTTTTTTTTTTTCATAATTTACACCAAGAAAATTTACAAAAAAAAGGACTTACATGAACAATTACACAAATATTTCTGTAAATTTAAGTAGGTTTATTTTTCCCACCAGCTAAATACTTCTCAGTTTAATAAAATTTAGGAATATCAATGTAGGTTTAGTCAATAAAATATGACATTTAAAATTTTGTCTGTTATTTGAACTTAGTATGAGATTAAACTTGTTTTGTTTTTTCAGTTGCTGCTCAACAAAATCCAAGCATTTCGTTCATTTCAAAGGAAAAAGTTGTGAACATTGGTGATGATGTGGAACTTGAATGCATAGTGCTTTATGCACAGGATTATTCAGTAAGCATTTATATTTTCTAAACCATATAAAGTATAGGGTGGCAAATTTCTTAAAAGTATTCTGATTAACTTGCTGAGTATTCATTCTATAAAATAAGCTGATCATTGAGTAGATGGAATTAAATTCCCTTTTATATTTGAAGGGGAGGAGATATTTTTATGGTTAAGAAAAATTAGATCATTGGTGTTAAAGAGGGGTGTCTAATAATTAATATACTAAATAATTTACAAAATGACATATGATGATTCTTTAGCTTCTTGCTTAATTAAACATGTACATTTTTTTAAATAACTTAAAATTCTCTGCCATTCAGCAATAAAATTTAAGCTTCTCCTAAAAACTTTTAACATGAAAATAGTTTAAAGAATAAAATTTTATTGCTCAATGACAGAGAAGTTATTTTAAATAATTTCTGAGCAAGAAGGTCTTTTAATTGTGTATATACATTTTCTTTCATGTGGTTATTATCCCTCATGACAGGCTTAACAATTTTGGTTAATGCAACAAAATTAAAGATACTGCATTTATAAGTGAAAGCTCATGTTGTTTCTCCTAAAAATATTTCACTAGTGTAATTTAAGCACATGAATAATGCCAATTGACACCACTTCTAGCACAATGTATCACTAACCAATACCTGTTCCTTCTACATTTAAACTAAACTTCCAAAATTTATGTAATCATCAAGGACAACAATTTTAACTAGAGCATATAGCTGAACAGCAAATTTTTGTTCCACACTCAAGAAAACCCCCAAAAATATATCTCATTAGAGACAATTTTATCTAGAGCATATAGCTAAAGAGCAATTTTTTTATTTTGCTCTGAAAAACAGCCCCAAAAAATATATAGTTTCATCAGAGATAACAATTTTTACTACAGCACATTGCTAAAATGTAACATACCATTATCATGGTAATAGTAATTTCATTTTTAAACAAATGCAATATAACAAATAAATCTGTGAATTCCCCTCCCCTTAAAAACATCCTTCACAACTGTTGAGTACTAAAAAAATTAAATTATCCAAAAAAAAACATAGGCACACAAACCACTTTTATCAAAACACAATTGCCTTCCCACATACTACAAATTGTGCCAATCCCATCCCTCTTTTCTCAGTATTTAAAACAATTTATAAATACATTCCCAAAAACTAAATTCCTTAAACAAGTCACACAGGCAAAAATTAACCCAAATAAAACACCAAAATTAATCTACTCAGAGACAAATCTTAAAAACTAGGAAATCAAGAACAATGTTTTGCTAATCTGCTTTATAAACCAGCCCTCAGTACTAAATAATCTCATCAGAGACAACATATCTCAAAAAATAAGAAAATCAGAACAATGCACTGCCGATCTTAATTATAAAATAGCTCCTGGAACTAAATAACCTCATTAGAAACAACATATCAGAAACAATTCACCACTAATCTGAATTATAAAATAGCCCCCAGAACTAAATAATCTCATCAGAGACATCTCAGAAAATAAAAAAAATCAGAAGCATTGCACTGTAAATCTGCATTATATAAAAGCCCCTGGAACTAAATAATCTCATCAGAGGCAAAAAAATTTTCAGAAACAATGCACTGCTGATCTGCATTTTTTTTAAAAAAAGCTCCCAGAACTAAATAATACCATTAAAGACAACAAAAAAAAGCATATACATACCATCCTTCCAACTGCAATATTTATCATAACACTAATTAGATTTCTTCACCCATTAAATATATTGTTACAACAGATGAACGTGCTACAGTGAATTTATGATAAATGTGTCACGAATGCTCTCTTATGCTTCTGCGTGAACTTATGTAACCAAGGAATTGTAACACAGAACCTATCTGAAAAATAGAAAAGAATTGTTATGTTGGAGTTGTGGATATCCGAAAGGAAGCATAATTAAGTTTCAGTATGTGCATGATGAAAGGGAAGAAGTATTTTTATATGGTGAGTGCACAGAAGGTTGATTAGTTTATTGGTGTGGGTTGTGTTGTTAAGCTGGTAAAGGAAAAGAGTAATTCATCATCTTGTGCTGGTGATAAATGTCTGAAAAGAATTGGTTCTGAGAAACCAGTACACTTAGCTGCAATTTTGGAGTACTTGATGACTGAACCTTAGAAGGAAGTCATTAGTGTATAATTGTTTAGGAATTGGTAAGGATATTCTCATTAGATTGAATATTTATTTACTAACATGATTTTATTGTTCATTAAATGATATTAACCTTGTTTTCATAGACAAAAATATTAATAAAAACATGCATAATCACACTGAAACTATTAAATAAACCAACAGATCACCCTCCATTCATTAAAAAACACTTGATATTTCTCAAAAAAAAACCTCTCTTGTATTACTCTATAATCTTCCTGCCTTCATTATGAACTATCATTTTCTCACACCAATAATTCTACAGCATACAAAATTTCTATATAAAAAAAGAGCAATCAAACACTTTCAAATATTCCCAAATCATATTAATAACATTTAAAATTAAAAAGCAAAAAATATGTATCAATAAATACACTAATAATTGTTATAATATATTATACATAACTAATAATTATCACTCAATTCATCGTCTCAAACTAATGTAATGAGATACACTTGCTTGTTGCAACCACCTTGTTCACACTCACATGCAAAAACTTCGAACAATCTTTTGCCAAACATTTATCCACCTCTGCTACATTAGAATCCTCTGAAATCCCAACATACCCCCAGGTTGAGTCCCAGCTGTACCAGCATTAAGATTATCTTCTCAAAATTCCCCACCTTGCCCTCAGGTCAGTAGGGGACACTGATAGGTTTAGAAAGGCCGTCATCTAGCTGATGGGATGGCCCCTTGTGCAGGAGAGCCTTAAAGAACGTGGATGGCCTTGATGGCAGGTTTCCATCTGTCTCCTAACAGCTGTATAGTGGGTTCCCTCCCCCTCAACCTTCTCTGACCCTCAGGGTCCTTACGGCCTGGCCATTTAACCCATTGTGTGCAAAAAAATGTTGCTCACAAGTAAAACAACCCACCATATACATTTGCCTAAAAACTATTTTAAACCCCAAACACCCCATAAAAATTTTTTACCCCTTCATTTCTCCACATTTGAATCTTTTGCCATTTTCTTCCATACTTTCAATGAAACACCTACTGCATCCTACTAAACACAAATATGTGATTAAAAAGAGTTCTGACCACCTCCCCCCTTTCAAATCCTCATTCCAAATAACTTACTTAAAACATTAGCCATGGGAAGCTACCAAGCTCCCACTTTTGAATGACCTGGCCATAACATTACAAACAGTTCACTAACACTTTCAACAGCACTCCTAAAATAAAATAATTTCAATTCCTAAATACCTTCAATAACTTATTATTTTTCATATTTTAACCATTTAAAAAGAAAGGATGGGGTATTAATTATTCCTTTTCAGCCTATCATAAAATACATACAGTTGTACTTGGTTATAACGAGCACCTGGGGACCAATGAAATTTCCTCGTTATAACCATTACTCACTATATCAGTGATGAGTTTTATCTACCTCCTATTTTTTTAATTCTCAATATCCTGATAAAAAGATAGATTCAAAAAACAAAAGAAATATTAGAGAGATATTCTTGGATATGCTTGTATAAACTACATACACTTAATATTAGACACAATTTATTTCTCCATAATAAAAACAATACTAATTAATAATAAACATGATTTAAATTGGTCTTTTTATTTATGAATTTTAAAATTGATGTTTGTTTTAAAGATTTTATTTTGATATTTCTCAAATTTCCCCTTAAAACACTCAACATGTCAAAAGTCTCATTATTTGCCTGAGTTGCTTCAAAAAAATTTAACTAATGTGTCCTTTGCACCTTGAGCTTGGGAGATTGTGCTCGCTGATTTTGATTCACTTGTCATCATATCATCATCATAGTCATCATCTTTATCATCTTTTTTCTGATTACCCGAGCAATTAAGAATGTTCGATCGTTTCCATAGTTACCAAAATTTGTACAGTATACCCGTGTAGTATTCTCTTTATAAAAATTATGAGTTGTATGGGATCATGTGTAAATTAAAATCACTGGCTTTTTGCTCATTACAGCCATGATCTCATTATTTCCATGCTCGTTACAACCAAGTTTGACTGTATTATACATATCCACTTACCTGTGACCATTCCCTCAAATTATCCAACAAAAAATCCAAACATAAACATCACATTCATGTAAATTCCACACATCATGTTATCCACCCAATCTAATCATAGAACTTTAGGTGACCAACTACCTAATAATTAACTAATAATACACTCCAAAGTTATGTATCTACATCATACTTTACACTTCGATGTCATACGTCCCCCCCCAAAAAAATATATATATATATATTTTTCTCGAAGACAACTATTTTGACTAGAGCATACTGTTAAACACAAACGTTCATTCCGTTACGTTAAAGAAACCCAAAATACTATAAAATCACTTACCTGTAAACACCTAAAAATACAAGAATTTTGGTTGGTAGAGATCTACATAAATAGTTTGTATTACTAAAATCATTTTTAGTTCACAGCATTCATAAAAATTAATGCTTAAAATACAAAGGATTAAAGTTTCCCCTAATAATAGTTTAAAGAAACTTGCAAATATTCATATCCAAGACTATAAACCTAAAAAAATATCAAAAAGCACATACCACTGCAAATCTCAGCAGCAGACAATATGTTTACTCTTCAGTTCTGTGAAAACTTCCAACCGTTGTATTATACCTTGCATTTATTCATGTACCCTCTACTTATGTTACATTTTTTCATGTTGTGCTGTGAACTGCAGGCTAACTGGTGAAAATTGATGTTCTTCTAGAAATGTTTTGCTACTGTAATTTTTTCCAGTGTTTACACAAAATTCACTTGCCACTGAAAAGTGGATTTTTCCCAGACTTGTTTTTTTTTTTTCATATAGTGTCTTATCAGTTAGTTGAGTGGTGATTAGGGTTTATGTTAGAAAGCTGGCTAAATTATTTTGTAACCAGCAAAAGCAGATTAGTTAGTAAAACTTTGACTGAAGTGTGTGCACTAACTTAATTGTGTAGCAATTATTCGACTGTATTATACATAAACTTTATTGACAGATTTTTGCCCTCTGTAATTCCACTCATGATTGATTGGCATTAAATTTCCGGATACCCCTTTTAATGGTCCCATGTTTGATAGAAACATTAGGTCCCAACCTGCCATGGGACAGGAATAATCCCTTTATGAATATCAGGGATATGGCAAATCAGTGGATGGTGCTACCTTTGCCTGACTACTTGTGAAAGTTATATCAATGGAGACATGTGTTTGATTAGAAGAATTATGAATGGAGAAATACCTGTCAAACTTTTGCCAGCAATTATGAAATTTGTCAATGAAGAGAAATGCATTTTACAAAGTTTTGGCAGGCTGTAGCTAGTAATGAAATAATAATTATATACATGTTAATAGTATTGAACAATGAATTGATGATAAGGCTAATAATAATAAATTATATTAACCCATTGAGACAATATTTAATTCATTAATGTTGATGCCGGAGGGCAGCATTTCATCAACCCAAAGAAGTGAAGAAAGATGAAAATTGAGTATAAATATTTAAGTATTTATTATTCTTTATACAACAAAATATTTTTGATGATATATAAATGCCTAAAATTTAAAATACTAACAATATTCAAACAATTTTTTATAACAACTGTCTATTGTCTCCCAAAAAGTCATAATGAGTGGCTCTTTGTTAATATTTGGACAATAGTCCCAGTGTGTAAAATGTAGAAAACAAGAATAAAATCACCTTAAAAACATGTATAGATTTGATGTACAATGTGAAAGTTTCTTGTTATTAAAAGTGCACAGATGAGACACAATGGAGACAATTCAGCAAAGTTCGGTTTAATGAAATACAAATAAACAAAAAACAAATACCCCCTCAAGCAGCTGCTTGCCACAGAGGTCTGACAGGGGCCTGACAGTTTATATGCCAGAGTAGAAGGTCTGAGAGGATGGCAGGACCTCAGCAGGAAAACGACACATACATCCATGCCTTACCCGGGGCTCGAACCCAGGTCCCTTAGATCAGTAGCCAAGCACGCTAACCACTCGGCCATGGGACACTGCTCACAAAAATTAGGGGATATTTCAAAATGAATGTGAAGCGATAAAAAAAAGAAGCATTTGAATTGTTTTTATTAAACAAGAACATCAGAAAAGCGAACGACAAGTCAAAGAAAGTTGTTCGATTATGCAAATGAGATGCAAAACCAACTTTGATGTCATTGGTGAAAATGCACTATACAAAAGGCTGAAAGTACTGGAGTATCAGCACGTTCCCTGATCTTGAAAGTGCACATCCTGCAATTTCCCAGCCCTTGCAATGCCCCTGCAACACGGTTTGCCCGAATGCGAAGCCTGGAGAGCCATAGGACATCTTGAAGCTGGTCAAACACAGACGACAGTGGCAACAGCACTTGGAACATCCCAAAGCGTGATTAGCAGACTGTGGAATCGCTTTCAAGAGACTGGCACAGTACAAAGAAGACAAGGGCAGGGTCGCCCATCTGTCACAAAAGCAAGAGATGACCGCTACTTGACCTAATTGGCAAGAAGGAACAGGCGCAGCAATCCAACAGAGCTGCTGTGACAGTTTCTTGCTGCCACTAGACAACGGATATGCATCCAGATCATACGAAATCGGCTCCATCGTGTTGGACTGCATGCCCGGCGACCAATGGTATGCATTCCATTATCTGCTGAACACCGTAGAACCCGTAGAAGGTAGAGGATGAGCATCGTCACTGGACCCGTGATGAGTGGTCAACTGTCCTCTTCTCTGATGAGTCACGGTTCAATCTGCAGCCTGACAATCATCGTGTCCTGATCTGGCATGAACAAGGAACATGGGAGAATCCACATTTCATGCGAGAAAGGGACTCCTTCGGTGATGGTGGAATCATGGTGTGGGCTGTCATCAGCTTGGTGGTCGTACCGACCTCCACGTCATCAGAAACAGATCGCTGACTGCTGTCAGATATCGAGGTGAGGTCCTGCACCCTATAGTGGTACCCTATGCTGGAGCAGTTGGAAACAACTTTCTTTTCATGGACAATAATGCAAGGCCCCACCATGCGCATCTCATCAACAACGTGCTTCAGGAGACAGGAATTGAATGCATGGACTGGCCTTCACGTTCTCCAGACCTGAATCCCATTGAACATGCTTGGGGTGCACTGGGAAGACGTCTGGCAAACCGTCCAATGCCTCCCACAACACTTCTTGAGCTGGAAGTTGCCCTGGAGCAAGAGTGGCAGAGGATCCCACAAGAACTGCTGGACATTCTGATCCCGTCCACGCCCCATCGCTGTCAGTGTGTTTTGGCAGTCTTGGGTTTACTTTTTTTTTATCAGTTTACACCCTACTGAACAGTCAATGTGTGCCACTCTCGTCCAGTTTGACATGCTTCTGTTCACCCCCACCAATATGTCACTTGCTACTCAATCATGACAATTGAGTTTGCATCTCATTTGCATAATCGAACAACTTTCTTTGACTTGTCGTTTGCTTTTCTGATGTTCTTGTTTAATAAAAACAATTCAAATGCTTCTTTTTTTTATTGCTTCGTATTCATTTTGAAATCCCCTAATTTTTGTGAGCAGTGTAGTAGCTACACTTACAGTTCCAAATAGATGGAAAGGAAAAGTGCTTCTTGATGAATGAACTTGATTGTAATAATGCTAAATAGTGTGAAGAGACTTTGTTATTTATTTCCATCTTACTCAGCAGAATATAAAAAGAAATAGTTGCCACCTGAGATCATAGATGGTGCCAACAGTAGGCACCAAAAATCTCAGTGAAGAATTTTAAAGTCTTAAATTAGTGGCAAAACTCTGGCATGTTTCTGGAGAGATGTGGGTTCAATTCCCATATGTTGGCGAAATTTTTTCCACAAAATATTTATTGATAGTAGTATTAATTCAGGAATATTGTAGAATCACTTTGTGATAAAACTGCACACAATATTAACAAGAAATTGTTGAAGCACATCATATAACATAATAGAAACCTTTTAATGGTAAAATCACAATCTAGATTTCAAAACATAAATACGTTCTTCATAAGCAAAAGTGGTGGTAGCTTGTGTATTAAATTATGTTGTGAGAAGGTATATTTGAAAAAACGTTGATGTAAGAGATGTTATTATTGAGATGCGTAAGATGTAGTATCCGACGATATGCATGATGGCATATGTTTATTGTTGTGTGTTATTAGGTATTTTTTCTTGTTAATGAGGATGTTTGAATTAGGGAAGTTTTTTAATAGGAATTTCCAGGCTGTGGGTAAAATCAGTAGTTTGTCATTACAGCAGAAATCTTAGTTGATATTAATTATTATTTTTTCGCTATATGAAAATTTAAATTTAGTATTAGGATTTGTAAAATTCTGGCTTCTTCAAAGATTGAAGTTGTGGTTGATAATGATGCTAGATAAAGCTGTTATTGTTAATTTTTTCTTGATATTATGATATTCATTTTCTTTAATTCTTTCTGGTAAGTTTCTTGAAGTCATACTGATGTATCTAAGTGGTGATTTGACATTATTATGGTGGTATATTCTTTTAAAGGAATCACATAAATTCCTCCTGTAGAAATGTAGTAGTCTTTGTCATTCAAGATGGATCTTAATAAAGTGGTGGAAAGTTTGATAGTACTGTATAGTTGTAGATTTTCGTGATTTTTTTTATGGTATTATTCAAAGCAGATAAAGTGATATAAGAGTTGGTATATTTAAAGTCTTGTCTGTTGACTTATTGGTGATAATGGGCTTATTTAATCGAAATATAGCTGCATGACATTTTTTAATGAAATTCAGCGGATATGCAGCATCTCTTCCTAATGAATATATGATTTTGATTTCAGTTTGTAGGTGATAGTTTGTTTTACAATATACCTTCTCACAGCATAATTTAACATAGAAGCTACCACCATTTTGCTGATGAAAAATGTATTGTGTGTTTCAAAATCTAGATCCTGACTTTACATTAACATTAAAGGTTTCACATTACATTACTACTACATTATAGGATGTTCTTCAACAATTTTTTGTTAATGTGCACGATTTTACCATAAAGTGATTCTACAATGTTCCTTAATTAATACCATCATTCATTCATCAAGAAGCCACTTTTCTTTTCCATCTACTGAAATTGTAAGTGTAGCTACTACTTCATTAAACCAAACTTTGCTGAATTGTCTTCGTCATGTCTCATCTGTGCACTTTTAATAACAAGAAACTTTCACAACATACATCAATCTAGATGATTTTATTCTTGTTTTCTACATTTGGGCAATGTTACATGCCATGAGTCTGACTCATACCTGCACAGTGGACTAAGTTAAAAAAAATGCTCAAAAGTTTTGCTACCTAATTATTCTTCTTTCATCAATTTTATATATATGCATTTTTTTTTCTAGATTCAGTGACACTTGGGCAAGATTGAACTCTCTTATGAGCCACATTTGCTCATTGGCCACAGTTCACCCATCACTAGTATAGGTTAGTAATTGAAATCATGATGAATCGATGTGAGACACAATGAGACATTCATTAAGATATCTGTGATAAGGTAGATGTAGAATAGTGTTGCTTGGGAGCATTATTACAACATAATTGTGTATTAAATATTTTTAAACATTTTGCTGTGTATTTCAAATTAATAGTAGAAAGAGTGTTATAATGTTGAGATGAACTAACAAATTACTATGCGTATATGTCACAAATACTTTAGTAAGTATGTTTTTTCTGTATAGGTAGTGTGGTTAAAAAATGATCCACAAAAGCCATCAGAGCAACTTTTCATATCATCTGGAACAACAAAGATAGTGCCAGATCAAAGATATTCTGTTCGCTTTAATGAACACACAGGTACATACACACTAAAGGTAGGATATCTATTTTTTTTTTCTAATTGCATCTTTGCTAAAAGTAAAATTATGGTTATTAAAACATTCTGATGTTTGATTAATAATATGGTATTATTTCAAACAATGAAAAAAGAACTTAAAATTTGTCATTTAGGGGGAAATAAATAAATTGCAAATAAGAAGTTTTGTGTATATCAGACCTCTGTGGCAAGCATCTGCTTGAGGGATATGTATTATTTATTTTATCATTTTTAAGTTGTCATTATTTTTAGCTGGTCAATATAAAATGTGCTATTGCTTTCATTTTGTTGTAGTATCAACTTTTTTTTTTTCAAAAACAAATTTCATTTTCTGCATCCTCTAATAGTACTGCTAGAGGGTTCTAAATTTGATTCTGAAAATTTGAAATCTTATAATTCTGAAAATTTGAAATCTTATAGATGGTAAAATATGATGGCTAAGCAATTTCACTGAAAGTGGTGATCTGTCCTTTTACCCATAGGGGAGGAAATTTTTTTTTTTTCAAGGGATAAATGAATAATTATTTCTGGATTCGATAGGTACTAATAAAATATTAATATTCACAACTTTCAAATCAGCCATTTGTTTAAATTTCTACTGTAAGAAAGTGCTGAATTTGCAGATTGGTAGAACTTGTTTTCCAAAATGAGCATTCCACACCCACCAGAGAAAATTGGACTTACTAGTTGTAAAAGTAAAAAAAAAAATTGTCAAGTAATAGTTAAACCTTCCAGTGCCCAGATCATATGTATTGTGTGTTAGATTCTGTAACATATCTTTTTTATCTGGGTCAGAATGGTTCTCAACATTAGACTTGAAGGCATACATCCTCGACCTCTCATGGCCGAGGATGTATGCATCCATTTTTATTTTTAAAATATAACAAAAATATCCAATTTTTTTTTAAATAAAAATTGTCATTTGAAATTTTTTTATTTATATCTTATAAAAATACATAATTAAAGCTTGAAAAATAATATTTTCCTTTTTTATTTGATGCATGTTTTATTAAACTACAATATAAATAATTTGTTTAATTCATGTGATTACCATTTGTTAAGAGTGCTATACAGTATTAGGATTTTTTTTTTGTTATTGTTACTCTTTGCTGAAACAACCCCCCTAATTTAAGCTCACAAATTTAATTTGAATTTATTATTAATAAATTTTTCCTTAAAGTTTCAAAAATCAAAATTAACAAAAAAAAAACTAAATGGTAGCTACATAGTCACTGGAAGGAGAGCTATGCACCAATCCCCTGTGATAATGCATGGAACCAGTCAGGCCTAGCAACTAATGTCCAATCCCACCTTCTAGTGGTGGAAGTGAACGGAAGGGTAGGGTTGCCAGATTAGTGTGGCCTACTGATCTAGACAACTATGGCTACTTTTCTTTCTTTTTTTCTACACTGCTGAGGAGTGGTCAACCATACAGGGTCTTGGTGCTGACCTTGTAAACTTACTGGACTGGATTAAGGCTCTGAGCTTGATTATGGATCTTGATTTTGTTGCACTGGTGGGCTTCTGTGGAGGAATAATCTTCTGCTGTGTTTTCTCTTTGTTTGTGGGTTGACCAGGGGTGTAGCAAAGGACTATGGTTGGGGGAGGAGAAATCAAAAATTTTACAACTTGAAATTCAAATTTTGCCAACTGAGAAAATAATGTCTCTGTCACAATTTTACCCTAGATTTTCGCTCTGGGGGGGAGGTTAGGGCAATTTTTTACAACTCTCCTGCATTTTGCCATTTGACTTACAATTTGGCCAACTTAGCCATAATTTCACAGAAATAATCCCAATATTTACATCTAGTCTGGATGTAGCAAGTTAGTGTGAATTTTCCCAACTCCCCTTGTTTTGGCCAACTCTCTTTAATTTCAAAAAACCCAATCCCAATCGTTTCATCTCTCCTAAATTTGACAAGTCACTTAAAATTAGTGTGAATTTCCAACTCCCCAAGATATTGCCAAGTTTTCTTGATTTTGATAACTCTCCTTAATTTCACAAACCCAATCCCAATTATCACAACTCACCCGTATTTTCCATGTGGATTCGAATTTTGCCAACTGTCATATATTTTGTTAAGTTTCCTTGATTTGTCCAACACTCCTTAATTTCACAAAACAAATTCCAATTTTTGCAAATCACCTATATTTTACCAAGTGGATTTGAATTTTGCCAACTCGCCATAATTTTACAGAAAAAATATCAATTTTTACATCTTCCCTGAATTTGCCAAGTCACTTCGAATTTTATCAACTCTCTTTAATTGCACAAGAAAGGCACAATTTTCACAACTCCCCTGTATTTTAACAAGTGGCTTCGAATTTTGCCAAGAGTTCTCGGTTTTTCCAACTGTCCTTAATTTCACAAAACCAATCCCAATTTTTACAACTCACCTGTACTTTACCAATTGATTTCCAGTTTTGCCAAGTTGCCTCGATTTTACCACCTATTTAATTTTGCAAAACAATCCCAATTTTTACATCTCTCCTGAATTTGCCAAGTCACTTCAAATTTTTCAAACTCCCCAAAATTTTGCCAAGTTTTCTCGATTATGTCAACTCTCCTTATTTCACGAAAAAAATCCCAGTTTTCACAAATCGCCCGTGTTTTACCAAGTGGATTCGAATTTTGCCAACTGCCCTAGATTTTGCCAAGTTTCCTCATCTTGCCACAATTTTACAGAAAAAAAAAATCTCAATTTTTACATCTCACCTGATTTTTCCGAAGTCACTCTGAATTTGCCAACGCCCTCAAGATTTGACATTTCTCCTAGATATTGCAAAGTTGCCTCGATTTTGCCAACATGCCATAATTTTACAGAAATAAGATTGCAATTTTTACATCTCACCTGAATTTTGTCAACTCTCCACGATTTTGCTGAGACACTCCGAATTTTGCCAACTGCCCAAGATTTTGCCAAGTCACTCCGAATTTTGCCAACTACCCAAGATTTTGTCAAGCCTCTCCAAATTTTGCCAATTTCCCAAAATTTTGCCAAGTTGTCCTGATTTTGCCAACTCATCTGTATTTTACTAAGTGGCTTCGAATTTTGCCAACTGCTCTAAATTTTGCCGTCTCTCCATTTTCCAAACTGCCCAAGATTTGCCATGTTGCCTTGATTTTGACAACTCCACTTAATTTTACAAAAAAAAAGATTACAATTTTTTACAACTGACCTAGATTTAACGAAGTTGCTTCGAATTTTGCCAACTCCGAGGGGAGGATCGTCCCCCCATCACCCCCATAGCTACGCCAATGGGGTTGACAGCCCCAAGTGCATAGATTCACAGGATATGATTTATCAACTGGTGGAACCTGAACTCTTGCTTCTACTGGTATCATCAAATTTTACATTGGAGGAAGTCTTCCAGTGTAGATGGCTTCAGCCTTTAGTGGTGAGGGAACAAGTCTTTGCCCCATGCCTGTGATTAGAGGACTGTTTGAAATCATCAGCAGTCCCTCTCTCAATAAACATAGTTTCTTTAAACATCCCACTAACCATTTTCTCTTAAATAGGTAGTTGGAATGTGAGGACTCTGCACAGAGCTTTCTCTTGATATCCTCACACAAGAATTCCACTGTTTATAATTTACATATTCTTGGCTTGCCAGATACCAGATGGACAGATAAAGATCAGATTCTTAAAAACAATCTTAAACTATACTATACAATAATAAGCATCACCAGGCGTAGGTCTCCTTCTCAGCAGACACTCCAGTGATGATCTTCTAGGATATGAGTGCATTAATGAAAAGTTTCTTACAGTAAAATTTCAGACAAGCATTAAAAACTTGAATGTTATCTGCTGTTATGCCCCCACTGAGGATGCCGATGAGAATAAGAAGGATAGGTTTTACGGACAACTTCAGGATATGTTGAATTCTGTCAAGAAACGAGATATTACCCTTGTTCTAGAGGTGACTTCAATGCCAAAGTTGGTACTGATTCTGATTGTTAGGGAGGGGTGATAGGCTCTTTTCGTATTGGTAGCTGTAATGGCAATGGGCAACATCTCCTACAGGTAAGTAAATTTAATGGTTTGATAATAACTAACAGCTATTACAAACACCGTGACATACATAAGTACACATGGATTTCACCTGATGGGCTGCATAAGAATATGATAGATTATATATTAATTAACAGCAAATGGGCTAGTTCTGTTAGGAATACCAGGTCATATAGGGGAGCTGAAATTGGATCTGACCATTATCTTGTTAAAAGTGTCTTGCAACTTAAACTTAAAAAGTACTGTGCTAGGTTTAAAAATTTTACCTTTAATACTGAAGCTCTGAAAGACCCAGTTATAGCTAAAGCTTACCATGATAGGTTACTTAGTCATTATGACAGCCATGATTTGCTTACTACTGAAGTTGAGGAAGAATGGGACCATTTTAAACAGGCTTTTCTTGAAACTACCAGCGCTCATTTAGGAAAAAAGGAACAGAGGAGACAAAATTATTTGAGTGATGAGGCACTTGAGGTTATTTCAGAAAGAAAGAATTATAGTAATGTCCTTAATCAATACCCTGCTAATCCCAATAAAAAGCATTACAGAGAGCTTAATAAACGTGTAAAAGATCAGTTAGCTGCTGATGAGAATCTGTGGCTTATAAAGCCAGGAAGCAGTTAGACTGTAGAACAGCAGAGAACTGTACCAAATAGTTAATGTTTTGTGTTTAATGTTGGCCCTATAACAGTCTGAAGTTATTTTAGTGTTTCTAAACTTAAACTACATAAATCCCCAAGGCTATATGAAATTACTATAGAAATGCTTAGATCTGGGAATGTTTCGGTTACCACATGGATGACTGAGATTTCCAATATCTTTTATAATGAAGGCATAGTTCCTAAGGATTTTACCAGAGCTATTATTATCCCTATTTTTTGAAAAAGGTGATCACAGTTCTTGTGATAACTATAGGGGTATCAGCCTACTTTCCATTCCAGGTAAAGTTCTTTGCATGATTATATTTAATTAAATTAAGAAACTGGTTGGTGCACAACTGCATGATGAACAGTGTGGATTCAGAAGTGGTAGGAGATGTATTGATGAAATATTTTTACTTAGGCAGATTCTTGATGAATGTTTACAGAAACTTATGATTACTTGCTTTATAGATTTCAAAAAGGCTTTTGACCCTGTTGATCACCATAATTTATTGTTGATTGTGAGATCTTATGGCATACCAGACAAGTTAGTTAACATAATGAAAGCTCTCTATAATAACATTGAGTCATGTGTGAAAGTTGGTAAGTCTTGTAGCAATTGGTTTAGCATTACTTCTGGTGTTCGACAAGGGGGCATTTTATCTCCTTTTCTCTTTAGCCTGATTATTGATTATGTTATGCGAAATTCACTTCAAGGGAAAGATTTTGGCCTTAAATGGGCTGGAGATACGAAAATTTCCGATTTAGATTATGCTGATGATTTAGCCCTTTTGGCAAATGATGTTGATGAGATGAACCCTTTCATTTGAGCTGTTGATGAGACTGGTAGTAGAGTAGGTTTGGTTATAAACAGAGAGAAAACTAAAGTGATGAAAATTGTTCAGGCAGGTTGTGATTCAGTTAATCTGAATGGTTGCAGTCTTGAGCAGGTGTCTTGAGGGAGCTATGTAACAAATACTGGTGATGTGCAGCATGAGATTAACAGACGAATAGGGATTGCTGCCTGGACTTTTAAGAATCTATGGAGAGTGGAGAAATGGGCGTATACACCTAAAGACTAAAATTAGATTGTATAATAGTTTGGTTCTTTCTAGAGTTAGTTATCGTAATGAAATTTGGATGCTTTGTAAACAAGATAACAGTAAACTTTAAGCTTTTGATTCGAGATGCTTATGCAGTATCTTGAGCATTAGGTGGTTCAACTTATAAGTAATGAAGAGATTAGGCAAAGGAGTCAGCAACCTCCTCTGAGCAGTTTCTGAGCAGACAAAGATTCTGTTGGTTTGGCCATGTTGCCTATATACATAATTATAGATTAGCTAATAGGGTTATTAACACCTATGTGTGCCTAAAGGCCTCAGAAAGAGGGGGAAACCTAGGATATGGTATTCAAACAGGACCTTGTTTGAATTGGTGTGCAGTGGCTAGATGCAGCAGATATAGCTCAGGACAGATATGCTTGGAGAATTAAATTGTATGGTGTGGTTGAACTTCCATACCTCATGGCTGCTTGAGGATGATGATGATGATGCTATTTTTAAAATCAGCAGATTTTTGAAATAATTGCAAAGTATGTACCTCTGTTTATTTTCCCTGTTCTCTTTTCTGTCTTAAGCCTATTCCACTCTTCCTAGAATTATTTATATCATTTATTCCAGCATTCAGTATGTTTTTCCTGCTCTTTGAATCAAAACTATGACCAAAAAAAGTCTTCTTCAAGATTGGTAACAGCATCATGGGACAGAAAGTTGCAATATTCTAATTGCTTACACATGACAGAATGGGGAGAGCTGTCATCTAAGTGGCAGCATGGCAAGTTGTGTACTTGGATGATTTAAGCCAAATTCTATACAACAAATTGGATTTTAAACTCCCTTCATAAGGTTTTTATTTTATTTTTTTTATAATTAAACCATAGTGTTCATTTCTGTAGAATTACTTTTTTTCCGTAAATAATCGATCTATTGGTCAATTTAATTTCCACAAATAATTACTCTACATAAAATTTAATCATGTTCGCTAGCCACTAAGCACCAGTAGGGTGTCTTAAGTTAGACAATATCTACATATATAATCTCATGGACCGCGACAATCTCCAATAACTATTAAAATAGTATCTATTCTAGATCGCTACATCTCCGGAGGTCTATATACAGTTATTCCGATGTTACTTACACTACTACTACTAGGTATAAATAATCTTTAAACCCATTTAAAGATCACTAGCTTAGCAATGCTTACAAAATAGAAGAGTATTTTGACTTACAAAATCGCTGGTACAACTGCATCAGATGATCTTGTTCAGCAGAACATGAGTAAATGTTCGTTTGCATGAACAATGTAACCAGTCCAACTTTGTAATTTTCATCAGTATGGGTGACACAGCAAACATTATACTTGACCAAATATCATGTTGACATCACAATATACGTCCTGAATCCAATGGTAGGCCTTACCTCAGGCCTTGTGCTGTTCGTGATTCTTCCATTATGTTGTTTCCACAAGGATATCGTAATGTCCATTAATACTTAGATGTTAGATTTATGCTACAGTTTTAGTCACCTAATGTTGCACATACCGGTATACTCTGTCTATTACTCAAGTTCCTTCACCGGCATCGTGGCTGCCTTCCACATGTATAAATTCAAATCATCCAATACCGGCCAATGACAAATATTTAAAAGAATCATTAAAACTCCCTAAAATCTGTTGGCCAACACAAACTCAACCATTAAAAGTTTAACTGCTCAACATGATATTCCAAGAGCAACACGTTTCCCACGTCTTTCTTCATGGCAGCATCTTCAGGCTCTGGCATTGAGTGTATTCGTGTATTACCTTATATGCATCATCTCGCCCGTGCCCTATCTACATCGCCATGCGCAGTAGTCCCAATTACTTTTCTCTGCTTTAGCAGGAGATTCCATGCAGCAGGTATAGGGGGGATATCCATTTTGCATATTACGTCATTGTTGTGATGTATGAATAATTTCTCAGCATATGTTAGCTGGAATTTTGTGCGGGGTGCCGCTAAACCTTTATATTTAATTTTATGTACATCAATATTATTTTCCAGCACAATTTGTGCCAAGGCCGTGTTTGGTTGTTTTTTTTACAATGTCTGTCTCATGTTCATTCATTCTTGTACTGTATTGCCTGCGAGTCTTTCCAATATAAGTATTTTTTCCTTTCAATTTTATTATTGGATCTGGAATTTCCACCTAGTAGACTCCCCCCATGGGATATTTCCTTTCTCTATCGTTAATTATCAAGTCTTTAATTGTGTTAGTTGTTTTAACTGGTAACGATAAATCATATTTATTTAGGATATTATGCATAGTGTCTGTTATTTCCTTAATATATGGAAAGCTGTGTGCATATCTGATTGTTTTACGTGGCTGTCTCGGTATTATTTGCGTTTCTTTTAGTACTATATATTTAGAGTTATTTTGCCATCTGTTCAGAATTTATCTAGGATATCCTGCCTCTATAGCAGTGTTTGTAATATATTCTATTTCCATTTGAAATGTACTTTGCTCGAAACAATACCTGTGGGCCCTAATGTAATGTGGTAAGATGGACGCTTTTTTATGCTTGAATTGGTGTGCAGAGTCATACGAGATATAATTGGGTATGTGGGTTTTCTTTTTGTATACTGTCGTTTCACATCTGTTTTTCTTTCATGTTATTAAAATGTCCAAATACGGAAGTTGAACTACTTTCTGAAAATGAATGAGGTCTTGGGTACGGAAGCAAAAAAGACTTGCTTGACACAGAAATCAGTCCTTATGTGGGAGGGCAATTTTGGCAAGGACTCTGCACCCTCCACCCCCTAGGTAAAATTTCTTTTCATTACAAGTTTTTAAGTTTACAATTAATTGCTTTAAAAGCATTTATGCCCCCCCCCCTCCCCAATTATCTTGCCTTGCTACTCTGACAATAAATATAGGCATTTTGCTTTGGTGCACTAACTTTTCAGCACTTAGCCAAGATCCCCAAAATTCAACACCCAAAGAAAAAAGTTCATAATGTTAAGTAAAAAATGCAGCCAAGAAAGTGTTCCTTCATTTCATAACTGGACAGAAAATCCCATTAATGTGAGAAATCCAGGTCAACTTGTATAATGCTGGCCCATGTTTTAAAATATACCATACTTTAAAGAATCATAAAATGAAATGAAAATTATGTTTCAGGTAAATATATTATTTGGGAAGAAATTCACATTCAATTAATATATAATTTAACTGTTTTTATTCATCACCTTTTTCAAATTAAGCCTTAACCCTTCCCAAGTCAAGGACATCTATAGACTTTTTTGCACAACACATGAAACTTTGATTATTTTTTTTTAATTGCCATTTGGCAATTTTCTTATATATATATCTTTTAAAAATACATATTTCAAGCTTGAAAAATAATATTTTCTTTCTTCATTTGATGCATATTATATTAACCCATTTCTTCCCAAAAATAAAAATTGTGAAAAAATATGATATTTTGTGATCAATTTCACTTTAAAATAATTGAAATAACATTATAAATATTAAAAACTAGCAGTATGTGTTGTCATTTGCACCACACATAATGTTGCGCTGGCGCAACGTTGGGAGTTTCCTGGTAAAAAAATAAAAATTTTATTTTTTCGATCACATGCTTTTATTTGCTCAAAATGTACAACACTGTTGATTATATGAAAAAACTAACCAAAGTCAATGGCATCACTCATGAAATTTTGAAAAACACTGTGTGAAGGTAAACCTGACATTTCTTGCATATGTAGATCGTCTGGCTTTTGCAAATCATGCAACTCCTCCTTGCATTTTCTTCATTGCGGATTATAATATGGTCAGTCCTGTCCTCCCTCACTGCTCCTGGCAATATGTTTCTTCTGGGGCGTCCAAGGTTGATGTCTTTTCTCTGAGGTTGGTGGTTTACCTCCAGTTCAGATTCTTCTTCAGTTTTCAATAGAGATAATACAATCTGGGATCTGAAATCAATTTGACGATAGTAGAGCCTGTTGCCAGTTGGTACATTTTCCAGGCATTGACAATAGCACTGTCAATTCCATTGGAGAATAATGGCCATCACCATTTCTTGCCTCTATTTCTGATTTTATAGTTTGAAATGGCATTGTCATGTAAATCCACACCTCCCATGCCTTGGTTGTACTGGTGGATAACATTTGGTTGAGGGACTATGTTGTGCTTCTTTTCCTTCCGGTTGTATCTCTTTACATTCATTATTGGCTCAAGGGTACCATAGTTGGTAACAACTGTTACAACAGAATTGTCATGCCACCTAACAGCGAATACTTTGTTGTTGCCATCAAATCTATAATCAAAGTTCCCTTTTGATTCTTTCGCTAAGGCTTTTGTTGTTTGAAGTGGACAGGAAGCCACTCGGTTCTCTCTCATTGTACCAGCTGCAAAGAATTTCATTTCTGACAACAAGGTAAGAAGGTAATGACTTGTGAAGAAGTTATCAAAAAATATGATGATATGATTTTCAGGATCATGAACCACTTTCAACAAGTTTGTTACAACCCTTTCACCTAAACCCAGGTTTTCATTAGTCTCCTGTGAAGCTCCACCATAAGGTCAAACTGATACCATATCCTCAGCTGAGGCTATACACCACAGTTTGAATCCAAACCTTACTGGTTTCCCTCGTATGAACATCTTAGCAGAATGACGTCCAAAATATGGCACCATCTCTTCATCAGTCGATATCTTATGGGAAAATACACCAAACTGCATGTACCATTTATTTAGTTCATTGAAAAAAGGTCTTAGCTTGGAAAACTTATCAGATTTGTCTAACTTATCATTATCAGAAAGATGAATGTACTTCTTTATTTCATCAAATCTGTTCCGTGACATTGTTTTGCGTATGAGAGGGATCCCTTTATCTTCATCTAAACTCCAGTAAAATTTTGTTTGAGGGAGAGAGTGATAACCAGTGAATATAAGGATACCAATAAATTTTTCCAAGTCAGTGTGTGACATAGTAAATGTGTGGTTGTTTTTACTTTGAGCATATTTGATTGAAAACTCTACTATTTCATCCAAAATTGGTTTGTCTAAGAAAAGTTCAAACATTTGTATGGGTGTCAAACTCCCATACTTATTCTTTATTTCTTCGACACATCTAACTTCACAGTTTTTAGGAGTGTCAGTATAAGTTGGGGCACACTTTAGCCATTTTGTTATAGGTTTCTTCTTTTTCTGTTTTGGTTCTTCAGAAGTATTTTGTATAGTTTCAGGTACTGATATATCTGTTTTGTCGTCTAAAGTAGCATGAATTTCAAATGTACCCACCACATCTACTGGTAATCCATCACCCCCATCATTGATAATCATACGTCCATCTTCTATTTCTTCTTCATCAGTAAGTTTGTCTACTTCAGGAGGTATGATGACTGCATCAATGGCTTCTTCTGCCTCTAATTCCTAAAGAACAGCTATAATTTCCTCAGCTGTTTCTAATCTCTGTTTGTAGAAAGCCACTTCTAAGTTCTATAATTGAAAAGTAGGGCAAAGAATGTATTCTAAAAATGCAACATTGTTTTTACGAAAAACTAAATATCATAAGAAATACGAAAGTCATAATAGAATATTATAATACAATGTACTTACAAGGGAGGTCCGATGCTTCAAAAGTATTTGTGTTAAAACACAAAGCCAGATATAATTCTTAAACTTACAAAGCTTTTAGACTGCAGAACACTTCATTAGCACCAAACATTCAATTCGAGTTCTTATTTTTCACTGCACAGGTCATGACTTGTCACAGAACGAACTTTAGCTGGGCAACTTCCAATGTTGCGTCAGCACAATGGATATAATATATAAATCATTCACTGCTGTGTCATAGGTCTAATACGTTCAAGAAAAAAAATATCCATGTGTATCCCACATATATAGCATTCAGGAATATGCACATAAAAGTTGAACTAAATATATTTTAACACTTGAAATAAATTCTTGAAAAATATTGAAATAAACATGTTTTCAGTAATTTATTTTTTTTCACGAAGTGTTAGACTAATTGTGAAATATAAACACATAGACAGAGAGCTTGTGAATGCCTTTTAACACATGCATGATGAGTTTTGTATAATAAGTTCAATTTGACTGCATTTTGTGAAGTTAAACTTCATGTTGCATGTACACAACACTGGGAAGAAATGGGTTAAACTACAATATAAATAATTCAATAAAGTCATCTGATTGCCATAGTTTAGAAGCACCATACGGTATTGCTGATTTGTTTGTTAGCATTACTCTGTATTGAAGCAATCACCTGATTTAAGCTCGCAAGTTTATTTGAACTATTATCAACATATTTTTCCTTAAAGTTTCAAAAATCTTCTAAAAATTAATATTTTTTTTTAATATGGAAAATTTTGAAAGTAATTGCAAAGTATTCATCTCTGTTTTTCCCCATTTTACCTATCCTATACTAGAATTATTTTTATCATTTATCCCAGCATCTATGCATCTTCCTCACTCTTCAGATCAAAACTGAAAGTAAAAATAAGCTTTCATATTTCTCAATGCACGCCACAATAGGAGGAAGTAGCAGGTGTTCTAATTGCTTGCTCACAATGTGCAAGTGGCTGCATGTCATGTTGTTTACATGGATTAAATGGATATATACTCCTTTCATAAAGTTAGTATTTTGTTTCTTTTTATAATTAAACCTTAGTTTTTATTTCTATGGATTTACTTTATTACTGTAAGTAATTGATTTTTTGGGCCAATCGATATCAGATTTATGCTGCATTGGACGGCTGGCTTACAGTTTTTTGCTGTGGATATTTTAACATTTCATTAGGTTATATGTTATGTTTAACTTTATTATTTCTTCATTTTCCAGTAAAAAATTCAATTTTGTATCGTTTGCTGAAAGTAAAAGAACATCCTTGGAATATATATATGGAAGCAAAAGAACTTCCTTGGCATGGAAATCAGTCCTCATGTGAGAGGGCAATTTCTGAAAGGTTCCCGCCTTCCCCCTCAATATCTTGGCTGTGCCACTCTGATGATATAATGTTAGTTTTTTGTTGGGGTGCACAAACCTTTCTACACTTAGCCAAGATCACCAAACTTTTCAACACCCAAAGAAAAATTCATGTGTAGTAGAAAAAAAAGCAACCAGGAAAGCTTTTCCCATTTCTTAACCAGTTCAGAAAATCTCGTGAAAGTGAAAAGTCCAAGTCAGTTTATATAACACTGACCATACTTAAAATATAAGATATTGAAAAGAATCATTAAAAGAAATAAAAATCATGTTTTGGGTTAATTAAATTATTCAGGAGGAAATTTCCTTTCGATTACTGTATAATTTAACTGTTTTTTTTTTCAGCGGGTTTTCCAAAATTAAGCCTTAATTGTATAATAGTCCAATCTATTTTTTTCACCATATCACATTGAAAAAGTCTTATGAAATTTAATATGCTTGTAAATTTGTTTAAATTATTTATTTTCATTAAATTTTGTGTAATTTGGTATATAACATGACCTATTTCTGTTGATTGGTTTTTTTTTAATTGTAAAGTTGATTTGTTTATCTGATTCAGAACAATTGACTAAAAGCCTAGACTTTTCTCAAAGTGTAGTACTAGAAAAAAAAATTATGAAAAAGAATAACTTTTCTTATTTCAAGTAAAAATTTATTTTTTTGTTATTCAGAAATAAATAAACTTTCAATTCATGTGCATTATAATCATATTTGTCTATTAGTTTTTTTAATAAATTTTTATTTGTGTTGCCAGATGCATTTTTTTATAACATGACTGATTCTAAAAAAGTCCTATTAAAATAAAACTAAGTCTTTTTTTGTTAAATATTTTATTTTCAGAAAATCCAGAATTATGTGGTGATTAATTTGGCATATAACTTGCCATAATTCATTCCTTTAATTTGGCAAAAAAGTTATAAAGTTATTTTTTTTAGTCTGATCAGAAATGTAAAAAATAGCTGGACCTGGGAAGGGTTAATTGTGTAGTCTGATCTATTTTTTAACTATATTTCTGTGAAAAAGTCTTATTAAAATTAATATGTTTGTAAACTTATTAAATTTTTTAATTGTACAAAATTTGGGCTTAAATTCTGTTTAATTTGGTATGTTACATGACCTATTTCTGTTGATTGTATTTTTTTTTTTTTGAAAAATGTACAGTAGACTTATTTATCTAACTCATCACAATTGGTGAAAAGCCTGGACTTTTCTACCAAGAAAAAAAAGTACAAAATGGAAAAATGTTTACCTGAAACAAGAAAATTATTTTTTTTTTTGATTATTCAGAAATAAATTGCTTTTCTATTCATGTTCATTGTAATCATTTCTGTCTATTATTTTTTTTAATAAATATTTATTTTCATTGCCACATCCATTTCTTTACTACATGACTCTAAAAATGTCCTATAAAAATAAAACGTCATTTTTTGTTATATTTTATTTTCAGAAAATCAATAATTAAATGCTGATTAATTTGGCATTTAACATGCCATAATTCCTTTCATTAGTTATTTGCCAAAAAAGTTCCAAAGTTAATTTTTTTGCCTGAGCATAGGGAGAAAATAGCTTGGCCTCTAGATGTAAACCAGTTTTTATGTCTGGACACTGGAAGAGTTAAAGAATAATTTCTATAAACACTAGTGTTTAATTAATGTAAAATCTGTGTGTAGAATAGTAAAATAATGTTTAGAAGCACAATCAGTGAAGTTTTCAAAGCAGTCTTTACAGTACCAAGCTTGAAAAAAATTACTTGCTGGCTAAGCCTTTTTCAACTGTGTTCAATCAAAAAAAAGTAAACTTCAGAACTTTTTTGCAAATAACTGATCAAAGAAAATAGAGCATGTTCTGTAACAAAAAAGTAGCATATTTAATTCTGGATTTTGTGGAAATAAAATATTTTGCAAAAATGAGAAATAATTTTAATGAGTGTTTTGCAAAGTCGTATAGTAAAGAAAAGGATGTGAGAAGGTAAATTTTTATTTAAAAAACATCGAGAGACTGAAATAATGCTAATACATACAGATAAAAGCAAATTTTCTTTCTGAATAATAGGAACTAACTTTTTATTTTAATCAGGAAAAATCACTCTTTTCTGCAATATTTTTATCATTGATTCTGTTTTTACACGGTTTTTTTTTTTACATTATTTTGATTTAACATGGTTTAGAAAAAAAATTTGCATTCTCTTTTTACATGATTTATTTTGATTCTAACACAGTTCAAACAGCACCTTTTTAAAAATCTCCATTTGAATTTAATTCTGAAAAAATATTCCTATTCAAGAAAAAATTCCTAGAATTTGCATTTATAACGAAGATACCACTTTTATGGTCATATTTTTCAAAGTAGTTTTAACTTTGAAAATGTACTATAGATACACATTTTGTGCACTAAAATCCCCGAAATAAAAACTACATAGCATAACTACACAACAAGTTTTCTCTATTTTATGAAAAAATTGTACAAACCCTACTTCATTCGGAATAAAGTAGCAACATTCAGTTCTGGGAATTCATCTCAGTTTTATCTTCAATACATATGTTAGTCTTGGTTTCTCATTTCGTGTTTAAAGTTAGAAGTAGATGTTTAATAAAACAAATCAAAAAAATTTTTGCTTTGTTTTTTGAAGTTTTGTGTGCAGAATATAAATTTATTAAATTTTGCTGATAGGTAATTTACAATTTTTCATCGTCTGATTTATTAACTACAATTCAAATATTTTTCATAAGCTTTGCAATGATGTCGGATAATTCAACTATGCAAAAGCAGAAAAGCTTTCTCTTTGGATACTAGATCCAAATTTTAGATCTTGCAACTGGAGAAGGTTCAACATCCATAAGTACATATTTTCGTTTGAACAAAGCTACCGTAAGAACCATCAAGAAAAATGAAGATGCTATTAGAAAATCTGTAGTCATTGAACATGTATATTAGTATCTAAGTCATCATCATACACAAGAGATATTGTAAAAGTGAAGATGAAAAAGGCACTAGTAATAAAAGTGAAAATAAAAGCACTAGAAGATAACTCGCAAAAAAAGAATACATCTAGACGGAAATACCATCAAACAGATGGTATTAGGAATATATAAGCAGATAGAAGAAATGGAATCAACCACATCAGCTCAGTTAAACAAAAATTATTGATTTTCTGCAAGTACAGGTTGGCTTGCAGGATTTCTTCAAAGACATGCATTTCATAATGTAATGATAAAAGGTGAAGTTGCATCTGCAGATGAGCCGACTGCTAAAGAATTTTATCCAAAATTGACCGAAATCATTGAAGATGGTGGATACACTCCTGATCAAGTTTGGAATGCAGATGAAACTGGTCTTTTTTTTTGGAAAAAAATGCCGAGTAGAACCACGTAGGAAAATCACAAAAACCTGTTGGTGGCTTTAAAGCAGCTAAGGATCGTGTGACCTTTCTATTTTGCAGCAACCCTTCGGGAGATCATATGTTAAAACCGCTGCTCATCAATCCATCCCTAAGACCACAGTCAATGAAAGGTTTAGATTTGAATAAATTGTCAGTGTATTGGATGGCAAACAAAAAAGCCTGTGCCACAAGAGAAATTTTTAATGAATGATTCCTTAAATGTTTTGTTCCAGAAGTTAAATGCTATTTGAAGGAAAAAAATCTCAAATTTAAAGTTCTATAGATTATAAACAGTGCCTTTGGTCATCCTATTTTGGAACAAGCAAATACACAATTTTGTTTTCTGCTGCCTAATACGACATCCTTAATACAAACACTAGACCAGGGTATATATAATTGCCACATTTGAAACTTACTATGTAAGATGAACATTCCAATACATTTTGGATAAACTAGATAAGGATAAAACACTAACAGTTACTTATGTGTGGAAGAAATTTTCTATTTTAGATTGTATCAGGCATGCTGGATTGACAGTATCAGAATTAAAACCATCAACTTTAAACCATTGCTGGAAAGCTATTTTGCCAGAATATGTAAAAAGCAAAGATCCAGTACCACCAAATATGACTCTCCTAATATCATCACTTTAGCACATGCAGTTGGTGAAGGATTCAATGATTTATCATTTGCAGATATCGATGAATTGCTGGTTGACAAAGCTCTTAGTGAAGATGAAATAATAGTTGTCCTTGAAACTCCTGCTAAAAAAGAAAAAAAGTGATGGTGATGAAGAGATTCTACTCACTGCAGGTTTAATTAAAGAAGGGCTTCAAATGGCTAGTAAATTGGAAAGTCATTTTCTTACACATGATCCCATTGTCGAATGAGCTAAGCAGTTTAAACATGAACTGAAGTCATGTATGGCGCATTATCAAGAATTATACAAAGATCTAGTCAAAGCAGGATCTCAACGATTGATTACAGAGCTTGTTTTCAAAATTAATCAGACTTCCAAATCACTGGAAACAAGTGATAATTTAGTTCCCCTTGCCACAGAGAGCATTTCACCATTGGAGTATCATCACGATGGTCAAAATGTTTCAAGCAATGAAATTGATTTAATTCCAGTCTTATGCAAATGAATGTATCTATTGTCAAAAAGTGACAACAAATAAAATCTAGTTAATAAGCATATGTAAGTATGTAGCTTTTGTATTCTTGAATTAATGACATATTATTTTCTTTATGAAGGATAATTTACTTTATATATGTACATATAATTATCTTTATAAGTTTATAAAATAAAAAAAAATGTGTTTAAATGAATAAAAATCAGATAAAGATTTAATTAAAGATTTTAATATGATTTGTTTGAAAACAACCTATTATTTGTACTGGGTTTTCACGTCTGGAACCAATCTTCTATATTTTCATATGCACTGTATTTTTTTTTTGCGTGGTTTTTTCGGGAACCCATACTGTGTGAAAACAGAATTGTATGTATTTTGAGAAAGGTCCAGAATTTTTTTGAATGTGTTCAGTCAAAAAAAAGTACTATTTTTGCCAAATAACCAATCAATCAAAATAGGGCATGTTACACGAGGTGTAGCAAAAAAAGAAACAAGACTATATCAATAAAACTTTTATTGAAAAAATACAGAAATCCCCATCAAAGTACTCACTGTTGGTCCTCATGAAGTTCTCTATTCTCATCTTCCATGTTTAAAAACATTTTTGAAGTCCTCTTTCAGAATACTCTTTGGAGCTCTGTCATACACCTTTTTATGTGCTCCATGTCATCAAAATGGGTCCCTTTCATGAAACTGGTATTTCATCATTACAATTTTGTTTCAAGCCAAAAATTGCAGCCTTTATAATGCTGAATGAGATGGAGTATTGTTTATGATTAACTTAATACATTAGATCATGCATTTTACACAAATGGGCATGGCAGACACCATTCACCAGATTCAAACATCTGCATGTCTATACAAAGAATGGTAGCCCCATTGGAGCACCTGATCACTGAGGAATATACAGTACTGTGCGAATTAGTTGGGACAAGCGAAGGAACGCTAAGTCCCTTCCGCTTCAGAGTCTAAACTTGCTTGTAACATTCTGCTGCAAGTCTAAACTTGCGCGTGCAGCTTCCGGGCCACAGACACTTCACCCCATTGAAGGAATGATGGACAGCAAAAAGTACATAGGCATTCTGGAGGCAAAAATGGTCCCAACACTGCAGAAGCTGTTTCCTAATGCCGATGGGGTATTTCAACAGGATCTAGCTCCATGCCGCAATTCTAAGCTTGCTAAGAGCTTCTTTACCCAGCAACGTTTGAAGGTATTGGAATGGCCAGGAAATTCACCCGATCTAAACCCCATTAAAAATTTGTGGGCCATTATTAAAGCACGCATATCTAACATGGATTGCATGACGAAAACCAAAATGATAGAAAGTGTCGTGAAAGTGTGGTACCACGACCCTGAAGTGAAGGAGATGTGTGGAAAGCTAGTGGCATCAATGGTTGAGAGGGTGAAAGAAGCAATTAAAGCTAAGGGGGGTCACATTCACTATTAACTATACTATTGAATAAATATTTTAATTGTGTCTCTGTTACTGCATTTTCCTATTGTCCCAACTAATTTGCACAGTACTGTAGGTCTCTTGAACCAAGGATCTGTGATGATGGAAGATGACATCCTGAACATCATGTGCAATGATCCAATAACAAACACCAGGAGTGTAGCAACATTAGTGAGAATGTCACAAAACCATATGTGGGAAATGCTGCATGAGAACAGACTGTACCCTTATCACATCCAGTGGACACGGGCATTGTCACCAGCAGACAAACCTCCATGACATGCTTTCTGTGAGTGTCTTGTATATAGAGGTGAGCCCCACCACCCCATGTTTTTACAAAATGCTCTGTTGACAGATGAGGCAAGTTTTGAATGGAATGGAATCAAATTTTCATAACCAGCCTATTTGGACAGAAGCTGACACACTACATGAAACACCAACTTGTTTTTTTAGTAACATGTGGATCAACATGAAGAAATGAACCAATTCTTTATTTCATAGCTTCTGCCCATGCACCTTAGATGCCCTGAATGCATGCACTTCCTTGATGCTGTTTTACAGAGATTGTTGGAATGTGTACTCTTCACGATATATTGGCACATGTGATTCATGCACAATGACCTTTAAATTAGCATAATTATTATGCAAATGCTAAAAATACTATTACACATATTAGTAAAGTTTAGTATACTAGTTATTGCTTTTGTTTTAATTTTTTTATTAATTTTTCAAAGCAATTGTTTAAATTGACATTATTGCAATTAAATATTCTAATTACTGTAACTCGCTAAATGCTAAATGAACCAAATATCTATTGCTGAAAATTGGGATTGAAATAGATTTGATTGAGATCTTTAAAGTAACTTCAGTCATACATTTTCATAAGAAGTTTATTTATGAAATTGCTGATTTCTGAGTTCACCATTAGTTCAATGGTAGACTATTGGTCTTGTAAACCAAGGGTCATGAGTTCCATCTTACTGGTGACTGTCAAGCATCTTTTATTTTTGGGTGGGGTTGCTCGGTTGGTAGCTCACCAGGCTCGCAATCTGCAGTTCCCAGATTTGAGTCCCAGCTGGGTCAGTGTTGAGATTTATCTCTGCAAAACTTCCCACCATGCCCACAGTCAATAGGGAACACAGGTGGGCTTCAAAAGGCCACTGTCCATTGGATAGGGTGTTAAGCCATGGCTCTGTATGCAGGAGAGCTATACCCTGTGCATATTAAAGAACATATTGAATGGCCTTGATGGGAGTCTACCATCTGCCTCCCAACAGTTGTTTCAGTGGGTCCCCTCCCCCAATCTTTTCTGAGCCTTTGGGGTCCTTGTGACTTGGTCATTTAGTCCGTTGTGTGCAAAAAAGTGCCACTCACTCAGACGTAAAACAACACAACTGATTTCTGAATCTGAGTTACTATTTACATAACATGAAACTTTACTTAATAATATAATCACTGAGTATATATTTATATATAGAATATAATTAAAGTAAAACTAGAAAACCAGGAGTAATTTTTCATATTTTTAATTTCACTATTAGAATTTACTTAGTAGATGGTCCATTAAAGCTGGAAGTAAAGCTTAAACTTTGGGTATATGATCTTTTTTATTGCACTATTCATATTTAGGACACTTGGTTACAATGTCATAAAATGGTTGGTCCCATCAATTATATTTTGGATGAGTTCTACTGAATGTTGTCCCCAAATATCAAGAAAGCTAAGTCCACCTGAATATCACTTATAGCTCTTGTCCTCACTGCAGAGGGCACCCTTTATAGCAGTAGTTTTAGTCCAAATGCTTCATTAAATCCTTAGCTAATTTTAACATTGTTAGCCGTCCCGTGGCCGAGTGGTTAGCACGCTTGGCTACTGATCTAAGGGACCTGGGTTCGAGCCCCGGAATTAGGCATGGATGTGTGTGTCGTTTTTCTGCTGAGGTCCTGCCATCCTCTCAGATCTCCTACTGTGGCATATAAACTGACAGGCTCCTGTCAGACCTCTGTGGCAAGCAGCTGCTTGAGGGGGTATTTATTTTATTATTTATTATTTATTATTCTGATAAAGAAAATGTGAGTTTTGTGATTAGTATTTTGAATAACAAACAACCATATGTTTGCACTCTGAGTCACATACAGTTTGCTAGCTACTGTTTACCGATCGTTGGTGTACTTCAAAGTTAGCTCTGCTGAATTTGTAAGTAAGAAATAGATTATTAAAAATTTATAGTAAAATATATATATTACTTAATAATCTATATAATATAGATTATTAAGTTGGAATTTGCGTATAGGTTATTGTAATGCATTTAAAGTACTGCTGACTCACCTATAGATAAACTAAGAATGGCACTTTCATAAAAAGACACTAAACATAATTGACCAAACTATTAACTGTGGCTTTCAAGTATATTCCCAATTTCCTGCTGCCAGTGGAACTCGGTTATAATTGTGTTTTTTTAGTTTTGTTGTGTTTCAATTCAATGGAGCAGGTATGAGTGGGTAGTGTGTCTTAAAGTGAATGATTTAGAAAATGTTATTCGTGAAAGGGGGAGTTATAACCCCCCCCCCCCCCCTCTCCCACCTTGGGTTTATCCCTGCCTGCTCTACAACGCATTTCTTGTCTAGCTTTATTGAGATGGATTATATCATCAGGTGTCTGCTGTGTGTTGCAAAGCTCACTTGAGGGTGCAAAATTAGGCACTAACTGACTGATAGCAAGGTGTAGTTGCAACTGAGTCAAGCCTTGAATTATAGTGTGTGGATCTCAATGACCGGTCTCTTATTCTTGCAGCCTTTCTTTCTTTCAGTTCTTACAAATGCAGCTTATTGCCCCAAAATTTGGTGTGAGATCACAGTAGATTTAAGTTAAATATAGTCAGGTAAATTTTGTGCTAAACATTAGTACTCTCTAATACCAAAGTAATGCTTCCATGGATGTAATATAGTTTAACTCGCCATTTTATGTTGCTGTTAACATTATAATTTTAGTGTGTCTGAACAACTATGTTTTTAATAACCTCCTCAGAAAGCAAAATGCATATTTGGTGATAATAATACTACTACTAGCAAATTAAGCCTGAGAAACATTCCTGAGCTCATATTTCTAATAATCTACTTGCAACCCTTCAAAACTCGCAAGCAAACCATTATTGAGATATTTGACTTTTAAGTGTCAAAGTTTCTTTATAGCCACCCAGTTTTAGGAAGTGAAATATGTTTTTGCCAAAAGATGGGGGCGGGGGTGGCTCAGTCGGTAGCGCGCCAGGCTCGTAATCTGTAGTTCCCAGGTTCGAGTCCCAGCTGGGTCAGCGTTGAGATTTATCTCCGCAAAATTCCCCGCCCTGCCCACGGTCAGTAGGGGACACCGATGGGCTTGGAAAGGCCGCCGTCCGTCGGATGGGACGTTAAGCCGTGGCCCCGTGTGTGGGAGAGCCATACCCTGTGCACGTTAAAGAACACGCTGGATGGCCTTGACGGGAGGCTACCATCTGTCTCCCAACAGCTGTTCCAGTGGGTCTCCTCCCCCAACCTTCTCTGAGCTTTCGGGGTCCACGTGACCTGGCCATTTAGCCCATGGTGTGCAAAAAAGTGCCGCTCAGAGGTAAAACAACCCAACCCAAAAGATGAGTAATTAATAGTCATTCCATCATTTATTTAGTGTGCTTTTCTCACTTTTATTTCTACATCTAAAATACAGCATAAAAAAATTACATTCTTTCACCTTATGTCTTACATTTTATATCCACTTCTAACTTATGCATTTGGTGGAAATTGGCTGGAAATGTGTTTTTAGTATCAGATTTTTTAAGAAAACTTTGAACTAATATTTAAGCAGTCTTTAGTAAGTTTCTAATTGGTGATTTTTTCCCCTTAAAATGTTTCCCTCGTTTAATATTTTTATTACATACTTTTTTCTTTCGTAGATTGGTGAGCTTCAGGAGAGAGACAATGGGCGTTATGAATGCCAGATTATTACAGGTTCAGCTAGCAAAGAACAGGCTCATGTGTGGGTTCATGTAAGACGTAAGTTGTATAATTAAAAATTATAGGGTTTTTTTTGTAATTATTAAATATTAAGAGAGGTACTGTATTTTTGAGAACAAAATGTAGCATCATCCCTAAAAGTGGAAGCTCTGGTAAAAGTAGCCATCTTGTGTTTTCACAACTTCAAAGTTCAGAAAATGCTATAAAATTAGCCTATCATATGGAGAGAAATCTTGCTGTATTTCAGTCTTCAAGAAAATTTCTTCCCCGTTTTTTTAACAGTATAATATTTACAGCCATATTTTTTGTAATATTTGGTGTATTGTGATTTAAATTTTTGTTGTGAATTTCAAATCTATTTTATCAGGCTATATGGGGAAAATATATCTCATCCATTTAGCATGAGTTAGGGTGTGTTTCAGACAACGGATACTCATTCAAAATCATTTCGTATCAAATCCATAAAAGACAAATTTATAGTAAGTGCACTTGAGGCAAATCCTAATTTTTCTGTGCTGCAAATAGGAGGAGAAAAAGCCTTCATTAGTTGTGCCTTCCTATTTTCAGTTATTATAAAGCCACCTTTTTTTATTGTTAGTAGTATTGGTTTATTTATTGTTGTTAAGTATCTTAGCAAATATTAATCTTCTTTTCTGAAGGTGTTAGCATATTGTGATGGCTTCTAAAAGACCCTTAGCAATGGATCTTTAACCCTCTGATGTATATTGTGAGTCAAATTGACCCAGAAAAAATATTCACAATAGATAGTGCTGAAAATTCATCCAGTACTCATATTAGAATGGGCCAACAAACTGTTCCAATGATTATTCTTCTGATGAAGTGCTCTGACACACAAAATATATTGATTATTTTTATCATAAAACTGTTATGACACACTGCAGTACGTTAAATGAATCTAGTACGTCATTTTAACCTTGAACTTCACTGTGCCGATAAATGACTATTAGTAAGCCCATTAATTGTCAATGAGCTGATTATTTTTCTCCTGGTATTCCCTACAGTGGTGGTATTTTTTTTAAAAATAATACAAAGTAAGTGATTTTATCATTGGTATGTTGTTGTTTTTGTTGTTGTTGTTGTTGTTTTTTTACTTTTTTAGAGCACATATAGGGAGATAGGTAAATACAATTTGCGCTTTTCCTAGAGTTTAAGATATTTCATTTTTATTATAATCAGTCATAAAAAAACTTGAATCAATGTTTTTAAATTTGTTATAAGCAGACTGCACATGAACCCTAGCAGAGCAAATAGTTTGTTCCTCTCTAGCTTTTATGAACTGACAGATGCTGCTGAATCACTACATTACCAGCCTCAATACTTGTGTTCAAGACTAAAGTGCAGTTGCTTTGTACTTCAAGCAATTTTGTACCCAAGCATTTTAAGTTGTGACCACAAATTGTCAAAAATAAAACATTTTTCCACAGTATTTAAGCTACCAATGCTACAAGAATTATTTTTTAAAAGTTGGTATGTCTAAGAAACAGGGTTCATCAACCAAATTGCCTATTTCAAAGCAGAGGACACAAATCCTATTAAGAAAAATGAGAACATGTCAAATGACTAGGCACCAAGGAATAGATAAAGCTATGTTTCAGTGGCTTCTTCAAAGAAAAAAAATTAAAATCTTTCAGTAAAGGGAGTGAGTTTGCACAAAGAAGTTCACATGCTTATAAATACTCAGAGTAAAAAGATTCAAGGCATCTTCTGACTGTTTATACTCTTTCATAAATGATGTGATGTGATTTATTTTAAAGTATGGAGAACAGTAATTAGGGAATTAAACAGGCCTAATCCCCCACCAACTCCTTTTCTTTATCTTTATTTTATGTTTTAATGTTTACAAATATAGCACATCCAGTCAGAAAGTTCTTTAAATCTTTTTTACTCTGAGAATTGTAGCACGCATTTTCACATTTTTAGGAGGTTGCAGTATTCATTTCTCCCCCATCACCACCACCAGAAACAATGTTATTTGGAAAGTAGCTGATGGTTCTCAATCAAAATCAAGGCTATCCAACTCATTTCTGAAGCTTTGTTCATCTCTCAGGAGATGATAAAGATCTAGAGTTCTTAACCAGGCAAACTAAAATATTTTTGTTCTTTATTTCTCTAAAACAAAGTTTAAAAAAATCCAGTTTTCAGGAGCGATAAGTTGTAAAATTTTCTCAGCAAAAAAGATAGCTATAACTCTAAAATAGCTGAAATGCAAAAGATTAATAAATAATATAGTCATACTAACTGAGCAAAGATACATGTATCCAATTTAAGAAGCTGAAAGTTTTTGCACACTGATGTTACTGCAAGTGGTGTTACATACTCAAACTGATTTATTTACTGTGTACTTACTGTACTGTCTTGTTTCTCCTGGGTTCAATGCAATGCTTTCCCAGAACCAAAAGTTTTGCAAAAATTACTTTTGAAGGATTATCATTTTGTGAACATGCAATACATATCTATAAAAAAATAATTATTTGAACAGAGCAAAATATCTTAGAAAACTGCTTATTGCTGAATCATCTGCATTTCCATTAATCGTATAAAGAAAAACTTTTAATACATATTTCCTAAATTTCAGTCTTATGGGACTAAATTCAAATTTATGTAACGAATCTTTTTTTTTTTTTCATTTCCTGTCTGCATAATTTCATTTATTCTGTAGATAAATTCATATACTAGCCATTTAATAACATTTCTTGAAAAATTGACCAATAACAATTTGCCAGTGGTAACTGTCAAATATAAGGCTAAGTAACAGGATTTCATTCAACATTTCAATATTCTCAAATGGGAAACCTTTTTTTTAAGTTTCAAAAAAAGTATAAAACGGAAATTTAGAACTTTTAATACCCTGTTGTGAGTTAATGTTGTAAGCAATCCAAGTATCATAAAATATTTCCTTCTCAACATGAAATAGTGAACTGAAAATTGACTAAAGATAGAAGAAATTATAAAATTTTTGCCAAACATTTTTTCAAGCAGTAAATCTACTATGGCATATAAACTGACAGGCTCCTGTCAGACCTCTGTGGCAAGCAGCTGCTTGAGGGGGTATTTATTATTTATTTATTTATAATCTTGATATTAAAGTTCTTGAGCAAGTTTTTAAACAAAATGCTAAAGCAAATTGTTTACAAGTAATTGTATTCAATTTGCATTAACCAGTGATGTGTTGTGAATTACAAAGAATGCTCATAACACATAAAATCATTGTTTTTATTCTTTTTTCTGCACTTTCCCTTTGACTTCTGTAAAGGTTGCAGTAGTTCTTAACCAAAGATCAATGTTATCCAGGGCCGTAACTAGCCACCCCCAGAGAATGCTAATCGAGGCCAAAGAACTATTAAACGTGTGTTCCTGTGTTGAAAACTTTCTAAGCAGCCTGAGGAACACCATTAATGCAATTTTTTGTATAATTGAGTTTCACATTTCTGAAGAAAATCCAATTTAAATTGCTGTTATAAAAGGAATGTTTGCTGAATATAATTAATGCTTCAATTTTTATATTCAGCACCTTACCTAGTCTACAAATCATAATACAGGTAATTCCCTTTTAATACGGAATATGTCTTCCAAGGAGCTCTGTGTTAAATGGGGGTACTTGTTAATTTGCATGTGTTTTCATCATCATAAATCAGGTAATTCCCTTTTAATATGGAATATGTCTTCCAAGGAGCTTAGTGTTAAATGGGGGTACTTATTAATTTGCTTGTTTTTTCATGATCGCCTTGTTTTTTTCTTTGTATTGGATATTTTATTTCATCAAAAATAATTATAATTCACAGTTTTTCTTAAAGCATTGCATATGGAGAGCAAAAAGTTCTTGACACGTCTGTAGATTTGCACTTGTTCCTCTCAAGCTACAACTTGTTAGAAAGCATGTCTAAACTTCTCATTACCTGTTAAAAACAAAAGCCTCATCATTTCTTTCTTTGCTAGCAGCACATAAAGTTCTGTCTGCAAAATCCGTTCATTGTTGCTATGGAACCTACTAAAGACAAGGAAAGATTTTACATTTTCATCAGTATGCTGCTTGGGGAAGACAAGAAAAAAAATTCATACTGATTTATCAGAAATATATGGGGATCATGCCTATAAATATGGCACTGTTATGGAATTAATGTGCAAGTTCAGAAAAGAATGGCAGTTTGGAAGACCTCCGTCATGCAGGAAGACTGAAGGAGGCCATGAACGAGAGAACCATCGCTGCTGTTCTTGAACTCATTGAGGAAAACTGACATGTTGCAATTCAGGTAATAAGTTTAGATGTCAATGTATCAACTGGAAATGTGGAAACAATTATTCATTAACATTTAAAGTTGCAAAAGATCTGTGCCAAATGGGTACCCCACAAACTGACAGAACAGCAAAGAAGGGCTAGAATCTCGTGAAAGGAGATGCTGGCAATGTTTGAACCTAATGGCCCCAATAACTTGCTGGGTTGTCAAACAGTTAACAGACATAATCACAGGTGATAAGGTGTAGTTTTATTACTATCCAATTCCCAAAAAGATCAACAACTATGTTTTGGTTGCAGAAGATGAACTGCATCCCCAAATCCTGTTAGCTCTAGGAAGAGGATGTTCACATTTTTTTTTTTGTTTCCCAAGAAGTGGTAGCTCTGGACACCTTACTGAAAAAATTATGATAAATGGCAATACTACATCAAAATTGTTTTGCCCTAAATGATTAAGGAGATGAAGGAGCAGCATCCAATAACATGCATGTCAAGGGCTCTCCTTCTTCATCACAATACAGTGCTCACAAAAACCACCAAGTAATGGCCTATCTGGAGCAAGAAAAAAAAAATCAAACAACTACCCCATCCTGCATATTTACCTGCTCTTGCACCATACGATTTTTGATTGTTTTCAAAAATTAAAAAGGAGCTTGCTGGGAAGCCTTTTTCAAGAGTGCAAGACCTTGCAAAATGTCTTCATTTAGTTTCGGAGTATTCCCCAACAGGAGTTACCACCAAGCATTCCAGAATTGCTGTAGACATCTGCAACTTTGCATAGATGCTGAAGAGGAATACTTTGAAGAACAGTAAGAAGTGTTGTTGAGGAAGTTACAATAGTTTTTGATCTGCAGATGCATGTCAAGAACTTTTTGAACCCCCCTCGTAAATACATAATCACATAAATGTGCACATATATGATTGGTAGTTAATTTCACAATTTATTTCTTAACCCTTTGGTTTACATTAGTATCTCTCAGACGTGTGAGGAAATAAATCCCATTCATAAACAAATGTCTCTCAGACATTCAAGCAGTTGTAACTATTTGAATCTTGTCCTGTCTGTCAATAGATGGTGTCAGGTGTCACATACTATTCTGCAGATAAGGCATTGCAGATTGCTTTTACAATGAGATGCAGTTGAGTTATAAAAATCTGTAAAATATGAAATATTGCCAGCAAGAATACAGTGGGCCCATTTTTTTAGATTTGTTCCACTTTTTTTGCCTCCCCCCCCCCCCCCAAAAAAAAAAAAAGAAGAAGAAGAAAAACTATTGCATGACCGTGTACTGTGCCAATCAAGTAAAAATCAAGGAAAAAAAAGGAGAGCCAATACAAATTGCAGAAGGGCTCTGTTGGCCACTATTATTCTGAATATTTCTAGGTATTCCAACCCAAAAAAAACTTTTAAATACTACATGAAACCTTTCATCATTTCACCATATTTCAAGTAAGAATTCAATAGTTTTTTTCTGTTGTTTGTTAATTCAACAGTTTAGCTCTGATTGAATAAAATTAGATATTATAAAAAGGTGAAATTGCACATTATAAAAATTTGATTTAATTAGATATAAAATATAAGAGAAATTTTATATTACACATAATAGGCAAAATTCCACTTAATAAAAGTTATTCTGAGCACATTTCATCATCATCATCATCCTCAAGCAGCCATGGGCTACGGAGGTTCAACCAGACCATGCAATTTAGTTCTCCAAGCAAGTCTATCCTGAGCTACATCTACTGCATCTGGCCACTGCACACCAATTCTAACAAGGTCCTGTTTGATATTGTCTGCCCACCGCATCCTAGGTCTCCCCTTCTTTCTGAGGCCTTTAGGTACACTGTTCATAACCCTATTCGCCAATCTATAATTATTCATATGGGCAACATGGCCAAACCAACGGACAACATGGCCAAAACAACACATTTAGTGTAAAAAATATTTGTAAGTCAATAAGGAGAGAATCTAACATGGTGTACTTTACTTGTAACTAGTATTGTTAATCATGTAAGCAATTAATTAATTACACCTATCCCTCGATTTACACTGAAGATAGGTTCCGCACAAAACCGTGTAAACTGAAATCCGTGTAATCGAAATCAAAACCGTGTAAATCGAAACTGAATTATGCACATTTTAGTGTTTTTTTTTTTTTTTTTCATTTTACATGGTTTTACATAGCAAAATCCAAGATTTCGATTTACACGGTTTTGTGCGGAACCTATCTTCAGTGTAAATCGAGGGATAGGTGTATATAGTTTTTGTGGTTTTCATGTCTGGAAAATATATTCAACAACAGAGTTACACGAAACAAGAAATCTTGAATTTAGGATTCTACACTATTGATTCCTTACCTCTGTGACCTTATGTTTTTGGGTGGCTTTTTTTATAACACAGAAAGTGGATTTCTATGAAAAAAGAAATCATTACTCTATGATTCTACACTTCACTGATGTCACAACAACCAGGCAGACCAGCATACCAAGTTGATATCAAATATTTAAGCAAATTTATATATATGTATGTGAACCATGTTAAAATGACTCTGCATTAAACAGGAGTTTTCTGTATTTCAAACTATCTAAAGAACTAATATGTAGCTATGGTTGGCTTTTATATATACAAGTCATGTCAGAATAATATGACCACCTACCATACATATACTATGGTAGGTGGTCATATTATTGTGATTCGACTGTGTATATACAGGGTGTTTCAAAACTCTCTTTGCAAATTTCAATGGGAGATAGGGAACACCAAGATGAACTTTTCTCATCTATGAGTGTATATCTGCTGACATAACCCTTCGGTGCTAGAGGGTGCTGTTCAGTGGCGCTGCAATTGGCTAGAGGGGTGAAGGGGGAACGGAAAACGGACTTGTGTTTGCCATCAGCATTTGTAAATCAGACACGTTACATGTAACATAGAGTATTTCATGACTGCTGAGATGGCTGACATGCATCTAGCATATGGGGCTGCCAATGGAAATGGAAGAGCTGCTGTGAGGTTGTACTGACAGTGCTTCCCAAACAGACGTGTGCCAAACCAGCAAACACTTGAACATTTGCACCGGCAACTGCAAGAAATTGGAACATTCCATGCAAACATGCATCACACTGGTTGGGAGATAACCTGCACATTCCTGATATGGAAGAAGATATCCTACGGCAGATTAAGGACATCCAGGCACGAGCTGTTGCACATAGCCATAGTGTGAACCACGCCCAAGCAGCAGTTGCATCTGTTTCATCGTCAGGTGTCAGACATTGCAACCTCAGAATTGCCCTCTTCATGTGGAATTTGTGTGGTAGTTTCTGCAGCTTGATTTTCTGACTCATGTTGCTCTTCTCAGATGAGGCCTCTTTCACACATGAGGGTGTGTTTAATGTGCACAATTCTCACATTTGGGCACACAAAAATCCACATGCCACAATGACACACAGTCATCAACAATGATTTGCCGTCAATGTTTGGGCGGATGTTGTCCGTAACATTTTGATTGGATCATACCTGCTGTCTCCCCAACTCAACAGGCAGATTTATCAGGTATTTTTTGAAGAAACATTGTTGGGACTGCTGGAAGATGTTCCCGTGGCTATTTGCAGACAAATGTGGTTTCAGCACGATGGGGCGCCAGCACACTTCAGCAATGATGTACAGGATTATCTGAATGCCACTTTTGGGGACCTATGGATAGGCCAGGGTGGACCCATTGCCTGGTCACCAAGATTGCCCCATTTAACATGTATCGATTTCTTCCTCTGGGGACACATGAAGAACCTCATGTAAAAGACTCATTAACTCAGATGAAGACTTCATTGCAAGAATCGCTGTCACCATTGCAACTGTTTGCAAAATTCCAGGAATCTTTCATGCATATAAAATTGATATTGTTCAAATTTGGACATTTCACTTTTACCTGTATGGCAATCAATGCTTCAACTGTGTCATGCATGCAATGCTGTTGCTGGTTGCAACTTTGAGCACCTTCTTTAAATAAACATGTTCACATTTGTTTCCATTCATTTATGTACCAGCTCCACCAATATTTCTGTCAGTGCCCATTACACTGAAGGGTTACATCAGTGGACATACATTCATAGACGAAAAAGGTTTGTCTTGGTGTTCCCTATCTCCCATTGAAATTTGTACAGAGTTTTGAAACACCCTGTATATTGAAAAATACAGCTTCTTTCATTATAGTTTTTTTTTTAATTTAATATTTCACTTCATTTGAGTTATGGACCTGCACAGTGATTGAATGGCACCCATATCCCCTTTCTAAAAAAAGAGGGGTAACAAATCATGTCAAATGAAAGCTTCTGATGTGAGAAGTGACATAAATTGCAGAAAATAGTTTTTCTTTTGCTCCCTCTTCATTCTTCCAAAAAACAGAGGAAGTTATGTACAGTATTGTTTTATATCCTGTGTGAACTGCCCACAGGTGATGATGAATAAGTTATATATCTAATTAAAACTTATGACATGGGAAGTGCCATAGACTGCCAAAATAATTACTCATATTTCTGTTGCCCTTTCTCAAAAGGGAAAGTTTCCTGAGTGATCATGAAGAGAGATTTGTGTCAAATGAAAGTATATGTTTAGAGAATATCATGTGTAATAAAATTCCTTCCCAACTTTTTTGTTACATTTCTAAAAATAGAGTAAGTTTCTGAACGTATTCCATTATCTTCCAAACTAAGGGGTTGATTCAAATATGTTATATATCAGAAAAGTATATCATATATAGAGGGACTCATATAGGGACTCATATATCATATATAGAGGGATGTCAAAATTTGAACAATACCAATTTTATATGCATTATATGAATAATCATTTTATATATATTCTAATAAAAAGAAGCATTTATTGTCATTGATAATTACACATATAGATTATTTGCAATAGGTTCAAAAGAAGATTGATTGCCAAAATGGGTTCGTTCTACTTATGAAAAAAGTTGGTATTTTATCCTCCTTTGAAATTAATATGAATGATGGAAGTAACTTGATCATCATAAAATATTTTTTTTTCCTTTGTATATTTTTTTACTTTTTATTTTCGGCTGCTGAGGAGTGGTAAACTTTACAGATTCTTGTTGACCATTTATACTATCTGTACTTCTGCTAACTTGAATTATGATATATAGATTCTCTGTTCTTTTTAACTGATGCAGTGGAAGCCATCTATTGATGATGAATCTTCTGCTGTGTCTTCACTAACTGATTAAGAACTATCAGTGGAATGTCATATACTCTTCTGATAATAGAAAGTTTTTTGTCATTTTTTTATCTGATAGAAACACTGAATATATTATATAAAACTAAAATTCTCTTATAGTTACTTTAGATTTATGTTTAAATAGGTATATTTTTAATTATCTTTACCTTTAGTTCCTCCTGTGATATCAGATAACAGCACAAGATCTGTAATCACAAGTACTGACACTACAGTAGAAATGTATTGTTATGCAACTGGGTATCCTGAGCCTCGTGTATCCTGGCGCCGAGAAAATAATGAACTCCTTCCCACTGGTGGTGCCATGTATATAGGCAACAAATTTACCATACATAATGTCACAAAGGATGACAGAGGTACATATTATTGTATAGCTGACAATGGAGTAGGCAAAGGAGCTCGCAGAAACATTGGCGTGGAAGTAGAATGTAAGCAAACATTTTGTATATTCTGTAATACAAATAGTAATATTTATAAATTGTATTAAAATATATGTGGGCTTAACTTCATATACCCTTTTAGTAAAAATTTTACTCTTTGTCCCTTAAAGTGCTGGGAAACACTGTAGTTCCCAGAGCTGAGTACAATTTCATTTTACATTGGGAACTACAGTTCCCAATATAAAATGAACATATTATCTTGGGAATTACAGTTCCCAAGATAATATGAACTTTAGAACATATCTTGCATATCATATCATCTTATCATTATTATATTATCTTGGGAACTACAGTTCCCAAGATAATATGTTCTAAAAGTTTTTTTTTTTTTTTCATAGAAATTGGCTATTTTTGAACATGTCTTGCATTATTATAATAATTATATTTAACAGTGGGAAAATTATCCCACTGCTAATATCAACCTTTTGAATTGATCACTAAATTGTGAATAAAAAAGGGGGAGGGGGGATTCTTAAAATTCGTAATTTCAGTTGGGAGTAGGCCTGCTGTTCAAATAAGGATTTAGAAAAAAAAAACTGATTTGCATTCAGAGGTCCAGCTATTTTTTCACTCTGATGAAATTAAAAAAAAAAGCTAACTTTAGATCGAACATTTTGCCAAATAACTATTAAAAGGAATTATGGCATGTTACAATTCTTCAGGTTAATCATTGATTACAGGAACATGGATGCTTTTGGGTCAATGACCTCCAATGTGGCCTCCATCATATGACAATCCTCCTGAACATCATGCACATTGATTCAACAACAAACAACAGGAGTATATTCACATTGTTGGGAACATCACAAAACCTAGTATGGGAAATGCTACATGAAACCGACTGCACCCATATCACATCCAGTGGGTTCAGGCATTGTTACCAGCAGACAGACTTCCATTATGTGCTTTCTTTGAGGGGTTCTTATGTAGATGTTCCCACAAAACTTACTGATGACAGAAGAAGGGGGCTCAGTTGATAGCACGCCAGGTTCATAATAACAGTTCCCAGGTTCAATTTCTAACTGGGCCAGCATTGATATTAATTTTCATAAAACTCTCCACCCTACCCTCGGTCAGTAGGGGACACCGATGGGCTTTTAAAAGGCCAACATCCATTGAATGGGATGTTAAATTGCACCATGTACAGGAGAGCCATACCCTGTACACATTAAAGAATACACTGGATGGCCTTGACAGGAGGTTGCCATCTGTCTCCTAACAGCTGTCCATTGTTAGCTCTCAGGGTCCTTGTGACCTAATCATTTAACTCATTATGTGCAAAAAAATGCTGCCCATAGGTGAAACAACCCAACCCAATGACAAAAGAGACAACTTTCAAACAGGAATGGAATTGTGAATTACCACAACCAACATACCTGGCAGAAGTCAACCCATATGCAACCTGTTGTAAGAGGCACCACATTGTTTTGCCATAAACATGTGGGTTCACATTGTGCGAGACAACAATGTGAATATACTCCTGTTGTTTGTTGTTGAATCAATGTGCATGACGTTCAGGAGGTTTGTCATATGATGGAGGCCACATTGGAGGTCATTGACCCAAATCAGCTATCCATATGCTTTGGAGGTCCAGATTACCTGCAGTTCCTTGATATTTAACACAGATTGCTGGATGATGCACCTTTGGACCTACATCGTCACATGTGGTTTATTCACACATATCAGTCAGTTTGTGCAACAATGGCTCCAGGACCACTGAATGATGGATCAGGAGGTGTCGTGAGGCTCCTATAAACTGCCCTGCTCTATCACCTGGCTTGAGTTTAGCCACAATTGGCAAGATATTAAACTCAAGCAGTTGATCTTTTGTCTAATATATAAGTAGTTACACATTATATTCGAATCTTGTTGATACAGTATATAATTACATTACATACAGTGTATAATTCAGTTAAAATTATGTAATTTTTCAATTATGATGGTATATTTAGCTGTTAAACATTTAAATCTGCTTTATTTTCCAGTTTCTCCTTTTGTAACTATTGATAGACTTCGCTATGGTCAAGCACTACAATATGATATGATTCTGGAATGCCATGTTGAAGCTTTTCCGTCACCAACAATAGTTTGGATTAAAGATGGGCAACAGCTTAGTAATAATCAGCATTATGCAATCAATATTTTTCCAACTGCTGATGAGTTTACTGACTCAACTTTGAGGATTATAACTGCAGAAAAACGACAGTATGGATTTTATACTTGCAAGGCAGCTAACAAATTGGGATCCCATGAAAAAGTTATTGAATTCTTTGGTAAGCATAATTTTTTATCTTCAGCTATGTAGTTTCTTCGCAGAGAGTTATATTTTTACACAAGGCAAAATATATAGGATGGTTTTTATAAGATCATATGTTGGAAATGTAATGTGATTCTTGATTCCAGAATCTCCTTTTTTTTGGGAGTGGGGGGATGGAGAGTTGGCTCAGGTACTAGTGTACCAGGTTTGAATCTCTAATGTGCCTACATAGAGGTTTTCCCCACCAACCCTTGCTCTACCCTCAGTAGTAAATAGAACACCAGTGGGCTCAGAAAGGCTTTAAAATTAAATTAGTAATATAATTTAAGGAACAAACTTAAAATGCCATCTGAAAAAATATTGGTGGTATATGCTTTGTAACAATCCATCTTTTCATTTTATTAAGAGGTCTTTTAACCATGAAGTTGTATACAAAGCATATCATAATTGGTCAACTTTTGGAGTATTGCCTCTAGCATGTCACCTCCATATTGTTTAAACTGTCACTCCACTGCACATTCATCAAAGAGAATATTCTCCTATATCCCTCCATCCTGGAAAAATGGGACATCTGGTCATCCTAACTTAAGTATCAATCACATAATTGTAGGGAAAGTTTGGTGTAATACTAGTTTAATTTTAGATGGAATTTTTGAGTTTGAAAAAAAAAATACAACAGGACAAAAGCAGTCCTGTTAGGTATGGCTTCCACCAGTCATCAGATATAATTCAAAACAATTCTAGTCCATTCCTCCAACAATAGCACTCAGTTCAACTAGAACAGTGATTCCCAACCTTTTCTGGACCATCGCCCCCTTTAGAAGAGAACAAAAATTTCAATGCCCCCCTAGTCCATAGTAGTTAATTTTATATGAAATATTAAAATATTGTTGCATATTATCTGTACCTAATTTATCTGTTTATTTATCTATTAAAAATCATAAAGCAGAAATTAATAAAATGACAATCAAATGTACCATAAAATTGTTTATTAAAATTTTAAAAATAAACAGAATCAATAAGAAATAAAAAATAACGAGATAAACACAAAATTAATAATAAGTAAAAAAAATTAATGAGATGGTTGAGGCTGGTGGAGTGTTAACAATTTGTTAATGTCGGGTTCCAATTTCGTTAACATCAATCGCAGATCACCACGTTCAATGATGTGTAGTCTGTTCCTCTTCTTTGACAGTAAATTAGCTACTGCACTGAATCCACGCTCAGCCATATAGGACGAAGGAAATGCAATTAAAAACTTCTGTACTATTGCCCACAATCCAGGGTAGAGAACGTATTGATTTTTGAAGCCAGAACTCTTGGTATCCATGTTTGAATTTTACTTTGAGTGCTTCGTTAGTCGTGAGTTCTAAGAGTTCCTCTTCCAAATTTGATGATTCTTCAGTATCTGTGTTTGCGAAAGGATCTAAAACCCAACTCGGTACATTCATGTTTAAAATATCTTGGAAACGCTCCGTAAAATCAACATGAAGAAAAGTGTTGGCAGTAAGTAAGTAAATATTCCGGTTTTGCAGAGACTGCTGATAATGTGGAAAGTGGTTGTATTCACCTCACCTAGATTTCGTTTGAATAGAAGAAGTTTTCCCGTAAAAGCAGCTATGACGTTTTTTGTTTTAATTAAATTCAAATCATCACCTTGCAATTCTAAATTAACTTGATTAAATATTTTAAACAGGTCTGTCAAATAAGCGATGTCATTTTTTGACGTAATCAGGTTTTCGCACAATTTTTCGTCTCTGTTTTCAAGAAAGTCCAGTACTGAGTCAAATAGATTGAAAAAACGATTCAGACAAACACCTTTAGAGAGCCAACGTACTTCTGTGTGCAGCAGCAAGCGATTATAATCTTCATTTTCATTACAAAGCTTACCAAATAATCGGTCATTCAATGAATTGCTTCTAATCTTATTGATTGCTTTAATAACGTAATGGAGCGATGTATGCAGACGTTCATTCAAAATTTTTGCAACCAAATGCTGACGATGAATAATACAATGTAGAGCGAGTACATTTGGTACTGCTTGTTTCAAATGCGCTATGAAACCCTTATGACGCATTGTGATTGCTGGAGCACCATCAGTAACAGCAGACAAAATATTGCAAATAGGAATTTCTTTCTCTCGAAAAAAATTTTCATCATCATCATCATCATCATCATCCTCAAGCAGCCATGGGCTACGGAGGTCCAACCAGACCGCGCAGTTTAATTCTCCAAGCTTATCTGTCCTGAGCTACATCTGCTGCATCCGGCCACTGTACACCAATTCTAACAAGGTCCTGTTTGACATTGTCTGCCCACCGCATCCTAGGTCTCCCCCTCCTTCTGAGGCCTCTAGGCACACTGTTCATAACCCTATTCGCCAATCTATAATCATCCATACGGGCAACATGGCCAAACCAGCGGAGTCTCTCTCTGCACAATATGCTGCTTAAAGGAGGTTGCAGACTCCTTTGCCTAACCTCATCATTAGTTACAAAGTTAAACCACCTAATACCCAAGATACTGCGTAAGCATCTAGAATCAAAAGCATCTAGTTTCCCGTTATCTTGCTTACACAGCGTCCAAGTTTCACTACCATAACTAACCCTAGAAAGAACCAAACTATTATACAGTCTAATTTTAGTCTTTAGGTGTATACGCCTATTTCTCCACAATCTCCATAGATTCTTAAAAGTCCCGGCAGCAATACCTATTCGTCTGTTAATCTCATGCCGCACATCACCAGTATCAGTTACGCAGCTCCCAAGGTAATTAAACTGACACCTGCTCAAGACTGCAACCATTCAGATTAACTGAATCACAACCTGCCAGACCAATTTTCATCACTTTAGTTTTCTCTCTGTTTATAACCAAACCTACTGTACTACCAGTCTCATCAACAGTTCGAATGAAAGAGTTCATCTCATCAACATCATTTGCCAAAAGGGCTAAATCATCAGCATAATCTAAATCAGAAATTTTCGTATCTCCAGCCCATTTAAGGCCAAAAGCTTTCCCTTGAAGTGAATTTCGCATAACATAATCAACAACCAAACTAAAGAGAAAAGGAGACAAAATGCACCCTTGTCGAACACCAGAAGTAATGCTAAACCAATTACTACAAGACTTACCAACTCTCACACATGACTCAGTGTTATTATAGAGAGCTTTCATTATGTTAACTAACTTGTCTGGTATACCATATGATCTCACAATCAACCACAAATTATGACGATCAACAGAGTCGAAGGCCTTTTTGAAATCAACAAAGCTAGCAACCAAAGGTTTCTGAAACTCTAAACATTTCTCAAGAATCTGCCTAAGTGAAAATATCTGATCCACACATCCCCTACCACTTCTGAATCCACATTGCTCATCACGCAATTGCCTGTCAACCAGATTCTTAATTCTATTAAGCACAATCATGGAAAGAACTTTACCTGGAACGGAGAGTAGGCTGATACCCCTATAGTTATCACAAGAACTGCGATCACCTTTTTTGAAAATAGGGATAACAATAGCTCTGGTAAAATCTTTAGGAACCATGCCTTTATCATAAAAGTTATTCAAAATTTCAGTCATCCAAATGGTAACAGAAACATTCCCAGCTCTAAGCATTTCCGTAGTAATTTCATCCACCCCTGGGGATTTATGAAGCTTAAGTTTAGAAATAGCCAAACTAACTTCAGACTGTGTTATAGGGCCAACATTAAAGCCAACAATGCATCTATCATCATTGCAAACAATGGGAGTAGAACTAACCACATTGTTTAGAACATCACTGAAATGCTCAGCCCACCTAGCCATGACAGAATCCTCACCTTCTATAACCTTGCCGTGTTTATCCTTCAATCCCTGTATACCTGTTCGTTTTCTACCACACAAAACATTAACTATCTGGTACAGCTCTCTGCTGTTGTGCTGTCTAACTGCTTCCTCAGCTTTGTCAGCAAGGCCATCAAGCCAAAGATTCTTATCAGTAGCTAACTGATCCTTTACACGTTTATTAAGTTCTTTGTAATGCTTTCTATTAGGACTAGTAGGGTACTGATTAAGGACATTCCTGCAGTTCCTTCTTTCTGAAATAAGCTCAAGTGCCTTATCACTTAAATAATTCTGCCTCCTCTGCTCCTTTTTCCCTAAAAGAGTACTGTTAATTTCCAAAAAAGCCTGTTTAAAATGGCCCCATTCTTCCTCAACTTCAGTATTAAGCAAACCATGACTGTCATAATGACTAAGTAACCTATCATGGTAAGCTTTAGCTATAACTGGGTCTTTCAGAGCTTCAGTATTAAAGGTAAATTTTTTAACCCTAGCACAACACTTTTTAAGTTTAAGTTGCAAGACACTTTTAACAAGGTAATGGTCAGATCCAATTTCAGCTCCCCTATATGCCCTGGTATTTCTAACAGAACTAGCCCATTTGCTGTTAATTAATATATAATCAATCATATTCTTATGTAGCCCATCAGGTGAAACCCATGTGTATTTATGTATGTCGCGGTGTTTGTAATATGTGTTAGTTATTCTGAAACCATTTAGTTTACTTACCTGTAGGAGACGTTGTCCATTGCCATTGCAGCTACCAATACCAAAAGGGCCTATTACTCCTCCCCAAAGGTCAGAGTCGGTACCAACTTTGGCATTGAAGTCACCAAGAACAAGGGTAATATCTCCTTTCTTGACAGAATTCAAAATATCCTGAAGTTGTCTGTAAAACCTATCCTTCTCATCCTCATCAGAATCCTCAGTGGGGGCATAACAGCAGATAACATTCAAGTCTTTAATGCTTGTCTGAAATTTTGCTGTAAGAAACCTTTCGTTAATGCACTCATATCCTAGAAGAGCATCACTAGCATGTCTGCTGAGCAGCAGACTCACGCCTTGGTGATGCTTTCCATCCTCCCTCCCTGTAAAGAGAAATTTAAAGTTATTTTTAAGTATCTCACCTTTACCTGTCCATCTGGTCTCTTGCAAGCCTAGAATATCTAGGTTATAGCGCTGGAATTCCTGCATGAGGACATCAAGAGAATAATCTCTATGTAATGTCCTCACGTTCCACATTCCTGCAGAGAGAAAATGATTAGTAGGATTTTTAAAGAAATTAGGTTTATTGAGATTGGTAGGGCCAACAATATCAAACAGCCCCCTGATCGCAGGCATGGGGCAAAGACCTGTTCCTCCTCCGCTAAAGGCTGAAGTCACCGATGCTGGTAGGAACTTCAGGCACCACCTTTTCAAGTGGACTTTTTCAAGAACCATATGGCCTGCCTGAGACACATTACTCCAGTTTAGGCTTGACGATACCCAACTAGCTAAGTAAGGTTCAGGTACCTGCGATGGCCTCTGATTAGGATTATCCACCAGCTGATATAAGGTATCCCATGCCTCTGTTCACTTAGAGCTGGCAACCCAGAAGCAAACAGAAAACACAGTGGCAGACTCTCCCTCAACAGAGGCCCACCAGTGCAGCAAGTCCAGGATCCATAATCAAGCTCAAATCCATAAACAAGTCCAGTCTAGTAGGTATAAATGGTCAGCACCAGGACCCTGTGAAGTTGACCACTCCTCAGCAGGGTTGAAAAAAAAAGAAAAAGAAAAAAGTGGCCATAGATGACCAGATCAGTAGGCCATACTGAACTGGCAGCCCTCCCCTTCCGTTCCCTTCCAAAAGAGAATATCTCTTTTGAAAGGTACTAACGGCCTGCACCACGAGAAGGCGGGGTTGGACATTTTGCATGGTATTAAATATAGATTCTCCCTTTGTATCAGATTCCAAATTTTTAGCAAATAATATCTCTTCATGAATTTTTTCTTCTTTTATAAATCGTATGTATGATAAGAGTAGAGCTTCGTTATTTGGTAGAGTTGATTCATCGAGTTGAATGGAAAATTTGCAAGTCTTTAAGTAATCACATAATGATATTTCAACGTCTTTTGCCATTTCATCTATTCTTCTTTGCACTGAATTATTACTGAGAGGAATTTTTTTGATGATATCTGACGGTGTCTTTGTGATGAAGAACAGTTTTTAATATCTCTTTGACTGACGGCTAAATTAATTCCTCGCCAATTGTGTGTGGTTTTCCTGCTTTTGCGATTAACAATGAAACGTTATATGAGGTTCGTAGTCCATCATCATCTTGTTTAGAAGACGACGCAAAAAGGTTTGACATGGTTGGCTGTTTTAAATATTGCTTTTCCAGTTCTTGAAAAAAGGATAAATCTTTGTTCTTCTTATCAGCATGCATTTTATTTAAATGCTCTTGTAACCTAGAAGGTTTCATAGCTTCATTTGAAAAAACTTTTCGGCAAATTAAACGTATAGGTAATGATTGGTTTGTAGGAGAGTACGTAAATCCATATTTCAAATACTCAATACTGTACTGCCGGCATTTCTTTTTAGATGTAGATTCAGACATTTTCAAATACAAATTAACTTCTCAACAGATTTATAGATAGTTATAAAAATAATGTTTATAATGACTTCTAACACTTATCACTCACAACTATTTATCACGGCGAAGCACATAAAAATAATAAAACATTCCTAGAGCTATCGCTTTTATAGTTTTGATTTTGTGCACGCATTAACTTGTATGTTTGCGATGCCGGCGCACTTGCTCTGTAAACAAGTCATTTCAGGCTCCCATATTCTTGTTGAAACATGTTAAATTGCATGAACCGCGTGTTTGCCTACCAACTTGCAAGGACTTGTCACCGTCAATCTATTCTAAACTAAAACAAATTAGGTATAGGTATACCTAATGCTAATTTAAAAATGCTTATTAACGCGATAACAATAAGATAATTTACATAGCTAGATAAAATATTTATTCATGAAAACAGGTATTTTCAAAGTATTTTATTATATTAAAAAAATAATTATAAAAAAATATTAAATATAATAAATTTATTATTATTGCATCAAGGTTGATTTGCCTATCAGGACGGACACACATGTCCAACATAATAAGCCTGATATAGTAGTGCATGCTAAGGTATTGAATAAGATTACAATTATTGAAGTAGGAATAACATCTCAGGATAACCTGCAGACAGTAGAGGTTCAAAAGAAGAGGAAGTATGATCTGCTGGCTAATGAGTTGAGCCTAATTCACAAGTGTAATGTTAATATTATACCTTATGTTCTGACGTGGGATGGTATTGTAACTACGTACCATAAAGCATACTCAAAGCGACTTGGAGTGGGAAAACATATTAAAGCTTATATCCAATCTGTGATCTTGAAGAGAACTATTGAGAGCATCTCGACTTCAGACGTACCAGTACGCTAGTAGGCGGTAGCAGGGAACTTATTGTCCAAGCTGCAGTTGAAAAGCTGTACATGACGGATGAGGTAGTGGATGACCAGAATCACCAGGAAGACACCACAGAATAGAAGAGATAAAAAGGTTGTCACAGAAAATTCCATTAAATTTATTTGACCGCCCCTCTTGACTGCCTCAACGCCCCCCATTTGCCTCTGGATCTGCTACCGCCCCCATGGAAGGCTCCAGCGCCCACTGGGGGGCGGTATCACCCCCGTTGGGAATCTGTGAACTAGAGTTTACCTGGATGTCTATTTTGGTTTGCACACTCAGTACTAGATAATCCCAAAGGTTTTCAATTGGATTTACATTTAGTGACTTTGCAGGCCAGTCATGGTGTCCCAAAGTTCGTTTGTAGCACTGAGAAACAGTTTTGATCCTGTGTACCCTGCAGTTTTCATACTAGAATACTGGAGTGTCTGTGTTGTATTCATCCTTCACACAAAGCACAAATGGCAACACCTAGTTATCCAGAATCTGTATATTGCCTTCCTGATTTAAATATGTTGGTACAACCCATTGGCTCATTAACATACATAGTTATATAACATATAGTTGAAGTCAACTAATGGGCCTACCTCATGGTAAGTAAAGCAACCTTAGAGCATCCACAGTATCACTTCGTTTGAATAACACCACACAGTCCTGATGTGTGGTGTCCACAGGTAAATGAGAAGACAGATAGGTAACTAATTCAAATTGTACTGCAGGTCCACCTAACATAAGACCCAAATTGCACATTTTCTCTGAGCTCTTGTCTTATTAAGACTGCCATTTAACCCTTCCAATGTCCAGTCTGAGAAACTGGTTTCCATCCAGAGTCCAAGCTATTTTCTCCCTATGTTCAGCCAAAAAAAAATTTAGCTTTAGAACTTTTTTTTCCAAATAACTAATGAAAGGAATTATGGCATGTTGTATGCCAAATTAATCAACATTTAAATCTGGATTTTCTGAAAATAAAGCATTTAACAAAAAAGACAATATGTTTCATTTTAATAAGACGTTTTTAGAGTCATAGTAAAAAATGCATCTGGCAACAAAAATAAAAATTTATTTAAGAAAAAACTAATAGACAGAAATGATTACAATGCATATGAATAGAATGACTATATACTTCTGAATAACATTTTTTTTTGTTTTAAGTGAATATTTTTCTCATTTTGTAATTTTTTTTCTCAGTACCATACTTTGAGAACATTCCAGGCTTTTAGCCAATTGTGCTGAGTCACATAAATAAATTAACTTTAATTTTTTTTAAAATATAACCAATCAACGGAAATAGGTCATGTTATATATCAAATTAAATAGAATTTAATTACGAATTTTATGAAAATAAATAATATAAACAAATTTGCAAGCATATTGATTTTAATAAGCCTTTTTCATGTGATATGGTGAAAAAAAAATCGCACTATACAATTAAGGCTTCGTTTTGGAAAACCTGATGAATAAAAATAGTTAAATTACATATTTATCAAAGGAAAATTTCCTCCCAAATAATATAATATTCAACCTGAAATATGATTTTTATTTCTTTCAATGATTCTTTTCAGTATACTATATTTTGAGCATGGCCAGTGTTGTACAACGTGACTTGGACTTCTCACATTCACGATATTTTCTGAACTGGTTATGAAGTAGAAAAAAAACTCTCTTGGCCCTTTTTTTTTACTAAATGTTATGAAATTTTTCTTTGGGTGTTGAAGTTTGGCAATCTTGCCTAAGTGCAGAAAGATTTGTGCACCAGAGCAAAAGAAAAAACAACATATCATCTGTGTGGCACAGCCAAGGTATTGAGGGGGATATTTCTCTAGGGGGGGGTGAAACTTTCACCGTGAGTTTAGCAGAGGGGACTCCTTCCTGAAATTGGCCTCCCACATGACAGCTGATTTCATAGCAAGGAAGTCTATTTTGCTTCCATATCCAAGACATTCATTTTCAGGAAACGGTACAAGCTCAGAGTTTTTTACAAAAAACAAGAAATAATCAAAGAAAAATTACATATAACATAATGGGATGTTAAAATATTTCCAACAACTTTTAAGCCGGCCTCTAATCTAGCATAACTTAGAAAGATTGATAAATCAGCCGATTGAAAGATCACTTACTAACAGTAGTAAATCTACAGAAATTAATTTGCTTCCATATCCAAGACCTCATTTATTTTCAGAAAATGATACTAGATCAAAGTTTTACTGAAAAAGTAATAATAAAATAAAAATTAGCACATAGCTAAATGCAATGTTAAAATATCCACAGCAACAAGTTGTAGGCCAGCCATACGATGTAGAATAACTATGAAAAAAAATCAATACTTATCAATCAGCCAAATGATCACTAATTTCCGAAAATAAACTACTGAAATGAAAACTAAGGTTTAAATATAAAAAAAAATAAATACTAACTTTACAAAGAGTATCCAATATGCTGGACCAAAATTGTAAACAAACACTTATAGCACACACAACAGAGATTGCATGTGTCAGCCATCTGCATCTTGTTTGCCTCAGTTAAGCATTAATTAAATGCAGCTGCAACCAGAATTTCTAAGAAAGGTGTGTTTACTTCCAGTTTCGATTTTAGGGTGGGAAAGATGCCTAGAATGCTGGGAAAAATGATAAAAATAACTTGAAAATACTAAAATAGATTTATGACAGAAAAGAGTTGTGAAACGAAAATAAAAAAAATGGTGGTACATATTTTGTAATTACTTCCAAAATCTATCTTTTTAAAAAATAGCAGTTTTTTTTTAATTTTTAGGGGATTTTTGAAAATTTAAGGAAAAATTTGTTGATAATAGTTCAAATCAAATGTGAGCTTAAATCAGAAGGTTGCTTCAGCAAATAGGAATGTTAACAAGCAAATCAGGAATGACATTTAGTGCTTCTAAGAAATGGCAATCAGATTACTTTAACAAATTATTTATATTATAGTTTAATAAAATATGCATCAAGTGGAAAAAGAAATATTTTTCAAATTTTAAATACATATTTTTAAAAGATATGTCTAAGAAAAAATTACAATTGCAATTTTTATTTGTTGTACTAAAAACGGATACATACGTCCTTGGCCTCTCAATTCAGATTCTCTGAGCATATACAGACGATGTGGACACTGGAAGGGTTAATGATGTAAAATGTAAGTTTTTACACACAGTAATACCCTAGTGGAAGCTCAGAATGCATTCATGGCAAAAAGATTTTATATTTGATAAGATCATTTCTAATAGCATCATTTTGTGTAATGTGAGCATAATTCGATTGCTGTCACACACAGACGATTAGTTAAAGAATGTTCCTGGATATATGCAAAAATGTAATACGTGGCATACGTTTCTTATTTATTAAATCTTGAGACTGTTTGAATTATATTAATAAAATGTAACTCAATATTAATTGATGAGAACAACAAAATTAGTCATTATTGCTGAAAAGATAATTTAGACTTAAAATAATTCATTCATATTTATGATCTTTATATTTGCAATGAGGTGAATGGTGTGGATGGTAAATAGCAAATTTCAGGAGCACTGTTTGCAGTGATAAACTTCATTAATAATTCCTTGTTTCTAATATGTAGATTGGTGTTTTTCAGTTACTAATTCGAGTCCATCATTTAGCATGTGAGCAGGAAATAAATTTAAATGATTTAATCCCAACAATTCACTTGTTAATAAATTCCTAGAACGTAAGTGGCAGTCCAGAATTCACACTATAATTATTTTTTGCTTATTGCAATGAGAATAACTCTGCAGCAGCTATTCCAAAACTTACAGTTCATCTTTGCTGGGCAAAGGCACTGAAGTTAACATGACATTACATTACAACAGATACATACAACAGATATCTTCAGTGCTGCAAGATGCTGTTGTTTCGCAGTGATGTTGTTCTGCATCATCCTTGTTTTTCACTATCTCACTCATGTTGATTGTAAATGGTGAAGTCTATTGTGTCAGTAACCCAGTTATTGGGTGGCATTGTTATCATACTGACGCAATGAATCCGTCTTTTTTTTATTGTGTTGGGCTGAGTTATTTGCAACAATAACTTTCATTGTTGTAAGCAGTAAACAATGAAAAATAGTTAGTGTGAATTCTGGACTGCCACTTTTTTCTAGGAATTTTAATTTAAATTAATTATGATTGTCAAGATTAAATCATCTAAACAACTAACACTGTGATAGTAATTTCGTTTTAAAGGAAATAATATTAAGTTTGATATAGGTACTATTACATTTCTGTTCCTGGAATCAAAAGTTTTGAATTTTTCATGATGTGTTAACTGTGTGGAAAAGCATTAAATCTTTCCACTTCACATTCTTTCAACATACAGCACTTTGGTAAGTACTAGATAGTCTAACCCTCCTGGCATTTCCCCTCTCCCAACCTTCTCTGAGCCTTCGGGGTCCCTGTGGCCTGGCCATTTAGCCCATGGTGTGCAAAAAAGTGCCGCTCAGAGGTAAAACAACCCAACCCTCCTGGCATTAAACATTATCTATCTCTGTTTGCCACAGTAAGGCATAAGCAACAGTTGTATGGTGGGGAAAGTAGTTTCAAGCCACCTTTAGGGTTAATAGCAAATCAGTTTTCAACAAGTTATTACTCTATTCATACTGTTAAGGATCTATTTCTTTAAAATGAAATAAGTCATAGTTCTCATCAGTTTTGATTGCTTTTTTGTTTATTTGCAGAAACTGTAAATATCATATGTCCACCAGCATGTGGAAGTGAACAACAGAATGCATATGCTTACTATGCAAGCACAGCTCACTCAGTAGCAATCACATCATTTATATATTTTTGTTGTGTTTTCTTTGCTCTTTGTAATTATGCATCATGAAATGGGTAGATTTGGATCTGGAATTTTTTTCAAAGCACAGAGATCTGAAGACAACAGTTTAATATTGTTTACTTTATGTTATTTTATATGATGTATACACAATTTGTATATATATATATAAACTCAGTACTTATGTAAAAAAGACATATTTAGATATTTAGGTGATCAGGGAGTTTATTATTTTAAATGTTTCTTAATAAACAAGTTTTTTACATTTTATTGATTGTGCTGTTATAATTAAATATTGTATTAATATTAAACCTCTATATTGATAATAAGTGATTACTGGAACAGTTGAAAAATAATCCCAAGAAGGTCCAGAAACAAAGGTACACTTGTCAAAAGGAGTGAATATTACTTCTAACCCTTTTGTGAATTAAACAAATCTGTTTGAACCTAATTTTTATTGGAGATCTTCAATTTCAGTGGTGGTGCAATATGGGTTAAATCTCGTTAAGTTAAACTCATTTCTAATGGTCTTTGCCTTAAAGCCTTTTTTCCCCCATTCTTAGACTTTTTTTATATATATTATTTGCTCTCATTTATTAAATACAATTAATATTACAATTTGTTGTCATTTTTTTTTGTTCAGTAAAAGACAAGTTGACCTTTTGGAATGGAAATAAACTTTAGGCTATACTATTTACAGTGCAAACTCAATCTATGAATTTTGATGGGACCACAAAAAAAGGAGGTTGGAATTTGTATATTTAGAACATATAATAGGGATTTTACAAAATGATCATTGAATCTGGGAATGATAGAGCAAGGTTCACTAAAATATGTTAAAAAAAAAACACTTTTTTACTTATTTCTGATTTTGGTGAAAGTTAATATATTGGAAACCTCATAATGTGATTAGTTCAAACAGCTTTCTGTTTTATGACCTCCCTTGAAATTGTTTAAACTAAGTAGAAATCTTAAATTCTGCAATATATGAAGGTTTTGTAAAACTACTGATAAATGCTTCTGAAATCTGGGAAAGTTGGCTTTTGATTAACATTTGTTTTCCATGTGATTATGTTATATGATGCCCCTTTCTGTATGAGGTTATAAATAATGCACAAGAACATCAGATATCGCATTTTGTCATACTTTTTTTAAAGTTATTCAGTATCATTACATTATTTTTTTTCACTTCATCTGCTAATGCAAATGAATTGGTATATTAATCTTAAACTTGTTTCCTTAATTTAAATGTAATATATAATTTGAAATTCTGAATGGAACTAATTCTATGGTTATGTATGCAAAAGAAGACCAGAATATACACTGTTCAAAATCTAATTTTAATCTTTGTTTTAGTTAGATACTAGTCTGTAATTTTGACTTGTTAATCAAATATTTTAGCAATACTAACATTGCATAAAAAGTTTTTTAACTTGTTTTTTAATAAGTTATTGTAATTTGCTGTCTGTCTGTAGGCATCCAATTTTTTATTTTTTTAAGATTCAAAGGGAAAAGGTGTAGGATGGTTAGGTATTAATGAGTTTTTATAATTTTCGTTTTTGGAATTTTGCAGTAATATGAATCTCCACTTTTAGAGGCCAGTAAGTGGGGGGGGGAGGCAATACTATAAATGAATGATTTTAGTCTATTCATGCTAAAAATATAGTTGATAGAGTGTTTACATTGATAACAGTAACTTTTTATTTTTATGCTGGGGAGAGAAAAGTTTAACCTTTTTGTTTTAAGAGATAAGTAAAAAACTTTTTCGTTGGGTTGATATTAATAAAATTTAGCTAATTATATTTTCCAGATCTCCTGTTTGAAATTTCCACTGTTACAGAGTACAAAACTCCTTTTTGTTTTCAAATGAACATACCATATTTACCAAAGGTGATTGGGACTTTCTAATTTACATTGTAATTGCAAACAACATATAGTGTTAGACATAGTATTTTTATACAATGTGAAATGAAAAAAACTAAGTATGCAATAAAAGAGATACAAAATAAAAAAAACAATGCAAGAAAGCAAAACATTATGAACATTACTATTTCAAATTAAGGGACAAATTTCCCTTTCAGATTCTAAAACACCTAGATCTGTTTTACTTCTGGTCAATAGCCTTGAAATGTTACTCATCTTTCTAGATTATAAAAATTTATTTGTTCAAAATTTTATAAAATATAATGCAAAAAAAGTTTTTTTTAAGTTTTTATTTAATTTTATTTAGATTTTAATAAAAGGACATTTAATTATTTTAATGTAATACCAGTGAAGTGAGTTTGCAGTTGTTTTTTTATTGGTAATGGTATTACAAAAAAATTCCTGGAGTTGAAAATAATTGTGTTCATGGCTGCTTTTGTCTTTTGAGTCATTAGATTCAAAATTGCTTATAATACATTTTTGAACTTTTACAAAAAAAAAAACGTTTCTAGTAGAGTTAAATATTAGAGTAGTCTCTTGACTTTAACAGATTTTCAATAGAATAATTCCACATTTTAATAGAGATTCAAGTACTGAATAAAATGATATGCTTATCTTAAATTTTCTGAAAATATGTTAGTGGCTTTTGAATCTACGGAACTCAAAGTAGTTTTGGTCAGAAAAAAGTTTGTCTTGTCTCATTTTCAGTTCTCTCTCTGTGGTTATCATCAGGGATTATTCATTAGCTAGTGTTGGATATTCACACTCTGTAGCTATAGGTAGTTAGCATGCATTACCTTCCCTCTTACACCTCCAACAAATAATTTCTAACGGTGCAAAAAGGGTCAAAATATAAACAAAGCAAAATATTTAGACAGGAAAACTCTCTTTTTTTTTTCTTACACTATTATCAGAATTGACATTGTTCAACGTCCTGCTTAGGATCCAGTGTTTGTGTTGATATAAGAATAGCAAGATTTTTAGCCATGCATGTACATGCATCCACTAGCATCCCTTTGAATGTTCCCACTACATAGAAAGATTTGCCATTTGAACAATGCATTTTGTATCCAAAGGATCATAGAACACTTACTGCCATTTGGTTGTTCCATGTATATAAAAAACATTCAATTTCTACGAATCCAGATCTCAAAAGCTTTATTTTAAAAAAATTTCTGATAAGCAAGAAACGTAAATTTCATTCAGAATCCCTTCCCCAGTTTTGTAATTTTAAAAAACCCATATATAATAAAGATACCAGAAAGGTTTTAGGAACTATTTTTCTATGAAATACAGTTTAAATAGTACATTTCTTATGGTTCTTTGAGTCTTTCATTTATAAGTTTATAGCATTAAACTATATTTGTTTAAGATTTACAATTTGCTTCTCAGTTATCTTTTATCATCTTTGAATTTCGTTTGACACCCTATCTTTGTGAATACAGACTGCATAGTGATTTCCCAGACATTTAATTCAATATGTGTAACAGCTTTCAAAATGCTATGTAAATTCACAAAGTAATTTCTTTTTGTTCTATTTCTCTAGCCAGAATGGGAAAAAAAAAGTGCAAAAATACTATCTTACAGTGACAGATGTGACATTTTTCTTTTGTTTAATCTGATCACTAGCTGATGATCATCATTGCTTTTGGTGAAATGCTATTTTGTCCAATATGTAGGTTGGGTTGTCTGAGCAGCTCTTTTTTTGCACATCATGGGCTAAATGGTCAGGTCACATGGACCCTGAAGGCTCAGACAGGGGGGAGGGGACCCACTGGAACACCTGTTGGGAGACAGATGGTAGCCTCCCATCGAGGCATCCAGCGTGTCCTTTAACGTGCACAGGATGGCTCTCCTGCACACGGGGCCACAGCTTAACATCCCATCTGACAGATGGCGGCCTTTCCAAGCCCATTGGTGTCCCCTACTGACCATGAGCAGGGTGGGGAATTTTGCGGAGATAAATCTCAACGTTGACCCAGCTGGGACTCGAACCTGGGAACTACAGATTACGAGCCTGGCATGCTACCAACTGAGCCACCCCCGCCCTTTCCAATATATATATGCAGCTAGGGATAGAATAAGTGGCATTTATATATATATAAGTGTTTACTGGCAATAATGTGGGGCAAGGGTGGCTCGTAATCTGTAGTTCCCACGTTCAAGTCCCAGCTAGGTCAGCGTTGAGATTTATCTCTGCAAATTTCCCCGCCCTGCCTACGGTCAGTGGGGGACACCGAAGGGCTTGGAAAGACCGCCATCTGTCAGATGGTACGTTAAGCCATGGCCCCGTGTGCGGGAGAGTCGTACCCTGTGCACATTAAAAAACACGCTAGATGTTTAAGACGTTCAAGTCCAAGCTAGGTCAGCGTTGAGATTTATCTCTGCAAATTTCCCCGCCCTGCCTACGGTCAGTGGGGAACACCGAAGGGCTTGGAAAGGCCGCCATCTGTCAGATGGTACGTTAAGCCATGGCCCCGTGTGCGGGAGAGATACCCTGTGCACATTAAAAAACACGCTAGATGGAAGGCTACCATCTGTCTCTCAACAGCTGTTACAGGGGTCCCCTCCCCCAACCTTCTCTAAGCCTTTGGGGTCCATGTGACCTGACCATTTGGCCCATGGTGTGCAAAAAAAGTGCCGCTCAGAGGTAAAACAACCCAACTCCTTCCAGTGAATACCTAACTACCATATACTTAAAAATAATTAACTAGTTTATTTTTGTGAATAAATGTCCCATGGAACGTGTGCTTTAATAAATGTAAGCCAAGCACTTGGTTCTATTCGTTCAATCTACCTTCGAATTACAAAATGGACTCATTTTACTCCAGAAACAACCCAGTCGTAAACGCGACCTGTTTTCATCCGTAAAAAAAACAGAATTTAACTTTTAGTTGAGAGATTGTTAAGAAAAGATTTTTAATATAGAGTTTGTGATATTTTTGTTTACCCCATTTTCCACTGGACTACAATTCCACAGTGTTCACACCAAAAGTAAAGAGCGAAATCCAGATATTCCTCAGAGGGCATGACTGAAATTTGGAGTTCGTTGCACAACTTTTTTGAAGGTGATTTTGTTAATTCTTTTTTGTAATATTAATTTATACTTTCATTCTAACTTCCTAGTAGATGAAATTATATTAAAATACACGGTTAACTTTAATGCGCTTCGACCATTTTTTACAACTCCATCTTTTCTCGCAATAAAATTTTTACAAGGTCGCAGTATTCCCACATTTTTTCCTAGAAGATGCAAAGTATAATATGAATTTCCAATATTTCATTTAAAAAAATATTGAACTATTTTTACTCATAGATTACGTAACATGAAGTACTGGATCGTCGATCCCATTCAATGATTCAGAAACGTCCTGTTCTAGTTCAGTAATCTGAAAACATGGAGTACTGGAAAGGCGTTCGGGTTTAATGATTGATTCGCAAACATCGAGCACCAGAATGGTGTTCCGGTTCAGTGATTTGTAAATATTGATCACAGCAACGGCGTTCCGATTTAGTTTTAGCACTCTAGTAATTGCTTCCCTTAAAAAATCGCGCTTCGCCACTGAGTTAAAGAATACTATATTTAGTAAAAAATGCATTATTCACCATATTCTTGCGTATATCCTAAAAAGTAATGTTGATCAACACTGCAATAGACTATCACCTATTTAATATGCAGACACACTGAACTCTTGGATAGAATATCACATATTTAGTATTACTGGTGCTTCTAATGTAGTACGCAACAGTTTTTTAGCAAAAATGTTCTTGTAATGATTTTGCAACAATTAATATAATTAGAATGACCATGCTATTACAGCACATGAAATTACCCTTAATGTTATCGCCATATTCGGTTCCGAAATAATCGACGTCCATTTAGGGTAATGTTGCTAATATTTTCCTTCGATTTCTGGAACTGGAATTATATCTCCAATAACAGAAATTGCTACATAGACTTCTCCTGGCACATGGGCAAAGTGGTGTTTCGAACTGCAGAAGAGAGTTTTGTGCCAACTGATTTCTTTTTGTCAACTCCAATTCCCTTAATTTTACAAAAACATTCTCAATTTTTCACAACTCGCCTGGATTTTATAAAGTCACTTCGAGTTTTACAAAATTGCCTCAATTTTGCCAACTTAATTTTTTAAAAATAATCTGCTTTCACAACTCACGAACAAGTCTCTTCAAATTACCCCAACTCGCTTAACAAAACATTTTAGTTTTCATAACTTACCAGTATTTTACCAAATCGCTTTGAATTTTGGCAAAAGATATCACATATTTCAAGAACTCAACTGGATTTTTCCAAGTTGCTTCGAATTTTGCTACTCACTGGAAGGAGAGCTATGTACCAATCCCTGTGATGATCCATAAAACCGGCCAGGCCTAGCACCTAATCTCCGACCCCGTCTTCTCGAGGTGCAGACCGTTAGTACCTTTCAAAAGAGATACTCTCTTGTGGAAGTGGAGAGCTACTTTTTTTTTGTACCCTGCTGAGGAGTGGTCAACCACATAGGGTCCTGGTGCTGACCATATAAACCCACTAGACTGGACAGATATATGGCTCTCAGCATATTTATGGATCCTGATTTTGCTGCACTGGTGGGCTTCTGTGGAGGGAAAATCTTCTGCTGTGTTTTCTTTGTTTGTGATTTGACAGCCCCAAGTGAATAGATTCACAGGATACGTTTATCAGCTGGTAAATAATCCAGAGTAGAGGTCATCGCAGGCACCTGAACTCTTCTATTGGATGCGTCAAATTCTACTTTGGAGGAAGTCTCCCTGGGTAGATGGCTTCAGCTTTTAGTGGGGGGAACGGGTCTTTGCCCCATGTCTGCGACTATGGCGCTGTTTGATATTGTCGGCATTTCCTCTCTCAATAAACATAGTTTCTTTAAACATCCCACTAACCATTTTCTCTCCATAGTTAGTTGGAATGTGAGGACTGTGCACAGAGCTTTTTCTCTTGTCCTCATACAAGAATTCCACCGTTATAATTTAGATGTTATCGGCTTGCAAGAGACCAGATGGACAGATAACAGAAGATTATTAAAAATTATCTTAAATTTCTCTTTTTCAGGGAGGGACGACAATAAGCATCACCAAGCCGTGGGTCTGCTTCTCGGTAGACACGTTAGTGATGCTCTTCTTGGATATGAGTGCTTAATGAAAGGTTTCTTACAGCATAATTTCAGACAAGCATTAAAGACTTGAATGTTATCTGCTGTTATGCCCCCGATGAGGATGAGAAGTATAGGTTTTACGGACAACTTCAGGATATTTTGAATTCTGTCAAGAAAGGAGATATTACCTTTGTTCTAGGTAACTTCAATGCCAAAGTTGGTGCTAATTCTGACCTTTGGGGAGGAGTGATAGGCCCTTTTGGTGTTGGTAGCTAATGGCAATGGGCAACGTCTCCTACAGGTAAGTAAACTCAATGGATTCAGAATAACTAACACATTAAAAACACCGCGACATACATAAGTGCACATGGGTTTCACCCTATGGGTTGCATAAGAATATGATTGATTATATGTTAATTAACCACAAATGGGCTAGTTCTGTTAGGAATACCAGGTCATATGAGGGAGCTGAAATTGGATCTGACAATTACCTTGTTAAAAGTGTCTTGCAACTTAAACTTAAAAAGTGTTGTGCTAGGGTTAAAAATTTTACTTTTAATACTGAAGCTCTGAAAGACCCAGTTATAGCCAAACTTACCATGATAGGTTACTTAGTCATTATGACAGTCATGGTATGCTTACTGTTGAAGTTGAGGAAGAATGGGGCCATTTCAAACAGGCTTTTTTGGACACTAACAGTGCTCTTTTAGGAAAAACGGAGCATAGGAAGCAGAATTATCTGAGTGATAAGGCACTTGAGCTTATTTCGGAAATAAAGAACTACAGGAATGCCCTTAATCAATACCCTACTAGTCCTAATAGAAAGCATTACAGGGAACTTAATAAACGTGCAACAGATCAGTTAGCTGCTGATAAGAATCTTTCGCTTGATGGCTTGGCTGACAGAGCCATGGAAGCAGTTATACAGCACAACAGCAGAGAGCTGTATTAGACAGTTAACATTTTGTGTGGTAGAAAACCAGGTATACAGGGATTGAAGGATAAACAAGGTAAGGTTATAGAAGGTGAGGATTCTGTCATGGCTAGGTGGGCTGAGCATTTCAGTGATGTTCTAAACCAGTGATTCCCAACCTTTTCTGGACCATCGCCCCCTTTAGAAGAGAACAAAAATTTCAACGCCCCCCTAGTCCATAATAGTTAATTTTATATGAAATATTAAAATATTGTTGCATATTATCTGTACTTAATTTATCTGTTTATTTATCTATTAAAAATCATAAAGCAGAAATTAATAAAACGACAACCAAATGTACAATAAAATTGTTTATTAAAATTTTAAAAATAAACAGAATCAATAAGAAATAAAAAATAATAAGATAAACAAAATTAATGAGATGGTTGAGGCTGGTGGAGTGTTAACAATTTGTTAATGTCGGGTTCCAATTTCGTTAACATCAATCGCAGATCGCCACGTTCAGTGATGTGTAGTCTGTTCCTCTTCTTTGACAGTAAATTAGCTACTGCACTGAATCCACGCTCAGCCATATAGGACGAATTAAATGCGATTAAAAATTTCTGTACCATTGCCCACAATCCAGGGTAGAGAACTGGTATTGATTTTTGAAGCCAGAACTCTTGGTATCCATGTTTGAATTTTACTTTGAGTGCTTCGTTAGTCGTGAGTTCTAAGAGTTCCTCTTCCAAATTTGATGATTCTTCAGTATCTGTGTTTGCGAAAGGATCTGAAACCCAACTCGGTATATTCATGTTTAAAATATCTTGGAAACGCTCCGTAAAATCAACATGAAGAACTTCCAAGTGTTGGCAGTAAGTAAGTAAATCTTCCGGTTTTGCAGAGACTGCTGATAATGTGGAAAGTGGTTGTATTCACCTCTACCTAGATTTCGTTTGAATAGAAGAAGTTTTCCCGCAAAAGCAGCTATGACGTTTTTTGTTTTAATTAAATTCAACTCATCACCTTGCAATTGTAAATTAACTTGATTAAGTATTTTAAACAGGTCTGTCAAATAAGCGATGTCATTTTTTGACGTAATCAGGTTTTCGCGCAATTTTTCGCCTCTGTCTTCAAGAAAGTCCAGTACTGAGTCAAATAGATTGAAAAAACGATTCAGACAAACACCTTTAGAGAGCCAACGTACTTCTGTGTGCAGCAGCAAGCGATTGTAATCTTCATCACTTTCATTACAAAGCTTACCAAATAATCGGTCATTCAATGAATTGCTTCTAATCTTATTGATTGCTTTTATAACGTAATGGAGCGACGTATGAAGACGTTCATTCAAATTTTTTGCAACCAAATGCTGACGATGAATAATACAATGTACAGCGAGTACATTTGGTACTGCTTGTTTCAAATGCGCTATGAAACCCTTATGACGCCCTGTCATTGCTGGAGCACCATCAGTAGCAGCAGACAAAATATTGCAAATAGGAATTTCTTTCTCTTGAAAAAACTTTTCCATGGTATTAAATATATGTAGATTCTCCCTTTGTATCAGATTGCAAATTTTTAGCAAATATTAACTCTTCATGAATTTTTTCTTTTATAAATCGTACGTATGATAAGAGTAGAGCTTCGTTATTTGGTAGAGTTGATTCATCGAGTTGAATGGAAAATTTGCAAGTCTTTAAGTAATCACATAATGATATTTCAAGGTCTTTTGCCATTTCATCTATTCTTTGCACTGAATTATTACTGAGAGGAATTTTTTTGATGATATCTGACGGTGTCTTATGATGAAGAACAGTTTTTAATATCTCTTTGACTGACGGCTAAATTAATTCCTCGCCAATTGTGTGTGGTTTTCCTGCTTTTGCGATTAACAGTGAAACGTTATATGAGGCTCGTAGGCCATCATCATCTTGTTTAGAAGACGACGCAAAAAGGTTTGACATAATTGGCTGTTTTAAATATTGCTTTTCCAGTTCTTGAAAAATAGGAGAAATCTTTGTTCTTCTTATCAGCATGCATTTTATTTAAATGCTCTTGTAGCCTAGAAGGTTTCATAGCTTCATTTGAAAAAACTTTTCGGCAAATTAAACACATAGGTAATGATTGGTTTGTAGGAGAGTACTAAATCCATATTTCGAATACTCAATACTGTACTGCCGGCATTTCTTTTTAGATGTAGATTCAGATATTTTCAAATACAAATTAACTTCTCAACAGATTGATAGATAGTTATAAAAATAATGTTTATAATGACTTCTAACACTTATCACTCACGACTATTTATCACGGCGAAGCACATAAAAAAAATAAAACATTCCTAGAGCTATCGCTTTTATAGATTTGATTTTGTGCACGCATTAACTTGTATGTTTGCGATGCCGGCGCACTTGCTCCGTAAACAAGTCATTTCAAGCTCCCATATTCTTGTCGAAACATGTTAAATTGCCTACCAACTTGCAAGGACTTGTCACCGTCAATCTATTCTAAACTAAAACAAATTAGGAATAGGTATACCTAATGCTAATTTAAAAATACTTATTAACGCGATAACAATAAGATAATTTACATAGCTAGATAAAATATTTATTCATGAAAACAGGTATTTTCAAAGTATTTTATTATATTAAAAAAATAATTATAAAAAAATATTAAATATAATAAATTTATTATTATTGCATCAAGGTTGATTTGCCTATCAGGACGGACACACATGTCCAACATAATAAGCCTGATATAGTAGTGCATGCTAAGGTATTGAATAAGATTACAATTATTGAAGTAGGAATAACATCTCAGGAAAACCTGCAGACAGTAGAGGTTCAAAAGAAGAGGAAGTATGATCTGCTGGCTAATGAGTTGAGCCTAATTCACAAGTGTAATGTTAATATTATACCTTATGTTCTGACGTGGGATGGTATTGTAACTACGTACCATAAAGCATACTCAAAGCGACTTGGAGTGGGAAAACATATTAAAGCTTATATCCAATCTGTGATCTTGAAGAGAACTATTGAGAGTATCTCGACTTCAGACGTACCAGTACGCTAGTAGGCGGTAGTAGGGAACTTATTGTCCAAGCTGCAGTTGAAAAGCTGTACATGACGAATGAGGTGGTGGATGACCAGAATCACCAGGAAGACACCACAGAATAGAAGAGATAAAAAGATTGTCACAGAAAATTCCATTAAATTTATTTGACCGCTACTCTTGACTGCCTCAACGCCCCCCATTTGCCTCTGGATCCGCTACCGCCCCCGTGGAAGGCTCCAGCGCCCACTGGGGGGCGGTATCGCCCCCGTTGGGAATCTATGTTCTAAACAATATGATTAGTTCTACACCCATTGTTTTCAATGATGATAGATGCATTACTGACTTTAATGTTGGCCCTATAACACAATCTGAAGTTATTTTGGATATTTCTAAACTTACAGTACTGTGCAAATTAGTTGGGACAATACGAAAATGCAGTAACAAAGACAACTAAAATATTTATTTGTTTAATAGTGTAGTTAATAGTGAATGTGACCCCCCCCCCCCCTTAGCTTTAATTACTTCTTTTACCCTCTCAATCATTGATGCCACTAACTTTCCACACATCTCCTTCACTTCAGGGTCGTGGTACCACACTTTCATGACACTTTCTATCATTTTGGTTTTCGTCGTGCAATCCGTCTTAGTTATGTGCGCTTTAATGATGGCCCACAAATTTTCAATGGGGTTTAGATCGGGTGAATTTCCTGGCCACTTCAAACGTTGCTGGGTAAAGAAGCTCTTAGCAAGCTTAGAATTGTGGCATGGAGCCAGATCCTGTTGAAATACCGCATCGCCGTTAGGAAACAGCTTCTGTAGTGTTGGGACTATTTTCGCCTCCAGAACGCCTATGTACTTTTTGCTGTCCATCATTCCTTCAATGGGGTGAAGCATCTGTAACCCGGAAGCTGTGAAACATCCCCAAAACATGACCTTGTGTGGGTGTTTGGGGGATTGCTGGATGTGGCCGGATCAAAGTGGTTCTCCAGGCTTCGCTTGTCCCAACTAATTCACACAGTACTGTAAATTTCATAAATCCCCAGGGGTAGATGAAATGACTACTGAAATGCTTAGAGCTGGGAATGTTTTGGTTACTACTTGGATGACTGAAATTTTGAGTATTATGATAAAGGCATGGTCTCTAATGATTTTACCAGAGCTATTATTATCTCTATTTTCAAAAAAGGTGATCACAGTTCTTGTGATAACTGTAGGGGTATCAGCCTACTCTCTGATCCAGGGAAAGTTCTTTCCATGATTGTGCTTAATAGAATTAAGAATCTGGTTGAGAGTCAATTGCGTGATGAGCAATGTGGATGTGTGGATCAGATATTTTCACTTAGGCAGATTCTTGAGGAATATTTAGAGTTTCAGAAACCATTGCTAGCTTTGTTCATTTCAAAAAGGCTTTCGACTCTGTTGATCGTCATAATTTGTGGTTGATTGTGAGATCATATGGTATACCTGACAAGTTAGTTAACATAATGAAAGCTCTCTATAATAACACTGAGTCGTATGTGAGAGTTGGTAATACTTGTAGCAATTGGTTTAACATTACTTCTGGTGTTCAAGGGTGCATTTTGTCTCCTTTTCTCTTTAGTTTGGTTATTGATTATGTTATGCGAAATTCACTTCAAGGGAAAGATTTTGGACTTAAATGGACTGGAGATGCGAAAATTTCTGATTTAAATTATACTGATGATTTAGCCCTTTTGGCAAATGATGATGATATGAACTCTTACCTTTGAGCTGTTGATGAAACATGTAATAGATTAGGTTTGGTTATAAACAGAGAGAAAATTAAGTGATGAAAATTGGTCAGGCAGGCTGTGATTTAGTTAATCTGAATGGTTGCAATCTTGAACAGGTGTCACAGTTTAATTATCTTGGGAGCTATGTAACACATGCTGGTGATGTGTGGCATGAGATTAACAGACGAATAGGGATTGCTGCCAGGACTTTTAAGAATCTAAGGAGAGTGTGGAGAAATAGGCGTATACACCTAAAGACTAAAATTAGACTGTATAATAGTTTGGTTCTTTCTAGGGTTAGTTATGGTAGTGAAACTTGGACACTTTGTAAACAAGATAACAGGAAACTAAATGCTTATGCAGTATCTTGGGCATTAGGTGGTTCAACTTTGTAACTAATGATGATGTTAGGCAAAGGAGTTTGCAACCTCCTTTGGTTTGGCCATGTTGCCCGTATGAATAATTATAGATTGGCAAATAGGGTTATGAATAGTGTGCCTAAAAAGGGGAGATCTAGGATGCAGTGGGCAGACAATGTCAAACAGGGCCTTGTTGGAATTGGTGTGCTATGTCCAGATGCAGTAGATGTAACACAGGACAGACTAGCTTGGAGAACTAAACTGCATGGTCTGGTTCGACCTCCATAGCCCATGGGTGCTTGTGGATGATGATGATAGATAACGTGTATTTACTATTGATTAACACTAATGATGAACTATAAATTAAATCAGTGGCAAAGCGTGACGTTTTGAGCAGGAGAAGCAATTTACAAAAGCACTTCTGCAACAAAATGGAAACACAGTTCCGCTACTCTCTGCTTCTGAATCATTGAACCAGAACACCATTCCACTACTCGATGTTTCCGAATCACTGAAATGGAAGACCATTCAGCTACTAGATATTTCGAATCATTGAGCTAGGACATCATTCTGGCACTTGATGTTTCCGAATCGTTAAGTGAAAGTAGTTCTATACCTTTTAAATCAAATGTTAGTAGTACACAGGGTATCTCAAAAATATTGGCACAAACATTTAGGGGAGGTAGATAACATCTAAAGGAATGAGAATTGCATAGGAACCCATAACCGGAGACGTCACTGTAAGTCAACAGGCGGCACTGTTCATCAGTGCGCTAGAGGGGAAATTTCGGATTTCCTCATTCGAGTGGTAGTCGGCTGACAAAGAGCATGCAAAGGTATTCGAACAGGGACTGGCAGACATGCACTTAGTGTATGGAATAGCTGAGGTCAACGGACGAGCCGCTCAATGAATGTATGAAGAATGCTTCCCACACAGACATGTACCGGGCCACCGTTTGTTTGCACGTGCGCATCAAGGTTTATGCAATAATAGGTCATTAAGAGGTAACAGATGTGAGGGCAGGCCATGATCGACGCATACTCCCGCCATGGAAGAAAGCGTTGGATGCCGTGGAGACTAATCCTAGTACCAGCACACGTACTGTTGCCTCTGCCTTAGGAGTGTCTCGTTGCAGTGTACAGCGTGTTTTGCATGGCGAGTCCTTATACCCCTTTCATCTCCAAAGGGTTCAGTTACTTTTCCCCACAGATCATCCTGCACGTGTGCGTTTTGCGCAGTGGTATCTCCAAGAAAGTGCCCAAGATGTGAATTTCCCAGTTTATGTTTTGTTTACTGATGAGGACAGTTTTACTCGGGATGGTGTATTCAATCAGCACAATACGCATTTGTGGGCTCCTGAGAACCCCCACGGTATGCACACCCATGCGGCACGACATTGTTTCGCAGTAAATGTGTGGGCAGGTTTGATCAATGACTGCTTAGTCGGGCCATACCTTGCATGACCACAAAGTACCTGATTTTTCTGGAACAGGTTCTACCAGGCTTACTTGCCCATGTTCCAGCAAATGTGAGATGCAACATGTGGTTTCAACATGATGGAGCACCTCCCCATTATGGAAGGTGTGTTCGTGTGCATTAGAAAATGTCTTTTGGGCAACGATGGATTGGGCATGCTGGACTAGTTGCCTGGCCCCCACGCTCACCTGATTTAACGAGCGTTGATTTCTTTCTGTGGTGGGCCCTCAAAGCTACCGTGTATGAATCGCCTGTGGAGTGTGACATGGATCTCATAGCAAGGCTCGTCTGCGCTGCTGCTACTATCAAAGAAACTACAGGTGTGTTTGACTGTGTCCAGCAATCAATGCTCCGTCAGTGTCACACATGCATCGCATCTCATGGTGGAAACTTCGAGCATCTGTAACATTATGAAATCTATCATCTAGTACGCCATTTGTAATAATTATGTCCAATAAATGTTTTCCCATTAATCACTGTCGTGTCCTTTCAGATCTTGTACCTCTGCAACCACTTTCCCATGACGTTTCCGGTTATGGGTTCCTATGCAATTCTCATTCCTTTAGATCTTATCTACCTCCCCTAAAAGTTTGTACCTATATTTTTGAGACACCCTGTATATACAGTCTGGTAGTGAAGTAAGGGTAGGGGTTTAGAGTGCAATCTCACCGTCATTGAGAAAAATTATTTTTAACAAACTGTTCGTTGGTGTTTCCATGACCGGGATGTTAGCATGGTGGTGGTTAACATTTGGAAGCTGGGATCAAGCCCCGGCTATAATTCATGAATATTCTCTTTCTACTGAGGTCTCGCCTTTCTCACAAACCTTCTCTATGGCATATTGATTGTATTGACAGGCTTCTGTCAGATTTCAGGGGACAAGCACCTGTTTGAGGGGTAATTTGTTTGTTCATTAACTGTTATTAATAAAAATGTTAACAAAATTTTTGAAGAACCCCATACTTCCAAAAAGTAGAACTAAGAGAAAATTAATTTGATTCTCATTTAATTCTGCCTAAATTAAATCTCAAAAATTTAATACATTGAATTACTGTGCAAAAGCACTATTGTGTCTAAAATATTGAATAAACTTTTATTATGTAAATAGAAAAAAAGCCAAAGCAATTTTTGTGTGGTTGAAAAAACCACCATTTTTTTAAATTATATGTATTTAATGTTTTACAGTTTTCACCCATAGCCCTATAGCTCCAGTGTTTACCGTGCTTGGCTATTGTTGAAAAAGACCTTTTTCCTTAGACGGGGCCGAATTCACACCTCATGCGTCTCTACTCACACAAAGAAGTAGTCCACGTTATCAACAATACTTCTTTCAATTTCGTATAAAAATATTTTCTTTCTTTCACAACCACGAATAATCGAAATAATGTATCGAAATAAATGAATGTGGAAATTGTAATAATAATGGAGATTTGTTAATAAATAGTGAAATTAATGTAATAAATTAATATTATGGATAACATATAACTTGTATTCTATATGGAGTAATATTACACAATTAAATTACCAATTTAAATTTCAAAAAATATTTCCTCCCATTAGCGATCTGAGAATAATTAAATTGCATGCAATTATCAAAAATATTAAGACACTTTCATATTGTGCAAAAATTGTATTCAAATCTCCCTAAATTTGAATTGAGCATTTTGTAATAAAATGTTACAAGAATTGAAAAATCTAAAAGAAAATCTACTCATAAGAATTTACTTTAAAATTCTAACAAAACATTTACTGAAATAAATGCAATCTTAAAAGTTTGGGTAAATTTTTCACTTTGCATCAGTTTTGAAACAGTACTTAGAACGAATACAACAGCAGTATTGGCTTGTCAAATATTTCAGCTTCAAAAATTCTTTCAAATAATAAATTAATATTTTCTAAAATCTAAAAGCTTATTTTTCAAAGTTAGGGAGCTTTGGATATGGTTTTGTGCTTACGTAACATAGAAGTATTCCAATAATTTTGGAAACAGTGAATTCTCCGAATTCTTGTAAAAATAATTCGGTTATCATCAGAGAAAGAGTACTTGTTCTCCACGGTTACTTGCAGGTAGTTAAAATTAAAAAGACACAGTTTTACTTAATTACACAATTTTACTTAACTTTTACACAATTTTACTTAACTTATGAGAAACTAAAGTTTTATACATTAAAATCTCTACAGTGCACAGGTAAACAGTTAATCAATGAAATGTTTAATATGACACAAAAATATACACTTCATGATAAAATAACTTCCTGTAAAACTTACATACAGGAGATTAATTTCTCAACTTACACTCTGACAGGCATTTCTTGTAATTTTCCCTGAATGTACGATTCTAGCCCCTTTTTACGTTGTATTGCCGTATACAGTCGCTCAAAAAAATATCGAACACTATGGTTGATTACAGAATTCAGAAAAATATCTGGCATGAAGGTTGCCTGATCACTAATTTCTAAAAAAATCGTTGCCAGATATTTTTTCTGAATTCTGTAATCAACCATAGTGTTCGGATATTTTTTGAGCGACTGTACATAAATAACTATTAACAACATAACTATTACGAATACTTCAGTGATATCGAATGCTTTCAAAGTTAATGAAGTTTACAGTTTTGTGACTTGAATACCCACTAATAACAGTAATTTCAATTAATGGATGAATTGGATAATTATTTTTATCAATAAAATAAATAAAAAATAAATAATCCCTCAAGCAGCTGCTTGCCACAGAGGTCTGACAGGAGCCTGTCAGTTTATATGCCAAAGTAGAAGATCTGAGAGGATGGTAGGACCTCAGCAGAAAAACGACACATACATCCATGCCTTACCCGGGGCTCGAATCCAGGTCCCTTAGATCAGTAACCGAGTGCGCTAACCACTCGGCCATGGGACGGCTATCAATAAACCATAAAAAAAGTTTTATTTCTTGATACAAAATGAAGCCAAGTGCCTGCTTACGAACAGATGTAAAAAGGGGAAATAATAAGTATTATAATAGATTTTTGTAAAGCTAGCTATAGCAAATTGCCATGTTTTATAAGATATTGACATGATCTGTCTGTCTCTGTTGTCTGTCTGTTGATGTCATTGTCTGTCTGTCAATCACATCACAAATGAAAATTCCTGCAATGAGTAAATTTGTCTCCCTGCAGACTCATTATAGTGCCTTCAAGACAAAAATTTAAAATTTTATAACAACAAATCTGATATGTTGATATTTTTTAGGAATGATATACGAAAAGAATAAAATATAGGTTTCAATGAACTCTTTGGAGGTTCTAATATATATTTTAATATCAAACTAGTTTATATCGTATTTCTTTAATTTATTAAAATAAATATTTCTTTCTTCTTTGAATTGATCACAGTGAAAAATTTTATGTTCTATGGTATGGGGAGAGTCACAATAACTACAATTAGGAGAGTCAATCTTTTTTCATCGTAAATAATGTTGATCTTGTTAATGCTATATTTGATATGTAATATAGAAGTTATCTCTTTTGTAGGCCATAATTCTGAAATTTTGTGATATAATGAGAGATTTTAAATCTATGTGTATGAGAAGCCTTAGATTCATACCAATTTTGGATAAAACTTAACAGTGATAGAACCGATATGAACTTTGGAACGTATGCTGATGATCTGATATTCTGGACAATAGGTGCAGACATAAACTTAATACAAAAAAGAGATTACAAGACACGTTAAATAAAATAAATCAATACTGTACAAATTGCAACTTAAAAATTTCAATAGATAATACTGTAATTATGTATTATCATAAGAAGAAATTATTACCTACAGAATCTGCATTAAATTAGACCACAGAAATATTAGGATAGTTAACAATCTAAAATTTTTAGGATTAACATTGGATTCAAAATTGATGTGGAATGGGTTGGGTTGGGTTGTTTTACCTCTGAGCGGCACTTTTTTGCACACCATGGGCTAAATGGCCAGGTCACATGAACCCCGAAGGCTCAGAGAAGGTTGGGGGAGGGGACCCACTGGAACAGCTGTTGGGAGACCGATGGTAGCCTCCCGTCAAGGCCATCCAGCGTGTTCTTTAACGTGCACAGGGTATGACTCTCCCGCACACGGGGCCATGGCTTAACGTCCCATCCGATGGACGGCGGCCTTTCCAAGCCCATTGGTGTCCCCTACTGACCGTGGGCAGGGCGGGGAATAAATGATGTGGAATGAATACATAAAAAATGCTAAGGACAAATCAAACAAATTATTTAATTTTATGAGATATTTAGGCATCTCTAAATGGGGATGTTCAAATAAAAAACTAATATTAATATACAAATCTATCATTCTCCCTAAATTATTCTATGATATTGAATTAATTAAATCAACTATCAGTAACAAAATTAAATATCTTAGAAACAATACAAACAAAAATTTTAAAATACTTTTTTGGGTCTCTTACAGTGTTCATATAATCTGCATTTTATGCTGAAACCTCTATCCCAAAATTAGAAATACTAAAAAAATATTTATTTTCGAATTTTTTTAAAACTCGAAATTATCTTTCGAATTAAAAATCTTAAATATGCCCATTAGGTAAATATTAAATAAACAAGGAGATAGGATATCTCATTGTATGACTCTGTTATGAAATTTATTACAAAATTTCCCTCCAATTTTTACTTTAAATGATTTTTCTTGGATGAAATGAAAGAGAAAGTAATACAAAATACCACAGATTTTTAGTTCCCTAATTTTGGATAAAAGTTCGCTATGAAAGATCGAGTAGAAAGCTTTTTCCAAGTCAATCACCACGTCAGCGTCAACAGTGAACGCGATCATTTGCTCTCAGCGCCAGTGATATTACAGTTTAATTCAAAAACTTTTAGCCAATTTTGTGGACGCCAGAACTTTTCAGAAAATTGTCTGATCCGTCCCATATTTTTCCGTACAGGTTTCCTTGGGCAATACTGTATTCCGTTCTAAAATTAAGTCTCTATCTTTAATAGAACCAGAGATAAAATTTTAGAACGCATTTTTTTTTACCATTCTCCTGTCTAAAGCTGTAACAGAAAACCCGAGCTCGATGTTGAGACTGCCGAATGACATATGCATTTGCATCCCCTCTAAACGTTGGCGGGCTATCTGCTAATTAGAAAAATAAAATAAATAATAAATACCCCCTCAAGCAGCTGCTTGCCACAGAGGTCTGACAGGAGCCTGTCAGTTTATATGCCACAGTAGAAGGTCTGAGAGAATGGCAGGACCTTAGCAGAAAAACGACACATACATCCATGCCTTACCCGGGGCTCGAACCCAGGTCCCGTAGATCAGTAGCCAAGCGCGCTAACCACTCGGCCACGGGACGGCTAATTACTAATTAGATACCTAAATTAAAACTTTTTGCATGAATAAATAACCATTAACGTATTTGTTCTGATTTTACATCGCTTTCACTGCCATGCATATTAGAAGACGAACTCATAGGAATATTCTGGTAGACGAAAAACATTAAATTATCACATTGCAATAATTAAGATATGTAAACGTCATCTGTGCCAGTATCAGACACCCTAGATTTCACAACTTCTGCTCTATTCGCAAAGAGCTTCACAGATTATTTTAAAAGAAAACAATATATAATAATTGAACCAGATCACTGCCTATATTTTGTTTTCAAATATTTTAATAGGAATTTACATAACTTTCGAATTTCAAATTTTAGTATATTTCTCTTATATTTAAAAAAAAATTAATGCATCTAATTATACATATATGAATATAGTGCAATACAGTAGGTATCCGTTTAATGTCGTTAATTTGTTCTTTAAAACTCGAAGTTAAGCGAAAAACATTCAACTTATCGATGTGACTGAAATGTATCACAATATATATTTTTCACAGTACACCGACTGAATGTAGCCTCGACGAATTGTAGTATTAGTATTCCTAGATTAATTTATTCACAAAATATTTTGTTTTGTATATTTTCTATTATAACTATAGTAGTAATAACATTTATCTTTAGCAGGGCCGTATTAACAGTATTGCTGGCCCCTGGACAAAGCAATGCTCTGTTGCCCCTACTCACCCACCTACGGGAATAAAAATGTAAACGGACAATAAAATTAAGTCTATAGATTTATTAGTACTTTTAACAAAATCAATGTTAAAAAATCAATTTTAAACATAAAAAACATGCTGTAAAGCGAGGATTAATCAACACAAACTTATGCGAAATTTAGAATCATGGGGCCCCTGTGCAACTGCCCAATGTGCCCATGCCTTACGACGGCCCTGATCTTCATTTATTACAGTAGAGGACAGTAACACGTAGTTTAAGGAGTTATAAACCACTTCAGCAAATGTGAATCAAAGAAATTAAGCAGAAATTTAACAGAATGGAATAGGACACAGTTTACGTTTACATTATATACGTTCAACAGTAGAGCAATACTGTTAATACATAAGAAATTCATGTAATTTCAAATGAGAAAACCGGAAATATGACCAAAATGTATGTTCTTCAAACATATTATATTGCTAATTTAAATTCGAGAAAGTCGCTCTCCGATGTGACAACTTTTTGAAATTTTCGTTATATATTTATAAAAGTACATATCACAAAATTTTTGAACGTTACATCACTGATAGTAATTATTATGTCAAGAGGATTCATTTTATAGGAATGTGGGTTGCTTGTTTTACCTCTGAGTGGCACTTTTTGCACACAATGGGCTAAATGGCCAGCCACAAGGATCTCAAAGTCTCAGAGAAGGTTGGGGTAGGGGACCCACTGGAACAGCTGTTGGGAATAAAAGTCTCCCATCAAGGGCATCCAGTGTGTTCTTTAATGTGCACAGGTGTGACTCTCCCACACACTTGGGGCCATGGCTTATTGTCCAATCCGATGGACGGTGTCCTTTCCAAGTCTATCGGGATTCCCTTCTGATTGTGGGCAGGGTGGTGAGTTTCGTGGAGATAAATCTCAACACTAGCCCAACTCGAACTCGAACATGGGAATTGTAGATTATGAGCTGACTGATTATTCTCTGCCACCTAGAAATTTCGGAATGAGAGCTATGACTTTAGGCAAAGTGTCAATCTTGCAAACTGTTTTTTGATGAGCCACGCTGGTAAGACTATTTTACAGAAGCTTGAATAATTTTTTAAAATATGGATAGGATATATCCTAAGATATGTTAACCAAGAATTGGGAATAAAAATGTTTCACTCAGATGCAAAAAAATATTTTCTGTTATTGTATCGTATTGCTTTTTCCCCTCATAAATTTTTACACTACATTTTGAAATATTTCAGTTTTAAAAAGGTACCTATTCTATAATAAAAATATGAAAGCAATTAAAATAATAGCCTTTTTTTATACTTGTATTGAAAATTTTATGAAAGCAACTAAAAAATAGGTTTTCACATAAAAGAAACTATCCCATAGTCATTATATAGAGTTTGACATCCCTGTAATTTTCATGGAGGTAGGAATGATGGTGTAAATAAAATATACAGTACCGTCGACAGGATGTAGCATAGAGGCAGCCTGCCTCACGGGGCCTGTGATGGTCCACCCATTTACTTTTCCTTAACCAGTTTTGCTTAATTTACGTTATATTTATCAATTTGGGGTTATTATTTCATTTTGTGAACATTGCAATCCTCGTTCCGAGAGTAGGAGTTGCGCATGCGCAACTCCGACCTTTTGAGGGGCGATATTTAATTGTTTGCCTCAGGGCGTGATCTAATCTGGCGACGGCCCTGAAAATATAGAATACTTCCCTTAAGCAGCTGCTCACCACAGATATCTGAGCTGCTGGCCATTTTATACTCCATAGCTCTGTGAGGAGGCAGGATCTCAGCAGAAAAATAACAGGTACTATTGTAATAAAAATATTCTTAACACTGCAGATATCCGAAAGAAAACCTGGAGTTGCTCTAAATATAAAAATTACCTTAGAGTTTACGAGAAATCCAGCTAAATTACTGTATAGGATACCAGACAAATTACACTTATATAGGCTTATTTGTATTACAACAGGAGTCAACCTAAGTACAAACAAGCCTCAATTTTGAAAATTTTTATATCACATATTTATTTGTGGAAATTTAAGACTATTAACCCGTATATTCTGCAATATATTTAAAATAATGAAGCTAGTATATACGTATTATTTAATGGTTAATACAAGGAATCCTGAACAATAAAATTAAATCTAGGGCAATATATTGTTACGACAGGTGAACGTGTTAAAATGAATGTATGATAAACACGTCATGAACACTCTCATACGCAACTCTCTCATTCCAAGCCCGTCGGTGTCTCCTACTGACCGTGGGCAGGGCGGAGACTTTTTCGGAGATAATCTCAACGCTGACCCAGCTGGGACTCGCACCTGGGAACTGCAGATTATGAGCCTGGCGCGCTACCGACTGTGCCAACCCCGCCCCCATTGGCGTCTGCAACTTTGCATATATGCTGGAGGGGAGTACTTTGAAGTAAGTAAAAGCTCTCTTGAGGTAAATGCAATGGCTTTATTAATTATTTATTATTTTATTCATTAATTACTTATGCATATGGGAAGAGAAATGGGCTTAGGGGTAGCAAGAACGTTTCGAATGCCCCTCGTATAAAATTCCAGCCGAGATGAGAGAGAGAGCTGCATAGGGCATATCGGAACCCCACCACCACCACGTTAAGTCATTCCTATCTATTTTTGATGATTTAAGCCATAGTTTTTTGAAGTGTCATTGTTCACTACATCAAAAGAGTTGTTTAAAAATAAAGGTCCCTCCTGTACTGTATCAGAAGTTTCATAATTTTGTCCATTTTTCCTGACTACCCTTGGTCTTAGGATTATATTTCTACTGAGTTTTATACTTCGTAAAAAGAAACTTTTTTGCGCTTGATGCTTCTTTGTCGAAGAACATCGTTAAACAATTTAAAAAGTCTGTCCATTTTTCAAATTATCTAGCAATAAAATATATTTTATTTATGCTTTCGGGGAAACAGAATTTTTCGGCTGGTGTAAATACTTATTTAATAATGATATATTTTAGTTGAATAAATTTGGTTCATTATTTTTAATTTATAAATCCACCGATATCTGGCATCCAGTAAATGCATCCAATTAAATCGATCTTTCATCGAAGGAGACGTCGATAGAACAATCACAGCGTAAACAATGTACTTGTCGTTGATCAAAAGACGCAACAAAACGCATCGTTCGATTTGGCGGTTAAACTGAATAAGAATTTCAGTTGTCATAAACACATGCAGAGGTAAGTAACCTATTTAGTTGATCTTAAAAATAAATAAATAAATACCCCCTCAAGCAGCTGCTTGCCACAGAGGTCTGACAGTCAGTTTATATGCCATAGCAGAAGGTCTGAGAGGATGGCAGGACCTCAGCAGAAAAATCACACACACATCCATGCCTTACCCGGGGCTCGAACCCAGGTCCCGTAGATTACAAGCCAAGCGTGCTAACCACTCGGCATAGCGACTAAAATGCGTACCGAAATGCGTAAAGTCATTTATGCTTCTATAGAACGTCTGAAAAGTCATCCGGACTTTCTGTATTTACGCCGCCTGGGTGAAGGAGGGTTTGGAGTGGTTGTGGAAATGTTCGACATAAAGGAGAGGAAGAGAGTTGCAGCTAAAGTTGTGGCATGCCCTTCCCCAGGCGAGGATCTCTACTGGCCACATCTTAACCACCCTAGCATCATTCCACTCTACGATACTTTGCCACTTATAGGAGAGAGTCGAGCATTTCTAATGCCACTGATGAAGAGGGACATCTTCTATACGATTCACGATTGGGAGTTCTTTACTGATCCGAATTGTTTTGTAAGAAAAAAAAAAGTACGTGGGGGATGTTTTGTAAGCTCTCAGCTATCTCCACGGCTGCGGTTTGTGCCACGTGGATGTGAAAGAAGAGAACATCCTTATTGATGCCACCTCTGATAGTGCCATTCTAACAGATTTCACACTATTGACAGAAATCGACAGTACTGCTAGAAAAAGGATTGGCGTCGGCTTCAGTCACAAGCCTCCAGAACTGACTTCCAAAAAATTGCGCGGTCGTATTAGAGCAGTAACTGTCGAGCTGTGGACATTGGGCATAACATCAGTGCAGATATTCACTCGCCAAGCCATTACACGAACACTGAAAGATTATCCACAGCCACTCACCTTCGATGAACACATCTTGCCTGTCCTCAGCGGAATAATGGAAAACAACCATTTGCTGGAAATACTAAGGGAAGCAAATCCCTCTTCTGTCGTGGAATCTCAGACTGCCGAAGAGTTCAAGAAGTTTATGGGATGTTTCCTGCGTTTAGATCCAACAGAGAGACTTCGTGCCGATGAAGCTCTACAACATCCATTCCTCGTTGTTCCCGGTTACCATCAGAAGGAATGTGAAGAACAACAATCGAAAAGGGATCACGAGGAAATCACCGGCAGTGGTATAACAGATGATCCGGTTCAAGAACGATATTTCACCTGCTTGACGAGTCAGAGTTCGCCAAGCAGCCAGGAGGAGCAGTGTGAGAGTTACTCTTCCTGCCTGTCAACCCCAGAAAAAACCAGCAAAGTGAAGGAAGAAGAGGAATTCCCTTCCTCTCGTGTAAGCTTTAGGAATAGAACACGCCAATGGATTTCAAGGAAGAGGAAGAAGATACGAAACAGAATTTCCAGATTATTTTGTTGTTGCACACGTTCGTGATGGAATGAAAAAGAGACCCTGTTGGTCCATGGAAATTTAAAGAGTCCAAAAAATTGTTTTGATTTATCAGTGGCAAAGATAAAAGGTGGCTAGTAGTTGTCTTAAAACGGTCCCTTTTAGGGCCCCCCCCCGCCCCCGGCTTGCGAATGATTGCTAAACTTTAATAGGCCTTGCCCTATATTAGCCATCTCATGTCCTATCCCGCCTTCTCGTGGTGCAAGCTGTTAGTACCTAACAGAAGACTGATCCTGTCCTTCTGTTGGGGAACCGAAGGGGAGGGCTGCTAAGCTTAGACCTTCACTATGTTCATTGTATTAGGCTTAGTGAAAATCCGATATGTTAAAAAAGTCGTTTCTCTTTACTGAACGTATTCAAAAAGTCTATGTTTTTCTTAAATGTTAATAAAAGATAAAAGAGTGAAATTATTATAAAAAAGGCCTTGAAATTGTTTAAAAGAGGTCTAATAATACTTACCTTGTAATCTACCTGTAAGCATCCATGTTGTTCATGATATAAAGATTGCCATATCCTTATAACAGCAGATTAAAAAAAGTGAATAAATAAATAATTAATTGATTATTTCTGCTGGCTAGAGTTGATGACTGTTTGACCCAGATTACCCATAGGTTAACTATGTGAGGAGTTCAATTGAGGACCTCGGTAGAGAAAGCATGGTCCCATCCCAGGGGTGTGGTGCTGGACTTAAAAAAAATTTGTAAGGTCCGTGTAGGAAAGCATTACGCCTATACAAAAGCATTAGCCATGTTAAGTCTATGGAGTATGTATTAGGATAATTATACAGTGATGTCACTGTTAAGGTTTGAATTGATTGGTCCATTTGAATCACGAGATCAAGCTGTCCTGTGATTGGTTAATTAGGTGTGAGGTCATAAGGCTGTCCTTATATGGCAAGTCAAGTATAAGGTGATACCTATGTGCAGATTGAATGCGCAGTAGTTATGTGTGACGTCATAGATATGATCCGATTGAATCCGCCTATGTATACTGATGGGATATATATTAGGATAAGTATACAGTGCTGTCAATCATCCGGTGTCACGTGATATCTGATGACGTCATCTATATGTTCTAATATGGCAATTCATGTAAACGTCCTAGCTATGCGCAGATCTAATGTGCCATGTACTTCGTATGTCAGACAGTGCAGAATAGAGTAGTTCCGAGCTGAAATCAGGTATCCAATGAAATCCTTTCACACCTTAGCGTTTAAATCTGATTGGTTAAAAATATTTATTGAAATTGTCATCTGGAATATTAATTATTTAAAATGTATGAAAAGTTTAAAGTTTTAAAAATATTTAAATAGTTTAAAGGCTCATTTTTATAGTAAGACAGGAATCCGTGTTTCGAATTATCATGAGAAGCCCTTCTTTTTTTAAAGCCAAGTGAGAACGGTGAAGTTATTCTTATTCGTTGAAAATTATAAGCGTTCTTATCATAGGAATTCCTTTACATTGAAAAAAGGGCGCGAATTTCAAATCTACCTCTACCACCTACAACCCATGGGATTTCAGTATTTTGAAATGCTGAATCCGGATTGGCTGTATTGGTCTGTAAATGGTAGCTAGGTAGTCACTGGAAGGAGAGCTATGCACCAATCCCCTGTGATGATGCATAGAACCGGCGAGGCCTAGCACCTAATGTCCGACCCCGCCTTCTCGTGGTGTGGACCGTTAGTAATTTCAAAAGAGATACTCTCTTGTGGAAGTGAACGGAAGGGGAGGGCTGCCAGATTAGTGTGGCCTACTGATCTTGGACAACTATGGCTACTTTTCTTTTCTTTCTACCCTGCTGAGGAGTGGTCAACCACACAGGGTAACCAACCACCATATCAACCTACTGGACTGGACAGATATATGGCTCTGAGCTTGATTATGGATCCCGATTTTGCTGCACTGTGGGCTTCTGTGGAGGGAAAATCTTCCACTATGTTTTCTGTTTGTTTGTGGGTTGACAGCCCCAAGTGAATAGATTCACAGGATATGTTTATCAGCTGGTGGATAATCCTGAGCAGAAGTCATCGCAGGCACCTGAACTCTTTGCTTCTATTGGCATCGTCAAATTCTACATTGGAGGAAGTCTTCCAGTATAGATGGCTTCAGCCTTTAGTAGTGGGGGAACGGGTCTTTGCCCCATGTCTGCGATTACGGGGCTGTTTGATATTGTCGGCATTCCCTCTCTCAATAAACATAGTTTCTTTAAACATCCCACTAACCAATTTCTCTCCATAGGTAGTTGGAATCTGGGGACTCTGCACTGAGCTTTTTCTCTTGATGTCCTCACACAAGAATTCCACCATTATAATTTAGATATTCTCGGCTTGCAAGAGACCAGATGGACAGATAAAGGTCAGATTCTTAAAAATAATCTTAAATTTCTCTTTTCAGGGAGGGACGACAATAAGCATCACTAAGGCGTGGGTCTGCTTCTTAGCAGACACGCTAGTGATGCTCTTCTAGGATATGAGTGCATTAATGAAAGGTTTCTTACAGCAAAATTTCAGACAAGCGTTAAAGACTTGAATGTTATCTGCTCTTATGCCCCCACTGAGGATGCCGATGAGGATGAGAAGTATAGGTTTTATGAACAACTTCAGGATATTTTGAATTCTGTCAAGAAAGGAGATGTTACCCTTGTTCTTGGTGACTTCAATGCCAAAGTTGGTACTGACTCTGACCTTTGGGGAGGAGTAATAGGCCCTTTTGGTATTGGTAGCTGCAATGGCAATGGGCAACGTCTCCTACAGGTAAGTAAACTCAATGGTTTCAGAATAACTAACACATATTACAAACACCGCGACATACATAAGTACACATGGGTTTCACCCGATGGGCTGCATAAGAATATGATTGATTATATATTAACAGCAAATGGGCTAGTTCTGTTAGGAATACCAGGGCATATAGGGGAGCTGAAATTGGATCTGACCATTACCTTGTTAAAAGTGTGTTGCAACTTAAACTTAAAAAGTGTTGTGCTAGGATTAAAAAATTTACTTTTAATACTGAAGCTCTGAAAGATCCAGTTATAGCCAAAGCTTACCATGATAGGTTACTTAGTCATTATGACAGTCATGGTTTGCTTACTACTGAAGTTGAGGAAGAATGGGATCATTTTAAACAGACTTTTTTGGACACTAACAGTACTCTTTTAGGAAAAAAGGAGCAGAAGAGGCAGAATTATCTGAGTGATAAGGCACTTGAGCTTATTTCGGAAAGAAAGAACTGCAGGAATGTCTTTAATCAATACCCTACTAGTCCTAATAGAAAGCATTACAGAGAACTTAATAAACGTGTAAAAGATCAGTTAGCTGCTGATAAGAATCTTTGGCTTGATGGTTTGGCTGACAAAGCCGAGGAAGCAGTTAGACAGCACAACAGCAGCGAGCTGTACCAGATAGTTAATGTGTTGTGTGGTAGAAAACGGACAGGCATACAAGGATTGAAGGATAAACAAGGTAAGGTTATAGAAGGGGAGGATTCTGTCATGGCTAAGTGGGCTGAGCATTTCAGTGATGTTCTAAACAATGTAGTTAGTTCTCACTCCCATTGTTTGCAATGATGATAGATACATTGGTGGCTTTAATGTTGGCCCTATAACACAATCTGAAGTTATTTTGGCTGTTTCTAAACTTAAACTACATAAATCCCCAGGGGTAGGTGAAATTACTACCGAAATGCTTAGAGCTGGGAATGTTTCGGTTACCACTTGGATGACTGAATTTCTGAATATCTTTTATGATAAAGGCATGGTTCCTAAGGATTTTACCAGAGTTATTGTTATCCCTATTTTCAATAAAGGTGATCGCAGTTCTTGTGATAACTATAGGGGTATCAGCCTACTCTCTGTTCCAGGAAAAGTTCTTTCCATGATTGTGCTCAATAGAATTAAGAATCTGGTTGACAGTCAATTGCGTGATGAGCAATGTGGATTCAGAAGTGGTAGGGGATGTGTGGATCAGATATTTTCTCCCAGGCAGATTCTTGAGAAATGTTTAGAGTTTCAGAAACCTTTGGTTGCTAGCTTTGTTGATTTCAAAAAGGCTTTCGACTCTGTTGATCGTCATAATTTGTGGTTGATTGTGAAATCGTATGTTATACCAGGCAAGTTAGTTAACATAATGAAAGCTCTCTATAATAACACTGAGTCGTGTGTGAGAGTTGGTAAGGCTTGTAGCAATTGGTTTAGCATTACTTCTGGTGTTCGACAAGGGTGCATTTTGTCTCCTTTTCTCTTTAGTTTGGTTATTGATTATGTTATGCGAAATTCATTTCAAGGGAAAGATTTTGGCCTTAAATGGGCTGGAGATACGAAAATTTCCGATTTAGATTATGCTGATGATTTAGCCCTTTTGGCAAATGATGTTGATGAGATGAACCCTTTCATTCGAGCTGTTGATGAGACTGGTAGTAGAGTAGGTTTGGTTATAAACAGAGAGAAAACTAAAGTGATGAAAATTGGTCAGGCAGGCTGTGATTCAGTTAATCTGAATGGTTGCAGTCTTGAGCAGGTGTCACAGTTTAATAAATCTTGGGAGCTATGTAACAGATAATGTTGATGTGCGGAATGAGATTAAAAGGCGAATAGGGATTGCTGCCGGGACTTTTAAGAATCTATGGAGTGTGTGGAGAAATAGGCATATGTTAGCACGCTTGGCTACTGATCTACGGGACCTGGGTTCGAGCCCCGGGTAAGGTATGGATGTGAGTGTCGTTTTTCTGCTGAGGTCCTGCCATCCTCTCAGACCTTCCACTATGGCATATAAACTGACAGGCTCCTGTTAGACCTCTGTGGCAAGCAACTGCTTGAGGGGGTATTTATTTTTTATTTTTTTTTACACCTAAAGATTAAAATTAGACTCTATAATAGTTTGGTTCATTCTAGGGTTAGTTATGGTAGTGAAACTTGTACACTTTGTAAACAAGATAACAGGAAACTAGATGCTTTTGATTCCAGATGCTTACGCAGTATCTTGGGCATTAGGTGGTTCAACTTTGTAACTAATGATGAGGTTAGGCAAAGGAGTTTGCAACCTCCTTTAAGCAGCATATTGTGCAGAGAGAGACTCCGTTGGTTTGGCCATGTTGCCCGTATGAATAATTATAGATTGGCGAATACGTTTATGAACAGTGTGCCTAAAGGCCTTAGAAAGAGGGGGAGACCTAGGATGCGGTGGGCAGACAATGTCAAACAGGACCTTGTTAGAATTAGTTTGCAGTGGCCAGATGCAGTAGATGTAGCTCAGGATAGACTTGCTTGGAGAACTAAATTGCACGGTCTGGGGCTTCTTCTTGCTTGAGGATGATGATGATTGGTTGATGCTAACTTCTTAAATATTAGAGATAACCCTATGATATGACCCCTTTTCTCAAAGGTCTCGTCGAGACGCATCCGATTCCGAAACCGGATTCGACCCAGAACCTGCGGTTTTCGAGATTTTAACGTTTTAAAATTCATTTTAAACTTTTTAAATATTGAATTCAGAGCCTCGTCCTCGATATGGGAATGAAGTAATTTGACGTCGATGCCGAATCATGTGGTCCGAACCCGCTATCTGTAACGGTTCGAGCGTTATAACGATTTTTCGCTAGGCCTAATCTCCATAGGATAACATTAGTTTTTCGATCGAGCCTTTCCTTATACTTTAACATTAGTAAAATATCGATTTTGCACACGGCCCTCTTTATAACCCCTTTACCCATAATTCAAAGGGTGACGAACCTCATTTGTCCGCGAACGTCATTCATCAGGTTTCCTGTTTCACTTTGAAAGGTTGTTCTCCTTCGGTTTCTAAAAAAATTTGAGGTGGTTTCCTTAATGTAATTTCTATGGCGCCTTTGAATGCCTTTAAAAAAACTACTGGATCGATCTTTGTGAAATTTTTATCAATCATTAGAACTCGATGATCTCTCATGTTTGACCAAGGGTCAGATTTTCTACGTTGCCAAATTCCTTAATATTTACGGCGAATTTTTGAAAATATTAACTACCGCTACTTTATACAAGCTTCGAATACCTACTATATAAGCAAATTGCCTGTTCAGGCAAATTGTAAACCTTTCCCACAACCCGTTTTGTTCTCTGCCCCAAGGCGTTGAGCTTGCAAAATCCGTCGTGTTTGGCGGGGGTTGGGGGGAGTCGCGATCACTATGCTACGGCCCAAATGCCCAGGACCAGTGGTGCCTGCACAGGTCCTGGGCATTTGGCAGCCTGGGATCGAGCGTAGGCAACACTGGCGGGTGCTAGTCGAAGTGTGGCCCTTAGGAATGTATGGCGTATCAGCTATTACGGAATTGTAATAGCCGGTACATTGTACTTTTTCGTTTTTTCCGAATCGCCTTTTTAAGGTACTCTTAATGTATCTAGCTATACAATACACCGCCTGCCACATTATTTAAAACACCCAGAATGAGCAAAGGCCAAGTGAGAACGAATCTGTAAAGTGATGAATCTTTTGAGTATGAATCTTCGGGTCACGTGACTCAGTGGACCGAATTATCATGAAACGACCCAGATGAGCGGAGGCCAAGTGAGAACGAATCCGTCAAGTGATGAATCTCTTCAGTATGAATCTTTAGCTCACGTGACTCTACTTTGGACACTAGAAAAGGTCCTTTTACCTTTCTGGGTAAAATGTTTTTTTGGGTTCTTTTTGGTCCATTTTCAGAATCTGTTTTTTGACCTTTGCTCTCCTTCTATGAGGCCTAGAGTTTTCAGACTGTAGGGTCATTTTAGGGCAACCCTTTTCCACACTATTCAACCGCTAAGGGGCGCTTTTCCCACTGGAAGGGTGTGTTCAATTAATTTTTTTTTTACATGTAGGAAGGGTCTGTTTGTCGCGATTAAACCGCTATTGTGTGGGCGGGAAAGTGCTTAATACACTGTTTCCTTTGTTCTCTGACTCTGTGGGGCCTAAACGTTTTAAACCCCTAAAACAGAGCTTAAAGCTATTCCTCTGCTAACACTTGAATTTACAGTTTGTGATAATCTGATGGTTTATTTGGAAATAAACCATGAGTAATAAACCATCAGCATTCCAGGCGTAATATAAAATAATATTCTATGCCTTAAAAATATTTTCACAGCAGAGAATTTTGAAAAAAATCGATTTATGTATCCAAATCGCTCTTTTAGCGCTGTTTTCCGCGCATAAAATATACGAAAACTATTTGTGGTGTGTGTAATCACTATTGAATTTACAGTCAGATTCACAACCTAATGCTTTATATTCATCAACTAGTATTATATAATGAGATTCTATGGGTGAAGTATACTTTAGGTGCATAGAATTTCGAAAATATCGAATGATTCTCCAAAAAATGAGCTTCTTTATGAAAAAAATGAGCTGTTTTAAACGCCTAAAACAGAGCTAAAAGCTACTCCTGTGCTAACAACTTTTCAATTTTACAGTCTGAGTAACAATCTGATTTTTAATTTCCATGAAGGCGTAATATGAAATGTTCTATGCCTTTAAAACATTTTCACTGCATAGAATTTAAAAAAAAAATCGATTTACACGTGAAAATTGCTATTCTAGCGGTGTTTTCCGCGCAAAAAACATAGGTAAAAAATGCATGGTTTGTAATGACTTTGGGGACTGACCCTTGCTGGTCAGTCCCCAAAGTTCCCCAATTTCCTAAAAAAACGGGGCCGTAGTGATCCACTTTGGAAGCAAAAAGCACACCCTTCCAGTAAGAACAGCGCCCCCTAGCGGTGGGATTGTATGGAAAAGAGGGCCCCAAAGTGACCACAAAGTTTCAAAATCCCATGTCCAATAGGAAGAGAGCAAAGGTGAAAAAACAGATTCTGAAAAGTCACGTGACTTGGAGATTGAAATTTTTAATATATTTTACGGCACATTCAATCTGCGCATACCGATGACGTTATCCAGTACTTGCGATATAGGGACAGCCTTATCACGTGATTAACAATCTGCCAATAACAGGACAGACCTAACTAACATAATTTATTACAACCCGTCTTAGTAAAGCTTAAAGATGACATCAGGATATAATTATCCTAATATATACTCCGTAAGCTTAATAAAAATAAAATAAATACCCCCTCAAGCAGCTGCTTGCCACAGAGGTCTGACAGGAGCCTGTCAGTTTATATGCCACAGTAGGAGATCTGAGAGGATGGCAGGACTTCAGCAGAAAAACGACACACACATCCATGCCTTATCCGGGGCTCGAACCCAGGTCCCTTAGATCAGTAGCCAAGCGCGCTAACCACTCGGCCATGGGACGGCTTTTTTTTTTATAGCTAATATTTTTGTAGACGGCTTTCCTCTACGGAGCTTGTCTTTTGAACTCAAGCTATGCTATCCTATGGGTAATCCAGGGCGAATTGCTTTCACTCTAGCCACGAAATGAATGAATTAATAATTTATTTATTGACTTTTTTTATTCTGCGGTTATACGGATATGGCAATCATCATATCATGAATAAGGTAGATGCCTACAGGGAGATATCAATGTAAGTACGATTAGACCTCTTTTAAACAATTCTACGGCGTTTTTTTATAATTCTTTCGACTATTTCTTTTTTTTATGAACAGTAAAACGGATATGGCAATCATCATATCATGAACAAGGTAGATGCCTACAGGGAGATATCAATGTAAGTACGATTAGACCTCTTTTAAACAATTCTACGGCGTTTTTTTATAATTCTTTCGACTATTTCTTTTTTTATGAACAGTTCCGCAAAGCATAGATATACTTTTTAAATAATTTCAATTAAGTGAAACCACTTTTTTATTAGATTTCATTTTCACTAAGCCTAATCTTCTACTATATATATATATTTCTAATCGCTCTTTTTAAACCCTGTAAAGAACCTTCAGTTTTAAAAATCTTTCTGTATGTTAGCACGCTTGGTTACCGATCTACGGGACCTGGGTTCGAGCCCCGGATAAGGCATGGCTGTTTTTGTCGTTTTTCTGCCGAGGTCCTGCCATCCTCTCAGATCTTCTACTTTGGCATATAAACTGACAGGCTCCTGTCAGACCTCTGTGGCAAGCAGCTGCTTGAGGGGGTATTTATTATTTATTTATAAAAACAATTCTTCATTCTTAAAACTCTATAGAAAAAGAAATTTTAAAAATTAAAAATAGATGGGGGTCATCGACACCGTTAGAGGTCATCGAGATCTAATTATATAGCAAATTTCACAAAGATCGGTCCAGTAGTTTTTTTTTAAAGGCATTCAAAGGCGCCATAGAAATTACATTAAGGAAACCACTTCAAATTTTTTTAGAAACCGAGGGAGAACAACCTTTCAAAGTGAAACAGGAAACCTGATGAATGACGTTCGCGGACAAATGAGGTTCGTCACCCTTTGAATTATGGGTAAAGGGTTATAAAGAGGGCCGTGTGCAAAATCGATATTTTACTAATGTTAAAGTGTAGGAAAAAGCTCGATCGAAAAGCTAATGTTATCCTATGGAGATTAGGCCTAGCGAAAAATCGTTATAACGCTCGAACCGTTACAGATAGCAGGTTCGGACCACGTGATTCGGCATCGACGTCAAATTACTTCATTCCCATATCGAGGACGAGGCTCTGAATTCAATATTTAAAAAGTTTAAAATGAATTTTAAAACGTTAAAATCTCGAAAACCGCATCTGGGTCAATCTGGGTCAAATCCGGGTTCGGAATCGGATGCGTCTCGACGAGACCTTTGAGAAAACGGGTCACATCATAGGGCTATCTCTAATATTTAATTTCACAAAAAACAATCCCAATTTTTACATCTTTCCTGAATTATCAAGTTTTCTCGATTTTGTCAACTCTCCTTAATTTTACAAAAACAATCCCAATTTTCACAACTCGCCCGTATTTTACCAAGTGGATTCGAATTTTGCCAACTGCCCTAGATTTTGCCATCTCGCCACAATTTTACAGAAAAAAAAATCCCAATTTTTACATCTCATCTGATTTTTCAAAGTCACTCTGAATTTTGCCAACTCTCCTAGATATTGCAAAGTTGCGTCGATTTTGCCAACACGCCATAATTTTACAGAAAAAAGATTGCAATTTTTACATCTCACCTGAATTTTGCCAACTCCCCACAATTTTCCAAAGTTACTCCGAATTTTTCCAACTCTCCACGATTTTGGCAAGTCACTCCGAATTTTGCCAACTGACCCTAGATTTTGCCAACTCCCAAATTTTTGCAATTCCCCATAATTTTACAGAAAAAAATCCCAATTTTTACATCTCACCTGAATTTTGCCAACTCCCCAAGATTTTTCCAACTCATCTGTATTTTACTAGTGACTTCGAATTTTGCCAAATGCTCTAAAATTTGCCGTCTCTCCATTTTCCAAACTGCCCTAGATTTTCCAAGTTGCCTCGATTTTCAAAACTCCACTTAATTTTGCACAAAAAAGATTACAAATTTTCACCACACACCTAGATTTTACGAAGGCGTTTCGAATTTCACCAACTATGAGTTACTTTGGGGGGAGCTTTCCCACCCCCCTTAGCTACGTCCCTGGGAGTAACTTTACAACTCCACTCAGACGAAGGACGGAATTTTGAATCCAGTGTGTTTAAAGGCATCTGTCAACTCTTAGCTATTCAGAAAACCAGAAAAACTCCCCTACACCATCAGTTGGATAGAATGGTTCAGAGATTTAATAGCACAACTGCACAACATCTAGCATTGTTTGTCGACGACCATCGGCATGACTGGGATCGCCATATACCACTCTTTTTGTTGGTATAGAGAACAGCAGTGCATGAGATAACTAGACAGACACCTTCCATGATACTCTTTGAAAGAGAATTACGTCTTCCCTATAACCTTTTATATGGTCAGCCCGAAGCAACGCATGTATCCACTCCATAATACATACAAAAATTGCAACAATGACCAGAAGAAATCCATTACTCCGTCAGACAACATGAACTTAACAAGTGAGAGAACCAAAACAAGATACGACAGTAATGCATATGGAACAGTTTTCAATCAAGGAGATCTTGTCTGGCTGTACAATCCACATTGAAAGAAGAAACTTTCTCCAAAACTTCAGAAACCTTGAGAAGGTCATATACGTTAGTTAATGAATCTCTCCTGATCTGGTGTAGTTAACAAGATGGGTGGTTAACAAGATTAACGACGTGGTATATTGCATTGGTTGACGTCCGACTACAAAGTGCAAGGTGGTTCGTGTGGATCGTTTGGACCCATTTCATCGAAGAACTGAAGAAGCTTTGGAATCCAGAATTGTTTGGGACGAACAACACCTAAGGACGGGGCAGTGTTACGACAGATGAACGTGCTATAGTGAATTTTTGATAAACGTGTCATGTTTCAACGTGACGATTATATAACCAACAACATCGAATGGACTTGACTGGAAGAATAAGAAAAGAAAGTTCTATGAAGGGTAATTTTAGTGAGAATAAATAAGTAATTTAAGGCAATACAGTATAGTGAATAAGAAGTGTTTTTCTTTGGTGTGTTCGCGGAAAGAGAAATGAATTAATTAGTGTGATACATTTAGCGCACCGGTAAGAAAAATAATGATGTTTAAGACACAAAGATGTGTCTTAAAAGGTTTTATGTAAGTCGAACTAGTAGATCTGATCTTAACTTTTCTGTTGGAAAAGTTCATTACTTTGTTTTTCTTTATTTTATTTAGCTTGTTTCTAAGTTTTGGTAATGTTATTATCGATAGATTGCGAATTTTTTTAAACATAAGATAAACATTGGTAACTTTAGTTTATGTATATGTTTTTTCTATCATTCTGAATTAAATCACATTATTTTAGATTTATTGTTAGTAGTTGTTATTTTCGAACTCACGCTCAGTATCTATCCCTTTAATCTGTAACATTATGTTTCCAATGATCACGAAATTGAGCAATATAAAAATTCACCTGTGAAAAGTTATTCCTGGAATTTTCTTACTGCAACGATTAGTACAACCGTTTGCAACGCATGACATCTTGAGAACTACGGATCTCAATAGGTATATATACTATATAAGCTGTATGCTCCAACGACTAATATGAATACACAAATGGCACGATGAGATCTATTTGGAGACCTCACAGAACGCACTGCGCAGTTTAGCATCACTGTAAGAGCTACATGCTCCTTCCTGTTCTTTCCTACCTCCATGGGTAATTGCTGTCCATGGTATGGTTCATAGTTGTTGTCCATGGTGCGGTTACCAGATCTAACTGTATTATACACCGAAGAGCCAAAATATTATGACCACCTGCTTAATGTGATGTTGGTCCTCCAATCACAGCTCTTACCTGGTGAGGCATGGATGCTATAAGATATCTAAAGCTGTCTTGTGGTATCTGGTAGCAACATGTTACCAGCAGATCCTTTAATTCTTGTAAGTTACATGGCTGAGTCGCTGCAGATCGAATATGCTGTTCCAACACAAACCACAGATGCTCAATTGGATTGATGTCTGGGGAATTTGGAGGCCAGGACATAACCTGGAAGTTTTCCTCATGTTCTGCAGGCAGTTCTCGAACAATCCGGGCAGTGTGGCATGGAACATTACAATGCTGAAAGAAGGCACTACTAGAGGCAATACCGTTGCCATGAAGGGATGTACCAGGTCTGCAATGATGTTTAGGTAGGTGGTAAACGTCATAGTTTCCTGCACATGAATGACTGGGTCCAGGGTTTACCAGCAGAACATTGCCCAAAGCATTACACTTCCTCCATTGGCTTGTTTTCATCCCAAAGTGCATCTTGGTGCCAACTCTTCCCCAGGTAAATGATACACATGTACTCTGCCATCCACGTGGTGTAACAAGAAACGAGATTCATTGGACCAGAATACCTTCTCCCAATCATTCAAGGTTCAGTTTTGATGATCGCATGCCCATTGTAGGTGCTTTTGATGGTGAACAATTAGCATGGGCACTCGGAGCGGGCTGCGACCATACAGCCCCATTTTCAGCAGGGTTCGATGTACTGTGTGTTGTGTCACATTACTGCCATCACCAGCATTCAAATTACGGGTGAGTTGCGCCACAATATCCCTTCTGTTGGCTCATACCATAACAGATAGCTTTTGCTCACCTCCAGCATCGATGAGCCGTGGCCTGCCCACACCATTGTGGTGGTTCGTGGTTTTTCCTTCCTCGAAACACTTTTTGAAAGTATCACGGCTGACCATGAGCACCCTACAAACCTTGCGATCTCGAAAATGCTCTGACCCAGTCGTCTTGTCATTACTATTTGGCCTTTGTCTAACTCAAGTCCGCTGCCTTTCCCATCGGTAGAACAAGAATAACACTGATTAACAGAGTTCAGCATCAGGTGTTATTTATACTGTTTCGTGAACTTCACACATGCTGTCGTTTACCTGCTGTTGCTTTGATTTACATAAAGATGCACTGGTCATAATGTTTTGGCTCTTCGATGTATATAGAATCCTGTTGGTCTATAAGAAGATGCAATTTTCTCAACATCTGTAGACAACGGAATTTCTTTCTGAATTTGGGTTAAATTCTTCCATATTGTTTGAAAACTTCTCAAGTTAAGGAAGCTTCATTGCGATTCATAATTTTCAAAGTCTTTATGGGAGGACTTTGATTTCATCATCGTCTCGGTCTTCAAATGGTGCCTTGCATTACAATCAAATCTTCATTCGACATAGGCTCAAAATGAGATGCAGTCAATTAATCCACAACTTCAGTGCTGACTTCCAGGTCCAGCACTGAAGTTTGAAACATATGCTGATTGAAAATAAAGTCCAGCACTGAAGTTTGAAAAATATGTTGATTCATTTGCTGAACAACTTCCTTTTTTTGCAATTTCAGGGGTCTCCTCAAAACCCTCAAAATTTGTTATTAAATCCGGGCACAACTACTTCCAGCAACCATTTATTGTTGATTCTTTTATCACAGTCGAAGAATCCCAGTGGAGATGGTAACCGTACCATGGACAGCAACTATGAACCATTCCATGGACAACAACTATGAACCATACCATGGACAACAATTACCCATGGAGGAGGAAAGAACAGGAAGGAGCATGTAGTTCTTACGGTGATGCCAAACTGCGCAGTGCGTTCTGTGAGGTCTCCAGAAAAGTCTCATTGTGCCATTTGTGTATTCATATTAGTCGTTGGAGCACACAGCTTATATAGTTTATATACCTATTGAGATCCATAGTTTAATTTTCAAGATGTCATGCGTTGCATACGGTTGTACTAATCGTTGCAGTAAGAAAATTCCAGGAATATCTTTTCATAGGTGAATTTTTAATATTGCTCAATTTCGTTAACATTAGAAGCATACATTGCCCTAGATTTAATTTTATTGTTCAGGATTCTTTGTAATAACCATTAAAGAATACGCCGAAAGCATTACACTTCCTCCTATCACCGCACTACACTTCCTCCTGTGGGCTAATTTTCATCCCAAAGTGCATCTGGTGCCAACACTTACCCAGATAAATGACGCACACGTAGCCTGTCGTCCACATGGTGCAACAAAAACGGAATTCATCGGATCAGGCGACCTTCTTCCAATCATTCAACGTCTAGTTTTGATGTTCGCATGCCCATTGTAGACGCTTTCGGTGGTGAACAGTAGCATGGGCACTCGGAGCTGCTTGTGGCTATGCAGCCCCATTTTCAGCCATCATTGTGTGCATGTCACACATTACTCCCGTCACCAGCATTCAAATTACGGGTGAGTTGCGCCACAGTATACCTTCTGTTGACTCGTACCATATGGGATAGCTTTTGCTCACCTCCAGCATCAATAAGCCGTGGTCGGTCCACAGCTTGCCGGCAGTTCGTGATTTCTCCTTCCTCGGACCACTTTTTTAAAGTACCTAGCTGACCGTGAGCACACTTCAAGCCTTGCCATCTCGAAAATGCCCTGACCCATTCGTCTGGCCATTACAATTTAGCCTTTGTCAAACTCAAGCGGCACAACCGCTTCCAGCAACCATTCATTGTTGATTCCTTTATCTCAGCCGAAGAATCTCTGCATGGGATGCAGTGACTCGCAGAGTTCATTCGTCGACTCGCTAATGTCTGAATGTTTATTTAAGGTGTCAATTTATAAGACCGAAGTCGAGGACCGCCTGGAATATTTTATAATATCCACCTGTAGCATAGAAATATTTACCTGAATCTGGCAACGTGAAAGTACGTTTTTTTTAGGGGGTAGCAAAATAGGTGTCTTTCTGCTAACTTTGATGTAATTTTACAGAAAATTTAAGATGACCCTGTTTCATTTTGGAAATTGTGTTGCATTAGCCTATGTTCCATATTTTATGACTTACAAATTTTCTGGTTTGTAAGTACACATTATGTACTTGTTTTATGCTTAGTAAATGGTGTCTGCTTTTGGCGAATAACCGAAATGTGATGCACCGAGTGTACTTGATTAGGCGTTATTTTCTTCTTTCACTTATATATTTGGGTTAGTCTGCAGTTATGTGTAAGAATATTTTCTCAAACGAAAATTGATTTCAGAATTTTGCATTTATGTAGCATTTTTCCCTCAGCATTTCGCATGTAAAAATCCAATTATAAAATCTAAAACTGCATGGAAAGAGTTTTATTAATTTGTGTTTATATGGTGTTTTTTTACCAACATTTGCAAATAGAAGTAATACACAAGCATCATTTCTAATATACATATATTACTAACTGTAAACAAAAGTGATACATGTTTAAATCATGAGCTTTTGATGGACCATCAACATATTTTATAGAATAAAATGAAGTTGCAATACTATTGCAGTGCACAAGATTGAAGGGATGCTTTATTGAATCCAAGTTGCTGCATTTTGTTGTTAAAAGTAGTTTAGTAAATTTGTTTTATTTACCATTTGACATTAATTTGTTGTGAATATGCTTGTAGCTGTCAGTTTCACTTTAGATGGTAAAATGTAGTATTCTATATGTACTTTTCACTAAAGAGGATCCCAGCTGGGTCAGCGTTGAGATTTATCTCCGCAAAATTCCCCGCCCTGCCCACGGCCAGTAGGGGACACTGATGGGCTTGGAAAGGCCGTCGTCCGTCGGATGGGACGTTAAGCCGTGGCCCCGTGTGCGGGAGAGACATACCCTGTGCACATTGAAGAACACGCTGGATGGCCTTGACGGAAGACTACCATCTGTCTCCCAACAGCTGTTCCAGTGGGTCCCCTCCCCCAACCTTCTCTGAGCCTTCGGGGTCCATGTGACCTGGCCATTTAGTCCATGGTGTGCAAAAAAGTGCTGCTCAGAGGTAAAACAACCCAACACTAAAGAGGAACTGATATCAAACAGTTTACCTCCTGAATAGTTGGTTATTTTTTTTACATTTTTCTTAGAAGTTTCCATAAACTAGTTTTTAATGTTTTTTTCTGAACATAGCAGTTGCTTAAAGCACTCTTCTTCCTTGCTTTTCTTGCACATAGAAACAGTTTGCAGTGCACAGTTTGGATCAGTGTTTCTCGCACCATGGTCTCACAACCTGTTAATAGCAGTTCCTGCTGCTAACAGGTTATTTTAGTGAAAATAATAACTTGTCAAGAGCAGTTCCTGCTCCTAACAACTTATTATTTTCACTAAAAATAAGCACAATCTATCACTTAATAATGAATTTGTGACTATTTTCTTACCTAAGAATGTGTTTGTAATAATTTAGTTTCGGTTAAAAGATCGTATTAATATTGTAGGTTTGTTGTAAAAGTACAAAAATGGCTGCATTGAAGTATATGTATCACAAAAGTGTTGAAAACCACTGGATCAAATCAAAATTTGCTGGAACTTTGCCAAATTTGCTCTTTATTGCCAGAAATAGAGCTTATCCTGAATTAAAATGCATTTTAAAATTATTACAGCAGATTTTAGCCTCAGGGGTTTTATCACAGTCAGCCAAAAGATTGTGCTGCTTTGAAAACATTTGACATTGAAGCCTAAAGTATGATGTATAAACATAACATTAGAGTAACCATGGGTTGTTGGTAGTCAAGGTTTTATGATTTGTATCTTTGGGATAGGTAATAAAAATTACAGTAGAGGTTCACAGTGAGTAATTAAAATTAAATTTGAATCTTTAATTCTCTATGATACTGTGTGTGAGATACAGTGTCATAGAGAATTAAAGATTACAATTTAATTTGGGGTAGGCAATGTGAAGTCATCTGTCAGGTGATTTGATCGGAAAGTAACAATAATGTTTGGATATTTAGTCATTCTTGGTTTGATTACTTACTGAAACAGTCACAGGTAAATGGATATGTATAATATACCTTTTATGAGGAATTTTTGCATGACATGTAGAAAAGGTTTAATTAATCTATCTCTGTTGTTTTTAATAATTGTAAATAATAAGTTACTTAAAGTATTTAGGAATTTAAATTATTTAATATTTGGAAGGTTGTTGAAAATGTTTGTCAACTGTTGTGTAATGTTATGGAAGGTTATTCAGAAGTTGGAGTTTGGTAGCTTTTTGTGGGAGGTGGGGATGTTTTATGTAAGTTCTTTGGGTTGGGTTTTGGGTTGCTTTACCACTGAGTGGTACTTTTATTTGCATACAATGGGCTAAATAGCCAGGTCACAAGTACCCCGAAATCTCAGAGAAGGTTGGGGGGAGGGGACCCACTGGAACAGCTGCTGAGAGACATGGTAGCCTCCCATCAAGTCCATCCAGTGTGTGCTTTAATATGCAGGGTATGCTCTCTTGCACACAGTGACAAGGCTTAACATCCTATTCGACGGACAGTGGTGTTTCCAACCCATTGGTGTCCTCTACTGATTGGGCAGGGTGGGGAGTTTTGCAGAGATAAATCTCAACACTGGCCTAGCTATAAGTTCTTTGGAGTGAGGGTTTGAACAAATGGAAGGGGGAGTAGTCAGGCCTATTTTTAATCATATTTTTGTGTTTAGTAGGATGTAGTATGTGTTTTGTTGCATGGAAGAAAATGGTAAAAGTTTCAAATGTGTGGGAAAGAAGTAAAAAGTAAAAGAGAAATTTAAAATCTGTGAGTTGTTTTAGTTTTACTAATTTAGATTTTGGAAATGTTTTTGGAATTGTGTAGTGTTTTAAATATTGGGAAACGAGTGTGTGTGTGTGTGTGTGGGGGGGGGGGGGGGGGGGCGAGATTGGGACAAGTTGTAGAAGGTAAGAAGGCAATTGTTATGTTGGCTTAACTTGTTTGTGCATTAGTTTTTTTTATATAATTTTATTTTTTAGTAATTCACGGTTGTAAGGATTGTTTTTTTGGGGCAGGGGGGGGGAGCAGAATTTGTGGATTTATTTGTTACGTTGCATTTGTTTAGGATGCAAAAATTACTGTTTCCATTTGTAATGATATGTTGCATTTGATGCAGACTTGAGTTATCATTACCATGGTAATGAAAAAATCTCTTTTTCTAGAAACCGCTGTTTTGGTTAGAGTCTGGGATGGTTGTGGAAATCATTGAAAAGGTCTCTTTTTCACATTGCTTAAAAAAAAGGTGTCCAAGGATTATAAAGTGCACTGCTGTCCCTGTAGACAAGAAACACTTGAAATAATTTGCTGAACATAAATTTGATTTCGTTCTGAGTGGGATTTAAACCCACATCTCTCAGAAGCATGCCAGGTGGTGTAACTGCTAGAGCATCAGAGACTAACTTTTTTTAAGGCAGTGTGAACATATAAACATTCCTGCATATTTTGTTGATTCACCACTGGCACTGTCTATGTCAGGATATACAATTTAAAAAATCTTGCTCAGAAAACAATTAAAATAACTTGAAGTTCTCTGTCATTGAGCAATGAAATTATTAACCCTTCCAGAGGCAAGGACTTCTTTAGACTTCTTTTGTACAACACATTAAACTTCATTTAAAAAAAAATGGTTTGAAAATTTTCTTACATGTATCTTTTAAAAATATTTAATTCAAGCTTGAAAAATAATATTTTCTTTTTTCGTTTGATGCATATTTTATTGAACTGCGGTATAAATAATTCAATAAAGCCATCTGATTGCCATATTTTAACAGCGCTAAACAGTATTGCTGATTTGTTTGTTAACATTACCCTGTTTGAAACAGTCACCTGATTTAAGCTAACAAGTTTGAATAGAACCATTATCAACATATTTTTCCTTAAATTTTTAAAAATCTTCTAAAAATAAAAAAAACTGCTATTTTTAAAAATGGAAGAAATTATGAAATATATGCCTTTTTTTTGGTATACCACTGTAATAAGTGTTATTAAAATTAATATGTTACTACAATGTTCATATTTTTACTTCAGTAAAATTCAGAAGTAAATTCTTTTTAATTTGGTATATAGCATGATCTATTTCTGTTAATTAGTTATTTATTAAAAATATTCTAAAGTTGTCTTGTTTATTGAAGTCTGTAACAAGCCTGGACTTTTCTCAAAGTATGGTATAGAGAAAAAAATTGCAAAATGGAAGAAATGTTTAAAGAAGAAAATTATTTTTTTTTGTTATTCAGAAATAGCCTTTCTATTCATGTGCATTATAATCATTTCTGTTTATTAGTATTTTTTAATAAATTTTTATTTGTGTTGCCTGATGCATTTTTTTACTACATGATTAAAAAAAAGTCCCATTAAAATAAAAGTAGTCATCTTTTTTTTTGTTAACCATTGTATTTTCAGGAAATCCAGATTTAAATGCTGATTAATTTGGCATATAACATGCTATAATTCCTTTCATTAGTTATTTGGAAAAAAAGTTCTAAAGTAACTTTTTTTTACCTAATCAGAGTGCAAAAATAGCTGGACCTGGAAAGGGTTAAATTTATCCTTCAAATTATTTGCATATTAAATTGATGCAACAATTGTCTTGGATGATATTGGGAATGATGATTTCATGGCTTTGGTAGTTGTTCTCTGGGATGCAAGGTTTTGTCTACTGATCATTGTGCAAACCTTCTTGATAACATCTGATGTCTAGGTTTTTTGAACATACCTGGAACTACTTTTGGGAGTCTGTCTCTTTTGCACTTCTTTACCACATAGATGCCCTTTTGAGAAATGTTAAATCCTTTGGCTTTGCATATCTGTATAAATTGTGAATTTGAATGTTAGGCATCAGAAATGACAATGACGTACCCTTCCCAAAGCCTGTTAATACTCAGTGACATATTGCATGGTTCATGCACGCAAAATGGTATATGTACAACTATTGAGCCACATATGCAGTTGCCAGAATTTATTCATTGTGGGTTGCACATCAGCAAAGTGTACTGCTTGGCCACATTATTATGAACACCTACCTAATAATTCACTAGGCCTCTGTGGGCAGAGATGTCAGAAAAATTCTTGTTGAAATGGGCTTTAAAGTACTGCTAGCTATCATCTCTCTCAGCTGATGAATTGTAGAGCTATATCTTGATGTATGGTTCATGCCAAAAGACACTTGTCCCTGTGTGTCAGAGCCTTTTTGTACTCACATTTGCCATGATTAGCAGACATGTTTTGAGACCATTGCCATTCTCTGTACACTTGGGATATTGTGCTTTTTGATTTTTAGCTGAGTTTCTTCATCTCCAGTATGGATGATCCTGCCCATCATGCTCCAATGATGAGTCCTGTTTCAAAGTCAGTCAGATCAGCATTTTTTTTCCTAATTGCACTTTGCTTTTCACCATGCCTTTGCAGCTTTTGCAAGACTTCACAGTGATGTGGAATATTAACATCGGTAAGAAATTTTGCATGCATTGGCATGATTTATGGTACTTTATCCATGATGTACTATTCATAATAATTTGTTTAAGTAGTCTAAATTTGCATATGAAAGCACCATGTAATCAACCTCAATATACCAGTTTAACAAAATCCTTCTTTGTTTCGAATAATCCTTTTTAGCTCATACAGTTAACATTTTCTGCCTTACTGCACCAAAACTGACACAAACATCTGATGAATGTAGGAAACAATTTTTTTGGGGGAGAAATTTTTTTTTTCAAAAATTTCAGTTTTTTATCTTAATTTTGTCATTTAATAATTCATGATTCTGATTACATTGTTTTTGGCAGGGCACTCCACACTGCCGATTTAACAATCTGCAGTGTGGTGCCCTGCCAAAAACAATACAACAAGCATTGGCAATAACACCAGTTGAGCCAGCCTGAATAATTCAAGGAGACACAAGCCATAGTAAAATAAATTTCCATCTATTACTTTGAAACTTTTAAAGAATTAAAACCTCTTTAAGCAAAAAATAATATCATATTGAAAAGAGTTCTTAATATAACTAAAAAAAGGCAATATAATCAGAATGTAGATTAGTGGTTGTTCAAGAGCAGTTAGTGTAAAACAGCAAAATCATGAATTATTAAATATTTTTAAATCGTCTACTGTGTATTAAAATTAATTATATCTTTTTTGTAAAGTTTTTCTGTAAAAACCCATTCTTACATTGACAGGCATTTCCTGTAACTAACATTGAGATATTTATTCCGTGGCAGGCTCCCATCATATCTTGGCCTGCAGAATTCATCTTCATTTAAAAAAAAATACCCCCTCAAGCAGCTGCTTGCCACAGAAGTCGGACAGCAGCCTGTCGGTTTATATGCCATAGTAGAAGGTCTGTGAAGTTGGCAGGACCACTTCAAGTGGGACTCAAATTATATTTTTTTAGAGAATTAGAATATAATACTTAATATAATAATACTTAGTATAATTAGAATTTAATTACTTAGTATAATACTGAATATAATGTCTCAAGTAGAAACATAAAAAGTAGTCATTGGTAGTACACGAATATATAAATGTTTTAAATATTTTAGTGTAAAGAACTTAAAAATTATATTGAAATGTATATATAATTCTATAAATTACTGCAATTATTGAAACAAGTTTTATATTTTGTTCTAGATCAGAGTATGGCGTATTTTGGAAGTGTGTGCAGGCTGGAGCAATGTATTTGTTCACACAGTTGTGCAAGATGTTGGCTCTGGCAACGTTTTTTCCAGCTAGTGATGCTTCAAACATTGGGAGAGCAGAGACTGTTGCTGTAAGTTATTCATGCTTCTGTATTTTATAAAATGACTAATTCGTACTCTAAAGGAACATAAAAATATTTGAAAATAGTGAATTTTGTAGTATATAGGATATTTTTTGAATACATAGATATCTTAATAAAATTTCATTAGAATTATGTTACCCATGGAATTTCAATTTCTAGTAGTAGTTTAATATTTGTTTTTTGACATAGTATTAACATTTTAATTTTGTCATAAAATTATTTTGATTCATAATATAAAAAAAATTCATTAGTAACATGCATTTTTGTATTATGTCTTATGAGGCATCAGAAAATTATTTTTCCTAAATAAGGCTAGGGCTCAACAATTGTCTAAATGGTTCAGGCTCAATAACTTTGGGCTTGGACAGGTGTGGGGTAAAACAGCTTGTCCTGAACTCTTCTGTATGTCACACAATAACCATTTTTGGTTTCTTAAAATTATGTATATGTATGTGTGAATGCATGCATATATGTTTTTGTTTTGCTGAATGTATATGTAAAATTTTGCTACTTCATAACATGCATTATATTTATATATATACACAGGGCCAGCTTTAGGGAAATTTGTGCCCAGGGCATAGAATCATATTGACACCCTCATGTAGAAAAATTACCTCTTCAATAATTTCTATGAATTTTATTGCATTGTACAATGTAGGTTCATAATTATCATCATAATACAGCACATTAAAAATAATAGAAATGAAATAAAATTTACTTTGTTGCTTTAATTTTTTCAAATTCTATAGTTATTTATGTCAAATTAAAATTGTAGCCCATATCATTTTCAATTGATAAAAATCCCTCTGGAAAAGTGAACAAAAAATAAATTTTTATTGAATGATATAAGGTGTACCAAAAATCAACTTTTTTTTCTTAATGAAATGTAATGTTGTTTGAGTTTTTTATATTTTCTTTTGCTTTCAGAAGTGTATCATTTTTATTTATTTACATGAAAAAACATTTTTTTACTAATAAGTTTCCCTTTTTTTTTCTGTTTGTTTGGACATCCTTAGTTGCATGTTATGATTGCTGTAAATAGCAACTGTGCTGATTAACAAAAATCTCAATTATTTCTATGTTGAAGCTATCCCAATTTTGCCCTCCTCTGAAATATCTTAAATCATCGTTATTATGTTTGCCCTTTGCTGGCGTTGAGAAAACCTCCCTTATCAATGAATCCATTCTTGGAAATTTGAATTGTAGCATTTAGTTAAATCATCTTGCCACTCAAGGTTAAAGGGAACTGCCAAGCGAGAAAGTCTATTTTAGACACCTTTGGGCAATGATCAGAGTTCATCAAATAATATTGTTGATGTCCTGTCAGAAAACAATCTATTTAACCCACAAAGTTCTATATATACTAGAGGCAGAACTCATATGGATGCACATTGGATGCCATGGATCAGTAAGGAACTAATATCATGGCTGAATAATTGGGCAAAACACCAGAAACTCATCTCAAGTGCATGTATCTATTCAGCTCATTGTGCATATTACAAAGGAGTTACCTGAAATTTTTTTCGAAAATAAAACTGCAAGGTTTAAAGATAATTATTATATAGATACTTCTTAATACATAAATATATTTTACACATAAAAAACACTTTTTTAAAATCGTGTTCCTGGTGCTTTCTCATGACATTTGTCAAAGCAGATGTTTTCATCAGCTTTCCTAACTTAGGAATTGATCATAAAGGGTTCTCTATCAAATGAATGTTTATGAGGTGAGGAGTAACAGGGCATATAAATTTTTTCACAATTTCTCCCATCTACCTCATCAAAAAATATTTGATTATTTTAATTGTTTTTTACATCTTCTATACACAGCTATTATGTGTGAAATGAAAGATTATGTTGTGGGTATTATCATAGGATATAAAACATCATCATTTTCTGTCTTTTCTCCACTCTTTTTCCTAGTCTACATAGTCACCATTTCCTTCAGTGTTCACATATTTTGGCCATTTATTCGTAATAAATGAAAGACACATTAAAGTCATTAGATAGTAGAGAGACCTAACAATTTATTGGGGAATTTCAACATCATATCAATGGGAATTTTATTCATTATTTATTTCAATGCTATATCAGTGTAATAATTTATAACTTCTAATGTACACTTTGTATTGAAAAATGCTTCTGAAGATTTATATTAGGATCTTTAATTCATCTGAATATCAATTTCCAACAATATTTATTTAAAATTTTAAAATTATGGTAGCTGGAATACTGAAGTTAATTCTTTAGTGGCACAACTGTTGGTAAATATCCCAGTATCCATAACTTTAAATACTGAACAAATATTTAAAAAAATAGACAATTAAGATAGTTTGATAGAGATCTTTAATTTATCTTCAACAATATTTTTCCATATGAAGCATATTTCGTAAGTTATAGGGCTTCAAAATTAAGTTTCCTTTGCATAACATTGAAATTCCTTAACCCTTCCAGGTTCACCATCGAACCATAGATGTTGACAGAATCCACAATGAGAGTTCAAAGACATCATTAGATGCCTTTTGTACAACACATGAAAGTGTAATTTTTTAAAAATAAAATTGCCATTTGAAAATTTTCTTATATATATTTTTTAAAAATATGCAATTCGTTTGAAAAGTAATATTTTTTTTTTCATTTGATGCATATTTTATTAAATTATAATATAAATAATTTGTTAAAGCCATCTGATTGCCATTTCTTAGAAGCACTGAACGATTTTGCCAGTTTGCTTGTTAACATTCCTCTTTGCTGAAGTAACCTTCTGATTTTCAAAAATCTCCTAAAAATTAGCCAAAAAAAATATTTTTGAAAATGTCAGATTTTGTAATTATGAAGTACATATTGCCATTTTTCTTTTCCATTTTACACTCTTTTCTGCCATAAACCTATTTCATTATTACCGGAAATATATTTATCATTTATCGCAACATTCTGTGCATCTTTCCCGCTCTTAAAATAAAAACTGTAACATGAGCCTTCTTAGAAGGAGGAAGCAAGTTGAGTTGTTGTGAAGCTCCCTACAGTGTAGAGTATGTCACAACAGACCAGGTGCAGTTGAGTGCAGTGATCTAGTTATTGCTCACACATGCAATAAAGTGATTCTATAGTGGATGTTTATAGAAAGAATTCTTCTCGGATCTAGGATAACTTGACCATGCATCTAGTCAGTATTTTTACTTTTGTAATTAAACCTTCCTTTTCATTTCTGTAGATTATCGATTTTTTCATCCGCTGATCTATCAATCTTTAGGAGTTATGCTACATCAGATGGCCAGCTTACAAATTGTTGGATATTATTTATTGCTATTTATTATTATTATTGTGGATACGTTTTCTTTTATTATTTCTTTGTTTTCTTGTAGACAAATTTGATCTTGTATCACTTCCTGAAAGCGAATGAGGTATATGATATGGAAGCAAAAAGAACTTCCTTGAGAAGGAAATCAGCCCTCCCTTCCCCCCCCCCCCTCAATATATTTGCTGTATCATTTTGATAATATAAATTTTTTTTTGGCTTTGGTGGAATGACTTCTTGGCCCTTAGCAAAGATCAGAATTTAACAACCGAAGAAAAAATTGGTAATGTGTAGTAAAAAAAAAAGCAGCCAAGAAAAACTGTGCCTTCATTTTATAAACTGAACAAAAAATCCCATTAGTGCAAGCAATCCAACTAACCTTCAATAATGCTGGCTGATATTTTGAAATATACCACACTGAAAAAAACTCATTGAAAGAAATTATGTTTCATGTAAATGTTTTATTATTCAGGAAGAAATTTACTTTCAATGAATATCATTTAACTATTTTTATTCATCGGGTTTTCCAAAATTAAGCCTTAATCACATAATCTAATCTATTCTTTTACTTTATCAGTGTAAAAAAAAGTCTTATTAAAGTTAATATGCTTTAAAATTTGCTTAATTTTTTATATTCATAAAATTCGTAATTAAATTCTATTTAATTTGGTATATACCATGTCCTATTTCGGTTGTTTTTTTTAATTCGAAAGCTGACTTGTTGATATGACTCTTGGCACAGTTAGCAAAAAGCCTGGACTTTTCTCAAAATATGGTACCAAGAAATAAAGTACAAAATAGGAGTATTTTTTTTTTCTTCAAGTAAATATTTTTTTTTTGCTATTCAGAAATAAATAGTCTTTCTATTCATGTGCATTATAATAATTTCTGTATTAGTTTTTTTTTATATCAATTTTTATTTGCATTGTCAGATGCATTAGTTTTACAATATGATTCCAAAAAAGCCCTATTAAATTAATTTAAACTACACAGCAATTTGTTTAAATATATTTAATTTACAATTATGCTGTAGTATTAAAATCTCTTGAGCAACATTATTCTACATTAAGATTAGTACTATTCACACAGACAAGCCGCGAGTCCATCATGGTATAATGCCAATAAATATTTGGAAAAAATTTCGCTGACATGCAGGACCTGAACCAGCATTATTCTACATTAAGATTAGTACTATTCACACAGACAAGCCGTGAGTCCATCATGGTATAATGCCAATAAATATTTGGAAAAAATTTCGCTGACATGCAGGACCTGAACCCTCATCTCTCCAGAATCATGCCCGAGTATTCTTACCGATGCCGGCTCATCTTTTTTCCACTATTTTAAGACTAAATCTTTCACCGATTATTTTTGGTGCCAACAATTGGCGCCATCTATGATCAACGGGTAGCAACAATTCCTTTTATATTGCACTGAGTGAGATGGAAATAATAATACTGTCACTTAAGGATACTTTTATCGTTACAAAAAGTTCCCAAGTAAAGAGATGGAAATTGTTACTATTTTCAGGTGTCTTCAAATCTTCATGCTGGCTCATCCGGTTGTGCTGTTATCCTTACGCTGTTCTTGCAAGGGCCTTGCATCAAGGATTTTATCTTGGTTGCCACTGGTTTCTTATTGCCAGCTGTTGTTGATGTAGTAGTACTGATATTTTTCACTTGATATTTAAGTTCTGGATACCAGTCCCAAGTTTTTACACTGTAGACACTATTCAGGAAGTCATTTGTCATCAACCATTGCTAGTTGTGTTGGACATTCCTTAAAACTCAAACTGTAGAACACTAGTTGCTTAAAAGGATTCCCCTTTATATTTAAACATCTTAAAAAGACCCTTTCTTATTTAAACACCTCAAAAAGATCCCTTTTGGATTTTAATGTTTGTAACTTTTAACATTCTGTGAGTTGAAATTTAAGTTCATTGGGTCTTTTTAAGATATTGAAAGGCAACCTATATTTTTAAGATGTTTAAAGGCAAAACTTTTCCTTTTGAGCAACTAGTGTTCTACAGTTTGAGTTTTAAGGAATGTCCAACACAACCAACAATGGTTGATGACAAATGGCTTCCTGAATAGTGTCTGCAGTGTAAAAACTTGGGACTAATATCCGGAATTTAAATATCAAGTGAAAAATATTAGTGCTACATCAACAATGGCTGGCAATAAGAAACCAGCTGCAACCAAGATAAAATCCTTGATGAAGAGCGTAAGGAGTAACAGTACAACTTGCTGAGCCAGAAAAAAGATTTGAAGACATCTGAAAATGGTAATAATTTCCATCTATTTACTTAGGGGCTTTTTGTAAGGATAAAAGTATCCTTAAGTGGCAGTACACCATGATAGAAAATACTCACAGCTTGTCTGTGTGGATAGTACTAAGCTTAATGTAGAATAATGTTGCTCAAGAGTTTTTAATACTACAACATAAGGGTAAATTAAATATATTTAATCCCTAATAAAATAAAATTTGTCACCTTTTTTGTAAAATATTTTATTTTCAGAAAATCCAAAATTAATATTTAGGCATGTTTTGCAGTAATACACCATTAAAGCTGTAGAGCAGTTTAAAAGTATACACCTGCATTGGTTAAATCATCATCATCATCATCCTCAAGCAGCCATGGGCTACAGAGGTCCAACCAGACCGTGCAATTTAGTTCTGCAAGCAAGTCTATCCTGAGCTACATCTACTGCATCTGGCCACTGCACACCAATTCTAACAAGGTCCTGTTTGACATTATCTGCCCACCACATCCTAGGTCTCCCCTTCTTTCTGAGGCCTTTAGGCACACTGTTCAAACCCTATTCGCCAATCTATAATTATTCATACGGGCAACATGGCCAAACCAACGGAGTCTCTCTCTGCACAATATGCTGCTTAAAGGAGGTTGCAAACTCCTTTGCCTAATCTCATCATTAGTTACAAAGTTGAACCACCTAATGCCCAAGATACTGCGTAAGCATCTGGAATCAAAAGCATCTAGTTTCCTGTTATCTTGTTTACAAAGTGTCCAAGTTTCACTACCATAACTAACCCTAGAAAGAACCAAACTATTATACAGTCTAATTTTAGTCTTTAGGTGTATATGCCTATTTCTTCACACTCTCCATAGGTTCTTAAAAGTCCCAGCAGCAATCCCTATTCGTCTGTTAATCTCATGCCGCACATCACCATTATCTGTTACATAGCTCCCAAGATAATTAAACTGTGACACCTGCTCAAGACTGCAACCATTCAGAGTAACTGAATCACAGCCTGCCTGACCAATTTTCATCACTTTAGTTTTCTCTCTGTTTATAACCAAACCTACTCTACTACCAGCCTCATCAACAGCTCGAATGAAAGAGTTCATCTCATCAACATCATTTGCCAAAAGGGCTAAATCATCAGCATAATCTAAATCAGAAATTTTCATATCTACAGACCATTTAAGGCCAAAATACAAGATTATAAATACCTTTAGACACTGTTTTTGGGATATTGCCAAAGTCCAGTTCTTTAGAGCAGAGTTGTTTCCAATGTGGAGTTGGGGGTTCCTTGTTAAAGTTTCTTTTTCCAGATTTATCACAACACTTTTTAGTTCTTTCCCGTGTATTATAAATTCACTTTTTCACAGATAGTCCAGTTGCATGATTGGTGCTTCCATGTTTTATTATTTGCTATTAAATGTCTGAAAACTATGATGTTTTGTTATTTATTGTGTAGTTTTTGAAGTATCAACAGTTTTTTTTATATTTACTATTATTTTAGGTTTCTAAATTAACATTTACTGTTGGAGTTCACAGTAGCTCTTCTTAACTGGCTTTTTTTACAATATTCCTAAGTGTGCTTACCGGTTTCAACCATCTGTGTGGTCATCATCATGAACACCAGTGCTTGTGACGATTACTTGTTCTTAAGCTTGTAACTGGCTGGTGCAAGCGCAAGAACAGTCCTCAGCTAACAGCTGAGGATGTAAGTCCCATTATTTGCTCTTCCAGCATTTTCATCGTTAAATTGAAGATGTTGTTCACATCACCACATCTGCAGTTACCAGTCCTAGTTTCATTGATGATCTCATTGGTTTTTTGTTGACTTTAAAGAGGTTGCCCACTGATGTTATGCACTACGTGCAGCTTACAGTTGAAACTTCATAATGATGGGCTAAAGGACTGTTACGTGTGATGATCTGGTTGATGTAAAGAGCACTCCCTCAAGGATTCTTAAAACCCTTAGCATTTTTAATTAAACTGAACTTTAAAAACTTGAAAATTATTTAAAATCCAAGAGCAACTTCACTAGGTTTCCCCCTTCTTTCTCAGGGCTTCATCAGGCATTATTATGACATAATGTTAAGTATTATATACAAGTCTCCTCTATTATGTCATCAGCTCTTTGCACATCTGGTGCTTGTGGTGCTCACACTACAGGAGATTCCACACTGCTGGTAGGGATGGAATCTCTGTGTTGCATGGCATATCTTTATGCAATTAATTGTGATTGTTTCAGCTTATTGAAGTTGGAATTTAGTGTTTGGTCTATGAGTGGTTTATATATTAAATTATTCAAGTATATTGCTATTATAATTTGTGCTAAAACAGTGTAGGTTTTTTTTATTTTTAATAGGATGTTTGTGCTCATTTCTGGGCTGTCATTTCAGAATTTGTCAATGCATGTGATGGAAATCCTGGAAGGATTAAAATGGTTTAGCCCCAAAAAAGTATAATATAATCACATCCTGTGAATTCAACTCTGTACTCTCACTTTTCCAATGGTACCCTTCATGCTGTCAATAATGACTCCCATGCTGAAGATGGATTGAATAAATTTTTCCTCCCAACCCGCATTTTAAGAACTTATGATATCCTGTGTTAAAATATTTTTTATTGTTTTTCAGTAATATTTGTTAACCTCAAAATTTTGTGTGAATAATTCTATAACTTTCCAAATTGCCTTGTTAAACCATTATTCACTTGCCATTGGTGTGATACACCACTTAGTTTGACAGTTTTTTGATAATCAAGTTCATACTATCACGTAGATTTTACTTTTGTCAACTGGGAATATATTAAAACTAGTTAAATCCACACCAAACGTTTTGCACAAAACATGTCCATTAATAACTTTTACTTAAATCACAACTTTCTACCATTCTACTCACACCATGCTCACCATTCACAAGTAGGCAACAGGAGCACTCCCAAAAGTTTTGGACACTTTTTGAAGGATAACTCCCGACACATGGCAGCTAGGAACTGATCGCTCAAGTAGCCAGTACACCACAGGGAAACTGAAAATTTCTGCAACTGATGGCATCATACATGTCCACCCACCCCATTTGTTTGCCCAGAATTGTGACTATTATATGATGTTTCTTGTTGCTAAACTCTATGCACATTGAAGTGACTTCTGGTGAGTGTAAATTTTATTGTTCCCACTTGCTATTTTGAATCTTCCATTGTAGCCAAGTTCTCAGAGTTGTTAAAGTCTGAACATTATGTTTCAAATAGCAAAAGACAATGTAGAATATATTTGTAATTTCCTTATTTAGCAAGGATTCCTTTTTGTAGTGGTATGGTATCCTTCTCCCAGATACAGAACTAGGTGGGTGGCCTTTGCTTGGGGCCATGCTTCAGATGGCTGCAGAATATCACAATAAAATATATTTCTTATATGAACTAAGCAGGACTCATTACCATTTTTTTTTTCTTAGGGTCCTCAAAATTATAGTTTTTGACACTGTCTTCTGTTTTTCTCAGTAATTGTTTAGGTAAATCCTAGTATAGTTTTTGTTGAAATACAGTTTTTCTTTTACTACCATATAGCTCTTGTGTAATACAAGTGGGGAAAAAAAAGTAAATATAGTTTTCATTTCTTTCCTGCAGGAGTTCCTAAAAAGCACTGTTGATATTGCTGACTTAGTTGGACTTCATATTGTAATGACAAAGTTTGCTGGTAAGGGTGAAACAAAATTTTTGGTGGCAGGTCTCGGCTGGGCAGCAGCAGAGCTACTGATGACACGTTTTGTACCATTGTGGGTTGGTGCAAGAGGAGTTGAATTTGACTGGAAATACTTACAAATGAGTTTTGATTCTAATATTAGTTTGGTAAGTTAATAAGCTAAAAGTCATACCAGTATTTTAAAAACTTATATATAATATTTTTAATAATCACTCAAAATAGTATAAATCTCAATCAAACAGCTATTTATAGTCATAGATAAATATATAATAAACAAGTAAATATAGTCAAAAATATGCTAAATCTCACCAACTACTTTAAGGTACAGTTCAATCATGACAATGAACATTTATGGATTAATTTTAATATACTACTAGTGTTAACTGAAAATTAGAAATCAGAAACCTAAATGAATGAGGATAAAAAGTAATTTCAGTTTTCCAAATTTCATTTCATTATAGGTAGAGATTTGGAGTTTTAACACAATAAATTTCTTGTTGAAATTCAATAGGTCCAATGAAGTGGAAAAATAAAAGTGGTTTTAAACTTGAAATTGGTTTCTGTCATAGGTAGAGATTCGATTTATTAGTGAAACTGGGTGACTGGGGAAACAAAATTTGGGACTGGTCAATCAAGTGTTTGGAAATTACATTATATCCATATCTGGTAAGAAGGACGGCAACTTTTCAATAGTACAGCACATTTATAATTTGCATGTCCTGTTCATAACCAGTAAAACACTATGTAAACATGCTTGCCTGGTAGAAACACTGTTATAAGTGCAGTTTCGTGGAATAAAAAAATGCTCCTGAATGCAAACTTGTGAACAAGATTCTGAAAACAGTGGTCTGATATATACACAACTGAAATAATTGGTCCAAGTATCATCATAATGTGACTAATATTTTCTGGGATTTTGTGCATATGTGCAATAACCTACCTATATAATAATACATATATAAAGTCAAGAATTTTCAATGTTGACAAGGTATGTGGTGTTGATGCTGATACTTACTTTCCATGTCCGGAACACCAAATTAATATTCTCCCCTTCCAGTATGCTGCAGCGGCAATCACCTTGTCATTTACAAAAATCAAATCGTCCATGGTACAGGGTTCAGCACGTCAGCAGGTGTGCATAGTCCTGCATCTCCCCGCAATCGCACCTCTCATGTTCGATCTGTATGTTCCACTTCTTCAAGTTAGTCTTGCATTGAGTGATTCCAGTTCTCAATTTATTTAATGCTTTCCATACGGCATATGGGAGTTGGTACCCAGGTGCAGATACCTCCTTTGATTCACTCCAAACACTTGAGTTTTGTTCCTTCAAGAGGTTGACCCCTGGCATCTTTCTGGAGGGATCTCTAGTTGATAGGTATTTCTCATAAAGCTCCTCCTATACTTTAATCTTGATCTTGCTGGCTCATGTACATAAAGTGGGTGTCTGAGGTCTGTTTCCTGTTTTTGCTTTTCCATTGCTACTTTCCTCCAAATGTTTGGTGGGGCAATGCGAGCCAATGGGTATATTTTTCCCTTAGGCACCCCGTTATAATGCGACAGGTCTCATTTATTGCCACATCAACATGTTTTGTATGTGCTGAAGTGTTCCGAGCTGATGTTCGTAGCACGTTAGGCTGTGCTCCCCAAGATGTTGCTGTAAGTTTCCAGATAATGATGTTTCTAGCAGAAAAATTTTCTTTATTATTCTGGCAGTGTTGTTTGGAGGAAAGAGTTCAGTCAAGTGTTACACCTAGGTACTTTGGGAAGTCACACATTTGTAGTTCTTTTTCCTCTCCATGTAATCTTTAATTTCTTTTTAGCATCTCTATTCCTTAGGTGGAATGCACATATCTGGGTCTTACTGGTATTAGGTTTCAGATGATTGTCATCATAGTATTCAGATAGTTTAGTTATGACTTCTTGGAAACTTTCTCCTTGAGCAGCCACAGCAGTGTCATCTGCATAGATAAATTGCTTCGTATGTCGGCATATCAGTTGGTCATTTGTATAAATGTTATACAGTATGGGAGCAATTTATGTAGTTCTTTTTCCTCTCCATGTAATCTTTAATTTCTTTTTAGCATCTCTATTCCTTAGGTGGAATGCACATATCTGGGTCTTACTGGTATTAGGTTTCAGATGATTGTCATCATAGTATTCAGATAGTTTAGTTATGACTTCTTGGAAACTTTCTCCTTGAGCAGCCACAGCAGTGTCATCTGCATAGATAAATTGCTTCGTATGTCGGCATATCAGTTGGTCATTTGTATAAATGTTATACAGTATGGGAGCAAGCAAACCTGTGGTAGTCCATTTTTCTGTTACCTCCATTGGCTGTTTTTACCCGGCAACATGACAAAAAATCGTTTATTTTGCAAGAAAGTTCTAATTAAGTCATTTTTAAAAGGCACAATTTAGAGTCTAGGTCTGAAGGGGAAACTATCCCATTTCACCTTTTTGAAGTTGAATCTCCTTTTAAAAGGCACGACCTCTGGTCTTATTGCCGCAGCCATGGTGCAAGTAATAGGTCGGTGTTGTGTTTTGAGGATTGATTCTTCTATATATTTTGATGTTAAAGGTGCCAGACGGTCGCTCACGAATGTGTTATCTGGATTATATCCTCTTTTCCATCTGCTACTATTGAATGATGTTGGCAATTTGGGGTCATGTATGAGTTGCAGATCTGTATGTTCTGCCCAATTCTCAAGTTCAGTGCCGTTCTCGTCGTATTATATTCTCATGTTGTATTATGACAGTTGAAGTCTCCCATAACAATTTTCAAATTTTGTGATTGGAAATTTATAGTCTCCTCAAATTCGAAAATGGCATTAGGTGGTTTATATATATAGATTTACAGTGAGGGGACTGTACGTCAGCTGTCAGGATTTTGATGTTATTTCTTTCAGTTATGTGTGCAGATCGGATGTCAATTTCTGGCTTGGCAAAGATAGCACTACCATACTTGTCATGTGGTCTCTCCACAACCAGTTTCATACCTTGTATCTTAGGTCTTCGGCTAGTGATGCCGCGTTGAGTTTCTTGCATTAGTAAGAAGTTGCACTTTATATGTCTGCATAAATCAGATAATAACATCTCCTTATCTCTAGAAAGGCCCTCTATATTAATAGAAGTTGTCATAAGAATCCTCATAGACATAGTTTTTGGTGTCTTGGTGTTGGAAGGATTAGCCAATAATGTACTATCATTTCCAGGGGACACCTGAATGTACTCAAAGAAGAACACTATATAAAGCTGAAAAATTAAAAAAAAAAAAATCATAATGTCAGATTAATTACCATTTCTGCTCAAGAGGAAAATTAAAGAGCTGTAGAATTTTATCCTGGAGTAAATAACTGACTGAACTTGATCATGTAATGTACACAAATTTGTTAATTTTCATGTTTAATGTGAAAAAAAAAAAACTTTTAAAAGGAAAATTTCCTTTAGCAAAAATATAAAAACTTGCAGCAAAGTTTTTAGGTATAGAACTTTGTGCCTTTTGGCACTTTTAAGGGTTAAGTAATATGTTTATTTAAACATAAACAAATTTTAAAATTTATACTATCTGTACCCTATGTAGTTGCATACAAAAATGCATGTGGACATTCTCAAACGACCAGACTCTGTAAGTTAACCATATTGCAGTTTTGTTCTTCAAGCATATGATGTCTTTAGCAGCCAGCTGCTGCATTTGACCATTGTAGTCCATTTCTAATCAATAAAATTTGTTTCTTGGCCTTTGCTGTCAATCATCAGAAATTTGTATTAATAACCACTCACTGATCTAACTTTATAAATTTATTTTTGAACATTCAGAAAATTAAACAGTGTTCAAAAAGTTTACAGATGATACAGATATTGTTGCTTCTATTATTGAATTGGAGTTATCTCTGGAGATATGTTATTGAATAATGCTCTCAGCTTTTCTTTAAAAAAAATGCACCAAGCAGAGAAAATAATGGTTTTTAAGCAAATGACACTATTCAAATAACTTTTTATTTACATTTACAACACATGGGGCAGAGAAGAGTCCTAGATGCTACTCCTAGCATTTACAGGCTTCATACAAGGACATGCCCTATTAAGACCAAAGTATCTACTAACCACTGCCTCAGTTAGAGCTAACACACAAAGTTTACCCTGCTGGAACAGTTGCTAGCTCTCTAACCACTATGTCAGTTAAGGCAATATACAAACATGATTCTATAAATGAACAGTAATACAGTACATTATTTATTTTAACACATTTGGTAGGTGGAATTCATAATTCTCATACAGCCATGGCCTATGAAGGTCCAACTAGACTGCAATTAAATCCTCCAGACATCTGTGTTCAGCTATGGCTATTGCATTTGCCACTTCAGGCCAGTTCTAACAACATTCTGTTTGACATTGTCTGCCCACCACACTCTAGCCCACCACATACATGTTAAAGAACACACTGGATGGCTTTATCTGTTTCATAATAGCTGTGCAGTGGATCACTTTCTACTTGGCACTTCAGCCAATTGTGTGCAAAAAAAGTGCCACTCAAGTAAAACAACCCAACAACAAGAACCTAATACTTTAAATACTGCTTAAACATCAAGAATCAAAACATCAGTTTTTCCCTGTTACTTTGCTAACAAATAGTCTAAGTTTCACTACTATTGTACACTTTAAAAAGGGCTAAGCATTTATGCAGAATAATTTTAGTCTTTAGTCCTATTTTTCCACAATCTCCACAGATTCTTCTGTTTAGCTCATGCTGCACATCACCAATATTAGCCCTAAAGATAATTAACTGAAAAGCTTTCTCAAAGATTAGTTAAATTATTCTAAAAAAAATTCATTGCCGACACAGCGGAAATCGAACCCGCATCTCTCCAGATTCATGCCAGAGTGCGCTACCATTGCACCACGTCTTGGACGATGAAATTTTTCAGAATACGACCTTACAATTCTTCACTGAGATGTGGCTGACACAGCGTCATCTATACTCAAGGAGATGCAACTTTTTCCAATCATTGCTATTGAATTTCAGATGTTAATGAGAAGGTCGATAACGCTCAAGTGTATATATGATTAAAAATCGATCCATAGTAAATACACAGATTGCCTGTAGAGATAGACTTCAAACTTTAGTTAAATTATTCTGAAAAAAAATTCATCGCCGACACGGCGGGAATCGAACCCGCATCTCTCCAGATTCATGCCAGAGGGCGCTACCATTGCACCACGCCTCTGATGATGAAATTTTTCAGAATATAACCTTACAATTCTTCACTGAGATGTGGCTGACACAGTGCCATCTATACTCAAGGAGATGCAACTTTTTCCAATCATTGCTATTGAATTTCAGATGTTAATGAGAAGGTCGATAACGCTCAAGCGTATATATGATTAAAAATCGATCCATAGTAAATACACAGATTCCTGTAGAGATAGACTTCAAACTTTAGTTAAATTATTCTGAAAAAAATGTGTGGTGCAATGGTAGCGCGCTCTGGCATGAATCTGGAGAGATGCGGGTTCGATTCCCGCCGTGTCGGCGCTGAATTTTTTTCAGAATAATTTAACTAATGTTTGAAGTCTATCTCTACAGGTAATCTGTGTATTTACTATGGATCGCTTTCTCAAAGATTCAGCCATTGAGAAGAAATGGAGTACTACATCCCTCTGATACCAGTTTTACCATCAGCCCTAATGAAAAGAGTTCATCTCATCAACATCATTTGCCAAAAGGGTCAAATTGTCAGCATAATTGAAATAGGATGTTTTTCAAATATTTGAACCATCTAAGATCCAAGGGTAGCCATCCCATGGCCGAATGGTTAGTGTGCTTGGTTACTGATCTAAGGGACCTGGGTTCGTGCCCCAGGTAAGGCATGGATGTATGTATTGTTTTTCTGCTGAGGTCCTGCCATCCTCTCAGATCTTTTACTTTGGCATATAAACTGATAGGCTCCTGTCAGACCTCTGTGGCGGAACAGCTGCTTGAGGGGGTATTTTATAAGATCCAAGTCTCACATTTGGAGGGAATCCCTCATACTATAATCAATAATGAAATTAAATGGAAAAGGCAACAAAAATGCAGCCTTGTCAAACTCTAATAGTATTGCTAAACTAATCACTGCTACATTAACCAACTCCAACACACAATTCAGTGCTATTATACAAAACCATCATTATGTTAATTGCTTATCAGATGTGACATATCTCATGATCAGTCACAGATTATGGTGATCAACAGAGTGTCATCTTTTAAATCTGCAAAACTTGTAACTGTAAGTTTTTATATTCTAAATATATCTCAAGATTCTAAGAGAAAAGAAATTGATCTATGCTGCTCCTACTACTAAATTCATACTGTCCTCTTGAAGCTGTTTAACTAAATTCTTATTTCTATTAGGCATAATAATGCAAAGAAATTTACCTGGAACAAAAACTAGACTGATTCCTATATAATTATTGTAGAACTGTGATAATCTTTTTTTTTTGAAAATTGGAATAATCCACTCCAGAATGTGCCAGAGCATAAACTTTTATCAACCATGAGTGAAACAATGCCATCTTAGTTGAAGAATAAAGATGCTTAATTTTTTGTTATATTACTTTGCGATTACTCTGAAAACTGCAATCCAAGTATAATCATTTGCATATTACATTTTTGAATTTAATTTGGAAAGATAATGTAGATAAGTGTTTGATTCAGTTTTTTGAAAATTGTGACACTTGAGCATAATACAGTAATAATTATTATGATATCAATTAAAATATATGTTGAACAATATTAATATATTAATTAAAAAATGTAAATTTATGCATATCAGTGAAAACAGTTAATATTTTAGGTCCATCACATAACTACTGCGACCTTAGTTTGGTTATGGAGTCGACATGATCTAAGGAAAACCCATCTTCCAGTTGTTATGGTGCTTCTTGCCTTAGGTTGTTATAGGCCACTTGTGCTGGAGTAAGTTTATAAATATATTTCTTTACTTCTCAAAAATATTTATTTCTTTTAGGACACCAAACATTATCAAATATTTTTCATTAATAGTTATAGAGCTAATGCCTTTTTGGTTGTATATGTGCATTTTTACTATTGGAATTAAAGATTAATATTTTGTCTGTGATTTACTTAAAAGCTGGGATTGACTTGATTAATAGCATGTTAATGGTTTCCAAATTTTCTTCACTAACCCCAACTCAGTCCCCATTTAAAAAGAGCACCAATGGGCTTGGAGCACTGTGATCTAATGTGCAGGAGATTGGATCTTTATCTGTAAGAGCCATACTTTCATATTAAAGAGACCTTGAAAAAGAGGCTTCCCTTTGTTTCCTAACAACTGTCCAGTGGATCCCCTTACCTCAACTTTCTCTGAGCACTTGTGTTCCTTGCGACCAGGCCATTTTTTTTTGGCAACCTTGCGACCAGGCGATTTAACCATTGTGTGTGCAAAAGTGGTTCTCAGAGGTAAAACAACCCAACTGTCAGATGGGATGTTAAGCTCTGAACAAATGTGCAGGAGATCTGATCGTTATTTGTATGAGCATCATACCTGCTTATTAAATTTTTTGGGACAGGTGTTGTACATGTACGACTTCAAGGAGCTTACTGTTGTAGGCCTGGTTCTCCATACTCTTAATTGTATTTTGGTGGACCTATTGCTGTATGAATTCTAATGAAAAATGTTTCTGCAGGCCTACTGTTTTCCATCGTAATAGGCCCACGATTCCCATCTTATTCCCTGGCCATATACTGTACAAATATACAATTCCTGGCTCATTCTCTGGCCACATATTGTACTTTAATACCTACCGTTTTCCTGTAGGAGCCAAGTACTGTACCTGTATACCAATGCCATAAATTTTTAGTAATCATACTTTTGAATGATATGAGCCATTTTTGCAACAGAATATATTGTTATTGAGCAAATTAATAGAGAAAAATACAGTTGGTAAACAGAAGATAATGTAATTCATATAAAGAACCATATTTTCAAAAATATGAACTGTTATAAAAATGGATATAATTTAAACAACAACAACAACAACAACAACAATAATAATAATTCAATTATACTTTTATAAACGAAAAGGTTTTTTTTTAAGAAGCTATTCCTAGTTTTTATGGATTTTATTTCTTATTAATTTTTTAGTATGAAAATTTTGAAAACATGGATAAATTCAGAATGCATTCTGTAAATAATCAGCTGATGCTGAGTGGTGCATTAAGCATTTTCCAAACCTTGGGCAGCCAGCATGTTGCACATTTCCTGCACCCATCCTGAAAGGGTTGAAGAATCTGGATGGTCTTGACAGGAGGTTTCCATTTGCCTTCTATCAACTCTCCAATGAATCCCATTCCCAGCTCTGAGCCCATGGGTACTTGTGTTCTTGCCATCTAGCCTGTTGTGTGCAAAAAAAGTGTTGCTTAAAAGTAAAACAACTTTAATTACTATTTATTTATTATTTTATTTTAAGAGTAATATTTAATGTTTTATTACACATTGATATAAAAACTAAAATGTTATTTTGAAAATAAAAGATCATCCTTATGAGTCCCGATTTCAATTGACAAATGCCTTTTTTAAGTTGTAAAAGTGTACATAAGTACTTTTCCACTGTTTTAGCTTTAGTTTTTTGCTAATTAGGTTGTTTACATTTACTACCTGTTTTAGACATATCACATTTTATACTTCATATTTTTTTACGATTTTTAATTTTGATGGAGTCACACTCCTGACACCTTTATCTTTCTGTTTTGTTTAACCTACATTTTATAACTTGTTTGTGCTATTTTGATGTATTTCATTACAGTTATTTTCTGCTACATATCACTTCCTTTTGGTCCATAGTGCATAGACTTGATAATGCACCTTAAAACTCGCTAGTAACATACCTCTTTGAGTTCATGATGTCTTTTTTCAGCTTGCCAGTGTGCGCAATTCATTTTGAAATTCCTGATTAAAAGCTCTCATTTTGTGATGACTTGCAATATAATCCTAAATTATGTTAAATGCCAAAATTTACTCCTAAGCTTCATATTGCAAGAGCCTACCTTTCCAACAAAATATAGTTTGTGCAGAAAACAACAAAGGATACAAGTAATGAATAAATATATCTAGATTTAATTTTAACAATCATTAAATTAACCCAGTTTTGCATTGCATTCTTTTAGTTTAATTTTTTAGTGATATAACAATTGGTTTTTTTTTTTCTTTCTTTACCACATTGGAATCTCAGTATAAAATTTTGTAGTGGAGGAGAACCATCTCAATACTAATATCTTGTATCATATCAAAATTTTTAATTGTCCTACTTTGCACAATTTCATGCACTATTTAGTGATTGTTTTACAAATTCTGGTAGAATTTCCCTTTGTTTAGGAGTACTGATTATTTTTAAGATGCAAAATAAAGTTTTCTCTTTAATCTTAAAACTGAGTTGAAATTATGTGGCAAGAAAAGTTAACATTACAATGGAAAATTAAATTCTAGACTATTTGTAAAAGGATTTGAAATGCAATCATGAAGTTTTGTTTTGCAACATTGTTTTTATGTACACTAAATTTTAACCAAAAATCTGAAAAATTTTATCTGACTGTTTATAATGATGATATATGTAATATATATATGTGGCAAATTCTTGTGTGTTTTCTGCACACTATTGTAGTTGGCCTTATAGCAATATTTTATTAATAATGAAGCTATAAAACAAAAAAACAAAAAAACACGGTTTGGGAACACTGCCTTGGAGGAATGAAATGGTTAACTAAATATAAAGACAGCTGAATAAAAATGGTATCAATAGCCAAATTCTGGCAGAGTATTCTGCAAAATATACAATATGTAAATATCAATTACTAGCAGATTTACCCAGCCTGGCTTGAGTCTGAAACTCTAAAATATAGAGTAGATGGCACTCCCCACGTTGCAAGCTTTCATTTGGCATAAAAATCATTGTGATTGATCTCCCTCTCTTTTAGGGGAGGAAAGAAATGGACATAGTTCGAGGTACCCACAATCCTCCCCATGCCAGAAGTTTTTAAACCAAAATATGGAATTTCCTCACTCATATAATCAAGCTTTTCAAAGCACTTCATACCCACTAGAGTTCTTTAGATACAATTTGCCAGGCATACCTAACTTTAGCAAAAGAAAACTAACTATGATCTGAGTTGCTTAAAAAATGTAAACATACTAAAAATATTATTATTAAAAAATTGTTTTTTACTTAACATAATATTTAAAACATTTATTAATTAACATATGAGATATACATTATTAACTTTGGCATATTTTTCAAATTACGTTAATGATTTTAATTTCTGATACAAATTCTTTGCTTTTGAAGCTTTCATTTTAACTAAGAATTTCATATTCCATTCTTGCTTAATTAGAACAACTTCAATATCCGTGGATGCTCGCACTCTTGACCTAACAAACTAAAAATGACTATCGCATGAAAGCAGAAAGAAATTAGTTTGATGAATTCCTTCTTTCAAATGTATTGGTGGCAACGGTTATTTTGAATATCTTTCAACTGTTAATGTTAAGTCTATTGAGATTTCAAGAAATTCAAACCCACTCACCCAATTTTGGTTCACCCCAGTGGGTTTACACATAGCCAAGATTCTTTTTCTGGGAATGTTCATGCAAAGTTTGGTGCCCCCAGCTCTTCTGGGGGTTGAGTGCAAAAGCAGACAGACAAACACACAGAAACTTTCTTCTTTATATATTAGAACTGAAGAGCAGATTTTAAAACTGATGTCATAAAATAGAAAAAAATATGCCAGTGGAAAAAATTCAAACTAATCAAGGTGTAGGAATATTTTATCTTTTGTAATAATAAATAGTCCTACAGAATATAAAAGGGACTTTGGTTTGTCACACTATGAGATAGTATATTGGCAGATATTGCTTGTAAATTGTTTTGTGGTATATTTTTCAGAATCAAATTTCTGAGCATCACAGTTGTAATATAAACAAAACAACTACTGTTCTTTAGCAACTATTCTGAATCACCTTATAGATGATGTGCTTTAGCAAGCCAGTTGCATTTATTATTTAAAAACATGAGCATGGATAAGTAATAGAAAGCAGTATTTGTGAAAGATGGAACTAAATCAATCATTACTGAGTATTTAAACCCAGTGCCCTGTCCGAAAAACTGGAATGAAACTATATACCAAAATATTTTTTCACAGTGCTCAGCCAAAAAAATTTCAAACTTCTTTGCCAAATAACAAATGAACAGAAATAGGTCATGTTATGTACTAAATTAAACAGCATTTAATTCTGGATTTTACAAGAAAAATTTAACAAATTTGAGGAATGTTTTAATTTTAAGATTTTTAGGAGTGATATAGTAAATGGATTCCGTCCCGTGCCGAGTGGTTAACGCGCTTGGCTACTGATTTACTGGACCTGGGTTCGAGCCCTGGTAAGGCATGGATGTTCGTGTTGTTTTTCTGCTGAGGTCCTGCCATCCTCTCAGACCTTCTACTCTGGCATATAAACTGACAGGCTCCTGTCAGACCTCTGTGGCAAGCAGCTGCTTGAGGGGGTATTTATTTATTTTTATAGTAAATGGACCAAAATAATTATAATACATATGAATAGAAATTGGCCTTATAGCAATATTTTTATTACCTGTCTTCCTATTGCTTTTGGCTTTGACGTTTGTTGTTTGGTCGGTTTGTGAATTTGACAAAACGTTGTTCCACCATATCTTTCGAATGCAATGAAGAAACTTAATGATTTATGTGCCAACTGAAAGCTTTTGATGCAGAGATTATCATAGACTATAAAAAAATTCCCCTGTGCTTTCTTCCCTGCTAAAAAAGGGAAAATATGAAAACTGTTCTTAAGCTATATCTCCAGAATGTGAAGGCTGAAAGTAACAAGCTATACGTTGAATGAAAGCTACTGATGCAGGGAATGTTGTAGGCTATGAAAAATTGACCCCTGTACTTTTTTCCCTCCTAAAAAAGGGGGACAATGTGAAAATGATTGTTCACTTATATCTCCTGAATGCGAGTGCAGAAAGTAACGAGATGTGTTCAATGAAAGCTTGTGAGGTGGGGAGTGTTGTAGATTATAAAAAAAAACCCATGCCTTTCCCCATAAAAAAGGGAAATGCGAAACAATTGTTCTGCTATACCTCCAGAACGTGAATGCCGAAAGTAACAAGATATAAGTCAAATGAAAGCTTGTAAAGTGGGGAATGTCATAGGTTATGAAAAATTGACCCCCGTGCTTTCTTCTTCCTTAAAAAAGGGGAACGATGTGGAAATGATTGTTCCTCTTTATCTTCCGAATGCGAGTGCAGAAAGTAAGCTTGTATCGAATGAAAACTTGTGACATGGGGAGTGTTGCAGGCTATAAAAAAAATTACCCCCTATGCTCACCTCTCCCCCTGAAAAAGGAAATAGTCATTCTCCCATATCATCAGAATGCCAGGTAGTAAACGCTGAGAGACATAATCAAGAACTTTGGCAGTTAACAGTGATGATCGGCGTGGGCTCTTTCGATCCTGTACAGACCCAGTGTCACGAAATTTATCAATCAAACAAGATATTGTCAACTTGTTGGGAACTGCAGACTGAGGAAACTTCAACTCAAACTCTTCTCTCACACGTTTGTAAGATTTGTACGCACAATAAGTCTCAACAATAAATACACGTTCATTTATGGAAAACGACATAGCTGATACAACACAAAGGAATGAATGCTTGAGTGAGACTAGCGCGTGACAGGGTAATTTCAACTGCTAAAGGCTGTTAACCTTTAGTACAGTAATGCCAACTGACTAATATTATGGTATAAAATGTACATGTGCGCAAGTTCTACTCTCTTATATTTAGGGTTGCGTCCTTTTTAAAAAACCCTGTAGAAGTACAATTATATTTTTATGTAATAGTAATTTTATAAGTAAAAGTAATTGAGTAAAAATAATAAAATAAATAATAATAAATAATAAAATAAATAAATAATTAAAATAATAAATTAAGTAAAAAAAGAAATTAAAAAATGTTCTATGCATTGAAAAAATATTTTATATCTTTTTCCCCCTACTTTTCAGTTTATTTAGTCTGACTCTGGGGTTTGGTCCATGGACAGTGCTTCTCATGAAGGCTCTTGGCACAATTTCAGTTGGTTTAGTCTCTATGCATATATATTTTGGCCTCACACAGAGTCTCAATTCATATTAGTCAATTACTCTTGTACTCTTTGCAAAAAGAAGAAAAACTGTACATATTTTTTTTGGTGTGAAATAAAAAAATTTTTCAAAATTTTTATTGCACAGTTTGTTGACAGATGTTGAAGTTTGAAATTCATATACTAGTTAAAAAAATTCAGTTTCGAATTGATATATTAATTAAATATTTGAAGAGTTGTGTTTAGTTTGAAAACTGCTGTGTTAATCTGCAATTAGTGTTAATTGTTTCCTTAGTTATCCTTGATTGACTTATGTTCGCAATTTTTAGAAATAAATATTGGAGTTAATCCAGGATAATAATGCTTTTCAGTTATTAATTATTAATGATATACTGTATTGCTGGCATTTCAACCTTTTATTACTAAATGGCTTCAACAGAAACTGCTTAGTTTATATTTTGCAGAATTATTGCTCCAGATGTTTGTGGATGTCTGCAACTTAGATGCATTTGCTTTCAATGAAATTGTTGCAGGATTATATTGTCAATGCCAAATGTTCTCTCACCCTTTAAGACAGCAGATACTATTTATCACTCTGCGTTACAGCTTTTGGAGCACAGTGAACATGAATTTAACATTAAATGGACCTCTGGTCATTAGTTTGCTAAATTGCATTAGTTGCTGTTATTGTGCAACCAATGGCATGTTAATTCATAATGTTGGGTGTGGTGAGATCAAAATTGTGTGATATATCGATTTTTGTGAGGGGGGGGGGGGAGCTAAACAATTTGATTTGCTATCTGATGAGGCTAAAAAATGATATTTTGGGAGCTCAAAAGTAGAATTTGGTATTTGAATGGTCTCAACAATGGAAATTGATCCATGCATATTAATTTATACGTTGTATTTTAATGCACTATCAGCAATTTCTGTAATTTAAAGAAATCTACTATAATGATTAAAAATTCATATTGAAAAAAAAATCAAATAATAAACAAGTTGAATGGAATAATACAAGTATTTATGCTAACCTTATCGGTACATGAAATTTCATTTGAAAAATTATTCTCCAAAGATTGGCTTGGTAGCTTAATGAAATCTGCGAAGTTGCAGCAAGACAATGCATATGAAATTGGAAACGTGCAGTTCAAACATGAAATTTTTGACCTGTTTCCAAATTGCATACTTAATAAGATAGCCCCCATACTGTAAGTGGATGAAATGATCAAGAAAAAGTGAAATATACTACAGAGAAAAATAATTTTCAAACATCTATACTGGTTTAGCATATAGAGTTTACAAAATTCATAATTCGTTTTTCTACATAGAGAATTATGGCTGTCATTTTTGCTCTAATCAATGGATCTATTTCTTCGAACATAACATGTACTTATATATGAAGATTTAGTGTAACAAATATCAAGACAAACGTTACAGTTATTGGAAAATAAATTCACACTAACTCGTACTGGCAAGAGCTTTTGTAGCCTAGGGGAGGCATGTATGTAAGAAAACGCTGCAGATCTTTGATCTCAGGATCAGATTCATTGTTTAAAACATAAATTACCGCCGTAATCATCTGAGTAGAAAAGCGAATTATGAATTTTGTAAATTTTAAATACCTAAATCGGTACAAATATTTGAAAGCTGTTTTATCTGTTGTATATTTCGTTCTTTCCTGATCATTTCATCCACTCACAGTGTAGCGCATCTTATTAAATGCGTGACTCGGCAACAGGTCGAAAATGTTCGAATAGTGGAGGTGGTTCGAACTGTGCAAACGTTTTGTGTTGCACGGGAAATATCAATATTTCGGGTTTCTTAAGCCCTCAGGTCCCTATAATTTTACAACAAATGCGAACAACCATAACAGTCTGTGATCCCTTGGTGTAAAAAAATTGTAAATTTCTGGGGCAACAGGGACTGCATATGAAATTCAGAACGTGCAGGTTGAACACAAATTTTCGATATGTTGCTAAGTCGCGTATTTGATTTAATAGCACCATAATTGTAAGCGAATGATACAATACAGAAAACCGTTTTCAATATCTTGGTTTTGCATTTAAACGAATTATACGATTATATCAGGCATTCTGCTATTATTTTTGCTCTAGTCAGTGGATCTACTAAGTGATTCATATATTATGCACTCTATCCTATCTGTGGTTGAAGCTACAGCAACATGGTGAGAAGTGAGAAAGTTATTTTTCAGGATTGGGAGTGTGTAGGTGGTTTAGCAGAAACATTCATTACAGATGGAATATACTGTTAGCAATTGGTTTCAGTAAACTTTTTATTTGCACACTGGGCTAAATGGTGAGGTTACAAAGACTCCTTGGTGCAGAGTTGGGAGATCCACTGGCCAGTTGTTAGGAGTCGGAAGTCTCCCATCAAGGTCATCCAGTGTGTTCTTTAATGAGCACAGGATTATACATTTCTTGTACATAGGGCCGTAGCTTAATCTGACAGACTGACGCCTTTCTCAGAGAGGACTGGTGAGAACGTATCTAATGCAATGAAATGTCTTAAAAATCAATAAAATTTCTTAATTTTTTTTTTGTTTACAGTCCTAGATTTTTTGGGGAGGGTGCCTATATTCTGCCTTTAAATGTCTCAGTTTCAGTAACTTTAAATATTAAATGACTTGTTTTAAACTGAAATTTGGGAGAATTTTGAATGAGATCTTCAATTTGCCTCCTGTGATTTTCTGTGAAAAGCTTTCCAAAGGGAGCTTTCAATGTAGCTTTTACATAGCCCAATATATGCTGGGGGAAGTGTATGCGTATTTCAGTGTACCAACATTTATTTATATGTGCATTAACAATGTGAAACATTTCATTAAAATAATTTTTGCAGCTTTTATAATTTATTTTAAAAAAATCTTCCGATATTTGCAAATAACCCTGATTTTACAATCTTACGCAACTGAGCATTGGCGTCTCTATTTTGCTCGTGCCAGATAACCTGAACTTCTCATTTTCCAGCCTTGTATTATTCTTATCATTCAGATCACTGCAAGAACCGAAACAACAAGATAGCGAAAGATGACCAAAGATACAGAACTGTAAAAATGGGTTTGTACAGCTCTAGGATGAAGTAATAAAGAAGCACATTACTAGTTTTAGAGCAGCAGATATTAGCAAGTAGGAATTAATGAAAAGACATGTTTGTGCGTGATCCGAGCTGTACCTAATCTTGGAACAGTCGAGCCACTTGGGCAATAGTTGTGTTGGCTAGGTGTCGAAAATGAGAAGTGGGAAATTTTATGGCCAGCTACATCAGAAAGTGTTCAAAACAGAGTTCCACAAATGCAACTCAGGGTAAACCTAATCGAGATCTGGGAATTCTTTGTTTTTGGCTAAAACCAGCCCCGAATTTTATTGAAAATCGGGGTTTTCCCCTCAGTAAAATTTGCAGAAACTCTATGCCCCAGCATGAGCCCATGTGGAACCCCAAGACTAGGGAGGGCATCAGTGAATTCTTAACCAGCTTTTGTGAAGAAAGCTAATAGATTTCGGATTACCATAGCCCTGTGAATTAAGACTGCGAGATACAACTGGAAAGACAAGCAATTATGGCATGAACTGTTACAATGATTAGTGCAATAAATTCAACCCCACTTGGCAAAGTCGATGACAAATCCATCCCTGCTCTTGGCTGTGTGCAGATACATTGAGACACAGTGGTGAAATGTCCATGGAAGCAATGGTTCCCTTAAAAATTTTCATTAAAAAAATATAATTTAAATACATATAAACGTTTTAACATTAAAGTAAAAGCATTTTTCTTAACTTTAATAAGTTTATTCTAACATATATTTATATAATATTCGAGTTTCCCTGTTGTAATATAGTCTAGCACCAATTTGCAAGGCTAGTTCAACTAGGAGTATGAAGAAATCGCTTACTCTATTGCGCACAACAGAAGTCTCCATATTCAACTAGCAGAAAGTTTTCTTACGGACTCAACCAGCAAAAATTTTCCTTATGGACTCTTGTCGCTTTCTAGATTACGTCATACCTTTCTCTCTAAACGCTAGATGGTTTAAAAAAATATCCACTTGGTTGTCCAGTTGATCCTCTTCGCTTCTCAGCCCTGGGGGGTGGAAAGGGTCCTTGTGACATCTGCAGCCCATTGTGTATATAAAAGCGTCGCTCAGAAGAAAAGCTTTTCAAAATGGATAGAAATGATGGGCATACCTGTTTACGAATGGCGATAAAATTCCGCATCTTCCACGTGTGTTTATAGAATTCAATATTAGGAGAAATTATAGAGATAATAATAATGCGCTTACTCAAACGCAAACACAATATCAGTTAAATGACAAATTAACAAGAATGAAATTAGATTTTGCACATAATTCTTGCATATGTTACTGCTAAAGCTCGAAAGCCGTTAATGGGCACATTTCCTAGCTAATCTGCAGATTAACTGATTTGCTCCGTTAACGTGCGGAATCAAGAGTTTTCCGCATTTTACCTAGGTAATGTGCACTTAACGGCTTCCGTATCGTTAAAGTTCAAAAGTTTGTTTCTCTCATAGTGGTGAATCTCTTGAATATGAATCTTCGTGTCACGTGATTCACTCGTCCGCATTATAATAAACGCCCCGGATGAGCGGAGGCCAAGTGAGAACGAATCGGTAAAGTGATTCATTCTTGATAACGAATCACTAAAATGATTCGTTCTCACTTGGCCTGCTCATTTTGGGGGCATTTTTTACAATTCGAACGACTGATTCATGTTGACAGAGGGATGACCCTGGTTTCAACTCTACTCTCGGACACTAGATAAATAACATAATGTTAATTTAAGCGTACAGAAACATTCCTGTTGTTCCAGCAAAGATCTTATTTTCACTTTAACGAGTGCCTAGTAGGTAATGTGCAGATTACCTAGGTAATTTGAGAAATGAAACAATTTTCCGCACGTTAACGGATCGTTAACTAGTTAATCTGCACAATACCTAGATAATCTGTAGAATAACTGATTTCTGCACTTTAGCGGTAATACATACACAATCAGTGGCACAGCAAAGATTAACCAAAATATTTCTAATTATCAGGATTTTCAAAAATTTGATTAATATTTTTGTTAACGCAAGTTAATGAAACTAAAGCAGATGCTTCCTATATAAATTTTAAAAGAGCCTGTCAGCAAAATATCCTTGCCTTTTATGTAGGGCTTGAACCCAGGTTCCTAACATTAGTAGCCAAGCAAGTTAACCATTCGGCAATCGGAATGCTGATTAAATGATTTCTTAAAAATAAATTTCCTGAATGGGGAGATTGCACCCAGTCCTCCCCCTCCTTTGATACTATGAGAAAACTGATATTTATATATAACTGGACTGAAAAATGGAAATATTCCATGTTATATCAATAGATAACCATATTCAGAGCTTAATAACTTATTCAATATATTTTTGTGAAAATACGTTTAGAGATATAGACTTCAATAAAATCTGCCTATATCCAGATTTTAAACATTTTTTCAGTATTAAAAGAATTATGAACGTTTGAATACAAAATAAATTGACCCAAATTTTAATTGACACATTAAAAGAGATCAGTAATGGGTGCAATGTACCCTGCAATCTGCTAGAGTCGATTATGATCTCTTAACCTGTTTAAATTTTGGGGTTAATTTTTTTTTCTAGCCTGTTAAATATATTCCAAAGTTCATAAACTCTTTGAATGCTGAACAAATATTTTATAAAATCGAGATTTAGACGAAATTTATTCAGATCTCTAGATATATTTTTTAAAAAAAGTATTGAAGAAGTTATTGAGCTCTGAATATAATTTTCTATTAAGACAATATGGAACTGTTTGTATTTTTATGTCCAATACCTGTATATAATACAAAGGTTTTTTTTCTTTCTGAGGATACACAGGTATGCTTCGTATCCCCACCTGCTTCATTCGTAAAAAATTATAAATTGAATTATTATTTTTTAGTTGCGAGTGTGTTAAAATTTTTAATATACAGTTGGTGATATTTTTCTTTACGCCATTTTCGACTATACTACAATTCCGCAATGTCGACCCCAAAAGCAAATAGCAAAATCGAGATATTCCTCAGAACGCGACTCAAATATCGAGTTGTTATACAACTTTTCTGAAGGTGATTTTTCAAAAATTTTTTGTAACAATTTGTATTTTTGTTCTGACTTCCCAGTAAATAAAACAAAATTATAAATTTATTATTTACGTTTTTTTTTCATGTGCTTGGGGGGCGGGGGTGGTTCAGTCGGTAGCACGCCAGGCTCGTAATCTGTAATTCCCAAGTTCGAGTCCCAGCCGGGTCAGCATTGAGATTTATCTCTGCAAAATTCCCCGCCATGCCCACGGTCAGTAGGGGATACATATGGGTTTGGAAATGCCAACGTCCGTCGGATGGGGCGTTAAGCCGTGTCCCCGTGTGTGGGAGAGCCATACCTTGTGCATGTTAAAGAACACGGATGGCCTTGACGGGAAGCTACCATCTGTCTCCCAACAGCTGTTCCAGTGGATACCCTCCCCCAACCTTCTCTGAGCCTTTGGGGTCCATGTGACCTGGCCATTTATGCCCATGATGTGCAAAAAAAGTGCCGCTCAGAGGTAAAACAACCCAACAAACAACCAACTCATGTGCTTGGGCCATTTTCTTAACTCCCACGAGCATCGACTCCCAAAATAACATTGTTGCAAGGCCACAGTAACTCCACATTTTTTTCTAGGAAAGACGATATGTATAATACTAATTTCTCATAATATTTGATTTAAAAAGTGTAGAACTATTTTCATTCATAGATTAGAAAACATCAAATACCGGATCGTCGATCTCATTCAATGATTCGGAAGCATCGAGTTCCGGAACAGCGTTCCGGTTTATTGATTCGCAAACATCGATTACTGGAATGGCGTTTCGGTTCAGTGATTTGGAAACATCGAGTACTGGAACGGCATTCCGATTTAGCTGTAATACTGCTTTTGGTAATTGTTTCCCCTACTCAAAAAGTCACGCTTTGCCACTGTTGAGACGAATAGTGCTATCGCCACTCCTAGTCTTTGACAGGCCAAATACTACAGGAAGTAGGTGCCCTCTTGCGTTCTCTGGCTGCGATGATAGAAATCGCTGTGCTCCAACTTTGCTGCCAGCTTACTGAAGACCCGTGCACATGCAAGTGGTGATATTGAAGAACATCGTTATTACCAGTGTTTCAATTGTTTCAAACTATTATTTTTCGCAGACTGGTGTTTTGAGACAAGAGAACCACAAAGTGTGTGGGGGGGGGGGGGAAATACTTGCAGTGATCTACGGTTCCGTACTTAAAGAACTAATGTCTCATTTACGAATTAAAAGTAGCTTAATAATTATCCGAGTTCAAAAGTAGCTTATTAACATATTTGAAATTAAAATAAGATTAGTAGTTCCGTAGTGAAAAGTGCATGTTTCTTGTAGTAAAAAAAATGAGAAATGCATGTTACCGAAGTGAAAAAGCCTTGTTTATATGTGCCATCTCCCTTTTGGTTGCTGAAGGTGCTTCTTAAGCACAATAATGTACGAATCTACAACAGTCTAATGGACCGCACCTATCATTTTAGCTTTAATAAACTTTTATTAATTGAAATGCATGTATTTATATCCATCCATCCTCATCTTCAAGCAGCCATGGGCTACTGAGGTCCAACCACACCGTGCAATTTAGTTCTCCAGGCAAGTCTGTCCTGAGCTACATCTACTGCATCTGGCCACTGCACACCAATTCTACAAGGTCCTGTTTGGCATTGTCTGCCCACCGCATCCTAGGTCTTCCCCTCTCTCAGAGGCCTTTAGGCACATTGTTCATAACCCTATTCGCCAATCTATAATTATTCATACGGGCAACATGGCCAAACCAACGGAGTCTCTCTCTGCACAATATGCTGCTTAAAGGAGGTTGCCTACCCCTTTGCCTAACCTCATCCTTAGTAACAAAGTTAAACCACCGAATGCCCAAGATACTGCATAAGCATCTAGAATCAAAAGCATCTAGTTTCCTGTTATCTTGTTTACAAAGCATCCAAGTTTCACTACCATAACTAACCCTATAAAGAACCAAACTATTATACAGTCTAATTTTAGCCTTTAGTTGTATACACTTATTTCTCCATAGATTCTTAAAAGTCCCAGCAGCAATGAATAATCGTCTGTTAATCTCATGCCGCACATCACCAGTATCTGTTACATAGCTCCCAAGATAATTAAACTGTGACACCTGCTCAAGACTGCAACCATTCAGATTAACTGAATCACAGCCTTCCTGACCAATTTTCATCACTTTAGTTTTCTCTCTGTTTATAACCAAACCTACTCTACTACCAGTCTCATCAACAGCTTGAATGAAAGAGTTCATCTCATCAACATCATTTGCCAAAAGGGCTAAATCATCAGCATAATCTAAATCAGAAATTTTCGTATCTCCAGTCCATTTAAGGTCAAATCTTTCCCTTGAACTGAATTTCATATAATATAATCAATAACCAAGCTAAAGAGAAAAGGAGACAAAATGCACCCTTGTCGAACACCAGAAGTAATGCTAAACCAATTGCTACAAGACTTACCAACTCTCACACACGACTAAGTGTTATTATAGAGAGCTTTCATTACGTTAACTAACTTGTCTGGTATACCATATGATCTCACAATCAACTACAAATTATGACAATCAATAGAGTCGAAAGCCTTTTTGAAATCAACAAAGCTAGCAACAAAAGGTTTCTGAAACTAAAACATTTCTCAAGAATCTGCCTAAGTTAAAATACCTGATCCACACATCCCCTACCACTTTTGAATCCACATTGCTCATCACGCAATTGACTGTCAACCAGATTCTTAATTCTATTAAGCACAATCATGGAAAGAACTTTACCTGGAACAGAGAGTAGGCTGATACCCCTATAGTTATCACAAGAACTGCGATCACCTTTTTTTTGAAAACGGGGATAATAATAGCTCTGGTAAAATCCTTAGGAAACATGCCTTTATCATAAAAGATATTCAGAATTTCAGTCATCCAAGTGGTAACCGAAACATTCCCAGCTCTGAGCATTTCTGTAGTAATTTCATCTACCCCTGGGGATTTATGAAGTTTAAGTTTAGAAATAGCCAAAATAACTTCAGATTGTGTTATAGGGCCAACATTAAAGCCACCAATGCATCTATCATCAATGCAAACAATGTGAGTAGAACCAACCACATTGTTTAGAATATCACTGAAATGCTCAGCCCATCTAGCCATGACAGACCATGTTTATCCTGCAATCCTTGTATGACTGTCCGTTTTCTACCACATAAAACATTAACTCTCTGGTACAGCTCTCTGCTGTTGTGCTGCCTAACCGCTTCCTCCGCCTTGTCAGCCAAGCCAAAGATTCTTATCAGCAGCTAACTGATCCTTTACACATTTATTAAGCTCTCTGTAATGCTTTCTATTAGGACTAGTAGGGTATTATGGACATTCCTGCAGTTTCTTTCAGAAATAAGCTCAAGTGCCTTATCACTCAAATAATTCTGCCTCCTCTGCTGCTTTTTCCTAAAAGAGTACTATTAGTGTCCAAAAAAAGCCTGTTTAAAATGATCACATTCTTCAACTTCAGTAGTAAGCATACCATGACTATCATAATGACTAAGCAACCTATCATGGTAAGCGTTGGCTATAACCGTGTCTTTCAGAGCTTCAGTATTAAAAGTAAATGTTTTAACCCTAGCACAACACTTCTTAAATTTAAGTTGCAAGACACTTTTGACAAGATAATGGTCAGATCCAATTTCAGCTCCCCTATATCACCTGGTATTCCTAACAGAACTAGCCCATTTGCTGTTAATTAACATATAATCAATCATATTCTTATGCAGCCCATCAGGTGAAACACGGCTACTTATGTATGTCGTGGTGTTTGTAATAAGTGTTAGTTATTCTGAAACCATTGAGTTTACTTACCGGTAGGAGACGTTGCCCATTGCCATTGCAGCTACCAATACTAAAAGGGCCATCACTCCTCACCAAAGGTCAGAATTAGTACCAACTTTGGCATTGAAGTCACCTAGAACAAGGGTAATATCTCCTTTTTTGACAGAATGCAAAATATCCTGAAGTTGTCCATAAAACCTATCCTTCTCATCCTCAGTGCGGGCATAACAGCAGATAACATTCAAGTCTTTAATGCTTGTGTGAAATTTTGCTGTAAGAAACCTTTCATTGATGCACTCATATCGTAGAAGAGCATCACTAGCGTGTCTGCCGAGAAGCAGACCCACGCCTTGGTGATGCTTATTGTCATCCCTCCCTGTAAAGAGAAATTTAAAGTTATTTTTAAGTATCTCACCTTTACCTGTCCATTTGGTTCTTGTAAGCCTAGAATATCTAGGTTATAGCGCTGGAATTCCTGCGTGAGGACATCAAGAGAATAATCTCTTATGTAATATCCTCATGTTCCACATTCCTGCAGAGAGAAAATGATTAGTAGGTTTTTTAAAGAAATTAGGTTTATTGAGAGAGGGAATGCCGACAATATCAAACAGCCCCTAATCGCAGACATGGGGCAAAGACCCGTTCCCCCACCACTAAAAGCTGAAGCCATCTACACTGGAAGACTTGCTCTAATGTAGAATTTGACGATGCGTTGGGTTGTTTTACCTCTGAACGGCACTTTTTTTGCACACCATGGGCTAAATGGCCAGGTCACATGGACCCCGACGGCTCAGAGAAGGTTGGTGAAGGGGACCCACTGGAACAGCTGTTGGGAGACAGATGGTAGCCTCCCGTCAAGGCCATCCAGTGTGTTCTTTAACGTGCACAGGGTATGGCTCTCCAGCACACGAGGCCACGGCTTAACGTCCCATCCGACGGACTTTCCAATCCCATCGGTGTCCCCCCCTAGTGACGCGGGCAGGGCAGGGAATTTTGCGGATAAATCTCAACGCTGACCCAGCTGGGAAATTTGACGATGCCAATAGAAACAAAGAGTTCAGGTGCGTGCGATCTCTGTTCAGGATTATCCACCAGCTGATAAACATCCTGTGAATCTATTCACTTGGGGCTGTCAACCCCCAAACAGAAAACACAGCCGAAAATTTTCTCTCCATAGAAGCCCAGTAGTGCAGCAAATTCAAGATCCATAATCAAGCTGAGCCTAATATCAGTCCAGTAGGTTTATATGGTCAGCAACAGGACCCTGTGTGGTTGATCACTCCTCAGCAGGGTAGAAAAAAAAAAGTAGTCAATCCGAATTTCAGTTAATCATGTTATAAAAGCGATAAAACATGTCAAATTAAAAAAAATAGAGTTGTCCAAATCAGTAGGCCACACTAATCTGGCAGCCTCCACTTCCGTTACTTCCACAAGAGAGTATCTCTGTTGAAAGGTATTAACGGTGTACACCACGAGGCGGCGGGGTCAGACATTAGGTGCTATGCCTGGCCGGTTCCATGCATCATCACAGGGGATTGGTGCATAGCTCTCCTTCCAGTTACTACCTAGTTATATTATTGGCTGAAGCTAAATTACTTTGACGAGTGGCCCTAAATTTAGCTTTCCAGGCATCCCGTTCGCCGCTATATTTTGTATTTTACAGACGTCCAACTGTGAAAGGTGACGCTCATTCATTGGGACTAATATATCGAGTTCCCGTTAAATGTATCGAGCGTACTGTATTGACATACATTTAGTATCTACACAATCTCCAGAATATATTGAAGATAACCAGTGGATATCCACGGGTTATCTTAGATATCTTTCAGAGATTGTGTGGGTAGTTAATAATTAACAAATTACTCACAAAAGGAAACCGGAGTTAGTAGCTCCGTTTTAAATAATTTGGAATTATTTTAATACTGGTATACATAATGCAAAACCAACAGGGCCGAATTTCGACTTTCCGAGGTCCAAAGGTATGGCAAAAAAAAAAAGACCATAACCTACTAATTTGAAGCTCTAAAAATTCAAACTATATTATTCTAATTGTAGAGAAGATTAAAAATTAAAGCACGAAACTAATGGTCAAAATGTTACACCTGATTTGGTATACAATGATGACTGTGTAAAGCTAAGCTGAACAGATTAATTTCAATGTAATTAATATTTTGCTTTAAATTGTAAAACAAGCAATGCATATCTTTGAGATCCTAAGCTATAGCTTCCAAGTCCGGCTCTGAAAACCAACCACTATATATTTTAATTTTTAAGCGAATCCAATCCATCCTCTGGTGTGGGCAACACGTGTGAATAAAAATTAGTATTTGAAAGCTGCAAGTTGGATTGTATACCTTCCAGTGGTATTTTTCTGTACACATTAGGCTAAATGGGCAGGCCACAAGGAGCTTAGACTCTATTGGAAAGTGAATCCACTGAACAGCTTTAGACGTCTCTTGCCAAGGCCATTAAACACATAGGCCACTGCTAAGGTTCCCACCTTTTAAAACTATAACAGCGGGGGGGGGGGGGGAGACGCAAAAAACCCCCCTCAATTGTTTATTTATACGTAATTTTTATTAAATCAAGTTTTGAGAAGTTGAAAATTGGTTTGCAGCATCTATTCGTTCTCTTGAAGTCCACAAATTTTGATTTATTAATTTAAATTTTATAATTCTACTTTACGGACTCTACGTTTAGTTTATTTTGTTCATTAGTCACATATTTTTCATAATTGAAAATACTTTCCATACTGGCATTAGACTGATAACTCTATAGTGGTGATAGAGTGGTATGCATTGGTACTGCACACAAGCTGTGCTTCAACATGCAGGCTGCTTATTGGCGCTTGCAGCTAGAAAACTATTATAACAAAAGTCAGACCTAAAACGACAACTGTGGTCAAGTTTCTGTTGTCACATTCGTTTTAGTTTTTTTATACTAGAGAAAATACAGAACGTGGTCAAACACGGGATGGGCCATAACCCTTTTTTTTACATGAAAGAAACGGGGTTAGAAACGGTGTAGTCCAAAAAAAATAGTACCAAGCACTTACTTTCTTAACAATAAAAAGTATTTTATCTTTTGGACGAAAGTTTCAGGATAATACACATTTTACACCAGTGGTTAACAAAGGCAATCTCCACACAGTGTGGCCTTGAGATTGAGAACATCAACCACAAGTTTGGTGCAATAAAGGCTCTCCCTTACTGTTCTGTGGTATTGGCTGCCTATTGAAAATTATTCCATGCCACTTAGATCATCACTAACTCATTTCCATCTAATCTTCTAAAATTACCTGTATTCGCAAAGGGAAGGTAGGAGTTAGTGTTTCCATTTTTATGTAATTTCGCATCTTCTAAATGTAGTCATTAAAGTATGTGCTTCAATGTCTACAGGAATTATTTTGTTTCACTGTAATACAAACGTTAATAAAAAGAAAAACGATTTTACACCAGGATAACAATTAGTGCTACTCACCTCTTTCGTATTTTGTGCTTTGATGTATGCAAAATACACACTTTTGGCCTCCAGGAAGGGTTCAAATGTCAATCACTTCCTTCGATTGCTGATAATGCATATTAAAAATCGGCAGAATTCAGTTCACAATAACTTTAGTGGTTGGGTTTTACTTCTGAGTGGAATTTTTGCGCGCACTGGGCTTAATTGCCAGGTCACAAGGATCTCTAGGGCTCAGAGCCAGATGGTAGCCTCCCATCAGGCCATCTAGCATGTTCTTTAACGTGCACAGAGACTCACGCACGTTGGCCATGGCTTCCTATCCCATTAGATGGAATTTCTAAGCCAATCAGTGTCCCCTATTGACCAAGGGCAGATGTTTACGGAGATAAATCTGAAAGATGGCCCAGAGTAGACTCGAACCTGGGAAATGCAGATTACGAGCCTGACACGCTGAACTGAACAACATTTAGGCTACCAAAAGACCTAATTTACAGAAAATATACAGCCACTTTCCTAAAAATTATAAATACCAGATCTTTTGGAAAATAAATTTGCTATTTCCAACTGGATGCTGTTTCATTGTAATGCAGATTTTCTGCATCTCTGAACAACGGAATTAAGCGGTTGGCATTGTGTGCATAATGATCACATCAAATGTTTTTGGCTTTTTTTTTTCCGTATGTAGATACATTTTACTTTGCGATGTTTTAACAAATATTTTATTCTTTTCTGAATTACAGTATTGGAAACAAACTATAAACAAATATTCACAGCATTTTTGAAATTAAAAATAATCATATATTTTGTATTACAACACGTAGGTGTCAGAGTTACAAGTACACAAATTTTATTCCATATATCGTCAGGTAATACCAATATATTTTGTGAGCTTATTAAGCATAACATATGTTACTAAGAATATTAAATTTCATGGGGTGGGGATTAAAGTGTCATTAAAATATTAATGCTTTTTAAATGCAAATGAAATACTATCATAACACTTTGCATAAGACTGGATAGATACAATAAAATGGTACTTAATAGTTGAACTTAAAATTTGTGTTAAAGCAAATGAGAATGTGTTAAGTTTTTCCTAATTTTTTTTTGCTTTTAAATATTTGGCACACAAAATTTAAATTACTAAAAAAAAAAATCACATTAACCACCTAAAAGTAAGAGATATATAAAGCTAGCATAAAAAAAATATCTTGCAGTTATTTTTTGGGTCAATGTTCATTGTCAAATAACCAAACTGGGAGTAAGTTGGGGGGATGGGGATGGAGAGTTATATCACTACATGTAACACTCCCATCAGATTATATTACATACAGATATCAATAATTTTAAAAGACAAAAATATTCCATAATGAACAGAACTTTAAGTTGTTTTTATATAAGAGAAAAATCATGTAACAGATCAAATATATGATTTTCTAAATTACTTTTATTTCTTCGCTTTTTTCTTTCGATCATTTTGGAATGCATCGACTTCAAATAGCTTATAAAAGTTTACAAAGTCAGTGAGAGAATGAAAATGTGACAAATAGGAATATATAATAAATTCTATATCAACCTTCTATTTGTTTCAATATTCTACATTCTTAATTTCCACAATGAGAAATTACATACAGTTAATTTTATTTCCTTATTTGGTGGGAATATTTAATCATTTGTCATTCTTCATTAGCAGTGGCATAAACCAGTTTGCACAAGCACAGAAATGGAAGTTGCTACTATCCTCTATGTATCAAAAATATAAGAAACCAAAAACACATCCATTCTTTCTTTTGCAACTATTCTTTTACTAAATAAACACTTAACTTAGAAAAGTGTACTTTTGTTTTCTTTTCCTATTATGCTAATTGTCTTACAAGTCAAAACTGTCCAATTTGTTTTAATTTGTACTTAACGAAAATACAAGTAATTTCTATACTTTGTTAAAAGTATTAATGAAAATATATTTCTACTACTGATTGTTTCTTAAAAAATAAACACACACACATATATAGTATCTTTATATATCAACATAATGTGTGAAAATTCTTTTTTCCCTCTTTGTAACACTTTAGCAAAACAAGAAGGTTTGTTTTATATTAATGCTTAATACATTGAAATGCATAAAAACAGTTATCACTACACATCGTATTCATGATAGAATGTGCTAATTTGTTTTGAAAATTATTGTATTTATAACTTTTCCTAGCTTTTACTAATTTTTTTTGTGACAAATTATTTTCTTGAAGTTCATAAAATGTTACAGGCAATCCAATATACAGGTTTTTGTAAGAATACTTTTACATTCTTTCCTAAATTTTTATTCTAAAAAATAAAAAACAATAAATAAGTATATACATTTATTCCTATTAAATATCAAGATACTATTCTCTATATTCAACAATATTTCTACAATAAATTTCCAAACGTATAGACTATACATTAGTACTTTTGAGCTTTATTTTGGAGAGTAGACAAGTAGTATAATTACAGAAAATAATTTCTCAAGGAAAAAGGAGCATTTTTATATTGTAAAATTTGCAACATTTGCTGCTGCTTTTTTTTTATCTTCTTTTTGGTGTCTAACCATTAACATTCCTTCACCTTAAACACATAATTTGTGCAAAAGGTACCTTTAAAAGAGATGCAAATTGCCTGTATCTTCTTTAACTGCAGAAATGCATTTAACTTTCCTATTTGCAACTATGAGACTAGCATTTATAAAACAACTTCAGGACTGACTACACTGGATAGCATGATGAAATTCTGATTCATCATCATGACTCTCTGAATCAGTGGAACTAGAACTGCTATTCTCTGCTTCACGACTTCCAGACTGGGCCTGCAAAAGATAATTTTTTCAATAAGAATTAAATGCTATTCACCTATTAGTTTAATTTTAGTATTAACTATTATATGTATTCACTAAAAGAAACTTGAAATCCTGAAAGTAAAAAAATACTGAGAAATGACATTCAGTCTGATTTCAATGCAATCTTAGTTTATAATAAATCAAATATGTTTTAGCCTGCAAAGATTTTGGGCTTCAGTGGTCTAGAGCAGGGTTCTCAATGTGGGGTAGGCGGTAAAATTTTTTTTGGGTACACCATGAGAGCTCAAAAGTTGCTAGATCTAGTAACAAAGTCGCTAAGTTGGCATTATACTATAACTATAGTTTTATCTATTTATATAAGGGGTATGCCAGTTACATAAACATTTCCAGGGGGTAAGTGAAGCATAGAAGGTTGAGAACCACTGGTCTAGAGATTTGAAAAATTACTGATTATATTATGCTGATGATTTCACCCTTTTTGCAAATGATGTTAATGAGATGAACTCTTTCACTAATTAGAGCTGTTTGATGAGACTACTAGTACACTAGGTTTGGTGATAAACATACATAAAACTAAAGTAATGAAAACTGGTCAGACAGGTTGTTTCAGTTATTCTGAATTGTTGCACCTGTGAAATGGTTTCTCAATCTAATTATCTTGGAACTTTTGTAGCAGATATTGGTTGGGTTGTGTTACCTCTGAGCTTTTTTGCACATAATGTGCTAAATGACAGGTCACAAAGACCCTGAAGGCACAGAGAAGTTTGGGGACCCACTGGACAACTGTTGGGAGAGAGAGATGGTAGCCTTCTATCAAGGCCATCCAACATGTTCACAGAGTATGGCTTTCCCACACAGTGCCATGCCTTTACATCCCATTAAATGGGTAGTAACCTTCCCAAGCCCATCAGTGTCCCCTATTGAGCAAGGGAGTGTTTTGAAGAGATAAATCACAACACTGGCTCAGGCAGGACTCAAACCAAGAACTGTAGATTACGAGCCTGGAGTGCCACTAACTGAGCCATCAGATATTGATGATGGAAATTGTGAGATAAACAGAATGGGGATTGCTGCTAGGACTTTAAGAAACTATGGAGTATGAAAAAATAAGAACATATACCTAAAGACTAAAATTACACTATGCAATAGTATGGTCCTTTCTAAAGTTAGTTATGGTAGTGAAACAGACCCTTTGTAAACATAACAGGAAATTTGATGCCTTTGATTCTAGATGTTAAAGCAGTATCTTTGGCATTAGGTGATTTGTCCTTGTAAGTAATGAGATTAGACAAAGGAGTTAGCAATCTCCTTTGAGCAGCATATTGTGCAGAAAGTGATTGCATTCGTTCGGCCATGTTACTGTATACATAACTATAGATTGGCAAATATGGTTATGAACAGGTGTGTCTAAAGGCCTCAGAAAAAGGGAAAACCTAGGATATTATGGGCAAACAATGTCAAACAGAACCTCATTAGAGTTAGCCTATAGTGGTCAAATGCTGCAGCTGTAGCTCAGAAGATACGTTTGGAGAACTACACTGGCGGAAATTGAAAAAAGAACACCATTAACAATTGAAGTGTAATATATGAGATTTATTTAGTAGAAACAACTTGTTGAGAAAGGGCAGTGATCACACAAGTGAAGTGATTCAATGTTTATTTTTACCTTTCAATGAGTATTACATTTTACAGAAGACATATTTTAATAAGGTGTTGAACATCCTCGAGCAGCAATACAAGTTTCCAATCTGGCATGCAATCGGTCATACAAATGCTGGATATCATGCTGGGGGATACCATTCCATGCACTTTCAACTTGGACATGTAATTCAGTGATGGTCGTTGCCTGCTGCGGTCCGCAGAAGAGTCTTTGTCCGATCCAGTCCGACATGTTCGGTTGGAGACAATCCAGAGAGCATGCTGGTCAAGGTAGTTGGTGCACTGCCTAAAGAGCATCTTGAGTTGCCTGGGAGGAGCGTGGGTGGGCATTATCCTACTGGAATATCGCATTTGGGAATGCTCAAATATGGCACGACGACCGATTGTATGATGTTGCTGACGTATGTATTGATATACAGTGTACCCTATACAAACACCAGACATGTACAAGAGTGATAGCTAATTGCTTCCCAGACCATGATGCCCGGCATGGGCCCTGTGTCGCTGGCGGATGCACGATAGAAGCCACTCACCTTGTTGACTTTGGATGTGTAAATGACCATCAGACGGTCCTAAGCAGAATCGGCTTTCATCACTGAAGACCACAGACTGCCATTCTTCCCTCCAATGAACTCATTCTTAACACCACTGCAAACGTGCTCGATGATGACAGTGGTAACCATGCCCATAGTCCTGCTTCCAAAAGATGATTGCATATTCTTGTGGATACCCTTGGTACGACAGAGGAACGAATCTGTGACACCGTAGTCGCCCACTCTCACTGTCGCCTCCGAGATCCTCTCGTGTCCATAACTCTGTGGCCCGGAACCACATCTGTGAGTGTGCGAATGCTCTTCTGACCATCGATGCCACCATTGTACCACTGCTTATACCTCTCGTCCAATGCAGTGTGCAATTTGACAAAAAGACCAACCTGCTTCCTGAAGACCCAATATACGACCTTGCTCAAACTCCACTAACTGAACAAATGTTGTGCATCTGTGTTGTTCAGGCATGGTAGCTTCTTCAAAAACCACTGAACAACATGACACAAGATGAATAACTTCTTTCTTCATGCCAGTGTCTTTAAATATGCACTGTGTACATTTACATGTTGTCATCCTCAGTGACATTTCATCCAATGACTTTCAATCTTGGATCAGTTTCTGCTGCCCTTAACTATTAACATATTATATGATGACATCCCTAAAGTAATTCCTTCTGGGTGTTCTTTTTTCAATTTCTGCCAGTGTATATTGCACAGTCTGGTTGGACTTTCATAGGTGCTGGCTGGCTGGCTGGATGTACGAGTTAGGGAGGGAGCCAGTCTACGTGTTTATGTTTAGCCATAAGATTTTACATAAAGTGGTATATAAAAGGAGGCAGTTATCACTGAGGAGGAAAACTGTACTTGCACAAAATAAGGAATCTAATATGGAAACTGTAGTTGCACAAAATAAAGAATCTAATATAATCACTATATATGAAACAACTATTTGGTTTCAAAAGGTTAGTAATGCTACTGTTGATGTTACCAGTACAAGTTATATATTCTTGAAAATTACTGGGCATAATAAACTCTATATTACAGTTGTGATGGCATGCCCATTTTTCATTTAATAAGTCATTTTTTTTTCATGCAAAAATTAATTTTATTGCAAATTACCATATAATGTTCAATTAAACACTGGGGGAACAGCTGACAATATGAACTACAGTGAAATTGTCAGTATAATGAAATCAAGTGGGTGACCAAAATATATTCATTATATTGAAATGAAACAAAAAACAAGCTATGATGAAATATATACTACAAAATAATCATTATGATAGAAATTTACTGTGTATTAAGAGTTCACTCCTTAATGAAGTCAAATTTTTTTGTCTGTTCCAACAAACATTTCTGACAATTCTTAAATGACTTCAAAACTTCCCAACACATTGTCCAGATATCTTTCCAAGTCATTACAAAATAGTCAAGATTTTAGCTGCTAATAACAAAACTAATTAATGAACAAATATAACAATAACTTAAATTTAACAAATGAATGCATGGATTGGAAATGAACTTTTCATTGATGTTACTTGCAATGCAATACAATCAGAATCTCATTGATCTCAAAAGTTTGAAATTCTCCTTTTATGCTAGGAAAATATGATAAGTCTTTAAAACATCATGCCAGCATGTGTAGAGATCATCTATGTTGCACAGTGAAATCAAAAATACATGTCAGGTGATATACAATACCATGTGATTGGTTAGATATTTCCAGCATTTAAATTATTGCAGCATTTCCAGATGCTAAAATGTACATATTGTTTAAGGATTTTTTTTTTTACTTCATTACACTGGTCATATTTTTTGTATCAGGATAGATTTTATTTCATTAACTGATCTTTTTGTTATACTGGTATTCGTTAAAATGAAACATTTTTATGGAGAGATACAGTAAATTGGTCAGAGTCAAAAAAATTTTTTCTGATACAGAATATTTTGTCATTTTAGAGTTCATTATACTGACATTTCCCTTCACTTAGAAATGTTTCACAACTTGAAATACCTTCTTTCATACCTTACGTAAGATGCGACTTGCCATTACTCTATCTCAATGGATAGAGCAACTATATGCTGATATATTATTAAACATTTTGTTCAAGTGCTGTTTTGTCATTTCTTGTGTGTGAACTTTGAAATGTTTAATAATATACACATAGTTTATTGGATTATATATTTTCAATTATCATTTATTAATTAGAATTACCATTTATAGCAATTATCATTAATTCAAAAACAATAGAATTTGAAGGCAAATTCATCAAAAATCATATGCACACATAAGGAGCACAATTTAATACTGGCCATAACCATTTCAAACCCAGAGAGATTCTTTTTACCACTTTCATCCATCATTCTAAATGCTTTTTAGAATGATAGACGATGACTTTCCATCATTCTAAATGCTGGAAAGTATAATGTGTCTTTACTGGTTTATTTCACACCATACCATGCTGTAAACATCTATAGGAACCGAGGTAACCATTAGGTATTTTCTATAACCTACTTATCAGTATTTCCTACATCAGAAAATTAGGCTTATACAAATTGTATCATAAAAAATGAGAAAGAATTATGACTGATCAAAATTTTGCATAACTTGATTAATAAAAATGTGCATTTCTAAAAATTAGCCTATTAATTTGAAATAATCTTTATGTGAAATGTTTTATGGGAGAGTTTTGAAAGTCACATTAATTTAAACAGTAGTTTTAATATTCCTGGTAACAAAACAGCATAGACTTTACTGCATTTTTATCTATCCTTTCAATTATTAAACATTATCAGTAAAAAAACTACCTTATTGTGGCAATATGTTATTCAACTGTCATTTATCAATTAACTTTATTAATAAATATTTAGCGGAAAAAATTTATTGATTTATCAATGCCAAAAGAGCATCAGGTCATGCTGCGATTATAATCTATGTTTAGCTTTATTATTTATAGAAATTATAATTTATTAAAAAAAATATAGATCTTTAAAATCTATTCATCAAAAAACATATGCACATATGGCACAATTCAATAAATATACAAGGGTCACTCAAAGTGATGCCTCAATATTTTTTACAGATCAATATACATATTCTACAGCACTATTATTTGTATACAATATATAGATCTAGGAACATAATCCTAGTTTCTTTATGATCATGTCACACTCAACTGTCTTGCACTGTCTCAGAACAAGAGCCTGAATGTTTTCATTGTAGTGCACTTCTGAGAGTTCTGCATGTCCATCCTTTGCAGATGTCTGCTTGGCCCACCGACCTACTGTGCTGAGGTCAACAGCAACAATCCCATACGCATTCTGTAGTTTCTTGTGGATGTTTCTAACAGTCTCCTTCTCACACACCAATAATCCATTAACAGCACATTTCTTCAACCATTGTCCATGAGGGTTGCCATGCTTGATTAATGCTACAGTAGTACCATCTGTGAGAAGATGTAGTTATAATAAAAAGATGTGGGAAAGATGTACCTGCACATTACACAAGTGACAATGATGTAGAATAAATATTGATCTGCAAAAAAAAAAAAAAAAACTGGGGCCATTTGGAGTGACCCTTGCATCACACCTAGTTGTTTATCTTACCCTACGACGAGCACGTCGAAGATGCTGCATCAAGAACCAAAGCATATGATCATCAAAAGTTTCAGGACCATCTTGCTTCCTTTCTTCTTCCCTTTCCTTCATGTTGGAAATGATATGCTGAAAATTTTAATGTTCATTAAATTATCTACTATATTTTTGAAATAAAATTTTCTTATCAAATATATACTATACACTACTGTTTTTCAGTGCATAGTCTGCATCATGTTTTGTGGTGGTCTGTGGAACCTTAAGATTCCATTTACTACCAGACACTGAATATTCTTGACAACATAGGAAAAAAAAAATTCACCTTTTTTCAATATTCACTAAAACTAATTCAACATCACTGAATACTTTTGATTAAACTTCAAATGAAATTCCTTAATTGAAGCAGTATTAAATGAATAACCAGTATCATTACACACACAGGGTTGGCTAAAAGTCATGCCTATAAGAAAACTTGCTGATCATGAAACTGGGAAAGATGATTTGCTACAAAATGCTCACCAAGTTAGCTGAGTAGCATAAATGCAAAAATCATGCAATTTCATAATTTTTGAGTGGGTTTCCTTCAGAAAAGTATTGTAATTAAGATAAAAAAAAAACTGACATCTCTGCATACATATTTAAAAAAAAATAATCCAAAATGCCAAAAAAATACAATTTCTGTTCAGAAAAATTACAAATGTAATTGCTTCCCCCCAATCTTATTTCAGCATGATGTATAAGACAGATGAGTTTATTATTTCTGAGTGTTTGCACTCAATGGGCTAAATGGCCATGTCACAAGGGGTCGGAGAAGATTGAGGGGACCCACTGGGCAGCTGTTAGGGAACAGATGGTAGTCTCTTGTAAAGACCATTCAGCATGTTCTTTAACCTTTCCAGGGTCCATGTTTTTATATAAGGTGGCAGAATCTGAAATGAGCCCAAAGACTGCCATATCTGTTTTCAATTCCAACACATGAAACTTCAATTTTTTTAAAGATAGAAATATTAGATTTAAAATTTTTTAAATATATATATACTATGAAAACCCTTTAAGAAGTATTAAAAATCCTTTTGTTTATGATGAATTTTAATTAAAGTTCATAAAATATCCCTGCCATGCCTCCAGTCACCATATAGATAGCACAAATCGCGAAATTACAGTACTCTCTTTTCCTGCTGCTAAATTTTGGGTTAAGATTATGATCTGAACTATAGCCATTTACCTTTACCTTAAAAATTTGAAACACTTATGAAAATTAACCATCAAATTTAATTTTTTCTTTTTTCAGAGCAAGTTCAAAGCATTTACCAAGCATGTACATTACTCTTGGTTTTTATTTTACTCTCTCTTTCCTGCTTCAAATTTATTTCAATATTCCTATTTTTTTTTATCACTTACTGAATATATTACGATGTAGGAAATCGATATTTTTTTTGTAATTGTAACCATCAAAGTTTCCATGGCAAGCAGTTAAAAGTGATTTTAGTTATGGAATCATTTCTGTTACCAGAACATATGATTATTACTGAGTGTTTTTATATTTTGAAAGTTGCTTTTTAATACTATATTTTTCATTTATGTAACATGTAAATATTGTTAAAATTTACAGCTATTATATATATTTTTAAGTCTGAAATGACTGCATCATTGAAATTCACTGATGAAGAGCTCAGCAAAGTTCACCCAGATAATCAAGATTTTTTTTTTTGCGATAGAAAAAACTTGAGTTTAAATGAGACTTTTAAACTTTTTGAATAAATTGCACAGCAAACCAATTGAAGTGGCGCAGCCTTGCTTGAAGTTGGGTTGTTTTACCTCTGAGCGGCACTTTTTTGCACACCATGGGCTAAATGGCCAGGTCACATGGACCCCGAATGCTCAGAGAAGGTTGGGGGAGTGGACCCACTGGAACAGCTGTTGGGAGACAGATGGTAGCCTCCCAACAGCTGTTGGTCAAGGCCATCCAGCGTGTTCTTTAACGTGCACAGGGTATGGCTCTCCTGCACACGGGGCCACAGCTTAATGTCCCATCCGACGGACGGCGGCCTTTCCAAGCCCATCGGTGTCCCCTACTGACTGTGGGCAGGGTGGGGAATTTTGCGGAGATAAATCTCAACGCTGACCCAGCTGGGACTCGAACCTGGGAACTACAGATTACGAGCCTGGCGCGCTACCGACTGAGCCAGCCCCGCCCCCTTGCTTGAAGAGTACGAAACTAGTTCTGATTGAAAAAACTGCAATGAAAAATAGGTTTCGTGAAAACCAACATCTATATTATTTATAGATGATATATATATTTTTTTCTCTAATCCTAACAACAGGCTGTGTTCAAAAACAATCCTTGGTTGAGTGTTGGTCCAAATGCCTAGAAACAGGTTCAAACTATTGCTGCAAAGTTTGCACTTGAGTGATAACAGCATTGTGAGGACATGCAAAGGTGAACCTGACTAAATAAAGAATCCTGAACAAAAAAAAAGGTGATCCTCTAGCTAAATTAGGTCATGTTCCCTGATATTATTGATAAATTTAAACAATTTATATTCCAAATAGGGAACTAAGTGTTAACGAGGGAATAATTGCCTATAAAGGCAGAATTTATTTCAGAGTATATAATCCTCAAAATCCAGAGAGATCTGGCATAAAACTTTGTCTTATATGATAGTCTATGCCTGGAATGTAATAGTGTATACTGGCAAAAGAACTGTTCAGCCTCACGATAGCCTCAACATAGGCCATGCTGTCACTGTAAAGCTGATTGACAATTTGCTACACCAAGGCTATCATTTATATATAGATCTCTGGTATTCCTCTAGCATTGTACCAAGAACTATATGAATGAAAAAAAAAACATAACAAATACTGTAAAACACTGTACTGTAATGCCAAATAAAGTGATCTAAGTATAATTTAGGAGAGAAGTTGGGGAAAGAGAGATGTAATTTCATTCAAAAAAGGTTACCTTTTAATTATAAAGTGGTATAAGGGAAAGATTTTGGCCTTAAATAGTCTGGAGATAAGAAAATTTGTGATTTAGATTTTCTGATAGGTTGGGTTGTTTTATCTCTGAGTGGCACCTTTTTGCAAACCATGGGTTAAATGGCCAGGTCACAAGGACTTCGAAGGCTCAGAGAAGGTTGGGGGAGGGGACCCACTGGAACAGCTTTTATGAGACAGATGGTAGCCTCCCGTCAAGGCCATCCAATGTGTTCTTTAATGCGCACAGGGTATGGCTCTTCCGCACACAGGACCATGGCTAAACGTCCCATCCGACGGACATATGGCGGAGATTTGCTGATGATTTAGCCCTTCTGGCAAATACAGTTGATGAGATGAACTCTGTCATTCAAGCTGTTGATGAGACTGGTAGTAGAGTAGGTTTGGTTATAAACAGAGAGAAAACTAAAGTGATGAAAATTGGTCAGGCAGGCTGTGATTCAGTTAATCTGAATGGTTGCAGTCTTGAGCAGGTGTCACAGTTTAATTATCTTGGGAGCTATGTAACAGATACTGGTGATGTGCGGCATGAGATTAACAGATGAATAGGGATTGCTGCTGGGACTTTTAAGAATCTATGGAGAATGTGGAGAAATAAGTGTATACAACTAAAGGCTAAAATTAGACTGTATAATAGTTTGGTTCTTTTTAGGGTTAGTTATGGTAGTGAAACTTGGACGTTATGTAAACAAGATAACAGGAAACTAGATGCTTTTGATTCCAGATGCTTACACAGTATCTTGGGCATTAGGTGGTTCAACTTTGTAACTAAGGATGAGGTTAGGCAAAGGGGTAGGCAACCTCCTTTAAGCAGCATATTGTGCAGAGAGAGACTCCGTTGGTTTGGCCATGTTGCCTGTATGAATAATTATAGATTAGTGAATAGAGGTTTGAAGAGTGTGTCTAAAGGCCTCAGAAAGAGGGGGAGACCTAGGATGCGGTGGGCAGACAATGTCAAACAGGACCTTGTTAGAAATAGTGTGCAGTGGCCAGATGCAACAGATATAGCTCAGGACAGATGCTTGGAGAACTAAATTGCATGGTCTGTTTGGACCTCCATAGCCCATGGCTGCTTGAGGATGATGATGGCATGATAAAAGAGATGCTTTCACTCTCTCTATCTTTCATAATACTGAAATGTCAGAAGTCCAGCAAAGAAGAGAAAAGAAAGTGGAGGCACTCAGACTATTTTGAAGCCCAAGTGTGTCATTGATTATAACACTCATATCAGAGGTGTGGAATGCGCAAGTCCAGTTACTTCAATATTACCCAATAAAATGGTGAAAAAAGTTATTTTTGCATGTAGTAAACATGGATTGTTTTTTGGATTGTTTTACCTCTGAGCGGCACTTTTTTGCACACCATGGGCTAAATGGCCAGGTCACAAGGACCCCGAAGGCTCAGAGAAGGTTGGGGGAGGGGACCCACTGGAACAGCTGTTGGGAGACAGATGGTAGCCTCCCGTCAAGGCCATCCTGCGTGTTCTTTAACGTGCACAGGGTATGGCTCTCCCGCACACGGGGCCATGGCTTAACTGAAAAGGCCGCCGTCTGTTGGATGGGACATCCAACAGACGGCGGCCTTTTCAAGCCCATTGGTGTCCCCTACTGACCGTGGGCAGGGCGGGGAAATTTTGTGGAGATAAATCTCAACGCTGACCCAGCTGGGACTCAAACCTGGGAACTACAGATTACGAGCCTGGTGCGCTACTGAATGAGCCACCCCCGCCCCGTAGTAAACATGGCTGTTTTAAATGCCTACATTTCATTTAGGAAAAGTAACCCAATAGTAAGCCATTACCAGTACATGATTACCCTTGTGAATCAGTTGATTGAAGATGGTACATATCTCTATAACCAAAGCATGTACCAAGCACTATACCTTCAATAATGTTGCTAACAGGATGCAAATTTTTCAGGAATTCCAAAACAGCACCAAAAGAATCAATCCTTTGGAAAACGTATTGTGTGTTCAAGATCAGGGCATAGAAACATTATATGAGTGTAAATAGTGTGAGGTTCACTTATGCAATGGAACATACTTCAGTTATACTGATAAAAAATTACGAATAAGAATAGCATTGCTGTTCAAGGTAAAATGAAATATTTTATTACTTTGAATAAAATATTCTTTTTATTAAAAACTAATAAAACAATTTTAGGCTGTAGATTTTTCAGAATTAGGTCTTAATTGCCATACATCTTATTTATATTGATCAGTTATTTTTTTTAAAAAAAATTCTCAATTGAATTGTTCATTTGATTTAGTGCAGTTCACAAAATGCCTCAACTTTTGTCATCCCGTGGCCAAGTGGTTAGCACGCTTGGCTACTGATCTAAGGGACCTGGGTTCGAGCCCCGGATGTAGGCTATGGATGTGTGTGTCGTTTTTCTGCTGAGGTCCTGCCATCCTCTCAGATCTCCTACTGTGGCATATAAACTGACAGACTCCTGTCAGACCTCTGTGGCAAGCAGCTGCTTGAGGGGGTATTTATTTTTTTATTTTTTTTTAGTACAGAGAAAATTTGAAAAAAGTAATTTTCTTATTTCAAGTAAAAATTAATTTTTCTGTTATTCAAAAATCATATGCATCATATTATATGCATTATAATTATTTCTGTCATTTAGAATTTTTTAAAATAAAATTTTATTTAAAAATCTTATTTTTTAGCATTGCCAGATGCATTTTTTTACTACATACAGAATAAGTAATAAAAATAATACATTTTAATATAATATTACAGAATAAGTCTGTATTAATGAGAACCACTGCTAAATACAAAAGAAAAAAATCTTCATGCAGCTATTGGCTACGATGGTCCTACCAGACTGTATAATTTTCCTCTCCAGACAAGTCCATTCTGAGCTACAGTTGGCCACCGTAGGCCAATTCTAGCAAGGTCCTGTTTGGCATTGTCTGCCCATCGCATCCTAGGTCTCCTTTTCCTGAAGCCTTTAGGCACACTCTTCATGATCCTGTTTGCCAATCTACAGCTATGCTTACAGGCAACATGGCCAAACCAACAGTCTCTGCACAAAATGTTGCTCAAAGGAGGTTGATGACTCCTTCTAATCTCATTATTATTTACAAAGCCAAATCACCTAATGCCCAAAATGCTGCACAAGCATCTAGAATAAGAGGCATAAAGTTTCTTGTTATCCTGCTTACAAAGGGTTCATGTTTCATTACCATAACTAACCTTAGAAAGAATCAAACTATTATACAGCCTAATTTTAAGTCTTTAGGTGAACATGCCTATTTTCCCCCACTCTCCATATATTCTTAAAAGCCCTGCAGCAATCCCTATTTTTCTATTTATCTCATACTGCACATCACCAGTATCTGTTACCTAGCTCCCAAGATAATTAAACTGAGACATCTTCTGAAGAGTGCAAGCCATTCAGATTAACTGAACCACAGCTTGTCTGACCAATTTTCATCACTTTAGTTTTTTCTCTGTTTATCACCAAACTTACTCTATTACCATTCTTATGAACAGCCCTAATGAAAGAATTCATCTCATCAACATCATTAGTCAACAGGACCAAATCATCTGCATAATCGAAATCAGAAATTTTGAAATCTCTAGACCATTTAAGGCCAAAATCTTTCCCTTGCAAGGAATTTTGCATAACATAATCAATAACTAAAGGGGAAAGGAGACAAAAAACAAGTGCAACTCCACTAGCAATGCTAAACCAATCGCCAGAAGCGTCACCAACTTTCACACACAAGTCAGTTTTATTATAGAGAGTTTTCATTAGGCTAAGGTGTCAGGTATTCCATGCAATCTAACAATCAACCAAAAATTATGTCAATCAACAGAGTCAAAAGCCTTTTTTGAAATCTATGAAGCTAGTAACCACAGGTTTGAGTAAACATTTCTCAAGAATCTGCCTAAGTGAAAATATTTGATCAATACATCTCCTACCACTTCTAAATCCACATTGTTCATCATGAAGTTGTCCATCAACAAATTTTTTGATTCTATTAAACATAATCATGCAAAGAACTTTACCTGGAATTATCATATGATAATTTCCCTATAATTATCACATGAACTAAAATCACCTTTTAAATAAAACTAGGGATAATAATAGCTCTAGTAAAATCCATAGGAACACCTTTATCATAAAAAATATTCAAAATTTCAGTGAGCCATGTGATAACACAAACGTTCACAACTCTAAGCATTTCAGTGGTGATTTATGCAGTTTTAATTTAGAGATAGCCAAAGTGACTTCGGAATGTGATAGAGTGCCATCATTAAAGCCAGTAATGCATCTCTCCTCATTACAACGAGAGTAGAAATAATCACATTATTTAGAACACCTTGTGAAATGCTCAGCCCACCTAGCCATCACAGAATCCTCACCTTTAACCACCTTACCATGTTTACCTCTCAATCCTTGTGTACTTGTCAGTTTCTTCCCACATGACATTAACTATCTGGTACAAACCCCTGCTGTTGTGCTGTCTAATGGCTTTGCCCACTTTGTCAGCCAAACTATCAAGCCAAAGATTCTTATCAGCTGTTAACTGATTCTTTACTCATTTATTAAGTTCACTGTAATGCCATCTGTTAGGACTAGTAAGGCGTTGATTCACATTAATCCTGCACTTCCTTCTTTCGAAAATAACTTCCATAGACTTGTCACTCAAATAAAATTGTTTCCTCTGTTCCCTTTTACCCAAAAGAGTACTCTTGGTTTCAAGAAAAGCCTGTTTAAACTGACCCCATTCTTACTTCAGCAGTAAGCAAAGCACAATTGTCATAATGACTAGCAGCATATCATGGTATGCTTTGGCTATACCTGGATCTTTCAAACTTTCAATGCTAAAGTCAATTCTATTAACCTTAGTACAACATTTCTTAAACTTCACTTGCAAGACACTGTTGACAAGGTAATGGTCAGATCCAATTCTGGTTCCCCTGTATGATCTGGTATTCCTAACTGCACTAGCCCATTTGTTGTTAATTAAAGTATAATCTATCATATTCCTGCACAACCCATCAGGTGAAACCCATGTGTATTTATAGATGTCCCAGTGTTTGTAGTATGTTAGTTATTAAGTTACTTACCTGTAGGATATGTTCTCCATTGCCATTGGAACTACCAATGCCAAAAGGACCTAAAACTACTGCCCAAAGGTCAGAGTCAGTACAAACTTCAGCACTGAAGTCACCTAGCACAAGAAAAATATCTCCTTTCTTCACATAATTAAAAATATCCTGAAGCTGTCTGTAAAACGTTTCCTTCTCATTCTCATCAGGGTCCTCTGTGAGGGGAATAACAGATGACATTCAAGTCTTTAATTTTTGTTTTAAATTTTGCTGTAAGAAATTTTTTTATTAATACAGTCATATCCTAGAAGAGCATCACTGGTATGTCTACTGAGAAGCAAACCTACACCTTGGAGATACTTTCCATCCTTCCTCCTTGAAAAAGAAATTTAAAGTTATTTTAGGAGTCTCACCTTTACCTCTCCATCTGGTCTCTTGCAAGCCTAGAATATCTGGGTTATAATGCTGGAATTCCTATGTGAGGACATCAAGAGAATAATCTCTATGTAATGTCTTCATGTTACATGTATCTGCACAGAGAAAATAATTAGGATTTTTAAAGAAACTAGGTAAACCCTTCCAATGTCCACATCATCTGTATATATTCATAGTTTTTAGTACAATAAAAAAAAATCTTTTTAAAATGAGAATTGTCTTTGTATTTTTTATATATATCTTATAAAAATATACAATTCAGGCTTGAAAAATATTGTTTTTTAATTTGATGCATATTTTATTAAACTACAATATAAATAATTTGGTAATGCCAGCTGATTGTCATTTCTTAGAAGCACTAAATGGTATTGCCGATTTGCTTGTTAACATTCCTATTTGCTGAAACAACCTTCTGATTTAAGCTCACGTTTGATTTGAGCTATTATCAACAAATTTTTCCTTAAATTTTTGAAAATCTAAAAACAAAAAAAAACAACAAAAAAAAAAACTGCTATTTTTAAAAACGGAAGATTTTGGAAGTAATTACAAAGTATGTACCACTATTTTTCCCCCCACACTCTATGCACGTTTCCCACTTTTAAAATCAAAACTGGAAGTAGAAACATTCTTCTTAGAAATTCTGGGTACAGCTGCATTAAATTACTTTATGGCTCACTGAGGCAAACAAGGAGCAGATGTTTGATACATGCTAACTCCATTCCATGTGCTATAAGTGGCTCTCATATTGTTTAGTTTTGGTCCAACATATTGGATACTGTTTGTAAAGTTAGTATTTACTTTTTTATATTTAAATCTTAGTTTTCATTTCAGTAGATTTATTTTCATAAATTAGTGATCTTTTGGCTGATTGATAAGTATTAATTTTTCCTAGTTATGCTATATCGTATGGCTGGCCTACAACTTGTTGCTGTGGTTATTTTAATATTGTATTAGGCTATATGTAAATTTTTATTTTATTATTTATTATTTTCCAGTAAAACTTTGATCTTGTATCATTTTCTGAAAATAAATGAGGTCTTGAATATGGAAGCAAATTAATTACTGTAAGTTAGTGATCTTTCGGTCGACTGATTTATTGATCTTCCTGAGTTATGCTACGTCAGAGGACAGCTTAAAAGCTGTTGCAGACATTTTATTATCCCATTAGGTTATATGCAATTTTTCTTTTTTTTGTTTTTAGTAAAAGAGCTTTCAGCTTGTACCATTTTCTGAAAATTAATGCCTTGGACACAAAAGCAAAATAGACTTCCTTGTTATAGAAATCAGTCATCACATGGGAGGGCAATTTTGGGAAGGCTTCCCAGAGTTTTTATGCTTACATTGAATGATTTTAAAGCCCCCCCCCCCTCAGTACCTTGCTGTGCCACACAGATGATATAACGCTGTTTTCTTTTTGCTTTGGTGCACAAACCTTTCTGCACTTAGCCAAGATTGCCAAACTTCACACCCAAAGAAAAAATTCATAATATTTAGTACAAAAAGAAGCCAAGAAAGTTTTTTTTTTCTATTTCATAACCAGTTCATAAAATCTCATGAACATGAGAAGTCCAAGTCACTTTGCATAACACTGACTATGTTCAAAATATATGATAGTGAAAAGAATCATTATAAATAAATAAATAAATAAATAAATAAATAAATAAATAAATAAATAAATAAATAAATAAATAAATAAATACCCACTCAAGCAGCTGCTTGCCACAGAGGTCTTTGCAAAGATGCATTTTTTTACTACATGACTCAAAAAAAAGTCCTATTAAAATAAAACTTGTATTTTTTGTTAAATATTTCATTTTAAAAAATCCAGAATTAAATGCTGATTAATTTGGCATGTAAATGCCATAATTCCTTTCATTAGTTATCTGGAAAAAAACTTCTAAAGTTAATTTTTTTTTGGCTTTGAGGGATTTGGTTTGTTTGGTTTGTTTTACCTCTGAGCAGCACTTTTTTGCACACCATGGGCTAAATGGCCAGGTCACAAGGACCCCGAAGGCTCAGAGAAGGTTGGGGGAGGGGGCCCACTGGAACAGCTGTTGGGAGACAGATGGTAGCCTCCCATCAAGGCCAGCCAGCATGTTCTTTAACGTGCACAGGTATGGCTCTCCTGCACACGGGGCCACAGCTTAGCATCCCATCCAACAGAAGGCGGCCTTTCCAAGCCCATCGGTGTCCCCTATTGACCGTCGGCAGGGCGGGGAATTTTGCGGAGATAAATCTCAATGCTGACCCAGCTGGGACTCGAATCTGGGAACTATAGATTACGAGCCTGGTGCGCTACCTACTGAGCCACTCCCGCCCCTGGCTTTGAGGGAGAAAATAGCTTGGCCTCTGGATGGAAACCAGTTTTTCAGCCTGGACACTGGGGTTGAGAGAAGTACTGCCAACAATATCAAACAGCCCCCTGGTCGTGGGAGTGAGGCCCCCATCACTAAAGGCTGAAGCCAACAATACTGGCAGGAACTTCAGGCAGCATCTTTTCAAGTGGACCTTTTCAAGAGCCACATTATTCCAGTTTAGGATTGGCAATGCCCAACTAGCTAAGTGAGTGCAAAATATAACGTAATAAAAAGTTCACAACTACTTCCAAATCAAGAAATAAAAAAAATATGCTAGAAGTTTTCCATAGATGAAAAATATTACCAAATCAATGCACAATATCCTTAAAAATACAATATCGCATTACCCATTAATATAACACACACAAAGATCTAACAATAAATGATAGAGACAAGAGACCACCAACAGGTTGGGTTTACGAAATAATTATTCCAGATCCACTGCAGGTTTTACAGGGAAAAAATAAATGTATCAGTAAAGCTTATAGACAATTCAATTCCAAAATGCAAGAACACTATAATGACATCAGAAAAGGAATTCAAAACACTGCCCTTGGGCAGACTGTAACATATTAGAAATACATAAAATTGACTTTAAGTCAAGAGCAGCACCAAAAACAAAATTTCAATTATTATATGCCGAAAAACTTTTAATCCATAAAAACTGTAATCAAATATGCAACATGGACATTCGACCCCTACCTGCAGTGTGGAATCTCCTGATGTATCATTTGTTGTGTGCAGGCAGTACCATGTCAGACTATATGACTGTCGTGCCCATGTTTGTTTTAAAATGTGGACACGACTGTTGGCGCAGAAGGCCTCAGACACCATTATTTTGACCACCAGTGCCATTTTACTTTGCATCCATTTTGGTGTCCAGCTTGACCGGAAAAGAATACTGTCGCCAGCATGGACCCATACAACGTGGTCTGGTGCTCCCCAGATGGCAGGTAATGTACGTGCCTTGTTGCAGTAAACAACCCATGCCGGATGGGTTGAAGATTCACACCTCAGCCTGCACGAGCCAATGAGGAACAGCCACGCATGGACGTGGGTAACCTCTACCAGTGGGCCGAAAAAGGAATAAAACTGAAAAGGACTCTGGCCACTGAACTGAAGGGAAGAAGATGTGTGTCAGTTGTCTCTGGAGAGGACAAAAAGCAGTTTTAGATAAGACCGCTTATGTGAAGCACAGTAAGCATGTCAAGCATCTAACTACCTGTAGCATATGAGGTCTGAGCAATGGTTGGCCAACGGTGATGCCATCTCTTGGGATCCGTCTGCACAGAATGAGGTAAGGGTCAAAGTTCACTCTGGTCTGGTAATACTTTTTCCATGTAAGGTCATGTCGCCTATCATTGTCGTGCTGTTCTCTGATGGGATTAAGAGACTATTTAGTGTCTATTCTCCCTTCGAGCATTAGCTCGGACTGATTAACTTGAAATTGGCTTATCGCCGCCACTCTACATTTCTCTAAATGAAAAGAGGCCACTGTTAAAAAAAAGATTTAATGTTTAAAATGTGTAACTCCCTTAGAAATTACCTGTTGAATAAATGCTGTTATTTGTTATGTGATTTATCTCGATGCTTTATGATTATTGATATATGTGTGAAGTTAATAGTGATGTTAGAACCTGTCTCAGTTTGACAGTAATAAAAATATATGACCACTAGTACGAGCAGCCCCTTAAAAATACAAATGGTTGGTTACTACTAAAAATGTATGGCCAGCTATGACATGACACGATGTAAAAGTGAGATGGTATAAAGGCACATGACACTGACACTTAAAAGCCAAGCTTTGAAGATGCCAAGCAACTGAGTATTGGCGAAATGCATTGCTCCTTTGAGATACCATGGAGCCTGCACAGTTTTTAACATTTTGATGTTAAAATGCATAATACATTAATGTTTTTAAAAGTTTTAGAATAGTTCACATAAGTCTGAGTGTGGTGCATCATGGTGATAGTATATGCCAGTGTAAGCAGAGAGAAGTAATAATTCACACTAGCAGAGGAAGGACTGTAAAATCTATCAACAATTTACAAAATTAGCCAAAATATCTACTAATACCATTACTAATAGCAAGAAAGATCTCTAAAAATCAAACCCACTTATGCGAACTTTACATCAACTACTTCTACCTTCGAACATCAAGTTGTGCTTTCTAAATGGACTGGTAAGCTTGGAAAACAGAATTATCGTTAACATTGAACATCATACAGCGGACTTCTACATCCAGCAAAAGTTGAACTCCAATGCCGCTGTACCAGCCAACTATTTCTGGTAACTACTCAAAGGACAACAATGAGAGTTAATGATAATCTGAGTAAGAGCCATGTAAGAAAAGATGAAATGTAATGATTCTGGCCATAGGGCTTATCAGCATAGCATCATCACCAACTGTTGTCAAAGCACACCTCATTCTTTTGAATGAATGTTTTAATGAACTTTTAAATTATGTAACAGCTTAAATTGTGAATTAAATTAATAGCTAAGTGAGGTACGTGTGATGGCCTTTGATGAAGATTATTCACCAGCTGATATAAAGTATCCCGTGCCTCTGTTCACTTAGGGCTGACAACCCACAAGCAAACAGAAAACACAATGGCAAATTCTCCCTCAAAAGAAGCCTACAGTGCAGTATATCACAGATCCATAATAAAGTTCAAAGCTGTAAACCAGTCGTCTAATAGGTATAAAAATACAAATACTAAAATTTTTATTTTTTATTGGATTCACACATATTTTATGGGCTTGATTAAATGCTATTTACCAGCTGTAGTTCACCTATCACTGGTCTACGTGTAGACTTCTTGAAACTGGAGATGAATAGACACTGCCACTGTGTCTTGTGTAAAGGGAAATCATTGCAAGAACCTTTTCATGAGACCCTGTTTTAAAGTGGGTCACTAAGTTTGATCCTGTCCCTTACTGTGTAATTTTTTAATCTCTATCACTTCAACATCATCTAGATGGGAGATTCATATTAAATGGTTGCATTTGCATCATATATTAATCTCCTCCAGCATAAGCTATCAGATATCACTCTTTGTATATCTCTCAAATATAATAATTTCTTTACTCTGAAAATATAGTATTTTTTGTTTGTTCCTTAACTTTGGTATAAAGTTTGTCAATTTATTAGTAGACTTTATTTATAGCTGGTGTCGGTTGTTTTACCTCTGAGTGGCACATTTTTGCCCACATTGAGTTAAATGGCTAAGTCACAAGAACCCCAAAGGGCTCAGAAAAGTTTCGGGAAGGGAACCCACCAGACAGCAGCGAGCCTCCTGTTAAGGCCATTTAGAGTGTTCTTTAATACAATAGATTAGTACAGGATATACAGGGTGGTTATAATTAAACTGACATTACTCAGAATGATGTAGAGAAGGATCTACTCGACTGATCACAGCAAAAAGTGGTGGATACCTTAATAAGAACATTGGGTAGAGAATTTGGGAATAAAAAAAAATCAGTGTTAGTGCCACCAGGTGGCATGGGTGCACTAAAATAAAGAAAATACCAATTGAACAAACAACCTTTGTTTTACAAATCAAGATTCTCAATATGTGAACCATTCATATGCAAAATGTGCTGGAAACATAATACGGCATGGTTTACAGTTGCTTGAAACATGTCTCGGGGGAACGGCTGCAGCATGCTGTGTTATTCTTGTCTTCAGTTCAGCAAGCAATTCAATGTTGCCTTGGTAAACTCAGCTTTTCAAATAACCCCATAACCAAAAATCGCATGGGTTTAGGTCAGGGGAAACGTGGTGGCAAAGTATTGGAAAACATTTGAGATATTATTCTGACCTCACCAAATGTGGTACACAACAATTGTGTTGCCACAATATCATACAGGATGAGGTGGCACCCCATCCTGTATGAAGGTTACGAGTTCAAACAATTTCTTGCAAAGCCGGAACAATCTTGCAGCGGAGAAGATCTCTGAATGTGGTCCATTCACTGATCAATGCACGGGGCATTGAAGCATGATCTCCTCAATGAAAAATGGTCCGATAATAAAGTTTGTGGTAAATTCGCACAATACAGTTACATAGTCGGAGTGTAGGGGCACATCATGTGTATGTGTAGGTCCCCATATTTGGCAGTTATGTGTATTCATTGCTCCATGTAGGGAAAAATGTGCCTAATCGGTCCATAAGACTTTTGAAGGCCACGTCATCGAGCTGCATCCTCACCAGAAATCGCAAAGCGAAGTTGGTGCACTGTTCATGGTCACCTGGTTGCAAGCTGCTGCACCCTATGAATTTTATAAGGATGCCATTTCAAGATGGACCTATAATTTTACAGACAGTTGACCACAGAAGTTGCAGTTGCCGGGACACCTGTCTCGCACTAACTATGGGTAGCTCCATTTGCGACTGGATTTATGCAACTGTAAGTGTGACGTTTTCCACATTGCATTCTGCAACAGGATGCCATTTTCTACCTGAAGCTATACCCAATTCACCCATTTCTTCAAATTTCTGTATCATATTTTTCAGCCCATTTAGCAACAAAGGTCTTTTCCTTACAGCTTTCAGATGATATTCACATAATGCAGCAGCATTACTGCCGTTTTGGTAAAAGAGTTTCACTAGCAAAGCTTGGTCCTTCTTGCAGATACCCATGGTTCCTTCTAATGATTACAGAGAATATGTCACATTTTATAGTGTGTCTCATGTGTGATTGGCTGCATTGTCATGAGAAATTAGCATGCTCTACCACACTTTTAGCGCACCCATGCCACCTGGTGGCACTAATACTACCTAATTTTTTTTATTTTCAAATTTTCTTCTGCATATTCTTATTAAGTATCTACCACTTTTTGCTGTGATCCATTGAATAGATCCTTCTCTACATTGCTCTAAGTAATGTCAGTTTAATTATAACCACCCTATATATTTTATGTACATGAAAACCATACGATTTTCTTGTACATGGAGCTACAGTTCAACTTCCCATCTGACAGATGATCTTTCCAAGCCTATTGGTGTTCCCATTCTGAATGACAGAAGGGTTAGGATTTAGCAGAGATAATTCTCAACACTGGCACATGTGGGACTCAAACCTTATAATCGCAGGTTACAAGCTCGGCATGCTACTGGAGCCCAACTGAGATAACCATCACCCCTTGTAACTGCTTTGACATTAGAAATAAAAAAAAGCTTGAATTTCTATATTATAGAATTAAAAAGTAAACTTACATTTCTCAAGCCTGATAAATCTGGCAAATCTTCACATGAAGGGACCCATATTTTGATATCATCATCAAGACCACTTGTGGCAAGAACTGGAAGATTAGGGTTGGGCTCTAAACAATTAACCTGCAAGAAAAGTTACGCACTTTAATAATATATTAAACTGTCATGCAATGGAAAGAAATAAGTTTTATACAGCATAGCTGGTCAAATCTAAAAAATATAAAAAAATAATAAAAATTTATTCACGAATAAGCTGTGGTAAAGATTTAAAACATTAAACAACGCGGTTTCAGGGAGCAAGCCTCAAAGGTGAGAGAGTGCTTTACACATTATAACCCAGTTATAGGTTTTAACTTAAGATTACCCATACTTCTATATTACTTATCTACGTGGCTCTTTTCACATAAGAGCGACTAGAAAGCTACTATATAGAATAAGACATATTTACCATTTCGCTGGTACAATTGCACTTTGCAACATTTGCAAGAGATCGTTAGGTATGCTACCAGTCCAGTTTGGTGAAGTATTCATACAGTTGCTATTAAGCTGGTATATTTGCTGCGAGATGGTCTTGGCTCTTTTGTCCGTTCTTGCTATTTTCTTCTGTACTAGTTCTTATTGCAGCAGTTTGATGTTATTGTTGATAAAGTCCACAGCTATTGCTTGTTATAGCCAACTGTTGATTCAATATGCTTACTGGGCATAGCAATCGGTTGTTTCGTTGCCATTAGCACATCTCCAAGATTTGAGTAGATCTTAATTTTGCTCACTTTAAACACCACCACTTCAATGTTAAAACTTTAAAACATGTTTTTTACGAAAACATTTAAAAAACCTCGTGAACCCCTCAGGTTCTTGGTACTCCCTGCGACGCGTTTCGCCACGGTCTCGTCTATACGTGGCTTCCTCAGGCAGGAGTATTGGTAGAGATGTGTAGTATTTATAGCCCGCCTCACTCTAATCCCGTCTACTATGGTTTACATATTGCGTGCGCATTTCATGACGGGCTCTGCAACAGGAGATTCCATGCCGATGGCAGGGGTGGGATCTCGGTGTTGCAGACCGCGTCACGATGTTTGTATATATTTATTGCTTCCGCGTATTGTAATTTGGATTTTGGGGCTATTCCTGCTTTATACTTAATTTTATTAACTTTAATATTGTTTTCAAGTATTACTTTCGAAAATGCTGTTGTGGGATTCTTATTCTTTATATCTGTTAGGTGTTCATTCATTCGTACCTCGTACTGTCTGTATGTTTTTCCTATGTACTTGTTTTTACCTTCTAGTTTGTTACTACACATCTCTACCAATACTCCTGCCTGAGGAAGCCACGTATAGACGAGACCGTGGCGAAACGCGTCGCAGGGAGTACCAAGAACCTGAGGGGTTCACGAGGTTTTTTTAAATGTTTTCGTAAAAAACATGTTTTAAAGTTTTAACATTGAAGTGGTGGTGTTTAAAGTGAGCAAAATTAAGATCTACTCAAATCTTGGAGATGTGCTAATGGCAACAAAACAACCGATTGCTATACCCAGTAAGCATATTGAATCAACAGTTGGCTATAACAAGCAATAGCTGTGGACTTTATCAACAATAACATCAAACTGCTGCAATAAGAACTAGTACAGAAGAAAATAGCAAGAACGGACAAAAGAGCCAAGACAATCTCGCAGCAAATATACCAGCTTAATAGCAACTGTATGAATACTTCACCAAACTGGACTGGTAGCATACCTAACGATCTCTTGCAAATGTTGCAAAGTGCAATTGTACCAGCGAAATGGTAAATGTCTTATTCTAAATAGTAGCTTTCTAGTTGCTCTTATGTGAAAAGAGCCACGTAGATAAGTAATATAGAAGTATGGGTAATCTTAAGTTAAAACCTATAACTGGGTTATAATGTGTAAAGCACTCTCTCGCCTTTGAGGCTTGCTCCCCGAAACAGCGTTGTTTAATGTTTTAAATCTTTACCACAGCTTATTCGTGAATAAATTTTTATTATTAGTTTAGCTGTGTGATATCTTACTTTAATATCTAAAAAATATTTCATGAAGATTTTTTTTTCTTCATATTTTAACCCTTCGTGTCCAGCCTGAAACACTGGTTCACATTCAGAGGCCAAGCTATTTTCTCTCTATGCTCAGCCAAAAAAATTTGACTTTAGAACTTTTTTCCCATATAACTAATGAAAGGAATTATGGCATGTTACATTACAGTATATTTCCGCAGATAAGACGAAGTATAAATTTTCGTCAAAGTTTGATAGTTTAACATATATCTGTCCTATAAGACGACACCAAACTATCAACGGCCTATGAATTTAGTTTAGATCGGCGATCATCATCTGGATAATAATATTGTATAGCGTATACGGAATTATGTCCTATTCGCAAACATTCGCACTGATTCGGGCATTTGGGTAATGACCCTGACTATTCACAAAAGCGTCGTATGGGCTATTCTATTTTGTGGAAATACCCTACTCTGTACTAGTAAATAATTATGGTTTATCCGTTTTTCCTCAGTAGCTCAATAAACATAACTTTTAATATTTATTTTGTTTTAGTATTGTTTTACTATTACAATGTAATGTATTATTTACTATTACAATGTAATGTATTATCACATAGCGTATTTAAATAATATGATAGATTTTTCGAATAGTTGTCAACTCTATATGAATCCTTTTGACCATCAAAAGGGAAATCAGAGTGAAAGATATTTAAAATAAAAGTATTTACCAGTGTCCTTAAGACTGGTACAGCTGCATTGACTCCACCAGATGATGTTATTGCTGATGCTTTATCAAATGCCACTAGTCCATAAAACAAACCTAATATTTTTATCCAAGATGTATAGATAAATCGTGTTCCTTCTTTACTACAGTTCAATCACAATATAGTTGTAAGTACCTTTCACAACTCTGGATGGAATAGTTCGGTCATATAGGCAGCCATAGCATACCGAAGCTATTACACCACAAAAGATATTTTTCACTTAAACTGTTCAGTTAATTAAAGGACACTGTTCCATATAAAGGAAACAAACCATTTGTGCTTACATTGCTTCACAATTCATAATTGCACTTTCCTCTTCACTTAAACATCAAATTTTAAAGAAAAACGTTAAGAACCTTCAAAAGGTATTAAAACAAAGCTAAAACTAAGCCTTAAAAATAAGAGTGACGTGTTTTGCCGATCACGGACTTGTGGCATCTTCAGGCTCTTCAAAGTTAATAACATACTGCCCGGTTAAATACCTGTCTCACTGTGCATGTCAAATGATGTTGATTGACGTGCAACTGTGCACATACCTGACCACTGAAGCAACAGGAGATTTCATGCCGATGGAAGGGGTGGTAGCTCTGTGTTGCATATTTAGCCAGGCCCATGCGAATCATTAAATTTTTGGCATACTGAAGTTGAAACTTTGTTTTCGGAGCCAATAATGGTTCAAATGTAACTTTATCAATTTCAATATTATTATTTAAAATAGTTTGGACCAATGCTGTTGTGGGATTATGTTTTATAATGTCTTGAGAATTATTAATGTAAAACAGCATTATCGTGTGATATTAAATTTTACCAAATTAGCTGTGTTTATAATCATATAAATAAAATATAGCTTCCATAACTCTTTAAATATTAGATTAATATTATAGAAAATAAGAGATTTAGAGAGCTCTGACTGAGATCTTCAATTTGCCTAGTGACTTTTTTCAGTAAAAAGTTTATTTTCAAAGTTAGGTAGATTTGATCATTCACTTAACATGATAGTGTCCAGACACTTTTTGCAATATAATGTATCTATATTCACTCGGCAGTCTGGAGAAAAGTGCTTATGGAATGTAGTTGCACATTACTGATCTAAATAGAAGGTAAAGAATTTCATTTTACATTTGCAGAGCAAATGACTTTGAATACAGCAATTTAGAGTTTTGATTTTTAATTTTTTTGAATCATCAGTACACTTTAAATTCCACTCTTGTCACCCAAGGTTAATAAATATTAAATATTTTGAAAAATACTTATCTTCCTATACCATAAAATATAAAATTAAGACATGCCAATGAAAAATCAGTTACTGAATTCATATCACTTTAAAGGAAAAAATAGGGCACCAGTAATTTTGTTCAATTGGTAAAATTATTCAATCTCACAAAAGATATTTGCCCTAGCAAGGTTTTACTTTAATACTTGATTAGTGACAGAGAAAATTTTTGTCAATGGCAACATATTTTAAATCACATTCTGAAATAATAATAGGGACGGAGGAATAAAGACTTACCACACCTCCTTCATCACCATGCATGTATTTAACAATGTGTTCAGATTCTTTCTCCCAAAAGAAGATATAACCACAATCACTACCACTGATTATATATTCACTTTTAGGTCCAAAATAATTAACTCCTTTCACTGAAATAGGTTAAAAAACAAACATTAATATACACACAGATTAAATACACTCAGTTCAAAATGTGATTCATATAATACAATATAAAGATATTTTAAAAACTATTATAAAAATCCTTACCTAAAGTAGGTAGGGAGAGAACATAATCCTTCAAAAATATTTTTAATTTGCATGATAAATCATTTTCAGTTAAGTCAATACATATGAAGAATATGAAGTTAAAAATGCAAAACAATCTTGAGTGATATCCATAATTTAATACCAGAAATGAATGGAAGTGTTAATCATTGACACTCATGTCAGCCAACAAAACGGAGTTAAAATACAAATTATCAGAAAAACTGCAGGGATAGGAAACACACAATGCATTTTTAATTCCTAAATTACTTTCCTCTGCATTTTTTTTTTGCTACTGCCCACACCTCTATTAAAAATAGCTTTGTGGAATAACTACTGCATATCTATTTCAACCAAAGCTTATGGAACAAATACATATATTTTGTGGCTAGCGATAAATACCACTGCAGAGAACACTTTAGTAGAATTATGTAGCTTGAAGCAGATCTGGAATGTAGTTTGTACTTGAAACTAAGAAAATACATTTCAAAAATTGTTAATAACAGCTATGTTATAAACAAAACAGGAAAAATTTAGTGTTGACTTTTATTAATCCAAGAAAACCTGTCAAAAGTGATTTAAACTAAATTTGCATTGCTTTCATTACATTTTAAGTGGTTATCCAAAAGGCACTATAGCATTTGCATACAGGGTTCATTAAACACGATAAACACTGGGTGAAATAAGAAGTTCATTGAAACTTAACTTACTGAATATTTAGCTAAAAAATCTTATTGGTTGTCTTGAGAACAACTACATTGTTTAGAAATATATGCATTTGAAACAATTATTTTTGCACCTAAAGAGCAAAAAAAGTAATGAGTTTGAAACATATAATGCTTCACCTGTCTGGCTGTTCCTATGTCCTTTATATCGATGTAGATATTGTGCAGTGTCTGTAGTACGAGCATCAAATATGTATATATCTTCATCATTAAAAGATGCTAAAATTTCTGCAATGAAAAGTTATAACAGGTTTAAAACTAATGTATGTAACAGACAATGTAAACTAATGTAAAAAAAAGCAAATGGAAATTATCTGAATGTAATGCTTAAAACTGTACAAACATTGCCCAAATCTTAGCATTTTATTACTTAACTGAGATCTCAATATAATTACAATGAGCACTAACATTTTGCAATAAATTTCAATTTCAAGTAACACAGGAAAGTAAAACAAATTGTTTTCATGAATAAATTTAGAGCTAGCTTGCAATAAGTCAATTTTTAAAGGTAGCTGAAAATATCTGCTGACAAAGTATAGGTGATAGTTTAACTTATCTGATATATTTATGAATCTACAAATATTAAAATTACAAAAAATTTTTTTACTTAATACTCTGAGTGTCAGAAACAGATCTCATTTTTCAAATTCTAGTGACCTCAAAGTGATATCACAATTATGTAGTAAAGGTTTTTATTAAAAAAACAAAAATTAGCAATTTTAACTTTTTCAAATAACTCATGGAAAAAGACATTTAGAACTATACATTTTCTACCTGTTGATTCCACTTGATAAAAAAAATGCTGGTGAGAAAATTAGTTTTCATTATTATTTATTAACAAAATTGGAACATGAAAATAAATATTTCATTACTTTATCAAGAATGGCAATTATAAACAGCACCACTTAATTGTACATGTTACAACAGAAGTACAATTATTGTAATAAGTTACATCATAATACTGACATAGATATAACTTTTTCAACACCAAATATATAGTAGTAATGCCTGCATACATATACATTTATTGAGTCCAATTTTCTCGTCCACAAGAGTAACTATGACTTGCATGTGGATAATATTTAACAAAACTAAATTCATGTATACACAACAGTCTAGATATGTGAACAAACATAATTACAGCACAGTAAAACAATTTGGAGACCGAAATCAATTTAACCATATGGTTTCAATTTACTCAAGGCTATTAGATTAAATAAACATCAATATCCTCATAGTTAATCCAATTTTTCACTTCCTTAACATATGTTTTAATATTAATTTTTAAGCACTTAGAAGTAAAAAAGTGCTTGGTAATTAGATTTTTCAATAAGAGTAATTTTTTTCCAGAAATAAATATTTAGAATATTTGTGAGAGATACTTGACAATCTAATTGTGGATTCCAATTGTTCTTCAGATGCTTTAGTGCAATAAAAATGTGGTTTCCAATTTATAATATATTCTTGTTACTTGTTCACACTTCTTTAATTTACCCATACAATGAAGCATATGGTTTTGGGCGCATTGCAATTGCTATGGTTTTATAGTAGATGAAAACGTTCCTCCCCATGATAGAATACAATATGAGAGGTAAGACTTAACCAACACATTGTAAATTATTAACAAGGTCGAAATGTCAACAAAATTCCTAATAATTTTTGGAATAATCAAATTTAAATTTTTCAAAACATCAGTTACTTGTGGTTTCCAAGATAATTGACTGTAGTATCAATTCCTTCGATTCTATCACAATAGCAAACTTTATTACAATTTAATTTGTGATATATAAATTTGTTGCAAAAAAAAAAGGTAGTCTTTATTACCTAAAATTTACAGTCTTAGAAACATTTGGTTTCTATTAAACCAATGTCTCAAATTTAATAAATCAGAAATTTTTTGCATAATTTCATTTACACTACCTGAATAAGTTAATGCCATGTCATCTGCAAATGCAATTATTTCCCTTTAAAGTCAAAGTTGCATGTGTCGTTAACCAATACTAAAAATAACAAAGAATCCAATACTGAATCTTGTGTAACCCCAATTTCAATAGTTAATTTATTACTCAAGATGTCCTTTGTTTTTATTATCTGCTTTCTATTTGATAAATAACTTTTAATCCAAACAAATAAGTCTCCCCTAATTCCTGAATTAAATATTTTTTTTAGTAGTATATCATGTGGAACAGGGTCAAATGCCTTTTTTTAGATCCAGAAAGAGAACTACTGTAATCCAAATTTGAATTAAAATTACTATATATTTCTGTAGTTAATTGTAAAATTGTCTCTTTGGCCCCTATTCCTTTCCCGAAACCAAACTGGTTTTCAGAAAAAAAACGCAGTATGTTCCCAAAACGAATTCAAAATCAATTTATCTTTTTTTTTCTATTATCTTAGAAAATACTGATAAAATAGAAATCAGATGATATATCTCTAAAATATTACGACTACCTCTCTTAAATATTGGAATGACTACTGCTGTCTTTAGAACATCTGTAAAAATGCCTTCATCTAAAGAATTGGCAAAATACTAATTTAATATCCTGAAAACCCATTTTCATAATAAAAGCAGAAATACCATCATATTCAGTAGATTTAGTTACTTCCAGTTGTCTGATTACATCCCAAATTTCACCTTCTGAAATGAGGCATAAAAAGAGACTGAACATAACAGTAGGAACAGTCTCTATACCTGTGTGTCAATGCTTCTTGTTCTATAAGGTTAGGGTTACCAGATGCCAGTATTCTAAAAGAACAAAAAAAAAGCTAGAAAGGACGGACAAAGGTGAATATGCTTTCAGTTTGTGAACTAAAATAAGTTGTTTCCTACCAAGTCTAATTTCAAAATAGTTTGGTCAGAAAAACGCATAATTCTAATTCTTCAGTACACTTCAAAATATATGACGTGCCAAATTTTATTCATACTTGATAAGCAATCAAGAGTTCTTTGGCCTTGTGTGGGATAATAGCCATCTCTGTTCCAGAAAGCAATCTTTGTGTGTTTCTATTCTGTGATCCTCTTGTGGACTTGTATATAAACTAGATATAGTTCCATCTATCAGTAGACAGAATCAAATTTTAATCGAATTTTCCTAAAGCACATAATTTTTTTTAATCCATCATGTAAATTGTTAATATTGAGATTATGGAAAATAGTAACTTTTAGAACATTAACAGCATTAATTTAGCATTCCCAATGTGCATTTACAGTAAATTAATTCACAATTAAACAGTAAATTATATTATAGTCATAATCAATAATATAGTAATAAATTATACCCCAATCAGCCAATACATTAAAACCACCTTTGCGTTATGCAAAGAAGCACGCGTGCAGCCAATCAGTGTCACATGCTAAGGTCATAAATGATATATATAAACCTGGGTCAAAACTCTTGCAGGCAGTATTTAGTTTTGTCTCAATGTGGGAAAAGAAAAGGATTTATTCAATTTCGACAAAGGCCAGATTGTTATGGCAAGATGCCTTGGTAAGAGCATCTCCGAAACAGCGCTGGTAGGCTATTCATGCTATGCAGTAGTTAGTACCTATCAAAGATAGTCTGAAACAGGTCACACTTCGAGCCGTCGACAAGGCATGGGCCAGCCACGCCTCATTGATGCCAGAGGTCAGCACAGGCTATCTAGTCTTGTTCACAGCAACTGGAGGGCTACTGTGGCTGACATTGCCCATAATTTCAATTGTGGTAAAGGGCCCAATGTGTCCGAACACACAGTTCATCGTAAGTTCTTCGACATGGGTCTCCCAGTCACAGACCCATTCATGTGCCTATGCTCACAGCTGTTCACTGATGTCAACACTTGCAGTGGTCATGCAATCATGGACATTAGACCATAGAAGACTGGAAGAGAGTCACATGGTCAGACGAATCTGGTTTTCTATTACACCATGTGGATGGATGAGCTCGTGTGTGACGTTTTACTCATGGAAGCTTTCTCACCTGGATGCTCTGTGCAACAGATCCAGGCAGTTGGAGGGAGTGTGATGTCTGGGCAATATTTTCTTGGGGAACACTTGGACCAATTATCCCTGTAGAGCAAACTCTGACAGCTGTCATCTACCTGAACATCGTGACTGACCAACTACACCCCTTTATGGCAACTGTATTCCCTGGTGGAGATGGTGTCTTTCAATAAGACAATGCCCATGTCACACTGCGAAGATTCAGGAATGGTTCCTAGAACATTCACCGGACACAAATCCTATCGGGCATTTGTGGTTTGAGTTAGAGAAACAGGTACGAGCAGCATCACCCCAACCATGTAATTTACAGGAACTGCAGGATCTTCTGTTGCAGTCATGGTACCAAATATCAAGCAACACCTACCAACATCTCATTGAATCTATGCTTCATCGGGTGAGAGCTCTTTTGGCAACGAGAGGACCTACATCATATTAGGTAGGTGGTTTTGAAGTTTTGGCTGATCGGTATATTGATATGACTATTATATAATCATATCAAGAAATTATAAAAAGTGAAGTATAAAAAAATGAGTGCTTTCAATTTAAAGCATGAAATTAGTTTATACAAAAAGGACATTTTTCCAAAATTCCAGGAGACATGTCCTCCTTTTGGATGACATATGGTAACCCCGTGCAAGGTGGAATTGTCAAGATTTTACTGCTTCCACAAAATATGTATTAAAATTATTTGCAAAAGTCAGAGGATTATCCTGAAAACCAGCATTCGATTTCTTATTACTTACAATATTAAGGGAACTGCTAAATTTCCACACAGATTTTGTTTATATGTCCCAATTTCTTTTATTATTTCTATTTTTAAGGAATACATTTTGAAAATTATTAGTGTTTCCAATTTTGTTTGTTAGATTATTTCTAGTTTTTTTTTTTTACAAAATAGTGACTATTCTTGCACTAATCTACTTGTCTTATTCAATTTATACATTTTATCCCTTTTGTAATTAAAACAATTAATTCATCAGTTACTCAAATTTTTAAATGTTGCCTTTTGACATACTGCTTAATATAACTACATTTTTCAATTAAACTTTTCAGTACATTAAGAAACATTTCAAACTCTAAGTTAATATTATTTTGTTTTAACACCTAGTTTTAAGATTTATCTTGAACAAATCCCCATAGTTGATTAATATTAACCCTGCTTAAAAAATAAATAAATACCCCCTCAAGCAGCTGCTTGCCACAGAGGTCTGACAGGAGCCTGTCAGTTTATATGCCATAGTAGGAGATCTGAGAGGATGGCAGGCCCTCAGCAGAAAAACGACACACACATCCATGCCTAATCCGGGGCTCGAACCCAGGTCCCTTAGATCAGTAGCCAAGCATGCTAACCACTCGGCCATGGGACGGCCCAAAACATTTATCACAGCATGTTTCACTGTTATTATGGCAACAAATAATATTAACGCCTACATAATGATCTGATACTTTAGTTTTTTATTACATAAGTGTTTAAGGCACTTAAAATTTCTTGCATATAAATGGAATAGACAAGTTTTTGAGACTTCTCTGGTGATTTCATTGTGACACGACAAATCCATTGGACTTAAATCATGCACAGAAAGTTATTAGTTTGTGTGTACATGGATTTAATACATCTATATTGAAATCTCCTGTTAATATAGCAAAGTTAGTGTCAACATTTTTCAGCCAATTTCCTAGTTCTTCAGTAAATTCAGTTTTTTGATATTCATGTGACCTATAAATACCTATTGAACTAAAATTGATGTTAAATATTGTAAGAAAAATTTCAACACAATTCACTGTTTAAAATTATCAAGTCTTTTGCCTAGCAAAAGAAATCCTTTATATATATATTACAATCCCTCATTTCTTTTATCATCTCTACATTTGTAAAATCTGTCATAACCCTCAATTTCATAATGTGATATTTCTCCCTGTTTCACCAAAATTTCAGTAAGAACAATGATATTGGGTTTTAAATCAATCAGATTAAGAAAAACTATAGCGACTTTTCTAAGGCCTCTAAATATTACATTGAATTATTCTTAGGCCATTATCCCATTGATAATATTTCTTGTCATAAATAATTTCGTTTCCAATGAAAATTATATTAGGGTTATTTGTTTAGTCTTCTACAAAATTAGGTACATACGTGTCGTCAAATCTAACCTCAACATTTGTTTTCTCCATTTCAGCAAAGCAAATTCAACAACAAAAAAATATATAAATTACATATAATTTATAAAAATTACCTTAAATAATCTGGATCATAGTTATTACAAATTCTAGTTATTTCGGTACCCTCATCTTTTCTCACATAAATTTTGGAATCATGTACCCGAATCTAAAGGCAAGTTCTTTCTGTTTGCCTTGTACAATTGCTTGTTTTCAGGCGTTATGTGATCATTTAAATAAACTCTGCTGAAATTGAAGCTGTCATCTATCTCATTTGCTCATAGTTCTTTTTGCCCTATTTTTTTCCCCCACAGTTCCTTAATTTTCCGTGACATAACTGAACTATGACAGGTGTTTTTTATTAGCATTCTTGGCTGGTATTCAATACATATCTCCTATATCCAGATTATCTCCTGATATCTTGATCACTTTTGCTAATTTATGAATTACATCCTCAATTTTCACTTTGTTCAGATATTTCTGCAATCTCCATATTTTTGTTCCTTGAATTATTGCACGTCATTAATTTTCCATTTCAGGTTGTTGAGCTCATTTTCTAATTTCGCATTTACCTCCTTTAATATTTTATTCTGATCTTGAATATCATTTACTTGTTTAGTTAATTCTTTCATCATTTTCAAGTGTTCATCTAGTTTGGCTGAACAAAATGTTACACTTCTTATGAATTCTTCAAATTTCCCTTTAATTTCTTTCCTAAGAATTTCATTATATCCACGATTTCTTTCTTAATTTCCTTTTTAAATACTTCATTTGAAGCCATCAGCTCATCCTTGATTAAAGTAAACTGTTTCAATAGTATGTTTCATATCTTGGTCAATGGGACCAATATCGGTAAATATATAAGTAGTAAGGTCCAAAAATTTCTGGTCCGAACATGTTAGAACAAGAATTGACAGGTCTAACTCCATCAACCCCCCCACCCTATGTTTTGTTGCACTGCAGTTAAAATTTTCCAGCTCTAGCATCAGTAGCATTCCAGCTAGTGTTGCAGATAGAAGTGCTGTTGCCCAATATTTTAAAATGTTTAAACTTGAGTAACATGTGGTCATTAAATTTTTGACAAAAGGCAAAAGCCCAGCAGAAATTAAATGGCATTTAGATTTAGAATTTTTTAATTTTAAAATTTTTAAAAAGTTTCTTAAAAATTAAATTTTTTTAAATTTTAAAACAGTGAATTCTGCTAATCGACTTTAAGGAATGAAATACTACAGTTACTGGTGAATATTATGCATCATTAATGTACAAATTGAAGGATACCATCAAAGAGAAACGCCGAGGAAAGCTGTCCCGGGGAGTGAGGTTATTACACGACAATGCGCCAATGCACACTTCAGTTGCTGCGAAGGCTACTTGCAATATTCATAAAATTTTACATTCCCAACCTTATCATAAACAATGAAATAAACTTGACTATTCAATTTCTACTAAGCTATTTTATTCAATTTTTCCTCTAAAATTTGAATTGACATCAAAATGCTGATTTCATAGTAGAAATCCAACCTTATCCCCATTAGAGGGCACAATTATAGTTACTGGACAATTCTGAAAGTGTGAATTGTAATATTTCATCAATACATATCCAACCTGACAAGAACATTTACCTCTATATAAAAAAAATGTCTATAGGTAGAGAAGGAAGGACAAACAGAAGACAAAGTGAAAACGCAAGCCATTTTTTCTGAAAACGAGCAATAAAAGTTTTTTTTTTACTTCGTTCTTCTTGAATTATTTTTATTGTCCTTTAAATGCATACTTTAATAAAAAGAATGATAAATAATTGAAACTTGAGAAAATGAAAGTACACCCAGCTTATAACTAACGCAAATTTTATCTTGGTTTAATGCAATTTTTGAAATAGGAATAGCTTATGAACTTGACTGGTTGTTCAGTATAGCACAATTTCTCCATTATGTTAACTACAATGATTTATATTATTGAATTTCTTATACAAGTAGACATCTATATTCAGAATTTCACCTCCTAAGTTGAGAGTGGATGTAAACAAACAGCATTTTGCCTATTGGATAAAGACCTCATCACTCTACATATATGCACATTTGTCCACATAAAAAAAAATTGTGTAAATTTTTCTGACATATTGGTTTCACCAAAGTAGTGGTCAGGAAAAATAAATTTAATCTAGTTCAGTGGTTCTCAACCTTTTATGCTAAATGTACCCCCTGGAAATAAGTACGTAACTGGCGTACCCTTTGTACAGATAGATAAAACTATAGTATATAAAATAAAACATATATATATATACACATTAAATTTTGTATTCATAAATTACATATATTGATAAACACAAAAAATGACAAACAACTTAATTAGTCTTATAAAACTATAAACATTTTACTGGGTAATTGACTTTTGAGCTCACGGTGTACAGGAAAAATTTTTTACTGTGTACCCCACGTTGAGAACCCCTAATTTAGATGATGCACTGAAACATTATTAGCACTTAATACTAACAATAAGATTTATAATTTTGAACATGGAATACAATACTAAAATCATCAACTATCGAAGATGTGTATGTAACCTGTGATGGCATATTGTGCAATAAAAATGGAATAGCCAATGGAAAATGGAATTTCAAGTAGAATGTTTGAAAATGTGTGTTTCTATAAGTGTATGATTCGAGTTGGATATTTCATACAGGTAACAGCAAAACGATCCCAGAATTTTTCAGCAGAAATAAACTGCTGCATTTAAACAAAATATAAATATCGATAAACTCATAGCCTATAATTTCAGTTTAACATTATACATATATGGCTTTAGATTTCTCACTCACATATGTACAGATACTTTAACTGAACAATACAATATAATGATATGAAGACAAAATTATTTATGATACATTAAAGCACATCTTGGAAATAAAAAAAAAATATTAACTATTTCGAAACTTGGGTAAATTTTGGTGACAGTTTCTGAAGTGTGGCAGTCGATATATTAAGTGAACAAATTTTTGAAAATATACTTCCTGACTTACAAAACAGCAATAGTGATGATACTGTAGGCAATATATTAGAAGTAGTAATTTTCATGTAATCACAGACTAAAATAACTTTTTTTAGCTTAAAGTAAAAAAATTTATTTAAATGATTTAATCAATAAATAATATCCATAGAGTTATACTATTATCTATTTTATTTATCTATTTATTCATTCAATAAAATGTTTCTATGATAATATATTATTTCATATTTTTTCATAAGCATTTACATAAATTGAGACTGATGTTTATTTAGCACTGGAGTTACAAAGTTCTGGTACTGTGTTTTATGTCCACATGTTTAATATGTGCTTAAAAATGAGACTTCAAATTGCAACTAATAGCACTTACTTTCTGTGCACAATGATACTAGGAAATGCTTCCTTGTATCATACAGTTTTGTTAGTTCTCAACTTAGGTGGAAAGAGTGTAAAATGGTTTCCTGCCTCACCTTTTCTTGTTCATAATTAAAAAAAAATACCACCTCAAGCAGCTGCTTGCCATAGAGGTCTCACCCCACAGACCTCTGTGTCTTGCCACAGGGTCATCACCCCACAGCAGCTGCTTGCCACAGAGGACAAAAGCCTGTCAATTTATGTGCCATTGAGGTTTGTGAGGAAAGTGGGACCTAAAAACAAGACAAAATTAAGACAAACAGAAACATTCATGTCTTACTTGGGGCTCAAACCCAGGCTTTCTTTGATCAGTAGCCAAGAATGCCTAACACTTGGCCAGAAATTCCAAATAGATTTTTCACATTTTCCTATTAGCATAGTTATTAAACAGCTATAACACATATTTGGTAACAAAGAATATTTTAATTATTGCTGACTGATGACAATGTACACATATACAAATTCACTATGATTTATTAAATATATAACTTGTTGTGGGTAGAGTAAAAACCCTTGTAATCATAGACATTTTCATTACTTAATAATTTTACTTGTTTCTTTCTGTAAAAACGAGTTAGTGTGGAATATACATAAGCAAATAAAAACAAAAAACATAACCAAAGTGCAGTTATGAAAGGAATAAAATTAAGAATATATCAGATTAAGATTCTGGAATGCATCCTCCCCTTTTTACACTATTATGAGAAATTTGTGCCTAAACACGATTTCACCTTGCATGATTTTTTGAGGTACACATCTATCAAGTTAGTTGAGGACTGGGTGTACTATGGTATGTGTGACCTCAAGTGGTGGCTGCCTCAAACATCAGTTTAGAGAATTACATCAGAAAACTTAATTTTTTTAAAGGTTGCATTTTTACCTTTGAATGGCACTTTTTTTGCACACAGTGGACTAAATGGCCAGGTCACAAGGACCCCAAAGGCTCAGAGAAGGTTGAGGGGACCCACTGGACAGCTGTTGGGAGATAGATGGTAGCCTCCCATTAAGGTCATCCAGCATGTTCTTTAATGTGTACGGGGTAAAGCTCTCTCCTGGATACGGGTCACAGCTTAACGTCCCTTCGCTGGATGGTGGTCTTTCCAAACCATCAGTGTCCCCTACTAAAGATGGGCATAGTGGGGAGTTTTGCAGAGATAAATCTCAACACTGGCCCAGCTGAGACTCAAACCTGGGAACTGTAGATTAAGAGCTTGGTGTGCTACCAACAGTCACCCCTACACACATCTTGCATAAATCATATCTAAAAATGTCTGCAACTGTCTGACCGACAATTCAAACATTTACTCTGATTTGACTATGGGGTATAACTTATGCATCACTTTGAATGTAATGATGCATTTTAACAATTTTTCTCTCGGAGAGGTTTACAAAAAAGTATTAAGGAAAACACTATAATTTACAAAAACATTAGAACACACAAAAAAAATAGAAAAAGTTATTTACTACTGAGAAAAATTGTTTTTATACGCTGAATGATTAGCATGAAATATAGTAATGCACTGTTCTGCTGTATCCATGTTTTGCAATTTCACCAATAAGCAATCGAGAGGGATGCAAAGCAGTGGCCCCATATGAGGGAGAGCTATACCTGTTTATGCTTTAGCATAAACAGGTATAGCTCTCAAGACCAGCTGTCAAGACCATGCTGGATGGCCTTGATAGTAAGCTACTATCTGTCTCCTAACAGCTGTCCAGTGGGTCCTTGTGGCCTGGTCATTTAGCCCGCTGCATGCAAAAAAAAAGTGCCACTCAGTGATAAAACAATCCAACCCATCATTGAGAATGGGCATCAGAAATGTTTTCAGCTCATGTCAAGTTTTACTACATGTTTTAGTTGACTAAAATTAGGCTGTATAATGTTTTTTTTAGGGATTAGTTATGATAATGAAACTTTGACCTTTTGTAAACAAAATAGCAGGAAACTTGATGTCTTTGCTTCTAGAAGCTTATCTTGGGCATTACGTGGTTCAACTTTGTAAGTAATGATGAGGTTAGGCAAAGGAGTTGGCAACCTCCTTTGAGCAGTATATTGTGCAGAGAGAGACTCCGTTGGTTTGGTCATGTTGCCCATATGGTTAATTATAGATTAATGAATAGGGTGATGAATAGTGTGCCTAAAGGCCTCAGAAAGAGGGGGAGACCTAGGATGCAGTGGGCAGACAATGTCAAACTGGACCTCATTAGAATTTGTCTACAGTGGTCAGATGTAGCTAAGGACAAATGAGTTTGGAGAACTAAACTGCAAAATCTGGTTAGTCCTCCATGGCTCTTGAGGATGATGAAATACTTTTTAAGATTAAGTTTGTCGTGTTTGTAATAATATGGCTTTATATATTTCAAATTTACATTAAAATATAGCTATTATATAGAAATTATAAACTAATACATTATACAAATGCAGCAAATTAAAAATGAAGGATAACTTTAATTTGATAATTAAATTGGATAATTTTAATTTTTAACCATTACCTTCTCCACTGTAGTTGTAAACTACACAAGTAACATTGGCCCGAATATCACTGCTCACCTAAGAAATAAATGTTTTCATTGCTGAAATATTTCTTATGAGTATTAAATTTTATTTAATAATCAACTTAATTGTTATAGAATTTTCATACAGATATTTTAATAAATGAAAGAAATTTGTAATTAATATGACAGTTGGAGTATACAATATGTAATAATTTAATAATGTAATCATTCCTGCCAATCTAGACTTCTTGACCATCACATTTTACCACCAAAATTTCAAATCTTCCACATAGATGTAATATAAAATTTCAAATAATTTTTTTAATTTAAAATTTTGGTACTTCCTACTTTTCCCATCATTATAAGACATTACTGAAGTTTTTTAATATTCCACCTTTAGAACCCCTAACAGTATAAATTTCAACTAACTGAAAATTGAAAAAATGAAACATTTTATTACTACTTACAACTACTTACTTTTACTTAGAAAAGAATTTATCATCTATTAACCCTTCCAGTGTCTATGTCATCTGTATACGTTTGGAGAATCTGAACTGAGGTGCCAAGGATGTATGTATATGTTTTTAGTACAACAAAAAAAAAAATCGATTTTCTTAAAAATAAAAATTGCTGTTGCATTTTTTTTTATATATATATAGCTTATAAAAATATTAAATTCAGGCTTCAAAAATAATATTGTTTTTTAATTTGATGCATATTTTATTAAACTACAATATAAATAATTTTATAAAGCATCTGATTGCCATTTCTTAGAAGCACTAAACGGTATTGCTGATTTGCTTGTTAATGTTCCTATTTGCTGAAGCAACCTTCTGATTTAAACTCAAGTTTGATTTGAACTATTAACAAATATTTCCTTAAATTTTCGAAAATCTCCTAAAAATTAACAAAAAAGCTGCTATTTTTAAAAACGATAGATTTTGGAAGTAATTACAAAATACGTACTGCAATTTTTATTTTCCGTTTCACACTCTTTTCTGTCATAAACCTATTTCAGTATTCCCAAGTTATTTTTAACCTTTTTCCCGCATTCTATGCATCTTTCCCACCTTAAAATCAAAACTGGAAGTAAACACACCTTTCTTAAAAATTCTGGTTGCAGCTGCATTTATTATAAGCTGCATTTATAAACTTTTCACTGAGGCAAACAAGACACAAATGACTGACACATGCAATCTCCATTCAGTGTGCTATAAGTTGTTTACAGTTTTGGTCCAGCACACTGGATACCCTATGTAAAGTTAGTATTTTTTTGGACAATCGATAAATATTGATTTTTTTCATAGTTATGTTACATCGTATGGCCGGCCTACAACTTGTTGCTGTGGATATTTTAACATCGCATTAGGCTATATATTAATTTTTATTTTATTATTTATTACTTTTCCAGCAAAACTTTGATCTAGTATCATTTTCTGAAAATAAAAGAGGCCTTGAATATAGAAGCAAATTAATTTCTGTAGATTTACTTCCATTAGTTAGCAATCTTTCGATCAGCTGATTTAACGATCTATCTGAGTTATGCTAGATCAGAGGCCGGCTTAAAAGTTGTTGCGGATATTTTATTTAACATCCCATTAGGTTATATGTAATTTTTACTTTATTATTTCTTCTTTTTATAGTAAAAAAATTGAGCTTGTACTGTTTTTTGAAAATGAATGTCTTGGATATGGAAGCAGACTTTCTTGCTGTGGAAATCAGAGTTAATGTGGGAGAGAAATTTTGGGAAGGGCTGGTGCTTTGGTGCACAAACCTTTCTGCACTTAGCCAAGATTGCCAAACTTCAACATCATCATCATCCTGAAGCAGCCGTGGGCTACAGAGGTCCAACCAGACCACACAGTTTAATTCTCCAAGCATATCTGTCCTGAGCTACATCTGCTGCATCTGGCCACTGCACACCAATTCTAACAAGGTCCTGTTTGACATTGTCAGTCCACCGTATCCTAGGTCTCCCCCTCCTTCTGAGGCCTCTAGGCACACTTTCATAACCCTATTTGCCAATCTATAATTACCCATATGGGCAACATGGCCAAACCAGCGGAGTCTCTCTCTGCACAATATGCTGCTTAAAAGAGGTTGCAGACTCCTTTGCCTAACCTCATCATTAGTTACAAAGTTAAACCACCTAATATCCAAGATACTGCGTAAGCATCTAGAATCAAAAGCATCTAGATTCCTGTTATCTTGTTTACACAATGTCCAAGTTTCACTACCATAACTAACCCTAGAAAGAACCAAACTATTATACAGTCTAATTTTAGTCTTTAGGTGTATATGCCTATTTCTCCACACTCTCCATAGATTCTTAAAAGTCCCTGCAGCAATCCCTATTCGCCTGTTAATCTCATGCCGCACATCACCAGCATCTGTTACATAGCTCCCAAGGTAATTAAACTGTGACACCTGCTCAAGACTGCAACCATTCATATTAACTGAATCACAACCTGCCTGACCAATTCTCATCACTTTAGTTTTCTCTCTGTTTATAACCAAACCTACTCTACTACCAGTCTCATCAACAGCTCGAATGAAAGAGTTCATCTCATCAACATCATTTGCCAAAAGGGCTAAATCATCAGCATAATCTAAATCAGAAATTTTCATATCTCCAGCCCATTTAAGGCCAAAATCTTTCCCTTGAAGTGAATTTCACATAACATAATCAACAACCAAACTAAAGAATAAAGGAGACAAAATGCACCTTGTCGAACACCAGACGTAATGCTAAACCAATTGCTACAAGACTTATCAACTCACACACGACTCAGTGTTATTATAGAGAGCTTTCATTATGTTAACTAACTTGTCAGGTACACCATATGAACTCACAATCAACCACAAATTATGACGATCAACAGAGTCGAAAGCCTTTTTGAAATCAACAAAGCTAGCAACCAAAGGTTTCTGAAACTCTAAACATTTCTCAAGAATCTGCCTAAGTGAAAATATCTGATCCACACATCCCCTACCACTTCTGAATCCACATTGCTCATCACGCAATTGACTGTCAACCAGATTCTTAATTCTATTAAGCACAATCATGGAAAGAACTTTACCTGGAACAGAGAGTAGGCTGATACCCCTATAGTTATCACAAGAACTGCGATCACCTTTTTTGAAAATAGGGATAATAATAGCTCCGGTAAAATCTTTAGGAACCATTCCTTTATCATAAAAGTTATTCAAAATTTCAGTCATCCAAGTGGTAACCGAAACATTCCCAGCTCTGAGCATTTCTGTAGTAATTTCATCTACCCCTGGGGATTTATGAAGTTTAAGTTTAGAAATAGCCAAAATAACTTCAGATTGTGTTATGTGGCCAACATTAAAGCCACCAATGCATCTATCATCATTGCAAACAATGGGAGTAGAACTAACCACATTGTTTAGAACATCACTGAAATGCTCAGCCCACCTAGCCATGACAGAATTCTCCCCTTCTATAACCTTACCTTGTTTATCTTGCAATCCTTGTATGCCTGTCCGTTTTCTACCACATAAAACATTAACTACCCGGTGCAGTTCTCTGCCGTTGTGCTGTCTGCTTCCGTCAGCCAGGCCATCAAGCCAAAGATTCTTGTCAGCAGCTAACTGATCCTTTACACGTTTATTAATGGTCAGATCCAATTTCAGTCTCCTATATGCAGGGCCGTGCCGTGCTATGATACAGAGAGGCGGCCGCATCAGGCGGCACCGTAAGGGGGCGGCATAAGCAGCGAAATCAAAATACAATTTGAACCATTCAATAATTAAAAATCTTTACGCAACACTTTTCTATATTGGTCTATGTTATTCTGATATTGATGTATACGATTTACGATTTATCGTACGCCTCTGCCTAAGCGCTTTCGGTACCCTTTGATCTCGGTTTCTGGTGCAGGTGCATTTGACGAGCACTCGCCGAAAGACTTTTGATCTGACAGCGTGAAGCTATTATTTTTGTTTGTAATATACCGCGCGGCCGCTCCTAAAAGCTGAGGCGGCAATTATCACAAAAGACAACTGCACGTGTTACGTGTTGATAGCTCTGCTTTGAGCTTACAATTATTGACAATATTTGATTTTAATGTTACTTTGTCATGAGAAGTGGTAAGTGGCTGTGCTGTATTTAAATCAGTAAATCAGATATATATCTGTATCAGTATAATATTTGTGCATTTATTCAGTTTTTGTGTTTGAAAAGTAGATCAGGTAAGAGAATTTTTGTTTTTTACAGCAATTGTAGTTACTTATTATCACTGAAAATGATTATGTTATGACAATAGGGACTCGAATTAAAAAGTAGCATTTGCATGTACTGGGTATATCTCAGGTGCGGAACGTGTGTCTCTGTGTGATAGATAGAGTTATTTAGGTAATATTGGGCTACTTTTGCGTTCTGTGTGTGATAGAGAGAGAATTGCTTAGGAAATATTTGCATTTGCCTACTTTTGTGTTCGTTATTTATTGCTCTATTTTTACCAAATTCATATACATTGAAGTGGAGACAATACAATAACAAGTTAAAGAAAGGCATATGTCAAAACGGCTGCTAGCTGTCAATTTGACAGATATTCGTTATCTATTATGTTCTGTTACCTACAAATCTTACTAGCTTTGCAACTCATTTCTGTCGTTATTTTATCTACCCTACTTTAATAGCATGTAAGCATCATAATATTTAATCATTTTCAATGACCCCTCTTCCCCCCCTTGGTTACATCTTTGCGAAGGACTGTGAATTTTTATTTAATATTTTTATTACAGTATGGAACAGAAAAGGAAAAAATTGTCTGGAAGTCAATATAAAAAGAAACGCTTAAAGAAAGAGGAACAAGGAAGAAAGCTAAGCTATGTTATGAAGTAATTCTTAGCACAAAAGTCCTGTTTAGATGAGCCGTCCACATATACATCAACTGCTTTGGATTTGCCAAATAAAAACTCAGTGCCGCCCCAATCACTTCCAGAAGAAGTTGTTGAAGAGAGCCAAAAAATAACACCATCAGAAGTTCATCAAGAGCCGGGTAGCAGTAGCAGCCAGCAGATATTAAACGAAATTCCTTCTATCCTGCATTATGGAATGCTTTCTGCATGTCATCTGAAACTCGTCAAATACTGATTGAGAGGGGTCCACATCAAATTAAAGAATTCGAGTTTCTTATTAATAAAGGAAAGCGTAGATTTTCGCCCTCGCATTATTTGAAAGTGTTGAGCAATAGTGAAGTCGTTGAGAGTTGGTGATTTACTCTGTTACAAATGATGCCGTTTTTTGCTTTTGTTGTATATTATTTGATAATTCGTCTGCTATTAATGACTGGCCCAAAAAAGGTTATTCTGACTGGGGAAATCTTATAAGAGCCCTCACAATGAACGAAAAGTCTGTAAATCACAGAAATGCTTTTAGAGCATGGAAAGAATTGGACATTCGATTAAAGCAGAAAAAAACTATTGACGCTGAATATCAACGAATTATGGATATGGAAATTCAGCATTGGAGAGGAGTTCTAAAAAGAATTATGTCAATAATTATACTATTGGCCTCACAATGCTTAGCTTTTCTTGGAACAACTGAACATTTGTTTCAGCCTAATAATGGAAACTTCCTAAAGTTGGTAGAATTGCTTTCTGAGTTTGATCCAGTTATGGAAGAACATATCAGGAGAGTTCAACGCGAGTCTGATAAATGGTCTGTGACTTATCTAAGCAATAATATACAAGATGAATTGATGAATTTGATGGGAAATGTAATTTTAAGCAAAATTGTCGAAATAACAAAAATCACTAAATATTTTTCGATAATCGCCGATTGTACCCCAGATGTAAGTCATATTGAACAGCTCTCATTAACAATAAGAGTTGTCGCTTTAAACTCCATTCAAAATAAATATGAAATTGAAGAATTCTTTATTGGTTTTTTTTTAAGCTAGTGATTCAACCGGAGAGGGTTTGACAGAGCTCATTCTGACACATTTGAAAAAGTTAGGTTTTGAGTTAAAGTTGCTTAGAGGACAAGGCTATGACAACGGAACTAATATGAAAGGAGTAAGAAAGGGTGTACAAAATAGAATACTTGAAAAATATCCAAGGGCATTTTATGTGCCCTGCGCATGTCATTCTTTAAACCTAGTTTTGAATGATGCAGAGTCTTCTTCTACAGAAACAACAACTTTTTTTTCCATTGTACAAGGACTATACACTTTTTTTTCCTGGTTCTACAAAGCATTGGGAAGTGCTAAAAAATACGTTTCACAATTAACTCTAAAACCATTGAGTGCTACTAGGTGGTCAAGCACAGTAGATGCGTTAAAACCTTTACGATTTCAACTTTGCGAAATCTATGATGCATTATTCCAAATAATAGAAGACATCAACAGAGATGCAGAAACTAAAGTTAAAGCAAGAGGGTTAATGAAAAATATTAAAAATTTCAAGTTTATATGCAGTGTAATACTTTGGTATGATATTTTATTTGAAATAAATTCAGTCTCGAAGCTATTGCAATCTGTAACTATAAATTTGTCAGATTGTGTAAGGATGTTATCAGAAACCATACAAAAAGTGAAAAGTTATAGACAATTCGGATATGATTAGATGAAAAGTGCTGCTAATGAGATTGCAGAGAATCTTGAATGCAGTTCAGAATTTCCTGCCGAAACTGAAGTTAGAGCCAGAAGGAAAAACGTCAATTTCACTATGAAGAAGCTGTCCATCAACCCTTAACAGAGGAGAATAAATTTAAAATAAACTTTTTCAATTATATTCTGGACATTACCCTTAATTCTCTGAATGAACGATTCACGCTTCTGGAAACCCATAGCAAAAATTTTCAGTTTTTATATGACATTTTAAAAATCAAGGATATAGATGACAAAACGCTAGAAAATTATTGTACCAGTCTCCAGTCAATACTTTCGGTCGAAAATGAATCAGATATAAATGCAAATGATCTTCAAGAAGAATTACGTGATGCATCCCGAATGCTATCATATTATATGAAACCTTTGGATGTTTCAAATTATTTGTGCCAAAATAACTTAATTACTTTGTATCCGAATACTGTTGTAGCTCTGAGAATTTTATTAACACTCCCTGTCTCTGTAGCTAGTGGGGAAAGAAGTTTTTCCAAATTAAAATTAATAAAACACTACTTAAGAAGTTCAATAAGCCAAACAAAACTTAGAAATCTGTCATTAATTTCTATTTAATCTACATTGGCTGCCACTCTAGACTACACATCCCTAATTAACGAATCTGCTAAAGTTAAAATTAGAAGGGTAAAACTGTAGTAGATTGTTGTAGTTGATATTATTTTAAAGTACTTTATATTTTCAAATTAAAAATAGTATTCGTACATTTTGTGCAGTTTTTTTAAAATCACAACTGGTTTTTAAAGAAAAAACATTTAAGGGGCGGCATTTCGAAGACTTGCATCATAATGAGAAAATCTACCGCATGGCCCTGCATATATGCCCTGGTATTTCTAATTGAACTAGCCTATTTGCTGTTAATTAATATATAATCAATCATATTCTTATGCAGCCCATCAGGTGAAACACGTGTACTTATGTATGTCGTGGTGTTTGTAATATGTGTTAGTTATTCTGAAACCATTGAGTTTACTTACCTGTAGGAGACGTTGCCCATTGCCATTGCAGCTACCAATACCAAAAGGGCCTATTACTCCTCCCCAAAGGTCAGAGTCAGTACCAACTTTGGCATTGAAGTCACCAAGAACAAGGGTAACATCTCCTTTCTTGACAGAATTCAAAATATCCTGAAGTTGTTCATAAAACCTATCCTTCTCATCCTCATCGGCATCCTCAGTGGGGGCATAACAGCAGATAACATTCAAGTCTTTAATGCTTGTCTGAAATTTTGCTGTAAGAAACCTTTCATTGATGCACTCATATCCTAGAAGAGCATCACTAGCATGTCTGCTGAGCAGCAGACCCACACCTTGGTGATACTTTCCATCCTCCCTCCCTGTAAAGAGAAATTTAAAGTTATTTTTAAGTATCTCACCTTTACCTGTCCATCTGGTCTCTTGCAAGCCTAGAATATCTAGATTATAGCACTGGAATTCCTGCGTGAGGACATCAAGAGAATAATCTCTATGTAATGGTAGCTGGACGTAAACTGGAAGGAGAGCTGTGTACCAATCCCCAGTGATGATGCACAGAACCGGCCATGTCTAGCACCTAATGTCCGACCCCGCCTTCTCGTGGTGCAGGCCGTTAGTACCTTTCAAAAGAGATATTCTCTTTTGGAAGGGAACAGAAGGGGAGGGCTGCCAGTTCAGTATGGCCTACTGATCTGGTCATCTATGGCCACTTTTTTCTTTTTTTTCAACCCTGCTGAGAGTCAACCCTGCTTTTCAACCCTGCTGAGGGGTATAATGGTCAACTTCACAGGGCCCTGGTGCTGACCATTTATACCTACTGGACTTGTTTATGGATTTGAGCTTGATTATGGATCCTGGACTTGCTGCACTGGTGGGCCTCTGTTGAGGGAGAGTCTGACGCTGTGTTTTCTGTTTGCTTCTGGGTTGCCAGCTCTAAGTGAACAGAGGCATGGGATACCTTATATCAGCTGGTGGATAATCCTAATCAGAGGCCATCGCAGGTACCTGAACCTTACTTGCTAGTTGGGCATCGTCAAGCCTAAACTGGAGTAATGTGTCTCAGGTAGGCCATATGGTTCTTGAAAAAGTCCACTTGAAAAGGTGGTGCCTGAAGTTCCTACCAGCATCTGTGACTTCAGCCTTTAGCGGAGGAGGAACAGGTCTTTGCCCCATGCCTGTGATCAGGGGGCTGTTTGATATTGTTGGCCCTACCAATCTCAATAAACCTAATTTCTTTAAAAATCCTACTAATCATTTTCTCTCTGCAGGAACGTGGAACGTGAGGCCATTACATAGAGATTATTCTCTTGATGTCCTCATGCAGGAATTCCAGCGCTATAACCTAGATATTCTAGGCTTGCAAGAGACCAGATGGACAGGTAAAGGTGAGATACTTAAAAATAACTTTAAATTTCTCTTTACAGGGAGGGAGGATGGAAAGCATCACCAAGGCGTGGGTCTGCTGCTCTTCTAGGATATGAGTGCATTAATGAAAGGTTTCTTACAGCAAAATTTCAGACAAGCATTAAAGACTTGAATGTTATCTGCTGTTATGCCCCCACTGAGGATTCTGATGAGGATAAGGATAGGTTTTATAGACAACTTCAGGATATTTTGAATTCTGTCAAGAAAGGAGATATTACCCTTGTTCTTGGTGACTTCAATGCCAAAGTTGGTACTGACTCTGACCTTTGGGGAGGAGTAATAGGCCCTTTTGGCATTGGTGGCTGCAATGGCAATGGGCAACGTCTCCTACAGGTAAGTAAACTAAATGGTTTCAGAATAACTAACACATATTACAAACACCGCGACATACATAAACACACATGGGTTTCACCTGATGGGCTGCATAAGAATATGATTGATTATATATTAATTAACAGCAAATGGGCTAGTTCTGTTAGAAATACCAGGGCGTATAGGGGAGCTGAAATTGGATCTGACCATTACCTCGTTAAAAGTGTTTTGCAACTTTAACTTAAAAAGTGCTGTGCTAGGGTTAAAAAATTTACCTTTAATACTGAAACTCTGAAAGACCCAGTTATAGCTAAAGCTTACCATGATAGGTTACTTAGTCATTATGACAGTCATGGTTTGCTTAATACTGAAGTTGAGGAAGAATGGGGCCATTTTAAACAGGCTTTTTTGGAAACTAACAGTGCTCTTTTAGGGAAAAAGGAGCAGAGGAGGCAGAATTATTTAAGTGATAAGGCACTTGAGCTTATTTCAGAAAGAAGGAACTGCAGGAATGTCCTTAATCAGTACCCTACTAGTCCTAATAGAAAGCATTACAAAGAACTTAATAAACGTGTAAAGGGTCAGTTAGCTACTGATAAGAATCTTTGGCTTGATGGCCTTGCTGACAAAGCTGAGGAAGCAGTTAGACAGCACAACAGCAGAGAGCTGTACCAGATAGTTAATGTTTTGTGTGGTAGAAAACGAACAGGTATACAGGGATTGAAGGATAAACAAGGCAAGGTTATAGAAGGTGAGGATTCTGTCATGGCTAGGTGGGCTGAGCATTTCAGTGATATTCTAAACAATGTGGTTAGTTCTACTCCCACTGTTTGCAATGCTTATAGATGCATTGGTGGCTTTAATGTTGGCCCTATAACACAATCTGAAGTTATTTTGGCTGTTTCTAAACTTAAACTTCATAAATACCCAGGGGTGGATGAAATTACTACGGAAATGCTTAGAGCTGGGAATGTTTCAGTTACCATTTGGATGACTGAAATTTTGAATAACTTTTATGATAAAGGCATGGTTCCTAAAGATTTTACCAGAGCTATTATTATCCCTATTTTCAAAAAAGGTGATTGCAGTTCTTGTGATAACTATAGGGGTATCAGCCTACTCTCTGTTCCAGGTAAAGTTCTTTCCATGATTGTGCTTAATAGAATTAAGAATCTGGTTGACAGGCAATTGCGTGATGAGCAATGTGGATTCAGAAGTGGTAGGGGATGTATAGATCAGATATTTTCACTTAGGCAGATTCTTGAGGAATGTTTAGAGTTTCAGAAACCTTTGGTTGCTAGCTTTGTTGATTTCAAAAAGGCTTTCGACTCTGTTGATCGTTATAATTTGTGGTTGATTGTGAGATCATATGGTATACCTGACAAGTTAGTTAACATAATGAAAGCTCTCTATAATAACACTGAGTCGTGTGTGAGGGTTGGTAAGTCTTGTAGCAATTGGTTTAGCATTACTTCTGGTGTTCGACAAGGGTGCATTTTGTCTCCTTTTCTCTTTAGTTTGGTTGTTGATTATGTTATGCGAAATTCACTTCAAGGGAAAGATTTTGGCCTTAAATGGGCTGGAGATATGAAAATTTCTGATTTAGATTATGCTGATGATTTAGCCCTTTTGGCAAATGATGTTGATGAGATGAACTCTTTCATTCGAACTGTTGATGAGACTGGTAGTACAGTAGGTTTGGTTATAAACAGAGAGAAAACTAAAGTGATGAAAATTGGTCAGGCAGGTTGTGATTCAGTTAATCTGAATGGTTGCAGTCTTGAGCAAGTGTCACAGTTTAATTACCTTGGGAGCTGCGTAACTGATACTGGTGATGTGCGGCATGAGATTAACAGACGAATAGGTATTGCTGCCGGGACTTTTAAGAACCTATGGAGATTGTGGAGAAATAGGCGTATACACCTAAAGACTAAAATTAGACTGTATAATAGTTTGATTCTTTCTAGGGTTAGTTATGGTAGTGAAACTTGGACGCTGTGTAAGCAAGGTAACAGGAAACTAGATGCTTTTGATTCTAAATGCTTACGCAGTATCTTGAGTATTAGGTGGTTTAACTTTGTAACTAATGATGAGGTTAGGCAAAGGAGTCTGCAACCTCTTTTAAGCAGCATATTGTGCAGAGAGAGACTCCGCTGGTTTGGCCATGTTGCGCGTATGGATAATTATAGATTGGCGAATAGGGTTATGAACAGTGTGCCTAGAGGCCTCAGAAGGAGGGGGAGACGTAGGATGCGGTGGGCAGACAATGTCAAACAGGACCTTGTTAGAATTGGTGTACAGTGGCCGGATGCAGCAGATGTAGCTCAGGACAGATATGCTTGGAGAATTAAACTGCGCGGTCTGGTTGGACCTCCGTAGCCCATGGCTGCTTGAGGATGATGATGATGATGATGAATGTCCTCACGTTCCACGTTCCTGCAGAGAGAAAATGATTAGTAGGATTTTTAAAGAAATTAGGTTTATTGAGATTGGTATGGCCAACAATATCAAACAGCCCCCTGATCGCAGGCATGGGGCAAAGACCTGTTCCTCCTCCGCTAAAGGCTGAAGTTACCGATGCTGGTAGGAACTTCAGGCACCACCTTTTCAAGTGGACTTTTTCAAGAGCCATATTACTCCAGTTTAGGCTTGACGATGCCCAACTTGCTAAGTAAGGTTCAGGTACCTGCGATGGCCTCTGATTAGGATTATTCACCAGCTGATATAAGGTATCCCATGCCTCTGTTCACTTAGGGCTGGCAACCCAGAAGGAAACAGAAAACACAGCGTCAGACTCTCCCTCAACAGAGGCCCACCAGTGCAGCAAGTCCAGGATCCATAATCAAGCTCAAATCCATAAACAAGTCCAGTAGGTATAAATGGTCAGCACCAGGACCCTGTGAAGTTGACCACTCCTCAGCAGGGTTGAAAAAAAAAGAGGTAGGTATATCCCCCAACTTCAACACCCAAAGAAAAAATTTACAATGTTTAGCAAAAAAAAGCAGCGAAGAAAGTTTTTTATATTTCATAACCAGTTCAGAAAATCTCGTGAATGTGAGAAGTCCAAGTCACGTTGTATAACATTGGCCACGTTTAAAATATACGATACTGAAAAGAATCATTAAAAGAAATAAAAATCATATTTCAGGTTGAATATTATATTATTTGGGAGGAAATTTCCTTTCGATAAATATATAATTTAACTATTTTTATTCATCAGGTTTTGCAAAGTAAAGCCTTAATTGCATACTGCAATCTTTTTTTTTTTCACCATATCACATGGAAAAAGGCTTATTAAAATCAATATGCTTGTAGATTTGTTTATATTATTTATTTTAAAAAAATTTGTAATTAAATTCTGCTTAATTTGATACATAACATGATCTATTTCTGTTGGTTATTTAAAAAAAAATTCTAAAGTTGACTTGTTTATCTGACTCAGCACAGTTGGCTAAAAGCCTGGAATTTTCTCAAAGTATGGTACTGAGAAAAAAATTACAAAATGAGAGAAATATTTATTAAAACCAAAATTTTTTTTTGTTATTCAGAAATATACAGCCATTCTATTCATGTGCATTATAATCATTTCTGTCTATTAGTATTTTTAAACAAATTTCTATTTGTGTTGCCAGATGCATTTTTTTACTACATGACTAAAAAAACCCTATTAATAAAACATCTTTTTTGTTAAATACTTGATTTTCAGAAAATCCAGAAATAAATGCTGATTAATTTGGTATACAACATGTCATAATTCCTTTCATTAATTATTTGTCAAAAAAGTTCTAAGGTTAAAGTTTTTTTTGGCTGAGCAGTGAGAAAATAACTTGGCCTCTGGATGAAAACCTGTTTTTCAGCCTGGACACTGGAAAGGTTAACGCAAAACAGTACTATTTCTCTCCCCACCACTGGAAAGGAAGAAATCATTGCTGCCAATATAAATCTCATTTTCCTAACACTATACCACTAAAATTTAAAAACTGCGACATAAATATATCATTTGCAACATTTGTTTGAAGTTTTGCCATTTTTCAACTTTTTCCACCATTAGAGGCACTATTAAAGCATTTTTTAATTTATAATAACAAAAAAGCTGAATGTCTACAGACAAATTGAAAACATTAGCATTTTTTAAACAAACTAAAGAGAAAAAAAAAAAGGTTACATAATTAACATAAATTGTACTGATGCAACACAAACTTAATATCTTACTGCAGAAAATTATAAAAAAGTTATCCATGGATTGTGTGTTGTTAAAAGTGAGCAAACTGGGTGCTGTTTATTATGTGCCACTGCATATTATGTGAGAAGTTTTTTTTACCTATTGCAACAAGTTGACATACTTGAAACCTTTTCCTTCCCAGTTTCAACTTGTTTCTTGCTGTGAAAAAGTGATGAAAATGTTGATTGGCCATGAGCATTTTAAGGCTTTTTGATGATAACTGTGCATTGTCCTTGAATGCAGAAACTTCATTTCTATTCTCATTATTTCTTCTTATACCCCCAACTCTTCACAAATGGAAGTTAGGGAATGTTCTCATTAGAATACATTATTTCCAATCCCCCCCCCCCACTTCACAAATGGAAGTTGGGGAAGTAAAAACATTTATGTTATATCATTGATTTTAAACTTCAAGCTATGAAAAATGCTGAACAGGTTGGGGATCATGAAGTGAATGTAAGTTCCTCTTTGGAGAGACACCCCCCCCCCCCCCCCGCATTGTCATGTACTATCAGCTTGGGTGCTCTTAAAAGAAATCTCTATAGATGAATTGCAAGCAAAGAAAAGCTGGTCTTGAAATCTCAACATGGACGATTTGGGTCAAGGTTCAAATAATAACGTGAGAAATGGAACTGCAAAATTTTCAAGGTAGGCACAAGTGGTGCTACTGTTTCCTGTATCACAAATATTTAAGGATGTGCAACAGAACAACTGCTGATCCAACCCTTTCTGCTGGTTAGAAAAAGAAGGCTTAGGCTTTTCTGAAAATTTCTTAAAGATGCTGTCAAGAGATCTAATTATAAATCTTAGTCAAATTATAAACACGGATGAGGTGCTACTTAGTTTTGACTATCTTCCTGGTTAGGGAAGTAGAACTATTTCCATTTAAAAGAAAAACAGGTATGAAAAATCACACTTAAATGTTGTTTTGGCTTGCTCCATGAGTGGATACATATTGGAACTTATACTTTTAAAAGGAAAACTATACCCAAGGAAGTTTAATAAAGGGGTTATAGATGAAGTACATAAAACTGGTTGAATGAACATTGGTACTATGAAATGTGATTGAAGTGAAATTTTCAGTTAAAAGGTGTCTTAAAAATGAACTCTATGAAACCCTCATGTCCAAAACGAAGTCAAAGGCATTTCTGCTGAATTAGTGATAATTCCAGGAGGGTTTACAAAACAGTTAAAACTATTAAATGTTAGAGTAAACAAATCCTTCAAGGCAAAAGTGAGAAATCTTGAAGAAAACAGATGTAGATTTATACATAAAGTGTATTGAGAAGTGTTCACATATCTTGTATAATCATATCCAAAAATGTTTGCAACTGTCTGGCCAACAATTTGAACATTTACTCTAATTTGCCTATGGAGCATAACTTATGTGTCACCCTGTATATAATGATGCATTTGGAAAATTTTGCTGACAAATTCACAAAAAAAATTAAGGGAAAAACTATAATTTACAAAAATATTAGAACATGGTTTTTATAGGCTAGATACTTTTCAATATAAGTGTCATGTTTGTAATAATATGACCTTATGTGTTTCAAATTAAAACAAAAAATTTGTTAATTTGCAACTTATTACAATTTATAAACTAATACACTATACAAATGCACCAAATTAAAAATGTACATTTAAAATTTTTTATTTTTTAGTCATTACCTTTTCCACTATAGTTGTAAACTACACAAGTAACATTGGTCCAAATGTCAGCTACTCACCTGAGGAATAAAATGTTTTCTCTGCTGATATATAATAAGACTGGCAAAATTCACTGAACAACTTTATGAGGTGACATGTTGGGTGAAGGAAGCCTGGAATGGCATATACACTCGAACAATTACAAATGTTTTGCTTGGACACTGACTATTCAGAGTTCCGCACTTTTGAATAAAAGTATAACATCTGAAGATTATTAGTCTCTATGCCAGATGAGAGATGGTTCATACTTCCCCCAATCCCTCCCCAAAGAGAGTTCAACTAACAAACATGGTGCAGAATTTGTGACTATTACTAACCCTCTCAGAGAATGACACCACTATAATCCTAATCAGAGGCCATCGCAGGACCCGAACCTCACTTAGCTAGTTGGGCATCGTCAAGCCTAAACTGGAGTAATGTGTCTCAGGCAGGTCATATGGCTCTTGAAAAAGTCTACTTGAGAAGATGGTGCCTGATGTTCCTACCAGCATCAGTGCCATAGATGGAGGGGGAACAGGTCTTTGCCCATGCCTGCGATCAGGGGGCTGTTTGATATTGTTGGCCCTACCTATCTCAATAAACCTAGTTTTTTAAAAAAAATCCTACTAATCATTTTCTCTCTGCAGGAACATAAGAACATTACAAAGAGATTATTCTCTTGATGTCCTCACGAAGGAATTCCAGCGTTATAACCTAGATATTCTAGGCTTGCAAGAGATCAGATGGACAGGTAAAGGTGAGATACTTAAAAATAACTTTAAATTTCTCTTTACAGGGAGGGAGGATGGAAAGCATCACCAAGGCATGGGTCTGCTTCTCAGCAGACATGCTAGTGATGCTCTTCTACGATGAGTGCATCAATGAAAGGTTTCTTACAGCAAAATTTCAGACAAGCATTAAAGACTTGAATGTTATCTGCTGTTATGCCCCCACTGAGGATGCTGATGAGGATGAGAAGGATAGGTTTTACGGACAACTTCAGGATATTTTGAATTCTGTCAAAAAATGAGATATTACCCTTGTTCTAGGTGACTTCAATGCCAAAGTTGGTACTGACTCTGACCTTTGGGGAGGGGTGATAGGCCCTTTTGGTATTGGTAGCTGCAATGGCAATGGGCAACGTCTCCTACAGGTAAGTAAACTCAATGGTTTCAGAATAACTAACACTTATTACAAACACCGCGACATACATAAGTACACGTGTTTCATCTGATGGGCTGTATAAGAATATGATTGATTATATGTTAATTTACAGTAAATGGGCTAGTTCAATTAGAAATACCAGGGCATATATGCAGGGCCGTGCGGTAGATTTTCTCATTATGATGCAAGTCTTCGAAATGCAAGCAAAGCTTCGAAATGCAGCAAATGGGCTAGTTCTGTTCTCATTATGATGCAAGCTTCGAAATGCAGCAAATGGGCTAGTTCTGTTAGGAATACCAGGTCATATAGGGGAGCTGAAATTGGATCTGACAATTACCTTGTTAAAAGTGTCTTGCAACTGAAACTTAAAAAGTATTGTGCTAGGGTTAAAAATTTTACCTTTAATACTGAAGCTCTGAAAGACAGTTATAGCCAAAGCTAACCATGATAGGTTGCTTAGTCATTATGACAGTCATGGTATGCTTACTACTGAAATTGAAGAATGTGATCATTTTAAACAGGCTTTTTTTGGACACTAATAGTACTCTTTTAGGAAAAAGCAGCAGAGGAGGCAGAATTATTTGAGTGATAAGGCACTTGAGCTTATTTCTGTAAAAAAAAAAACTGCAAGAATGTCCTTAATCAATACCCAACTAGTCCTAATAGAAAGCATTACAGAGAGCTTAATAAATGGGTAAAGTATCAGTTAGCTGCTGCTAAGAATCTTTGGCTTGATGGCTTGGCTGACAAGGCGGAGGATGCGCTTAGGCAGCACAACAGCAGAGAGCTGTACCAGATAGTTAACGTTTTATGTGGTAGAAAATGAGCAGGTATACAGGGATTGAAGGATAAACAAGGTAAGGTTATATATAGAAGGTGAGGATTCTGTCATGGCTGGTGGGCTGAGCATTTCAGTTATGTTTTAAACAATGTAGTTAGTTCTACTCCCATTGTTTGCAATGATGATAGATGCATTGGTGGCTTTAACGTTGGCCCTATAACACAATCTGAAGTTATTTTGGCTATTTCTAAACTTAAACTTCATAAATCATCAGGGGTAGAGGGAATTACTACAGAAATGCTTAGAGCTGGGAATGTTTCAGTTACTACTTGGATGACTGAAATTTTGAATATCTTTTGTGATAAAGGCATGGTTCCTAAGGATTTTACCAGAGCTATTATTATTCCTATTTTCAAAAAAGGTGATCGCAGTTCTTGTGATAACTATAGGGGTATCAGCCTATTCTCTGTTCCAGGGAAAGTTCTTTCCATGATTGTGCTTAATAGAATTAAGGATCTGGTTGACAGGTAACTGCGTAATGAGCAATGTGGATTCAGAAGTGGTAGGGGATGTGTGGATTGGATATTTTCACTCAAGCAGATTCTTGAGAAATGTTTAGAGTTTCAGAAATCTTTGGTTGCTAGCTTTGTTGATTTCAAAAAGGCTTTCGACTCTGCTGATCGTTATAATTTGTGGCTGATTGTGAGATCATATGGTATACCAGAAAAGTTAGTTAACATAATGAAAGCTCTCTATAATAACAGTGAGTTGTGTGTGAGAGTTGGTATGGCTTGTAGCAATTGGTTTAGCATTGTTTTTGGTGTTCAACAAGACTTATTTTGTCTCCTTTTCTCCTTAGTTTGGCTATTGATTGTATTATGTGAAATTCATTGCAAGGGAAAGATTTTGGCCTTAATGATCTGGAGATGCGAAAATTTCTGATTTAGGTTATGGGAACGATTTAGCCCTTTTGACAAATGACGTTGATGAGATGAACTCTTTCATTCAAGCTGCTGATGAGACTGGTAGTAGAGTAGGTTTGGCTATAAACAGAGAGAAAACTAAAGTGATGAAAATTGGTCAGGCAGGCTGTGATTCAGTTAATCTGAATGGTTGCTATCTTGAGCATGTGTCACAGTTTAATTACCTTGGGAGCTATGTAACAGATACTGATGATGTGCAGCATGAGATTAATAGGTGAATAGGGATTGCTGCCGGGACTTTTAAGAATCTATGGAGAGAGTGGAGAAATAGGCGTATACACCTAAAGACTAAAATTAGACTGTATAATAGTTTGGTTCTTTCTAGGGTTAGTTATGGTAGTGAAACTTGGATGCTTTGTAAACAAGATAACAGGAAACTAAATGCTTTTGATTCTAGATGCTTATGCAGTATCTTGGGCATTACAGGTTTAACTTTGTAACTAAGGATGAGGTTAGGCAAACTAAGGATGAGGTTAGGCAAAGGGGTAGGCAACCTCCTTTAAGCAGCATATTGTGCAGAGAGAGACTCCGTTGGTTTGGCCATGTTGCCTGTATGAATAATTATAGATTGGTGAATAGGGTTATGAACAGTGTGCCTAAAGGCCTTAGAAAGAGGGAGAGACCTAGGATATAGTGGGCTGACAATGTCAAACAGGACCTTTTTAGAATTGGTGTGCAGTGGCCAGATGCAGCAGATGTAGCTCAGGACAGATATGCTTGGAGAATTAAACTGCATTGTCTGGTTGGACCTCTGTAGCCCATGGCTGCTTGAGGATGACGACGGTAGTGGTATTAATTAAAATCTCTAGGGTGGCATTAATGTTAACAAGATAACTATGTTAACTATTACTATTTAATGTTGTGTATTTAATTGTTGTTAACTATTTAATGTTAACAAGATATATATGGATGGGTTCGGTTGTTTTACCTCTGAGCGCCACTTTTTTGCACACCATGGGCTTTAAATGGCCAGGTCAAATGGACTCCAAAGGCTCAGAGAAGGTTGGGGGAGGGGACCCACTGGAACAGCTGCTGGGAGACAGATGGTAGCCTCCCGTCAAGGCCATCCAGCGTGTTCTTTAACGTGTACAGGGTATGGCTCTCCTGCACACGGGGCCACAGCTTAACATCCCATCCAACGGACGGCGGCCTTTCCAAGCCCATCTGTGTCCCCTACTGACCGTGGGTAGGGCGGGGAATTTTGCGGAGATAAATCTCAACGCTGACCCAGCTGGGACTCGAACCTGGGAACTACAGATTACGAGCCTGGCACACTACCGACTGAGCCACCCCCGCCCCTATATATGGATGGATACTGAAGTGTGTACAAGAGGTAGTGTGAGACTTTTCTGGAACACTGTTGGTCCCAATTTATTTTTATGGATGATAACGCATGCCTCATAGGGCTCAGGCACTCATGAATTCCTTGAAAGTAAGAATGTTCAGTGGGTGGAGTGGTCAGTTTAGTCTCGAGAGCTGGACCCTATAGATCACATATGGAGTTCATTAGGGAGATATGTTGGAGGCCACCAACTCCCTCCAAGAACTCACACATACCTCCAACTGCTCTCTGGCAAGAGTGGGATATACTGCCTTTAGACCTCATAATCAGTCTGGTAAGTAGTATAAGAAGTAATCATAATGCTTGTAGAGCCATTCTGGGTTCTCATACACTGTATTAACCTCCCCATTCTTCTGAAATAGGTTCTTTAGCTGTGGACAATCTTGCATTCATTTGCAACATCTATTAAAATCATGCCATTAGTTTGCTGCATGTCTCTGTTTAATGCATTGCATAATGATGCATTGTCACTCAAATCTCACAGCATTTTATTGTCACAGTTTTGAGAACTTTCAGAATTTGCATATTATACTTAACATTTGATACCACTGTATAAAGTATGCATGAAATTTTCAAGGAATAATTTTTGGAATCACATAAAATCAATATAAATATCAGAGTTTTCAAAGAAAGTTATATGATTTCTACATCTTAAAAACTTATTGATCTCTATATAGTGATATTTATATTTGCTAACTCTAACAATTGACAAGTGTTCCCATTCCACTAGACCTTTGCTACCAGATTTGCATCATTTGACATTTATATTTGTGTTACCTTGAATTCATAGACTTACTTTGGAGTGAATTCTTATTTTTATTAAACTACATACCAATTGAATTAGATCATTTTCAGTATCAAATTTTAGCTTATTAATTTTTCTGATTAATATACCATAACTAAATCATCTGCATAAAAAGTTTTTACTCTTTAACCCAAATAAACACAAAACATTTAAGATCATATGAGGCAGAACTGAACCCTGTGGTACTTCTTTATAAACAGTTGCATAGTCACTTACTATATTTTCCTATCCCCCCAAAAAAGGGCACATTAAGTATTTATTACTTATATTCAGTCAATTATTTGGAAATGTCTTAATTTGAAAATATATGAAATTCAGTGTTGGAACTCCACAATTCCCAATGTACTGCTGTTCAGTGATAGTTAAGCAATTCTTCTATGTATAAACAAATTTAAATGATCACATTTTGCTACAATGCTGTTCATGTCACATGTAATGTTCATCTTCTAAAATCCTGTTGGCAATGAGAATTCAAAACTTAATACTTTGGTTGTAGCAGCTAAACATTGAACTGAATAAGTTTATTTCACCCAAACATACATTGGTACATAAAACACAGACAAGTTCACAGGTGAAAAAGGAGAACATAATAAGCAGTAGCTTATTATGTTCCCCTTTTTCACCTGTGAATAAAAGTTTTCACTGCACACATAAAGCTTAATAAAAGTGCTTTATTTTTTCAAGGAGACAAGCTTAGAAACCATCAACTCAAGTTCAAACAAGGTGTAACATTTGATTCCAGGCTGTACTCTATCACAGTGATTATATAAAAGATAATAAGGATCTTTTTTTCGAGCAGGAAATAGGGAAACAGCTCCATTTAGTGTATTAAAGAATATCATTGATATGTGTAAAATGGTTCCTTAAGAAGTGATCTGAATCAAAAGATATGTGTAACATATTTCTGAGTTGTTGCATCATATTACCTCTGAGCAGCATTTTTTAGCATGCAATGGGTTAAATGGATAAGTCACAAGGCCCGAAAGGCTCAGAGAAAGTTGGGTAGATGGGATCCATTAGACAGCTGTTAGGAGACAGATGGTAGCCTCCTGTGGCTATCCAGTCCGTTCTTTAATGTGCACAGGGTATCACTTTTCCAAAAACGGGGACATGACTTAACATCCCATTTGATGGACGGCAGCCTTTCCAAGTCCATTGGTGTTCCCTACTGACCGAGAGCAAGGCAGGGGAATTTTGCAGAGATGAATCTCAATGCTGGCCCATCAGGGACTCGAACCTAGGAACTGCAGATTATAAACCTGGTGTGCTGCTGACAGCCACTCACAGATATTCCTGATTTGCTTATGTTGTTTGCAAGTTCTTGAATATTGGACCCTAAGTCTATAATGAAATGATTTGGCAGTAAAATTACTCAGTAAAATCAAGAGTATGATCATATACTCCTTGTCGTGAAAAAATTGGCCAAAATTTCAGTGATGAAAAAAAAAATGCAGATATTGTCAGCATGGAACAGGTTTCTTTAAAGCATGTCAAATTTTCACTCCCAATTAACTAAAGTGCTTAAATATTTCTCTTACTGATATTGGCAATATGAACTTTTAACAGTATGTCCTTGCTTGAAGACTACTTAAAAGTTGAATAGTGATGCTATGAAGAAAACTGAAAGAATTAAATAAGACTGGTAATTTAATTCTTTTCTGAATGTCTCAAAAAGAATGATTTCCTAGGCTGTTACAGGTAGCTCTCTGATATTTATCAGTATCAATGAACATGTCAATCCAGAGAATATCTTTTAAATATAGCAGCATTCGGCAAGATAACTGTCAGATTATAAAAGAGAACAATTTATCTACATATTAAATACTGTAGAATTCATCATTGCTGACTAATATAGGATGCAAGTTGAATTTAAATAAAGCCAAGCATTTAATATTTTTGCACCTTTTAAAAAAGTCATATCAATATATTTAAATAAAAAATTAATATTAATTTATGAAAAAATGCTATTATCTTGTTGAGTGGTGCCACAGATGTATAATTTTTATGTTTTGTAAACCTAGAGTGAGCAAAATTTGGTGTTTGTCAGCATGAGTGTTCCATGAATTTCCTTTTTTCTCATGAAAATTTTACAGCCCTAATTATACTCTATAGATGGAATGGGAAAACATTTTAAGTTGGGTTGTTTTACCTCTGAGCGGCACTTTTTCTTGAACACAATGCTTAAAATGGCCAGGTCACAAGGACCTAGGAAGCTCAGAGAAAGTTATGAGAGGGAACCCTCTGAACAGCTGTTGGGAGCTTCCCATCAAGGCTATCCAGTGTGTTCTTTAACATGCATAGGGTATGGCTCTACTACACATGGTGCCCCAGATTTACATCCCATTTGGTGGGCAGTGGCCTTTCCAAGTCCATCAGTGTCTCCGACTGACTGAGGGCAGTGAGTTTTGCAGAGATAAACCTCAATGCTTGTCTAGCTGGGACTCAAACCTGGGAACTGCATATTACAAGCCTGGTACACTACCAACTCAGCCACCCCCACCCAAATATTTTGTATATTTTCAGGTATAAACTAAAAGCTATATATCATCCCTGAGAATATATGGCCACAAATTTTATTTAATAAAGACAACTTTACTACTTTCATGTTTCTTGGTAAGAAAAGTTTACAGTAATTCTTTCACATTTACTCACTTCTTGGGATTATCTATGTTTGAAATTAGAATTATATCTGTGATCAGACTGATAAAGAATAACTTTTTTCCAAATAAATTTATTCTACACATATAGTTTATTTACTACCAATGTTAGTAGTAAGTAACTGTCAGGAAATTTTCCTCCAACAATGATAAAATCAAACTTATTTTGCATGAATGCATCTAAAATTCAAACTTTAAAACTGATAAGATAAAAGCTTCTGCAATTTCAGCAAAATGACATACTGGTTTTTTTTTTTTTAAATATCCATTAGAACAGCAATTCTCAGCCTCTTTAAGCCTTTATTTTCTTATAGCCAATTTTACCAAGAATTATTTTTTAATTCTCCCTTCATGGAAATAAAACTAAATTTTCCTGCATAAAACTAGTTGAAAACTAGGATGGCCAGAACATCCATGTTATTGGTTTAACAAACCAAACTACCCAGTTGGGGATCCCTGCTTAAGAACTTGAATAACCAAATATATTTTACGTATTTAGTGAAAAAACAAAATAATTCTTGATAATTTAACATCCATCTGAAGCTAAAATTTTACCTGGAGAACGAGGAGAATCCACAGCTTTTTAAATTGCTGTAAATTAAATTTCATGTAGTTAAGTGTATATTTATGTGGTTATCATTTTGAAGAACTATGTGCAAACTGTTTTTTTTACACAAAACTTAAATCTCTGTTGAAAGAATAAAAAGTTTTTGCTGTAATTGAAAAAGAATAAAAACTTATAAGTGGTAAGAGCTTTTATAGGTAAATCATGTCTTACCAAATGTTCAGGACAGTACTTTTTTAAGAATCCATCTTCTTGTCTAATACATCTTTTATCATAAACCCTATGAATGAACAATGAAGATGTACTATATAGATCAGTTTCATATATTAGAAAAATGCATTAGAACTCTGAAAAACAAAATATTTATATTATTCCATAAATACAACTGCAAACATATTTAAACTGCAGAGCATTGCTTTGAACTATACACTTTTTGTTGTCTACCAATTAAGGCTCCAAAAGAAGTTGTGAAACATCTACCACCTATGTTTATATTTGCACACGTGTAAGAAAAAATAAAAATAAAAATTCAGGCTTCATTACCAAACAACTATTGGGCATATCTGAAGATTGACACAAAGATATTATAGTGCAATAATTTGATCGAAACACACACACAAAAAAAGAATGTAAAAATCTTAAAAAGGGAACATTATGTGGCAGAATAATAAGCAGAGTTTAAGTTTACTGAATTTTTTTTTTAGGAAGAATGAATTTATCATACAATACTAGTACATTTCAATGAAAATGTTGGTCAAACATATATAATAATAGTCCCTTTGTTTCCTTTCTTCGGGCAAAGATATATTGCTTTGTAGAAAGTTTTGCAATAGAATTTTCCATGCTGGATTTAGTTGAGGTTAGTTGGCATTGCAATAACAGTTTTTATTGACAAAAATTCAATAAACTTGAAGATGAAGGACTGCTAATGACGAAACACTTTGTTTCACTATAATTGCTTCATCTATCGATGTTACATTATCTCTTGTAGAATAGTGTAGTAGATGGAATAACAGGAAGGCTAAGCAATTTTTCAGAAGTTTATACTTACTAAATTTTGTACACTAATCATGAAGATGAAAAAAAATTAACAGACGAGATTATTATCAAACAGTAACAGAATTAAAAAGGAAGTAGTCAATTTCATCCTAACTATTAGGACTTCTTCAGACATACAATGATTAGAAATTAACTTATAAAGAGTAGGTAAATTTCAAAGTTCTAACTCTTGCTCAAATTGTAGTTGTGCACAGTCATGCAGTATGATAGGTGAGGTCAGCAATCACAAGAAGTGCAGTTTTTATTGACAAAAATTTTAATACTTGAAGATGAAGGACTGCTAATGATGAAAGCTTCATTGAATAGAGGTTTAGCTCCTTGAAGTATAACTGTAGATGAAAGAGCTGTAGTAGTTTGCATTAATTTAATATTTCTTTGATGTTCAGCTGCATTAAATGAATTTCTCAAAGAATTAAATCAGGCCTACAACTCTATAAATTTTACTGTTATCTATGAAAATAACAAAACAGTTTCTTTTCTGGATATATTAATTTATCACACTAACTCCAGTTTTCAAACTACAGTTCATAAAAAATCATCATTTATCAACAACTTAATACCTTTCAACACATCTCACAACAGATCTTCACTGATCTCTACCATGTTTACCTTATTCTACAGAGCCTATAAAATCTGTACGACAAGTATTTTTTGAATAGAGAACTTTCCTTTATATATTCTCTAAGCCAAGATGCAGGATATCTTCAGCAATTCATAAAGAGAATTCACCTCTCCACCAGAAATAAAATCAGCAATTTCCGTTTTCAAGAAAACTCTTCTCAAGACGTAAATATAAAGTACCTACCAAATCTTCAACCACCATTTTATCTCTTGTAAAAGACAGATATATCTTCACTTACAGGTGGTGTTATACTTAATACCCATCACTTATCCTAAATCAAACTCTTGCAGTTCTTCCAAACCTCTCAGCTACATAGGACAAACCAAAAGAACTCAAGAAAGAATAAGGAACAAAGAAATATTAAATTAATGCAAACTACTACAGTTCTTTCATCTACAGTTAACTTGAAGGAGCTAAACCTCTATTCAATGAAGCTTTCATCATTGGCAGTCCTTCATCTTCAAGTTATCGTTCACAGAAAATTTTTGTCAATTAAAACTGTTGCAGTAATACCAACCTTAATTAAATCCAGAATGGAAAATTCTGTTACAAAACTTTCCACAAAGCAATATGTCATTGCCACAATTAAAAAAAAAAATTGACCACTAAACTATAACTCCTGAACAATCACCAACACCTCTCGTGATTGCTGACCTCGCCTATCATACTGCATGGCTCATGCATCGTATCTTTGCACAACTACAATTTGAAGCAAGAGTTATAAAGAGTAGGTAAATTTCAAAGTTCTAAGTTAATTTCTAATCTTCGTATGTGAAGAAGTCCTAATAGGACGAAATTAATGGCATCCTTTATATATTCTGTTACACTGCTTGATAATCATCTCACCTGTTAATTTTTATTCATCTTCATGATTAGTGTACAAAATTTAGTAAGTATAAACTTCTGAAAAGTTGTTTAGCCTTTCTATTATTCCATCTACTACACTATTCTACAAGAGACGATGTAACATCGATAGATGAAACAATTATAGTGAAACAAAGGGACTATTATATATGTTTGAATGAATTTATATTAGAACAAATTAGGTACAAATGTAATTTATAATAGTAGCACATCTAGAATTAAATATGCCTACTATTAACTTTTATTTCATAAGCAATTATTAATGAAACTAGATCTGGTGCCATATGTACAGTAGTGGGATAATCTGTGTAATCCATTCCTATGTCCATCAAGGCTTCTGGATTACAAGATATCCCGACCCCTTGATCTGCCTTGTTGTTGCCACAACTTTGGAGCCAAAGGAGTGATCAGCTAGCAGCCCCGACCATGAGAATCTAAGTATGTGATTCTGACAAGTACTATCATTTCCCCCCCCCCCCCATGAAATGAACTGTCCTTTTTAACAACATAATTTAATTTTCAAATGCATTAAAGCTCAATGGAAATATACTTACCCCCAGGTAACACCTAGGGTTACCTAATACTCCTTTACACTGATGAAAGCTAGCAATGACATGTAATATTAATGAAAATGGCTGTATTACTCATCTTGATTAGTTTCAGAGAAAGGATTTGTGATCTTATGAAAAAGAGCAATAAAATATAAATTTTTAACCTCTGAAGTCCACATACACTAAAATAAAATTTTTAAATGGGGAATATAAGCTAACTGGACAAAAAATTAGTCGTGCTACGGGGTTCATATAGTGACAAGAAGTGGTGTGTGTCACGTGTGTTAGTCGCTCCATGAAACAAGTGCCGCGCCAAAGATGTGAATGAGTGGCAAAAAGATGTTATTGCACTTGGCAGAGCCAAAGGGTATAGTGTACAAGAAGTTGCTGCCTTTGCAGGTGTGTGTCAAAATGTACTGTCCAAAAGGTCTTCCAGCACTAGCATACATCACAGTCCACCACTAATCGTCGGCAGAAATATTGAGCTCACCAATAGGGACCGCCAATAGTGTCACCAACTGTTAGGGCAAACCACTCTGCAACAAGGCAGGCATTGCTTCAGTCAGACAATGCAGGCCTACAACAAGCTATTTCCAAATGAACACTCCAAAGGGAACTGCATGCCATGGATATCTGGAGCAGAGTACCATGGAAGAGACCCATGTTAACAGCTCTGCACAAGGCTTTGCGGCACCACAAGGACTGGACTGTCGACTCTTGGAAGCATGTGATATAGTCGGATGAGTCATGTTTTTGCTTGTACTCAAATGATGCAAGGTGACGGGTACCTCATAAGGTGATGAAGCCTTCCATGTGGACTGTGTGCAAGGTTCTGTTCAAGCTGGAGGAGGCTCTGATGTTCTGAGGGTGTTTCACGCATGAGAAAATGGGTCCTTTGGTTGCGGTGATGTCACACTTGAACCAGAAGGGCTATATGGAGCTACTGGATGACCACATGTTGCCTTTTGTGCAGCATCTCCACAGTGAACAACAGAAGAATACCCCAGTCTTAGAAGATGACAATTGTCGTGTGCACAGGGCTCGAAGTGTGTCGGATTGGTATGATGAGCATTCTGAAGCCCTCGAACATCTCGACTGACTTGTCAAATCACCAGATTTGAATCCAATAGAAAACTTGTGGGACTATTTGGGGCAACGAGAGAAGTGCCATCCCAGTCATCTAGCCAATCTGGCCAAACTTTGCTGCTGGAAGAGTGGATGAATATTGATGTGCACTACATCTGCACACTGGTGACATCCCTGCCAGACAGGATTTCGGCTGTTCTTCGGTCACACTAGGTGTTATGCACTATTAGGTGACATTCAGCCAGGGGTGACAAAATTTTTTGTTCAATGAGCTTACATAAATGCATAATTGCATGGATAAAACATAAAATATACTATTATAATTTCAATGCTTTTGGCCTCATCACCAGGTGTGGAGCAATTGTGCTTTGTGTGAATAAGTTGCAGCAGAATATTATACAAAAACAGGGAAATTGCAAGAGTATATTTATAACTTAAAACATACACTGAGAGATCAATGAATTATGTCAATCTCACCTGATGTTATGTCAATGGAAAAATATTTTTAAGCTCTATAATTTTTAAAATAAGCATTTTATGGAAAAATGTGATTGAAGATAAACTGATGATTGTAATAAAATCTAAATCTATTTCCAACAATATTAGTTTAGCAAAAAGAATTATAAAGTAGGAGTATCATGAGCATAGAAAAAAACTTGTCTTGAGCAGGTAATATCAAAACCCATGATCTCCTGATGATATGTTAGTGTTCTGACCATAGGAATGTCATCATCATCTGTGTGTTGATGCGTTACCTGGATATGATTTTGTCATTGCATGTATGTTTATATTTGACCTTGTATTTGAAATCCTTTATGTGAAACTGTTTCCTTTCTCCCACCACTGACTAAAGCTGTTTATTGCTAGTATGTCTTGCTGTAATCAGCAAGACAGGTTTATGGTACCTGATCGTCAGTGATCAGCCAACCTTTCTAGCCTAGCTCGATTGATCAAGAAGCATGAGCCAAATGACCATCCCGTGGGACAGGGAGGTCAGCGCAGAAGTTCTGGAAGAGGCACTGGCTGGAGCTGATGTGTAGAGGTGCTCAGTGAAGATATTCATGAAGTGAGAGGTTTTCCTCCGTTAGGTGCATAGAGTCACTGCCTGTTAAGCAATCCGAATATGATTGTAGCCAACTTAGTCAGAAGCCAAAGTCAGTGCTCGGGTAGACTCTGTATATATTTTCCATAATAAACCTTTTGTTATTGTTTTTAACTTGAAGTTGGTTATTTTCTGCAATTCTCAAATGTCGAAACCCCAATACAGAACGAACCAAAATCTTACGTCCTTACCTGTGAGCGCCATGGATCAATTATATTCTAACTTGTCTTGAGCAGGTAGAATCAAAACCCATGATCTCCTGATGACATGTTAGTGTTCTGACCATAGGAATCTGATCAAGTTCTCCTCTATTGTTACAAAAAAAATTGGTTTGAAAAAAAATATTTCGAACTGTCTAATAAGTGTATATTTTAAAAGATTGTGTAATAAATAATTCTTTATCCTGACAATAGAGCATAAAACATGTTTTAGTAGTTATAGAGCTTGAATACAGCTTCAAAACAATCTTCCCATTGATGTAAGATAGGTTGAGGTGGGCATAATTCAATGCACAACTATATGATTAGAGAATTCTAAGATGAATTGGTTTAGATGGACAAATCCAATGCCCTCCATGTTCCCCAGACATTACACACCTTGATTTTTTTCCTTGTGGAGATATGTCAAAGACAAAGTGTACATGTCAAAGATGCAAAGCATTGAGGACCTGAAAACTCGTATCTCTGATTCAACTGTATCAGTTAATGAAGGCATGTTGGAATGCACATGGCTTGAACTTTAATATCTGTTAGATATGCTCTGGATCATAAACAATGCTCAGAGTGAAGGGAATTAAGTTAGCAGAAAAAGCTTCTGAATCTGAACTATCAAAAATGCAGCATACCACATGTATCTACAGTATATAGTTTTTCTTTCAGATTTTAAAATTATCTAGACTTTTAACCACCATATATGGTGGGTTGGGTTGTTTTACCTCTGAGAATCACTTTTTTGCACACCATGGACTAAATGGCCAGGTCACATGGACCCTGAAGACTCAGACGGTTGGGGGAGAGGACCCACTGGAACAGCTGTTGGGACACAGATGGTAGCCTCCCGTCTGTGGTCACACAGATGGAAGCCTCCCGTCACAGATGGTAGCCTCCCCTCCGCCAGCATGCTCTCCCGTACACGGGGCCACAGCTTAAAGTCCCATCCGAAGGACGGTGGCCTTTTCAAGCCCATTGATGTTCTCTACTGACCTGGGCAGGGTGGGGAATTTTGCAGAGATAAATCTCAATGCTGACGCTGGGACTCGAACCTGGGAACTACAGATAACGAGCCTGGAACACTACCGAGCCACCCCTACCCCACCATAAATGGTGATGAATCATTGATGGTGCATAAATGTAACATGTATGATACTTGCTTTCAAAGAGTGATATACATATTTTAGAAGTAACTTTTCATATTATCTGCATTTCTAAATATCCAAAAATTCTTTGCAACAGAAAATTTTTTGAAGAAATTTTACATATTTATAATTGTACTATAAAAGGAAAATTTTCAGAAGAAAAATGCTACATAAATGCTAAATTCTAAAAATAAAACAAATATTTAATTTATATTTTTTGGAAAAAATATATATCTCTGATCATCAGACAATGACATATATGATTTCATTGTGCAGTTACTTAGATTTGCATATGTTAACTTATAATGCAGAGGTGACTGAAACAATACTCTCTTAGAAAAATTGTAATATTATCAGAGAAAAATCTTCATGGCAGCCAACAACCAAGGAAAGCTAAAAAGATGATGTAAGTCTCTGCATAACTAGTCTTGCAAACTTTCATCATTTTTAATATATATATTTTTAAATACTAGGCAAACTACAAGGAAATGATGTTTACTTAAAATTTTAGCACCACTTTTAAAACTATCAATTCAAATAGTTTAATTTTTTAATGCTACTGGAAGCATCCTTATACTCATTAGCAACATCATCTTTAATTGTTTAACTTACCTAACATAATGATCCCTTCCACCAGTTGTATACTCATAACTATTACATGGATTAATAAATATAGAATATAATGGGATCTTTTTCTCATTTTCTTTGCATATCACTAACCTTTAAAGACACATTAAAAACAAAAATTAAAAAGAAATCAAAGAAAAATACTCATTAAGCACAAAATTACACTTATGAGTTTAGTCAAAACATTAAACATATTCACATAAAAATATTTGTTTCACTTCAAAGTATTTACATATGATTTACCTTTTCAATGAAATACTTTAAAAATAAAATTATGAAGGCAGTTCTAATTTTTATGCTATTTAAAATTGTTTTAATTCTTTTTTCATGAAAGTAACAAGATGTCATGCTACCAATCACATGTTGTAGTAGGGATGTTTTCAATAATATCGACTGCTTTCAGCTATTGATGGAATATTCCAAGCTGAGGTATGAGAAGAGATCTAAGAATGAAGAAAATTCCTCAAATTTATTACACCCAGGGTTACTTAATATTTTCTGGGCCCAAATCAAATACTAAGTTTAGGGTCCTTTATTCATATTACTTTTGTAATTTATTGGTTACAATGATTGAAGTGGTGTTCCTTTAACAGTAGAGCTCAAGATTACTATACTCTACTTATCCCAAAAAGTCAACTCAAATTTCAATCTACAATTATAGGTGTAAAGGTTTATGCAAATGGGAATATCAAAAAGGAACTTTACTTTGAAGTTCATGCTAAAATTAGTAAAAAACAATGCACAATTTTGGATTAGCATGTTTTCAAAGTTCTGAAGCATAACTAGTATATATATATATACACAGTCATATCAGAAAAATATGACCACCTACCTAATAATGGGAATAACCACTCTTAACCCAGATGAGAGTGGTGAGATAGCATGTCATGGATGCAATGAGGCCCTGGAAGGTTGCCAGAGGCACATGTGCCCATTCAGACTCCAGCAGAGCACAGAGGTTCCAGAGATGACATGGATACATCAAACCTGTTGATCCAAATGGTCCCACAAGTGTTCTATGGGATTGAGGTCAGGCAATTTCGCCACCGAAGGGAGAATGGAGACATCGCTGTCATGCATCACCTTAGCGACATGACAGGAAGCATTGTCCTGTTGGTAGACACCATCACGGTAAACGTCCAACATGAAGGGATGCACATGTGGTCAGCAAGGATGGACATGACCATTAGCATTCAGGGATCTATCCAGTGGTACCAGGTCATACCAGGAAAACAAACCCCAGACATGAACACTGCTGGCCTGTACTTGACCGACAATTGTGTCTGGGTATTGGTTCTCGCGTGCCTGACGCTGTATCTGCCACCGCACGTCACTTCTGTGGAGTAGAAATCTCAATTCATCAGAGAAGGCAACCCTTTTCCACTCTTCCACTGTCCAATGATGGTAGTTCTGTGCGAACTGCAGGCATCGTTGCCGATAGACCTTGGTTAACATGGGTGCCTTTACGTAGTGTCGACTCCAGTGACCCATGCGTAACAGGGTTCTCTCTACTGTTATTGTGGACACGTACCTGTGCCCCAGCGTTCATTTGAGTGGCCAATTGCTGCACTGTTGCGTGTCAATTGCCCTTTACAAGTTGATGGAGGTGACGTTCTCCTCTAGGCCTTTTATGATATCTGGAAGTACTTGGTGTGCCAGCAATCCATTCTTGGTACACCCTTACTATAGCACTTCACGAACAGCCCACTAAGTCTGCTGTTTCCGAGATGCTTTCACCCTTGGCGCAGTAGATGATCATTTTTGAACATCTGTCAAATCAATACCTCTGGCCATTGTGCTCATGTTATGTACTATGGCTCATCTGTCCTGGCCGGTAGCTTGCATCTCCACATGGTTGACCTTGTCATGTGCACTCTGTGGCACCTGGGCAGGTACACCGTGATTCCTGCCCAGGTGCCAATGTAACCACCACACAGGTGTAATGGACCACCCACAGGGGTGGTGGTCATATTATTCTGACATGACTATGTATATGCAAACTATCATACTTCAACTTCAACATCATTGTATTATATATCAATAGTACATTCTTGCTTATTTATGGAGAATGGTTACTTCAGTTTCAACATTATTTTATTATACATTTATAGTCGATTCTTGTTTATTTGTAGGGAATGAATACTGAAGTCTTCCAATGATTAACTGGTTAGGTTTTATGGCACATTTTGCAACTCAGGCTAGTGTGTTGACCAGATAAAATGATGAAAAAAAAAAAATGTTTTCAAATTCAATCAAATACATCACTAAATATAACACTCTTCTAGCACTGTCTGCTTTTTCACATCTTCACTTTATATGCTCAAAGATATAATATGGAGGGCATTCAAAAAGTTCTTAACATGCATCTGTAAATTTGCACTTATTCCTTCAAAGTTTAAAAGCTATGACCTGTTTGAAAGCGTGTCTAAACTTGTCATTACATGTTAAAAACAAAGGCTGTATCATCATTTCTCTCTTTGCTGGCAACACACACAGTTTAATCTGTAAAACATGCAAATTGTTGCTATGGAGCCTGCAAAAGATGGAAAAGATTTTACATTTTTACAAGGATACAACTTAGGGATGACACAAAAAAATCATGCTGATTTATCACAAGTATATGGGGATCATGCCTATTCATATAGCACGGCAACAGAATGGATTAACAAATTCAGAGAAGGATGGCAGAGCTTCGAAGATCTCCCTCATGCAGGAAGACCAAAGGAGGCTATGAAACAGATAACTTATGAAGTTCATGAACTCTTTAAGGAAAATCCACATATCACAGTTCAGGTAATAAGCTTAGATGTCAGTGTATCAAATGGCAGTGTGAAAACAACTATTCATTAACATTTTAAAATTCCAAAAGATCTGTGCCAAATGGATACTTCACAAACTGACAGAATAGCAAAAAAGGGGCTAGAATCATCTCATGCAAGGAGATGCTGGCAATGTTTGAACCTAGTGGCCCCAAACAGTTAACAGACATTGTCACAGGTGATGAGAAGTGGTTTTATTACTATACAACTCCCAGAACAATCAACAGCTATGTTTAGGTTGCGGAAGATGAACCACAAATCCTCCGACAAGATTTTCGCTCTTGGAAGAGGATTTTCACAATTTTTTTTAAATTCCCAAGGAGTGGTAGCAGTAGACACCTTTACCTGAAAAAATGACTATAAATGGCCAATACTACACTAATATTGTTTTGCCCAAAATGGTTAAGGAGATGAAGGAACAGCATCCAACAACAGGTGTGTCAAAGGTTTCTTATTCTTCATGACAATGCTAGTGATCACAAAACCCAGCAAGTTATGGCCTATCTGCAGCAGGAAAAAGTCAAACAGCTACTCCATCCTGCATATTCACCCAATCTTGCACCATAAGATTTCTGGTTGTTTCCAAAAATTAAAAAGGAACTTACCGGGAAGCCTTTTTCAAGAATACAAGACCTTGCAAAATGTGTTAATTGTTGTTGTTGGGGAATACTCCACAACGTAAATCAGAGTTGCAGAATATTTCCCAACAGTAGTACCACCAATCATTCTAGAATTGGCATAGATGTCTGTAACTTTTGCATAGATGCTGGAGGGGAGTACTTTGAAGGAAGGTAAAAGTTTTGTTGAGGAAATGCAAATTCAAATTTATTTTCAATAAGTATTATCTATAATTATATTACATAAAAAATCCGACTAAGCCGAAGCTTATCAGCGGGAATGTGCATATATGTTTCTACAGATATGATCTAGATTGCCTCACTAGTACAAAAAATGAAGGAGAGAGAAAAAGGAAAAAATGAGAAAGAATACTGACAAAATAATGAAAGTTTCCAAATAAAAACATCACTTTTTCATCGACCACTGAAATAATTTATCTTTAACATCACAAATTTTTTAAGTTAACTATTTCTCTAGGAAGCAAGTTAAATAGGTAGGGAATTTGATATTCTTTGGAATTTCGTCTGTAATTATAAAATTTTGGTTGTTTCAAAAAACCCATAGCCTTTTTTCTAGTAAACTTATTGTGGCAAATATTTTGTTTATAGGTATCATCAAAGAAGTTATTGATAACAGAAACAAACACATATAAACTTTCAATAGGTAAAATTTTGAACAAACTGAATATATCATCTTTCGTTGTAAGGGAATATTTAACTTCTGTATTACACAATCCTTTTAGCAGACTAAATTGTATTCTTTTAATTTTATTTAATTCTGTCTTATAGGCTGTCCCGTAAACTATTATCCCATACCTAATTATAGATTCAAAAAGTGCTTTATATACTAAAATAGTTATCTGTGTATCAATAAACATGTTAAGTTTCCTAATTTTAAATGCTACAAATTGTAGTCTTGAACACATCCAATCAATATGTTTATTCCATTTCATTTTCGAATTCATTTTCAAGCCTAGGTAAATTATTTCATTTACTTCTTCTATTTTAGGACAATTGCATGTACCAGGTGATAAACCATCCAGCCTAGTACAACTTATTCGATGCTTAGTAATTCTATTAAGTGTAGGTTGTGAGAACCAATACACATAAATTTAGTTTTTTTCTCGTTTAGACTCAGTTTTTTAAGAGAAAACCATTTAACTGCTTTATTGAAATCACTTTGTAGATTGCAAATAGTGTATTCTAAATCAGAGTGTAAGTTGATTAGCACTGTATCATCGGCATACATATATAATTTACTATCGAAATTAATATTAGCCAAATCATTTATGTATATTTGAAATAGTATAGGGCCGAGAATAGATCCTTGTGGAACTCCAAAATTGATCTGAAATTTATCGCTAAAATTATCATTTATTTTCATAACTATTTCTCTATGTAATAAGTAGCTTTTAAACCATTCAAAAATATTCCCTCTTATACCAAGTAAATATAATTTCTGTAGCAAGATATCAATGTCAACTGAATCAAATGTTTTATTTAAGTCCATAAATACTGCAACAACGCATTTCTTTCCTATATTTAAATTAATATTTATATTATTAATAAGATCTTCCGAAAGACTTTGTGTTCCCATACCTTTACGGAACCCAAATTGCTGACTTGACAGAAAATTAATTTTATTCAAAAAATTTTGCAAGTGATCTCCAATGTATTTTCCCATTATCTTATCAAAAATTGTTAATAGAGTGATTGGTCTATAATTATTAAAATTCTTTTTTGATCCACTTTTATATACCGGACGAATAATTCCAATTTTCGTAGCTATTGGGATTTGCGAATTTTCAAAAATTTTATTTATAAGAATTGTTATTATATGAACAAAATTGCATTTACTTTCCTTTATGTATTTTGGTTTAATATTGTCAAATCCAGGAGATGTGTTATATTTTAAGTGATCTATAATATTGGCAACATCAAAGTTACTAGCTAGTGGAAAATGCATAGAATTCTTATTTTTGTAACATAATTCGTAAACCTTATCTGACCTGGTATTCATCGTCGCAAATTCTGTTTGCATCTCACTAATAATCGTTACAAAAAACTTAAAACTATTTAGAATTTCTTTTGGAGTGTTATCTCTAATCAAGTGTCTTTCAACATTTTCGTTGATTGACATCCTTTTTTTATCATCAATAATATCATTAATTCCCACATTCTAGTATTATTGACTTTATTAATTGCTAATTTATTTGAATAAAATATGCTTTTTGGTTCCTTATAATTATGTTTACCCTATTTCTTTCCATTTTATATAAGTTATAATTTTGTTTATTATTTACATTATCTTTATATCTTTTCCATAATTTATCTCTATTTTTAATTGCTAAAATAATGTCATCTGTAATCCATTCTTTCCTTATGCTCTTAGTTTTACATTATTAATTTGTTTACTACAACAAGAATTTTCCCAAATTTCATCAATTTTACTTAATATTTTCTGATATACTAATTCTGTACTGATGTCTTCATCAACTATATCATTCCATTGTGTCATTTGCAATTTTTGAATAATAAGAGTATCATTATAAAATTTTTTAAAACCTAGGTTTGAATCCTCTTTCAAAAATGTAACATCATTAGAGCTAATATTCTTTTTGAAAATTTTAATTAAGATACCATAATGATCTGCAAATTCATTTCTATACGTTTTACTTTTAACATCAAAACTACTTGTTTTAACCAAAACATGATCAATTAACGTCCTTGTAATTTTAGTTAATGTTTCGTCCTCTCTAGGAAAACCCTTAACGATTTGTTCTAAACCAAATTCAAAGTATTTAAATACATATCACAACCATATTTATTAGTATTTGCAACATCAATATTAATATCACCAACAATAATTAAATTTTTAATTCCAGCCCTTTTTAATAAATACTCAGAAATTTCTTTTAGGAACCAGTCAATATTTTTACTAGGAGATCAATATACTGCAATGATATTAATTTCAATATTAATTAATTAATAATTTAGTAATTATTGCTTCTGTTGATTCTCCAATAGTTTCATCCAGTTGTACTAAATTTTGTTTAGATAAAAAATAATGATCCCACGTTGTTTATTTTCTTTTGCCATTAAAATAAGCTTGTTATACCCTTCAATATTAAATGTAGCTGCTTCCTGTTCAGTTACCATAGTTTCAACCAAAATAATCAAATCCAACTGGAATTCAAGAAGTTCAATATGAACTAGCAAATTATCCTAGTATTTTTTCAGTGATCTAATATTTAAATACATCAATTTTCACATTTTATCACCTGACCCTTGAAACCAAACATTCACATCAGTTAAGTCATCACAATACAATTCTTTATCTACCTCATCATTCTCAACAATATCTGGCATAAATATTAAAAGTAGCAAAAGAAAACTATTTAAATTTAGGACAGACCTTTTGTTTTTTGTTCTGCAGATGCATGTCAAGAACTTTCTGAATGCCCCTTGTATATATATATATATCTATAACTCACCTAGTAGTCTCCCTTTCCTCCCATATTTATTTCCTTTTGAACATGTTAAAGTAAAAAAACATGCAGCATTGTCTTTGTGAATAGTGCTGATTTGTTTATGATCATAAAGAAAAACATTTATGATAATAGTCTATGATAGTCCTGATGATGAGGTTCATCTGGAACACTGAAACATCACTTAGCATCCTGATTATCCAAGCATGCTTTATACCTTTGGAGTTTTAATTATTTTATTGCTGATGATACTTTTCAAGTTGCATTGGTGGTTCTCTGTTAAAACATAATTACACTTCAGTTACATAAAGTTAATTAAATATGTAACACTCCAAAGATTATTAACTTTTCAAGTTGGACCTTTTGTCTGATTAAAATTTATTCAAAATTCCAGATAGCTCTGTTGGGCACCAGGCAACATTAACTTGACAATTAAAGTTGAAATAGGGTTTGTTAGGTATTTGCCAAGCATTACTTATCGAGCAAGAATTCAAAATGGATTGTCAAGTTTAATTAAAGTTTAAATTTAATCAAAAATCAATTAATGTTGCTCAAGAGAAAAATAAAAATTCAAAAGTTTCTAAAACAAAGTTTATTTCCAAAAAATTCAAAGACTCACCAAATTCAATGGAAAAATACAAAAGTTGGAGTACTTGCAACTCACATCTATCGTAATCTCTACATTTCTACATCTCCACTGACAATTCTCATTCTCTCCACTAATAATACTAATCTCATTCTGACTACACTGTCTCACAAAACTGATGATTGCGCTAGCTATGATGCAAGAGGGATCATGTCCTACACGTGCGCATTAACAGCTGACAATCAAAAAGTTGGAGTTGCGCATGTGCAACTCTTACAGCTCGGAAACGAAAATTGCAATGTCCAAAAAAAAAATAATCCCCAAAATGATAAATATAATGTAAATAAAGTATAACTGGTTAAGGAAAAGTAAAAGTGAATGGGTGGGTCATCACAAATAGAATAAAGTGAAAAACTGCATATAGATTACATATACATGCAAAATCCTCATGCAGCCATGGACTAGGAGTAGGAGGTTCTACCAGACTGTAATTTTCTTCCCTAGACATGTCTGTTCTGAGCTACAGCTGCTGTACTTGGCCACTGTAGGCCAATTCTAGCAAGGTCCTGTTTGATGTTGTCTGCCCATTGCATCCTAGGTCTCCCCCTTTTCCTGAAGCTTTTAGGCACTGTTCATAATCTCGATGATCCTGATCTGCAGATTGGCAAACAATGTGTAGTAATATTAACTTTTTTTATCCCGAGTACAATAGTACTTTTGCAAAGTTCTAAGTACCAGACTTATTGATACTATAATTTGAGTATTTAAAGTTCTTATTCATACTCACGTATGTAATGGTAGCATGCTATTTCAGAAGTTATGCTTGTGTTAGTCTTATGTCCATTAAAGAGAATTTTTGCACTTCTGTAAACCTGGCTGGCTACAGAAATATTCAAACACTTAAAGCGTTAAGCACGAATAAGAACTTTAAATACTCCAAACATTCAATTATACTCAATTGAAATTAGTATCAATAAGTCCAGTACTTTCAACTTCTCTTTGCATAAATACTATTGTACTCAGGATAAAAAGTTAATACTACTACTACACATTGCATACCACAACGATGTATGTTAGAATATGCTAAAGAACACCAAAGGCATTTGAAAAGCCATTCTAACAGTGTAGTTTATGATCAAATACTAAGGTTTTTTTGGCTTTGTTTTTAAGTGGATAATTTTTTTTGGCAGCTATTTAAAAATAATTTTTTCTTCATTGCTCTTCACTACCTTTGCATATGCCACCCCTGAGTATAGTGCATTGTGCCCTATTTGTGGTATATATAATCTGCATGCAGCTTTCACCTTCTGCTATTCAATTAACTTTATGATTTGGTTGGCTGTTTGGGATTTTACGGCACAAGAGAAAGCCTATTCGCCAAACAAGGATAAATAAAAAGGTAAGATATTTAAACCCACAACCAAAGCTAAAATCAACACATAAACTGTAAAGGATGCTACAGAAATGAAAAGTGTATAACAATCAGTATAAGTATCAGGAAAAAATTAACCAACAAGAGTAAAAGTCAATAATGGGTGTATAAGTGAAAAATTCAAAAAATAAAAATGTAAGCAATTAAAATACCTGGTAAAATGTAAAAAGTCGAAAACGGGAGTTACAATTGAGTCATGAGATAAAAGGTGTTTGAATGTAAAGAACTCAGACAGTAAACGATAAGAACTAAAATAAATATGACGTTACAGTTAAAAGCAGGACATGCAATTAAAAGGTGTTTAATAATTAAAATGGTGTCACAAAACTCACACTTACAGGGGTTTATCAAAATAATGGAAATACTGACAGCGACTGGAGTACATGAAATGTGCCATAATGCATATCATAGGGACATCACCCATGATGTGAGGTATATAAAGGGGAGAAGTACGATGTTGACTATCAGTAGCAGTGCCAGAGGCACAGGTGAAACAGCTGTTGTGGTGTAATTGTCGACAATGTCAGATCTCAGTCACCTCCAAAAAGGCATGATCATTGGGGTGCATCTTGCAGGAGCTTCAGCAACCAGAATGGTGGAAATAGTAGCTATAACATGAGGAACTGTATCAAAGATTATAACTACCTATCAAAAAGGACAAGGTGTTGCCTCCAAATGTGCAAATTGTGGATGCTGTGCAAAGTTATCAGATAGGGATAGGCGAACATTGGCATGAACTGTACAACAGAAGCACAAGACCACAGCACTGCAAACAGTAGCAGAGTTGAACACCAGTTGGAATGATCCTGTTTCCATCACAACAATTCATTGCGAACTTCATCGCGCTGGTATTTATGGCCATGCTGCAATCCACACCTCTGATTACCAATATCAATGCAACAAAATGTGTAAGGTGGTGCAAAGCACATAAAAACTGGGATGCTAAAGACTGGCAATGTGTCATCTGGTCTGATGAATTGTGCAACACATTGTTTCCCACCACTGGTAGAGTTTATGTCTGGCAAAAACATACAGAAGTGTACCACCCCGACTGTTTGGTTCCAACAGTGAAGCATGGAGCTGGGTTGCAGTTGCCAAACAATAGAGCTGATGGCAACAGGGTGATATCAATGCCTCAGTGAGATCAAAGCCTGTAGTGAGCTGGTGCACAGAACACCTCAACAATGATACTTAGCTGACACATGTTCAAAGTGAGGTTGACAGCGTGCAACTCTGCAGTGAAAATGAAACATTATTGTGGGATCTGATCTGCAATGATAGTATCACAGCAGACCATGGCTGATCTCATAATGTGCTGGACTTTGAGCCATCTATGAAGACAAGCAAGAAGTCCAGGTGCTTAGCACAGTAGCTGATAAAATGTTGCTGGTACATGCAATTGAATGTAAAGTGGTTTGACGATAGACATGGTCCTGTCTGCAAAGTGTAAAATCACAGGAAAGAGAAATAGTGAGCCACAGTGAAAGTGGCTGAGCAACACTATCAAGACTGATGGTGAGGTCCCTGAGGTAGTATCAGACATGTAAATTGAAAGGACAAATGACAGTAGGGCAATTTGTGTAAAATATCTCCAACTGAGGACTAAAAATGCAGTCCCAAGCAGGATGGCCTGCCATGGATTGCAATTTATAAAGGTAACTGTTGACAGTGAATATATAAAGATGTTCATTGGTCTCAATGTAAAGACTCTGGACCGGTGAGGTGCAGAATGCACCCATGTAAACAGAGAGGGAGGACCCGATGGTGGAGAGGGTCCAGCACTTTCACCAACGAATCCCAGGTAGAATCATACACCTGAGATCCATGGTCCAGTGTTAACCAGACAAGTGCACAGTACAGGCAGTGTAAAGAACATTGATCCACTTCCCAGAAGAGGAAGGAAAGAACCTTGAGGATGTTCAATGCCTGCATGCATTTTGAACTGAGATGATGTACGTGCAATTAGAAGGTCAATTTCTAACTGAAAAGAACTGAAATGGTGGTATCCCCAAGATGAAGCTCAGGGTCCAGATGATTACACTTTGGCAAAAGTGCCACAAGCAGTCTTCTGTGGGGTGAACCAAAACCCATTGGTAGTTCACAAAGAGAAATATTGATATGGGCAGTTGTCATAAAATGACCCTCACGCTGGACAATGAGCAATAGATGCTAAAATCGTCAACATAGAGGGCACTGTCTACAGTCAGAGGAAAGTGTATTGATCTTGGCAGCGAAAAGTGTATATTCAAGATGCAACCTTGTGGTACCCCCCCCCCCCCCCCCCGTTCTTTGAGGAAAGGCAGCAACAGAGTGTTGCTGACACAGACACAAAAAGAATGAAAAGATAAAAATTTGGAGAAGACTATCAACAAGTGACCTATCAATCCAAAGGCATGGAGGTCTTGAAGAATGCCATTCTCCATACTATTGTATGCTTTTCCGATATCAAAGAATATTGACATCAGGTGCCCTCTATGTTAAAAAGAATTTTCCTGGTTGCCAATTAGAGGTGGATCAGGTGGTCTAAGGTAGACTATTGCCTGCAGAAGCCACACTGGGTTGGAAAGAAGCTGCAGTATTCCAAATACCAGACAAGTCTGGCACTTACCATTCTTTCCAACACCTTGCACATGCAGCTTAACAGTGTGATTGACAATAATTGGAAGTAATCTTGCTATCTTTTCCTGGCTTGGGAAAGGCCAATATGTGGTCTGGAAGGAGTTTCCAGGAGTCTGGAAACTGCTCGTTAAGGAAAACACAACTGAAAAGTTGGAGTAGCAGATCAATGCTTAATGGTGAGAGATATTGGAGCACAGCAACAATGGACATTGGCCCAACAGCAGATACATGAGAAGAGTGCAAAGCAACGTGCAGCTCCTTCACTATGAATGGCCTATTGTAAGGCTCCAGGCCATTCGAGTGAAAGGACAGTGGAGAACATTCAGCCTTGCTCTTCAAGGCCAGAAACTCTAGAGGGTATGAAGAACAGACATAGGAGGACTCTCCCAGAATGTGGGCAATTGCTTGGGGATCTGCAGTTGTCTATCCATTATGCTCCAGGATCAATGTGTGAAACAAATGTTTCCTACATATCTTCCGGACTCTATCACATACAACCTTAGAACCGGTTGTAGAGATCACCTGAAGATGTATATTTGATCCAAGATTCCTTCTGGCTCTGGCTCTGGATGAAATGGCTTTTGCGCTGGCACACTTGAAACTTCAAGGTTGGACAATGATATCTCCGACCCCCCCCCCCCCAATTCTGAGTCTTATAATCTGCAGTCAGTTGGAATTCCATCATGGTTTCAGAAACTGTGGAAACTGTGTTGAGGTCTGAAGAATGGTTGAGATGGCTGCCTGGACAATAGAATCCATTATCTCTGCCACTGAACACTGATTGGCTCCTGGCTGACAGAGTATGTCAAACAAAAAAGTTCGAAGCCACTCCAGTCAGTCCAATCAAGCCTCCAAAGTGATATGCATGAAGGGTTTCCCATGGGAGATGGTACAGACCACAGGGAGATGATTACTCCCATATGGGTTGTCCTTGACTTCCCATGTAAAGAGTGGAAGGATCAAGGAGGAGTAGATGGTGAGAGCAATGGAAGTGAATGTGCAGGTCAGAGAGTGAAAGTAGGTACTGACACCTGAGTCAACAGCGAGAGAGAAGGATTGAAGAGCCATTGCTACAGGACCCCACCCCTCCTGTTTGTGTCAGTGCTGCCCCAAAGAAGACTATGTCCATTCATGTCCTCCATAAGGCAGATGGCAGCTGCAAGCCATCAAGATCTTTTTTTTGGAAGATGATACTTCTGGGTGGTAGATAGATGGAGCAGACAGTCAAAGAAAATCCTATAAAGAGGTAGACAGCTACCACCTCTAGAATGGTAATGAGGGGTATGACCTGGAATGGAGAATGATTGCTCATGAGGATGGTGACAGCCATGGTCCATCTCTATCCCAGTAGAGCAAACAAGGGAAATGTGCCAGATCATGGGATTAGAAACTGAAAGTACATCTCCTGCAGGTACACGCAGATGGGCTCATGCTAGGAGGAGGTTTGGTTGTTTGGGGTTTTATGGTGCAAGGGCAACTGAGATCATCTGTATGTAAAAAATTGTATGTCATAATATAAAAAAATCAAATAGAGTCATCAGATAAAAAGTATCTGAGTGTAATGGGCTTGAACATAAAATTTCAAAAGTTAAAATATAAATGATGTTCAATTAAAATATGTTTTACTATTAAAATGGTGTTACAAAACTCGTGCTTAGGTTCATTGTCCACCAGGAGGAAGATCTTGATGTCAATATTATTCTGGAATTCACAACAATTCCATTGTAGGACTGTGGCCATCTCAGGTCTTAGGAATTAAGGGCAGTTTGTGTCCATGTCCTCAGAGTCTTCCAAGGGACAAGGGTCTGAGACTGCCACTCAAGGAGGAGTTGTTTTTTCCTTCAGCCTTGGTAGGGGCTCCTAAAGTTTGGGAGATCTGGCTGTCTGTGATCAAGATGGAGGTAGCCTTACTGAGGTGATAGCAGAAGGCGTTGATGCAAGATTAGAAATGGCATTGATGTTGACACCAACTTCGGTTTCACCTGCATAAAAAGGTACTTTGCTGCAGGCAAGAAATATTCTGATGGTGATATGCTGATATCAGTCTGTACTACCATGGAAGTCATTGGATGATGGACTTTCCAATGACTTCTATGGCAGTATCACCAGGCAAGGTTTCCTATGCTGTAGTAGCATAGGAAACCTTGCCTGGTGGGGTGGGCAGTGCAGTGAGCTTTCTTGCCTCAGGGCAGAAATGTTGTTACGTTTTCAGGCATTTGTACTACTTTTTCCTCCAGCCCCTTTGGATAGTCTGGATATTTGCCACTACAATTCACACAGTCTGCTTTTTGGTTGTGCAGTCAGGATCCAGGTGATCCTGGCTGCCACAACAAGCACAGGTGGGCTTGGCAAGCTGTGTGGGCATGGCCACAGCTCCAGCACTGAAAACAACACAGTTTAGGACATATGACCATACCTCACAATGAAGGTCTTACTTTGATGGTAGTTGGCTGGTGTGGAGTATTGGAAGTTAATATTAGTACCTAAATAGGTACTAACTTAACATCGTGGCAGAGTGAAACCTGGTGGATTGCTGTCACTTCCTGGGAGGAGAGTTCCAAGAGGATTTCTTCTTCAGAAACCTTGAGGAGGCCCCACTCAGAGATCACACCCCAGTAGGAAGTAAGCAATTTGTGGGGTATTACAAAGACAGATACCCTACTAGTCACTTTTAGCAATAGCTCTGAATGTTTAGAGCAAGCAGTTTCCACCAGCAAGTCACCATATCTTAAGTGCTTGAATGATTTTGGAACTCTCCAAGACCCTCAAACCTTTGCTTACAGAAAAAAGGGGACATATCCCCAATTACCTGTGGAATGGATGATCAGGAATCTCTGGGATGAAGAAATAGACAAAGATGTTGAAGAAGATTGCGATGAAGGGGGCTCATGCTGAGCCCTCTTCACGTCCAAGACAAAATCATTTGCTTTTTTTTTAATTCGTGATTGTTTTTTGCTGGTTTAATGCCCATATGGTTTGTAAATGGTAGCTAGATGTAAACTGGAGGGAGAGCTGTGTACCAATCCCCAGTGATAATGCACAGAACCAATCAGGCCTAGCGCTTAATGTCTGACCCCACCTTCTCGTGGTGTACTGTTTACTTAAAAATTTTCCACTTATATGATATCAGAGAAAGGATACTTACTTTTCAGGTTTATTTTCTCTTAAATCTATTTCAAACACTGCTGCATCTTCTCCACAACTTAAGAAGGTATGGGGTGAATCCATCTGAACTGCTAGCTGAAAAATATTAACATGCTTCAACGTAATATTTCTTAAAATATAATTTTGAGTACATAATTACTCTGCATTATAGTACTTCAGTAAAAAGGAAATGATAAAACATGAGTCAATTTATTATTCATTTTGCTCTAATCTTGCAAGTAAATAAATTTAACATTCCTGTTATATGTGTGTTAGATGTACAGATACACCAAAGAGCAAAAACATTATGACCAGAACGTCTTTATGCAAATTGAAGCAACTGCAGGTATATGACTGTGCATGTTAAGGTCATGAACACATAAATAACACCTGATACTGAGCTCTGTTAATCAGTGTTATTCTTGTTCTTCAGATGGGAGAGGCAGTGGACTTAAGTGAGTTTGACAAAGGCCAAATTATAATGGCTAGATGACTGGGTCAGAGCATTTACAAGATGGCAAGGCTTGTGGGGTGCTCACATCCAGCCATGGCTAGTACCTTCAAAAAGTGGTCCACAAAGGGAATAAACACAAAATGCTGGCAAGGTGTGGCTAACCACGGTTCATCAATGCTAGAGGTGAGAAAAGGCTATCCCATATGGTACGAGCCAATAGAAGGGATACTGTGGTGAAACTCACCCATACTTTAAATGCTGGGTGATGGGAGTAATGCATCACAACACACAATACATCTACCACTCCAAGTGCCCATGCTAACCTCAGTTCACTGTCGAAAGTGCCTACAATGGGAACATGAGCATCAAAACTGGATTTCGAATGATTGGAAGAAGGTCATCTGGTCCGATGAATCTCATTTCCTGTTGCACCGTGTGGACAGCCAAGTATGTGTGCATCATTTACCTGGAGAAGTGTTGGCATGCACTGTGGGACAAAAACAAGTTGGTGGAGGAAGTGTAATGCTTTGGGCAATGTTCTGCTGGGAAACCCTGGGAACCATCTTCACATGCAGGAAATTACAATGTCTACCACTTATCTAAACATCATTGCAGACCAGTACATCCTTTGATGGCAACGATATTCCCCTTCTAGTAGTGCTAGTAGTTTCAGCAGTAGTAGTTTCCTCTCTAGTAGTTTCAGCAGGATAATGCACCATTCCACATTGTGCAGGTTGTTCAAGAATGGTTCGCAGAACATGAGGAAGACTGACAGGTATTGCCCTGGCCTCCAAATTCCTCAGACATCAATCCAATCGAGTATCTGTGGTATGTGTTGGAACAGCATATCTGATCTGCGGTGGCTCAACCAGTAGCTTACAAGAGTTAAAGGATTTGCTGAGAACATGTTGATACCAGATACCACAAGACACCTTTAGAAATCTTGTAGCATCCGTCTCACCGGGTAAGAGCTGTTTTGGTGGCGTGTGGAGGACCAACATCATATTAGGCAGATGGTCATAATATTTTGGCTCTTCAGTGTATAATTATCTAGCCATCCTATTGCAAATAAACAATTAAATCCCTTATTTGCACTTTTCTGGACATTGGTGAAAAATGGTGTAAATTACAGGAAATGTAAAAATCAAACTTAGTGCTTACAATTACACCTTAACACTTAATTGAAATGCTCAGCAAGTAATTAGGCAAATTGCTATGCAATGTAAGAATATTTTTATAACATATAATTCCTGATTAAAAATATACAGTTATTGTGATGCACATTAAAATCATTTGCCAAACACTATGAAATTTTTTCATAGAATAAGTAGCATGTTTACTTTCTCAAAAAATAATCTGATATCTTACTCTGCATGGATTTAATCTATTTTTTTTCTCAAGTTTGCAGACAGTTTCAAAAGAATTCTCAGGCTGATACTAGATATGTAGTTTCTTATAGTTTTAATATCATTTTTAAATGAGAAGGTAGAGAAACATCTTCATCTGAAAGTCCACTTGTCACCCTTACATCTACCACTTCAGCAGCTGTGGTTTACAGGCTACTAGTTCTGCACCTACCTGGCCAAAAATACTGAATGTTGAACAAGAGTTAAGTTGCTCCTACAATCAATGATCTCATTACAATGATCCAATACAATGATCTCATGTTCCTGCAGTTCCACTTCCCTAGTTCAGAATTTTTGATTCTTCCCAATGCTAGAGATTGCAGTTGTAGCTTTTGAGATATTCAAAATGTGCAAATCATAATATTTCATCAGTATCTATCAAACCTAAAAATAATTTTTAATTTATCTCTAAAAACAGTTACCTGGTAAAACAAAAAAAGACTTTTCCCACCACCCTGGATCTAAGGGATCAACTCATTGTTGCCAATGAAAACTTAATGACCTTCACATTCTATCACCAAATTTTAAATTTATAGCCTAAATACATTGTTTATAATATTCATTTTAAACGATGATTAAAGCCACTATCTGCACCGTTATTTTGCCCAATGTGTTATTCCACAATATAATTTCTGCTGTAAAGAAGATAATTACCAATAGTAGACTATCAGTTGGCGATAGCAGGTATGTACATCTGGGCTCCTTGTTCTCATCAATGGTTGCTCGTTGTCGTTTTCTTATTTGTGCTGGCTGCTGGAATCATTATCTGAGACCGGATACTATTGGTGACATGAATCAACTCACACATCCACAGACAATTATACGACAATTTTTTAATATAAAAACTTTAAAAATTAAAAAGATTTTAATGCATTTCACTCTCCACTAGAGCTTTTGTAAGGGACATGTTACTGCTGAATATATAAGCCTTGTATCTATGACATTTACCATGTCATTCCTTATTGGTGGTGATATTATTAGTGAGAGTCTTGTTGCAATAGCAGTTCCCAGGGGGCTCAGCAATGTCATCATTTATGCATTCATTTTTCTTTTGGAAGATATGATATTGCTCCACTAAGCCCAACTGGAAATTGGAATATTGTTCTTGCTTGTTCAAAAAGTGGTATAAAAGAGCTGTTTAGGGATTTTTTGGCCAATGTCGTCTATATTTAGTTCTGTGGAGTTAATGATCACTAATATGTCATCAATGTAATGTTTATATTTAATTAAGGCAACAAATGAGTAATGTATGTACATCCATCAATCTAACTATGGAAATGGAAGAAAATGGTCAACTACCATTTTTGGACACAATGATCAAAAGAGATACAGCATTATCCATACTGAAGTATATAGGAAACCAATGCACTCATAACTCTAATACCATATAAATCAAACCAATCCAAGGAGCAGAAAACAGCCGCAATAAAAGTGGCATTCATAATAAACCTACAGTACTCATCCACAAAAAATGATAAAAAAAACAGACATTTATAGCAAATAGTAAGACAAGCTGGATATCTAAGAGAACTTGTAAATAAAATAAAAATATCAGCTGAAACGACAAATAGCCAAATCCCCCCCCCCAACACAAACCACTAACAATAAAAACACCAAAATATACAGCAGCATCACCAGATACCTTGGCTCATTAAAACTATGAAAGAATGCCATACAACCAGTTGGGTTGTTTTATCTCTGAGTGACACTTTTTAGCACACAATGGGCTAAATAGCCAGGTCACAAGGACCCCAAATGCTCAGAAAAGGTTGGGGGGAGGGGACCCACTGGAACAGCTGTTGGGAGATAGATGATAGTCTTCTCCGCAGCCAGTAAAACTAACCTAAAACTCATTAAAACAGACAGAGATAAAAATGCACTAATAGGTGAAATATATGAAGTGCCACTCCAAGATCCCCAAAGCCAAAATAGGCAACCTTACATTAGTAAACCAAAGAACATGTGAGATAAGATTCAAAGAATGCAAGAGTGACATCAAGTACAAAAGATGCATCACAGCATTGGCCTAAAATCCCTAAACAGCTCTTTTATACCACTTTTGACAAGAATATTAAAAATATGTGCAGCTAGCTCCGATTTCCAGTTGGGCTTAGTGGAGAAATATCATATCTTCCAACAAAAAAATGAATGCATAAATGATGATATCATTCATTCAACTGCTATTGTAACAGGACTCTCACTAATGGTATCACCATAAAAAGAAGAGCCTAAGGAATGACATAGTAAATGTCATAGACACAAAGCTTATATATTCAGGCAGTAATGTGTCCCTTACAAAAGCTCTAGTGGAGAGTGAAATACATTAAAATCTTTTTAACTTTTAAAGTTTTTAGAAGTTTTTAATGTAAATTTAGCATTTATATTAATTGTTGTGTTTGTTATCCCTATAACTTTATCTTAGCCTCAATATTATTGAGGCTAAGATAAAGTTACTATAATGTGTGTGTTTGTGTAGTTGATTCATGTCAGCAACAGAATCTGGATTGCCAGGTAATGATTCTGGCAGCCAGCATGAATAAGAAGACAGCAAGTAACCGCTGATGACAACAAGAAGCCTAGATGTACATACCTGTTATTGCCAACTGATAATATACTATTGGTAAACATCTCCTTTAAGAGGAAATTATATCATGGAATAGCACACTGAGCAAAATCACAGTGCAGGTAGTGACTTTAATCATCAAATAATAGCACACTGTGTTCTATAGATTTAAATTCCTTTAAGATTTTGCCATTTTCAACTTTTCCACCATTAGAGAGTGCATTTCTAGCTTTTGGGAGATTTGGAAATTTCAGATATTTCATCCATGCCTTATCCAACCTAAAAGGAATTTTTAATTTATCTCTAAAACCAAAAAAAGTTGCACCCCCAGGTCTATATGGTCAACTGATTGTTGCCAATGGAAATTTAATGACCTTCATACTCCACCACCAAAATTTAAAATTTCTAGCACAACTACATTGTTTGCAATATTTGTTTGAAATTTTGGAATTTTCAACTTTTTTACTGTTAGAGGGTGAATTTATAGCTTCAGGGAGATTTGGAAAGTGCAAATCATAATATTTCTTCAATACCTATCCAACAGAAAAAGAATTTTTAATTTATCTCTATAAACAAAGAATTTGATGTCTACAGATGGAGAAACAGATACAAAGGGAAACTTATCTCATTTTTTTTAAAACGAGATAAAAAAACCTTTGGTGTTTATTGAATTTAGCTAAGAATAATTTTCCCAACTTTAGTGGAAGTTTGATATATGTGTCACATCAGAACTAATTTATGTACATTTTATTACATTTCTGTATTTTATATTTTTTTAAATGGCTATATCATAGCCAAATATTCTGATGACAAAGTCTGATAACTTTTTACTGCTGAGTATAAGACTTTTTTTAATTAAAAAGATTATATACACTGTGCTGTCCCATGGTCAAGTGGTTAGCATGCTAAGCTACTGCTGATCTAAGGGACTTGGGTTCAAGCCCCAGGTAAGACATGGATCTTGTGTTGTTTTTCTGCTGAGGTTCTGCCATCCTCAGAGATCTTCTACTATGGCATATAAACTGACAGCTCTCTGTCAGACTTTTGTGGCAGGCAGCTTGAGGGGGTATTTTTTTTATTTATATACACTGTATGTGCTAGTCACAAGACATTACTGAAAACAGTCTGTACATTTTACAACCAATGGACATTTTCATTTGCTGCAAACCATTATTACAAGCAATGGAGGCATGGCCACATTGACATGTTGTTGACAAGGGCTTAAAGGATCTTTATCTGACAAAATTCCACTAGCATATATTTGTGTACAGTGATATCAATCTGTAACGATGGGATGCAGGAATGAGTAGCTAGTTATAGAGTCCTTGCAGGGGAGGTGAAACTTTAGAACATGGAATTGATAATAGGCTTTAGATGAAGGCAAGATGGATGCTAATTCTTTCACACATGTAGTGACAGATATGCACTTTTGATATCTCCATTTCCACAGAAACTATTTTGTGTATAGGATAATATTATAATCACTGTGGATGCCCAACATCAGTCTTTACAATAGACTGTCTTCCTTCACTGTGAAGGTAAAATCACTTTGAAAGAACAAATTAACCTTTGCATTTAGCATGGTACTTAGAAGATAACGCATTTCATATTCTACATTGGGACTTCAGGTGACTAGTGAATGAAAGGGAAAGAAACATATCAGCACTGAAAGAGGGTCTACCTTATAGAAGAGTGAAAATCAAAATTGTGCAGGAGTAAGTACTATGACAAGGGTAGGGGAAAGTGAAGTTAGCATTATAATTGAGTTTTCTTAATATTAATGATTACTTTTCCTTATAACTAAGTTGATACTTTTTGTAGTGGGGAGAAAGTAACTGCGCAGCTAAATTTTCAGTGGACACAGCATTTCCTAAGACCATTTTAGTCAATCAGTAAGGGTAGATTATTTTGTATATCCCTTTGATGTTTGGGTAGATTATTTTGTATATCCTTTTGATGTCTGCATAACAGTAATGTCATAGGCCAGTATAATTTCAGATATAATTGTCTTTATGATTTAACATATGGGAGAGATTAGCAAATTAATGTTATATATTCCCTTAGTAGTTGGTATATAATCTCAGTTATTTAATACAACTGTTTGATATTATATAGAGAAATGGTAATAGGCACTTGTTTGCAATAAGATTTTAATACACAATAAACAGCTAAGTAAGCTCTTTCTGCTAAGCTTATGGAGGCATTCAAAAGTTCTTGAGATGTGTCTGTAGATTTCCACTTGTTCCTCTGAAGTTAACAAGCTAGGAATTGTTTGAAAGCTTGTCCAAACTCGTTATTGTATGTGTTAAAAACAAAGGCTATATCATTATTTCTCTCTTTGCTGGGGTCACATAAAGTTCAGGCTGTGAAACCTGTGTGTTGTTGATATGGATTCTACTAAAGACAGGGAAAGATTTTAAATTCTCACACGGATGCAGCTTGGGAACAACAAGAAAAAAATTATCACAGGTATATGGGAATTATACCTGTTACAGGAGGGATGCACAAAATCAGAGGACAGTAGAGCTTCAAACGTCTTCCTCATGCAGGAGGACCAAAGGTGGCCATAAAAGAGACCCGCTGCTGCTGTTCATGAACTCATTAAGGAAATCCACACATCATCGTTCAGGTAATAAGTTTAGATGTCAGTGGATGGCAATGGCAGCATGGAAACATTTATCAACATTTAAAGTTCTCAAAGATCTGTGCCAAATGGGTACCCTGCAAACTGACAGAACAGAAAAAAAGGGGCTCGAGTCAATGCGTGCAAGGATATGCTATCAATGTTTGAACTTAGTGGCCCCAAACAGTTAACAGACATTGTCACAGGTGATGAGACATAGTTTTATTACTATACTACTCCCAGAAAGATTGACAACTACACTTGGGTTATGGAAGACAAACTGCATCCCCAAATCCTCCAACAAGACTTTCACTCAAGACATTTTGTGATAAAGAAAAGGATGTTCGCAAATTTTTTCTTCAATTCCTAAGGAAGGGTAGTCATGGACACCTTACCTTGAGCTGTTTTGTCCAAAATGGTTAAGGAGATAAAGGAGCAGTGTCCAAACAACAGGTGTATCAAGGGTTCTCTTTCTTCATGACAATGTCAGTGCTCACAAAACTTAGCAAATTATGGCCTATCTGGAGCAAGAAAAAAATCAGCTACCCCATCCTGAATATTCATTGGATCTTGTACCATGTGATTTTTGGTTTACAAAAATTAAAAAGGAACTTGCGAGAAGTCTTTTTCAAGGACGAAGATCTTGCAAAATGTGTTCAGAGTTATGGAGTATTCCCCAACAGCAATACCACCAAGAGTTCCAGAATCGGAGTAGATATCTGCAACTTTGCATAGATGCTGGAGAGGAATTTGAAATTTGAATTTTTGAAATTTGAATTTGAAATTTGAAAGACAGTAAAAGTTTGTTGAGGCAAGTGCAAATAGTTTTTATTTAATTTCAGTGCTTTATATACTGCATAATATTTATATTTTATTTTTGCACTTTTTAGCCCTTTTTCAATTTATATTTATACTCTTTTTTGAAATATTAATCCATATAAACCATTTCTAAAATATACAGAGTAAATAAAAAATATTTAAAACGCCACATAAATATAAATAGTATCTTTGAAATGTACCAAAGGGTAAATAATAAACTTATTGTTACAGTGTGATCCCTTTGCTGAGTGTTCATAAGGTTTTGAAATGCTAAAAATTTGAAAAACTCTTGCAGAGAACCTTTGAGATGGACAAACAATTTTTTACATCACATTTACTTATGTGATAAAATAACAAGATTTTAAGAACTGGCATAAAAGATGCTTTTACTTATATACAGGGTGATTCAAAACTTATCGTTCAAATTTCGTGGGGAGGTAGGGAATACGTCAGGAAACCGATTTCACATAGGAAAGTATGTCCGCAAATGTACGCATGCGTATGTAGAGGGCGCTGTGTGTACCCAACCAGTGTACAGCTAGCCCGACCACTCCCGCTGTCATCAGTGTACGAGCTGACTTACTACTGATAAGATGAATCGTTTTCTGCATCAAGAGCTAGGGGATATGCATCTCGCATATGGGGCAGCTGGCGAAAGCGGCCGCCGAGCTAAGCAAGTTTACGAAGACCGATACCCCAACAGAAGAATACCGCAGCATCAAATTTTTGCATGCGTGCATCGCAATCTGCGCGAATGTGGTTCACTGCGCAGCAACATGCAGGATACGGGTAGAAGACGACTGACGTGGACTGTCAATGTCAGAGAACAAGTCCTACAGTCCATCGAAGATAATCCGAATACCAGCACGAGTTATTGCTCAGCAGCTTCGGGTCTCCCAGTCAGCAGTGTGGCGGATACTGCACGAGGAACGTGTGCATCCTTACCATCTGCAAAGGGTGCAGTTACTGCATCCTGACGATTATCCGAAGCGTGTGGAATTTGCACAATGGTTCATGCAGAAAGGTGCGAGGACCCCAGTTTTCCAGCTTCTGTTCTTTTTACAGATGAAGCTTCATTCATACATGAAGGTGTGTTCAATACACACAATTCACATGTGTGGACTTAAGACAACTCGCATGGTACGAGAACTCAAACTGCGCAACATCGTTTTGCCATAAATGTGGGGGCTGGAATCATTGGTGACTGTTTGTTGGGACCTTACTTGCTACTGCCCCGATTGGATGGCCGGAAATACCTAATATTTCTCGAGACAGTGTTACCGACTTTTCTGGGCACTGTTCCTGCGCGTATCCGCCGAGATATGTGGTATCAACATGAGGGGGCTCCAGCCCATAGCACAATTGTTGCGCAGGATTACCTGAACCGAACATTCGGAGCTCGATGGATCGGTAGAGGTGGACCGATCACTTGGCCACCCAGGTCACCTGATTTATCGCCCATGGATTTCTTTTTGTGGGGGACAATGAAATACCATGTGTACGAGACCCCTGTCGACAGTGAAATGGACCTTGTTGCACGAATAGTGGCCGCCGCAGGCATTGTCTGTGATATGCCAGGCGTTTTTGAAAATGTTCGGCGGTCAATGCAACGCCGCTGTGAATCCTGTGTCCGTGTAAATGGTCGCAATTTTGAGCACCTACTGTGAACCTGTACTTTACCTTGTTGGAATAAAAGTCACATTCGTTACCACTTAACTGTACTGTTTCCTCGTGTTCACTTTACTTGTCCATTTTGTTCATGTAGATGACGTTTGTGGACATACTTTCCTATGTGAAATCGGTTTCCTGACGTATTCCCTACCTCCCCACGAAATTTGAACGATAAGTTTTGAATCACCCTGTATACAAAAATGTAAAAAAAAAATAATTTAGTGCATAAATACGATGCTCCTATATAATATTATTTATATAAATGACCAGCACCTTTTTACTTCAATGATAAGAATTTTTCCATTATTTGCATATAAAAAATATTTTATTTACCAAAAATTAAGCTCACCTTATGAGCAGCACCTCTATGTTGAGCAAGTTTTCGAGTAGATTTACAAATTCCAGTGGTTGAAAGCTCAGCAATGCGTACCTGTCCATCTCGTGCACAGCTTACCACTTGACAATCTCCACTGAGGGGCATAAATTTTGCCTGCACAGAAAATGACATATTTGTTAGTTTTACTATTACAGCGGCATTGCACATTTGCACTGTTACAAGCATAATTATCTAGAATTACCTTTAAGTCTTAAATTTTTAGTTTTGTAAAATATAAATTTTAGTTATCAAAATTAATACAAATTATAACATATGAATGAACCAAGGGAGTGAGAGATGTCTGAAAATTCTTTAGCACATTTGCATACTTTGGTTTAAAGTATGCAAATGTGCTAAAGAATTTTCCACAGCTCTTTGCAAAGAACTTGTAGCTCATAAAACAAATAATAAATATACTTAATCTGGTTCTTCCAATTTTTGACCAAACATTTTTAGGTGCATAACTAAATGATTTTGCTAATTCAGAGTATTCATCAAAAATGAATATTTTTGTTTTTTTACCCAAGATATTTTCTTGATTTCTTAACCCTGATCATATTTTTTACTCTGATCAGACAAAAAAATTTAACTTTAGAACTTTCTTGCCAAATAACTAATGAAAGGAATTATAGCATGTAATATGCCAAATTAACCAGCATTTAATTCTGGATTTTCTGAAAAAAAATTAATGAAAAAGACTACTAGTTTTATTTTAATAGGACTTTTTTAGAGTCGTGTAGTAAAAAAAATGCATTTGGCAATACAAATTAAAATTTATTTAAAAAACACTAATAGACAGAAATGATTATAATGCATGCAAATAGAATGACTATTTCTTTCTGAATAAAAAAAATAAAAATAAATACCCCCTCATGCAGCTGCTTGCTACAGAGGTCTGACAGGATGGCGAGACAAAAAACATTTCTTTTGTTTTGTAATTTTTTCTCTCCTTACCATACTTTGAGAAAAGTCCAGGCTTGTTGCAGAGTCAATAAACAAGTCAACTTTAGAATATTTTTAATAACTAATCAACAGAAATAGGTCATGTTATTATACCAAATTAAAGAGAATTTAATTCTGAATTTTATGGAAGTAAAAAATAGGAACATTGTAGTAACCTATTAATTTTAATAACACTTTTTACAGTAGTATACTGAAAAAATAAGCAAATATTTCATAATTACTTCCAAAATCTTCAGTTTTTAAAAATAGCAGTTTTTTGTTAATTTTTAGATTTTTCAAAAATTTATGGAGAAATATGTTGATAATAGTTTCAATCATAATTACACAAATTTATTATAACATTCAGATGTAACAATTTTGATTGTAACATGATAAAAATATTTTTGATACTTGCTGCTTTTTGTATGGTATATTTTCTTACGTGTTGTATGGGAGGATACCACCAAAATTTCAAATTTCTACCATATACAAATCATTTGCATAATTCGTTAACAGTTCTGCCATTTTAATATTTAGTGATCTCTAATGATATAAATTAAAACTACATATGTATTTGAAAAATGTGAATTGTAATATTTCATTAGTACCAATCCAACTAAAACGTTTTCCAATTATCACTTTTAAAAAGGAGTGTTTTCCATCACCCTTGTGGGTAAGATAAGTCATTGTTTAAGTGGAAACTTTGCAACTTTCACATTCCACCACCAAAATTTCAAATTTCTAGCATAAATACATTGTTTGCAATATACGTTTAAAATCTATAAATATTCACTATAAACAAATTATACTATTAATTTTCAAAAATTCCCACTAAGCCAAAGCATATCAGAGAGAATCTATCTGATTCTGACAGATAGGATTCACTGTTGACAGATGAAATTCACCTGATACTTCCATAATTTAAATTCTGGAACTAATCTATAAAGTTCTACCATATAGTACCCAAATTCCGGACTGCTCTTTTAAACACTCGAACACATAGGCCCAGTGTAGCTTGGAGAGCACTTCCGAATCATTCCACCTTCACAGCATCTCAGGAACATGCCTAGTCTGCGCTTGACCATGGCAACCTTGTACAGACCACATATGCATCCACCAATTGAGTGCATCACGTCTCTCATCCTACTGCCAGGACAGTGCCTACCAAAGCAGACATCATGAAATGTGTCACAATGCCTAGTCACAAATATCTCTCTCATATAAGCAACTTGCTCAGCACACTAAGAGGTGCATGAAATTTAGAATGACACCCAATGACTCATACCACAGAGGCAGCAAAGTGCAACACCAAAGCATATAAGAACTCATCACCAAGTGAGAGGAAACAATACCAGACCTGTGAAATCATCAGCTACCGAGAACAGCACACAACCCAGAATTGCCCTCTTTGAACAACTGACAAAGCTACCTCTAGAAGAACGAAAGAAAAAAAATGCAGGTATGATTTAACCTAAACTTCACCACACCTACTTACAACCATCAATTACCCCATTAGTATCAATGAGCCAATTGTTTCTCGTGATGCCATGTGACTAGTCCAGCATCTACGGTGTTTATAGAGTTAACTTAATCTCTAATTCTGCACAATGTTTTTAAACCTTCATTTTTACTGTAAAACATCTTTACATTCTGCCTTTACTTGTTTGTTACATGCATATATAATGCTTCTTTCTATATACTTTTTTTAATTTACATAATACATATAATCCTCCTCCTCAAGCAGCCATGGGCTATGGAGGTCCAACCACACCATGCAATTTAGTTCTTCAAGCATGTCTGTCCTGAGCTACATCTGCTGCATCCGGCCACTGCACATCAATTCTAACAAGGTCCTGTTTAACATTGTCCCCCTACCACATCCTAGGTCTCCCCCCCTTTCTTTCTGAGGCCTTTAGAAACACTGTTCATAAATCCTATTCGCTAACTATAATTATCCATATGGGCAACATGGCCAAACCAACGGAGTCTCTCTCTGCACAATATGCTGCTTAAAGGAGGTTACCAACTACTTTGCCTAACCTCATCATTAGTTACAAAGTTGAACCACCTAATGCCCTAGACACTGCGTAAGCATCTAGAATCAAAGGCATTTAGTTTCCTGTTATGTTTACAAAGTGTCCAAGTTTCACTACCATAACTAACCCTAGAAAGAACCAAACTATTATACAGTCTAATTTTAGTCTTTAGTTGTATACACCTATTTCTCCACACTCTCCATAGATTCTCAAAAGTCCTGGCAGCAATCCCTATTTGTCTGTTAATCTCATGCCGCACATCACCAGAATCAGTTACATAGCTCCCAAGATAATTAAACTGTGACACCTGCTCAAGACTGCAACCATTCAGATTAACTGAATCACAGCCTTCCTGACCAATTTTCATCACTTTAGTTTTCTCTCTGTTTATAACCAAACCTACTCTACTACCAGTCTCATCAACAGCTTGAATGAAAGAGTTCATCTCATCAACATCATTTGCCAAAAGGGCTAAATCATCAGCATAATCTAAATCAGAAATTTCCGTATCTCCAGTCCATTTAAGGTCAAATCTTTCCCTTGAACTGAATTTTGCATAACATAATCAATAACCAAACTAAAGAGAAAAGGAGACAAAATGCACCCTTGTTGAACACCAGAAGTAATGCTAAACCAATTGTTACAAACCTTACCAAATCTCACACATGGCTCAGGGTTATTATAGAGAGCTTTCATTATGTTAACTAACTTGTCTGGTATACCATATGATCTCACAATCAACCACAAATTGTGACGATCAACAGAGTCGAAAGCCTTTTAAAATCAACAAAGCTAGCAACCAAAGGTTTCTGAAATTCTGAACATTTCTCGAGAATCTGCCTAAGTGAAAATATCTGATCCACACATCCCCTACCACTTCTGAATCCACATTGCTCATCGCGCAATTGACTGTCAACCAGATTCTTAATTCTATTAAGCACAATCATGGAAAGAACTTCACCTGGAACAGAGAGTAGGCTGATACCCCTATAGTTATCATAAGAACTGCGATCACCTTTTTTGTAAATAGGGATAACAATAGCTCTGGTAAAATCCTTATGAACCATGCCTTTATCATAAAAGATATTCAAAATTTCAGTCATCCAAGTGGTAACACACATTCCCAGCTCTAAGCATTTCCATAGTAATTTCATATACATCTGGGTATTTATGAAGTTTAAGTTTAGAAACAGCCAAAATAACTTCAGATTGTGTTATAGGGCCAACATTAAAGCCACCAATGCATCTATAAGCATTGCAAACAGTGGGAGTAGAACTAACCACATTGTTTAGAATATCACTGAAATGCTCAGCCCACCTAGCCATGACAGAATCCTCACCTTCTATAAGCTTACCTTGTTTATCCTTCAATCCCTGTATACCTGTCCGTTTTCTACCACACTAAACATTAACTAGCTGGTACAGCTCTCTGCTGCTGTGCTGTCTAACTGCTTCCTCGACTTTGTCAGCCAAGCCATCAAGCCCAAGATTATCAGCACCTAACTGATTCTTTACATGTTTATTAAGCTCTCTGTAATGGTAGTAAAAATGGTCTGCAAATGGTAGACAGGTAGTCACTGGAAGGAGAGCTATGCACCAATCTCCTGTGATGTTGCATAGAACCAGCCAGGTCTAGAACCTAATATCCGACCCCTTCTCGTGGTGCAGACCTTTAGTACCTTTCAATCTTAGTGCTGGAACTTTCGGGACTCAAAACACGGAAGTATGTTTTTACGATGAATGATTTTTTCTTTATATTTTATATTCACCTGAGAAGGCCAATCATCTAAAGCATATATGGATAATTCAGCAATATATAGGTAAAAAAAATCAAAAGTTTAATGTACGCATTTTTTTTCAAATTTTAATAACATTTGAAAAAAGAATTAAATATAATATTTCTTAAGAGATATTCTTTATCATAAGATAAAACACAGATTATTAATCTTACAGTAAAAATAAATGAAACTAAAATCTATATCCAAATTATTTTCGGAATGAAACGAAACTGATTAGGGCATTTTTTAAAACAAGATACAATTAGGTTCTTATTAAAATAATAACTGGAAGAAAATGGAAGAACTGAAGCAAGTTTTCTTTTAATTTTTTTTGAGCCTGTTTCATTTTATCAGCAAAATTTCTTCAATGTATTGGAATATATGCCATCCATCATAGGGGACATTAAATTGTGGCTCTGTGTGGCAAAAGAGCCACACCCTGTGAATGCTGAACAAAACGCTGGATAATCTTGATCGGAAGCTTCCATCAGTCTCCTATAACAGATGGCCTTGTGGCCTAACCCAGTGGATCAACCTAGTCAATCTTCTCTGAGCCCTTGGGGTCCATGTGATATAGCCATTTATGCCATTGTGTGTAAATGGTAACTAGTAGTCACTGGAAGAGGAGCTATGCACCAATCCCCTGTGATGATGCATAGAACCGGCCAGGCCTAGCACCTAATGTCTGACCCCGTCTTCTCATGGTGCAGACCGTTAGTACCTTTCAAAAGAGATACTCTCTTGTGGAAGTGAACAGAAGGGGAGGGCTGCCAGATTAATGTGGCCTACTGATCTGGACAATTATGGCTACTTATCTTTTTTTTTTCTACCCTGCTGAGGAGTGGTCAACTACACAGGGTCCTGGTGTTGACCAAATATACTAACCTGAATAGAATTATGGCTCTGAGCTTGATTATGGATCCTGATTTTGCTGCACTGGTGGGCTTCTGTGGAGAGAAAATCTTCCAATGTGTTTTCTGTTTGTGGGTTGACAGCCCCAAGTGAATAGATTCACAGGATATTTTTATGAGCTGGTGGATAATCCTGAGCAGAGGTCATCACAGGCACCTTAGCTCTTTGCTTCTACTGGCATCATCAAATTTTACATTGGAGGAAGCCTTCCAGTGTAGACGGCTTCAGCCTTTAGTGGTGGGGGAACGGGTCTTTGCCCCATGTCTGCAATTAGGGGCTGTTTGATATTGTTGGCATTCCCTCTCTCAATGAACATAGTATCTTTAAACATCCCACTAACCATTTTCTCTCCATAGGTAGTTGAAATGTGAGGACTCTGCACAGAGCTTTTTCTCTTGATGTCCTCACACAAGAATTCCACCATTATAATTTAGATATTCTCGGCCTGCAAGAGACGAGATGGACAGATAAAGGTCAGATTCTTAAAAATAATCTGAAATTTGTCATTTCAGGGAGAGAAGACAATAAACCTCACCAAGGCATGGGTCTGCTTCTCAGCAGACACGCTCTTCTAGGATATGAGTGCATTAATGAAAGGTTTCTTACAGCAAAATTTCAGGCAAGAGTTAAAGACTTGAATGTTATCTGCTGTCATGCCCCCACTGAGGATGCTGATGAGGATGAGAAAGATAGGTTTTACGGACAACTTCAGGATGTTTTGAATTCTGTCAAGAAAGGAGATACTACCCTTATTCTATGTGACATCAATGCCAAAGTTGGTACTGACTCTGACCTTTGGGGAGGAGTGATAGGCCCTTTTGGTATTCATAGCTGCAATGACAATGGGCAACGTCTCCTACAGGTAAGTAAACTCAGTGGTTTCAGAATAACTAACACTTATTACAACACCACACCATACATAAGTACACATGTTTCACCTGATGGGCTGCATAAGAATATGATTGATTATATGTTAATTAACAGCAAATGGGCTAGTTCTGTTAGGAATACCAGGTGATATAGGGGAACTGAAATTGGATCTGACCATTATCTTGTTAAAAGCGTCTTGCAACTTAAATTTAAGAAGTGTTGTGCTAAGGTTAAAAAATTTACCTTTAATACTGAAGCTCTGAAAGACCCAGTTATCGCTAAAGCTTACCATGATAGGTTACTTAGTCATTATGACAGTCATGGTTTGCTTACCACTGAAGCTGTGGAAGAATGGGGCCATTTTAAACAGGGTTTTTTGGAAACTAACAGTGCTCTTTTGAGAAGAAAGTACTCTTTTAGGAAAAAAGGAGCAGAAGAGACAGAATTATTTGAGTGATAAGGCACTTGAGTTTATTTCGGAAAGAAAGAACTGCAGCAATGTCCTTAATCAATACCCTACTAGCATTACAGAGAATACATATAAATGAAAAAAAAAAGCTTTGTCTAAAACTTTTATATGAATTTCAGCAACTTGAAATTAAACGATAACTTTGTTGTTGTTGGAAAAGGACATCTACCAAAAATTGCTCCATAGTGCCGATGGCTTCAATAGAAATGCACTCTTTTATATTAATTGTGCCAGTAGCACATCCATTAATAAAAATATAGCTGAAAACGTATAGATTTTAAACCATTTTTTATTCACTTACTACTACCCTATGCATGTCGTGATTACAATCAGCCTACCTGCGAACTTACCATCCTGAACAGTAATAACCTCTCTTTACACCTTGTTTGACACCACTAACAAATTCTTCTACCTTCTACCACTTTGAGCAACATTAACCTTTCCCAGGTCAAGGACATCTACATATGTTTTTGTATAACACATGAAACTTTGATTTAATAAAAAAATTGCAGTTTGAAAATTTTCTTACATATCTTTTAAAAATACATAATTCAAGCTTGAAAAATATTTTCTTTTTTCATTTGCTGGATATTTTATTAAACTACAATATAAAACTTCGATAATTTAAAATCGAATTCAATAATTTTAAAAATACATAATTCAAGCTTGAAAAATATTTTCTTCATTTGCTGCATATTTTATTAAACTACAATATAAATAATTCGATAAAGCCATCTGCCATATTTTAGATGTGCTATACGGTTTTGCTGCTTTGTTTGTTAGCGGCACTCTGTATTGAAACAATCACCTGATTTAAACCCACAAGTTTGATTTGAATTATTATCAACCTATTTTTCCTTAAATTTTTGAAAAACTCCTAAAAATTAACAAAAGAAAAACTGCTATTTCTAAAAGCAGAAGATTTTGGAAGTAAATATGAAATATGTACCAAACTAATAGTACTCTTTTAAGAAAAAAGGAGCAAAGGAGGCAGAATTATTTGAGTGATAATGCACTTGAGCTTATTTCAGAAAGAAAACTGCAAGAATGTCTTTAATACCCTACTAGTCCTAATAGAAAGCATTATAGAGAGATTAATAAACGTGTAAAGGATCAGTTAGCTGCTGACAAGAATCTTTGGATTGATGGCCTGGCTGACAAAGCCGAGGAAGCAGTTAGACAGCACAACGGCAGAGAACTGCACTGGGTAGTTAATGTTTCGTGTGGTAGAAAACGGACAGGTATACAGGGATTGAAGGATAAACAAGGTAAGGTTATAGAAGGTGAGGATTCTGTCATGGCTAGGTGGGCTGAGCATTTCAGTGATATTCTAAACAATGTGGTTAGTTCTATTCCCATTGTTTGCAATGATGATAGATGCATTGGTGGCTTTAATTTAATGTTGGCCCTATAACACAACCTGAAGTTATTTTGGCCGTTTCTAAACTTAAACTTCATAAATCCCCAGGGGTAGATGAAATTACTACAGAAATGCTTAGAGCTGGGAATGTTTCGGTTACCACTTGGATGACTGAAATTCTGAATATCTTTTACGATAAAGGCATGGTTCCTAAGGATTTTACCAGAGCTATTATTATCCCTATTTTCAAAAAAGGTGATTGCAGTTCTTGTGATAACTACAGGGGTATCAGCCTATTCTCTGTTCCAGGGAAAGTTCTTTCCATGATTGTGCTTAATAGAATTAAGAATCTGGTTGACAGGCAACTGCGTGATGAGCAATGTGGATTCAGAAGTGGTAGGGGATGTGTGGATTAGATATTTTCACTCAAGCAGATTCTTGAGAAACGTTTAGAGTTTCAGAAACCTTTGGTTGCTATTGATTTCAAAAAGGCTTTCGACTCTGTTGATCGTCATAATTTGTGGTTGATTGTGAGATCATATGGTATACCAGACAAGTTAGTTAACATAATGAAAGCTCTCTATAATAACACTGAGTTGTGTGTGAGAGTTGGTAAGGCCTGTAGCAATTGGTTTAACATTACTTCTGGTGTTCGACAAGGGTGCATTTTGTCTCGTGTTCTCTTTAGTTTGGTTACTGATTATGTTAGGCAAAATTCGCTGTAAATACCCAAAAATCGCAATAAATACCCCCTCAAGCAGCTGCTTGCCACAGAGGTCTGACAGGAGCGTGTCAATTTATATGCCATAGTAGAAGATCTGAGAGGATGGCAGGACCTCAGCAGAAAAACTACACACCAACCATGCCTTACCCGGGACTCGAACCCAGGTCCCTTAGATCAGAAGCCAAGCATGCTAACCACTCGGCAAACTAATAATGAGAAAAAAAATACTTTCCACAACAAAATTAAAGTAATCAGTTTAACATAAACTTACTTCTCAGTGCATTACTAAAATATATGAAGGAATTTGACCAACTAGTACTATTTGTTAAAAAAAAAAATTGGGTGATCTGATAAAATCATACACACCTCCGACAATTTATGTTGGGTTTATCTTATTACATATATATAAATATGTAACCTAAAGTTAGATGCCTAATTTAAATATTTAGACTCATCTGTTTCTTAATTAAGTATTCAGCATTTATTTCCTGAACGGCAAATTAACTTTAAAATTTCTATCGCACACAGACATTCTGATTAACTATACTCAAATTCTTCTCAACAGCCAATATGATACCGATTGGAATGCTATTTTCTCCTTCATGCAAACATATTATTTAGCAGTCAATATGATTTTATTAGTAACTATTAGTAAACATCCATTTACATCAGAGTAGCTATTGTCTAAAATGTTAACTTATGATTTCCAGAATATTAAAATCTCAATGTTCATTTAAATTACACAAAATGCCATACAATAATTATACAAAATGTAAGTTTCATTAATTTAGTATATATTGCTTTAATCTGTTGAGGACTAAGTTTTTTGGCCATTGCAGTACCCCAGGGCCTGAGTTTTTTTTAAATGCAAATTTGATGTATGAGCAATATTAATGAATATTTGCATCTATGTGGTTGAATAAATATATAATAAATATCCATTTAACTTCCTAAAAGTCTCAGGGTTCTTCCTTTCAAAATTTAAATGTCCATGGTGATCTTTGTAATGGGCCTCATATGAGGCACGTCGCCTCAACAGGTTAAACAGCTCTGGTTGGGAATCTATATTGGTGATGACTCTTTCACACCACATTGTTGCTATTAACGTAACTTCACTATTTCCTACTGTCTACTAATACTCTCACTATTAGCTAAGTCAGTAAGTATTACCTAATGTACGCTTCTACAATATGGTACTGTAATCAGTTACATCTCTAGTATTGTTGTAGGTGCATTTCATAGTTGCCCAGACCTCACTTTAACTTGCAAATAGTTATAGGCAGTGTGGCAAATGATTGACATTAGCATGGTAAAAGATGGAAGTTTCTGGGCACACTTGAAGCTTGCCCCTGTAACATCACACACTTATAATTAAGGCTACATGAGGCATTTCAAGTGCATTACTTCACTAAATGCTTATTGAATGGAAATAAAATGGTCAAGTTGCCTTAGAAAACAAATACTCAAGTAAATTATTTTTTATATTTTATTTTAATTTGGAATTCAACATTCTGGTATTTATTTCAGAAATGTTGGTGGGGCCTGGTCCCTAATGATGAGTCTATTGCTTTGTAACTTTTGAAATAAGCTTTATATGGAAAAATGTTACCCAAGGTAAATGAAAAATCTACATGAAATCTATCTCAATTCTTAATTTCAAGAGTTATGGATGCTGAAATATTTCATAGCAGCAGTGCTTAAGCAACATACAAAACTGTTAAATACTGAAAAAAATATTTACACTAACTTCCAAAATAGAGACTTATTAAATGGCAATAAGTTTTTTTAACTCCTGAGATCAATTTTTATGACCAGTATTGCTGTTATTAAATATTAAAACTTATGTACCTCTACTGCATATGTTGTTTAAAATAAAGATTTAAGTAGATTTGAGATTTTTATATTAGTAATGTTTCACCATAAAAACATATTTTAGATGTTATGATGCATTAAATTGGCTTTCCACTGGTAAACCTGGAAATGACAATTCACACAATAAAGGGCATTCGTGGCAGTTGAATGCGATTATAACAGCTTGTCAATAAAAGTTTCCAAGCCGAGAGAAAGGGCAATAATATAATTACATAATGCATTTTGATGAAGTAAATAAAATGTATTACAAACAATTTAATGGAGTAGGGCAGCTACAATAGTGGCAGTATCAAAATTAGGGATGGGGGAGGGCAGGCCCAAATAAATGACAGGTGACAAGGATTCCAAGGGCTCAGAGAAGGCTGGGCAAATGGTACTCACTGAACAGCTATTAGGAGACATATGGTAGCCTCCTGTCAAAGCCATCCAGTGTATTCTTTAGCATTATTCTCAACTTTTAACCATGTATGGATCTCCTGCACACGAGGCCATGGCTTAACATCCCATTCAATAAATGGAGGTCTTTCCAAGCCCATTGGTGTCCTTTTCTCACCAAGGCCAGGTGGGAGCTATCAGAGATAAAACTCAATGCAGGCACACTCAGGACCTGAAGGTGGGAACTGCAAATTATGAGACTCGTGCACTACTGAGATAATCCTTGCCCCAGGTAGGAGAGACTGGATTGCTGTATCATTATAAAATTTTCCCCTCCATTTTAGCAATCTTCAACTTTTCACTGGCATAACAGTCCAAAAATGGCAAAGATTTGCTATCCTGTCTCCATGCGGGTTATTATTCTCCAGGGGGGGGGGGGGAGCATTTGTTCAAGTGAATTTGAGCAGTCTGAAGGCACCATTGGAAGCTGGTGCCAGCTGCAGTGTAGTGTAATGTAATTCTTTGATATCTTTTCTGTCAAACTACAGCTTCAAAATTACAAAACTGCATACCACACATTCAGTAAAATATTGGCAATGCACTCATGATATTAGAAATATTGCCATACTAATTTCATATAAACTGTAATTTAAAAAATAATTCTAAAATGACTATACTTATTACAAAGAAAAAACCTTCATACCTCTGTGGCAAGCAGCTACTTGAGGCATTTTTAATATTTTGTATAAACCAATACTATATTAATATGGCTTTCACATTGTAGTAGTGAGATTTTTTTGTACACTTTGTAGCAGTAAGAGATTTAAAGACTGAAATTGACATTTGCCACTAGCAGCTCATCCTATTAATTAATGTCAATCTGGTTGCATTTCACTGAATATTATTTAGAAAGCCCACTTCTTGTGAATCCAAAGGCCCTTTTTAAAGATAAATATCCCCTAATGAGTGGAAATTTAAAAAAAACTGGAAGATTAAAAAAAAAAATGAATTGTAATATTTCATTAGTCTAATAAAAATTTCAAAAATTCCAAAAAGAAAAAAATGAACTTTTGACTTTTTCACTTACACCAAAAGTTGAATTTCTAGTTGGGTTGTTTTACCTCTGAGTGGTACTTTTTTGTACAACATGGGCTAAATGGCCAGGTCACATGGACCCCAAAGCCTCAGAGAAGGTTGGGGCAGGGACCCCACTGAAACAGCTGTTGGGAGACAGATGGTAATTGAATTTCTAGAGATGAACAAACAGCAAAGTGAGAAAAGTTAAATAAATATTAAAGTAACTCTAGACACAATGTAGGTGATGTACTAGTTACATGGTATCAGGAAAAAGCTCATTGACAACCAATGGAGTAATTGAGAGTCATATATTGGTGCAGTGAAGTTCAGGTTAAGTAATTAGTCATACCTGCATTGGCTTTGTTACTGTGTTCTTCTTGAGACAGCCTCTTCAGTTGTTGTACAAGTAGGAAAAGTCTGAATTGTATGCTGTTCTTCACAGGAGCTGGTGCTTTCACAGGTCCGGTGTTGTTGCTTCTCACTTGTTGGGGACATTGTTCTGTCGTGGTGTTATTAATTGGCACTCTGCTGCCACTTTGGATTTGCTGTGGTATAAGTCACTGGATGTCAGAGGATTCTGAACTTGCACTCTTATTAGTGCTCTGAGCCAGCTGATAATAAGATACTTGTAACTAATTTAAGACTAAACTGAAGGCAGCATTATGAAATTTTATATAAAAGAAATTGGATTTTCTTTCCCAAGAGTTTACCACCAATTTGTTTTCCCTGGACTAATTGCTTTTTAAAATAAATGATCAAACAGAAGGGCAATTTGCAAAATAAAAACTAATTAGTTTTATTTACAACGTATATGAATTACTACTCATTCAATAAAATTAATTTGCATTACGTACGGTTAAATACTCTTGGAAAGAAAATTGTATTTCCATAGCTTGATGATCCTCACAAAACTTAAGTATAAGTACACTACATTATAAAAGCATTTCAACACATCCATGTTACTTGACTAGGAAGACATTTTCAAACTCCCTACATTTTAAAATAGGCTTTTTATGAAAAAATGCCACTGCAGATAAATTGTAGATCTCACTCAAATCTGTCTTTTTTTCACACTTCCCTAATTATTACAAGTGAATAGCACTGTAGTGAGCTTCATTCCTTCCTATGTTAGCATAATATTTAAAGAAATGTTAAAATTGGAATGCTTAACAGCATAACTGCTGGTATACTAAATACATTCTTCAAAACTGATATAACTTGATTACACAAAACTAAAATTGTTGCTTTAGTAATTTGTTTCAACAGTTATTATTTATACTTCAATTAGCTTTGATATAAATTATTACTAGCAGCATCTACACTTATACATTCTTGTACCAAAAAAAAAAACCCCCTCAAGCAGCTGCTTGCCACAGAGGTCCCACAGAGGTCTGACAGGAGCCTGTCAGTTTATATGCCAGAGTAGAAGATCTGAGAGGATGGCAGGACCTCAGCAGAAAAACAACACACACAACCATGCCTTATCCGGGGCTCGAACCCAGGTCCTTTAGATCAGTAGCCAAGCGTGCTAACCACTCGGCCACGGGACGGTTAGTTCTTTAAATATTAAAGGATTATTGAAAATCAAGATTTATAGAGATCTGAGTGGGTTCTTTGCTTTATCCCCAATAACATTTTTCTGCAAAAACCTATTTTGAAAGCTAGGGAATTTTGAATGACTTTCCATTCAAATAACACAGAAAAGTCTAAATACTTTTGGTAAGAGTGTATATGTTACTAGCTGAGAAAGTAATATGCACTACCCTACCAAAATATTAGAGAAGTTTCATTTTTTTGTCAATGGGAATCTAACTTGTAAGCTCTGTAACTTCTAAAATATGCATTTAATGGCAAAAATGCAACTGAAGATAAATTAAAACTCACAATCAAAACTATTTAAATCCCATTTTTCAACCATATTTGTTCAGCATTTAGAATTATGGAAGCTGAAATATTTAACAATAATTTATCTTGTTTTATAAAAAAATCCTTCATAATTGTAATATTAAAATAACCATTATACAAACTTCTAAAATATATTTTATTACATGGTTCAAAACAATACTTATTAAGTTTTAATAACTCATATAGTCTTTTGACACATTACTGTTGTGAAATATTCTTGCTTCTTAACTCTTCAAATACTGAACAAATTTTGTTGAAAATCAAGATATAAATTTTCAATCCACAGTAAATACATCGATTACCTGTAGATATATAATTCAATTATTTGAAAAAAATATTGCCGATGGTGTAGGACTTAGAACTCTTGATTCTCCAGATACATGTTTTGCTTCCAGAATATGGCCCTTATATCTTTCGCTGCATGTGACAGACTTTGCACCATCTATAATCAGTGAAAAGCAACTTTATTTTACAGTTGTTGCTAAAGAATCAGATATTAATGTTGTTTGGTTGGTTGGTTGGGGTTTTATGGTTCAAGAGTGACGGGGGCTATATTGTGCCAAACAAAGACAAATAAAGGCTAAACGACATTTGACCCACAACCAAAGTTAAAATAAACACAAAAACGGTAAAAGTGTAAAGCAATGAAGACAAAATTACAAAAAGATGAAACGAACCTGGGTGTAAAAGACCCAGGATGATCAAATGAAAAAGGATAAAGCCATAAAAATCACAGTCTGTTAAAATAACCAGTAAAGAGTAAAAAAACAAAGACAGTAGGTAAAAAGGAGTCATCAGATAAAAGATGTCCAAGTGTAAGGGGCTTGGACGTAAAACCATGGAAGGTAAAATAAAATCACCATTAAAGATTAAAAGCTGGACAAGAGATTAAAATATGCTTAACGGTTAAAATGGAGTCACAAAACTCACACTTAGGTTCGTTGTCTGCCTGAAGAAAAAGAAACGAGTGATAAATGAATGACTAAAGTGGAGCTGGGCAAGTACAACTTCCTCCTTGCGATTCCTGCAAAAACAAGACTGCCACAGTTTGACAATGGGGTTGATCTTAAAAAGCTCGTTCAAACCTGTTCAGACCAAGATCTCTGCCACTATGCCTGTAGCTCAAAGGAAAAATGTTGCCGGAAGTCCGAGTATGAAACTGGCAGTAGAGAGTTGGATAGGGGCGTGGCAGACCTGGCAGCAGCATCTGCCAAGTCGTTTCCCCTGATCCCGACATGACTGTGCACCCAAAAGAAGAGAACGGTGGTGGTGGCAGCTGCCAGATGATGGAGCTACCGGCAGATCTTAGAGAGAACAGGTTGAGGCTTCACCGAGATCAGTCTGTAGTGATACGTGAGTATAACATTTTCCACTGGGGATTGAAAATGCAGTCCCAAGTGGGATGGTCTGGCAGGGATCACAATTTTGCAGCATACTACAGGGACAACTGCTGACAACAAATAGATAAACATAGTTCGTTGGTATCAATGTAAAGACTCTGGACCGGTGAAGTGCGGAAGGCCCCCGTGCACACATGGATGATCTGATGATGGAGGGGCTCCAGCATCTTCACCACTGAATCCCAGGCAGAGTTGTACACCTGGGATCTGTAGTCCAGTTTTGACCAGACAAGTGCACAGTAGAGGAGGAGCAATGAACATCGGTCTGCCCCCCAATAGAGGGAGGAGAGGACCTTGAGGATGTTGAATGCCAGATGTTAATGAGGAAGTCACATACACACTAGTATGTTATTAATGAAAAAAATCAATCCATAGTAAATACACAGATTATCTGTAGATATATTTCACTAATTTGAAAAAAAATTGTTGTTGATGGTGCAGGACTAGAACCTGCGCCTCCAGATACATGATGGAGCACTCTATCAGCTAAACCAACAATTTGCTTTCAGAACAATTGGAAAATAAAGTTGCCTTCATTGATTATAGATGGCACAAAGTCCCCCCCCCCCCCCCCCCGTTAAAAAAATGAAAAGGTTATATTCTAGAAGAAAATTATCGTCCGACAGTTGGTTTAACTGGTACAGCACTCTGGCATCTATCTGGAGAGTCACGAATTCGTGTCATGCACCCCTAGCAATAATTTTAGAAATGGGAATAATGAGGAAGTCACTCAATTTGAGCGTGAGTGACTTCCTCATTAATATCAAGTTCTTTAGCAATGATTGGAAAATAAAGTTTCCTTCACTGATTTTAGATGATGCAAGATCCACCATATGCAGCGAAATATATAAAGGTCATACTCTGAAAGCAAATTATTGTCCGATGGTTGGTTTAGCTGGTAGAGAACTCCAGCATGTATCAGGAGAGACAATTTTCCATTAAATGTATATTTAAGAATTTATAGAACCTTGAAATTAGATTTCCATTGATATTACATGGAGATTCTATTATTTTTGATAGAGCAGTACACATCTACAATACATATCTGTTGTAGAAGCAGTTTTCACAGGCAACTAGTAAAGAAGTGAATGATATGGTGACAAATATAGTCCTTAGCTGTGTAATGTCCTGGTTCTCAAAGCATAATGACTGTACAGAAGCCAACTAATGATGTTAAAATTTCACTATTGTTTCAAGAATGTATAATGCAGTTTACCACATGAAGTTCACTATGAACCATATGACAACTGTAATGAACTAAGTTGTAATTAAAAACAAAAAACCTAAGTGCTGATATGCATCAAAGTAAAAAAAAAAACCTTCTCAAGCAGTTGCTTGCCATAGAGATCTTTCATCATAAGAATTTTGATGCATCAGACTTCATTACCAAAACAGTTTTTTTACGTATTCAATTATTTCCACTTTGACTTATATTAAAAGTATGACATACAATACCATAAATTCATAATTATTTTCTATTAACTCATTAGTCTAACTTTTTTCACTAATTAAATTTACCTGGAAAACATTACTTCTGTGACCACTACTATATTCCAGAATTGGTTCTGATATTGTCCAGTCCCATATTATTATGCCTAAATCATCTGATCCAGTAGCTAGTTTTGTTCCAGAACTGTTGAAGTTCAGAGCATTGACGCATCCATCATGTTTTTTCATTTTATACATTAGTTCTAGGCGTTCAACCATGTGCAAACTTCCATAACAGTTATATCTAAAGAAATCAGGTGAATACCGCACTGATGTGCCATATTGTCTATTCAATGCTTCCTTTGAAGCTGCCCATTTATGCTTTGGTTTAGGAGCATCTGGTGTTGGATCATAATTTGTTTCATTTTCTTCACTTTTCGTTTTATTCTGGATTGAGATATCTTCACTCTGAATAGACATATCTTCCCCACCAGAATTGAAGTTCTTCTCAGATGAGTTTTTGCTCTCACTAATGCCATTCTGACTCTTTTTCACCTGCGCCTCTGTGTCACCGACCTGCTCCGTGCTGGGAGTTACAGATTGTATTTCTGATATGGTATCAAAGCTAGCACTATTTTCAGGAAAATCATTCAAACTACAACAATCTTGATTACCTGAATCTGGACTGTTCAGCCCACTAAAATCTCCTGTCTTTTTATTATCAATTGCAGGAACTTCTTTTTCCATTTCCTGCATGGCAACATCAGCAATTTCTTCATCAGAACTATCACTTGGAGATTTCTCTATGCTAATTCCACTATCATCTTTTTTCATTCGCTTTTCAATATTGTACTCTACTTGGTTTGAAGATCCACTCAAATTTTCAGATTTTAGTGTTTTACGTAACTTAGTTGTTTTATTGGAGTTAACTGAAGAACTTGATTGGTTAGATTCCATAATTTACAGATGTATTGAGTTTCTTGATAGATGTTTCATGGGACAAACAAAAAACAGCACCTTCACATAAAAAGACCTGTAAAATAAAAAAGTATATTAGCAAACTTGGTAAAAAAGAGAAAAATATTTTGTCAAAGACTATACAAGAGAGTGAAATAAAAATAAAAAATATTTAAATGCTTGAAAAAAAATTTACACAAGAAAGTTGCACCGGCAGAAAAAAATTGGCAGCATTATATGCTAATTAAGTTAAAAGGAAAAATAGTTGTCTGTGAGGATTTTTTTTTTTTTGGGGGGGGGGGGGGGGTTATATAGCAATATGCTATGGTTAAAACATTATCTCTAAGAGATTTTTCTTGTGGTCTTTTTTAAAGTGTGGGAAAAAAATGTGGTTAGTCTGCAGTTCTCATTACAACATGGCACTACATGAAGAAAAGTAACTTAGTGGAGGGTACACGAATAAGAGCAACCTAAGTAGAGAGTATGTGAATAAGTGAAAAGTATAGAATATGTGAATAAACAGGATATAACTAGAGTGAGAATGTGCAATATGATAATTTAAGATTTTTGCAGAATTGAACAGTCAACATATTGTCTGCTGCTGAAATTTGCAGTAGCCTCTGAATACTGCATTTTGATTTTTTTAGGTTTATAAAAGCCTTGGGTATGATCAATGAACAGTAAAAACACAGAGTTTACTGTTGACACAAAAGTCTATAAATCAATAAATAATTTTGTGTAAAAAAAAAGTGCCCCAATTTGTGGGACATGAATTCACCTCTCTAGATTCCTGAGAAAGTGTTCTAACCACTGAACTAGAATTCACTTGAACTAGAATTCAAATTACATCTTTCCACTAATGTGACCTATCACCTCATATGTGTGACCAATGGTGCCATATATGATTGGGTGCAACAACTTCATTTTTTAATGTTGCTCTATATAAGATCTGGAAATAAGGAAGTCTCTTCAAGCTAAAGGCATTATTAATGAATATTGCAAATTGAAACTAATTTTCTCCATAAATTATGTCTTGGATATGATTTGAAATTAGTATTTGTGGGTTACTTTAGGCTATTATGTAAGTGAGCTTTAATCCTATGGATTTTAAGCATGAATTTTATGTGCTTGACCACAAAGGGCTTTTTTTGTACACAATGGGCTAAATGGTTAGGTCACAAGAACCCCAAGGGCTCAGAGAAGGTTGAGAAAGCAGATCCACTGCACATCTGTTAAGAGATAGATAGTAACCTCCTGTTGAAGCCATCCAACATTTTCTTTAATATGCACAGGCTCTCCAGCACAAGGCCACAGTTTTGTACCATCTGACTGATGGCAGCCTTTTCAAGTCCCTTCGGTGCACGACTTATGAATGCTGTGAATTAAAAATGTTTCATTAATGCAGACTATCTACACATCCAGACCACTATCAACTAAAATTCTTGGATTTTTAGGCTATTAGGATTTACAGATAAGTGCTTTTGTATGTGTTTATCCTTTGATTTTTATCATTTTCTTTCTCCGTTATTGTTTAGTGATATGCTCTGGAAATACTTTTAGAGAAAAATGAGTTGCCAATGTATGAGACTTGAACCCATATCTTCTAGTTACAGGTCAAGTATTCTACTCACTAAATTAGCAGGTAATACATGTATTTGCTGTTGACTGATATGCCTGTTCAAAATACTTGGTTCAGAAGCAAATATTTATTTCTTAAGTGTGGAATGAAAGTTTTCTATTTAGCAATATACTCTAGTTTAAATAGTTGCCTCCAATAAGAATGTGTGTGTGTGTGTGGGGGGGGGGGCTTTTTTAAGTGCAGAACTTAAGTCTGTTGTTCATCAATCAGCTCAGGTTAAGATGTTTCCAATATTATTTGGGTGGTGGTGGGGCATTATTTTATGGTCAGAATGGAAATCCATTGTTTAGTGATCAAACTCTGTTTAAAACTTCTTTGATATGATTTTATTTGAGGCTTTTTTCAAGTGTGGAACAAAAACTTGTTTATCAATCTGCTGATTAAAATTGGCTCTGATGAAATTATTTTTAGTGCATTTTTGGAGTGCACAATTAAAATCTGTTGTTTAGCAATATAATAAATATAAATAAATACCCCCTCAACCAACTGCTTGCCATAGAGGTCTGACAGGAGCCTGTCAGTTTATATGTCATAGTCTGAAGGAAGGTCTGTGAGGATGGCAGGACCTCAGCAGAAAAACAACACACATCAATGCCTTACCTGGAGCTCGAACCCAGGTCCCTAGATTACTAACCAAGCGCACTAACCACTCGGCCATGGGACAGCTATATACTGTGATTAAAATTGACTCCAGTGAAATTTATTTTTGGGCCTGTGGGGTGAAAAATATGCTGTGATTCAAATTGTTGTCTCCAATGCGATTTGTTTCAGGCTTTTTTCAAGTGCGGAACGAAAATTTGTTGTTTAGCAATATGATCTGATTAAAATTTACTCAGATGAGTTTTGGGGGCTTTTCTCAAGTGCAGAGCAAAAATCTGGTATTTACCAATATCCTCTCATTAAAATTGTGATGATATATATATATTTTTTGTAAGTGCTGAAGGGGCATTTACACATTCATGATGTGTACTGTTGAAAGAAGTGGCTCTGTGTGCTTAAATGACACTCATTGTTTAGAAATATGAGCTGCTAAGAAAAAATGTTAGGTGCAATAATTTTTGCTATATTCTTTTATATGCAAAACCGAAATTTTATGTTTAGAAATAAGCGGTAATATACTATAGTTTAAATAAGCATATATTGTTTATTTAAACACTGAATGAGAATTTTCTGAAAAATAATTACATTCTTTTTCAGAATATTCTTTCATTGGCTCACAATTTGAGTTTTAGGCCATTATAGGTAAAACTTTGAATATTCTTAGAAATGTGCTATTTCTAAGAGGTTTTTTTCATAAATTTATATGTGATATTTAGAATTAAATTTCTTTACATGAGTAGTTTAGGTGATTTTTAATGTTTATGGAAGGAAAAAAAGTTTTTCACTTCTACCAGTTGTTGTTAGGGGATGGGAGATTGGGCATTTAGTTAAAAAGCAATGTGTGATTATGTTCCATTAAAAAAAAAAGATAATACCATTGTATCATGAACTGCAGTACTCCCAAAATATGTTTATTGATAAGCTCTGGTTAAAATAGTTATCTTCAATGTGTTTCTTGGAGGGGGTGATATTTTTTTTGAAGTGCAAAATGAAAATGCATTGTTTAGTGAAATGCTCTGATTAAAAGTTGTCTCCAATAATGTTATTTTCTTTACAGAAAAATGCAATGGATCATTATACTACATAAAATAATTTATGACAAAACCCAATGCTCCGCAACTCGAGGCTGCACTACATCATTAGGGAGATGCCACGTTTACCACTATCCACCATTGGGGCTGAACAGTACTATAGAAGTCCATCACTCACCAAAACCTAACTATAATCTTCATCCTGGGTCACCACAAACAAGGATAGAAAACCTAAGTTGCTCTGGTGCCAGCACCATGGAATGTAGAACTACCCCTTTGTTTTATAATATCAGAAGTATATTTTTTTTTAAATCAAAGAATTGCATTAAAATGAACTTAATCATAACAGTCATGTTATGATTAATATGCATAGTTTGGTGCATAGGTGGGTGGTCAGGTGTAGGCATTTCTTTCATAGCAGGAGACAATTCTTAGCAGATCACCAGTTGCTTCATTTATTATTGCTGAAATCTAGATTAGCCTGCAGTTCACAATTACAGCATGGCACTTAGAACATACGTGAATAATTGAAATGCAAGTAGAGAATGTGAATAAATGCAACATAATGGTGTAATGTATGATACAATGGTTGTAGGTTTTTGCAGAACTGAATGGCAAATTTGTCGTCTGCTGCTGAGATTTGAGGTAGCCTCTGAATCCTCCATTTTGATATTTTTAGGTATATAAGTCTTGTGTACGAACTGAAATATTTGTGGGTTTCTTTACACTATTATCATGGGGGGAGGGAGCTTTAATCCTGTGAATTTTACAATTGATGTGAATTAAAAAATGTTTTTAAGAATGCAAACTACATAACCAGGCCCCTACTAACCAAAATTGTTGGATTTTTAGGCTTTCAGAGGAAAGTGATTTTAAGTGTGTATATCCTTTGATTTTTTTCTTTCACCTCTTATTTAGTGATATGCTATTTTACATGCAGAACAAAAATTTATTGATTAGCAATATGTTCTAATGAAAATAGTTGTGTCCTATGAGATCACACATCTTTTGGAGCTTTTTTTTTAAGAGTGTGACATGAAAATTTGTTTAGTGATATGCTCAAGTCAAAAATAGTTGTGTTTGATGATAGTATTTATCTTTTGGAGCTTTATATTAAGCACAGAAAAGACATTTAGGCATTGGTTAGTGATATATGTTGATGAAAGAAGTGGCTTCATTTGGCATCAAATACTTAAGTAACATTCATTGTTTAGCGATATGCCCAGTTAAGAAAAAAGTCTTAGATGTAGTTATTTTTTATGGTATTTTATATGGAAACAAAAATTTTATGTTTAAAAACAAGAATTTATGTTTATATTCTGTTTGGTGTATTTTTGCTTTAGCAGTTTCCACTAAGAGTTACATCTCCTGCATTATAATTACCATACCATGTGTGCCTTCATTAGCTCCTAATATGAGTTTTAGGCCATTATAAGTACAAATTAGTTAAATTCTTTTTAATACACTTTACTATGCTTTGTTTCATTCTGTTGCACATTTAGTGTTAATTTTCTTTACAGCAGTAATTTAGGGGGGATATTTTTATGTTTATTGAAAAAATTTTTTCCCCCTACTCGTGGCCATTAGGAGGTGGGAATTTGGGCATGTAGGCAAAATGCAACGTATCCTTACATTGTGTAAAAATCAAAATGCAACATTTTAACCATGAACTGCACTACTGCCTTTATCTATTAACATGTACACCTTTATTTTCACTGTCCCCACCACTGCTGACTAAGATCAGCTTACAGGCCTGCCCATGAAAGGAAATTGCCTTTGTTTTCATGTATATGCTTTCCGATGGTGTTGCACTTGTTTGTCACCAGATGACACTGCCACCACACTATAGTTCAGTAATGTTTACATTCAGAAAACGCAAATCCAGTACACAGTATGAGACTACTAACAATGGGAAAGAGTTAATATATCATTTATTTCTTTTTACCTCTTTTTCGATCACTAGGTCAGTTTTATCACATTTAACTATACCTCATTGCTCTGAAATAAACATTAGAATATTTGCTTACAAATAAGTTTTCTCTAAACTTGGTATCCTACTAACTGATGATTTCAGATCTCTTCCATTGATAAAAATGGTCTTTCTGCCATTTAAACCTAAATACTAATTTTTTTTTGTCACTTGCTGTTTTCGTCTGTCATGAAAAAAATTGCTTATCGACATTTTTATGCAAAACATAAATATGGAAATTTTATGCGAAAGCAATTTTATTTACATAATACAGCATATTGTCAATTGTTATAACATGTTGCTCCCATTACGAACTTTTCCTGCTGCAAAACTGCTCTTTAACCCTTAACAACCCAGTAGTGTCCGACACACATTTTCAAATTGATTTACATACAGGATGAAGTATTTATTTTATTGCGAAATCACTTTGTCTAATTTACCCCCTTTGTTTTATCTCCCAAATTATCTTACCAAAGTTTCCTAAGAGAAAATTGTTTTTATTTTAACAATTTCCGAAAAAACAACCAGATGTGTCCATGGGACACAGATTATACAAGTTTGCAGGTTTGAACCTGTTAAAACTTGCAAATAATATGATTCATGCATAGGCAGTTGCTGTTTATATTCATTTTATCAGTACTTATTGACATTTGCAGATGTGCAGTTGATGTTATTGGTATTATAGTTGTTTTCCAGTGTGTTTCGAGTAGTGGGTTCTTCAGAGGTATTAAAAAAGTTGGTAAAGTAAAAAGTAAAGTGTAATTTTTATTGTGACTTTACAAACCATTTTTTTAGATTTTGAGAAATGTTTAAGCATGATGAGGAACTCCGACGTGCTTTAGAAGACAGTGACGATGAGAACTATGCATTTGGAGAAAGTGACAGTGAAGACGAGGATTTTGTTGTAGATAGTGTTTCTGAAAAATAAATAAAATACCTCCTCAAGCAGCTGCTTGCACAGAGGTCTGACAGTAGCCTGTCAGTTATATGCCACAAATAGATCTGAGAGGATGGCAGGACCTCAGCAGAAAAACAACACACATCCAGCCTTACCCAGGGCTCGAACCCAGGTCACTTAGATCAGTAGCCAAACGCGCTAACCACTTGGCCACGGGACAACATAGTGAAGGTAAATTGACGGAAACAGCATCCAAGGCCGATGATGAGCAATTATGCAGTGATAATGAAAATACAATTGAAGAGGAAGAACTAAATAATTATAATAATCCGATTACTGAATATGTGGGTAAAGATGGAACAAGTGGAAAGCAGAACCGGAAAAAAGCAAGAACTCCATGGCATAATATAATCAGTGGCGGTATTCATAAGGTTGTTCTCCCACCAGGGAAAGTAATTCATGGCCCTACTGACAGTTTCAATTTATTTTATGACCAAAAACACACTGGAACTTATTGTAAAGCATACCAATTTCGAAGATAAGAGAGTGTTGCAAAATAAATGGAAACCAATGGATACAATTGAGTTAGTAAACCGCTTTGAGAGAAAAGACAGTTATATTAAAAATGAATATTTATGACATATAATAAATAAATAAAATAAATCCCCCCCCAAGCAGCTGCTTGCCACAGAGGTCTGACAGGAGCCTGTCAGTTTATATGCCAGAGTAGAAGGTCTGAGAGGATGGCAGGACCTAACAATAAATTTATATCACGTTATTTACTTTATTTTAATATAATGTTGAGGATTTTCAGTGATGTGTCTATTGGACACTACTGGTCAGTTATGGTACAAAAGCATACTGGGTGTTAAGGGTTAAGCCTGAATTTTTTCAAAATATGTGTAGGTTTTTCTACTTTGATACAATACTGCATTTCATTATTTTCCTGCTCATACCTCAAATATCACTAATTCTGCAGATATGCTCATCTCATTTTCATTATTTTACACTGAGGCACATAAAATGAAAACTTGTAACATCTATCTGTATTTGAACATTACAAGAGAAAAAAAAATCCCCCCACCACTACCAAGTGAAACACGAAGGAAATGGAAACTTATGGCAGAGATGTTACATTCTCAAATTAATGTTTCCTTTCCCCCTTCTTTCTTCCAGAAAAGGATTAGAGTGCAAACTGTAGTTCTGCTATATCTCACTAACATGAACTGACCATAACAAATTATATGTCAGATGCTACCAAGTGTAACACGAAGGAAATGGAAACTTATAGCAGAGATAATGTTATATTCTGAAATTAATGTTTCCTATCCCCCTTCTTTCTTCCAGAAAAGGATTACAGTGCAAACTGTAGTTCTGTTATATATCACTAACATGAGCCAACCATAACAAATTATATGTTAGATGAAAATTGTTTACATAGGGAGTAATACAGGTTTTAAATTCATCCACCATTCTTTAAAAGAGAAATTTCCAATTTTTAGTAGAAAGCAAAAATAAAATGCCCAAATTAATACATATTCTCTTAAATGAGGACTAAATAGGAACAGGGGTGTAGCGAAACGACTAATGGTTGGGAGAGGTATGAGAAGGGTAGAATGAAAATTTTCCACCTCAGAAATAAAATTTTTCCAACTGAGAAAATAAGCAGTTTACATAAATTTAATTATATCTATATCAGAGACTTACCCAGGATTTAGTAGTGGGAGGGGAGGGGAACTCCCAAGATTTTAGCAAGTTGCCTCGATTTTTCATACTAGCTATATTTTGACAAAAAAAAATCCCAATTTTTACATCTCATCTGCATTTTACTAAGTCAGTCGAATTTTGCCAATTTCCTTTAATTTTGCAAAAGCGCCAATTGTCACAACTCATCAGGATTTTAACAAGTTGCTTTGAATTTTGCAACTCCCTAGAGTTTGCCAACTTCGATTTACTTAGAGGGGGAAATCAGAGGTGTTTCCCCCATAGCTATGCCTCTGGATAGGGAAAAAAAAAACATTGTCAAATCATTTGCTCAATCCATATTAAAAGAAAAAGATATACACCAAAACAGATATATTTCAACCACGAAAAAAACAACAGCTGTCATTATTTTTCTGAAGTTAATATGGATTGAATAAGAGACTTCATCAATCATAATATAGCATAATATAGTAGGCATTTGGGTCCAAAAGCAAGATTAGTACCCCATTCAGGTTCAAACAAGGTTGGGTTGTTTTACCTCTGAGTGGCACTTTTTTTGCACACCATGGGCTAAATGGCCAGGTCACATGGGCCCCGAAGGCTCAGAGAAGGTTGGGGGAGGGGACCCACTGGAACAGCTGTTGGAAGACAGATGGTGTCCTCCCATCAAGGCCATCCAGCGTGTTCTTTAATGTACACAGGGTATGGCTCTCCTGCACATGGGGCCACGGCTTAACATCCCATCTGATGGATGGTGGCCTTTCCAACCCATAGATGTCCTCTACTGACTGTGGACAGGGTGGGGAGTTTTGAGGAGATAAATCTCAACACTGACCCAGTTGGGACTTGAACCTGGGAACTACAGATTACGAGCCTGGAGTGCTACCGACTGAGCCGAACACTCCAGGTTAAAACAAGGGTAATTCAGATAATCCTGAGGAAAGAAATGAGGTTCCAGTACTTTCCCCTCTCTGTGACTTGCACACAGGAGTGGAATTAAACCATGATTTAAAATAACTGATGAAAAGATAAAAAAAAAATTAAGCTTCTATAGAAAAGAAAAACATGCATTTTTCACTGTGAAATCGAGAATGAACTAACATCACTTCCCGCCAACACTATCTTTTGTGAATAACAGACAGGCCAGAGGAGACCCACTTTGAGACAGGCTATAGGTTGGCCTTGGCTACAGTGTGGTGGTAGCATCTCCTACAACTTTTGGCTCTAAAAATTGAATACACACTCTTTGGGCTTGTGAGTAGGCCTGTAGACTAATCTCAGTTGGCCTTGGTCCCACTTCATCTAAAGATAGATTCTAGATTGTCTTGTGCAAATAAGGGCAGTTGACAACTCTAAGCATTAGGGATTTGAGGTTTGAATGGAATAATCACTCGATCACAAAAACATTATGATAAAAAAAAAGTGACACCTGAAACTAATAATAGAATTTATGATGTTAAGTCATTTATTTTGTGGTTTGGATTACTGTGGAATCTATAGGTTGCTATTGGGGTTACATCCTTTCCCAGTTAAAGGGCTTCACTGCAGTACTCTTCTGCATTGCATTGTAGCCACCTGACAGGCTTAGTTTAACCTAATCTCCATTACCAAATTTACAGATTGGTATTGAACTCTTATACATGGCTGGATCTAGTGTGGGGGGAGCAAGGGGACACCCCCTTCCCCCATTTTAGAATGCTAGTAAGGATAATTTATGATGATAATTATGATGAAAATTAACCCTTCCAGTGTCCAGTCTGAAAAACTGGTTTACATGCAAATGCTAAATTTAACTTTAGAACATTTTTGTCAAATAACTAATGAAAGAAATTATGGCATGTTACATGTCAAATTAATCAGCATTTAATTCTGCATTTTCTGAAAATAAAAATTTAATGAAAAAGACAAGTTTTATTTTAAAAGAACTTTTTTAGTCATATAGTAAAAAAACACATCTGGCAACATAAATAAAAATTTATTTAAAAAATACTAATAGAAATGATTATAATGTGCATGAACAGAAGGGATATTTCTGAATAACAAAAAAAACATACTCTGAGAAAAGTCTAGGCTTGTTGCAGAGTTCAATAAACAAGTCAAATTTAGAATATTTTCAATAAATAACTATCAACAGAAATGGGTCGTTATATACCAAAATAAAGAGAATTTAATTCTGAATTCTATTAAAGCAAAAAGTTTGAACGTTGTAGTAATATATTAATTTTAATAACACTTTTTACAGTGGCATACCAAACAACTAGGTTCAATTATATTTTAGAAACTTTAAAGAAATATTTGTTTAAAATAGTTCAAAATCAAACTTCTGAGCTTAAATTAGGGGATTATTTCAACACAGAGTAATGTTAGCATCAAATTGGCAATACCTTATATCGCTCCTAAGAAATGGCAATCAGGTGGCTTTAACAAATTATTTATGTCACAGGTTAAAAAATATGCATCAAATGAAAAAAATTATTATTTATCAAACCTAAATTATATATTTTTACAGAATATCCATAAAAAATTTTAAAACTGCAATTTTTATTTTTTAAAAATCAATTTTTTTGTTGTACTAAAAACGGATATATATACATGTCCTGGACACTGGAAAGGATAAGGGCAAAAATTATTAAACCTATTTATATTAGCTTAGTAACTTGATGCTTTTGATTCTAGATGCTTACAGAGTATCTTTGGCATTAGGTGTTTCAACTTTGTAAGTAATGATGAGGTTAGGCAAAGGAGCTGGCAACCTCCTTTCAGCAGCATATTGTGCAGAGAGAGAATGTTGGTTTTGGCCATGTTGCCCATATGGATAATTATAGATTAGCAAATAGGGTTATAGTGTGCCTTAAGGCCTCGGAAAGAGGGGACCTAAGATGCAGTGGTCGGACAATGTTAAACAAGACCTTGTTAATTTGGTGGCCAGATGGAGCTCGAACATATGTTTGGAGATTATACAGATCCTGAAATGAAAGAATACCCCCTCAAGCAACTGCTTGCCACACAGGTCTGACAGGAGCCTGTCAGTTTATATGCCATAGTAGGTCTGTGAAGATGGATGGACCTCAGCAGAAAAATAGGGGCTTGAACCCAGGTCAATTAGATCCAGTACCTAGCATGCTAACCACTCAGCCATGGGATGGTAGGAAGCTTAAATCAATTTAAAATCATTAATTGCTTAGTCATCTATTGTCCACCTTGGTTGAATGCTTAGAACAGTGAACTCCACTTAAAACCACCAATAAGACATTAGGGAGTACTGCAGTTCCAGTTATAACTCCACTATCTTCTTTCTTATGCAAGGTAATGATACATCCTCAGATACAACTATTTTGTCTCAACCATATAGTTAAACAAATTTTTGTTCCATACTAAAAAAATCCCCAAAAGGTATGAAAAAAATCAATAGGTAAAAACCCCTCAGAAATAAATAATCTCATTAGAGAAATACATCTGACAAAAACAAAAAACCGAAAACAGTGCACCACAGATCTGAATTATAAAAAAGCCCCCAAAACTAAATATTCTCAACATATCTCAAAAAACAAGAAAATTGGAAGTAGTGCATTGCCAATCTGAATTATAAAAAAGCCTCCCCCCAAAAAAAATTTAACCAGTTTATTGGAAAACAAAAAATTTTCATTCTAATGCAAAAAAAAAAATTAATGTTATCGGAGGCAATTATTTTAACCAGAGCTAAACAAATTTGCCTTCCTCTTGAAAACTCAAAAATAACTCGCTAAAATATAAAAGAGAAAAAAAGCAATAAAAATAAAAGTTTTATAGCACCTATCAGTAAATGCCTAAAAATCCACAAATATATAGGTTGATAGGGGTACATTGGCTGCATTAGTCAAACATTTTTAATTTCATGCTATGCATAAAATTGGCACAAGTTCCCCCCCCCCCCCCCCCCACATGAGAGTTTAAAGAAACCCAAATATTAATTTCACACCCAAGACTTTTTATAAACCTAAAAAATATCAAAATGCATAATTTCAGAGGCTACCACAAATATCTGTAGCAGACATTTGCCACTCGATTCCACAAAAACCTCTGAGCCATCATGTTGTCACCATAAACTGCAGGCTAACCAGCCATGATTGTTTGGTGGCCAGTAACTCAGTGGTCAGAGCACCTGGCCTGCTATCAGGAAGTTGTGGGTTCAGATCCCACCTGACTAATGACAATTTTTCCTTTACATTTATTCAAAATACATATATATATATGGCAAATTGCCCAATCAATTTGAATAAATGAATGTAAATAAAGTTCAATATCTTCAGGATTACGTGAAAAGTTAGTAGGTTTGCTTTAATGAAGGTAATATTTATTTTATACACTGAGTGCTCATTAAATTATGATCACCTCTATGTCAAATGTAAACTAACTTCAAAGCTCTATAAACTTCTGAAAGAATTTTGTGACAGAATGGGACTGAAGGTAAGTTAAAGATCTCAATCAAATCTATCTAAATCTTGATTTTCAGATAAGGTTTGCTTTGTACTTAATGAGTTATTGACTTTGAAAATTTAACAGCAACAATGTAAAAAAAAAATAAAAAAAATAAATACCCCCTCAAGCAGCTTCTTGCCACAGAGGTCTGACAGGAGCCTGTCAGTTTATATGCCATAGTAGGTCTAAGAGGATGGCAGGACCTCAGCAGAAAAATGACACAAACAACCATGCCTTACCTGGGGCTCGAACCCTAGTCCCTTAGATTGGTATTAGGAAAATTTAAAAATATCAAAATATTATTTACAAAATGATATAAATAACACCTGATACTGAGCTCTGTTAATCAGTGTTATTTCTTGTTCTTCAGATGGGAAAGGCAGCAGACTGAAGTTTAAAAAGGAATTCAAAAAGCAATAAGGATAGTGGAAGAGGTCTGCAATAAATGGAAAATTACTATTTCAGCAATAAAAACTGTAATCTTACCAATTACAAGAAAAACAAGTCAGAAACCAAGACACCAAATTAAGGTTAATAACCAAATTATCAAACAAGTGCAGGAAGTGAAATTCTTGGGTCTGACCATTGCATTCTCATATTAAAAATCTGGTGGAGAAGGGGAAGAAACATCTCAATTTCTAAAATGTATGGACAACACAGTATGGGAAGCAATCCAGAACCTACTTGTACTGTATAACAATATACTTAAAACTAAAATTGAGCATTTCTGAGACAGCAAGGTTTGTGTTCATGGTCAGTTGTGTTTGGTACCTTCAAAAAGTGGTGCGAGTGAAAAACCACAAACCATTGACAAGGTGTGGGCCCACCATGGCTCATCGATGCTAGAGGTGACTGAAGTCTATCCTGTATGGTATGAGCCAACAGAGGGGATATTGTGGTGCAACTCGCCTGGAATTTGAATGCTGGTGATGGGAGTAATGTGTCACAACACACAGTACATTGAACCCTGCTGAAAATGAGGCTGTGTAGCCACAGGCCACTTCGAGTGCCCATGCTAACCTCAGTTCACCATCAAAAGCACCTACAATGAGCACGCAAGTATCAAAACTGGACCTTGAATGATTGGAAGAAGGTTGTTTGATCCAATGTATCTCGTTTCCTGTTGTACCATGTAGATGGCTAGGTACGTGTGCATCATTTACCTGGGGAAGTGTTGGCACCAGGATGCACCATGGTGCCAACACTTCCCCAGGTAAATGAAAATAAGCCAGTGGAGGAAGTGCAATGCTTTGGGCAATGTTCTGCAGGGAAACCCTGGTCTAGTCATTCATATGCAGGAAACTATGACGACTACCATCTACCTAAACATCATTGCAGACCAGATACATCCTTTCATGGCAATGGTATTCCCTTCTAGTAGTGCCTTCGTTCAGTAGTATAATGCACCATGCCACACTACCCAGATTGTTCGAGAATGGTTCATGGAACGTGAGGAAGACTTCAAGGTATTGCCCTGGCCTTCAAATTCCCCAGACAACATATCCAATCTGTGGCAGCTCAACCATGTAACTCGCATGAGTTAAAGGATCTGCTGGTAAAATGTTGATACCACAAGACACCTTTAGAAATCTTGTAGCATCCATGCCTTGCCAGACAACAGCTGTTTTGGTGGCATGTAGAGGACCAACATCATATTAGGCATGTGGTCAAAATGTTTTGGCTCTTCGGTCTACATCTTTTGTATTAAATGGTGTAAAATACTTATTAAAATTAATTTCTGAGTTAAATTTCAACATTAGGCATTGTTGCTGTTAAATATTCAAAGTCCATAACTCTTTAAGCACAAAGCTAACATTATTCAAAATCGAGATTTAGATTTCATTCAAATCTTTACTTTACCTTCAGTCCCATTCTGTCACAAAACTCCTTTTTAGAAGCTATAGAGCTTCAAAGTTAGCTTACACTGACATAATATGGAGAGAGGTGATCATAATTTAATGAGCACTCAGTGTAGTTTACAACAAATGCATAACGAGATAATGTATTAATTTTGTATTGCTGTGTTTGGTCATCTGTCAGTCAGCCTGTATGTCTGTGTCAGGGAAATTTTTGTTTTGAGTGGATTTGTGGGTTTTAGAGGTAATTAAGGCTTAAATTTCGTGATTCGTAATTCATACATATTGAAAAAAAAAAACATTATTTAGGCCACTAAAAGAGGTAATTTGCCAAAATTTATCAATTTTTAAATGAATAGTGGACGAATATTCTACTATAAACACGAAAGTTTAGCAGTGGAAAGTGTGATGTTTTAATTGGTACAAGTTAACCTTTTACTATTTTGTTTTAGAAAAATTGGTTCGGGAAATTCATTTTTTAGTGTGACTGCTACTAATGAGATATTTGCTTTGCACTTTTCAAATCCCAAGATGGTGTTCAACTGTAAAAAGTTATGGAGGGTGTTACCTCTGTTCTAGTTTAATGGCACTGTACATCTTCATTATCCATGACCATGAAAACCATTCGCAATGATTGATGGGCTTTGATCACAGAGCACTAACCATTAAAATCACATACCTGATCACAACAATGAGAGTTTTAGAATTCCTGTTATTTTGTTGGCATGCAGCACCCAGATTACATACAACCAGGCACGTATCAATATTTTTTTTCAGGGGGGTGCTGATCAAAATATTTTTCTTTCAACAACCTAGAGTCTTACAAAGCCACTTAGAGTGTGGTCAGGACATTTGTGATGGCAGTGGGTGGTGGTGCATTTTACATTTGCAGCAACATCCAACCAAATGCAACTTCTGTACAACAATTTGTACAGAAGAAACTATTTTTTAACCATAAAAGATGGTTTGGCACAGTAAAGGTTACGATATATTATAATAAAAATAAAATAAATACAAAATAAAATTTAGTCTTTTTTTTCAATCTACATTTAGTGTTACAACACATCCTATGGGGATAAAATAAAATTACATGAAGATACCTGTTTTTGATTTCAAAGCAGGTAGAGAATTTACAGAAAATCCATTCATATGAAAAATGCACACAATAATAGTCATTTTGGTTAATTAGCCTATGATATTCCAGTTTCATTTTGTGATACTAATGTTATTATTACATGCAACAATGAATAAAATATATTTTAAATGAAAAATATTATTACTTTTTAAAATAATTTCATGAAAAGTCAATTTTTTTGGATAAAATTTTGAGAAGTCCCTGGATCTCTTCAAACTTCTACACCTACAATAAAGTTGTGAAAGTGTTAAAAAGGAAAATCATATTTTGAAAGATAAAAATTAACTGAAGTGGCTTATGCAGAAATTTCCCCTGGTGTATGGGGAATCTTTCAAAGAGCAAAATTTCTAATTAAAAAAATGAGTGATTTCTTATAATAAATTTAACCTTTTCACAGTGGCTGGGACAGCATCTGTTGAGACACATTTCCGTGCTTGCTCAGTGGCTGGGACAGCATCTGTCGCGACACATTTCTGTGCTTGCTCAGTGGCTGGGACACTTTTAGAGCTCTTCATAGGGAGATGGTAATCAAGGTGCATTGCCTCAAGCTTCTGGCAGCATAGAGAGAGTGGGTTACCCTTACTGCCTACAGTGCTGCAACAATGTAAATAATAGGCCTCAACAAATTTCCTGTTACAATGAAAGCTTGGAGAGGAGCCACAACGGAGCTATTAGGTTGTCTTTGAGTTTGGTTACTTGTTTCTCAATTAGGTTTAGTTTTTCAGAATGCTTGTTATATATTCTCCCTTTCATTGAAGTTACTATTTTGTACTTTATGATGCCAAAGTGTACAGATTTAACGGGGGGAAAATTTAACATGAATTAATAAAAATAATAAATACCCCCTCAAGCAGCTGCTTGCCACAGAGGTCTGACAGGAGCCTGTTAGTTTATATGCCACAGTAGGAGATCTGAGAGGAAGGCAGGACCTCAGTAGAAAAATGACACAGAATTGATGGAGACAATTGCTAAATCTATACTTCTACATTAATTAATGGAACATCATTTAATCATACAAATATGTTGGTCATAAAAATGCTATTCCATTCTTATTTATCCCAACACTGGGGTTTTGGTCCAATATTCTGTAAATTCAGTGGTGAAATATATATAAAAAATTCCCATTCCCTGTCCTAACAACATTTATTTTCCAACTCTCTAATGCTGTGTAGATGTGTACAAAAGTGACTGTTTTCAATAAAATGCTAACCTCTAGGATTTTTTCATATGATATTTATGCATAAAATTGTTTTTTGTTAAATATAGGTTGACAGTCTAGTCAGCACGCACACCTATATGCTCAAAGGAACCTGGATCTAGAAAAAAATGAGGGGGGAGGGAAACGATTGTGTCTAAACCAGTTCTGGTATTAACTTTTCCCGTCCATTTTAGTAGTTTTTTTTACGAAATTTCTGAAAAATACATGTAATATACATGCCCCTTCTCCAGTTAGTGGCAATCTCAAATTGGTGTTGGGGGTCATGCCCTTTTGCTCCCAAATCTAGATCTGGTCCTGGTGTCAAGTAATTTATTGATGAGTTATTTATTCACCTCCTCCTATTTTTAGATTAAATGAATTTAAAATTGTGCTTTATAATTATATATTTTTTTATTAATATAGGTACAAATTATTACATATTAAATATTTTAACAAGCTTGATCAATTCTTAATTCAATTAAACTCTTTAAATTATGTGGTAAATGATATTCCTTATGTAGCAAGTTTTCATTTGACATACAACTCATTGCAGTCAATTTGTGGGGGTAGAAAAAAGGCAATTTGAAATAGTTCATGATATTCCCCCCCCATCAAACTTTCATTTGATATGTTCTTCTCCACGATCTACAATCATTCATGCATTTCTCCCTTTTTTTGATGAATTCCCCCCCTCCTCTGGAAATGTGATAGATAATCAGAGAGCAAACATTTATATTGCTTTATGTTATAAGCAGAAATACTGCTTTATGTTATGATAAGTGGAAGCTATATACTGACTAGTGCTGTAAAAACTAGTGTCAAAATTGTTGATAAAGACAAATTATCTAAAATATATTTTAGATTATTAAATGTGAATCAAAATACTAAATTAGACACAGTCTTGGGAAAATCATTTTAAGAAAGTGTTACTTCTGCAAATGCAATGTCTTAGCCCCTGTAGCTCTGCTACTGCTTCAGGGGAATACCTATTTCTTCAAATTTTGATATGTTACATATATTTACCAATTCTGAATAAAGATTGCAAAATAATGATAAAACAATTATTCTCTAAACAGAACCAAGAGCATCATTTCTCTTGCAGTGAAAAAATATTTTATTTCTTTACTGCAAGAGAAATATAAAAATGCAAATCATTTACATTAGAACACATGCAATTTTTAGCATGAAAATTATGTAATATTTATAAAGTAATTGTTCTAATGACTAGAAGAAAATCTATTCAAGCATTGTGTAAAAGAGAATATCTAACAGTACTGATAACTAAGTTCATTAGTAAGGATCCTTATTAGACCCAATAACACCCTACTATGTCAATTAATTTTTTATCCCTTTTTCACTTACAAATAGCATTTATTGGTCAACAGCACATCCACTTTATTAGTATATCCTTCATCCATTTATTTACTACAGTTTTCAAAACCTGTGACTGAGCAGTTAGCATTGTCAGCTACTAATCAAAGGAAATGTAGGTGTGAGCTCCTGATAATGCATGGATGTTTCTCATCTTGTCTTTCTGCTTGTCTTGCATACCTCACAGACCTTCTTTGTGGCATATTATACTGACAGACTCTCATCTGACGTCTGTACCAAGTAGATGATTGAGGGTTGTGTTGGGTTGTTTTACCTCTGAGCGGCACTTTTTTGCACACAATGGGCTAAATGGCCAGGTCACAGACCCCAAAGACTCAGAGAAGGTTGGAGGAGGGGACCCACTGGAATAGCTGTTGGGAGACAGATGGTAGCCTCCCATCAAGGCCATCCAGCATGTTCTTTAACGTGCACAGGGTATGGTTCTCCCGCACAAGGGGCCATGGCTTAACGTCCCATCTGACGGACGGCAGCCTTTCCAAGACCCATCGGTGTCCCCTACTGACCGTGGGCAGGGCGGGGAATTTTGAGGAGATAAATCTCAACACTGACCCAGCTGGGACTCGAACCTGTGAACTACAGATTACGAGCCTGATGCGCTACCGACTGAGCCACCCCCGCCCAGATGATTGAGGGATAATTATTTATTTCATATGAAATGTAAACGTGTGAGGTTTCTCTTTGTGTTTTACTCCTCTCTATTAATGAAAGAAAATATTTAATATTTTAAAAAAAATAAATCAGAGGAACTTTTGCCTTCAGGTATTTTCACATCAGCACAGTCCAGAACACAGCATGAGAACAAGTTTGATAAAATTGATAATTATGCTGATGAAGAATTTAACAATTTGTCATGTGCACAAGAGGAAAAAATTTTGAATTTATCTCAGTTGCATGGTTTTGTAACATGGGGTCACATTAGGTTAAAATGAGCCAGAATATTGGTGTGGAAAAGTGAAGTTAAAATGCCTCAGAACAGATAAAATAAGTGCCTAATGAAGTATATCGAATTACGTTCACCAAATATTATGAGAATGAAAAATATATATTATTTTTGGAAATATCTTAATTTTATCTCTTACTATTGCAAATGCCTAAAATTAAGTTGTGGGGCAAAACTTTCTCCTCCCACCTCTTTGTACTGTAATATTTAATACACAAATCTTAAGTCTAAAAATATGAAGATTTATTCTTCTTCTTGCAGTGCATATTTTTAGTTCAATTTTTTAAAATTCCCAAATTTAATATCTGCCATATGTTCTAAAATGCTACTATTAATGCAGACAGCATAGCAAAAATAATGTGACAAAAAAAAAGGTAGGTGCATACCCAGCAGGGCTGACAGGTCCGGAAGCCACCCCCCTCCCCCCAAAAAAATTTGATAATCTTATACATCTGAAACTTATTTGCCTGCTCTGAAATCCAAAACAGTCGTCTTGTATAATTTTACTTCAGCCCAATAATATATATCCAACACTAAAAATAGATTACAAACTACAAAATTTTATTACGTATAGAATATCATTCTACCTTTCTTGTTATTCAATGGAATATTTTAGTATTTGGGAAACTATACTCAACTTTCATTATCAGAACACATTCTCTCCCCTCCCCCCAAGAAAAAATTTCAATCCCGTGTGTGTCTGAATACAAGTACAGGATAGAGAAAAGGAAACAGTTCTATGTTATCTCAATAGAAAATCACATTCAGAGTGGGGCAAGGGTGACTTAATTGGTAGCGTGCCAGGCTTGTAATCTGTAGTTCCCAGGTTCAAGTCCCAGCTGGGCCAGTATTGAGATTTATTTCCGGAAAACTCCCCCACCCTGCCCATGGTCAATAGGGGATACTATTGGTCATGGAAAGGCACCATCCATCGGATGGAATGTTAAACCGTGGTCCCATGTGTGAGAGAGCCATACCTTGTGCACTTTAAAGAACAATGGATGGCCTTGAATGGGAGGCTACCATGTCTCTTAACAGCTGTTCCAGTGGATTCCCTCCCCAAGCCTTCTCTGGCCACTCTGGGTCCTTGTGACCTGGCCATTTAGCCCATTGTTTGCAAAAAAAAAATCCAAAACAGTCAGAGCTCAATAACTTCACTATGCTTTTTAATAAAAAATAGGTCTAAAGATAAATTAACAATCTCAACTCCATCTAAATCTCGAATTTAATTAGCATTTCTTCAGTATTCAAAGAGGTATGAACTCTAGAATATTTAACATGCTATAAAAAATTGACCCTGTTAAATAAAAAATTTTTATGAAAACATTAAAATTTTTATGAAAACATTAAAACAGATTAAAAAATTAGAGATAATAGTTGATGCTAGTCGAGTACTGGGAGAGTCAACTTTAATCTCTGATCTCTAAACCTGTTTGAATGATTCAGCTAAATTTGGGGTCAAATTTTTTTTGACCCTGTTAAATATTCTAGCATTATAACTCTTTGAATACTGATCAAATATTGTTCAAAATCATGATTTAGATAGATTTAACTGAGATTTTTTATCTCTAGACATATTTTTCATTACAAAGCATTTTGAAGAAGTTATTTAACTCTGAATATGACTGAGATAACATAAAACTTTCTTTTTTTTCCAGTACCTGTATACATTCTGTGAAATGCAACTGGCTCTTATTATTGAGGAACCACAAGCACTCGTGACACAGTATGCCCAGAACCAACAAAGGTGGGGGCACTTAAGAGGATTAACTAATGAATGGAGAGGGCCAATGGAAATTGGGAGTGGTGCCTCACTTCTTCCTACCCCCTCTGCAAGAATTTGGTGGGAAATGCACCACTATAGCAGAGAGATTGCCAAAAAAACAAGCTGCCTTCAAAAAGTTAACCCTTAAAGTGTCTAAGCAGGGTTTACCATTTTTTTTTTAAATTAAGCTTAAGTAGCTTTCATTTCAATTTGAATACATAGCATTTACCTAATAAATGAATGGTTATTTTATTCTACTTGGGTTTCACGAGTTTAATGAGTCTACTTGGGTTTCATTAGAGATTAAAGTTGACTCTCCCAATACTCGACTAGCATCAACTATTATCACAATTTGCAGTTTGGGTTTCTCCAGCAATTCATAGTTTCCACAATAACACAACCTCTTAACCCTGTTGTAAAACATCGTTTAGGCTATGCTGCAGTATAGGGTCCTCAGCCATCATGTTGTACTTTTCCCCAAGAAAACCTGTAATATTGAGTTGCAATATATCCATTCGCATGTTCCAATGTTTATGAATGATATATGCTGTTTAGAATAGTTCTTTCTAATAAATATTTGTTTTCGGGACTTTTAAGTTGATTCTTAAACTTTCGATACTTATTTTAGGGTTTGTTTTAAGTGTGAAACAAGGTTTCATTATTTAGCGATAAGCGTTGTTAATGAAATCTTTTGATGAGATTATTTTTGGGGCTTTATTTCAGTAAGGAACAAGGAGTTTGGGTTGTTTAACCTCTGAGCAGCACTTTTTTGCACATCATGGGCTAAATGGCCAGGTCACATGGACCCCAAAGGCTCAGAGAAGGTTGGGGGAAGGGGCCCACTGGAACAGCTGTTGGGAGACAGATGGTAGCCTACAGTCAAGGTCATCCAGTGTGTCCTTTAACATGCACAGGGTATGGCTCTCCTGCACACGAGGCCAAGGCTTAATGTCCCATCTGATGGATGGCGGCTTTTCCAAGTCCATTGGTGTCCCCTACTGACCTTGGGCAGGGAATTTTTTGCAGAGATAAATCTCAATGCTGACCCAACTGGGACTCGAACCTGACAACTACAGATTACTAGCCTGGCACGATACTGACAACCACTGCCCAACCACCCCTGAACCACTCCCGCCCCCAACAAGGAGTTATTCTTTAGCAATAAGAGCTGTTAATGAAATCTAGTTTTGATCAGAATATTAATTTTTGGGGCTTTTGTAAGTGCAGAATGAAGGTTTATTCTTTAGCGATAAAAGTTGTCAATAAAATCTAATTTTAACGAAATTGTTTAATTTTTCATTGTTTTTTTTTAAGTGCAAAACGAGGGTTCATTTTGTAGCGATAAGCGCTGTTAATAAAATCTTGTTTCGATAAGATTATTCTCAGTAATTTTTTTAAGTGCAGAAACATGATTTTCTTTTATGTGGCATTGCATATTTTTTTATATATATATATCCTTTAAATTATAATAAAAATAAAAAAATAAATACCCCCTCAAGCAGCTGCTTGCCACAGAGGTCTGACAGGAGCCTGTCAGTTTATATGCCACAGTAGAAGATCTGAGAGGATGGCAGGACCTCAGCAGAAAACAACACGAACATCCATGCCTTACCCGGGGCTTGAACCCAGGTCCTGTAGATCAGTAGCCAAGCACTCTAACCACTCGGCCACGGGACGGCTCTTTAAATTATACATATATATATATCCTCAATACGCATCATAAGGTAGATGTGGAATGGCCTACTTTTACCATTCACCTTTTTTTCACCGCGACAAAATAAAACAAGATGGCGGCTGACTCTGTACTGCAGTTCTCCCATCGTTTATATGCACAATGATTGTAAATATTACAATTTAAATTTCCAATATTTAAAATAGGGGGATGTATATTACAATTATTTTTATATCTCTTTAACAAAACATTAATTAGCTACTGAACACCAACAATGGTTTACTTCAGTTTTAATTACTTAGGAATACAATAGTCTCATCTCATCATCTAAGCACTAAAAATGAATATCAATACAGAACACTTTAAAAGAAAACAAATTGGCCAAGGAAAAATCTTTAGCCTGACGAATGGCCACTAAACGTCAACAATGGTTTGCTTCAGCTTTAAGCACTTAAGAATGCACAGTTTTGTCTCACCATCTAAGAATTAAAAGTGCAAATCAGTATAGAACAATTCCCCCACCACCAACTAATCCAGCACCGTATAGCAGTTCTTCAATAATGATCACAATAAATTTGGTAAAAGAGTTTGGGGCCTAGTAAATTTGGTAATGGAGATTAAGATACTAAGCCTGTGAGGGCAGCTACAATGTAATGCAGAGGAGTACTGAAGTGAAGCACATTAACTGGGAAAGGACTTTGCCCAGTCTGCAACCTTTACTTTCCACAGTAACCCGAACTGTAAAATAACCATTAGGTCTTGATCTTCCCCCCGTAAGACTTACAAAAGTTGATGCAAATGCAAGCTGACTGAATCACATATTTTTTTTCTGATATAGAAATTTTTATTCTAGGCTTGAAATTCAGAACCTCCTGAGAGTAAAATGTAAGGATAACAAAGTCTGGCCATATAATAAATGCATGAATGTAGTTTCCTTTAACACGAAAAAATTAAATTTCGAGACGATACGTAAGAATAATCACCAAAAGGTTTTATAACAAAATTCACAACTCAATAAAAGTACTACAGAATATTATTGTTTAATAGCTTAGGCTTAAGGCAAAATTTGTACATTTAAAAATTAATGCTAAAACGTCGTAACTGTTTCTACACACGAAACACCATACATACCAATATGGCGTTTTACCTAAAGTTCTAACTGGTATGGTATGAATTATATTCTTACATAACTGAATTTTCAAAACATTTTATTATAAACCTATTTCCTTTACAAAACATGTACAACCAACTACCGTACCAATACGCATTAAATGGCAAACTTTCAATGTTGCCAGATTGATTTCGGTTACGGTGCAGAAAGAGCATATTTTCTGTAGTAAAACCAAAGAATGTAGAGGGAGTACAAGTTAAGCTTCCATAGGGATTAATGTAAAATCGAGTATCGTACATTTGGCGTAGAGGTGAAACGACAATTACAGGGGACGAACGCTTTTCTAATTACATGTTACTGTCAACTTCCATTCTCTTCACTTTTCCTATGTAATAATTTCCCATTGATATCCTTGCAGAGTATATTAATATCAATTCGGTTTCCTGTTTCTATGCAACCAAGAAAGCTTCTAATTGTAATAATTTATTCTATAAATTAACTTCAGGCTAATTTCAAATCTTCACTATCCGTTCAATTTATAATTGTTGGTTCAACGAAAAATAATTCCAATGGAGAAAATAAACCTTTATTAAAATCATGATATTATTTTTTTTCAAATACAAAGTGCAGTTACTTTTTTTCCTTTTTTAAGATATATATTTTTTGATGCATAATTCCTTTGCCCCTTATTGTTTGTTTCCCGGCTATATCAAATGCACGACACGAATCGAAACACCACTTGAGGTCGCTACTTACGCTTTGTCAAAGCTAAACTTCTTTTCCTTATACGTTCTTTGATAAAACCTTGGCCAATATTGATAGAGTACAAATGCACAATTACTCAAAAAGGGTGCTTTAACGCGAGCCTCCTATAATATAAAATCTCAGAAGATGGTGCGAAAACACAAACAAAAAAACAATTTTACTTCAGTCGTTTTCGTGTTAAAGTAGCGAGGAAAACTTCAAATATCATGATTGTAAAGAACCCTGGGAAGGAAAACATGGAACATATATGTTTGTAACTTATATGTTGTTGTTACTATTTTTTTATCGGAAAGTGTTTTTAGGAAGAAAAATCGTATAGGTGTGGATTTAAAAAAATCATAATAAGATTGGTGATTTCGCTCTTTATACCGTAATGACAAACTAAAATACAACGTTTTTTTAATTTTATTTTTTACAAACGATGCATTCATGTTAGTAATTAATTTTGGTGGTGGAATGTGAACGTCCTGAAGTTTTCACAGGCAACGATTGATTAGATCCATGGTGGGTGGAAAAATTCAATTATTTTGCTCTCAGTAAAATTTATTTAGAGAGATAATTTTTTCTGGCATTGGACAGATATTAATGAAATATTATGATACTTCACTTTCCTGATCTTCCAGAAGCTATAAATGCGCCCTCTAACTGCCGAAATAATTGAAAATTCCAAAATTGCAAACCAGTGCTATAAACGATATACACTGCTCACAAAAATTAGGGGATATTTCAAAATGAATATGAAGCGATAAAAAAAGAAGCATTTGAATTGCTTTTATTAAACAAGAACATCAGAAAAGCAAACGACAAGTCAAAGAAAGTTGTTCGATTATGCAAATGAGATGCAAACTCAATTGTCGTGATTGAGTAGCAAGTGACATATTGGTGGGGGTGAATAGAAGCATGTCAAACTGGACGAGAGTGGCACACATTGACTGTTTAGTAGGGTGTATGGTGACCCAAGACTGCCAAAACACACTGACAGCGATGGCGCATGGACGGGATCAGAATGTCCAGCAGTTCTTGTGGGATCCTCTGCCACTCTTGCTCCAGGGCAACTTCCAGCTCAAGAAGTGTTGTGGGAGGCATTGGACGGTTTGCCAGACATCTTCCCAGTGCACCCCAAGCATGTTCAATGGGATTCAAGTCTGGAGAACATGAAGGCCAGTCCATGCATTCAATTCCTGCCTCCGGAAGCACGTTGTTGACGAGATGTGCATGGTGGGGCCTTGCATTATTGTCCATGAAAAGAAAGTTGTTTCCAACTGCTCCAGCATAGGGTACCACTATAGGGTGTAGGACCTCATCTTGATATCTGACAGCAGTCAGCGATCCGTTTCTGATGACGTGGAGGTCGGTACGACCACCAATGCTGATGCCAGCCCACACCATGATTCCACCATCACCGAAGGAGTACCTTTCTCGCATGAAATGTGGATTCTCCCACGTTCCTTGTTCACGCCAGATCAGGACACGATGATTGTCAGACTGTAGATTGAACCGTGACTCATCAGAGAAGAGCAGAGTTGACCACTCATCACGGGTCCAGTGACGATGCTCATCCTCTACCTTCTACGGGTTCTACGGTGTTCAGCAGATAACGGAATGCATACCATTGGTCGCCTGGCATGCAGTCCAACACGATGGAGCCGATTTCGTATGGTCTGGCAGCAAGAAACTGTCCCCGCAGCTCTTTTGCATTGCTGCGCCTGTTCCTTCTTGCCAATAAGGTCAAGTAGTGATCATCTCTTGCTGTTGTGCCAGTCTCTTGAAAGCGATTCCACAGTCTGCTAATCACGCTTTGGGATGTTCCAAGTGCTGTTGTCACTGTCGTCTGTGTTTAACCAGCTTCAAGATGTCTTATGTCTTTCCAGGCTTCGCAATCGGGCAAATCATGTTGCAGGGGCATTGCAAGAGCTGGGAAATTGCAGGATGTGCACTTTCAAGATCAGGGAATGTGCAGATACTCCAGTACTTTCAGCCTTTTGTATAGTGCATTTTCACCAATGACATAAAAGTTGGTTTTGCATCTCATTTGCATAATCGAACAACTTTCTTTGACTTGTTTGCTTTTCTGGTGTTCTTGTTTAATAAAAACAATTCAAATGTTTCTTTTTTTTATCGCTTCATATTCATTTTGAAATATTCCCTAATTTTTGTGAGCAGTGTATTTATTCCAGAAATTTGAAATTTTGATGATGGAATGTGAAAGTCACATTCTACCATTGGCAACAATGAGTTGACCATTTAAACCCAAGGGGGTAGGAAAATGTAATTGTGTGTTTTAGGGAATTTTTTTATAGAGAAAAATAAAAAATTGATTTGGTGTTGAATAGTTATTGATGAAATATCCCGATTTACACTTTCCGAAGTTAGAATTAGCGTAATACCCTATCAGCTGTCAGTCAATCATGCACAATTGAGATATATTTCATATTAATTTGAGTTAGTGATTTGAATTATTACTGTGAGTATAATACTCTATTCATTAGGTACAAAAGAAAATTGATGCCAGAAAGATGAAAAAAATATGACTTCCTTTGTCCCAATTAACCTTGTTCAGTGCCACGAGCACGTTGTTCAGTGCCACGAGCTTGTTTTGTGCCCTTGAGTGCCGAGCACTCAGCATCATGGCGTTTTCTTCATTTCATTTCTTGTGTTATTTTGCTTTTGTTCTTCTGGGTTTTTTTTTATGAAAGTTACAATGGATTTTTAGCAGTTTTTCTGATTTTTTTTTTCGAAATGGTGTAGCTTATAATTGTTTAAAAAATTGATGTTTATAAAAGGTATGAATTTTCCTAGCAAGAGAGCGAAAGAGCAAGGATATCACAGATAAGGTAAGTACAGATGCACAACTTCCATAGGGCCCATGGTAACCGCGAGGCGATGGCAGCGCCATCTCAACTAAGACCCCAAACTTCAAAGTAATTAGAATTAGAGACTCTGTATAGGTAGAGGTTGGCCATCTAAAGATTGGACGCCATGTTTTTCTTCTCTCGGATTGTTTAGCGTGCATAGCTGAGTGGTATTGCACGGCACTTATGGATTCCGGAAAAGGGTATGGTAATATTTCATACAGATTTCAGTGTTCATGATTAGAAACACTTTAGAAAACAGTTAAAAAGGAAAATTTAATTTTAGGGCTTTTTTTGTTGAAAACAAGAGATATAATTTTGCTTTGTTATCTGTCTGTCTGTAGACATCGAACTTTTTTGTTCATACAGATAAATAAAAAATTCATTTTGTGTTAGATAGGTATTACTGATATATTACAATCTGCATTTTAAATCTCTCAAAAGTTATAACTGCGCCCTCTAACGGTGGAAAAAGTTGAAAATTCCAAAATATTAAACGAATATTCCAAACGATGTAGTCATGTTAGAAATTTGAAATTTTGGTGTTGAAATGTGAAGGGTACAAAGTTACCATTGCCAACAATCACTTGACCCTCTAAACGCAGGGGGAGGTGATTACAACTTTTTTTTTGTTTTAACTGAGAAGTGTATGTTTTTAGAGATAAATTAAAAATTCTTTTTGGGTTGGACAGGTATTGATGAACTATTACAATTTGCATTTTGCGAATTTCCCAAAAGCTATAATTACGCCCTCTAGCGGTGAAAAAAATCGAAAAATCCCAAAATTTAAAACGAATATTGCAAATGATCGTGGAATGTGACAGTCTTGAAAATTCTATTGGCAACAATGAGTTGACCCTAAGCTCAAGGTAGGTAAGAAACGGAACGGTTTTGTTTTAAGAGATAATTGGAAATCTCTTTTTTTTATTGGTTACTAATGAAATGTAATTTAGATTTTCAAAGGTAGTTTTAATTTATATCATTAGAGATCACTAAATATCGAAACTACATAACTTTTAACAAATGTTTCAAGTGATCTGTTTACGGTAGAAATTATGGCATGTAGAATTCTGTTATGGTAGGAATTTCACTGGCAGCAATGATCTGCCCACTATTTTCAGAGGAGCGAGAGAAAAGCAACGTTTTAAATTTAAGAACTAAAAGACAAATACCTTTTATGTTTTATAATTACTAATAAAATACTACTATGTGCATTTACCCCATCATACATTAAAAAATGAATAACCCTTTAAGCATCTGCTTGTACACAGGTCTCATTGGAGTGTGTCAGTTTATACATCATAGTAAGATGGTCCATGTGGGTGGCAGGACCTCAGCAGAAAAACAACACGAACATCCATAATTAAAACTTTTAAGGAGTAAAAGTAGGCAAAGGAAGAAATTCATTCTCTTTGAAAATGAGTTTCCCATATGCATCAGAGGTGATATGCGTTCTTCTATGTAGATATTTTACCTTTCAGTACCCTCTGACAGTGGAAATCTGAACTACTGTATAATTGAAAAATAAACTATTAATGTTTTAATTAATACCTGTAATGTGCAAAATAAGTTTTTCACATCAAGCGGAAAAGTTTCATTTTACCAATGGGACAAATCACTACTAGTAATGTAAACCACTTGATCATTACACTCCATAACCAAAAATTTAAGTTTCCAGCAAAAATCGTTTGCAATATTTATGTAAAGATTTGGTATTTTCAAGCTTTTTTCCGCCGCTAGAGGTCGCCTTTCGAGTTTTTATTTACCGCCTTTAGCACTCTTTATCACTGGAAACTCCAACGGATAGGGATTCGAAATATGTAAATTTAAAAATTTTTGTGGAAAAAAATTTCGCTGACATACGGGATTCGAACCCGCATCTCCCCAGAAGCATGCCAGACTATTCTAATCTGTTAAACTAACTCTGGCGTTTTTCGCAAGAAAATGTTTATTGATTTAGAGACGTTTAAACAATTACAGGTAACGCGGAGATTATCAAATATTGTTTAAATCATTAATAACTCTAAATAACGTGATGTGACTTCATTATTTATTTCCATCTTACTCAGAGCACTAAAAGAGAAATTGTTGCCATCCGAGATCATAGATGGTGTCAAAGGTGGCGCCCAAAATTCATGGGAAGAGTAATAGTCATTATAAGTGGAAAAAAGACTGAGACAGCATTAGTTCAACAGATTAATATACTCTGGCATGTTTCTAGAGAGATACGGGTTCGAATCCCGTATGTCGGCAAAAACTTTTCCACTAAAACATTTATTGATTTATAGATATTTAAACGTCTACAAATAATGCTGAGATTATCAAATATTGTTTAAATCATTAATGCTTCGTTAGGGCCTGTAAAAAAAAAATGCATGCATATTGTTTCGTTTCTCTCTTAAAAAAGGGTTTCATTTTCGCACCCCCTATCAGTTAAGAGGACAAAGCCTTATTATCATTGTAAACCTTCTGACCATAACACTGTACTACCAAAATTTCGGATTTCCAGTATATATATATATTGGTAATATTCTTTTAAAATTTTAGTATTTTCCATCATTTTCCACCGCTATAGGTCGCTATTAAAGCTTTTGAAAACTTTTGAAATTGCGAAAGTGAAAATATTAGCTCGTTTTTCAAACGAACTTTCAAAGAAATTATTTGTTGGTTTTCAGTTAGCTCATTTCACTTTTGCACCCAATTGCCGTCTTCCAATGGAGTTTCTCGGAAAAAAAATCATTAATTTATTTCTTTAAGAGAAATTTTTACACCCAAATGTAGCTCAGTGAGACATTTATAAAATATGACAGCTTTTATAGACAAAAAAAGAGGTAGAAATATATAAAACTATAACAACTGAGAAGTTTCAACTTTGAACATGTATTAACTCATAGGCTTTCATCTCATGGTAGGACAAAACATGGTGCCCATAAACCACATGACTCAATCTACCAATGGCAGTGAATCAACGAGATGGTCAACCGCATACAACATATTAAATTCCATCGGAAGAGTGTCATGGGGGACCAGCGATAAAGTAATGCTTACTTTCATCAAAGCATTTATCAACTCTAAATTAGAGTATGGCCTCCCAGCACTCAACACTGTTTCAAGCACACAAATCAATAAAATTGAAACTATGCAAACACGCGCCATCAGACTTGCCCTGGGTCTTAAAGCTGGGTGCCCAAACCTCACCACTTGGGCAGAAGCTAACATGCCACCTCTAACAATCAAAAGACACCTCCTCACATGCAAACACTACATCAAACTTAAACACTACAATCCCACTCACCCAGCCATACTTAGAATTGAATCCACCACTAACTCTACTACCACAGCACAAATAATAAAAAAAAAAACACACTTTACCCCACTTGGCAACAAATTAAACCCTAGAAACCCACACAAACACTTCCCTATTGGTTACTTAAAAAACCAAACATTCACCTCACTCTACCACACATCACCAAAAAAAAAGCTCACCTCCCCATTGAACTAAAAATTGCTGCAGACAACTTAATCACACAACTATCAGACACTGACCATACAGTTTACACTGATGGATCTCATATTCCACACACCACCTCTCGCTCTGCTGCTTTTTACACCCCTTCCACCAAATTCTCTTATGTTATAAAATTAAATCATGCTGAAAATAGCACCTCTTCAGAGCTAGCAGCAATACATATGGCATTAGGCTGGGCCACCCACCTCAACAAACAACACATTAACATAATCACAGACTCAAGGCCTGCATTACAACTCATTAACACACTAACAATAGATCCATCACAGAACCATTCCCTTTTCCACATACAAAACATAGCACACAACATTATAGACAAGGGAAACACCCTAACATTTTACTGGATTCCCTCCCATTGCAACATCATCCATAATGAGACTGTTGACTCACTTGCTAAACAAGGCCTCACACTCACAACCCCAAATTACCACACTGTCACTACATGCAAACATCACATAAGAGAATACACAAATTTTTTTTATCACACATGGACCCAGAATTGGGTACAACACACTACAGATAAAAACACATTCAGAGCCACAATAGCACCCTCTCCAAACACACTACATCTTAACTACCTATCCAGAAGGGCCCAAACAGCAATACACAGACTCCGAACTGGCAGAGCGAACATCAACAAAGACTTATTTATGATTAGAAAAATACATACTGCACTCTGCCCAAACTGCCAAGTGATAGAGGATATCCCCCACTACCTGCTACACTGTCAAATATACAACACACAAAGACACACCCTCTCTCACAAACTTGCTACAATTGGAGTCACCACATTCACCTTACAGACCATCCTAAACCCCACCCATACAAAGGCAAAATCACATTTCAGGGCCCTGGCCCATTTCATACAAAGTACTGGCAAAATCCTTTAACCTTCCAACTTCCTGCAGACTCTCCGTCTCAATATGTGAAATATGACTCTCCTCCCTGCAGACACTTCCTACTCAAAAGATCCATTGGACACCAAAAGATCCAGATGTCAAGAAGATCCAAAGAGACAAAAAAGATCCAGTACAGGGACAAAAAAGAAGCATTTTGGACACATTACTGCACCACCTTATTTCCCTAGTGCAATTGTATTAATGTTTTCAAAAAAAAAATATATATATATACATAATTATATTCTGTAACAATAAACTACAACTCCCAAAGTACCCTTTTTCAAAAATGATTACTAGTGGTGGCAAACCATCTGCCTGACTAATTTTCATCACTTTAGTTTTCTCTCTGTTTATAACCAAAGTTACTATACTACCAGTCTCATCAACAGCTCGAATGAAAGAGTTCATCTCATGAACATCATTTGCCAAAAGAGCTAAATCATCAGCATATTCTAAACCAGAAATTTCAAGATCTGCCGACCATTTTAGGCCATCCTTAATTGTAAGAGATTCGGGACGATTTTGAATATTTACCTTGCATCCTTCTTACCAACTTCCGGCCAACATGGGCCACACAGTGATCACATACGCTACAATTTTCACTCCCAGAAGAATTTTACACCAAACCTCTCCCCTCCCCACCCCCTTGCCACAAAACTACGACGCAACACTTCCTTGGCACGAAACTTCAACCACCTCCTTCACTTTTAGGCGGCCTGCGGCCAAAAGCCTATCGTCAACATGTAGGGTCGCTAGCACTTCACTCTACTGGTCCCTACTTTTGACGCACACGAAAAAAACTTTTTCTCGTGGACCAGATGATAAAGGGGCCAAGGTCCCTTTTACAAAATGGTCCAGTTTTTAAAGAAGGATGTTAGACTAAGTATACAGGACCTCTAGTTACAGTTAGTCTCTTCCTATGTTTGCGGTTATTTCGAATTAGCTAACACCTATTTGTACATATTGATTTGGTCTTTAGTATATGCTTTTTTAAAAAATGATTTTAAGGGTTAGATATATTTATGCTTGGTTTATCTCCAGAGTTTATTCGTTTAAGAAAGTTGTTGCAGATCAGTGGTCTAAAGGAAATTTCATTGGAATTTTTTTTAAATATTCGTGTATATTACCCAATGGTTGCATATCTAACAGTTTCACATTTGTGTTTTCTTCATTCATACATATGCTGTTTTCTTACCTTATCAGTATACATCGGTACACAAAGGCAAGTGTCAGCTGCAGTGTCAGGAGCTACCATGATCAATTAAAAACTTTTTTTTTTGCAATAATAAAAATTCTTATTTTACATATATTTCATGGAATTGGGAAAAACTATTTCAAAAACTGATTTCCTTTAGAATGGCTATAAAATATCAGAAAGCAAAACAAATATTATTCAATCATTTCAAAATAAACTAAGCAGAGTAATACACCGTATTTACCTACAAATTATTTTCTCTGGTAGGATATTTAGATAATTTGACAGTTCATCAAATTTGCAGAATTTTTTTTCGTACAGGATATTCTACAGAATGCTCATCAACTTTAGAATAAATTATGATAAAATCAGATCAATTTTAAACGTGGATGAGTACTACTCATTAATCATGTCTTTGAAAACAAATTAAAATACTCAATGAAAAATCTTTTTACCACACATTTAATTTTATTTTCAAATTTATATTATCCACTTCAAAATGCAGCCCATTAAAGGTAAAAAGGAATATTTCAAACATGAAAAGCAATGCTTACATCATTTGGTACAGGTTTCATAAACATTTGTGCCATGGATATGTTATATTTTATGCATATATTACATATATATATATATCCTCTCAAGCAGCTGCTTGTAACAGAGATCTGATTGCATTCTGCCAGTCTACACAACATAGAGGTGTGACCTCAGCAGAAAGACAACACAATGTTCATGCCTTACCCAGGGCTTGAAACCAGGTCCATTATATCAGTAATCAAGCATGCTAACCACTCAGCTACAAGACTGTACATACAAGTAACAATGAAATTTTGAAATTTACAATGTAAATGAAGTGCAAGTAACAAACAATAATTTTATACAATTATTTTCTCAGCTTTAATGCTTATCAATACCCAATAACATATTTTCCTAAAATAGATTAATGAACCTAGAAATTGCAGCATTTATCCTTTTCAAACAAATGGTAGTAGCAAAATTCTATTTGTGAAAATAATGCAGGGGAAATTCTCCTTCTTAACCAAAAACTAAATAAAGCTGAGGGAGAAAAAAATATTAGGGAATATTTGCCATATAGACAGAGATGTCATTAAACATGATGTTTAAGCAGTTAAATAAATGAATAAATACCCCCTCAAGCAGCTGCTTGCCACAGAGGTCTGACAGGAGCATGTTAGTTTATATGCCATAGCAGAAAGTCTGTGAGGATGGCAGGACCTCATCAGAAAAACGACACATGCATCCATGCCTTACTCTGGGGCTCGAACTCACGAGCCCCGGGTAAGGCTACCGTTGAGCATATGTAAAGAAATAGTAAATTGTGTCCTACTGCGTTTCGATGACTGTCAGCTTAATTCCTCCAATTCACATTTGCTGAAGTGGTTTATAACAATTGAGGTAGTAATGCTAGAGATGGGACTCCAATTCCCGTACCTTTGGCAGACATGGTCACAGGCGGATGTGCTTGCTGACGGTTTAATAAGGGAAGAATACCCATGATGCCTTGCGAATGGCTGGTAAACGATGACGAATGCTATTAAATAATGCTTACCAAATGATTGAAATGAAGCAGAACTTTCCTGTTTTTTGTTTATTTCAATCAGGTTTTTCCAGTGTAGTAATTAAAACAACAAAATAGATTTAATTAATGCACACTTATCGATTTATATCGCATGAAAAGGGAAGATGCTGGAAACTGCTTCTCTTTCAAATTGAGGTTTTGCATCGGAAATTTATAAAAAATTCGATATGCTCTTAATATGTGATTGAAGCTGAACTAAATTGACGGTAAACTTAACAGACTTTACTTTGAGCCTGTTTAAAACAGGGACAATGAATTTTAGTATTAGTCATTTTATCCATGATGCTTTGGGTTGGGTTGTTTTACCTCTGAGCAGCACTTTTTTTTCACACAATGGGCTAAATTGCCAGATCACAAGGACCCCGAAGGCTCAGAGAAGGTTGGGGGAGGAGACCCACTGGAACAGCTGTTGGGAGACGGATGGTAGCCTCCCGTCAAGGCCATCCAGCATGTTCTTTAAAGTGCACAGAGTATGGCTCTCCTGCACACGGGGCCACGGCTTAATGTCCCACCCGACGGACGGTCACATTTCCAAGCCAATTGGTGTCCCCTATTGACCGTGGGCAGGGCAGGGAACTTTTGTGGAGATAAATCTCAATGCTGACCCAGCTGGGACTCTAACCTTGGAATGACAGATTACGAGCCTGGCATGCTACTGACAGCCACCCCTGCCCCATCCATGATGCTCAAGCTTGTTGCCTTCAATATATTTTTTCCTTCAACTTCTTGCAAAGTTCTACGATGTGAAACTGAATTGCTCAGGTGCTTCGGTAAATGGATATATATCGTAGGAATTGCATTTGGTGTCAGAATTGGACGTTGTCGTTTCAGTTCATACAATTCACCTGACGATAATACAGATCTATCAGTAGATATGACAAATTTGCTATCAAAATGTTTGATGCACACTCTATAATGTTTGATAGGCTTCCAATCAGGCATGTTGCATGTGGCACAGTTGGGACTGTTTGCTCTAACAAGAATATGAAGCATAGAGTCTCTGTAGATGACACTAACTTGGAGATGATGAAAGAGGTTCTTCTCAGAAGTGTGCAGATTGCCGAGGTTAGGAGCAGTGAGAGAGGGGTCAACCAGGTATACCTGAATGAGGAACAGCTGAAGTGACTCTGCCACTGGGCAAGACGGTACTGGGTCATCAGTCGCTGAGAGAGAGAGGGTAATTAGATACATACCTCTGATTCTCAAGCGCCTCCTTCATGGTGGGATCAGCAAGCTTATTTCCAGGTATCCCTACATGGGAAAGGATCCACTGGAAATGAGCCATTATTCTGGCAGAAGTGACCTTGGAGGATGTCCCCATGATCTTCTGAATGAGGAAAGGGTTGCAGCTTTTGCAGTTTCATTTCTTGAGAGCTTCCAAGGCTGACTTGGAGTCGCAGAGGATGACAAAGTTGCAACTCTCGATGCTGAGGATGTACAGTACAGCTTCAAGGATAGCATAAAGCTCTGCACAGATGGAGGAAGCGAGATGCGGGAGACAGAAATCTCTGGCAATGCTCATATCAAGGATGGCAAAGGCAGAGGAAGCACATAGCCTCTCCCAGTTAACAGATCCATCAGTGTAGACCTCAGTACACCACTGTTCAGAATTAACCACCAGCTGATAAACATATCCTGTGAATCTATTCACTTGGGGCTGTCAACCCACAAACAAACAGACAACACAGTGGAAGATTTTCCCTCCACAGAAGTTCACCAGTGCAGCAAATTCTTGATCCATAATCAAGTTCAGAGCCTTATATCAGTCCAGTAGGTTTATATGGTCAGCACCAGGACCCTGTGTGGTTGACCAGTCCTCACTAGGGTAGAAAAAAAAGAAAAGTAGCCATAGTTGTCCAGATCAGTAGGCCACACAAATCTGGCATGTTTCGTTCACTTCCACAAGAGAGTATATATATAGCATGAAAAACATCAGTAGAATTACTCAAGTAATTTATTAATGTAAAAAGTCGTCAGTTGAAAAAGAGAGAGTAAAAGTATCTAAAATTAACCTGTGAAAAAAAATATCTGTATATAACTGTTTAATATTTTTGCTTTTTCACTAATAAAAAATGCATATTTTGCTGTTAGTTCAAGTGTTGAAAACTCTGAAGCAATTTCTCCTATTGAGTGTGTATGACCGAAGTTCCGGTTCTGAAAACAAACAATATTTGATTGAGAAAAAACGTTTTTACTGATGATGATTTTACCCATGAAGACTATCCTTTATAGCTACCTTATTATTGCACCTAGTGGGAACACGAAAGAAAGCCATTATGATTTATTAGTTTTCTGATTAAATCCTGAGTTTTTCCCGATATGTTATTATTAAGGTACATCTGAGTTACCACCTATACCGGGAGAATGTAATCGATAAGTGGTCTCACTCAAGTTCCATTAAAACAGTTCCTCCAGTTCCCTACATAGCTCAATACGAAATCGAACCAGGCTGGATAACTGGTATTATATGGGCTAGCCGTAAGAGTTCGAGTCCCAGTATGGATGGTATTGTTTTTTCTGTCGTATCTGTTATGATTGTCACTCAATATCATAAGGTATTCACTTATTGATATATCATAAAAATTCCATGTTCTATCAGTGGGACATACATACATATATAGGTATGTATGTATTGCAAATAATTTCGTATGATGTATGTATGTATGTATGCATACACATACATGCATGCATACATACATACATACATCATACGAAATCCTCATGCAGCCATGGACTACAGAGGTCCTACCAGACTGTAATTTTACTCTCCTGACATGTCTGTTCTAAACTACAGCTGTTGCATTTGGCCACTGTAGGCCAATTCTAAGCAATGTTCTCTTTGACATTTTCCATTACATCCTAGATCTCCCCCTTTTCCTGAAGCTTTCAGGTATACTGTTCATAATCCTGTTTGCCAATCTGCAGCTATACCATGTTGTCCATATGTAATATGGGCAACAAGGTGAAACCAACAGTCTCTCTCTGTACAAAATGTTGCTCAAAGGAGGTTGATTCAGTGAGCTTTACATAAAAATGTCCTCATCATTACATAAAAAGTGAAGCCAGTTAATGCTGAGATACTATGCAAGAATCTAGAATCAAAGGCTTTAAGTTTCTTGTTATCCTGCTTCCAAACGGTCCATATTTTGCTATCATAAATAACCTTAAAAAGAACCAAACATTAGGCTGTTTATCAGCCTAATGTTAATCTTTAGGTGTTCAGGCCTATTTTTGGCCACTTTCCATAGATTTTTAAAAGTCTCAGCTGCAATTCCTACTCTTCTGTTTATCTGTTGCACATCACCAATATCTGTTGCATACCTCACAAGATAATTAAACTGAGATGCTTGCTCAAGAGTGCAGCCATTCAAGTCAACTGAACATCATCTGTCTGACCAATATTCAGTACTATAGTTTTTTCTCTGTTTATCACCAAAACCTACTTTTTTGGCAGTCTCATCAACATCAATATTTAAGGGCAAAATCTTTTTCTTGAAAAGAATTTCGCATAACATAATCAATAACCAAACTAAAGAAAAAGGAGACAAAATGTGCCCTGGTCTAACTCCACTAGCAATATTAAACCAATCGCTGCAAGCTTTATCAACTCTCGCACATGACACAGTGTTATTATCTTGTTTGAAAAGAAACCGAGATAATAGTTTTGCTTTGTCGTCTGTCTGTCTGTAGACATGGACATTTACAGAAATAAATTGAAAATTCTTTTTTGTGTTGGATAGTTATTGATGAAACATTACGATATGCATTTCCGAATCTCTCTAAAGCTATAATTACGCCCTCTATCGGTGGAAAAAGTTGAGAATTCGAAACTTTCAAACAAATATTTCAAACGATGTATTTATTCTAGAAATTTGATATTTTGGTGGTGGAATGTGAAAGCAACGAAGTTTCCACTGCCAACAATGAATTGACCCCTTAGACCCAGAGTGGGTGGGAAATAATTATTGTTTACTTTTGGAGATAAATGAAAAATTCTTTTTGGGCTAGATAGGAACTGATAAAATATTTTGATTGATGCTTTTTAACTCTTCAAAAAACTATAATTGCGTCTTCCAACGGTGGAAAAACTTGCAAATTCCAAAATTTCAAACAAACATTACAAACGAAATATTTAAGCTAGAAATTTTAAATTTTGGTGGTGGAAATGAACTCAATGATGTTTCTATTGACAACAATCAATTGACCTCTTAGACCCAGGGGAGGTGAGAAAACATAATGTACTTGTTTTAGCAGATATTTGTTTGTATTTAAAGATAAATGTAAAGAAGTTTTTTAGGATTAGATAGGAATTGATAAAAATATTATGATTCGCACTTTCAGAATCTTTCGAACACTATAATTGCACCCTCTAACGGTGAAAAAGATTGAAAATTCCAAAATTTCAAACGAATATTGCAACGAGGTATTAACAATAGAAATATGAAATTTTGATGGTGGAATGTGAAACTCATGAAGTTTTGATTGGGAACAATTAAAATGATAATTAGAGTTTGTTTTAGTTTGATTGGTACTAATGAAACGTTATAATTCGCATTTTTCAAATACTTAATAGTTTTAATATATACACTGCACGATACTAGAATTGCTCCACCCAGAAGAAGTGAGGGGATAGAGGTGAAATGTAGCACACACATAGCAATACATATTGGCATAGCATGATTTAATTTGCAACCACTTACAGCAGTTAAAATATGAGATAATCAGCACAATGTGACTGCCTCAGTAGGTGGTTGCACCGCCGTGAACGACAATACAGACAGCAATACAGCATTGCATGGACTCATACAGTCGACAGATATGGTCCTGAGGAATTGCACACCAAGCAGCATTCACTTGCTCCTATAATTCATCCAGATTTCACGCTGGCGGGTGAGAGGATTGCACATGTCGTCCAGTGCGGTCCCATAGGTTTTCTATTGGGAATAAATCTGGAGATCCTGCTGGCCGCGGTAATACTTGAACACATTGCAAACCTTATCTGAAGACCCTAGCAGTGTGTACACGGACATCGTCATGCTGGAAAATGGACTGTTGCATGCCTCCGAAGAACGATAACAAAACGGGTTGCAGAACTGCACTAATGTATCGTGCAGTTGTCAGTTTTCCTGTGATGCAGACAAGAGGTGACCTGCTGTCATATCCAATAGCACCACATACCATTATGCCGGGTTGACAGATGGTGTGCTGGTTGCGAACAAAAGCTGGATCCATCCTCTCACCAGGTTGTTGCTATACGTGGACCCGTCGATTGTCAGCACCCACAGAGAAACGGGATTCATCACTAAACAGTGTTCCATTCGTGACTCCAGTTTGCATGACTTTGGCACCAAGCCAGACGAGTGCTGCAATGGTTTTCAGTCAATGGCAGTCATTGCAGCAGTTGCGTATCGCACAGGTGTGCCTCATGCAACCTTCAGTTTACCATTTGGGTTGTTATGGGGACGTCCATGGCTGCTGACACAGCCCATCGAATATCGCCTCTAGTGCTCTGTGGTGAAGAACAAGCATGTTGAACAATGCGCCTATCACGTCTGTTGAATGGCACTACTCCCTCTGCGATGCATGTTAGAACCTTCATTTCACCACTGTTGCCAACAGTGTCTATAGTTCGTGCATCCCGATGAACATGGAAAGTGATGGACAGTGACACGACGTGTAGTACATCCAGCTTCACACAGGCCTATAATTCTTCCTCTCTAAAAAGCATCCAAAAGGTGATAAACCTGCCAACAGCATGTACCAGGCATTTTCGGCCTTTGCTCAACAATTTCCAACTGGAACCACCTAATCTCAACCTTTCGCACGACTTCCACCTTCATAAATACAATACATACCTGTTCCTTCTTGCACCTTTTATCTCATGATCCACACATATCATTGGCTCCAGATTATCATCATTTGTATATCTCAACTGTGCACACTCACCCTTCTATTTGAATGTTTGTATGACATGTCCTTCTGGGTGGGGTACTTTCAATATCGAGCAGTGTATATGTTTAAAATCACTGAAATGATGAAACGGCAGAGCTGTTATCGAATTTTACAAATAATATGTATAGAATAGAAATTTGGAAAACAAGTGGTAATTTTTAAGAGATATTCTACTGACAGCAATAATTTACCCACTTTTCTTAGAGAGGTATGGGAAATGCAACTCTTTAGATTTAAGAATTAAAAGACAAATACTTTTATGTTGTATAATTACTAATGAAATATTATTTGCATTTTTCCCATCATCCGCTAGTTTAAATTAAAACTTTTTAAAGAATGAAATAGTAGGTAAAGGAAAAACTTCTTTCTCTTTGAAAACGAGATTCTCATATGTGCCAGAGGCGACATGCGTCCTTGTAGTTATAGAGTGCTTACATTATAATGATTAACTTGTCAGGTATTCCATATGATCCAACGATCAAACACAAAATATGTCGATCAACAGAGTTAAAAGTTTTTTTGAAATCTATAATAAAGTTAGTTCCCACGGGTTTCTGAAACTCTAAACATTTCTCAAAAATCTGCCTAAGTGAAAATATTTCATCAATACATCCCCTACCACTTCCGAATAAACTGTTCATCACACAATTGCCCATCAACCAAATTCTTAATTCTGTTAAGATTAATGACGCAAAAACTTTACCTGTTTCAAAGAATAAACTTATTCACCTATAATTATCATAAGAACTGCGATCACCTTTTTTAAAAATCGGGGTAATGGTAACTATAGTAAAATCCTTAGGAACAGCACCTTTAACATAAAAAAATATTCAAAATTTCAGTCATCCATGTGAAAACACAAATGTTCCCAGTTATAAGAATTCCAGTGGTAATTTCATCCACCCCTAGGCATTTATGAAATTTTAATGTAGAGATCAGGGATGCGTCTACGTTTAGGTAAACTAGGCATGTGCCTAGGCAGCCTAGAGCCCGTAAATCTGAGGGACCTGGAATGGGCTCTGAGCATCTCGCAGAATAGTAGATTTTATTATTTTGTGACAAATGAATTTCGTACTGTGATACTTAAAAATGCGCATGTAAGAAAAATTAATAAAGCATTATATTTTAAGGATCTTTGGTATCTATTGAAGAAATTGATAATCGCCTTTTAGTTAATCCTTTTTTAAATTCTTTTACTTAATCTTTTTTTTAGATTCTAACATCCTTTTACGTTATGTCACGAATTGGCTCCAGTCCCATTATCACATGTCTGTCTGTACTCTCTAAATACTACACGTGTATACTCTAGAAGCTAAGGTAAGGAGAAATAAAAATTGTAGTTGACACGGGCATGCTGAGGAGAGACGGATAATAAATAATGCATTATTTTTAAAAGGATCTTTCGTATCTATTGAAAAAAAATATATATATATCGCTTGTCTGTTCCACATGACTAATCAATCCCAATGTTTTTGAGAATTGCGACTCCTCTATCATGGCGGCGGAATCAAATTCATTTTCTCTCAAAATCATTTTGTAATCAAATTTTCTTGATTATAAATTATAATATTTTACCTGTTGTCACGTTTCGTACAGATTCCCCCCCAGTAGGGGACCACCTTGTCATGGTGGTGGGGTTTCGGCCCCAGCAACCCGGTCGAAGGCTTTGCCGACCGGATTTGGTCCCCGGTTGGACCTTGGTTGGACAGAGCCAAGACCAACCGAGGTTGAAGACATCACCGACCGGTTGGACGTGCCGGTTGGATGGTGACGGTGTCTAGACCTCACCTATCAGGAGCTCTGTGGAGCTGTTTAAGGGCACGGTCGAACGGTTTGAGTCCGCCTAGTAGGCACGAGCCCTTTCAAAGTCTGGACCTTACTAAGAGTCTCCAACTCGGGTGCCGAGCGAACTTGGATCTACATATCCTTGTTCAAGGCTAACTGGGGAACAGATTAAATTTCAGATTTCTTCCGGTGGTTAGCTTTCCTTTTATAGGACTGCTGCCATGTGAGATCGGGGATGAGGTGCGTCTATATGGCACATTCTTGCCCCCGACTCTAGATAGTCATGGCTTTCCATTAACTTGGTAGTGTCGTCAGACGGAACCGGGGATTGCCGTGGTTGCGTAACATCTGCAACAAATAGTTTCGTACAGATTTAGAAGTGAGTTTAAAATTACATTCTTTCGCTTTGCTCTGCTAAAGCCTATCAAGTGAATATCAACTAAAAATATTCTGTTCATGTTCGTTTTGCTCTAGAAGTTCAGGTATCAGATCCGAATTGTGAGATTGTAAATTAGCAAATAAAAAAATAGATTTTCAAAATCCAGTAATTATTTCTGTGTTCGAGTTAAGTTTGAAAATATTTTCGGTTCTTGTATGTTATGCCTTCCTCTCTTCCCACTCGTAGTTAATCAAGGATTAGTTGTCCACATTGAAAAACCTTTCTGACCCCTAAAATATAGTTTCGTTAATTTAGAACGCAGAATTTCTGACATAAGAACTTACTCGATGCCATTTCAAAAATTCCAGTAGAGGTATAATGGAAAAGAACTACATTTTCTATTTAAAATATTTTTCTATTTCAGCTTAATCGAATAGGTACCTACTTTTAATTTCATATAATTTTAATGATCAATGAATAAATAAACTACCATAACGAGAAATCAACAAAGTAGATATACCGTATATGGAAGTATTATCATTTACCAATAGCAACATGTTTTTTTACATCTATAGCGCTTTTGTTTCCATCGATAAGTCGGTTTGTCGGATATTATGCGGCATGAAAATGTGAATGTTCATGAGAGTGTGGCGGGTAGATCATTTTCTGTACTGGCCACACTCTTCTATTTATAAAGCAGGGATTGCAATGTTTCCCAATTGAATAACATTGTCATTTTCACACAGTATATCTCATAAACCTGCATTTCCTATACACTTATTATTCTATATTAATACTTTCTACTTCTCCAGCACTGTCGCTGCATATCCTGTCATGATATAAATTAGCATAAGGTGTCGCGACAAATTTGATTATGAAATTCTAACAACCTTACTTTATTTTTTACATTTATTTAACCATTTTAAAACATGGCTTTTAATAAACCCTTGAATGGAAGTGGAAATAAAAAAAATAGATCGAAAGAGAGTTTTTAGAAAAGAAATTGAAAGTTTAAGTTCCTATTTAATATAAAATTATTAATTTTCTGGACATAATCCATTATAACCTGACAAAGAAATTATATCTATCTGTCGCCGAAGGCAGTTCTATTGCAAATATTGAATTCGAATCCGTGGTTTAAAACTCATTCTAAACCACAGACTCAGTCTAACGAAAATATTAAATCTTAATATTTTCTAAGGGTAAGGGTAATTCCAATGACTTATCTCAATCACACCAATTTAATGAAACTAAAAATTCGTTGCTAAAAGATATTGCGTTATGGCCTGAAACAATAAATTCAGCTATCCAAGATTTTTACGTTAAGAAGAAAAATTACCATCGCCTCTGGCGCATATGAGAATTTAGCTTTTGAAGAGAATGGGGTTTTCGTTTACCATCTTTTGCACTCCTTAAATATTTGATACGACATAATGGATGCTGGGAGAATTCAAAGAGTAGTATTTTAGTACCACTTTTACAACATATAAAGTATTAGTGTTTTGTTCTTTAAATTTAAAAAGTTGATTTTCTCACACTTCCTCTGAGAAAAGGGGGAAGAGTTTTCTTTCAATGGAATATCTCTTTACACCTACTACTGTAATTTAAAATTTCTGCCATAAGCAGTTTATCTCTCTTTATTCTTGCAATCTTGCGATATTCTTTCAAACTTTTGCCTTTGCCATATTTAGTTTCTAATTTAAACTATCTGAAATTTTATCTCTAACGATGCAAATTAAAACTATCTGAAAATTTAATTAAACACCCTAATGCACTTTCTTTCTATTGCCACAATCAAACCTACATTTTGCATGTTGCTCTTTTCTACTATGATATTTGCTGCTTCTAGTGTGACATTTGCTACTTCTACTATTAATTCTCTCTCTGAGAAAAGTGCATTTACATTATTTCGATTAATGTACATATTTTTTCGGCAATGAATATCCCTGTATCGAATAGTTGTAGCAGAGCGCTGTATACTTTTCCGTTACATAACTATTACTTTGATTACCACAAATATTTCATACAAATAGATAAATTTGAATGAATGGAACAATAATAAAAAAAAAGATTAAATAATTTTTGAAATTTTATTGGTATGTGTTGCCAAAAAATATTTGAAGAGATTTTATGCTTTGAATGTTAATAAGCTATACATAGCAAATTAGCATTATACAGGGCCGGATCTAGAGGGGGGGAAAGGGACCCATGGCCCCCACCTTTGAGAATGTACTAAGGATAACGGAGCTTAAAATATTGTAAACTTATGCATAGTTCATGAAATTTTCAAGAATTTTTTAAATACGAAACAGAGGGGGAAATGTTATACTACAATGAAATCCAATTTCTTGCCACCCTCCCACCTTTCACTTTTTTTTCGGCTCAATTTTATTATTTTTATATTTTATTTATTACCCCATATTTTATTTATTTTTCTTTATTACGTGTTTGGTAATATGTAACAGCGGATTTGAAATAACAATCACAAATGCAACATGCTAACTAACAACATGTTACCTATGTTAATTAAATTTTTCTTATTCTACACAAAAAAAATCGAAATAGAGATTATAACCAATAATCTAGAAATTACAACAGTAGCAATTATAAATTTCTAGGAAATTTTATATAATTTAATCTTTGGTTCGATTAGAATATAAAACATATCTGCATTTCGTGCAACAAAATGTGCTTTCCCCCAATCCATCCTGTTAAAGGGGAAACAAAATGAAGAAACATGTTAATCAACTATTATACTCATTGTTTAAAATAATTTTGTCTTGCTGAAATTTCAATTTATATGTTCCATCTCTTCCAACATTGGGATATATGCATACTAAAACTTCACCTGGCCCTCGGTGAAGGTCGTATATAACATTGAGCCATGATCCATATGCAGGAGAGTTATTGGTGTGTTTTATCTCTGAGCAGTACCGTTTTGCATATAATGGGCTAAATGACCAGGCCACAAGGACACCAATAGCTCAGAGGAGATTGGAGAAAGGCAAACCCCACTGGATATCTGTTAAGGGACCAGAAAGGCAAACCCCACTGGATATCTGTTAAGGGACAGATGGCTCTATCTCTCTCTCGTCATGGCTATTCAGTGTCTCTTCTTTAAGATGCACATTGTATGACTCTCCTGTACATGGGGCCATGGCTCAATGTCCCATCTGATGGATGGCATTTTTTCCAAGCCCATTGGCGTTACCTTTCTGGCAGAGGGCAGGTTTGGAGTTGGCAGATATAAATCTTAGTGCTGGAACATTCGGGACTCAAAACACGGAAGTATGTTTTACGATGAATGATTTTTTTCTTTATATTTTTATATTCACCTGAGAAGGCCAATCACCTCAGCAATATATAGGTAAAAAAATCAAAAGTTTAATGTATGCAGTATTTTTTTTCAAATTTTCATAACATTTGAAAAAAGAATTAAATGTAATATTTCTTAAGAGATGTTCTTTATCATAAGATAAAACACAGATTATTAAACTTACGGTAAAAATAAATGAAACTAAAATCCATATCCAAATTATTTTCGGAATGAAACGAAACTGATTAGGGCATTTTTTAAAACAAGACACAATTAGGTTCTTATTAATAATAACTGGAAGAAAATGGAAGAACTGAAGCAAGTTTTCTTTTAAATTTTTTTTTTTGGTAGGAAATTTGAGCCTGTTTCATTTTATCAGCAAAATTTCTTCAATGTATTGGAATATATGCCATCCATCATAGGGGACATTAAACTGTGGCTCTGTGTGGCAAAAGAGCCACACCCTGTGTATGCTGAACAAAATGCTGGATAATATTGATGGGAAGCTTCCATCTGTCTCCTATAACAGATGGCCTTGTGGCCTAACCCAGTGGATCAACCTAGTCAATCTTCTCTGAGCCCTTGGGGTCCATGTGATATAGCCATTTACGCCATTGTGTGTAAATGGTAGCTAGGTAGTCACTGGAAGAGGAGCTATGCACCAATCCCTATGTGATGATGCATAGAACCGGCCAGGCCTAGCACCTAATGTCCGACCCCGCCTTCTCATGGTGCAGACCGTTAGTACCTTTCAAAAGAGATACTCTCTTGCGGAAGTGAACGGAAGTGGAGGGTTGCCAGATTAGTGTAGCCTACTAATCTAGACAACTACGGCTACTTTTCTTTTTTTTTCTACACTGCTGAGGAGTGGTCAACCACACAGGGTCCTGGTGCTGACCAAATATACCAATCCTGAGCAGAATTATGGCTCTGAGCTTGTTTATGGATCCTGATTTTGCTGCACTGGTGGGCTTCTGTGGAGAGAAAATTTTCCGCTGTGTTTTCTGTTTGTGGGTTGACAGCCCCAAGTGAATAGATTCACAGGATACGTTTATGAGCTGGTGGATAATCCTGAGCAGAGGTCATCACAGGCACCTGAGCTCTTTGCTTCTACTGGCATCATCAAATTCTACATTGGAGGAAGCCTTCCAGTGTAGACGGCTTAAGCTTTTAGTGGTGGGGGAACGGGTCTTTGCCCAATGTCTGCAATTAAGGGCTGTTTGATATTGTTGGCATTCCCTCTCTCAATAAACATAGTTTCTTTAAACATCCCACTAATCATTTTCTCTCTATAGATAGTTGAAATGTGAGGACTCTGCACAGAGCTTTTTCTCTTGATGTCCTCACACATGAATTCCACCATTATAATTTAGATATTCTCTGCCTGCAAGAGACCAGATGGGCAGATAAAGGTCAGATTCTTAAAAATAATCTTAAATTTGTCATTTGAGGGAGGGAAGACAATAAACGTCACAAAGGCGTGGTGCTTCTCAGTAGACACGCTCTTCTAGGATATGAGTGCAATAATGAAAGGTTTCTTACAGCAAAATTTCAGACAAGATTAAAGACTTGAATGTTATCTGCTGTTATGCCCCCACTGGGGATGCCGATGAGGATGGGGTGGATAGGTTTTACGGACAACTTTAGGATATTTTGAATTCTGTGAAGAAAGGAGATATTACCCTTGTTCTAGGTGACTTCAATGCCAAAGTTGGTACTGACTCTGACCTTTGGGGAGGAGTGATAGGCCCTTTTTGGTATTCATAGCTGCAATGGCAATGGGCAACGTCTTCTACAGGTAAATAAACTCAATGGTGTCAGAATGACTAACACATATTACAAACACCACGACATACATAAGTACACGTGTTTCACCTGATGGGCTGCATAAGAATATGATTGATTATATGTTAATTAACAGCAAATGGGCTAGTTCTGTTAGGAATACCAAGTGATATAGGGGAGCTGAAATTGGATCTGACCATTATCTTGTCAAAAGTGTCTTGCAACTTAAATTTAAGAAGTGTTGTGCTAGGGTTAAAACATTTACTTTTAATACTGAAGCTCTGAAAGACACAGTTATAGCCAAAGCTTACCATGATAGGTTACTTAGTCATTATGACAGTCATGGTTTGCTTACTACTGAAGTTGAGGAAGAATGGGATCATTTTAAAAAGGCTTTTTTGGACACTAACAGTACTCTTTTAGGAAAAAAGGAGCAGAAGAGACAGAATTATCTGAGTGATAAGGCACTTGAGCTTATTTCGGAAAGAAAGAACTGCAGGAATGACGCTAATCAATACCCTACTAGTCCTAATAGAAAGCATTACAGAGAACTTAATAAACGTGTAAAAGATCAGTTAGCTGCTGATAATCTTTGGCTTGATGGCTTGGTTGACAAAGCCGAGGATGCAGTTAAACAGCACAACAGCAGAGAGCTGTACCAGATAGCTAATGTTTTGTGTTGTAGAAAACGGACAGAATTCTGGGATTGAAGGAAAACAATGTAAGGTTATAGAAGGTGAGGATTCTGTCATGGCTAGGTGGGCTGAGCATTTCAGTGATATTCTAAACAATGCGGTTAGTTCTATTCCCATTGTTTGCAATGATGATAGATGCATTGGTGGCTTTAATGTTGGCCCTATAACACAACCTGAAGTTATTTTGGCTGTTTCTATACTTAAACTTTATAAATCCCCAGGCGTAGATGAAATTACTACAGAAATGCTTAGAGCTGGGAAAGTTTCGGTTACCACTTGGATGACTGAAATTCTGAATATCTTTTACGATAAAGGTATGGTTCCTAAGGATTTTACCAGAGCTATTATTATCCCTAGTTTCAAAAAAGGTGATTGCAGTTCCTGTGATAACTACAGGGTATCAGCCTATTCTCTGTTCCAGGGAAAATTCTTTCCATGATTGTGCTTAATAGAATTAAGAATCTGGTTGACAGGCAACTGCGTGATGAGCAATGTGGATTCAGAAGTGGTAGGGGATGTGTGGATTAGATATTTTCACTTAGACAGATTCTTGAGAAATGTTTAGAGTTTCAGTAATCTTTGGTTGCTAACTTTGTTGATTTCAAAAAGTCTAAAAGTTAGTTAACAATCAAAAAGTTCAAAAAGTTAGTTAACATAATGAAAACTCTCTATAATAACACCGAGTCATGTGTGAGAGTTGGTAAGTCTTGTAGCAATTGGTTTAGCATTGCTTTTGGGGTTCAACAATTTTTGCAATTCACTGCAAAGGAAGATTTTGTCTTTAATGATCTGGAGATGCGAAAATTTCTGTTTTAGGTTATGCGAACGATTTTGTCCTTTTGACAAATGATGTTGATGAGATGAACTCTTTCATTCGAGCTGTTGATGAGACTGGTAGTAGAGTAGGCTTGGTTATAAACAGAGAGAAAACTAAAGTGAAGAAAATTGGTCAGGCAGGCTGTATTTCAGTTAATTTGAACGGTTGCAGTCTTGAGCAGTGTCACAGTTTAATTATCTTGGGAGCTACCTAACAGATACTGGTGATGTGCGGCATGAGATTAACAGACAAATAGAGATTGCTGCTGGGACTTTTAAGAATCTATGGAGAGTGTGGAGAAATAGGCATATACACTTAAAGACTAAAATTAGACTGTATAATAGTTTGGTTCTTTCTAGGGTTAGTTAGGGTAGTGAAACTTGGACACTTTGTAAACAAGATAACAGGAAACTTGATGCTTTTGATTCCAGATGCTTACACAGTATCTTGTACATTAGGTAGTTCAACTTTGTAACTAATGATGAGGTTAGGCAAAGGAGTTTGAAACCTCCTTCAAGCAGCATATTTTGCAGAGAGAGACTGTTGGTTTGGCCATGTTGCCCGTATGAATAATTATAGATTGGCGAATAGGGTTATGAACAGTGTGCCTAAAGGCCTCAGAAAGAAGGGGAGACCTAGGATGCGGTGGGCAGACAATGCCAAACAGGACCTTGTTAGAATTGGTGTGCAGTGGCCCGATGCAGTAGATGTAGCTCAGGATAGACTTGCTTGGAGAACTAAATTGCACGGTCTGGTTGGACCTCCGTAGCCCATGGCTGCTTGAGGATGATGATGATGATGATGTGTAAAAAAAAGTAGAAATCAGAGGTAAAAAAAGAATTTTAAATCCTCTGGATTTAAAATTCATTTTTTACCTCTAGTCAGAGGAGAGGCTTACTCTTTCAGCTTGAGTGAAAAGTTGATCTCATCATAAAGCAGTATAAAAATAAAAATAAAAAATAAATACCCCCTCAAGCAGCTGCATGTCACAGAGGTCTGACTGATGATGATGATGATGTGTAAAAAAAAGTAGAAATCAGAGGTAAAAAAAGAATTTTAATCCTCTGGATTTAAAATTCTTTTTTTACCTCTAGTCAGAGGAGAGGCTTACTCTTTCAGCTTGAGTGAAAAGTTGATCTCATCATAAAGCAGTATAAAAATAAAAATAAAAAATAAATACCCCCTCAAGCAGCTGCATGTCACAGAGGTCTGACAGGAGCCTGTCAGTTTATATGCCACAGTAGAAGGTCTGAGAGGATGGCAGGACCTCAGCAGAAAAACAACACAAACATCCATACTTCATCCGCGGCTCGAACTCAGGTCCCATAGATCAGTATCCAAATGCGCTAACCACTCGGCGTTGCAAAACGTTTCCACTTAAATATAAGAGTATACTTTTTTTCAATTGTTTTGTTTATCAAATTTTATCATGTTAAAGCAAAGATGTTTGCTTTAATCAGGAATCTGAACAAAATTTCAGTTATCAAACGAAATTATTTAGTGTATTAAAGGCATTTTTAGGCAAAAAAACTTTAAGGAGAAAGAGACATCTTCGTTTTCAGTAGTCAAGCATCTCCTTAAATTTAAAGTGAAAAAAAAATTTAATATCATAAAATATTGTTCGCATTTAATCACTATATTCATTAGCGCATTAAGCGTTAAAAAATGGGGAAATCTGCTTAAATTCAGAAAGATTCGTTAACAAAATTGAAACTCAGATATCATAACTTCATAAATAAAAAAAATGTTTCTTCATTACATAGTTTATTTTATTTTGATTAATTTTATATATTTAGTATTGAAATGTAATTTCTGATATCTGCTTTCAATAGCGATTTGTAAAATTGAATGCTGAACATGCAACTATAATGTAAAATTATCAAATCGTCAATTTTTTACAGAGCAGAAATCGTTTTGTTACTACACTAAGAGAATAGAACAACATGGTAGCACGCAGTCGCTCTGGCATCAACTGTAACTGCTTAGGGCATCTCCTCTTCTTTTACCTCCATGTTACATGGTCAGCTTACTGTTGCCAATATAAATCTCGTGAACTTCCCATTCTACCATCAAAATTTAAAATTTTTTAAATAGATACATCACTTGCAATCATGGCCGGATTTAGAGGGCGAATTTCAGGCAAGGGAGCCTTCTGGCTCGATTGTGTTTCTTATCTTCCCTGGCCTCGACGACTTCTTCTAGATCCTGACCTGCTTGAAATATTGTTTCAATGTTTGCAATTTTTAAAATTTCTACCGTTAGAGGGTGTAGTTATAGCATTTGGGGGATTACGAAAGTGCAAACAGTCGTAATATTATATCAGTAACTATTCAACCCAAAAAGAACTTCAAATTTATCTCTAGGAACAAACACAGATGGATAGACATACCGCAAAATGAAAACATCACAATTTTTGTTCTTTTATTTTTGGAAAAAGAGTTAAAAATAAATCAAAGTCAGTCCGAAGTTTTGAATCTTGGAAAATTAAATTTGTAAAAGACAAAGGTCAAAATTCCAGCGCTTTCCGAAGAATTAATAGACATGAAGGGAAATTTCAATGAGAATATTTGGTATATACCAAAACTAAAAAGAAGGCATATTAGTACACATATAAATTATAATCCCAGCAAAAAACATGAATGACCTTAAAGGACTACTGAGTAAAAATATTTTTATCAAACTATCGGAATACCACAGCTTGTTGGCTTATATCATCTATACACACTTTCATTTCTCGAACTAAAAGTCTTGGTGTCATTGATACAGACCTTGTGAAAAGCACTCGAAAGCGAATTTCAGTACTGGATGAAGTAGTGAAAAGGTAATGCATACTCTAAATCCATATGCCAAATTTAAGTTTTGTTTTCCCTATAATATATATATCAGAGATTCAGAAAAACTTTTAGAATTTCTCGTAGAATCTCTTAGAATTCACGGTTAGCGCGCGTAACTACAAACAAAGGGACTAGGGTTTGATCCCCATTAAGGCAGGATGTTTGTGCTGTTTTTCTTCTGAGATCCCACTATTCTCACAGACCTTTTACTACAGCTTATAAACTGGTAAGCTCCTGTCAGACCTCTGTGGCAAACCACTGTTTGAGGGAAGTTTTTTTTATTTATCAATGATACACGAGGTACGGAAATTTCGCCTCTACGATAGTAGTTGCAAAATGCAATGTCCCCAAATCGAAATTGCGGTAGGAAAAAGCGAGCTTTGCGAAAGTCACAAAATAAGGTTTTTTTCCTTCTGCAAGTCGCATTGTTTAACAGGCAACCAGTGTTTTCCTCCCCTTCTTTCACTCCTCTGTCGATCGTTAAAGTTGTGTTGCGGTCAGAGGAGGGGCGTACTCTTTCAGTTTGAGTAAAAAGTTGACCTCATCATGTAGCAGCAGAGCATGTTGCAAAACGCTTCCACTTAAATATAAGGTACTTTTTCCAATTGTTTCGTTTATCAAATTTAGCTAATTGTTTCGAGTATTTTATGCTCCATTAATCTAGTATTAAGATACATTTACTTGTTCTTTCTACTTCCCACAAAAACCACCACATGATTAATTCAAAGCATCAACTTTGTGTAGTATTATAATAATTTATTGTACAAGCTAGGAATAGTTTCTAGGACTCTCATCGAAAAATTGCTTATAACAGAAACCAATATTATACCAACATAACTACAAACTTTTGTGGAACAATAAAATAAAAAGAACATGTATTAGAATCTGTATTATATTTCAATAGTGTATTGTTAATTGGTAAAATATTTTTAAAATGTACACTAATAAAAAATTGCCAATTTAATTTTTCCTCCCCTCAGGGCCTGGGTTCGAGCCCCGGGTAAGGCATGGATGTGTGTGTTGTTTTTCTGCTGAGGTCCTGCCATCCTCTCAGATCTTCTACTTTGGCATATAAACTGACAGGTCCGTCAGACCTCTGTGGTGTGGCAAGCAGCTGCTTGAGGGGGTATTTATTATTTTTATTATCATCCTTCAAATTCATTGTTAAATTTGTGGAGGCCTGTGTGCGACACCCCCATTAAACTGCTTTCCGTGATTCTCTGAATTGTTAGAATTTTAAATTCAGCATAGCATAAAATTATTTATAAAAATGTGTTTAGGAGACAAAAAGCGGAAAAATGAATATATATTTATATGCACCTCTCAATATAACGAGTAAGAATTTGTACATCATAAATCAGTTTTATCAGTTCCATCTCAAGTGATAATTAAGACCGAACCCACACATCTAAAGCAGTTGTGAACCTGTATTGTTCACGAACACTTATCGACTCCCTGTCAAAGATTGCTTTGATCAGAGTAGTCTTTGTAGGTCTATAAATGATAGTTAGGTAGTCACTGGAAGGAGAACTACACACCAATCCCCTGTGATGACGCATAGAACGGCCAGGTCTAGCACCTAATGTCTGACCCAGTCTTCTCGTGTGTAAGTCATTAGTACCTTTCAAAAGAGATGTTCTCTTGTGGAATGGAACGGAAGGAGAGGGCTGCCAGATCGGTGTTGCCTACTGATCTGGACAACTACGGTTACTAAAAACTTCTGAAAGAAATTATTGCTGACGTGGCGGGAAAGGAACCTACAACTCTCCAGATTGTTACTAATGATTTAGAAGTTCGAAAAAAAAAATTGGAAAAGTTGCCTCTCCTGAAGTATATAGATGGCGCAAGTCACATCTCAGTGAAAGACAGGTATTATTCTGGAAGATTTTAGTGTTTGATGTGTGGTTTAAGGGTAGAGAGCTCTGGCACATATCTGGAGAGTTGTGAGTTCGATTTCCACCGTATTAGCGATTATTTTTTTTAGAAGTTTTTATAATTATTGAAGTCTATTTCTACAGGTAATCTGTGTATTTATTATGGACTATGGATAGATTTCTTTTTTTTTCTGCCCTGCTGAGGAGTGGTCAACCACCTAGGGTTCTGGTGCTGACCATACATACCAATCTGAACTGAGTAATGGCTCTGAGCTTGATGGTGGATCCTGAATTTGTTGCAATCACAGGCTTCTGTAGAGGGAAATTTTGCTCTATGTTTACTATTTGTTTGTGGATTGACAGCAACAAGTGAACAGATTCACAGTATACGTTTTATCAGCTGGTGGATAATCCTGAGCAGGGGCGATCGTAAGTCTGAAGCCTGGAGGGGGTCATTTAGAGTCTTATGGAAGATTCCGTAGCCCAGAAATCTTAACTGAACTAAAGGATTATTTAACAATGGATATCCTTTTTAACAGTTTGTCATTTGGTCTCTGAGATAATAAGTGTGTTAGGAGTTTTCCATCCTAGAAAAGAATATGGGGATCAAAACATACATTACATCACAGATCTTTTGGAGCGGGCCATGGCCCTCTTGGCCCGCTCCATATGACCGCTACTGATCCTGAGCAGAGGCCATTACAGGTGTCTGAACTCTTCTTTCTACAGGCATCCTACATTGGAGGAAGTCTTCAATTGTAGATGGAGTCAACCTTTAGTGGTGGGAGAATGGATCTTTGTCCAATGCCTGCGATTATGGGGCTGTTTGATATTGTCAGCATTCCCTTTCTCAACAAACATAGTTTCTTTAAACATTCCACTAACCATTTTATCTCCATAGATAGTTGGAAGATGCGGACTCTGCACAGAGATTATCCTCTTGATGTCCTCACACAAGAATTCCATCGTTATAACCTTGATATTCTCGGTTTGCAAAATACCAGATGGACAGATAAAGGTCATATTCTTAAAAATAATCTTAAATTTCTCATTTCAGGGAGGGAATATAAAAAGCATCTCAAAGGCATAGGTTTGCTTCTCAGCAGACGTGCTAGTGATGATCTTCTAGGACATGAGTGCATTAATGAAAGATTTCTTACAACAAAATTTCAGACAAGCATTAAAGACAAATGTTATTGCTGTTATGACCCCACTGAAGATAACAAGGATAGGTTTTACAGGCAACTTCGGGATATTTTGAATTCTGTCAAGAAAGGAGATATTACCCTTGTTCTATGTGACTTCAATGACAAAGTTGTTACTGACTGACCTTTGGCGAGGGGTGATAGGCCCTTTTTGCATTGGTAGCTGCAATGGCAATTGGCAACGTCTTCTGCAGGTAAATAAACTCAATGGTTTGAGAAAAACTAACACTTATTACAAAAACTGCGACGTACCAAAGTACACATCGGATTTCACCAGCTGGGCTGCATAAGAATATGATTGATTATATATTAATTAGCAGCAAATAGGTTAGTCCTGTTAGGAATATCAGGTCTTATAGAGGAGCTGAAATTGGTTCTGACCATTACCTTGTTAAAAGTGTCTTGCAACTTACCTTAGAAATGTTGTTCTAGGTTAAAAATTTTACCTTTAATTCCCAAGCTCTGAAAGATCCAGTTATAACTAAAGCTTATCATGATAGGTTATTTAGTTATTAGGTCAGTTATGGCTTGCTTAATACCGAAGTTGAGGAAGAATGGGACTGTTTTAAACAGGCTTTGGTTGAAACTAACTGTACTATGTTAGGAAAAAAGGAGCTGAAGAGACAGAATCATTTGAGTAATAAGGCACTTCAGCTTATTTCAGAAAGAAAGAACTTCAGGTCTGTCCATAATCAATACACTACTAGTCCAAATTGAAAGCATTACAAAGAGCTTAATAAATGTGTAAAGGATCAGTTAGCAGTTGATAAGAAGCTTTGGCTTTATGGCTTGGATGACAAAGCTGAGGAAGTGGCTAAATAGCAAAACAGCAGAGAGCTGTACCAGATAGTTAATGTTTTGTATGGTAGAAAAAGGACAGGTATACAGGGATTGAAGGATAAACAAGGTAAAGTTAGAGAAGGTGAAGATTCTATCATGGCCATGTTGGCTAAACATTTCAGTGATGTTCTAAATAATGTAGTTAGTTCTACTCCCATTGTTTGTAATGATGATAGATGCCTTGGTGGCTTTGATGTTGGACTTATAACACAGTCTGAAGTTATTTTGGCTATTTCTAAGCTTAAACTACATAAATCCCCAGGGGTAGATGAAATTACTACGGAAATCCTTAGAGCTAGGAATGTTTCAGTTACCAGATGGATGACTGAAATATTGAATATCTTTTATGATAAGGCATGGTTCCTAAGGATGTTACCACAGATGTTATTATCCCTATTTTAAAAAAAAGTGATCCCAGTTCTTGTGATAACTATAGGGGTATTAACCTACTCTCTGTTCCAGGGAAAGTTCTTTGCATGATTGTGCTTAATAGAATTAAGAATCTAGTTGACAGGCAATTGCGTGATAAGCAATGTGGATTCAGAAGTGGTACGAGATATGTGGACCAGGTATTTTCGCAGGGTAGATTTCACTCGGGCAGGTTCTTGAGAAATGTTTAGATTTTCAGAAACCTTTGGTTATTAGCTTTGTTTAATTTCAAAAAGAATTTTGACTCTGTTAATCGTCATAATTTGTGGTCGATTTGGAGATCGTATGGCATACCAGACAAGTTAGTTAACATAATGAAATCCCTCTATAATAACACTGAGTCATGTGTGAGAGTTGTTAACGCTTATAGCAATTTGTTTAGCATTGGTTTCTGGTGATCAACACAGGTGCATTTTGTCTCCTTTTCTCTTTAGTTTGGTTATTGATTATGCTATGCGAAATTCCCTGCAAGGGAAAGATTTTGGCCTTAAATGGTCTAGAGATCTGAAAATTTCTGATTTTGATTATGCTGATGATTTAGCCCATTTGGCAAATGATGTTGATGAGATGAACTCTTTCATTCGAGCTGTTGATGAGATTGGTAGCAGAGTAGATTTGGTTAGAAACAGAGAGAAAATTAAACTGATGATAATTGGTCAGGCAGACGGCACTTCAGTTTCTTTGAATGGTTGCACTCTTGAGCAAGTGTCTTAATTGAATTATTTTGGGAGCTATGTAACAGATACTGGTGATGTGTGGCATGATATTAACCACGAATAGGGATTGCTGCTGTGATTTTAAGAATCTATGGAGAGTGTGGAGAAATTCGTATATTCACCAAAAGATTAAAATTAGACTATTTAACGGTTTGGTTTTTTTCTAGGATTAGTTATGGTAGTGAAACTTGGACGCTTGTAAACAAGATAACAGGAAACTTGAAGCTTTTGATTCTAGATGCTTATGAATAACTTTGTACGTAATGATGATGTTAGGAAAAGGTGTTGGCAATCTCCTTTGAGCAGCATGTTGTGCAGAGAGAGACTCCGTTGGTTTGGCCATGTTGCCCATATGGGTAATTATAGATTAGCGAATAGGGTTATGAACACCTATATGTGCCTAAAGGCCTCAGAAAGAGGGCGAAACGCAGGATGCAGTGTGCGGACAATGTCAAACAGATCTTGTTAGAATTGGTGTGCAGTGTCCAGATGCAGATGTATCCCAGGACAGATATGCTTGAAAAACTAAACTGCACAGTCTGATTGGACCTCTGTACCCATGGCTGCTTGAGGATGATGGTGATGATGGAACTCTAAGAGTGTAATTAAAAATTGAGAAATTTTTCTAAAAGGAAAGATCACTTTTTCTAAACTAAATGCTCAGTTGAAAGAGCATCAAAGTGTAAAATATTTCATTAATTACAACATTACTGAAAAATGTCTCACTGGTACGTTGTACTGGCAAATAATTTCTTGCTGGTATGATGTATACCTGTCTTCATTTATCACTACAAAGTGGCTTCGCACTGACTGTGGTAGCTTGAGATGTCTTGTATTGTAGTTGAATATTGTTCTGTGTTTGATCTACTGAAAAGTGCAGTATTTCCCAGAACACAAGATGCACAGCCTCATTTCAGCAAGGAATATTTAGGACAGAAAAAATAATTTCAAGTTTTTATTGTTTAATTCTACTAATATATGGAACATCATACAGAAAATCTGTATAAATAGAATAAATCTTCATTGATGATTCTAATGTGTAATCTTAGTAGCACATGACAGAAAACATGAAGTTTGTATAAATAATAAAATAAATACCCCCTCAAGCAGCTGCTTGCCACAGAGGTCTGACAGGAGCCTGTCAGTTTATATGCCACAGTAGAAGATCTGAGAGGATGGCAGGGCCTCAGCAGAAAAACAACACGAACATCCATGCCTTACCCGGGTCTCGAACCCAGTAGCAGTAGAAAAAAGGAGATCTTCTCAAATATGATGTATAAAACATGAAATTCATGCCTAAGTTTGTGACAACTTGATTCTTCACTCTCTGGGGAAGAACGACTCTTTTCAGTGAATTGTTCAATCGGAAATTTTTGTCCAATGCTTATTTACATGCTTAGCACAACGAACCCCATCCTAATCTCGTTGCTACGCAACAATGGTTATGGCTCTTGGCGATAATTCAGGGAGATTCCAACCACAACTTCACATATTGCCCAGAGAGTGATATTTTTCCTTATTTACTTGAAAAATGCACTGTTAGAGGAAGTATATAATATTTTAGCAATTTTGAACATAGGAAAAATATATACAATACACTTCTCGATTGTGTTTCTTACCCCCTTCCCCATTCGTATTTTTTCTAAATCCGGTCCGGTGTGTAGGAGAGTTAGAGATCAGGGGGCTCAGATATGTCTTTTGGTGTGTAGGGCCCGAAATGTCTAAGCGAGGCTCTGATTTTCCTCATTACAAACAATAGCAGCAGAAATAATCATATTGTTTATAACATCTCCGAAATGTTCAGCCTACTTAGCCACACAGAATCCTCACCTTAAACACTTTACCACGTTTATCCCTCAATCCCTGTGTACCTGTCTGCCAAGGTATCAAGCCAAAAATTCTTATGAGCTGTTAACTGATCCTTTACACCAGTGGTGTCAAATAGGGATGCAGGCCACTTGAGCTTGAACCCGAAGTAGTATGGGCCACATGTAAAAAAATAAACTTAAAATACTTGAACTTTAAAATACTTCTAAACGTCTACTTACTTTTTTTTAACCTAACTTAGGTTTTAGCCCATTACATAATTCAGAAAATTTCCAAAAACAAAGTTTTAATTTTAAATCTGTGAAATACTTTAATGTCGACATGTCAAGTACGTGAATTTTTAAATATTGAGTAAGCTCATAACTTTGTGCATTTCAGTCATTTTATTGAAACTTTGTTTAAAACACAAAAAAACAATTTTGGACAATGGCACGAGCCGAATCATGCAAAGAAAAATCAAATGCAAAACATAATTGCAAGTTTTAAAATAAATTTGTCGGCGTATCAATAAAAATATATCACTAATCATTACATAAAAAACCTAATTTATAATCGATTTGGTATTTTTGTTAGAAACTTTGCATCTTTTACAAGAAATGATTTTATCCATATCGGCTTTCAATTTTTGTGATAAAGCTGTTTTCAGTATGGATGATAAGTGCTCACTTGTTAATCTTGCCCTATGCAAAGTTATATTTGCTTTCAAGAATGAGAAAAATTGCTCGTAAACGTTAGTACTACCAAACATAGCTAAGATTCTTGCAGCAAACATGCACATTTCAACAAAATGACATGGCAAAAAAGAATAGAAGTTAGGAACACCAATTTCTTTATACTTTTCTTTTAATACTGTATCACGCTGAATCTCAACAAGTTCCATTTGATTATTTCCTTTTGCTTTCTAAACATCAAAAGAAAATTGGGCACTAAATAATAAAAATTGTCTTCATATATTTTTAATCCTTCAAAATGCATTTCAAAATCAAATAATAATTATTGAATATTTGGGGCATATTGTTGAAATAACACGAACCATATGACTCTTGATAGTTTTTGCATGTAGAAAATATGTGCTAAATCACAATTTTTAATTTGATCAAGTTTACGTTTGATCTTGAAAGTTTTGACACGGTCATACAGAAAAGTTACAAACTGATCACGACCCTGAGATTTTGTGTTCAGTTCATTTAAATGCCTTGTGATTTCAACAACGAAGGCCGAATCTTGCAGCCAGTTATTATCATTAAGCAACTCATGCACCTCATTTTTTATTTCTGAAATCATTTTAGTTTCTTGGTTATACCCAAAATCGCTTCAAAACTTTATGATAAGAGAGCCAGCATATTTCTGTATAATACGGTAAGCCTTCCGTTTCACTTTCAATTTTTGAAAGAAATGAAGAAAATTGCTGTTGATTTAATCCTGGGGAATGTATAATTTCACGTTTTGTTTTTAAGAAACTTCAGCACATGTTCCATTTTTACTATTTTTGAGCACAGCACTACTTCATGTATTATGCAGTGAATATGATGAAATTTAATACCAGGATCCACTTCATGCTGCTTACCTAACAATTTAGCTATAATCCGCGTCTTTTGCCTGTCATTGCCGGTGCTCCATCTGTAGCCACACACACTAATTTAGATAAAGGCAAATGAAACTTTTTTGAAAGTCCACATACTGTTATTAAAATATCTTCACCTGTTGTAGTATCCTTAAGGGAAGAAAAAACATCAAGCAAATCTTCTACCACTGTAAAATTTTCATCACAAGCACGAATGAATCCGGCAAATTGAACCAGTCCACTAATATCAGTACTTTCATCGACTGCAATTAAAAAATTAAACAAGTTTTTCACTGATATCAGCTGCAGTTTCTTTAATTCTTTCTGCAACAGTGTTTCTAGATAAAGAAATATTTTGAAAAGTTTTAAGAAAGGGATAAAGAATTTCAGCAGCTTTTACCATGCAACACTTCATGAATTCACCTTCAGTAGAATATTTTGAATGTTTAGCTATTAGGTCTGAAATAACATAGCAAGTTTTAACCGCATTCTCATTGTCATTACAGATTTTTGTAAATACGCTTTGTTGTTTTTAAAGTGCAGATTTTAGACTTCTCAATATATCCTCTTATTTTTCATGAGCATTGATCATACTCAGAGCGATGTGTTTCATAATGACGCTTCAAATTATATTCCTTGGAAACACTAATTTTGTATCTACAAATTAAACAACAAATCTTTATTTTACTTCAGAAAAGAAATAAGATAATTCCTATCTTACTTGAAAAATTCTGTTGTCTTCTTATTTAGATCTCTTTCCATTGTTCTTAAAATGTGACATTATATAGTTCCTATAAGATAAAATTAACAATAACTGAGTTTGAAAACAAATAAATTTCGAATTTATATTTTCATTTATAAATTTATAATTTTCTTACCTTGTATAAACTTGTTTTTATACTATTTGTTATTGAGGGAGTGGGGGTTGTTCAGTCAGTAACGGTCCAGGCTCGTAATCTGTAGTTCCCAGGTTTGAGACTCAGCTGCATCAGCATCAAGATTTATCTCCATAAAACCCAGGGTCTGCCCACAGTCAGTAGGGGACACCGATGGGCTTGGGAAGACCGCTGTCTGTCGGATGGGACGTTAGCCTATGGCCCCGTGTGCGGGAGAACCATACCCTGTGCGCATTAAAGAACATGCTGGATGACCTTAATGGAGGCTACCATCTGTCGTGCAACAGCTGATCCAGGGGATCCCATCCCCCAACCTTTTGGGGTCCATGTGACCTGACAATTTGGCCCATGGTGAGCAAAAAAGGGCCGCTCAGATATTACACAACCCAACTTGTTATTGAAAAAAACTGCAAACAAATACGTTGATACCGTTGAAAACTACAGCTATTCCACCTCAGGTAGCCATTGTTAAAACATGGGAGGGATTTAAAAGTTAAATACCGAGTTAAGTGCTGGATTTGGGAAAGAAATATCCGAGAGAAAAAGGTTAACATGTGCCAGTGGGATGCATCCCCACGGAGTCTCTTTTATGCATTACTGAAACGATATGTACACATATGCTTTATTTAATGTTTGACTCCTTTCCTGGTAATTGGCCGTCCTGCGATTGCGCTGATTACCGAAAAAGGCACTCTTTCATATTAACCCAAAAACTTTACTTACAATAATGAAAAATGGAGAGGAGTCATGTTTTCCCAGTTACACACAATTTATTAAAAACAGCATTACTAAAATACTCTCTAACACAACTTACTCCCTTCGTCGGGATACAGTTTCTTTTACTCAGCGTTTAGGCAATGTCAGCCTTTACAATGAGGAGCCAAGAAATTGCTATGGCAAAGTCCATCCATTAAGTCCGAGCTACTAGCTCCAAAGTCATGTTCCGTAGTCCATTTCCTGGAGCACGGTTGCGGTGGCAGACAGACAATAGTATTAAGAGGAAAAATCCAGATTTATCCAAGATTACATTAGAATGATGGTGACCCTTACCTGTCTCACGTAGCCGCTGCAGAAGCCTTGGATGGGAAGTCCGGCACTGTCGACTGGGAGCCCATCTGCCTAATCTCGGCCAGACAAAGGAGGCTCGCGCTCATTCCTCGCAGGTACTAGCATTGTTCGTCGGGCGGAAGGGGAGAGACTGCTCGACCGGACTGCGCGATGAGAGGAGACAACTCGTCAAGACGAGAGACACGAGGCAAAAGACACACTTTCCTCTCACTGTTCAACCTTGCCGCCTTTTCCCACCGCGACCTCTAGTCAGCGTGGAAGGCTGATGCGGGCACTCACTATTGGTTGTGGACGCTTGAGCCGAAAATCGCTCCGCCTACTCGGAACCTTTGATGTCGAGCGCGACTCTAGTCCAGAAATTTCTATACCCGGGGCGATGGTCGCCACCGGTGTTATCCGGTGTAATGGACAAGTTCGTGGAAGCTGGGTGACCAAAACAAGTCTTTGTACTCACATTAGAAAAGCATATCCTAGGACCCCCCGGCCCAAGTCGTGTCCGCAGGATCAATTTCTGTGGGCACGACACACCTATCCCCCTTTAGGGAGAGGGGGGAATAGGCGGGGCAGGGAAAAGGTCTCTGACGGACTGAAGATGACGATATATGTCTTTGAAGTGGTGAGAGCGATCTCCTGGGTCACACATCAATATCTGGAATTTTTCCTTTTTCCTCCATGAGTCCAGTAACAGGTGCACTAAAAGTCTAACGGGTCATAGTTCGGGTCCGCCTGGACAGCTCTAGTGGGCGTCGGCTTGCAGGAGGCTCCACGGCACATGAAACAGAAAGAGAAACAGGGAAAAGGGTCACAAATCTGGTTTTCCACATGTACTTAATTCACAAGCACACAGTCTGTCGCCGTGCTTACCGCCACGTGACTCACTGTTACATAGAAACTTCAAAATCTCTGGGGCCATTTGGACCCAGCACAGGTTACATTTACAATTGGTACATACATTGCATTTATTTATTCTTACTTCCTATGTTCTTCATGGTAATAATTCAAAAGTTAAGTTTTTTTTTTTTCAATTAATTCAGTCCTGGCTATTTGCCAATACTCCGAACGACCTATTCCGCAATTAATCTCTTTCTACAAGTTCCACTAATTCATAAGACACTAGTTTGAACTATTCTCTTCCCACAATTAATCCTATCTCTAAAAATAAATAAATACCCCCTCAAGCAGCTGCTTGCCACAGAGGTCTGACAGGAGCCTGTCAGTTTATATGCCGCAGTAGGAGATCTGAGAGGATGGCAAGACCTCAGCAGAAAAACGACACACACATCCATGCCTAATTCCGGGGCTCGAACCCAGATCCCTTAGATCAGTAGCCAAGCGTGCTAACCACTCGGCCACGGGACGGCAATCCTATCTCTACTCATTGTCTATAACTCCGACAGATAATCCTTCAATTAACTCATCTAGATATCCTGAAAAGTCACAAGACCACCTTGTGTCACAATGCTTCAAATAATCTTCTGACGTTAATTCAATTCCCTTTAAAAATTCCAAAAAAAAAAAGAAATCCCTTCTCAATGGGTTCACTCTACAATGGCAACATCATTTTACTACGTCGTTCTACAATAATACTCTAGCAGTCACTTCTCAGTAAACTTGTCCAATAATGACAACCTCATTTTACTAGGTCATTCCATAATGACAATCAAAACATTTCTCAAAAACTCATTCTATATTAACAAAATCATCTTACTAAGTTACTCTTACAATGGTCATCTAAAATTACTTCTCGATAAATTCATTTAATAACGACAGAATCATTTTACTAGGTCATTCCCAAAATGACAATCAAAACTCTCCTCAAAACTCATTCTATAATAACAAAATCATTTTACTAAGTTACTCTTACAATGGTCATCTAAAATTACTTCTCGATAAATTCATTTAATAGCGACAGAATCATTTTACTAGGTCATTCCATAATGACAATCAAAACACTTCTTGAAAACTCATTCTATAATAACAAAATAATTTTACTAAGTTACTCTTACAATGATCATCTAAAATTACTTCCCGATAAATTCATTTAGTAACGACAGAATCATTTTACTAGGTCATTCCATAATGACAATCAAAACTCGTCTCAAAAACTCACTCTAATAATAACAAAATCATTTTACTAAGTTACTCTTACAATGATCATCTAAAATTACTTCCCGATAAATTCATTTAGTAACGACAGAATCATTTTACTAGGTCATTCCATAATGACAATCAAAACTCGTCTCAAAAACTCACTCTATAATAACAATATCATTTTACTAAGTTACTCTTACAATGATCATCTAAAATTACTTCTCGATAAATTCATTTAATAGCGACAGAATCATTTTACTAGGTCATTCCATAATGACAATCAAAACTCTTCTCGAAAACTCATTCTACAATAACAAAATCATCTTACTAAGTTACTCTTAAAATGATCATCTATAATTATTTCTCAAATCTCAAATCTCTACTATTCAAGTGAAGGGCTTTGCATTAGGTCTACCATATTTCCAATAGCTGCTTTTTTTCTTCCGACCGATTGATTGATTGTAGCGCGCGTGTGTGTGAGTGGGGGGGGTGCAGAACTTCAGCCTCGTCAGAGTCTCCGCAAAACGTCACCATTTCCGCTTGCGACCGGCTCGGCCACCGCGCACGGGAGAAATTCTCGCGATTTCTCGCGTGAGCGTTCTATTACTCATATTCCACTGCTCCGCTGCGCTTGATAGCCGGAGGGGGGGATGTGAGTGCGCTAGTGTACAGACGGAGATCGTTGGGTACTGACGGACCAGGGGAGGGGGTTTTCGGCTGCCCAGGGGTGATGCGTCTTGAAGACGTCCCTTCGCAACGACATCAGCCCATGACGTGGAGTTCACTTCTTCGGGTTCGTCATATATCCCAGCATTCCGTGATTTCAAGCGTCGTCTGCTTCGGGGCAGCCGCTGAGGCAAGGGAGGAGGGGGTGCTGATCCACCGGATGTGTTGACGTTATAGCAAGCCACGGTTTGCGAGGGTGTGTCAGCAGCAGTGGTTGGAGATGGCGTGACTCTTCCATCTTGTGCACGTGGTCGAAGGTCGTACCTGTGTGGCTGACTAGCAGCTGTAGCGTGTGGCGGCGGCTGGGAGCTTGTTGTGGCAGGGCGCGCTCGTGCGCCTGGCGCCAGACGGCCTGTGACGTGATTCCGTGTGACTCGGGGGTTCGATTCCCAGTCGTTGTCCTCAGATTCCGGCTCAACGATGGGTCGTGATGGGGGCGTCGGGGGTTTTGGTGTGGGGTCGTCTGGGATGGAGGGCTCACCTATCAGGTACAGGTGGCGTTTCCGCAGTTTTGTGAGGCGATCGACATGCACTGTCTCCACTTTGTGAGGGTTGGTGACTAAGGCAATTTTATAGTTCACTTCGGTGAGGCGCTGCAGCACTCGCCATGGTCCGGTGGACAATTTTAATAACTTCCTGGTATTCTGGCGAGGATCCCGTGAGCTATTCAAAAACACTAGGTTGCCGGGCCGAATACCTTTATCCACGGCCACTTTTTTTCTCTGCTTCTCCTGACTCGTAGCTGCTGCTTCAAGATTCGCCTTCACCAGCTCATATGCTTCATTCAACTTGTTGGCTAACTGTTCGCCATAGCTCTCAGTGTTAGCATAGGTCGGGGGCTCCTTTGTCTGCCACAACTGGTAAGGCAGGGCCACGTCTCGGCCATACAGTAGAAAATAGGGGGTCTCATGGGTGGAACTGTGAGTGGCACTCCGATAAGCCATTGAAACAAAAGGCAGATGCTCGTCCCGCACATCATTTTTGTCGGCCACCAGATGAGATAAAATGGATGCTATGGACTGGTTGAATTTCTCCACGAGGCCGTTGGAGCTCGGGTGATAGAAACTAGTGTTTTGTTTAGTAATGCCTAATCGGTTAAATACCTCGGTCATCACGCAACCGGTAAAGTTGCGCCCATTATCACTGATGACAGTCGCGGGAATTCCATGTTTGGGGATGAAAACTTCTACAAATGCTCTAGCAATCGACTCTGCTGACTGATCGGCCAGCGCGTAGACTTCTGGCCATTTGGTAAAATAGTCCATAATGACTAAGACGTACTTGTTTCCTTGCTGAGTGATGGGGAGAGGGCCTAAAATATTCATGCCTATACGCTGAAAGGGGCGGCTTGTGAGTGGGGCTCGAACCAGGTTTCCCTTCTTTTTCTCTTGGTAGCCTCTCCGTTTCAGACAAGATGTGCAGGTCTTGACGTAATTGCGAATATCGGCATACATGCCGGGCCAGTAATACTCAGACCTTACCCTTTGCAAGGTTTTGTACTCTCCCAAGTGGCCTGAGCAGGGGTTGTCATGGCATAATTCTAATATCTGTCCTCGAAGACTGACGGTGATCGCTAGCTGCTCCGTTGCTTCCATGTGGGGGTTATGGCTAGCCGGGGGGGGGGGGGGGGGGGGCAGATGGTATAGGATACCCTCTTTCAAGTAAAATGGTTCGGCGGCACTGGCGGGTGAATTGTGGGTCCTACTCTCTAAAATTTCGATGGTGTTCCTAAAGGTGGGGTCCTACAGCTGTAGGTCTCTCAAATGGGCTAAATCGCCAAGGGGGCTCTGGGAAGGGGGGTTTCTCTCGACGGCCTGTATGTGACGGGACAGAGTATCGGCGGGGACATTGTGTTTCCCAGGCCGATAAATGATGTCAAAATCGCATTCCTGCAGCGTCAGATTCCACTTGGCCAATCTACTGGAGGGATCCTTGAGCTTCAGCAAATATGTGAGGGGGGCATGGTCGGACACAACCGTAAATCGTCGCCCATACAGGTATTGCTTGAAATGGGTAATGGCGAAACTGATTGCAAGGGCCTCCTTCTCAATCGTTGAGTAGCGTGTTTCCGGGGGCTTCAGTTTCCGACTGGCATAGGCTACCAGATGACGGAAACCGTCGTCCGTCTCCTGCTCGAGTACGCCAGCTACCGCAATATCCGACGCATCGGTCGACAGGAAAAATTTCCGTCCAAAGTCGGGGTAGAGGAGAAGGGGCTCGGTCATTAATTTCCTCTTCAGTATTTCGAACGCTTCCTCCGCTTCTGGGGACCATCTAAAAGGGGTGTCCTTCTTCACTAAATGGACCAAGGGGGCTGTAAGATCGGCGTAGCGATCGATAAAACGCCGGTAGTAGCGGTTAGGCCTAGGAAGGCTCGAACGTTCCGGACACTACGGGGGCGAGGAAATTCTTCAATGGCCTGGACGTTCCGTGGGTCCGGCTGGACCCCTTCTGTGGAAATCAAATGTCCCAAGTAAGTGAGGGATTAATTCATGAATTGGCACTTCGCTGGCTTCAACTTTAAATTGTAGGCCCTTAGGCGGTCAAATACCCTCTGTAACCGTTCAGCGTGTTGTTCAAATGTCTGGGAGGCCACCATTATGTCGTCGAGGTAGACGAGGTCGCATTCCCATTAATACGTGGTCCAGTAAATGCTAGAAAGTAGCGGGACTGTTCTTCAGTCCAAATGGTAAGTAGTTAAACTCAAATAGCCCTTTCCTGCTGATGAATGCAGTTTTCTCCACATCACGTGGGTGAACGGAAACCTGCCAATAACCGAATACCATATCCAGCGAGCTGAAATATTTGGCATGAGCCAGTTGATCAATGATTTCGTTGATGAGGGGGAGAGGGTACGAATCTGGGACTGTTTTCGCATTTAGTGCCCTGTAGTCGACGCAGAATCTGTATGTGGAGTCTTTTTTCTTCACTAAAACGATGGGTGACGCAAAAGGAGAGGCGCTTTCTCTTATTATTCCTTGCTCTAACAACTCATCCACCTGTCGGTCCAATTCGCCCTGCAGCCAATCGGCACCCTGTATGCCCACTGCCTCACGGGGCGGTCGTTTGTGAGGTGGATTTCGTGGTACACGACATCTGTGCCGGTCAATTCACTGACATCTCTCGCAAAAACATCTCTATTTTTCATCAATAATTTCCCCAGTTTACTCTTCTCTCGGGGCCCAAGATGGTCCAACAGGAAATCCTCCAGGGACAGGGGCAATTTTCTTCTCTTCCGGGGGACGCTAGGGGGTTCTATTTGTTCGGCGTCGAGGGCTTCCAACGTAGCGATGCACATGCTTTTATTCAGCCAGATGGGGGCCGAGGAGGTATTGGCTACCCGGATGTTGAGTCGGCCGCTACCGTCCACGCAATTTACCGAGCGGGCCAGACGCACGGAACCGGTTTTTAGCCGCTCATGTGGCTGAGCCTAGATCGTGCAGCCTCGGAGCTGGGGGGCAGAACATTCGACAAGGGCTATGCGCTCGGCTCGACTCGAGACGCAGAGCTTCTGCACGATGCGCCCAATGTATGTGGGTGTAGGGGAGGGGGGTGAAGGTTGTTCCCAGGCAGGGTAGGCGGGCAATGTGAGGGGGGTGCTCCTATGTTTCGATTCCTTGTCCTTTTTCCTTTGCAGTGTGCCTGAATGACAATCTATGATGAATCGGTGTTTTTTGAGGATATCGTGTCCCATTATCATGTCGTACCGTGGAGTGTCTATGTCAAGGGCCACTATGGGGTGCTCAAAACTAATCTCGTCGAATGTGAGGGTCACCATGTATCTGCCTATCACTGGAAGGGGGCGGCCATCTACGGTTTTCAAACTATGTTGGGGGGGATCATTTTGTGCAGGATTCGGCTTCTCAAGCGCTGAAAACACTGGCTATTCATGACGGACACAGTGGCGCCGGTATCGACGAGAGCCGACACCTCCGTGTCCTCCATGTGGCCAGACACAATGGGCGAATTTTCATTATTGCATAGTATGGCACACGGGGCAATGAGGACGGCTGACGCTTTGAGTCGACTCTGGGAAGTGCATCCGGGGCTTCCCTCCCATTCTAGTTTAAAGGAGCAGTATGGTGGTTGGCTTGTCGTAACTCTTCTCTACCCTGATCTCGAGCTTGCTGAGGGGGAGTGAAAGGGAATCCATTATCTCTCGTCCAGGAGGGTTCTCCGTGGAGTTGCTCGGTCTCGATTTTGCTGCCGGTTTCACCCCGTTTGGTATCGTGGGTCACGTGGGCGTAGGGTCAGGGGTGACGCACACTGACGGGCGTAATGGCCCACTCCACCGCACGCAAAGCATGTGACACCCGGCGATCCGCCCAGGGGTGCTGCCGTTGCTGGGGCTGACTGGTATATCTTCTCTCTTGCTGTCCCTCAATCTGGTGGAGGCGCTCCCCCAAACGTACTAGATCTGCCTGGATCTGGCACAGCGGAAAGGCTGCCAAAAGATCCTGCAGCTGGGGCAGAGGGTTCGAATCTGTGTTTGTAGCAGAGGTTTCCTCGTCAAGTGCTCGTATGGCTGGCGTTCGTCCGGAGGCACGCTCGTTACTCTCCTCCAGTGTAGCTTTCGCTAAAGCCTCCTCAAAAGTGCGGGGATTATGGGACAGTATGAACCGCTTGAGCCGCGGGACCAGGCCCGCCAAAAACTGGGCAAGGCGCATCTGATCGCCGATTCCCTGATCCTCGCTGTCCATGTTCCTTCCTGCTGTTCCCAAAAACTGATAGGCCCGGGTCCGAATGCAGGCAGCATACTCCCGGACACTCTCGTTCGCCGCTTGCTGACAGCTTGTGAATTCGTGCAGGTGAGTGGCTAATGGCGCCTCACTGTCGAACCTTTCCAACACCGGCCTTTTGAAAACGCCAAAATCCTCTTCGTTCCTTAATTCCGGGGATTGGTTAACAAATTCCGCAGCGGCTCCTCGCAGCTTCGAGCGGGCAATGACTGCCATCTCGCTCGGCTGCCATTGTGCAATCCTCCCTACTCCCTCTACTTGCTCGAAAAACGCTGCGGCAGTGCGGCTACTATCTCCTTCATATGGGTTTACTAAATTCACGAACCACGCCAGGAGAGGTCCCGTTGTTGGGGACGGCTCCTGGGTGGGTGGCGCACTCGCGTCCTGACTCTCCATTGCTTCGGGGTCTTCCTCACTATGCAAATAGTGTGCTGCGTGTTGTGCTGTGTGTTGGGTTTTTTTGTGCCTCCTAAGTGCAATGGAGGCGCACACAGAAATGCAACTTAACGATAAGACACAAAATCACTCCTATCTAGAATATAATAATGTAGCAGTCCCTAGTCGAATCTCTAGTACTCCCTTCATACACTCTACACCTGGGCCTAGCTATAGTCTTATACTTATCTTAGAACTAAATCATTTAATCCAATATTACTTCACTATGTTTCACAATAAAACTTGTTTCAACAGATGATCCTGAAATTCCTAACTCAAACATGATATACAATCCTCACTAAAAACACTATCTTACTTTCTAACATACACTTCATAACCTTCCACATATCACAATATTTCACTCTTATTTTTAATATTCTTAACCTTCTTAACATTCTGCCACTGCCATATTTTAACACAATAATTATGTAATCTATATATATATGCTCTTCGATTTCTAGCCGCAATAAAACTCAGGTTCGAATATCCTGGTCACGGGAACCAATTTGCCGTTGAACCCCCCTTTCATATTAGGGCGGTCCAACATTAATGTTTGACTCCTTTCCTGGTAATTTGCCATGCTGCGATTGCGCTGATTACCGAAAAAGGCACTCTTTCATATTAACCCAAAAACTTTACTTACAATAATGAAAAATGGAGAGGGGTCATGTTTTCCCAGTTACACACAATTTATTAAAAACAGCATTACTAAAATACTCTCTAACACAACTTACTCCCTTCGTCGGGATACAGCTTCTTTTACTCAGCGTTTAGGCAATGTCAGCCTTTACAATGAGGAGCCAAGAAATTGCTATGGCAAAGTCCATCCATTAAGTCCGAGCTACTAGCTCCCAAGTCATGTTCCGTAGTCCGTTTATTGGAGCACGGTGGCGGTGGCAGACAGACAATAGTATTTAAGAGGAAAAATCCAGATTTACAAATGATGGTGACCCTTACCTGTCTCACGTAGCCGCTGCAGAAGCCTTGGATGGGAAGTCCGGCACTGTCGACTGGGAGCCCATCTGCCTAATCTCGGCCAGACAAAGGAGGCTCGCGCTCATTCCTCGCAGGTACTAGCATTGTTCGTCGGGCGGAAGGGGAGAGACTGCTCGACCGGACTGCGTGACGAGAGGAGACAACTCGTCAGGACGAGAGACACGAGGCAAAAGACACACTTTCCTCTCACTGTTCAACCTTGCCGCCTTTTCCCACCGCGACCTCTAGCGGTGGTCAGCGTGGAAGGCTGACGCAGGCACTCACTATTGGTTGTGGACGCTTGAGCCGAAAATCGCTCCGCCTACTCGGAACCTTTGATGTCGAGCGCGACTCTAGTCCAGAAATTTCTACACCCAGGGCGATGGTCGCCACCGGTGTTATCCGGTGTAATGGACAAGTTCGTGGAAGCTGAGTGACCAAAACAAGTCTTTGTACTCACATTAGAAAAGCATATCCTAGGACCCCCTAGCCCAAGTCGTGTCCGCAGGATCAATTTCTGTGGGCACGACACAAACACCGCGACATACATAAGTACACATGGGTTTCACCTGATGGGCTGCATAAGAATGTGATTGATTACATATTAATTAACAGCAGATGGGCTAGTTCTGTTAGGAATACCAGGGCATATAGGGGAGCTGAAATTGGATCTGACCATTACCTTGTTAAAAGTGTGTTGCAACTTAAACTTAAAAAGTGTTGTGCTAGGGTTAAAAAATTTACTCTTAATACTGAAGCTCTGAAAGATCCAGTTATAGCCAAAGCTTACCATGATAGGTTACTTAGTCATTATGACAGTCATGGTTTGCTTACTACTGAAGTTGAGGAAGAATGGGATCATTTTAAACAGGCTATTTTGGACACTAACAGTACTCTTTTAGGAAAAAAGGAGCAGAAGAGGCAAAATTATCTGAGTGATAAGGCACCTGAGCTTATTTCAGAAAGAAAGAACTGCAGGAATGCCCTTAATCAATACCCTACTAGTCCTAATAGAAAGCATTACAGAGACCTTAATAAATTTGTAAAGGATCAGTTAGCTGCTGATAAGAATCTTTGGCTTGATGGTTTGGCTGACAAAGCCGAGGAAGCAGTTAGACAGCACAACAGCAGAGAGCTGTACCAGATAGTTAATGTTTTGTGTGGTAGAAAACGGACAGGCATACAAGGATTGAAGGATAAACAAGTTAAGGTCATGGAAGGAGAGGATTCTGTCATGGCTAGGTGGGCTGAGCATTTCAGTGATGTTCTAAACAATGTAGTTAGTTCTACTCCCATTGTTTGCAATGATGATAGATGCATTGGTGGCTTTAATGTTGGCCCTATAACACAATCTGAAGTTATTTTGGCTGTTTCTATACTTAAACTTCATAAATCCCCAGGGGTAGATGAAATTACTACGGAAATGCTTAGAGCTGGGAATGTTTCGGTTACCACTTGGATGACTGAAATTCTGAATATCTTTTATGATAAAGGCATGGTTCCTAAGGATTTTACCAGAGCTATTGTTATCCCTATTTTCAAAAAAGGTGATCACAGTTCTTGTGATAACGATAGGGGTATCAGCCTACTCTCCGTTCCAGGTAAAGTTCTTTCCATGATTGTGCTTAATAGAATTAAGAATCTGGTTGACAGTCAATTGCGTGATGAGCAATGTGGATTCAGAAGTGGTAGGGGATGTGTGGATCAGATGTTTTCACTTAGGCAGATTCTTGAGAAATGCTTAGAGTTTCAGAAACCTTTGGTTGCTAGCTTTGTTGATTTCAAAAAGGCTTTCGACTCTGTTGATCGTCATAATTTGTGGTTGATTGTGAGATCATATGGTATACCAGACAAGTTATTTAACATTATGAAAGCTCTCTATAATAACACTGAGTCGTGTGTGACAGTTGGTAAGGCTTGTAGCAATTGGTTTAGCATTACTTCTGGTGTTCGACAAGGGTGCATTTTGTCTCCTTTTCTCTTTAGCTTGGTTATTGATTATGTTATGCGAAATTCAAGGGAAAGATTTTGGCCTTAAATGGGCTGGAGTTACGAAAATTTCTGATTTAGATTATGCTGATGATTTAGCCCTTTTGGCAAATGATGTTGATGAGATGAACTCTTTAATTCGAGCTGTTGATGAGACTGGTAGTAGAGTAGGTTTGGTTATAAACAGAGAGAAAACTAAAGCGATGAAAATTGGTCAAGCAGGCTGTGATTCAGTTAATCTGAATGGTTGCAGTCTTGAGCAGGTGTCACAGTTTAATTATCTTGGGAGCTATGTAACAGATAATGGTGATGTGCGGCATGAGATTAACAGACAAATAGGGATTGCTGCTGGGACTTTTAAGAACCTATGGAGAGTGTGGAGAAATAGGCGTATACACCTAAAGACTAAAATCAGACTGTATAATAGTTTGGTTCTTTCTAGGGTTAGTTATGGTAGTGAAACTTGGACACTTTGTAAACAAGATAACAGGAAACTAAATGTTTTTGATTCGAGATGCTTACGCAGTATCTTGGGCATTAGGTGGTTCAACTTTGTAACTAATGATGAAATTAGGCAAAGGAGTTTGCAACCTCCTTTAAGCAGCATATTGTGCAGAGAGAGACTCCGTTGGTTTGGCCATGTTGCCCGTATGAATAATTATAGATTGGCGAATAGGGTAATGAACAGTGTGCCTAAAGGCCTCAGAAAGAAGGGGAGACCTAGGATGCGGTGGGCAGACAATGTCAAACAGGACCTTGTTAGAATTGGTGTGCAGTAGCCAGATGCAGTAGATGTAGCTCAGGATAGACTTGCTTGGAGAACTAAATTGCACGGTCTGGTTGGACCTCCGTAGCCCATGGCTGCTTGAGGATGATGATGATGATGATGATGATGTACAAGTGGTAAAAGTTAATCGGTTCAATAATTCATGTCATTTGTATTTTCCTATCATTATGTCATTTGTTAAGGAAAAACCTTTCTTAAATTCATCTTTTATTACAGTTATTGCTGACATTGTTACATTAACACACTAATAGTGATAAAGATAAGATGATGTTACGATTGGTGCTAAATGGTTAGCTGACTATTTAATACCCATCGTAACACCGTCTTATCTTCATAATGCATATCTCCATTCAAGTACAGGATCCGAGATTTAAAAAAAAGTGCGGTAGTTGAAGGCAGAAAGTTTTTCAAACGCTCTGGTATCTTCGACTACGAATTTCTGACCACCAATAAAGAACCTATTAACTACTTTTGAACAGTTCCCATTTGGATAAAATTGACAAAATCTTGCGACTAATATTACACAGGAAAAGCTCCTTTGCCTCCAAGTATATTGCAATACACACCACGCATTTTAGCCCACAGTTTAATACACTTCATGGATAATTTAAAACCTTCTTTGTTGTTTAAAAATAGGAATAGCCCTTCTGTAATCCGAGAACAGTTTAAGTTGCGGATACACTTGATATGCAGGTTTCTGAGTAGATTGTGATTTCTGAGATCTCTAAGTTTGTTAACGCTATGAAGAGCAAAACGAGCGTAGACCATATCTTTCTCAACACCAGAAAATACAATAATCACAACTGGAACTTATGTATATCTGATGGTACGTAGACTTTAAATTTCAGGACAAACTGAACAAATGTTGTGAAAAGTCCTTTCTCAACACATTTCGAGATGTAATACACAGAAAGACAATGTCAGCTGTTCTAGAGATTACGCGCATTTCGTGAGACCAAACTTAAACATTTTCGCATGTTCTTTTTCCTATAAATGTTGGGGAAGGGCTGTTTTCTTATTTCTGTTATCTGTAATAATAATAAATACACCCTAAAGCAGCTGCTTGCCTTAGAGGTCTGACAGGACCTGTCAATTTATACGCCAGAGTAAAAGGTCAGAGGATGGCAGAAACTCAGCAGAAAAACGACACATCCATCCATGCCTTACCCGGTCATCGAACCCATCTCTAAGATCAGTAGCCAAGCGCGCTAACCAATCGGCCGTGAGACACACTCTACAGTTTGTGAATTTTTCACAGGACTTTCATTCGATGCACACTTTCTTTCGGGAACTCATAAAACAGGCATTCTTTCAAAGCCTCATTTAAATCTTCAGTTAATAAACGGTCTCTGTTTGTTGGATAATGCTCATCTACGGAAGATGTAACACCAAGATGATTCGCTTGTGGATGTTGTCCAACGTCTTCCGCCATTTATCGTCCTTCAGTAGATCAATAACTCTGGAAACACAACGAAAGATAAGTGTTTGTATAATAACCACCATACACGCTACTACAATAACACAGTAAAAATAGCAATAATAACAACAACACAGTAATAATAATAATAACAACAACGAAATGGAGTAGTAGTAGTCCAATCAGATATTTATCGATATTTTTTAAATGATTAACATCTACAGGTAATGGACAAATACCGAAGACCAACGTAAAATCATTAACATCGTGTTGCACTAACACTTGTTTTCTGTACAGCCTGTATACGTAGTTGCACAGAGTTTACCAGCTTCTGAAAATCAGCAGGAGGGATACAACACTGTTCGTCAATTTTCCTTTCTGAGAAAATATTTTTTTCATTTCGAAATGTTTCAAGTATATGATATTCTTCAAGAACTCTTAATTACTATTCTGCAAAATCTACTAAACTCTACAAAAACAAAGTAGAAAAAAACTTTTTTTCCAACATTTGAAATAAATTCCTAGTACAATAACTCAAAATTGATATCAATGAAAATAAGAAAGCTAAAATGTTGTTGTTTTCCCTTTTAAATTGGAAAACATTGACAATACACCACAACAGTGAACGTTGTATTAAAACGTGTTTCCAGTTTCTCAAAATGAATGAAATTAAACGAAAATATATATCCTTCGAAGGAAAATATTTTGCCGGACGTAATACGCATCAGAAACGTCTAATTCCTGAAAGATTTTCTTGGAAACGGGTATATTTACTGATCATTGTTTCTTCTTGCATGCAGAATACTTCCAAATAAATAGTTTCTAGTTGGTTTCTTCTTAGATAGTTCACTTCCTCTTATATGCTTTTGGGTTGTTGGGTTGTTTTACCTCTGAACGGCACTTTTTTGCACACCATGGGCTAAATGGCCAGGTCACATGGACCCCGAAGGCTCAGAGAAGGTTGGGGGAGGGGACCCACTGGAACAGCTGTTGGGAGACAGATGGTAGCCTCCCGTCAAGGCCATCCAGCGTGTTCTTTAACGTGCACAGGGTATGGCTCTCCCGCACACGGGGCCACGGCTTAACGTCCCATCCGACGGACGGCGGCCTTTCCAAGCCCATCGGTGTCCCCTACTGACCGTGGGCAGGGCGGAGAATTTTGCGGAGATAAATCTCAACGCTGACCCAGCTGGGACTCGAACCTGGGAACTACAGATTACGAGCCTGGCTACGACTGAGCCACCCCCGCCCCCCCTCTTATATGCAACAGCATGCTTGGTAATAATGTGGACAAAGTTATTAATATCTAAGATTAGATTAACATTCTTCACTTTAAAACCAAATCCAATTAATCAGAACGATTGGCTAGTACACTCAAGTTTTCCTTTTTGACAGAGAAAATTAGTATTTCATTCATAAATATTTCCAATGAGATTTTAAGCTTAAGAAATTAAAACCAATTCCTCATTCAACCAAACCGCACAATTCCAAATATGTCTCTTCCGAATAGGAGGTTGCAATCAAAACAAGAGAATGCTTCCATAAGTGGTAAAAGTTAATTGGTTCAAATAATTCATTCCATTTGAATATTCGTCACATTATATCATTTGTTAAGGAAAAACCTGTCACAAATTAATCTTTTATTACTCACTTGTTTCATTAACAAAAGAATACTGATAAAGATAAGAAAATATTACGATCGTTACTAAATGTTTAGCTAACCATTAAGTACCCATCGTAACACCGTCTTATCTTCATAACGCATATCTCCATTCAAGTACAAGATACGAGATTAAAAAAAAATCTGTTGTGGAATGACCCAACCCGTTTCCTCGAACGCATGGAACTTCATGTCCATCATAAAGAACCTATTAACTAATTTTGAACAGCTCGCATTTGGATAAAATTGGCATTTTCTTGCGACTAATATTCCCCATGAGAGGCCATTTTTGTATGCAAGTATATTGGAATACACACCACAGTAGTATAGTCACATTATACGGATCCCTTACTAGTGCTTTCCCCCCTATGACGTCACCGACCACGTCCCCTATGACGTCACCGACCACGCCCACGCCCCTATGACGCAACATGACGTAATCATTACATAATCATTACGTAACGGGCCACGCCCCTTTATTAATAATTCCTCCCCCTTAACCACCCTTCCCCCTCAGTGGCGCCATCTGTTGACAGTGAGAAGTACTATTTTCCCAAAAAACCCCTATTTTTATTCCAATTCTTCGATTTTTGATTTCCCCCTTTATAAAAAAATTCCTCCCCCCTTATGAAAAAACCCCTGGCGTCATCTGGTGCCTGTGAGGAACACTAATTCTCCAAAAACCCTTATTTTAATTCTTTGATTTCCCCCTCCTATTAAAAATTACTCCCCCCTATTAAAAATTTTTTCCCCCTTATGAAAAAACCCTGATGCCTTCTGTTGACAATGAAGAGTACTATTTTCGGAAAAACCTCCTTATTTTAACTCTAATTCCCGATTTTTCTTTATTTTGTCCCAATGGTTGACCTATATTTTAAGCCCTCCTGCAGACCCCCCGGTTGACCTTTTAAGCCCTTCCTATATTTTAAGACCACCTCCCTCACTCGGCTGATGCAAGTCTCAGAATAATTGCATGGAACGATTGACTGGTCTCAGAATAATTGTACAGAAAGGAATGATACAAAATTTCTTAGTAATTAAACACTCATCAAAATTCCCTTACCTCTATTAAAAATCATCCTACAATTGAAACTTATTTTACTCTTACAGTTTCCATAGAAAATACCATAGGGTGAAATTAATAATGGTTTAAATTATTTGTAGGGATGGCATGTTAAATCTGCTTTTAGAACACACGTCTGCAGTGGAAAAATTTTCAAACTCCGTTAATCAACTCCCTAGTAATTAAACACTCGTCAAAATATTCCTCACCTTTATTAAAATCACTCCACGGTCGAAATAAAAATAAGTTTTCTGTAGATGTGTTTCACCGGAAAAAAAAAATCGTCCCTCGCTCTGTGGATTCCGTCCGACTGTCTTGGGTTCCCGGACTATACCGTGTACTTGCTGTGGCTTAGATGCGGGTCAGATTTTTCAGATATTATATCATTCTTTATAACTAGCTTTTTCTATGTATTTCTTACATCAAAGCCAACACTAGCACTGAATTCTTTTGAATGTAGATCTCAAATTGTAAATCAACTCACAGAGTTGTATTTATTCCTTAGTAATTAAAACTCTTTGCTATTCATTTAGCCAGGACGACTAAACGATTCCTTTATAATTAAAATTCCCTGCTATTAAACTCCCTAGTAATTAAACACTCATCAAAATTCCCTTACCTTTATTAAATAAAACAGTTTTCTGTAGAGGCGTTTTATCGAAAAAAAAAAACTTCTCTCCGGCCAACGAGAGTCGAACGCGCTACCACAGATTCACTCTGTTCTTGAACAAGAACCAGCCTGCAATGGAAAAATTTCAAACTCGGAGGAGGTTTCATCATGCACATACGTGACAGGTAGCAACGAAACATCTCGTGACAAATGATGCAATCGCCCTAGGGTTGAGTGTCCTGTGATTGTTGCTCTCTAAGGGTAAGTGACGTGTCACTCGCTGGACAGTCCACGTTATTCTGATCTTGTTGTGACACGTATTAGATAGTGGGATTTGGGGGTGTATATATACGGGGTCAAGTCAGCCCAAGGACATTCCATTGCTAGCTTCTCTACTGAGTTATCAACGCTGCTGACTATCCCAATTTGTCTACTGAGCAAGTTCCTGCTGGATCATCAACAGCTAACAGGTAAATAAAACTTTATTTAATGCTATGTTGTCCTTAAGACACAATCATTTACTGACGTACATAGAATATTATATTGGTTTCTATCCAGTAAAAGTCATTTTACTTACTTTATTCTACTTATAAATTAGTTAAATATTTAATTAGATCTTTTGTTGCTCAGGTTAGCAAACTGTTAAATTGTTTCTCAAACTTTAGTTAAATATTTAATTAGATCTTTTGCTCAGGTTAGCAAACTGTTAAATTGTTTCTCAAACTTTAGTTAAATATTTAATTAGACCTTTTGCCCAGGTTAGCAAACTGTTAAATTGTTTCTCAAAGTTTAGTGAAATATTTAATTAGATCTTTTGCCCAGGTTAGCAAACTGTTAAATTGTTTCTCAAACTTTAGTGAAATATTTAATTAGATCTTTTGCTCAGGTTAGCAAACTGTTAAATTTTTTCTCAAACTTTAGTTAAATATTTAATTAGATCTTTTGCTTGGGGTAACAAACTGATCAACATAGAGTTTTATTGTAAAACTTAATTTTCAAACTTTAGTTACTTAGATATATTGATCGCGCTAGTAAATGTACTGCATATTCTGAGACCGTATTATCTATCTAGGAAAACTACGGACATGGAGCATTTTGAAAAGCTCCTAAAATCAGTGAAGACCCTAGATGATGTCTCCAAAAGAAGCCTGCCCATGGAGGATCCCCAACATGCAAAACGTCCGTGTCGTCAGTTGGAGGCAGGGCAGGATTTACGGCAGAGGACTATGAGGTTGTCGCTGACCCATAGACGTAGGGCAGCCGCCGCAGCAAAAGCAGCAACGGAGATGAGACCTCCCACCGTCGTTGGTTCTGACGCGCTCCCTTCAACGGCAACTAGGTAAATGAAATTTTATTTAACGTTGTCCTTAAGAAACTCAGCTATTTATTAACGTACATCGAGTTTTCTAACCTGTAAAGTCATTTTATTGTAAATGCTAACTTTAGTTACTTAGATTTTTTGCTCACGCTAGTAAATGTACCGCGTGCTGTCTTTTATTACAACTGTTAAAAAAGAAAAAAAAGTTTTTTTTTCTCAAACGTTAGTTAAATATTTAGTTAGGTCTTTTGCTCAAACTGTGGCGCATGCTGTCTTTTATCACAACATAACTGTTCAATATAGAGTTTTATATTTGTTCTGTAAAGTCATTTTCAAACTTTAGTTTCTTAGATTTTTTGCTCACGCTAGTAAATGTACCGCGTGCTGTCTTTTATTACACCTGTTAAATTTATTTCTCAAGCGTTAGTTAAATATTTAGTTAGGTCTTTTGCTCAAACTGTGGCGCATGCTGTCTTTTATCACAACATAACTGTTCAATATAGAGTTTTATATTTGTTTCTGTCTAGTAAAGTCATTTTCAAACTTTAGTTACTTAGATATTTTGATCATGCTAGTAAATGTACTGCATATTGTCTTTTCTGTTCTAAGATGAAAAAACATGTAAATGTGCTGCATATTCTGAGACTGAATTATCTATCAATGTAGGGTCCCCACGGAGAGTGTGCCACTCGGAGCCGCTCGTGTGCTAACCAAGCCTCAGCCACCCATGACCCGTTCGTCATTGACAGTGCCGGCGGCTACGTCCCTCGACGACTCCGCCAGTGCTGACGTCACCTCTGCAATCTTCACAGGCGCTGAGTCTTCAGCTGCAGTCAGGTAAATGAAATTTCTTTTTGATGTTGAGCAGGGTCTTAAACGGTTCAATCATTTACTAAAGCATATATAGTTTTATAGCCTGTAAAGCCATTTTACTTTCTTTATTCTACTTATAAATTAGTTAAATATTTAATTAGACCTTTTGCTCGAGCTAGCAATGGTTAAATTCTTTCACAATCGAGTGTTTACTCCCGTGGAACATTTTTTCTCAGACTTGTACTGTAGGTAAAATTATACTAGCAATGTGTGTTGTCCTTTATTACAACTGTTAAATTTTTCCACATTCGAGTGTTTACTCCTGTGGAACATTTTTTCACAGACTTGTACTGTAGGTAAAATTATACTAGCAATGTGTGTTGTCTTTTATTACAACTGTTAAATTTTTCCACATTCGAGTGTTTACTCACGTGGAACATTTTTTTTTTTTTTTTTCAGACTTGTACTGTAGGAAAAATTTCTATATATATATATATGATTTTTATTGTGTAAACTATGTATATAATATTAGTAAATGTAATACTTTAAAAGTGTGTATCTGGGGAAAATGTGATACTTTAAAAATGTAATACTTTAAAAGTGTGATACTTTAAAAATGTAATACTTTAAAAGTGTGTATCTGGGGAAAATGTGATACTTTAAAAGCGTGTATCTGGGGAAAATGGGATACTTTAAAAGCGTGTATCTGGGGAAAATGTGCTACTTTAAAAGTGTGTATCTGGGGAAAATGTAATACTTTAAAAACGTGTATCTGAGCAATACAGCATTATAACTTCAGTTCTAAGATAAAAAAACACGTAAAGTACTGCATATTCTGAGAATAAATTATCTATCTAGGTCTGTCGAGTCCTTCAACGCTCCAGGACCATCCACCACAGTCAGACCTGCTGCAGCAGCACCTTACTACACCATTGTGAACACACGCCACTACAACTCCGCCAAGTTTCGCACACAATTTGTTTCAACAAGTGTGCGGCTTGGCGGAATGGAGGATGTACAGCCCCATAATTTCATTCCGGTCCTGCACGACTTGCACGAGCGGATGCTAGCCGATATCGTCCCCACAGGCGAATATAGCCACGTGTGGCTATGCTTATGTTCCCGGGATTTGAAAAACCCCGTCAACCTGTCCCTAATTCGGCGTAATGCCCTGATGGGTGAGAGATTCATGACTGCATTAGACAAAGTAGTGCAGTCAAATGAATCTCTCAGTCCTGGGAGCGAACTAGAATTTGACTTCGTCTGTGCGGACTTGGACAGGGTCGGCAGCGGTAATGATGGGAGACGTGCAGGGCCGGAGAAACGAAGCCTTGTCGACATTCAGTCATTCGTCCACAATAAGAAGGCTCTCACAAAAATTGTTAATGCAGACCAGATCTGCCTTGCAAGAGCTCTCGTCGTCGCACGAGAGCTCTGCTTGAAAAATAAAGGGCTGGTGAACACGTATGTCCGAATCCGGGACTACCGCTCCCCTTTGCAGCAGACGGAGGCCCTTAAGCTTCACCTGGACGCAGGGGTCCCTGTTGCCCCCTGTGGACTCCCGGAAGTACAATTGTTTCAAGCGCACATGGTGCAATACCAGATTGTAGTGTATTCTGCTGACGACGCCTTCCTCCCCATCTTCATCGGTCCCGAAGGAGGGGACAACATCTATTTATTGTTTAGTGCTGGGCATTACGATGTGATTACCAAGCCATCGGGATTTTTCGGGGTCAAGCAATTCTGTCCAAAATGTTTAAAGGGGTCTAATCACGGGCACGTTTGCAAGGGGACCTGCAACAGGTGCCTGTCAACCGATGTGGTTCATGCAGGGGAGCTGTTGCTCTGCACAGTGTGTTGTGTGTATTTGCGTGGTGCTGAATGCTTTCAGGCGCATCTGCTGAAGGCATGTCAGACACAACATCGCTGTGTTAAGTGCATCAGCTTGTACGATCCCCTGAAAAAACACGTTTGCAAGGTTGACACTTTAAAATTCGTCGAGCCCTGCAAGATTGACCCTGTCGGTCAGACTTATCTTTACTTTGATGTAGAGACTGTGCAGTGTGCCGACGGATTGCTGAAACCGATACTGTGTGTGGTCACATACCAAGTGGACAACGAGTGGGTCTATGCTTCATTCCCGGAAACGGACGCCTTTATGGATTGGCTTCTAGCCGAAGAACGTCCCGGGGTTCAACGATTCGAGGACGCCACAGTCCTAGCACATAATCTCAAAGGCTTTGACGGCATGTTCATCATTAGTTACCTGTAGAGAAAATTTTTAAAACCGGATCTCGTGTTCGATGGAGCCAAGATTTTAGGTATCTTTTTACCTGGCCTTAAAATAAGGTTTATCGACACGTTATCCTTTATTCAGGCTCCTCTTCGATCATTCACGAAGACCTTCAACTTGGAGACGGTGAAAGGCTTTTTCCCCTTTAAATTTGTGAAGGAGGAAAATCTACAATATACAGGACCCATCCCTGATCGGCTTTTTTTTCCAGCCGGAAGACATGGAGCCTGAAACTCCGTCAGCATTCAATGAGTGGTATGCCGCAGCAAGCCTTGAACCCTGGGATTTTCAACAGCAGCTTCTGTATTACTGCAAGGCAGATACAGAGCTGCTGCGGCGAGGCACCCAAGCTTTCCGTGAGGAATTTTTAAATCTCACAGGTGTAGACCCATTTGCGTGTGATCTGACTATTGCCGGTGCTTGCCTTCGCATATTCCGTGGAAAGTTTTTGCAAAAGAATACCCTCGGTGTGTGTCCCGCCCAAGGGTATTCGGCGAGTAATGACCGGCAGTCCTTGAAAGCTCTCGCGTGGTTAGAGTATGAGGCTTCCAAGGACAACATCGAAATTCAAACTGCGCGATCACCCGGAGGTGAGTATAAGATAGGGCAGTACAAATTGGACGGTGTGTGCCACAGTACCCGTTGTTATTATGAATTTTTAGGCTGTTACTTTCATCACTGCTTGAAATGTTTCAAACCTGAAAAAATAGATCAGCACACGAGAAAGCCATTTGGTCTGCTAAACACCCGGACCATGGATCGTCTTGAGACCCTGAAAGTGCTGATGAACGGGTACACATGCAAAATTATGTGGGAGCACGAATTCGACGAGTTGATGCGCAAAAACCAGTCCGTCGCATTAATTTATAAATCCGTCGAGCCCATCAGGCGTATAAGGGCCCGTGACTACCTCTACGCAGGGCGCGTGGAGGTGTTCTCCATCTTTGCATCGGTTGACTTAGGATGTAGCCTTAACTGCGTTGATTACAACAGCCTGTACCCCTATGTTTGCAAGAAGGCTGCATTCGGTAAAGGTCCTCCGATTTCGCCACGGACCTCGACCACTATTTTGGCATTGCACACGCCACACTGTTACCCCCCGACGGTTTATTCATCCCTGTACTGCCCTATAGGTGTAATGGGAAGCTGCTTTTTCCCCTTTGTAGGATCTGTGCGGATGGACAGCTGGCACCCTCTTGTCGGCACACCGTGAACCAGCGCGCATTGACAGGATCTTGGCCTACGTTCGAAATTTATGCTGCGATGCGTGCTGGCTACAGACTTCTCCAGTTCCACGATGTGTGGCACTTTAATACCATCCTGCAATATGACCCTACAACAAAAAAGGGAGGTGTCTATGCTGGGTACATAGACACTTTTCTGGGACTGAAGCAGCGCTACTCCGGGTTTCCCCCTGACGTGCAGACCGAGGAGCAAAAGGAAGCCTTCTGTGAGGCCTTCTTCCAGGCAGAGGGGGTTCGGATCCTCCCCTCGGAAGTTGAGAAAAACAACCTTAAGCGAACTCTTTCCAAGGTCTCGCTTAATTCGTCATGGGGGAAGCATGCGCAGAACATGAGTCGAACCCAGACGACCATTGTGAGTTGTCCTGTCAAGTACATGGAGCTCTTGACAGACGCATCGCTAGTCATCACTGATGTCGCTGTTATCAGTGATCAGGCCGTGCTTGTCACGCACAAGCCGGCGGAGTCTGCCACTCCAGCGAACACCCGTGGAAGCCTGATTCTCACTGCAATGGTGACGAGTCACGCCAGACTAAAGCTGTACGAGCTTCTATCGAAATTAGATAGTCGTGCAATGTATTCTGACACGGATTCGGTGATTTATACAACGTCTCCTCGCGACACCTACACACCATCACAAAATCCCTTCCTTGGAGGTCTCGTTGACGAAATTTCTTCAAAGTATGGCCCCGGTGTACACATCACGGACTACATCAGCGCCGGGGCCAAGAGTTATGCCCTTCGGTTGAGCAACGGCGATGAAATTCTTCGCCCCAAGGGCATATCTCTCACGAAGCAAAACTGGTGTAAATATAATTTTGAACTTTTAAAATCCATGGTCTTAGGGAATTCCCCAGCCAGCGAGACCTTCGTAGTCCCCTTTAATGTGGTTCGTAATAAAGTGGATGGGTCACTTACGAACAGGCCCATGGTAAAAAGGTTTAAGGCTAACCTCGATAAGCGGTATCTCAGCCCGGGTTCGACTCTCACTGTACCTTATGGTTACAATGACCTGGGCCTGGATACTCTTATCCAACTCATGGATGAGTAATTGCACAGTTTTTATTTATTTATTATTGTATACTAATGTATTATTGTAAACTAATTTATTATTTATTTATTATTGCATCTTCATTTATTATTTCAGTGTGCATAGTATTACAACTCTATTTCGTTGCTCACCAGTGTAAATATTATTTCATTACATGCTTTATTTCGTTGCTCACCAGTGAAAATATTATATCATTACACACTTTATTTATTTCAATGTCCTTAGTGGACCTTATTATTTCACTGCACACTTTATTTATTTCAATGTTCCTAGGGGACCTTATTATTATTATTATTATTATTATTATTATTATTATTATTATTATTATTATTATTATTATTATTATTATTATTATTTCAGTATCTGTAGTGGATCTTGTATCCGTAGCAGACCTTTTTTTTTAAACTTATTATTTCAATGTTCCTAAGGAACCTTATTATTTCAGTATCTGTAGTGGATCTTGTATCCGTAACAGACCTTTTTAAACTTATTATTTCAATGTTCCTAGTGAACCTTAGTTCACACGTAATGACCCAGCACTGAGGCGTCGTCAGCTTTTGAATTACTGTATTTAACTTATTGTATTTAAAACTACAGCAGATCTGTCATTGTTTTACTGTCCAGCATTGGATATGTCATGTAAATTATTGTCTGTGAATTGTTTCAATAAAAAAGGTTTCAAAAAATCTGCCTCTTTATTACCTAGCTGAAACATACTACGGCGGGGGGGAAAGTTTTATCAATGCCGTGCTCCACAGTGTGAGCGAGAGCAGCGCATGCTGACGCCAGCCAATAAAAACCACCGGTGAATCCAAGCTTAGAGTGCTCCGAAGACGGACCAATGAGAAGCCTGGATGCATCCGTGCTTAGAGAACTACTCCAGCGAGACTGTGGAGCGCGGCAGACCGTGTTTGGGGGGACACTGCACGGATTTGTAAAACTAATTAACTAAATGGAGTAGAAGAGTGAATGAAGCAAGAGACGCAAATATCAGTTTTACTTTCTTTTATTGGATATTTTGTAATGCACATTTTAAATACATGGGTTTTTTAACACAAATCTTCAAGCGCACAGGGCTTGGATTTTACAGAAGGTTTCAATATGCTGACCACTCGGATAATTTTCTTTTCTTACGTCGGATGGGTACGGCAATGTCTTTTGGCGGGCGCTCTTCAGCTATAGTGCTTCTGGGGATGTTGACTTTTAGTTCATGTGGAGTGTCAAGCTGTTTTGAGAATAACAAATAATTTTTCAAAGCAGTCAGATACTTTTCGGATTTATCGTCAGCATCGTCAGACTCCAATATTTTCTTCATCTCTGAGTCCAAATCACATACTTTTTTTCTTATGTTTTTTCTCTGCACAGCTTTTACAGAAATATTTTTTTTTTAAATAGCGAAACCAACAGGGGGAGGGCAGCAGTCAGCAGGGGTATAATGAACCCTGAACCACGCTGCAGCAGATGCTTCTTGTGGCGTAAAGATGCACGTTTGGACGCTAGACTCCTTATGACCGTCTTGTGCTGGCGTAAATTCTTTAATACTCTGTGGGAAACAGGTATATTTCCTTTTAAGAAATTGGAACACACTTCACATAGAGCATACATCTGGGGGTCGGAGATGTGCTTCATCAGAGCTGTACGCTGCTTTCCCCCTAGCTTTGGTAAGCACTGAAGGAACGGACCTTGAGATTTAACTTTCATTTGGAACGTAAAGTATTTCGGGTTCTTCTGATGGAAGAATCTTTGCACGGAGCCTTTCACTGTCCAACGTTCTGGGATGAAGGTCAACACACAAATAACCGCAGGTTACCTGTGTAGCCAGTCTATAGGCATCTGTCAAGAGTTTAGATTGATGGGGGTACACTTGTCTCGCCAGGTGGGTTATTTGTGATGCATCCCGACAATTGCGATATAAAAACATGTAGTGAGCATTGAGCGATATAGTCCTCGAATGTCTTCCCTTTAAAAACAGATTTTGTAAGATCAGGACAATCGTGATATTTTTATGATGACCCCCACGAATAAACAATTGTGATATGCGCTCACTGGCTACAGACTGTTCCATCAAGTCATCCAGTACCAGAAGTGTAGGTCTGTGAGGATCAAATTCCAGATCCGTAGGTAGTCCTTCATAAAATTCCACCGTTTTCTTGAAGGGTTCAAAGGCAGGCTGCCACTCACAGTAGCAGTAAACGACACGCTGGGGTGGGGGTTCGAATACTTGAGCTGCTTCTTTGATGAGTTTCAGAGTGAAAGTCGTCTTCCCACACTGTGAAGGTGCTGCAATTATAATATTTGAAGGAGTGCGGAGAGCCATCGCACCACCATGCAGTCGTTAAAGTCTACTCGACACGTGTAATCACGATGCAGTACTGTGGGAAGAGTCGAACCACACGATCTTTTAAACAGGAAATACAGACAGTGAGCCCCACAAGTGTCTCCCAGGGGGTCCTGCAGAGGTATCGAGGGGTGTAAGACGTGACGTATGCCTAGTCGACTATAGTATTCTTGCATGGAGGCATCGGGACTCGTACCCAGGGGGTCAAAGTGATCCACTTGCACTCCTTTCTTGTAAACCTCTATCCAGTGGGTTCCAGGCAGGGAGGACGGATCGGTATTGTAGATAAACAAGGCTTCTGACTGATTGATTCTGTGAGGTAGTCTGTCACGGGGGAACACTCCGAGACTTGTGGGTAACATCGAAAGGATGGATTCTAACTGATAGGAATTCATGAGCTGTAGTCAAACAGGACTTTACGGTCCAATGGGATTTCCAACAAATTCTGGTACTCGGCATACAGGATCACAGTGACCGATGCGGGTAGCGGCTTGGCAAACTTTAATTCGACTCTCACACTCCCACTCTTTATTAAAGAAAATACTTGATTGCATTCACGTTGCTCGGGGGTCAATTGGAATCCAAACAATGTAAAACCTTCTCCATAGGCTTTTCGCGATAAGTTAATACCACTATCGGATTTCCAGGCGTCCACAGCTTCCAATAATCCTTGGTAACAGCGGAGATAGCGCCCATTCGCAAAGTCGGGGGTGTAGGACTGGTGATCACTGTCTATGTGAAGACTGATGTAGTTTATGTCGAAATGTTGGAAGTTGAAGGGATTTTTTTCGTACGATCCATTCAGGCTGGTACTTTCCAGCATACCCAGTACCAGACGTACGGGGAGCTGGCTGAGAAATAAATTGTCACGGTTCACACTCGTCAGGCCCAAAGCGATGGAAAACATACGTAAATCTGTTCTTCGCAGAGGGTACTTGGCACTCTCCGAACCCAGCAGGCGAGCGTGTGCAAGGATGACACCCGAAGTGGGCTTGACTTTACGCACGAAAAATTCAGCTTCGTGTATCTGTACTTTGTAAGAGGGGTCTGCTTCACCTGTCATGAGGCAGAATTCGGGTTTGGATCTCAGCAAACGCAGTCTCAGGTCGACTTGATTGAGTAGGTAACGATCTTGATTAAACAGGTCGGCGTGGATCCACGAGATGAGTTCGATACCTGTTGACTTGGCGTACCCCTTGCGTTGATGCCATCCCTTGTTCTCCCTGCTGGTCAGTTCCATTTTACCTGGGGTGTCGAGGTACCAGAGCGAGGTGCCTAGCTGGCTTCGTGTGGCATTGGTCCCGTAATTCAATAGAGTCTCTAGATACGCCCTGTAGGGGTACAGGGTGTGAGAAGCACTCACGAGATGATCGTTGAGGAAGATGTCCACCTGACTGAAGAGGGCATGGAAGAAATGGTTGCAGGGAGCAATCACTTCCGACGGTGCTGTACCATCGGATTTCACAATTTTCAAGACGAGACGTAGGTGACATCGAGATAGATCAATGTAATCGTCCGTCCCCTTCACGATGAATTCAAGTGGTGCATTACCTTCCAAGGAAGCCACAGGTAAATAATTGACATAACAGCCTCTTTCTAATTGTGAGACAGTGGGTGGAACCAGAAACAGATCCAGTTCTGAATTGGCACAGTCGCCAGAATCAGCGTGAATTTTCTGAATGCTCATGATGAAAACACGTCCTGCACAGTACAGTGTCTCTTCACTTTATGAACCTTGGGATGCTGACGACGGCGTTTTATTCCTTTCCCTCCCTGCAGCTTTGAACTGGCACGTTGTAAGAGGTCGGCACCTGCTTCACGGAGCCCCGCTTTGGCTGCAGATTTGAAGTTTTGCCCCTGGGACATCTCTGAAACGAACCGTAGCCCGCCCTTACGCAGGGTAGACAGCGCAGGTCGTAGGAGAGGGCGTACGAGAGGGCTGATGAAACGTCCGATCCTAGCAAAGATGCTTCCTAGCCCATCGCCTCTCTGATAACGAGGACCACGGAACACACCCTTCCCTGTCTGGCTCTTGTAGTAGCTCACGTAGGCGTCTGCAGAAGGGGGAACGAATTCAACCCTCATGACAGAAATGTAACTTGACTAAAACTTTACCGAATTTAAAATGCAGTGGTTCTCCGGTGTCGGCACGAAGGAAGATTCTCACACTCTCGAAACTGTTCCTTGCAAGGGGGTAGTAATCAGGCTGTTGATATACGGCAACAATGGCTTCGTTATTACTGGTTCTGATGGCAGGATTCACGACACGCAACAGTTCACCGTGAGTATCACCTAACAACTGAGGAGCAATCAGATCTGAATACAAATAAATACCATACATTCCTCTGTTCATATCGATGGGATAGTCACCCAGGACTTTATTCAGCGGTATATCTAATTTAGCAATTCCTAGCATGTCGCCTAATCCGGGGTTCGATCGAGGAAATTTAATGTAATGCGACTTGTCTGTATCCATCAACACGGTGTGATCTGCCTGCTGCTTGAAACGGTAAGCTTTTCTCAGCCTGTAGGGTAACATCTGGTTCATTGCATCGAATAACGATTCGGCAGTTTCGTATCGTCCGTGGGGTACCTTTCGTTCTTGGAAACTACCTGGCGGGATCACGTAGAAATAACACTCGTCATCTATGTCGAAAGTTGGTGTATTGCAAAGTTTGCTGGCAAATCGTTGGTGGAAGGGTTTGTCAACTTCTCCCTCGCCGATACACAGAAGTTTACCGAAATTCGTTTTAGGAAACATCAGTCCGTACCCCTCACTCGGTTTGAATACCCAGTAACCACCGTTATAGGAAACTATTATTTCTTTGGGGAGCTGTGTGGTGAGGAGAGACAACAGCTCCATTCGAGTTATTTTACCCGGTTTAAGTTTGATTTTCCTGTATTCTTCAGGGATGGCAGGGGCGCAATATTCATATGTGTCGTTAGAACCATCCACATTGTACCAGCTCACCGGTAAGTGAACTTCAGCTAGTCCCACTTTCCATTTTCCGCTCAGTCTTAGGGGTTGTGCCAGACGGACTGTGAAATCGGTCTGCGAATTGTTCGGATAAATATTCTGACTAGCCGTGGAGGGAAGAGTCAGGTAGAAACTATCCATTTTTTAGGGATCCAGGAAGGTTTGGGATATCCGCGAAATTTCACCAGTGCCTTTTGACCTTTTCTCTCGATTATTTTCTCAACCGTGTAAAGTTCGGGTTCTGTCACTTTTTGAAGCTCCGATTTATAGAATGTGCCTTTCAACACTTCTCCCTCAGAATCCCTTACGACATACACAGGGGGCTGCCGTTGTAATACCTTGTCGACTATAAATATTTCTTTGGTCCACAAATGTGTACCTGCCTTCTTGAAGGGCTCTTTTACACTGGCTAGTCGAACTGTGTCACCTACTTTAAATGCTGGTTTTTCTTTTACTACACTCGGATTGCGATAGAGTCGAACCCACACGACGTCTTCGTTGCGTAAGGTCACGTCCTTGGGGGCCATATCGTGTGCACTGTGAACTGTGGCATTGTATCCCCTTACAACATGCTGCAGCACGTCCAGGTAGCGGTAGGTATTGTTGCGTGTATAATATCTCCCCAGTCTCTCGCGTAGGGTACGATTCCATCTTTCCACCAAAGCTGCTTTTTTGTCGGAGTATGTAGCAAAGAACCGAATACCTTTCTTTTTCAGGAATTTCTGGAACACTCTGTTGGTAAATTCCGTACCCTGATCAGTATTTAAATTCATTGGGGATCGACCCTTGGAAAGTATTTTTTTGAAAGCTGAGACCATTTCTTTCCCCGTTTTAGCCTTCATGGCCAGCGCCCACCCGTATCTCGAGAACACATCGATGACTGTTAATATGTAGCGATACCCGTCATTGAAGCGAGTTAGATTTTTCACGACCATGAGATCGGCTTGCCATTGTTCGTCTAACCCTGTGACGTAAACTTTGTTACGAGGGAACTTTCTGCGAACAGGTTTATGTAACGTGTAGGCAGGCTGCTTTTCTAACCATTCTCGGACGAGTTTGAGTGGCAGTCCCGTATTCTGTGCCAACTTTTTTTACACTACCGAATCCTCTTTCGGGGTCGAAATAATGGGACTCCAAAGTTTTGTTTTCTGCCGCACCCAGACGTCGTACCCCACCAGGTTTTGCCATTGATGTAGTGAAAGTGTAACACCTGTCACTGTAGGAACGTCACCTATAAACTGTCTGATATCCACTGTTAAGTTACACACACGAATTTTGTATTCTCCGTCTAAGGCTTTTGACTCCCCACACTGAATATTTTTACTAGGAGCTACAAGTTCTAATACAAGTAAGGCTATCGTTAACAATGTCACGATTACACTACCCACACTAGCTAACACCTTCTTTCTCCTATCCATACCAAGACTAAAATGACAAAGGATGAAAAGACAGACACATTATATAAGGTTATAATTATTTATTTAATTTATACATTTCATTTTTGCCTCGTCGACAATAGCATTATATTTTAGATTGCAAACAAAACCAGAATCTACAAAATTCAATAGACCTCGCTTCCAGGCCGTATCCACAAATACCTGTGCTAGACCATTAATGTCCAAGTCACCAGACCACCCTACGATGGTCGGTATTTTTTCTTCGGGTTGCAGTCCATCTAACGGTATCACACGCATAAGTTCTTGCTGAAAAATATTCACCAGCAGCGGGTAAACACAATCGGGACCGTCGAAAACAGGACTCAGTAGGAAAGGACGAATGGATTCAGAATGTTCCATAATGGCTGTACGGAGTTGGTGATCTTTGGGGGTCCCGCACACATTGTGCACAATGCGCATCACCTCGTCTAAGTGAATAGCCAGCGTGAACAACTGTGAAGCGTTCAATGTTATACAGTGTCTCACCACACGGAACTGTAGAGTTCTTTGGTCTGCTGATTCTTTGATGAAGTCAACACAGCGTTCACCACCTGCAGTGCGATACATGTAGGCACGTAAACCGTGCATCACGTACCATGTCTGTTGATCGGGGCCGATTTTCACTTTGTCCTCTATGTGGGGTACCGCGGCACACAAAGCCTCCCATTCAGGTATGGAGAGGCTAACTCCTGCTGGTGTAGGGTAGATGAGTTCACCATTTTCATATTTCTTGTAGCGGCGTACGTGCACAGAAAACTTATTTTTGAACAGTGAGGGCACGAAGTACACATCTTCACCGAGACACCACGCATCTGGATTGCTAGGCTGCATCGTGAACAATGCGGCACAGAGCACTCGCTCCCTATTTAACTAGAGAGCCGCACCACCTGAGACGACCAATCAGGAACGACCTGATAAGCAGGTGTTTGTTGAGACATGCTCTCGACGATCGATCCATCCGAAGAAAGCAACTGTTTCTGCTAAAGAGCAGTGGACGTCCTCTCCGGTGTGATATCCGCATTTGAACTTGGAAACTTTGGGGAGATCACAATATTTGGGGCAGCCATAAAGTTCGAGATTAACACTGGGAAGATTTAATTGTTCCAAGAGAATTCTTTCCACAGTACCTCCTTTGTAACCCACCACAGTAGCTTCTTCAGTACGTGCAAGTTTGTAAACATATTTCACGATGTTAGGGACATGATCTAGCGACCACACCTTTTCTCGAGGTAGAGGATGAAAGGGTAGACCTATCACATATTTAGACACGTAGTTGGCTGTCCTTCTGTCTTTTACTGACAAAGGTTGGTGCTGTCGAAGATTGAAACGATAGACACCACATTTCCCATTCAGAGTTGCATATCCAAGTTCACGCACTAGGAAACGACCATTTACACGGAAACCGTCGAGGTCTAGAACCATACAGATGTTTTGCATAGTTGTACTAGTTCGAGTATCTGGAGATGAAAACACTTGACGTCTTCACACTGGCAGGGTCTACAGACGTCTCTGTCGTTTACGTCTCAGAGCCTGCACAACACTCTGCGGTAGTCCCGGTCAACCATTGGGGTAAAATAAAGAAAAATCGAAGAATTAGAATAAAAATAGGGGCTTTTTGGGTATTAGTGTTCCTCACAGGCACCAGATGGCGCCAGGGGTTTTTTCATAAGGGGGAGGAATTTTTTTATAAAGGGGGAAATCAAAAATCGAAGAATTAGAATAAAAATAGGTTTTTTTTGGGAAAATAGTATTTCTCACTGTCAACAGGTGGCGCCACTGAGGGGGAAAGGGGGATGAAGGGGGTTTAATAAAGGGGGGGGAATTATTAATCATTAATAAGGGGGCGTGGCCGGTTACGTAATTATTATGTAATGATTACGTCATGTTGCGTCATAGGGGGAGGGGTAGTGGGCGTGGCCGGCGACGTCATAGGGGGCGTGGTCGGTGACGTCGTAGGGGCGTGGTCGGTGACGTCATAGGGGGGAAAGCACTAGTGGGGGATCCGTATAATGTGACTATACTACTCACCACGCCTTTTAGCCCACAGTTTAATACACCTCATGGACAATTTAAAGTCTTCTTTGTTGGGTAAAAATTGAAACAGCTCTTTCATAATGTCAGACCGTTTTACCTGCTGATATATTTGATAACCAGGATTCTGACTAAATTATAAACTCTAAACTCTAGCATCACGAACTTTGTTAAAGATTTGAACACCTAAACGGACGTAGACCATATCTACCTCGACACCAGAAAATATATTTTTTCACAACTTTAGCTTATGCATGTTCGATGATACGTAGGATTTGCACTTCAGGCTATTTCTTTCAGAAGCTGAACAAATGTTATGAAAAGTTCTTTCTCATTTCGAGATTATAATACACTGAAAGTCAATGTCAGCTGATCTAGAGTTTACGAACAATTGGTGAGACCCAACATAAACATTTTCTCATGTACTTTTTCCGCTAAATGTTGAGGAAGTGCTGTCTGCTTATTTATCTCTTTTGTCCATGTGTTTAGTGGATTCGTAAAAAGAGGAATTCTTTCAAGGCATCATGTAACGGTTCAGTCAATAGGAGGTCTCTGTCTGTAGGGGACAATGTGTCTCAGTCGGTCGCGCACTACGCTCGTAATCTGCAGTTCTCTGGTTGGGGTCCCAGCTGGGCCAACATTAAGAGTTATGTACGCAAATCTCCTTGCCTCAGTTATTACATGGCACAGATGAACTTGGAAAGGCCGCCGTCCACCGGATGGGTCATTAAGCCGTAGTCCGCATGTGTGGGAGAGCCATACCCTGTACACGTTAACGAAAATGCTGGATGGCATTGACGGGAAGCTACCATCTGTCTCCCAACAGCTGTTCCAGTGGGTCCCCTTCCCCCACTTTCTCTGAGACTTTGAGATCCTTATGGCCTGGCCATTTTCTCTATTGTGTGCAAGAAAAGTGCCGCGCAGAGGTAAAGCGACCCAACTACTACAACAACGTAATAATAATAACTACAACAAAATGGTAGTAATAATAGTAACAGCACTATCAGATGTTTTTCGATTTTTTTTTAGATTATTAACATCTACAGGTAATGGGGGAAAAAACGAAAGGGCAACGTAAAATCATTAACATCGTGTTGGACTAACACTTGTTTCCAGTACAGCCTGTATTCGTAGCTCCATAGAGTCTACGAGTGTCTGAAAATCAGCAGGAAGGATACAACACCAAAAAAGAAACATGATAAAATCCCGCTTGTTCAATGGAGCTGGAAAACTGTCTGAGATGACGTTAAAGTAGTTCTCATTGATTTTCTAGATCAGGGGTGGGCAAATAGCTGCCCGCTAAGAGTTTTTTGTGGCCCGCCAAGACAGTCAGAAAATCCCGCCTTGAACCGAGATTTCCTTCCCGTGCGCGACCGAAGTTTCGTCTCGTATTTTCCACTAGGACGGCCACATCAATACGCATGCGCAGTATAGATACGATACGCAGTGCTTTTCCGGTTGATCTTGGCGACAGTAAATATATAAATTTCCAACTTTAGTGAAACCATGAACCCTCCGAAAAAACGTAAAATCGGTGATGAATGTCGTGTGTTTAATGAAGAATGGACAAACAAATATTTCTTTGGTAATACAGGGAATAAAGCAGTGTGTTTATTGTGTCATGAAACGATAACCGTATTTAAGGAGTACAATCTGAAACGACATTACGAAACAAAACATAGCGAATTTGGCTGCAAACGTTCCAAGGAAGAACACAAAATAAAAGCTGCGGAGTGTGTGAAAAGGCTGAAGAAGCAACAAACATTATTTACAAAGCAATCAACACTTCAAAATAGCGCTACAGAAGCAAGTTTCATGGTAGCCTACAACCTTGCTAAACACAACAAGCCTTTTTCGGATGGCGAGTTTATTAAGCAGTGTATGGTAGAGTGTGCAAGCGTATTGTGTCCTGATGTTAGAAGCAAATTTGAAAGCATTTCATTGTCAAGAAGGACTATACTGTAGTGCGGTGCATTGACTCAATTAGTGACGAACTCACAGAACAGCTGAAGACTGCGAGCAAAGATTTTGTTTGGTTTTCTTTGGCACTGGATGAGAGCACAGATAACGAAGACACTGCACAATTACTCATCTTTATCAGTGGAATTAATGAAATTTTCGTTATCATAGAGGAATTACTTGGCCTAGAATCAATGAAAGATAGAACCACTGGTCAGTGTGCTGTGAATTGTGTGGAGAAAAGTGGCTTGTCCTGGAACAAAATGGCAAGCATTACAACAGATGGGGTCAGAGCTTTCAGTGGAAAAAATGTAGGTATGGTTAAGCTTTTAAAAAACAAGTTACAAGCACAAGACACAGACAGTGATATCTTGTCTTTTCATTGCATTTTGCATCAGGAGAGCCTTTGTAAAGCTGCACTGGACTTAAAGCATGTGGTAGATCCTATTGTTAGTGTGGTGAACACAATCAGAGCAAGGGCACTCCACCATCGACAGTTCCAATCTTTTCTTGAGGATGTGGAGGCAGAGTATGAAAACGTAATTTACCACAACAGTGTGAGGTGGTTGAGCCTGGGCAAAGTGATAAAAAGAGTCTGGGCATTGCAGAATGAAATCCTCTTATTTCTGGACACGAAGCAGATATCTCATGATTTTGTTACAAAAATAGGATGTGAGGAGTGGAGATATGAGACGATGTTTGCAGCTGATGTATTTGAGAAATTGAATGAACTGAATGTGACATTGCAGGGAAAGGGGTTGTTTGCACATGAAATGTGGAAGCATGTAAAATCATTCAAAGCAAAACTAGGTCTATTTGCAAGGCAAGCAGGTGAATGCAATTTTTGTCATTTCCCTTTATTAGGAAAACAGAAAGTGCCTGAAAGTGTTTCTGCTAAGATTAGGGATCATCTGCAGAGTTTGGAGGACGAGGTCACAAGCAGATTTCAGGACTTTAAGAAAATTGAGCCTAAATTCAATTTGCTCTCTTATCCCATCACTGCTGATATTGACACAGCACCTGAGGAGCTGCAGCTTGACCTTATTGACATGCAGTCAGATCACACTGTGAAAGAAATGTTTAATGCTGTAACATTAGTTGACTTTTACAAATCTTTGTCTGCTGAAAAATTTCCATGTATGAAGAAATTTGCTGGAAAAATGTTCTCTATATTTGAGTCTACATATATTTGTGAGCAAAGTTTTTCTTGCTTGAAGATCATCAAGAGTAAATATAGATGCTCTTTGACAGACATTATCTTGCAGGCTGTGATGAGAATCTCAACAAGCAATCTCACTCCTGATTTCAAAAAAATTGTAAAAAAGTGTGATAGGGTACATTTGTCTCATTAAACTGATTCTAAAATTAAATGTGCTTGCATCTACAGATGATATGAAATTAGCACAATAAATAAATTGAATAAAACTGCCACTATTTAATTTATATTTATTGATTTTTATGGTACAATTTATACCTTTTCTGAAATGCAAAGTTAATTAATGAATGCAATCATTTTAAAAAGTGCGGCCCTCCGCTAACCTCTGCTGCCACAAAGTGGCCCCCCGAGCCAAAACAATTGCCCACCCCTGCCCTAGAGGTATGACCCGCTTACTGCTGCAGTACCCTGCAGGTTAGGATGGGTTACAGAGAATGGTAATATGCATGCTGCTGACCACTGCAAAGCACAGATATTCGCTCCATGCACAGTCCAGCCAAAGTCGCACCTCCATTGTTTCCCGCAGCTGAAGGTCACATTCTCATCAACTGGTTGCGTTCTAGTGACAATCTGAAGGATAGTTTCTAGAGATAAGATGCAGTGAGTAAAATGGCTTTTCGACTCTAAAATTTTTCACTGAGAACAAATATTTGTTTCAATTCACGAAACGGAATTCGGTTTCTTAGGAAAATAATCAGTTTATGCAATAAAATGAAAATAAAAATAAATTATCTCCCAAACATCTCCTTCTCAGAGAAGTCTGACAGGAACCTGTCAGTATAATACGCTACAGACAAAATTTGTGAGGAAGGCGAGACCGCAGCAGAAAGACACATCTATACATAGGGTACGACTTTTTTCAGGTTAAAAATAACTCCATTAGATGAATAATTATCGGGGAAAAAATCTTCTTTTTTTTCAATTTGTGTTGAAATAAAAATAATTGAAATATTCAGATATAAGGTAATAATTTTATTATTGACATACGATAACATATGCATATCCGTTGTTTCTTCGGCGAGAGGGGCGGGTATGGCCTAGTCGATAGCCCGGCAGGCTCGTAATCTGCTTGAGGGAACATTTAATTTTTAGAAAAGAATTCATAGCGGAATATTTACCGGAAGAATGGTTTGCAAAACTTTTAAAAATTGGTGGAACTGAAAAAATATAGATATAGATGAATAATTTTAATTCCCATAAAACATATAATTTCACGTAATATAATAATAAGTGGTTTGAAAACAAATTAATACACAGAACACTTAACTTTTATAAGTTCAATCTTTATCTGATATTATTATATAAACATCCTAAAATTTCGGGTGGGGGGAGAGGGGGGGTCTTAGTTTCCTAACAGGAAATTTGGGGTTATTAGTTCCTATACTGCACGACTGGCATGTTAGGAGCTCTGCAATAAACAAATTATTAAATGAAAAATAATTGCTTTGTGACAAGATAGTAAGAAACTTAACGTCTTTTATTCTAGATCAAAGGCTCTGAAGTGAGGCTACTGATAATTGAAATAACAAAAGAAATTAATGATACTTTTTATTTATGATACAAGTTCGCCATCAAAAGAACAATTTAAAATAAGCGCATTAATAAATAAAATAAAAATAAATACCTCCTCAAGCAGATGCTTGCCACAGAGGTGTGACACGAGCCTGTTAGTTAAATTCGCCATAATAGAGGGATCTGTGAGGATGGCGAGGCCTCAGCAGATTTTTTCCCTACTGCACTCGGTGTTCACAAATGGTCACCCTCCCAGGTACCGAACGCGCCAAAAGCTGCTTAACTTCGGCGATCGGACGGTGTTTTCAGATTCAAATTTATAGCATTTGTTATTTAATTATGAAAACATTTACTTCAACCAAAGCCGTATTATTAAGTGTATTGGCCGACACAGTACGTAACTATTTGATGAGGGGATTGAATTATAGATTAGAAGAAAAAATAGAAGCTTTAGTTATCTGAATTTCTTTTTCTATTTGAGTTTACCATACAATTTTATTCGTTTTCCTCTTAATTTTGCTGCAGCTCATTTGTTGTCGCTCTGTAATGCTACAACGAGAAAATATCTCCTGTTGACTACTACACCTATCCCTCGATTTATACTGAAGATAGGTTCCGCACAAAACCGTGTAAATCGAAATCCGTGTAATCGAAATCAAAACCGTGTAAATCGAAACTGAATTATGCACATTTTAGAGTTTTTTTCGTTTTACACGGTTTTACATAGCAAAATCCAAGATTTCGATTTACACGGTTTTGTGCGGAACCTATCTTCAGTGTAAATCGAGGGATAGGTGTATTCTAGATGCTGAAGTGTCTGTGGTTTGACTAAGCAAATAATGATATGAGTAGTGTGGTGCCAACCTGGGGCGCCCCCACGCACTGTGCTTTCCCCTATGACGTCACCGACAGGAAATTGACCCGTGTTGCAAATGTCCACGTTGCCTTCTCAGATTGAACTTTGACCCCTATGACGTCACCGACCGGAAATTGACCCCTGTGTCGCAACTGTCCATGTTGCCTTCTCAGATTGAACTCTGACCCCTATGTCGCAATCGACAGGAAATTGACCCGTGTTGCAAATGTCCACGTTGCCTTCTCAGATTGAACTTTGACCCCTATGACGTCACCGACCGGAAATTGACCCCTGTGTCGCAACTGTCCATGTTGCCTTCTCAGATTGAACTCTGACCCCTATGTCGCAATCGACCGGAAATTGACCTGTGTTGCAATCGTCCACTTTGCCTTCTCAGATTGAACTTTGACCATTATGTCTCAACCGACCATATTTTAAGCCCTCTTCATAGACCCCCTGGTCGACCTATATTTTAAGCCCCCTTCTCGAATAGTCTCGATTTTCCCCTGATTAACCCATATTTTAAGCCCACCCATCTTCATAGACCCCCTGGTTGACCCACCTATATTTTAAGCCCTCCCCTCTTTAAAGCAAATCAGTTTTCTCTATACACGTTTAATCGGTCTCATTCAGCGTCCATACTATTTTTAGTACGTCTCCTGTATTTAAAAAAAAATTCCTTCCGACAGCGTGATTTGAACCCTCTACCGCAGTGCCGATAGCGTCATTGCTCTCGGCTATGCCTTGTTACTTGATGGTGTGGTTTAGATGTGTCTCAAACGGGTATAGCCATATAAATCAGGGTATAGCCATATAAATCAGGGTATAGCCATATAAATCAGGGTATAGCCATATAAATCACGTATCTCTTTATGAAGCTTGAGTTTTATATTTCAGATATTAACCTAGGTTTTTTATTATCCTACGTTTTTTTACAACCTTCGTATTCTTTATAACTAACTTTTTTCAGCGTATTTCTTATAATGAACTCCATGACTAGAAGAAGGACAAATCTACAGTTTTAAAAGACTGTCCCACAGAAAATACCAATGGACAAAAAATTAATAAAAGGAAAAAAAAACTTAAAAACTTATTCGTCATTATGTAAAAAGGGATAATATGGTGACCTATAACTTTAGTACGTCTCCTGTATTTTAAAAAAATTTGCTTCCAACGCAGTGATTTGAACCCTCTACCCCAGTGCTGATAGCGTCATCGCGCTCGGCTATGCCTTGTTACTTGATGACGTGGCTCAGATGTGTCTCAAACGGGGTATAAATCACGTATCTCTTTATTATAGCTTGAGTTTTATATTTCAGATATTAACCTAGGTTTTTTATTATTCTACGTTTTTTCACAACCTTCGTATTCTTTATAACTAGCTTTATTTTTGTGAAACCTTCGTTTATAACCTACGTATTTCTTTTAACTCCGTGACTAGAAGGACTATTCTACAGTAAGACTGTACCTCAGAAAATGTCATTGGGTAAAAAAATTTAATAAAAGGAAAAACTTATTCCTCATTGTGTATGATATGGATTGACCTGTATGGGTGTCATAAAAGTCCCGCTTTAGAATACGTGTTCGGTACCGGACCACGTTTTTATTCACGGATGTCCTGTGAAATTAAAAGATATTGAACGGTGAATCACAATGGGACCACGATTTACTGATCCTTTGACGATCCTCTTCGATAAACTCGTTAATCATCAAAAGGCCTCCTTTCTTAAAAACCCTACATTAATTAAAACTCTTATCAAAGTCCCCCTCATTAACAGTTCCACCCCCCTTTCAAGGACTAGCCTGCAGTAACTTTTCCCACAGAAAATGCCATTGGGTAAAAAAATTTAATAAAAAAAAATCTGTTTTAAAAACTTATTCGTCATTATGTGTGATATGGTGACCGTAAATTGTTCCACACCACGGATCACGTTTTACTGACGGATGGTTAAGTCCTGCGCAATTAAAAAATTTTAACTTCCACTCTCATCTGAAATTTTTCCACTAAACCTTTTTTTGAATGGCAACGAGGGTGTTGCAATTCTTTTATCCGTATTTTGCGAGTTCGACTTTTCATCATGCATTTCGCAACAAGCAGGATGTGTTCGTGACAAGGTCACTTTCTTAACGGGTGATTGCAGACAGATCTGTTGCTATCCGCTCAACAATATTTGCATCTGCTACTGATAAAACGATTTCCTTCATTAAAAATAGAAACTTGGTAAATAATTCCACAGCATTCATTAAGAACACAAACTGATTTCGTGCTAAAACATAGTCTTCCAGAACTGATGAGAAGAAACACACGACATTATTCAAAAGATTCGTAAGGATGAAAACTGTAAAAGGTACGAGAACTAAGGTTAAGGTATGAAAATTCATTCAAAGTGAAAGCAGGGTGTGATTCTGCATAGTTCAATGAGTCCTTTAGTAGCCGTTAGGAAGGCGAGAAGTAGGAGATTTGCAGACTAAGAAAAATAACATATCGGTGGAACATGGGATGTTCGTTTCCAAAGAGAATGAATGTTTTCATTTTACATCTTCAATACCCTCAAAAAGTTACATTTCTACGGTCTATTATTATTTTGTACCATGGAAAACCAGTTAATCAGCCAAGAAAAATCAATAGTTGATGTATATATTAATGTTTCGCTGAATTATTTATTGGAATGAATGCAGTAACATGAATATTGATGAAACAGTGCAAAACAAATTTTTTTCAAAGAGTTACATTTAGTACACACAATTCTTGTTAGTTTTTTTTTTTCTCTGCTTTACACATGGCCGTCTTGTGTTTACTTCGACTGTCAAATGATCTCCTACCCTGAGCATGCTATTAGAAGCTTCTACGGCACCAACCGGGAAAAGCACGGGATATTTTGCTACCAATGAACTAGGAATTAACTCTTTTTTTTTCCATTACCACTGGGACTACTTTCCACATATGTAAATCCTGTATTAACTGTGAATGAGCCTGTAATAAATTGAATGCCTTAACAACTACATACATTTAGAAGAAAAATATATCTAAATTGGTAAAAATGAACAACATTTCTGTCAATGTTTTTGGACACGAGAAAGAGGTGTTCCCACTCTACATCACACCATTCAGATTTAAAGCGCACGCAAATATCCTACTGTTATCAGATGATGAAAAGTAGCATTATTGTTCCATTAAAAATTGATAAGAATCTATGAAATTGAAAGTTCCAAGGGAGAATGCTGTTTTCCGTATTATTGGGAACACAATTAATCTTCTTATTTTTGATCATTCCTTGCGTAATAAGATGTCTGTCCTTTAGGTTATGAAATATAACTGGAACATTATTAGGAGCTTGAAAATTGGGATGACACTATTATGAGCGCCTCCTCGGAGAAGTGCTAAAACTATGTGTCAGATACTATGAAATTCATTCCTGTCATGTTTACACAACTCCTGCCTTCATACCTGAAGATGACAAATATGTACCTTTTGGGAGGCATACGAGGGGGAATTTCAGTGAATTGTTTTAGCACGGCAAGCAACAAGCATTTAGAATGAAAGACCGATTGCAAATTTGTTTAAACTAATTCTTCAGATGCACTTTCTCCATAGATTCGTAAAACTCATTATGTATTCTTTGCTTTCTCTCACACATCTCACAAGATAATTAAAGTTCAAACACTAATACATCTTCCCTATGTGTATCTTTCTAATAAACCATACGACCAAAGTAGATAAATCGCAAGCATCATCTGCGTCAGATCTGATTCCATATATTTGCTAATTCATTACGACGAAAATCTCACAATAGCCTGAAATGGACAGTACTTTACCTACAACACAACATGTGACTCGGTCTTTAATCAAATTACATGCATAAACGAAAATTAGAAAAACTACGAAATGGTTGGTATTTTCAATGAGAATCACTAAATGTAAAGGGCGTTGGAATATCTGTAAATGCACACACATTTCAGTGGATAGGTGAATATTTTCACAATTGTTTGGAAGTGGAAGACACAATAACTGTAAAACATACAGTGACGAGAGAGAAAGTATAAAAATGCAGTGGGATGGTTGTAAAAATCGCTTCAAAACAGCAAATTACAGCGCAAATACTGTAAGATAGAAAAAACGACTATTAACAAGCGCCATCTAGTGTGTAAAATAAGTGAACCTAAGGAGTAACTGATAAAAGTCACTCTTTAGCAGAAGGAGTAATACAGGAAAATCATAAAATATTAAGGTCCCACTCTAGTAAATCACGATCCACTGTGTACACATGGATGGATGAATATCACAAAATACTTTGCATATAGAAAACATCAGAAAAGAACCACAGAAGTTTGGAAATTTAAAATCTGAAAACTCGTTGTTTATAAGAAAACAACAATATAAGAAAACAACAATATTTTCAGTATTTCCATGAAAAGTTGGGTCCCAGAATTGATCCGCTAGACCTAACTTTGCATTCTCTGACTTCAACTACCGATAAAACGTAACGTAAGCTCTCTCGGCGGTTATTCCAAAGCGCTTTCACGCGCTCTTTTCAGAGTTCCTGGTCCCCCTACTACGTTTCAATAAGCGCATAAGTGTGTGAAGGTGACTATTTTTCGCTGCAAACACAAGTTTTTCGACAAAGATAGGATGTTTCACTACAATCTAACACACGCATTTTCACGTCTAATAATCGGTTTAGTTATTTTTCCCTGCGTATTTCTACACTAGTGTGGAATTCTTAGAACAAGTGGTACTATGTTCGTGTGAAAGTGGTTCTGGCAAGCACACGTTTTTTGATAATATTATGCACCCTGTTTGGAAAGAACACTGTCTATGGAGCATTACTCCTGTAAATTCCATAAGCATAATGCTTCGCGATTCTGAGGCCCCCATAACTGATAGACAATACTTTGCATTTACAGGACCTAACGCATAAAGTCTTTCACACTTCAAACTCAATCATCACATTTCAGAAAGAAAGAGGATTGAAAATGAAAGGAGAAGTGATAGAGAAGCATAAGAAAAGTGCCCTACCCAGCATTCTCACATTAAAGGAAAACGTAAGCATTCATCACCTCAAAACAACTAAGACAGAGGACGCCATGCGCCAGCTTGAAAGGCAGCAAGAAGGTTGGTAACAATGGTTTAACCATCCATTTTTAAGTATTAGGGCGTTCATGTTACAATTTCTTACAACAACGTTCATATCTAATGAAGATGGAACAGTAAATCAGTATATCGTGGTCCCATTGCGATTCACCGTTTAATATCTTTTAATTTCACAGGACATCCGTGAATAAAACGTGGTCCGGTACCGAACACGTATTCTAAAGCGGGACTTTTATGACACCCATATATGCCAATCCATATCATACATAATGAGGAATAAGTTTTTCCTTTTATTAAATTTTTTTACCCAATGACATTTTCTGAGGTACAGTCTTACTGTTGAATAGTCCTTCTAGTCACGGAGTTAAAAGAAATGCGAAGGTTATAAACGAAGGTTTCACAAAAATAAAGCTAGTTATAAAGAATACGAAGGTTGTGAAAAAACGTAGGATAATAAAAAACCTAGGTTAATATCTGAAATATAAAACTCAAGCTATAATAAAGAGATACGTGATTTATACCCCGTTTGAGACACATCTGAGCCACGTCATCAAGTAACAAGGCATAGCCGAGCGCGATGACGCTATCAGCACTGGGGTAGAGGGTTCAAATCACTGCGTTGGAAGCAAATTTTTTTTTTAAATACAGGAGACGTACTAAAGTTATAGGTCACCATATTATCCCTTTTTACATAATGACGAATAAGTTTTTAAGTTTTTTTTTCCTTTTATTAATTTTTTGTCCATTGGTATTTTCTGTGGGACAGTCTTTTAAAACTGTAGATTTGTCCTTCTTCTAGTCATGGAGTTCATTATAAGAAATACGCTGAAAAAAGTTAGTTATAAAGAATACGAAGGTTGTAAAAAAACGTAGGATAATAAAAAACCTAGGTTAATATCTGAAATATAAAACTCAAGCTTAATAAAGAGATACGTGATTTATATGGCTATACCCTGATTTATATGGCTATACCCGTTTGAGACACATCTAAACCACACCATCAAGTAACAAGGCATAGCCGAGAGCAATGACGCTATCGGCACTGCGGTAGAGGGTTCAAATCACGCTGTCGGAAGGAATTTTTTTTCAAATACAGGAGACGTACTAAAAATAGTATGGACGCTGAATGAGACCGATTAAAGGTGTATAGAGAAAACTGATTTGCTTTAAAGAGGGGAGGGCTTAAAATATAGGTGGGTCAACCAGGGGGTCTATGAAGATGGGTGGGCTTAAAATATGGGTTAATCAGGGGAAAATCGGGACTATTCGAGAAGGGGGCTTAAAATATAGGTCGACCAGGGGGTCTATGAAGAGGGCTTAAAATATGGTCGGTTGAGACATAATGGTCAAAGTTCAATCTGAGAAGGCAACGTGGACGATTGCAGCACAGGTCAATTTCCGGTCGATTGCGACATAGGGGTCAGAGTTCAATCTGAGAAGGCAACGTGGACAGTTGCGACACAGGGGTCAATTTCCGGTCGGTGACGTCATAGGGGTCAAAGTTCAATCTGAGAATGCAACGTGGACAGTTGCAACACGGGTCAATTTCCGGTCGATTGCGACATAGGAGTCAAAGTTCAATCTGAGAAGGCAACGTGGACGATTGCAACACGGGTCAATTTCCGGTCGGGGACATCATAGGGGGGGGAAAGCACAGTGCGTGGTGGTGCCCCAGGTTGGCACTACACTACTGATGTGGTTAGCAGATGGAGACATCAACAACTTTTGACTAGCTTCTTGTGTAACGAGAGAGACAGGACGTACCCAGGGGGCCCGGAATATTCTATTGTTTTGTGCGCACAAATTTGTATTGTTATCCACCCATTCTGTTTTCCATGGTCCCTGATCTTAGGTTGGTACACACTGACTCTCCCCCCCCCCCCACACACACACACTCTGCCATGGTTACCGGCTTTAGGCATGGGCCATGCTCTTGTCCTTTTCCATCCTCTCTGCTTGTTTTAGTCATTTGCTTAATTGAATCACTTACTGATTTACTTTCCAATGTAATTCATAAGTAATGATACACAATTTCATTCTTTTCACCCTCCCAAGTTCAGGCTGTGTGGTACAGATCAACTCTCTCTCTCCACTTATATTTATCTTTGCAATCTTGGTCTTATTTATATCTCAGACTTCTCTACCTGCTTTGAAATCCAAAACATTTATATTTGGAGCTAAAAATAGATAGAGTTACATTTGGAACACTAAAAGTAGATTAAAAAAAACTAAAAAAATTTATTATTATTTATTAGCATGTTTGTCTACTGATCAAAGGGACCTAGGTTTAGAACCCCGGATAAGGCATGGATGTTTGTGTTGTTCTTCTGCTGAGGACCAGCCATCCTCACAAATCCCTTTTTCTATGGCGTATTAAACTGAAAGATTCCTGTCAGACTTCTGTGACAAGCAGCTGTTTGACGAGGGTATATATATATAATATCTATCCTGCCCTCGTGGAGAAAATATGACACTGAGGGGATTGGGAAGGCCGACGTCAGTTAAATGGGAAGTAAAATTTTAGCCTTGTGTGCAGGATAACTATAGCCTGTGCCATTAAAACATTAAGATTGAGGCAGGCTTCCATCTTTCTCCTAACAGCTGTACAGTGGGTCTTTGCTGTAACCAGGACATTTAGCCCATTGTGCAGAAAACAGAGCCGCTCAGACGAAATGTGTTAACTCAAGCATCATTCCATACTCCTCACCCCAATAGACACGAGCAAGCCCGGATCTGAAAAAAAAAAAGAGAGGGAAACAAGAAACACAATCGAGCCGAAAAAACGTAAGGGGGAGGGCAAGAGGCTGTATTTCCAATGCAATATATCATTTTCCCCTCGTTTTATAAATTTTTTTATATTTCTTGAAAAATCCACGAAAAAAAATAAGTTTAGTAATATTTATTTCTATTACCCTTACTAGGACTCTGAAAAGAAATAGGAGATGCCCCCCCCCCCCCCTCCCTAGATCTTGTCCTTGGACTCGAGTATGTAACCCTCCACCCATAAGACTTTTTTAGTCACATTACTGATGATCTGAAATGTAAAATAGAACAGACTACTTTTGATTTAATCATTTGCCGAATTGAATCACTTACTCAATTACTTAACTATGTATTCTATAAAACATAGATACAACATTTATTCTTTTCACCCTCCAAAGTTTAAGTTGTGTGGTCCCAGTCAGCTCTCTCTATCCACTTATTTTTATCTTTGCAATCTTGCTCGTGAAATCCTCTTTTCGGCATTCTTTTTTTCATACCATTTTTCCATCTCTTTCACCGTCTTCTTCCAGCGGGTTCTCATTTCCATATTAAATTTATCCATCTTCCTTTATCTATCATATTCATAAGTCTTTCTCATTTTGATAATATTTTTTACACTTCCAATATTTTTATGTAATCTCTGATTGCTTTAGTTTCTTTATTTCTCATTTTATCTAGTCTTTGCTTCCTCGGATATCTTTTGCAATATCCACTTCAATTACTTTTATCTCAGATGCAAACCTTTCTCACAAAATCATTTTTGATTCTTATGTTAGAGTACTCTCTACAATTGTATTAAAATCTATTCTTTAAAAATCAGTTCAGCACTCTTACTGCTTTCTATTTTTGGTCCTCTTATTTTAATAATCTTTCTTTAATTTTTTTTCATCATACATTCCACTATTAATAACAGCTTTCTCTTTGTTGGGTGTTAAAATACCGACATCGGAATCCAAAAAATGGAAACATTGGAAACTTTTTTCTTTGAAAAATTTCTAATTATGACATCTATTTTATGTAAAAAGATATAATGTAAGTATTTACAATCTTATGCCAGTTTTTAAGTAGAAAAACAAATTTAAATAGCTTTTAAAAGTTGTTATTAAAAAATAATAATGAAAAAACTTTTCAAAAATTGACACATGCATGCGTTTTAAAAACTGCTTTGGGAAAGGAATTAAGAGCAAAAGTCACAGGAGTCTGATATCTCATGTTCAATGGGTTTATGTAGCTCATGACCATATGGGTTTCGAGGTGAAGGGAGGCTCAACTTAATGAGAGTCAATTTACGGAGTGGAGGGGAGCTCTGCCTGGCTCGGCTGCGGTTAACTCCGTTCTCCCTTCGGGTGAAGGACGGGGGGGGGGGGGACGACGACAAACCAGGAAGAGTCCATTTCAAAACTCGGCCGGTTTGGTATTCTGAGGTACTTCGTTTTCCAAGGCCCGTGGTAGTAAAAGGGTTAATGTCGGACCGCCCTAATACGAAAGGGGGTTCACGGCATTTGTAATAAGTGTTAGTTATTCTGAATCCATTGAGTTTACTTACCTGTAGGAGACGTTGCCCATTGCCATTGCAGCTACCAATACCAAAAGAGCCTATTACTTCTCCCCAAAGGTCAGAGTCAGTACCAACTTTGGCATTGAAGTCACCAAGAACAAGGGTAATATCTCCTTTCTTGACAGAATTCAAAATATCCTGAAGTTGTTCATAAAACCTATCCTTCTCATCCTCATCGGCATCCTCAGTGGGGGCATAACAGCAGATAACATTCAAGTCTTTAACGCTTGTCTGAAATTTTGCTGTAAGAAACCTTTCATTAATTCATTCATATCCTAGAAGAGCATCGCTAGCGTGTCTGCTGAGAAGCAGACCCACGCCTTGGTGATGCTTATTGTCGTCCCTCCCTGAAAAGAGAAATTTAAGATTATTTTTAAGAATCTGACCTTTATCTGTCCATCTGGTCTCTTGCAAGCCGAGAATATCTAAATTATAACTGTGGAATTCTTGTGTGGGGACATCAAGAGAAAAAGCTCTGTGTAGAGTGTAGAGTCCTCACATTCCAACTACCTATGGAGAGAAAATGGTTAGTGGGATGTTTAAAGAAACTATGTTTATTGAGAGAGGGAATGCCGACAATATCAAACAGCCCCCTAATCGCAGACATGGGGCAAAGACCCGTTCCCCCACTACTAAAGTCTGAAGCCATCTACACTGGAAGACTTCCTCCAATGTAGAATTTGACGATGCCAATAGAAGCAAAGAGTTCAGGTGCCTGCGATGACTTCTGCTCAGGATTATCCACCACCTGATAAACATATCCTGTGAATCTATTCACTTGGGGCTGTCAACCCACAAACACACAGAAAACACAGCGGAAGATTTTCCCTCCACAGAAGCCCACCAGTGCAGCAAAATCAGGATCCATAATCAAGCTCAGAGCCATATATCTGTCCAGTCCAGTAGGTTTATATGGTCAGCACCAGGACCCTGTGTGGTTGACCACTCCTCAGCAGGGTAGAAAAAAAGAAAAGTAGCCATAGTTGTCCAGATCAATAGGCCACACTAATCTGGCAGCCCTCCCCTTCCGTTCACTTCCACAAGAGAGTATCTCTTTTGAAAGTTACTAACGGTCCGCACCACGAGAAGGCGGGGTCGGACATTAGGTGCTAGGCCTGGCCGGTTCTATGCATCATCACAGGGGATTGGTGCATAGCTCTCCTTCCAGTGACTACCTAGCTACCATTTACAGACCCCACTTGTACAAGCATTGCATTATTTTGATTATAACTTCTTATCAGGTGGTGACATTTTTGGAATTACGCGTTTGGCTGGCTTTCTTTAGAAATTTAGTTTTCTTGTTTGAAGCTTAGAATCTCATTCAGAAATATCCGTTAACTCAATGTAATAGTAATTTTTATTGTTCGAAAGAAAATATTCAAGGTACTAGCCAAATTGGGTTGGTTTGTTTTTCCTCTGAGCGGCATTTTTTTTTGCACACCATGGGTAAATGTCCAGGTCACAATGACCCCGAAGCCGAAGATTTAGGGAGGGAACCCAATGGAATTGCTTATGAGAAATAGATAAAAGCCTCCCGTCAAGGCCATCCAGTGTGTTCTTTAACGTGCACAGGGTATGGCTCTTCGGCACATGGTGCCACCCACTTAACGTCCCATCCGACGGACGGCTTTCTTCCCAAGCCCATCGGTGTCCCCTACTGACCGTGGTCAGGGCAAAGTATTAGCCAATCGCTTTCGTTATTTAGATTAGGATTCAAAGAAAAGAAAGTTAATGTTGTTTATCTAATGTTAAATAATAATAAATTTTTCTCATTGTTACAAAGCAAGTTGTTTCATGTAAGCAGAAGTGAAGTATGGAACGAAAAACAAAATATTTCCATGAAAGTGTTCCGCATGCAAGATGAAACAAGGAAATGTGCCTGTTTCTAAAAAATTTCCTCATGATCCCAAGGTTTCTGATGCGTACTATGTTCTGAGAAATGTTTTCATTTGAAGAAAAATAGTTTCGTTGTATTTTTCATTGATTTTAAAAAACGGAACACGTTTGAATACCCTATTCACTGTTGTGGTGAAGTGTTAATTATATTTAATTAGCAGGAAAACAATTACATTTTACTTTTTTATTTACGTTGATATCAAGTTCGAATCTATTGTACAAGGAATATTTTTGAAATGTGGGGAGAAAACTTTATTTTACTTTGTTTTTGTAAATATTAGTAGATATTGCATAATAATAATTAAGGGTTCTTAAAACAAACTACGGTAGATTCTCTCTTATCCGGTCTTGGCTCAACAGGCCTGCGCTTTAACCGGTCGTTGCAAGAAGCGGAAGCAAGTCGCCGAGTGTTTTGTTTATAGTAGAGTTCATATTTTCTTCAGTTCCTCGTTGTGAATATTGCAGTGCACAATGTACTGCGCGTATACAGGAGTATGTGTTGTGATCTATTAATTATTGTGTGGTACAAAATTAATGGGTGCAAACGTAAGCGTAATGTCGTTACGATGGAGATGAAATTAAAAGCGTTAGAACATATATACAAAGGTGATCCAGTAATGCATATTTGTGATGAACTAGGTGTTGGTAAAAGCACGGTGAATGACTGCAGAAGGGATGAAAAATCTTTACACTCAAGTCATTTTCATTCAAGTCGAGTCTGAAAAAACGCTTTCTTCTCGGTGCACTCTTAAAAAGCCGAAAAATGAAATTGTCGGTGATGCACTTTGGTTATGGTTCATACAAGAGCTTTGAAAAGGAACGACAATCACTGGGCCAATCTTGAAAGACAAAACATTAATCCTTCATTCTAAAATCGCTAATGGGGGAGATTTTTCAGCAAGCGTGAGATGGCTCTCTCGCTGGAAAAAACGGCATGGTGTTCATTACCTTGGCGTTTGTTGTGAGAAATTGTCAGCTGATCCTTTAGCAGCAAATGAATTTTCAGAGAAACTTTTACTGCTTATTAAAGAAGAAGCAGAACAAATCTACAATGTAGACGAGACTGGGTTAAATTTTAAACTTCTTCTAACGAAAACGTTTCTGACAGCGCAAGAAACCTCATCATCCTCATCATCAGGAAGCAAACAAAGAAAGGATCATTGTGGCTGTGTATAGAAATGCTGCAGGTACGCACGAACTTCCTCTTTTTGTAATTGGGAAATCAGCAAAACCTCGAGCATTCAAGCATTTAAATTTAGCTGATCAGCTAGTTTACTACAAAGCTAAAAAATCTGCTTCGATGGACTCGTATTTTTTTAAGGAATGATTCTTTGCAGAATTTGTTCCAAAAGTAAAACACCACTTGACAAGTCTTAAAATGCCTGTAAAGGCCCTACTCATTCTCGACAATGCCCCAACACACCCAAGCGAACTCATTTCTGACAAATGAAAGCCATGTTTTGCCACCTAATGTAACGTCTTTAGGGCAACCAATGGATCAAGGCGTGCTTGTAAGTTTAAAAAGGCGATACAGGAGAAAGCTTCTTTCAGAAATTCTACAGCGAACCGAAAATGACAGAATAGGACTTTTAAATGCTTTGAAACTTTGTCAACTAATGATTAACGACCTCAAGGAACCATTTTGTGATGCATTTAATATGGGTATATACGTTGTCGATGCCCAAATCTTTATGAAGTTGTCTGTTAGTAACAAACCAAGCGACATCAACAGCATATCTCAATATTTTTTTTTGCAAGAACTAAATGTTTTGTATATTCGTGGACAACTAATCTCAGCAAAATTTGTTTTTCTTATAAAGGATGGACATAGTGTTGAAATACATCCGTGATATACCGCTTCATGTCTGCTACCCTGTCATTGGGGATTGAAGGAACTAAAATTAATTTAATCAAATAGTTTTATAAAATAGGTGGTAGTTAATTGTCAAATTTCATTTCTCTTTTTAACTTATTTTCTTATTGTCCTTCACTCGTAATTTGTTGTGGTTGCAATTTGTTTTAATAATTCGTAATTTGTCAAATCACTAGATTAAATAAAGGAATTAAACGCCATATCAATTCTATCTTCTGTTGAAAGCTACGAAAGGAGACAGATTAATGGCGGTCTTAAAATGACGAGAGCAGAGAGAAAATGAGTAATTCGGACCTTACGTTAGGTGGCGCTGCACTACAATTTCAGTTCGATACTTCTATGTCTTCCCCTTTGTTTGTGAACTTTACAGTTCTCTTATTCGTGAAACACTTGCCCAAAGGGACATCACCCGATGGTATCTTGACCTAGTGGCGTGACTTGCCGTGCACTTGGCAAGAGCAGCCAGGTCCGTGCCGTGCTATGATATAGAGAGGCGGCCGCATCAGGCGGCACCGTAAGGGGGCGGCATAAGCAGCGAAATCAAAATACAATTTGAACCATTCAATAATTAAAAATCTTTACGCAACGCTTTTCTATATTAGTCTATGTTATTCCGATATTGATGTATACGATTTATGATTTATCGTACGCCTCTGCCTAAGCGCTTTCGGTACGGCAGGTGCATCGTTGGCGATCGCTCGCCGAAAGACTTTTGATCTGACAGCGCGAAGCTATTATTTTTGTTTGTAATATACCGCGCGGCCGCTCCTAAAAGCTGAGGCGGCAATTATCACAAAAGACAATTGCACGTGTTACGTGTTGATAGTTCTGCTTTGAGCTTAAATTATTGACAATATTTGATTCTAATGTTAGTTTGTCATGAGAAGTGACAAGTGGCTGTGCTGTATTTAAATCAGTAAATCAGATATATATTGCTCACAAAACTTAGGGGATATTTCGAAATGAATATGAAGCGATGAAATATCCCCTAATTTTTGTGAGCAGTATATATCTGTATCAGTGTAATTTTTGTGCATTTATACTAATTCAGTTTTTGTGTTTAAAAAGTAGATCAGGTAAGAGAATTATTGTTTTTTACAGCAATTGTAGTTACTTATTATCATTGAAAATGATTATGTTATGACAATAGGGACTCGAATCAAAAAGTAACATTTGCATGGACTGGGTATATCTCAGGTGCGGAACGTGTGCCTCTGTGTGATAGATAGAGAGTTATTTAGGTAATATTGGGCTACTTTTGCCTTCTGTGTGTGATAGAGAGAGAGAGTTGCTTAGGAAATATTTGCATCTGCCTACTTTTGCGTTCGTTATTTATTGCTCTATTTTTACCAAATTCATATACGTTGAAGTGGCGACAATACAATAACAAGTTAAAGAAAGACAAATGTCAAAACGGCTGCTAGTTGTCAATTTGACAGATATTCGTTATCTATTTATTATGTTCTGTTACCTACAAATCTTACTAGATTTTCAACTCATTTCTATCGTTATTTTATTTACCCTATTTTAATAGCATGATAAGCATCATCATATTTAATCATTTTCAATGACCCCCCGGTTGCATCTTTGCGAAGGACTGTGAATTTTTATTTAATATTTTTATTACAGTATGGAACAGAAAAGGAAAAAATTGTCTGGAAGTCAATATAAAAAGAAACACTTAAAGAAGAAAAGAAAGAAAGAGAAACAAGACTTGAAAGAAAGAGAAAAAAGACTTTCATTTAGAATACTAAGAAAGAAAGAGGAACAAGGAAGAAAGCTAAGCTATGTTATGAAGGAATTCTTAGTGCAAAAGTCCTGTTTAGATGAGCCGTCCACATCCACATCAGCAGCGACTGCTTTGGATTTTTCAAATAAAAACTCAGTTCTGTCCCAATCACTTCCAGAAGTTGTTGAAGAGAGCCAATGAAATTCCTTCTGATCCTGCATTATGAGGAATGCTTTTTGCATGTCATCTGAAACTCGTCAAATACTGGTTGAGAGGGGTCCACATCAAATTAAAGAATTCGAGTTTCCTATTAATAAAGGAAGGTGTAGATTTTCGCCCTCGCATTATTTGAAAGTGTTGAGCAATAGTGAAGTCGTTGAGAGAAGTTGGTTGATTTACGCTGTTACAAATGATGCCATTTTTTGCTTTTGTTGTATATTATTTGATAATTCGTCTGCTATTAATGACTGGCCCAAAAAAGGTTATTCTGACGGGAAATCTTATAAGAGCCCTCACAATGCACGAAAAGTCTGTAAATCACAGAAATGCTTTTAGAGCATGGAAAGAATTGGACATTCAATTAAAGCAGAAAAAAACTATTGACGCTGAATATCAACGAATTATGGATATGGAAGTTCAGCATTGGAGAGGAGTTCTAAAAAGAATTATGTCAATAATTAGACTATTGGCCTTACAATGCTTAGCTTTTCGTGGAACAAACTTCACCGCAGAAACTAAAGTTAAAGCAAGAGGGTTAGCAAAAAATACTAAAAATTACAAGTTTATATGCGGTGTAATTCTTTGGTATGATATTTTATTGAAATAAATTCAGTCTCGAAGCTATTGCAATCTGTAACTATAAATTTGTTAGATTGTGTAAGGATGTTATCAGAAACCATACAAAAAGTGAAAAGTTATAGACAATCTGGATATGATCAGATGAAAATTGCTGCTATGCTACCATATTCTATGAAACCTTTGGATGTTTTAAATTATTTGTGCCAAAATAACTTAATTACTTTGTATCCGAATACTGTTGTAGCTCTGAGAATTTTATTAACACTTCCTGTCTCTGTAGCTAGTAGGGAAAGAAGTTTTTCCAAATTAAAATTAATAAAACACTACTTAAGAAGTTCAATAAGCCAAACAAAACTTAGAAATCTGTCATTAATTTCTATTGAATCTACATTGGCTGCCACTCTAGACTACACATCCCTAATTAACGAATTTGCTAAAGTTAAAGTTAGAAGGGTAAAATTGTAGTAGATTGTTGTAGTTGATAGTTGATATCATTATTTTAAAGTAGTTTATATTTTCAAATTAAAAAATAGTATTCGTACATTTTGTGCAGTTTTTTTTTAAATCACAATCAAAGGTTATTTTAAAGAAAAAACATTTAAGGGGCGGCATTTCGAAGACTTGCATCATAATGAGAAAATCTACCGCACGACCCTGAGAGCAGCATTCGTATGCAGATGGAAATGGAGAGCGGAAGCGGTGCTATGGAACTTTCGAGAAGTCTGCCTAGCTCCTCTTCTTTTTTTTCTCATGGAAACAGGTCAGGAGGGAGAAACAAAGGATCGAGAGAGGAGAAAAGGCAAAAGGAGGCATTTCATTTCGAAATGGGGCCAGTTGGAGGATGTAGACAAAAATGGCGAAACCGGATCCAAAGGCATACGATTACGACACTCCCCACAAGATAAGCTTTCATTTGACAACCTAACTGTGGATGCTCATATTCGGAAGATGGAAGAACGATTTGCATAAATCTCCTTTTTTATGGGTAGAAAATTTGGGGGGGGGGGGATTTTTGCATTGCATAACGCTTCTGACACCCAAGTATTCATTTAATGCAGAATGTAGTACGTTTGGTGGAACAATTGCCTTGAGAAGAACACAAAGTGACACATGAAATAATAAGCTGAAAAATTGTCACGAATGACAAATATTAAAATTCAGCTTTAAGAGACAACATAGTTACCACGTACCGATAGATGGCGCCACTATTGGAATCAAATAAAAATGCGATAAAGCTAAATCATATTAGCTGAAGAAGAAACGTTAGTAGTTGATGGTGTAATTGTTAGCATACCTTGCCGGTTACTGGAAGATGTGGGTTCGAATCCGACTCATAGCACAACTAATATTTCTCAGCTTATTATTTTGTTTTACATATGTACAGGAAATTTGTGACACTTTACCACGCAAAGTAACATCATTTGTCGGTTTGTGTGTTTGTCACATAATCGATAAACAAACAGACATATCACAAGGAAAAACAATAAGAAAATAGGTAAAACATATACCAAAAAGACGTGAAATGATCATTAGGTGAAGAACTTGGTTGTGACATATTGATTTTAAAATATGAAATATTCTCGTTAAGATGTGTAACAAATGCTGAAATAGTAATTAAAATGAGATTATAATTAAATAATTCACAAATATTTAGTTTTTTTCAATTTATCAGTAAGCCATATTCTCATACAATTTCTAGTTGAATGCTTTCAGGTAATTCATAACAGAAAATAAAATTTTGAAATCTGATTAAAAAATACTTTAGAATGAATATTAAAATTAATACATGTTTAATTAATTCTTGGCTTGAAATCCACAGAACAGATTAACATTCGAAAACAAAGGTGTGTTTAGGACATTCTATCCCCCAGTAAATTTTTCATAATAATATTAACAGTTTATTCAACAACTAAACGACATATACTTTTACAATGAATTTGCTATTACATGTCATATAAAGTTCATAAGGTTTTGAAATAAATGGGAAAAGAAGCAAAATTGTTAACACTAAAATTTCATAACTCCCACTCGAGAAGTTCTCGCGTGTGAGAATAATGAAGAGTTGCGTTATAGATTATCGTAACATTGTGAAAACCATAACTTGTAATGATAAGGAAAGAACAAATTAACCTTAAGCAGTTCCTTGACTCCGAACTCCGACAAGAGCCTTTAGGGATTAATACATCATAGTTAAATAATAACATCATAGTAAGTTAATTTAATACACCATAGAAGTCTGAGCAAGCCGAGAACTCAGGAAAATTAATTTTCAGTAGTGGTTTGAATCCAGTCACTTTTATCCATAGACAAGCACTGTAACCACTTGGCCATATGCATATATCATATCATAATCGTTTAATGAAGTACTTGGGAATTATTCTATACTTTCGTGCTCAAGATATGAAATGTTTACCGACCATAACCCATTTTTCTATTATATTTTGCATTTTTCACGGTTATAAGCAAATTCAGAATTTAAATTGCCACTGAGACTGACCTGAACACTGTAAATGTTATTTCAATCCCGAGCATGAACCAAGTGTGCTGGGCAACCAAGGAATGAATAATAATAGCTTGGGAAAGCCGCAGTCCATAAATCAGACTTTAAGCCTTGACTCAGTGTACAAGAGAGCCATATCCTGTGCACCTTAAAGAGCATGAGGATTTAAATCACCAGGGCCTGATCTAGGGGGAAGCATGCCCCCTCACTTTCAGAATGCTAGTAATGGTAACAGAGGCAAACATTATTAAACATATTTATATTTCATGCATTTTTCGAGAAATATTTAAGGAAGATCTCAAAAATTGAGGGAGAACGTTATGATGCATTGGAAATCCAGTCTCTTGCATTCCCCCATCCTTTACATTATTTCGATTTGATTGTGTTTAAGATCTCTCCCCCTTTATTATTTCTGGATCCGGTCCTGTTAACTATCATCTCTTCGCTAACAGCTGTCCAGTCAGTCCTCTTCCCACAACATTCTCTCAGCCTTCCGGGATCTTGTTACCTGTCTATACACTGAAAAAATAAAAATGTTTTATGCTTTAAGAAGAAAATTGAGTTCGAAATTTCGAATGAATACGGAAAGGTTCATCCATCGCATGATAGCGTAATGAAATGGGTCAACGATAATTGAGTGGGAGTCAACTGCACTGATCATATGAACAATTTTATGACAATTGAGTGGACTACAATTGGGTGGATTGCAATTCAATAGATACGACAACTGGGAAGATACGACAATTGGGTGGATTGCAATTCAATGGATACGACAACTGGGAAGATACGACAATTGGGTGGATTGCAATTCAATGGATACGACAACTGGGAAGATACGACAATTGGGTGGATTGCAATACAATGGATACGACAACTGGGAAGATACGACAATTGGGTGGATTGCAATTCAATGGATACGACAACTAGGAAGATACGACAATTGGATGGATAATGACAACTAGGGGGATACGACAATTGGGATCTGGGGTGTAAGATCTGAGTACATGAGAACTCTTTGTGGGGATATGGGAGGAGGATCTGAGTACACGAGAACGCTTTGGGGGATCTTGGGGAAGATCTGAGTACATGAGAACTCTTTGGGGATCTGGGGGGAGGATCTGAGTACATGAGTACTCTTTGGGGGATCTGAGGGGAGGATCTGAGTACATGAGAACTCTTTGGGGGGATCTGGGGGGAGGAGAGAGAGGAAGAGATGGCAGAGAGGAGGAGGGGAGAGAGATAGGAAGAGAGGGCAGAGGGGAGGAGGAGACAGAGACAGGAAGAGAGGGCAGAGGGGAGGAGGAGACAGAGACAGGAAGAGAGGGCAGAGGGGAGGAGGGGACAGAGAGAGGAAGAGAGGGCAGAGGGGAGGAGGAGACAGAGACAGGAAGAGAGGGCAGAGGGGAGGAGGCGACAGAGAGAGGAAGAGAGGGCAGAGGGGAGGAGGAGACAGAGACAGGAAGAGAGGGCAGAGGGGAGGAGGGGACAGAGAGAGGAAGAGAGGGAAGAGGGGACAGAGAGAGGAAGAGGGGGCAGAGGGGAGGAGGGGACAGAGAGAGGAAGAGAGGGCAGAGGGGAGGAGGTGACAAAGAGAGAGGAAGAGAGGGCAGAGGGGAGGAGGGGACAGAGAGAGGAAGAGAGAGAGTAGAGGGGAGGAGGTGACAAAGAGAGAAAAGGGTGCAGAAGGGAGGAGGGGACAGAGAGAGGAAGAGAAGGCAGAGGGGAGGAGGGGAGAGAGAGGAAGAAAGGGCAGAGGGGAGGGGGGACAGAGAGAGGAAGAGAGGGCAGAGGTTAGGAGGGGACAGAGAGAAAGAGGGGGCAGAGGGGAGGAGGGGAGGAGGGGAGAGAGAGGGGAGGGGGGACAGAGAGGGCAGAGGGGAGGAGGAGACAGAGAGAGGAAGAGAGGGCAGAGGGGAGGGGGGACAGAGAGAGGAAGAGAGGGCAGATGTTAGGAGGGGACAGAGAGAGGAAGAGAGGGCAGAGGGGAGGAGGGGAGAGAGGGAGGAAGAGAGGGCAGAGGGGAGGAGGGGAGAGAGAGGGCAGAGGGGAGGGGGACAGAGAGGGCAGAGGTTAGGAGGGGACAGAGAGAGGAAGAGAGGGCAGAGGGGAGGGGGGACAGAGAGAGGAAGAGAGGGCAGAAGTTAGGAGGGGACAGAGAGAGGAAGAGAGGGCAGAGGGGAGGAGGGGAGAGAGGGAGGAAGATAGGGCAGAGGGGAGGAGGGGAGAGAGGGAGGAAGAGACGGCTGAGGGGAGGTGGGAACAGAGAGAGGAAGAGGGGGCAGAGGGGAGGAGGGACAGAGAGAGGAAGAGAGGGCAGAGGTTAGGAGGGGACAGAGAGAGGAAGAGAGGGCAGAGGGGAGGAGGGGAGAGAGGGAGGAAGAGAGGGCAAAGGGGAGGAGGGGAGAGAGGGAGGAAGAGAGGGCAGAGGGGAGGAGGTGACAGAGAGGAAGAGAGGGCAGAGGGGAGGAGGGGACAGAGAGAGGAAGAGAGGGCAGAGGGGAGGAGGGAACAGAGAGAGGAAGAGAGGGCATAGGGGAGGAGGGGACAGAGAGAGGAAGAGAGGGCATAGGGGAGGAGGGGACAGAGGGAGAAGGGCCGTGCATCGAACCGAATAAGATATTCGGAATGAATACTGGTTCGAAGTGCAACTTCTCGAACCATTTAGTTCAATGAAAGTAAATCTCGACCCCGTTGTTCTTTTGTAGAGATCGAGACTGATTTCCGTTTAGCACGATAACATAAAACTCTTCTCTCTCTTTGCAAACTTCCTACATGTTCAAAATTATTTTTGATTTGCGACATATAGGACAGAGAAGAATCCTGGAAGCTACTCCTAGCTTAATACAGGCCTTCTCATACAAGGACATGCCCTACTACGACCGAAGTCACTGCTGACCACTGCCTTAGTTAGAGCTAACACAAAACAAAAAGCTTGCCTTGCTGGAACAGTCGCTAGCTGCCTAACCACTATGCCAGTTAAGGCATCGCTTTTCACTTCAAATTCTTTCCGACTATTTAAAAAAAATAACCTAAATTACTTTTCACTTAAAAAAAAAAAATTTTCCATCTAGTACCCTCTCTTCATACATTCACAGATATTCAAAGTCTATCTTTTCATCAGACCCCGTCCCCGAAAATGTCATTTTACCGGTTAATTTTGTCATATGTTTCAAACAAATTTCTCAAAACTGTCTCGATTTGTCAAATTCTCCGATTTACCTGGCTTTCTACAACCGAATAATCCAGTGAAGTGTATGATAACTCAACAAACCACATCATTTTTTATCTCTTTCACACACACACCTCATTTTTGTGAAAATTTGTAAATATCTCGTCTGCCTGAAAAACTTAAATTACCTTTTTTTCACATGAAACATCCCGGTTTTTTCTGATTTTCACATATATTTTCACAAAAAACAACACCGATTTCCATGGCATTTTACAATCGAATAATCCACTGAAGTGTATGATAACTCAACAAACCACATCAATTTTATCTCATATACACACACCTCATTTCAAACTAATCCATTTAAACTAATTCACAAATTAATTTAAACCTCATCTTTAAAAAAAAACTTAAATTAGTTTTTCACATGCTAAAAAATACCCCCGTTTTTTCTAATTTTCACACATATTTTCACAAAAACCCACAAAAAACATACTTTTTTCCTCATCCCCCATAACTTTTCCCATGGATTTTCATAGAATTCTCTGGACCCATTTACTGGCTCAGAACACTCATTTATGCTACTACTATCAGGAGCCAAACGTGATAACCGCTTGGCTACAAAGAAATCCAAAGGACAAGCTTTCCAGAAATGAGGTTTCCCATATTTCTTCCTCTGAATTTTCGTTTAACAAGACCAAGATACTAGAGATGTTTCAAAAGGTTTCACATGTGAGGTAACGCATCTGTGTCTACTTTAAATTCTTAGTAAAGCAATTTTTTTGTGATTCAAAGTAGCAAATCAGTACTCTCTAGAGCTACATTAAACCATACCAGTTCTTATAGTAATCTACAATAAATATGGGAGTAAAAATAGACCTAATTGCAAGACAGTAAGAAATATTTCCATGGGTTTCCCTTATTAGTGCTTTATAAGAAATTTCTACCTTTAGAATCATTATAAAATTATTTTGAAACTATTTGTAATAATTCAGTAGATAATATTTGTTTCTCTATGACCACTACCAAATCGTGTCTGGATAGAAATTGTAAAGGAATGCGTCTAGATGTAAAGAAAAATCACCAGAACACCTTTTCGAAATATTTTTTTAGAAAACTTTGTTCTGCATCGGTACTTTCATGTTGCCTCTCCGATGTATGCTCTATTAGGCGAGAATGTTGTGTGACCCAGATGATCTGCGGAACTCTGACGGCGCATCGTGTAACACCGTGACGCGGGATTTGCTGCGCGCTTACAGTGTGTTGTTTTTCTGCTGAGGTCCTGCCATCCTCACAGACCTTCTACTATGGCATATAAACTAGCAGGCTCCTGTCAGACCTCTGTGGCAAGCAGCTGCTTGAGGGGGTATTTTTTTTTTTACAGCGGAAAGTAAATGGGGAGTGCAGCACATTTAAAAAAAAGCAACTTCTTTCCTGACCATTGAAAGAGTCGGAAGTAAAATGGTTTACTATGCTCTTGGAGCTAGAACATTTGATAGACTTTTCAATAAAGTCGGGTCAACGCTCTTGGAGCGTGTCACTGGATATTATTGGTGGGGCAGTGGATTAAAGCTGCGCCCTTATTAAATATGTATGTAGGTAACGTAAAATGCTATTCATTAAACGTATTATTTAACCAAGAGATACCGAGTTGATGGGTTTATTGAGTACCTTAACTACTGTGTGATTAAGATCGAGAAAAGACATTTGGCTAACAGATCTCTCAAATAAATGAAATCAATCTTGACAGAGATCTTTAAAATATTACTGAAAAAATGCACGAGAAATTCATAATAATAATAATAATATTTCTTCGCTCAATTACCATTAAAAGCATTCTCAAATGGTTGGTGGATGACACCCCTTGGACCCCTTAGATTCACAGCTGGAAACAAATGAATTTTAATTTATTTTCTTACGTGATTTTAGTCTAATGAAATAAGAAAAGTCATAAATTTTAGAGTCACATTGTTTTCAGAAAGACAAATAATATCTAATACCGAAACAAAACACGTAACCATGGAAACCATAAGCTTCCTTGTTTAGAAAGGTGACCATTACTATTATACGTTGATTTTAAAGATTCACATTCACTGAAGGTTCTCGAAATAAAATTTCCCTTACTTTCATTTTTGATTTGTTAATTAACAAGCCCATGGTCTTTAGCTATCGATATTTTAAAAATATCTGTACGGTGGATATAACCAACATCTTGCCAGTCAGTAGAATGCCAGTTCTACTGAATGGTAAGAAAAGATAAACATGAAGCAAAAACTAATCAGAGAGCAAATAAAATATCAGTTATTTTCTACAATATTTGTTTTCTGTGCCACCTGCGGAGTTAGCGTTGTTTAACCATAAACCCCTTAGGTTCAGCATCCCTCACCCATAAAAGAACTTAGGTTCAGCATCCCTCACCCATAAAAGAACTTAGGTTCAGCATCCCTCACCCATAAAAGAACTTAGGTTCAGCATCCCTCACCCATAAGAGAACTTAGGTTCAGCATCCCTCACCCATAAAAGAACTTAGGTTCAGCATCCCTCACCCATAAAAGAACTTAGGTTCAGCATCCCTCACCCATAAAAGAACTTAGGTTCAGCATCCCTCACCCATAAAAGAACTTAGGTTCAGCATCCCTCACCCATAAAAGAACTTGGGTTCATCATCCCTCACCCATAAAAGAACTTAGGTTCAGCATCCCTCACCCATAAAAGAACTTAGGTTCAGCATCCCTCACCCATAAAAGAACTTGGGTTCATCATCCCTCACCCATAAAAGAACTTAGGTTCAGCATCCCTCACCCATAAAAGAACTTAGGTTCAGCATCCCTCACCCATAAAAGAACTTAGGTTCAGCATCCCTCACCCATAAAAGAACTTAGGTTCAGCATCCCTCACCCATAAAAGAACTTAGGTTCAGCATCCCTCACTCATAAAAGAACTTAGGTTCAGCATCCCTCACCCATGAAAGAACTTAGGTTCATCATCCCTCACCCATAAAAGAACTTAGGTTCAGCATCCCTCACCATAAAAGAACTTAGGTTCAGCATCCCTCACCCATAAAAGAACTTAGGTTCAGCATCCCTCACCCATAAAAGAACTTAGGTTCAGCATCCCTCACTCATAAAAGAACTTAGGTTCAGCATCCCTCACCCATGAAAGAACTTAGGTTCAGCATCCCTCACCCATAAAAGAACTTAGGTTCAGCATCCCTCACCAATAAAAAAGCTTAGGTTCAGCATCCCTCACCCATAAAAGAACTTAGGTTCAGAAACCCACTAAAAATTTTGATTCAACACCCCACTAAAAAAATTTGGGTTCAGCAACCTCCTAAAAATAATCCTTCATGGGGCCATGCCAAACGTTACGATTATTGCTGATTGTACAACTGCCTTTGTTAATTTTTTTCTGTGCGTTTACAACTTCCAAGGGAAAATGACACTAATTCATTTAAATTAAATAGGAATCATAACTAAACTGTACTAGTTTAAGCTTTCTAATGTTTGGATATTTACTTAAATATCCTGGTTGATATTATTATGCTTAAATATCCTGGCTTTTATTACTTACTTAAATATCCTGGTTTTTATTAAGTGAAATCTGGACACCCTAGGTATAACAGAATATTAGTTACTCATGCTATAACAGATTAAGATATGCAGTACATTTCAGTGAACCATTATTATGTGATTTAGAAATTGCATTTTCGTAAAACCCTTTCTCTCCATTTGCACCATCTTCAACAAATATGTAACAAACTGTAATCCTCATCATCCTCAATCAGCCATGGGGTATGAAGGTTCAACCAGAACGTACAATTTAGTTCTCCAAGCATATATGTCCTAAGCTACAGCTGTTGCATCTGGCCACAACACAACAATTCTAATAAGGTCCTGTTTGACATTGTCTGCCCACAGCATCCTAGCTCTCACCCTCTTTCTGAGGCCTTTAGTCACACTGTTCATAACCTTATTCACCAATCTATAATTATTCATACGGGCAACATGGACAAACCAACGGAGTCTCTCGTTGCACAATATGCTGCTTAAAGGAGGTTGCAAACTCCTTTGCCTAACCTCATCATTAGTTACAAAGTTGAACCACCTAATGCCCAAAATACTGCGAAAGCATCTAGTTTCTTGTGATTTTGTTTACAAAGAGTCCACGGTCACTACCATAATTAACCCTAGAAAGAACCAAACTATTATACAGTCTAATTTTAGTCTTTAGATGTATACGCCTATTTCTTCACACTCTCCATAGATTCTTAAAAGTCGCGACAACATTCCCTATTCGTCTGTTTATCTCATGCCACACATCACCAATATCTGTTACATAACTCCCAAGATAATTAAACTGTGATACCTGCTCAAGACTGCAACCATTCAGAATAACTAAATCACAGCCTGCCTGACCAATTTTCATCACTTTAGTTTTCCCTCTGTTTATAACCAAACCTACTCTACTACCAGTTTCATCAACAGTTCGAATGAAAGAGTTCATCTCATCAACATCATTTGCTAAAAGAGCTAAATCATCAGCATAATCTAAATCAGAAACGTTCGCATCTCTAGACTATTTAAGGCCAAAATCTTTTCCTTGCAGTGAATTTCACATAACATAATCAATAACCAAGCTAAAGAGAAAAGGAGACAAAATTCACCCTTGTCGAACACCAGAAGTAATGCTAAACCAATTGCTGCAAGCCTTACCAACTCTCACACACGACTCAGTGTTATTATAGAGAGCTTTCATTATGTTAACTAACTTACCATATGATCTCACAATCAACCACAAATTATGACGATCAACAGAGTCGAAAGCCTTTTTGAAGTCAACAAAGCTAGCAACCAAAGGTTTCTGAAACTCTAAGCATTTCTCAAGAATCTGCCTAAGTGAAAATATCTGACCTACACATCCCCTACCACTTCTGAATCCACATTGGTCTTATGCAATTGCCTGTCAACCAGATTCTTCGTTCTATTAAATAGAATCATGCAGAGAACTTTACCTGGAACAGAGAGTAGGCTGATACCCCTATAGTTATCACAAGAACTACGATCACCTTTTTTGCAGATAGGGATAATGATAGCTCTGAAAAAATCCTAAGGAAACATGCCTTTATCATAAAAAACAAATAAATAAATATATAAATACCCCCTCAAGCAGCTGCTTGCCACAGAGATCTGACAGAAGCTTGTCAGTTTATATTGCATAGTAGATGGTCTGACAGGATGGCAGGACCTCAGCAGAAAAACAACACAAACAGCCATGCCTTACCCGGGGCTCGAACTCAGGTCCCTTAGATCAGTAGCCAAGCACTGTTACCACTCGGCAGACTGTTATGGGTGCCTATTCGTGGGGAGGGTGCTAAAGCATTTCCCCTAAAAAATCTTTGAAAGCTCAATTCATTTGAAAAGCTCAATTCATTGAAAGCTCAATTCATTGAAAAATGATAAAATTATTTATAGGCACAGTTCATTGTTTTGGGGAAAACTCTATGTTATTTGAAAGTGCGTATGAAAGAAAACAAAGAAGTTGCAGCTTGTCAGCTGGGGCGGCGTTGTTCCACGGGTTGCACTTTTTAGGGGCGGCAAATTTGCATGCAAATTAATGACCATAGCTGTAGTAAGATTAAACAGAATGAGTAAGACCTATTTTTTAGAGAAAATTTTCAGTCTGTTAAAAAATCACATTAAAATTAATTAAATTAAACTTTCATGTCTAAGATGAGATCTGGAGAAAGGGGCGGCAGAGTTCAAGCAAGAGAATTGATTTCCATTGCAATATAAAGTTTTCCCATCCCCATTTGAGTAGAGGATTTGAAAAACTTTCTTGAAATACATGTGAAATATGCACGATTTTAATAATATTTTGCTTCCATCAGACTTACTACATTTTAAAGGGTCAACTACACTCGCCCTACACTCGACCCTGATTGATCACAATGTCAGTTGTTTTCCCCAATCCCTTCAGTTCAATATTTTACTACCACAAGGCAGGACATAACTCGATTTGGAATATCAAACAGGTAAGCATTATACATGGAACTGATATTCGTAAGCAATGACCGAAACTGCTTTTATATATAAGCAATCAAATTTCCATTTTAGTCATAATTTTTAATATCTTCAAGACGTTGCAATCCAAATTATGTGTAAAAACAAATTGTTTGAGAAAGATGCACTTGAGTATTAAAAAGTTCAAAGTTTAAATACTGGAAATTCTACCTCAGTTGCATTTTAATTCGAAGTACCAAATTTATTACTTTTCCAGTAATCTTTGCTCCTTATTAGTTTTTGTGGAAGGCATGGGGATTAGCAAGGGAACTGTTTCATAATGCCATTCAAAGACGCAGGTCGCTTGTGTATTAAAATTTATTATTTGAAGTTTTGCAATTATCAGTAAGTAATTATCAGTATTTAGGGGTGCAGTGGCTAAGAAAGTTTAATAAACTTTCTTAGCCACTGCACTCCTAAATGCATTATCTGAGCAATAACTAACATTTTACCATTTAGTCCTTTGTGCATTATGCTTCATTCGGATCTATAAAAACTAATAATTTCGGAAACTGGCTTTAATACTGTTTTTCGTAGCAAGTGCAAATGTACATTAAAAAAATCACGATGTATTTAAATGTAAAAGTGCTACTTTTTAAAAACTACACGATTATTTACTTCTCATAAAGTTTAATCTAAACACTATTTTAATTTAAAATATATTAAGGAGAAAGGTTAACCAAGCGAAGTACAAAGAAAGGAACAGACGATAATGTAAATCCTTTAGCTCAGCTGTCCCCCGCTGGCCATGGGTAGCTCCGGGTGACGTTAAGGTAATATTATTTCCTCGTTCATGGTTGGGCGCATGGGCAGCGGGCTGAAGTAGGTTGCCCAACAGTGCATGGTTTTCCCACATGGTGATGTAACTTTTTGAAGTTTTCCAACGTGCACTAGCTTCGAATATTATCAGTGAGAGGTCAATAACTATACAAACTGTCGAAATATATTTACCTTTTTTAAACAGAATTCTGCCCTTCCAATACCTAAAATACTTGATCTCTTGTCCGCAATTTTGCAATTTTTTTTCCTTCTTCCACCCCGTGTTGAATTAATATTCTTTGTCTTTATCTGCAGCAGTATGCGATTTAGATTCAATAATGCTTTTTTTTACCCCTTTTGTACATTTGTTTGATTAAACATTTTAATTCGCTCTTTTCCTAACCTTGTAGCTACACAGAGACTTGTCTGTGCCTCCCCCAAATTCCTTCTATGATATCCTCTCTGCCATCCCATATTGCATTATAACAATTGTGCTTCTATCATAAAACCCGAGTTCAAGACAGCTAATAGTTCTGCAATTCAAGAATGCGTTGTACAGTCGCTGAAAAAAATATCCGAACACTATGGTTGATTACAGAATTCAGGAAAAATATGTAGCAACGATTTTTTTAGAAATTAGTGATTTGACAACCTTCGTGTATTGTACACGAAGGTTGCCAGATCACTAATTTCTAAATAAAATAGTTGCCAGATACTTTTCCTGAATTCTGTAATCAACTACAGTGTTCGGATATTTTTTTGTGCGACTGTACTTCAACGGAAGAGATCCTAGTATGTATCCAACCCTGAGATACATTGAGGAAGTGAAAAGGCTACATTTTAATGAATGAAATATACATTTATTTCAAAATATCGTATTGTACAACACTATTACACTTAATAAGTTGTCGGTGTCGGTTCGTTGAGGTATCCGCTTGCTTCAAATGTGGAAAATACAGAAGATTCACATGAAATTGAGTGTTGAAACAAATGTACGCAGGGTTAGGTCGAGAGATGGATTCAGAAATGTTGAATTATCTCTTTGGCATCAGGACACTAAAGGATCTCTTCAAAGATGAAGAAAAGGCTTCCTCTGCTTTATTTTCTAGCTTCATTGCGAATTCATTGTTGCCGATGGAATAAAGGTCCAAGTCACAAGACTCCAATGCTCAGAAAAGAATATGGAAATGGAAGAATTACATTGAAATTAATTATATGCTTATAATTTACTAAACTATGTTAGTTATTATTATGGTTATGAAAACAAAGGCTATTGAAATACTTTGCTTATTACAGTTTAAGCGTAAATCCCTGGATAGAAAAAATGAGAAAAGTTTTATGATAACAGTGGGAACGAAGAAAAGTCTATATTATGTCGCGTATGCCTCAGCTTTGGAGTATGTTGAAGCACGTTAAGTGATTTGATGTGGAAGCGTAATAGACGTTATCAATAAAATTCAAAGCGAGGTTTATAGTTATAGAGAAAACTACAAACAAGGAAATTACCATTGAAAAACTTGCATAAAAGAATGAAAAGCGACAATGCATAGCTGTTATAGTACTTTTAGTGTAAAAAGAATATTTACTCTACGATAAACGACTTTTCATCGTGATATTGCTTTGTAACGGGTGGTGTCTTCAAAGACATAAAGAGAATCCATTGTATATGGGTTTTGTTTTTGAAATATATTATTTTCGTGTTTACACATCAATAATTTGATGTTTAAATCGGAGATAACCTTTATATTCATTGCAAACACATATTATATATAATATTCTCCGAATCAATTATTTTGTTATCGCAAACAGCTGAATATATATTTTTATCACCTTCACCTAAAAAGTATATAGACATTAAGAGTGTTAGTTCGAATTAACCAACATATAGTCACATCATAGGGAAAAGGAAACGGTGGTCACGGCATCTGATTTTGGCCGTCATTTGACTACACTAACCTACTTAAACCCTACACTCATTTATTTTAGACAATGAGTGCCTTACCCTATCTAAGCAATGTTAATTGCAATAGCAGTAACCCATAGGTCCTCGCTAGTACTGGGCCGAAACGAAACTTGTTAAACCAGATGCTGTGCTACCTAACGATTCGTTATCTTTTATTTCTAAAGTGACATACACGGAGAACGACTCCCAATCAATTATTTTGTTCTCGTAACAGCTGAATATATATTTTTATCACCTTCACCTAAAAGGTATATAGACATGAATAGTGTTAGTTCGAATTAACCTACCTATAGTCACATCATAGGGAAAAGGAAACGGTCGTCACGGCATCTGATTTTGGCCATCATTTGACTACACTAACCTACTTAAACCCTACACTCATTTATTTTAAACAATGAGTGCCTTATCCTATCTAAACAATGTTAATTGCAATAGCAGTTACCCGTAGAGCCTCGCTAATACAGGTCCGAAAGGAAACTTGTTAAACCAGATGCTGTGCTACCTAACGATTCATTATCTTTTATTTCTATAGTGACAGAACGACTCCGAATCAATTATTTTGTTATCGCAAACAGCTGAATATATATTTTTATCACCTTCACCTAAAACGTATATAGACATTAAGAGTGTTTGTTCGAATTAACCTACCTATAGTCACATCATAGGGAAAAGGAAACGGTCGTCACGGCATCTGATTTTGGCCAACATTTGACTACACTAACCTACCTAAACACTCAACTCATTTATTTTAGATAATGAGTGCCTTATCTATATCTAAGCAATGTTAATTGCAATATCAGTTACCCATAGACCCTCGCTAATACAGGTCCGAAACGAAACTTGTTAAACCAGATGCTGTGCTACCTAACGATTCATTATCTTTTATTTCTATAGTGACAGAACGACTCCGAATCAATTATTTTGTTATCGCAAACAGCTGAATATATATTTTTATCACCTTCACCTAAAACGTATATAGATATTAAGAGTGTTAGTTCGAATTAACTTACCTATAGTCACATCATAGGGAAAAGGAAAAGGTCGTCACGGCATCTGATTTTGGCCATCATTTGACTACACTAACCTACTTAAACCCTACACTCATTTATTTTAGACAATGAATGCCTTATCCTATCTAAACAATGTTAATTGCAATAGTAGTTACCCACAGACCCTCGCTAATACAGGTCCGAAACGAAACTTGTTAAACCAGATGCTGTGCTACCTAACGATACATTACCTTTTATTTCTAAAGTGACAGAACGATTCCGAATCAATTATTTTGTTATCGCAAACAGCTGAATATATATTTTTATCACCTTCACCTAAAACGTATATAGATATTAAGAGTGTTAGTTCGAATTAACCTACCTATAGTCACATCATAGGGAAAAGGAAACGGTCGTCACGGCATCTGATTTTGGCCATCATTTTACTACACTAACCTACCTAAACCCTCCACTCATTTATTTTAGACAATGAGTGCCTTATCTATATCTAAGCAATGTTAATTGCAATAGCAGTTACCCATAGACCCTCGTTAATACAGGTCCGAAACGAAACTTGTTAAACCAGATGCTGTGCTACCTAACGATTCATTATGTTTTATTTCTAAAGTGACATACACGGAGAACGACTCCGAATAAATTATTTTGTTATCGCAAACAGCTGAATATATTTTTTTATCACCTTCACCTAAAACGTATATAGACATTAAGAGTGTTAGTTCGAATTAACGTACCTATAGTCACATCATAGGGAAAGGGAAATGGTCGTCACGGCATCTGATTTTGGCCATCATTTGACTACACTAACCTACCTAAACCCTCCACTCATTTATTTTAGACAATGAGTGCCTTATCTAAGCAATGTTAATTGCAATAGCAGTTACCCATAGACCCTGGCTAATACAGGTCCGAAACGAAACTTGTTAAACCAGATGCTGTGCTACCTTACGATTCATTATCTTTTATTTCTAAAGTGACATACACGGAGAACGACTCCGAATCAATTATTTTGTTATCGCAAACAGCTGAATATATATTTTTATCACCTTCACCTAAAAAGCATATAGACATTAAGAGTGTTAGTTCGAATTAACCTACCTATAGTCACATCATAGGGAAAAGGAAACGGTCGTCACGACATCTGATTTTGGCCATCATTTGACTACACTAACCTACCTAAACCCTCCACTCATTTATTTTAGACAATGAGTGCCTTATCTATATCTAAGCAATGTTAATTGCAATAGCAGTTACCCATAGATCCTCGCTAATACAGGTCCGAAACGAAACTTGTTAAACCAGATGCTGTGCTACCTAACGATTCATTATATTTTATTTCTAAAGTGACATACACGGAGAACGACTCCGAATCAATTATTTTGTTATCGCAAACAGCTGAATATATATTTTTATCACCTTCACCTAAAACGTATATAGATATTAAGAGTGTTAGTTCGAATTAACCTACCTATAGTCACATCATAGGGAAAAGGAAACGGTCGTCACGGCATCTGATTTTGGCCATCATTTGACTACACTAACCTACCTAAACCCTCCACTCATTTATTTTAGACAATGAGTGCCTTATCTATATCTAAGCAATGTTAATTGCAATAGCAGTTACCCATAGACCCTCGCTAATACAGGTCCGAAACGAAACTTGTTAAACCAGATGCTGTGCTACCTAACGATTCATTATGTTTTATTTCTAAAGTGACATACACGGAGAACGACTCCGAATAAATTATTTTGTTATCGCAAACAGCTGAATATATATTTTTATCACCTTCACCTAAAACGTATATAGACATTAAGAGTGTTAGTTCGAATTAACCTACCTATAGTCACATCATAGGGAAAGGGAAATGGTCGTCACGGCATCTGATTTTGGCCATCATTTGACTACACTAACCTACATAAACCCTCCACTCATTTATTTTAGACAATGAGTGCCTTATCTAAGCAATGTTAATTGCAATAGCAGTTACCCATAGACCCTGGCTAATACAGGTCCGAAACGAAACTTGTTAAACCAGATGCTGTGCTACCTAACGATTCATTATCTTTTATTTCTAAAGTGACATACACGGAGAACGACTCCGAATCAATTATTTTGTTATCGCAAACAGCTGAATATATATTTTTATCACCTTCACATAAAAAGCATATAGACATTAAGAGTGTTAGTTCGAATTAACCTACCTATAGTCACATCATAGGGAAAAGGAAACGGTCGTCACGACATCTGATTTTGGCCATCATTTGACTACACTAACCTACCTAAACCCTCCACTCATTTATTTTAGACAATGAGTGCCTTATCTATATCTAAGCAATGTTAATTGCAATAGCAGTTACCCATAGACCCTCGCTAATACAGGTCCGAAACGAAACTTGTTAAACCAGATGCTGTGCTACCTAACGATTCATTATCTTTTATTTCTAAAGTGACAGAACGACTCCGAATCAATTATTTTGTTATCGCAAACAGCTGAATATATATTTTTATCACCTTCACCTAAAAAGTATATAGACATTAAGAGTGTTAGTTCATAGACATTAAGAGTGTTTATCCCTATTAATTGGTGGTTTAGTGTATTGATATGTACCTACTGGAAAAGTTTAAAGCTGTTAATGAAAGTGTGAAATCAGACAAATATATATTTTAATCTGTTAACACATATCTGGGGGTCACTGGTTGAATAAGTGACTGCGTTCAGCCCTTTGGACGAACAGCAATCACCATCAACAGAAGATATAGAACGCGTGTAGCCATTATAACGCACAACGGAATGATTAAGTTATCCCTTTTAATTGGCGGTTTAGTGTGTTGTTGCCTAACTAATAGAAAAAGTTAAAGCTGTTAATCAAAATTTTAAATCAGACAAATACGTATTTTGTTCTGTTAATATATATCTGGGGGTCACTGGTTGAATAAGTGACTGCGTTCAGCCTTTTGGACGAACAGCACTAACCTTCAAAAAAATATATAGAACGCGTGGAGCCATTATAGCGCACAGCGGAATAATTAAGTTATCCCTATTAATTGGCTGTTTAGTGTATTGTTGTGTCCCTAGTGGAAAAGGTTAAAGCTTTTAATCAAAGTGTGAAATCAGACAAATACGTATTTTATTCTGTTAATATGTACCTGGGGGTCACTGGTTGAAAAAGTGACTGCGTTCAGCCCTTTGGACGAACAGTAATCACCTTCAAGTGAATATATAGAACGCGTGCAGCCTTTACAGCGCACAGCTGAATAATTAAGTTATCCCTATTAATTGGCGTTTTAGTGTGTTGTTACGTATGTGGTGGAAAAGGTTAAAGCTGATAATCAAAGTGTGAAATCAGACAAATACGTATTTTAATCTGTTAATATGTACCTAGGGGTTACTGGTTGAATAAGTGACAGCGTTGAGCCCTTTGGACGAACAGCAATCACCCTCAACAGAAGATATAGAACGCGTGCAGCCATTAAAACGCACAGCGGAATAACTAAATTATCCCTATTAATTGTTGGTTTAGTGTGTTTTTATGTACCTAGTGGAGAAGGTTAAAGCTGTTAATCAATGTGTGAAATCAGACAAATACGTATTTTAATCTGTTAATATATATCTTGGGTTCAATGTTTGAATAAGTGACTGCGTTCAGCCCTTTGGACGAACAGCAATCATCTTCAACAGAATATATAGAACGCGTGCAGACATTATAGCACACAGCGGAATAATTAAATTATCCCTATTAGTTGGCGGTTTAGTCTGTTGTTGCGTACCTAGGGGAAAAGGATAAAGCTGTTAATCAAAATGTGAAATCAGAGAAATACTTATTTTAATCTCTTAACATATATCTGGGGTCACTGGTTGAATAAGTGACTGTGTTCAGCCCTTTGGACGAACAGCAATCACCCTCAACAGAAGATATAGAACGCGTGCAGCCATCATAGAGCACAGCGGAATTATTACTTTATCCCCTATTCATTTGAGTTTAAGTGTTTGATGTGTACCTTGTGAAAAGGGTTAAAGCAGTTAATCAAAATGAGAAATCAGACAAATAGGTATTTTAATCTGCTAATGTGTGCCTGAGGGTCTCTGGTTGAATAAGTGACTGCGTTCAGCCGTTTGGACGAACAGCAATCACCCTCAACAGAAGATATAAGACGCGTGCAGCCATTATAGCGCATATCGGAATAATTATGTTATCTCTATTCATTGGCGATAAAGTGTGTTGTTCTGTACCTAGTGGAAAGGGTTAAGGCTGTTAATCAAAGTGTGAAATCAGACAAATACGAATTTTAATCTGTTAATATGTGTCTGAGGGTCACTGGTTGAATAAGTGACTGCATTCAGCCCTGTGGACCAACAGCAATCACCCTCAACAGAAGATATAGAACGCGTACAGCCATTACGCGCACAGCGGAATAATTAAGTTTTCCCTATTCTTTGGCGTTTAAGTGTGTTGTTGTGTACCTAGTGGAAAGCGTTAAAGCAGTTAATCAAAATGTGAAATCAGACAAATATGTATTTTAATCTGTCAATGTGTATCTGAGGGTCTCTGGTTGAATAAGTGACTGCGTTCAGCCCTTTGGACGAACAGCAATCTCTCTCAACAGAAGATATAGAACGCATGCAGCCATTATAGCGCACAGCGGAATAATTACGTTATCCCTATTCATTGGCGTTTAACCGTGTTGTTGTGTATCTATTGGAAAATGTCAGATCTGTTAATCAAAGGGTGAAAGCAGACAAATACATATTTTAAACTGTTAATATGTAGGTGAGGGTCACTGGTTGAATAGGTGACTGCGTTCAGCCCTTTGGGCGAACAGCAATCTCCTACCGCAAATCTTATAGAAAACGTGCAGTAATAAGAGTGCACAAAGGAGTAGTTATTTTGTCCGTTTGGATTAGCGTCGGAAGTGTGTTGTTTTGCATATAGTGCAAAGTGTGAGAGGTTATTAATAGGAAAGTGAAATGAGTCAAATACCTACTTGAGTCTGTGAATGGATTTGTTATTCGAGAGACACTGGTTGAATAGTTGTCTGCATTCAGCCATTTCAGCAAATGGCAATCACTCTCATCAGAAGCAATAGATCACATTCAGTCATTAGATCACAGAGCGGATTAATTACTCTGCTTCTTTCGATAACGTCATCTATTGTGTTTAGTGTGTGCAGAGTGTAGAGTGTTAAAAGTTGTGTATTTAGAAAGCTGAAACGGTCGGAATATGTACTTGAATATATTCTCCCTCCACTTCTCTAGGTTGGACCCTCAGCCGTAGTGGTGCAGTGTGATATTAGTGTCAGTGCCGAATTATTGTGTGTTATCCGTTGTATTTGAGTGTGTTTCTTGTCTCAGTGTGTAGAGCTACATCTTGGATCGTCCTATACGTCTTTTGGAGTTTTCCTGATATTTTACAATAAAATGTTGAAATTTTAATCAATCATGTTTTGAAACGTAGGCCTAAAAGGCAAAGGAATAGATTGAAAGGTAAAATAGATTTAGAATTAATTGAAAATTTAGAACCAATAGATCCGCTGGACGTGTTTGTAAATACGCCTGGTTACGTAAATACATAATTAATTACTTGAACTCACTCTTTCGAATAATATTATCAAATATAAGTAGTAAATGTTTATTATTCTGATTTGTATAGAATTCAGAAAAAATATCTGACAACGAATTTTTAGAAATTAGTATTCTGGCAACCTTCGTGAACTGTACACGAAGGTTGCCAGATCACTAATTTCTAAAAAAAACTCGTTGCAGATATTTTTTCTGAATTCTCTAATCAACCATAGTGTTCGGATACTTTTTTGAGCGACTGTACATGGTCACTTTTGTTATTGGTGATGTTTTTAATTTAGAGTAAAAAACTAATGCGCAGACATTTCACTAATATATTATGCATGCTTTAATAGGAAAATATGTGTTTAGCTAAAGATTTAATTGCAGTAATAAACTACTTAAATCTTGATTTTATAGAAGTTTTTGTTCAGTATTTAAAGAGTCTTTGAAACTGAAACGTTTAGCAAGTTATCTCGTTCTGCAAAAAAATTCTAAATTGCAGAAAATTTCACTAATCAGTACTCGATCTACTGAAAATACAGCTACATATCTAGGTAAGGTTTCTATGCCGCTTATTTCTTTCGTTTAACCTGTTTAAATTCTCTCTCCAAATGAATTATTTGCGTACAATAGCTCAAAAAAATATCCGAACACTATGGTTGATTACAGAATTCAGAAAAATATCTGGCAGCGATTTTTTTAGAATAGTGATCTGGCAACCGTCGTGTCACGTGACACGACGGTTCCCAGATCACTATTCTGAAAAAATCGCTGCCAGATATTTTTTCTGAATGCTGTAATCAACCATAGTGTTCCGATATTTTTTTTTTGAGCGACTGTACATGGTCACTTTTATTATTGGTGATGTTTTTAGTTTAGAGTAAAAAAATAATGTGCGGACATTTCACTCCTATATTATGCATGGATCAAACCTATCAGTTCATCATACAATGCAAATCAAATAGTACAAAATTTTAACGGTTCAAATATAAGGATACGGAACACTAAGTTTTAGGCTCGCCATTACACAAGTGAAAATGAAAATCATTCCTACACACGCACAAACTCACATACTACTTTCAACTCTTGTGCTCAACGCATCGCTGACATTTCGATGCCTTTACTAGAATGAAGTGAATTTTTATAAGTCAAGCAAAAACAGAAACCTTAAATAAATTTTAAGCTCTACAGAAGTGCTTTAAAGGAAATCAATGATCAACTAAACTAAAAGCTGCATCAAAAACAGACGTATTAAAGCTATCAGTTGATAGCTTTAATACGTCTGTTTTTGATGCAGCTTTTTGAGAAATGTGTAACCAGTTATTTGGCGAGATATTTTAAACATATGGATGCACAATTCAAATTCGTAATGAATAAGTAACTAATTATAACAACCTAGTAGTCATCTTGCTACCAATGATTAATCCATAGACATATATTGAATTGCTGTGGTTATTGTTTCTAATTCTCTATACTAGCCGTATTCACTATTTCTCTTCACCTCTCAAGGGAGTGCCAACACAAATCATCGTGCATGTTACCTTTGGCACGCGTGTCATAAAATCGCCATCACTGCTATGAGGGCACCAACCTGAGTTTTGTTGTTAAAGGTATTGGGTTGGTGGTGGCTCAGTCGGTGAAGTGCCAGGCTCATAATCTTATGGTCTCAGGTTCGAGTCCTACCTGGGTCAGTGTTGAGATTTTTCTCCCCAAAACTCCCTGCCCTGCCCTCTGTCAACAGGGGGACACCGATCGGCTTGGAAAGGCCGCCGTCCGTCAAATGACATAACAAATGTTATAGACCATGTTGGATGGCCTTGACGGGAGCTACCATCTGTATCCTAACAGCTACCCGGTGGTTTCCCTTCATACAACCTTCTCTGAACCTTTGCGGTCCTTATGATCTGATCACTAAGTACATTGTATGTAAAAAAGGTAAAGCTCCTAGGTAAAACAGTTTGTACTTATTTACATACCTGTAATAAGCATCGGAAGGAACTTCAGGTCATGGTCGCACATCAGAGGACACGTCAAGGCACGGTCGCACGTCAGAGGACACGTCAAGGTACGGTCGCACGTCAGAGGACACGTCAAGGCACGGTCGCACGTCAGAGGACACGTCAAGGCACGGTCGCACGTCAGAAGATACGTCAAGGCACGGTCCCACGTCAGAAGATACGTCAAGGCATGGTCGCCTGTCAGAGGACATGTCAAGGCATGGTCGCACGTCAGAGGACACGTCAAGGCACGGTCGCACGTCAGAGGACACGTCAAGGAACGGTCGCACGTCAGAGGACACGTCAAGGTACGGTTGCACGTCAGAGGACACGTCAAGGCACGGTCGCACGTCAGAGGATACGTCAAGGCACCGTCCCCCCAGATCCAGCCCTGGGTCTTCTGACCTGATCATTTAGCTCATTACGCGAACTAAAGTGCCGTTGACAGGTAAAACAACCAAAGTAGACCAACGGCTCGGGTCACGTTAGAGTGGGAGGGGGGGGGGCGAAGATTGCTCAGTTAACGTCTTGAAAATTCTCATAGGTCATATAGGTCGGCACGATCGCTTTTCCTATTAGTGAACCAATGATCTACGAGAATTTTCGAAAGCGTCAACTGCGCAGTCTCATCTTAGGCTGAATGATTGCCGCCACTCTGAAAACGGATAATCTGATTGTAATTCTTGCGTTACGACAGAGTGTGATCGCATTCTAATAATGGATCTGTTGGCTGTTATGTGACATTGTTCTACACTGATATTGTTGGTCAATTGCGTGAATTAGAATATCCGTGTTTTTGAATTATTCGGGCTTCCGTATGATTTGAAGAAATCAATTGAAATATTTAGATTAACGTTGAAATAAAAATAATAAACAAAAAAAAACATTTTTTCGAAATTTTTTTCTAGAAGCTTTCAAAATGGAAACAAATTGTTAAATTATTATTATATCATTCATATCCTATTGATTTCAAAATGAAAGGTCTTAATTATTATTTTTTGGTTGGGTTGTATTAATTGTCAGCATGATTTTTTTTTACCTTCACTGGTCAAATGAAGTCACTAGGACTTAATGGCTCAGATGTAGATACAGGAAAGGGTTGAATTGTTTTATCTCTGAGCGGCACTTTTTTTGCTCACAATGGTCCAAATGGTCAGGTCGCAAGGACTCCGAGGGTTCAGAGCAGGTTTGGAGGGAGGGGAATCATTGGACAGTTGTTACGAGACAGATGGTCGTTTCTCGTAAAGTTCACCTAACGTACTCTTTAACGTGCACAGGTTATGGCTCTCAGGTTCACTTGGCTACGGCTTAACGTCCCATCCGACGGACAGTTGCCTTTCCAAGCCCTTCAGTGTCCCCTCCTGACCGAGGGAAGTGTGGGAAGTTTTGCGGACATAAGTCTCAACATTCGCCCAGCTGGGACTCCAATTTGGGAACTGCAGATTACGATCCAGGCGGGATATCCACCATCAACACCACCTCCGAGTGGCACTATTTTTTTTGGTTCACAACTGAAATTCTAGGTCCCAAAAAACCAGATTTTTAGAATTGAACAGTGGAAAAGTAGGCCCATGACGCTGTTTAGGGGACATTAAAACGGATTTTTCTTTTTGGTTTAATTAGGATCACAGGAATTTCTTTCCAAATAAGAAAAGGATCGCGGAAATTCGCTAGATTTTGCCTTACTTTCAGCGATCATTCTCGATCGGAATACTTTAATAGGATATGTTTTTTACCTATATATTTTCTTATAGACATCTATTTCGTGAATTTCAGTTGACAATTAAAAATTAGCTGATTGTGAGTTAGTGCGTGACAAAGGATGACGCTAATTACGACCATCATGCAGAAGTTGTAAAGCTCTGAAAATCTGCACTTAGGGGTTCAGATCGTAGTTCTCGGGAGAAAAAATCCGAAATTCGATCTTCGACCTGTCCTTCAAAGTCAGAGAGAGGTGAAGCAGAGATCAAAGCTTGACGTAAAAGTGCTAGAAATGTGAATATTGGTATATAGGAGTACTTCGGATCCCAGATCCCAGAAACTTTAAAAATCTCGGATTCTTTGTGTGTTGGGGCGTCGAGATCAAAAATTAAATTTTAATTTACCACTTTTAGAGAGTTAATTTGATGCCTACGGGCAAGGACGTACCTAGAATTTAGTTCGGGGCGGTCTGAGAATAAGCCTTGAGTAGGGTTTCCCAGTTCGAAAACATTCCACCGAACACGAAAGATTAAAATGATATTCTATATGAGAATTTAAAATTGTTGCTTTAATATATTTTTAGTGTCAGAATAACATATGGGGCTAAGATAAAGTTGTATAAAACTTCCAACTGTTATTGTTCAATTTCTTTTTAATATTTTTAAACTGAACGAAATAAAGACAATTGTTTTGGAGTTCAAAGCAGATAGACGAGTTCGATATTTAGTAGAAGACGACAGGGTTCTCAGCGGACTTATTTTTATTGAAGGAGGGTGGGTTAATGAAAACCCAGAGATATTGAAAAAAGAAATTCTACACAATTCATTAATAATATTTTTTCACAAATATTTTTGCAATTTTTTTTTTGTGGTTCGTTTTTCAAACGAACTAATGTCATCATTTTGTTTGTTTTATCTGTCTGTACACTTTCATCTTTTTAGTTTTAACAGATTAATTAAAAATTCCTGTTGAATTGGATGGGTATTGATGACACCCCGTACAGTCGCTCAAAAAAGTATCCGAACGCTATGGTTGATTACAGAATTCAGAAAAAATATCTGGCAACAATTTTTTTTAGTAATTAGTGGTCTGGCAACTTTCGTGTACGTACACGAAGGTTGCCAGATTTTTAATTTCGAAAAAAATCGTTGCCAGATATTCTTTCTAAATTCTGTAATCAAACAGAGTGTTCGGATATTTTTTGAGCGACTGTACCTCCCATGCCTACGAGGATTTTTCTTGTTGTAGATCTTAGAAAGCTTATGAAAAATTGGATCCGACGTCTCCATTTAGAGGTCATATTTCAGTAAAACTGTAATAATAATAATAACTACACCTAACAGAAACGTGGAACATCGTGTACAGGGGTATTCGAGTTCTGCATCTCTGAAGAGTTGCGAAATTCTGGATACACCAATCCGTTGAAGTCGACCAGAGGTTGAATTTCGATCCACGTGGGAGTTTGAAATTCCAAATGATGTCTGCTGGTTTCTACATCTTGGAAACGGCACTGTATTTCTGATCCTTCGAATACCTCGAGTTTGTCTATATATCTATCTGCTAGTAAGTGAATTGGTGTGTCGAGTTATTTATGGTCGTAGAACTCAGGACGGTTAAGAAATTTCCGTTACGGTTTTGTGTTCAAGGTCACATAAGGGTCGATTGGGTTGTTTTACCTATGATCGGAACTTTCGCGCGGCCTATTTAACGGTCTCTAACGATAGAAATTCAAACTACGAAAATTCAAAAACTTTTCACAGTTCGCGGGCACTATTAACACCTTTGGAAGATTCTGAAAGGCGAATCGTATGATTTACCTATCCAATTCAAAAAGAATTTTAAATTTATCTCTTAAAACAAAAAAGTTGAATGTCTACAGACGGAGAAAACAAACAACAAAACGATGACATGAGCTCGTTTTTTAAAAGAACTACAAAAAAAATTGTGAAATATTTTTTTAAATAATATTTTTACTGAATTGTAGAATTTTCTATTTCATTATTTCAGTTTTTATTAACCCACCCTCCCCAACAAAAATAAGTTCCCATTCTTATTGTAATAATCTAGTCCCAATTTTCTCCTTATTTCTATTATAGATATATTAAAATAGTAAAATAATATTATATAAAAATGTATAAAAATATATTTTATTACATATATATATAATATTTTGGCAGGGCAGTGTATATCAAAGAATTTCCAGGTTATGTCAATGGGAATCTAACTGCGAAGTTCTGTAACTTCTAAAATGTGTATTTAATGGAAAAAATGTGACTGAGAATAAAATAAAGAACATGATAAAATCAGCATATTTAGATCTCGATTTTCAACACTATTTGTTCATTACTTAAATAGAAGATGTAATATTTCAAAACAGTAATAAATAAAAACTAAACTAATAAATATTGTTTCAAACCAAGGAATAAAATAAATCTTCATTTTTAAAAGTTTGCGTAATGATTTAATTAACATTTAATTCTTTTATAGGGCAGTATAATATCCTTATTAAACTGCACCGAATTGGTTGCTTCATTTTCTCTGGACTTCCCAAATAAAAGCAAACCCCTTCTTATCCTAAGACCTAGTTCCCGTTTTACCCTTACACATGTTCGCTTTCAAAAATGCAACACTTGTGCTGCAAATGCTTTTTTGGTTTATATATGTAATAAACCAAAATACCGCAACCGTATCTTCCAACCCACTATCCTTTCAGAAGTAGATGACACCCAATAATAAGTTGGTCCTCTGGTTCACTTTCAGCCGTATTGCGTCTGGCAGTCTTCTCCATAGCTGGCCAAGTTCGGGCAGGGCAATCTCATTTCCTTTCTCGTAATAGAGAGGGGGCGGGGGTGGCTCAGTCGGTAGCGCGCCAGGCTCGTAATCTGTAGCTCCCAGGTTCGAGTCCCAGCTGGGTCAGCGTTAAGATTTATTTCCGCAAAATTCCCCGCCCTGCCCACGGTCAGTAGGGGACACCGATGGGCTTGGAAAGGCCGCCGTCCGTCGGATGGGACGTTAAGCCGTGGCTCCGTGTACGGGAGAGCCATACCCTGTGCACGTTAAAGAACACGCTGGATGGCCTTGACGGGAGGCTACCATCTGTCTCCCAACAGCTTTTCCAGTGGGTCCCCTCCCCCAACCTTCTCTGAGCCTTCGGGGTTCATGTGACCTTGCCATTTAGCACATGGTGTGCAAAAAAGTGCCGCTCAGAGGTAAAACAACCCAACCCAACGTAATAGAGACCTACGTTATTTCCGCTTCTGGCGCAGTCTATTTTTAAGTCAATTCTTACCGGGATTTTTCAGTGTTCCAATGGCTTGCGGCTGCAAACAAGCAGTAGAAATGGTTCAATGTAATGTTACAATAGGAGCGCAAATAAGAATGCACAAGTCAAAAAATGGATGTGAGGATTGGAAAAGTAGCAGCTGGAAAAAAATATCCACAGGCGATATGTTATCCTTCTATAGTTTTCAAAGAGAAAGCAGTTCGTAATTGTTCGATTTTAGTTTTCTTCAAAAGCGAATGGACATTCCAACTAATGTGAGGGAGGGATTGGCTTAGTGGGTAGAGAGCCGTAATCGGCAGTTCGCAGGTTCGACTCCCACCTGGGTCAGCGTTGATATTTATCTCCGCAAAATTCCCCCGCCCTGCCCAAGGTCAGTAGGGAACACCGATGGCCTTGGAAAGGAATTCAGCTATCCGTTGGGTAGGACGTTAAGCCGTGGCCCCATCTGCGGGAGATCTGTGGTTGGCCATGACGGGGGCTACCATCTGTGGCTGGGTCTACGGGGCCATCTGTGGCCATCACGGCTTAACGGCATTCACGGCATCTACCATCTGTGGCCATCATGGGGTCTACCCCATCTGTGGCTGGCCATGACGGGGGCTACCATCTGTCTCCCAAAACAGCTGTTCCAATGGGTCCCCCCATTTAGCCCATCGCGTGCAAAAAAAAAGTGGCGCTCAGTTGTAATAAGATCAAACCAACCTTTTCTTCCAACTAGTGAGAGCTTTTAACCTCTGGGTTTTACTAACTAATATCAGAAGGACAATGCCTGTCGCTGGAATCATGGGACTCAACTCATATTATGGAGCACCCATTTCTGATCGACACTTTTTTGCACACAATGAGCTAAACAGCCAGGTCACAAGGACCCTAAAGGCTCAGGGAAGGTTGGGGGAAGGGCGTGCACTAAACAGCTGTTAGGAGGCAGGTGGAAGCCTCCCGTCATGACCATTCAGTGTGTTGTTTCACGTGCACAAGGTATGGATCTCCCGCATGCGATGCCATGGCTTAACGTCCCATCCGACGGACGGCTGCCTTTCTTTGACTATCGGTGTCCGCTACTGACCAGGAAAGGGAGGAGAGTTTCGAGGCTGTAAATCTCAACGCTTGACCAAGGTAGAGCTCGAACCGGGAACTGACGATTAGGAGCTTGGTGCGCTACCGACTCAGCACCCGCCCCCCCCCCGGCCCTCGTAACTAAAATAAAAGTATTCTATGCTCCAAAACGTTTTCCTGACACTTCCATATTATTATGTGAATAGAAAGTAACATTCAGAGCTCCTTAAATTTGAAAATGATTTTTTTTACGGGAAAACGTCACTCGAGATAAATTGAAGATTCCCTCAAATCTTTCTAATTCTCGATTTTCAACAATTTTCCTCAAATTTTTACAGTTATTAAGTTGGATACGTTTACAGGAAACTCTGCTCTTAAATTCGTTCTAAAAATTTTCGTATGAAGGTAATCATACCCTCTGCACGTTAAAGAACACACTGGATGGCCTTGACAGGAGACTACGTCCTATCTCCGAACTATCCAGTGGGTCCCCTCCTCTAACCTTCTCGGGGCAAGGGAAGGGGATCCGCTGAATATTAATTACTGGACTGATAATTAATTAACTGCAAGAATCATTACACCAACATCTAAATTTTCATTTATTTCAGTAAGCGGCTTGTTGTAACAAATATAATTTGTGTTTTAATGGGCTTTTGGAAGTAAATTGTTATGTTCGGTGACGCTGATTTTAAATGCTTTGGGCTCCAAAACTCTTTAAATATCAAAAGAATATTGCTGAAAATTGAGCTTTAGAGAGATTTGAACGAGATCCTTAATTTATACTCAGTGACATTTTCCAGAAAAAATTTTATTTTTACATTTAGGGATCTCTGAATATGACTCTCCATTCGCATAACATGCAAATGTCGGAAAACGTTTTGTAATATCGCATATATCGATTGGGAGTTATTTTAATTTCTAGATATGCGTATGCGTATACACTGCTCGACATTGAAAGTGCCCCACCCAGAAGAACATGTACAAACATGCAAATAGAAGGGTGGGTGTGAGCAGTAGAGATGTACAAATGGTGATAATCCAGAGCCAATGACGTGTGTGGCTCAAGAGAAAAGGTGCAAGAAGAAACAGGGATGGTATTGTGTTTATGCAAGTGGAAGTTGTGCGAAAGGTTGAGATTCGGTGCTGGAACGGTTGAGATTAGAATTCTGCTTAGAAATTGTTCAGCGAAGGCCGAAAATGCCTGGTACACGCCATCATCATGTTTATTAACATTTAGATGCGTTTGAGAAAGATGAATTATAAGCCTATGTGAAGCTGGATGGACTACAGGTTGTGTCACTGTCCATGTTCATCGGGATGCACGAACTGTTGAATGCCGTTGGCAACAGTGGCGAAATGAAGGTTCTAGCATGTGTCACAGAGGGAGTGGTAGCATCCGACAAACGTCAGCCCTGCTTGATAGGCGCATTGTTTGACATGCTCGTTCGTCACCCCAGAGCACTGTAGGCAATATTCGACGGACTGTGTCAGCAACCATGGATGTCCCCACAACCACCTGAATGGTAAACCGAAGGTTACATGAGGCACACCTGTGCTCTGGGCAACCATTACATCCACTGCCATTGACTGTAAACCATCGCAGCGCTCGTCTGGCTTGGTGTCGAAGTCGTGCGAACTGGGCCATGAGTTGAACACTGTTGTGTTTAGTGAAGAATCCCATTTTTTTCTGGGAGCTGACTATCGATGGGTCCATGTATGGCAAGAGGATGGATCCAGCTTTTGTTCGTGACTGGCACACCACCCGTCAGCCAGACATAATGGCATGGGATGCTGTTGGATATGACAGCAGGTCACCTCTTATCCGCATCACGGGAACACTGACAGCTGCACGATATGTTATCACGGTTCTGCAGGCCGTTTTGTTATCGTTCCTGGGAGCATGCAGCAGCCCGTTTTGTTACCGTTCTTGGGAGGCAGGCAGCAGCCCGTTTTGTTACCGTTCTTGGGAGGCAGGCAGCAGCCCATTTTCCAGCATGACAAAGCCTGTGTACACTGCTACGATCTCCAGACAATGTTTACAATATGTTCAAGTATTACCGTGGCCAACACGATCTCCAGATATATCCCCAAGTGAAAATCTGTGGGACCACATTGGACGACGTTTGCAAACCTCTCAGCGGCTGGCGCAAAATCTCGATCAATTATGGGAGCAAGTCAACGCTGTTTGGTGTGCAATTCCTCAGGACCATATCCGTCGACTGTATGACTCCATGCCACGCCGTATTGCTGCCTGTATTGCCGTTCACGGCGTGCAACCACCTACTGAGGCAGTCACATTGTGTTGCATGATCTCATCTTCTAACCACTGTAAGTGGTTGCAAATTAGATCATGGTATGCTAATATATATTGCTATGTGTGTGCTACATTTCACCCCTATTCCCTAACTCCTTCTGGTTAGGGCAATTTCAATATCGTGCAGTGTATATATGTATAAGTTCCTTACGCATTGTTTCTGTTAAATATTCCAGCATACGAAACTCCTTAAATAATAAGAGAATATTATTGAATTTTAAGAATTAGCTCCACTAAATGTAGATCTTCTTTTTTGTTTTGTTGTAGCATTTTACCATAAAGTTTAATATTTCAAGTTAGAAAGCTTCAAAAGTTAGCATTCTGTTAATAAAATGTGGAAATTCTTTTATATTGTTGTCTAAACATTATATCTATACGTAGGTACTGAACAGAAAAAACGTTTCATGTTATTTGAATATGGAGTCATATATCAGTAACATCTTAAGTAATATTAATATGGACAAAATATGACTATAGTTATACTTGAGGTCTCTATCAAATCTCTTTAAATGTAGAATTATTCACAAAAAATTGTTCAGTATCCAAATAAATTTGTAAGCTGGAAAATGTACTCAATTAAAACCTGAAAAATTATTGCAACATATCAAAATGAAAAAGAAACATTCTGTAAAAAATAATACCACCTCAAGCAGCTGCTTGCCACAGAGGTCTGACAGGAGCCTGTCAGTTTATATGCCACAGTAGAAGATCTAATGATTGAACAGTATATGAATTTTGAATGATTTTTGGTTAACAAGGTAAGTAAATGTTAAATATTCCAGATTCTATAACTCATTAAATATTAAAAATATCAAAAGCAGGAATTTAGGCAGACCGCAGTCAGATCTTCAAATATGATTGCCAATAATCACATTTTTCTATAAAAAGCGCTTTTAAGAAATTGTAGAGTTGTGAATTTGATTCCCTCTTGATCAAACATTTAATATTTCAACTGTTTCTACTTTCTGTTGAGAAACTATTAATGCATGAATTTATTATTCAATCCTAAGACTTTTTGATCTCCCCTTCAAATCCAAAAGAATTATTCCATGTTTCCTTTGCTTTTTGCTGAAATACAAGTTTCAAAAAGGAAATAAACACACCACATTCTGCAGTCGACTCCTGTTGCCTGGAGAGTTGTCCTGTTGCCTGGTTGCCTTTAGAGTCCCCCTGTTGCCTGGAGGGATGCAGGCAGTTTGTCATTTAAACGTTAATTGATGGTCGTTTGAACCCTCTGAGCGGGAGATGCACAAAGAGGGGAGGAAGAGTTCACCCGTTCAACCTACCTTCTCCCGGCCGACGGGCCGGTACGGTAGCGAAAGGGATTCGGTGGGTACGGCCGGAACGGTAGCGAAAGGATTAAGCCACAAAGTTTACCGGCCTGTAAGAATTTTTTCATTAATGCAATCATATCCTAGAAGAGCATCATTGGCGTCTCTTCTGAGAAGCAAATCTTCACTTCGGAGATGCTTTCCCTTCTCCATACCTGAAAAGAGAATTTTAAACTTATTTTTAAATATCTCACCATTTCCTGTCCATAGGTCTTTTACAAGCGTAGAATAGTTAGGTTATAAAACTGGAATTGCTGAGTGAGCACATCAACAGAATAATCTCTATTTAATGTCCTCACATTTCACGTACCTGCAGAGGGCAAATGATTAGTAGGATTTTTAAAGAAACTAGGCTTGTTGAGAAAGGTAGGGACCATCAATATCAAGTAGCCTCCTGATTGCAGGCATGGGTCAAATACCTGTTCCCCCACCTCTAATGGCTGAAGCTACCCATGCTAGTAGGAACTTCAGGCATCACCTTGTCAAGTACACCTTTCTAGGGCATATGACCTGTCTGAGACATATTACTCCAGTTTAGGATTGGCGATGCTCAAACTAGCTAAGTGAGGATTGAGGTTCACCGACTGCTAATGGCTGAAGCCACCAATGCTGATAGGAACTTCGGGCATCACCTTTTAATGAGCAATATCACTTGCTTTAGACACATTACTCCAGTGTAGGATTGGCGATGTTCAACTAGCTAAGTGAGGGTTGAGGTACGTGAAATGACCACTGCTTTGGTTTATCCATCAGCAGATATAGGTATCCTGTGCCTCTGTTAACTTATGGTTGGTAACCCAAAAGCAAACAGAAAACACAGCAGTAGATTCTTCCTCAACTGGGGCCCATCAGTGCAGCAAGTCCAGAATCCATACTCAAGTCAAAGCTGTAAATCAGTCCAGTAGTTAATATAAATGGTCAGCACCAGGACCCTGTAAAGTTGACCACTCCTCATCAGGGCAGAAAATAAAAGAAGAAAAAAGTGGCCATTTATGACCAGATCAGTAGTCTACATGGATGTGGCAGCCCACGCCTTCCGTTCCCTTCCAAAAGAGAATATCTTCTCTTGAAAGCTACTAACGGGCTGCACCATGAGAAGGCGGGTCGGACATTAGACCCTGTCCTGTGCTTCATCACTGGTGATTGCTACCATTATTCATTGCTGGCCATTAAAGGTACACCAGGAAGAACTCATAAGATTGTCCCGAAATATGCAAGATGGTAACCCATGGGAGAACATGTAAATGATTCAAACCGCAGCACATACGCACATCATGTGTGACAGTAACGCCCCCTGAAATTGGTATAAGAGGAGATTACAAAGAGCCCGTGTAAAGCACTGGAATTGTGTTTGCTCGAGTTCTTGCGCACTAAAGGATCAAGTATGCACCCTCGAACAACACGGCATCCATACGACCAGGTTTCCAACTTTGATCGAGGGAGAATTGTGGGATTACGGGAATGCGGATTATCGTACAGAGACACGGTGCTCGTGTTGGACGGAATGCTGCCACAGTGACGAGAATATGGCGTCAGTGAGTAGAGGTGGAACGAACTCACCGACCTGAGGAATTTCAATGGCCCTGTCACACAAACGAATGAGAGGACAGACATCTCGTGCGCATGGCTTTGAATGATCGTACAGCCACATCAAACACCTTAGCTGGTGATAGGGTGTTTTGCACATAAACAGTGTCCGCACGTATGGATCGACGTCGTCTGCAGCATCTGGGCATCTTTGCTAGGCGGTCATTGCTTTGGCTACCATTGAATCTACAACACAGGCATATGCGACTGCAATGGTGCCAAGAACGTCGCGCATGAATGTGCAAATGGCATCGCATCGTCTTTTCCGACGAATCCCGCTTCTGTATGCAGCACCATGTAGGACGAATCCGTGTCTTCTGGTACCGCAGCAACAGGCTCAGTGAGACATTCATGATGCAGCGCCATACAGGTCCGTCCCTGGTGTTATGGTATAGGGTGCCATTGGATTCCACTCACGCACACGCCTCGTACGCATTACCGGTACTTTGAACAACCAGCGTTACATCACTGAGGTATTGGAGTCTGAGGTCGTACCTTATCTTCTGGGGGTCTCTGGTGCCATTTACCAACAGGACAATGCCCGACCACATTGGCATGCATCTTCCAACATTTCCTGGATAGCCACCATATGACATTTCTGCCTTGGTCTGCCCGTTCACCGGATCTGTCCCCAATTAAACATGTCTGGTCCATGATCTCACGACGACTAGCACACCAGACACCAGCAGCTGCTACAACAGATGAACTTTGGCTACGTATCGAAACTGCATGGACTGACATTCCCCAAACACACATCCGACGTCTTATCCTCTCACTGCCAGACTGTGTAGCAGCGGTTATTGCCGCTCATGGTGGCTACACAAGATACTAATTTTTTTGTATTCCACAAGTCTAACCGTGTTTTATTTGTAATCATTTGATCCTTGTAACATAAGCTACGTATTCACTAAATATGGCGTTGATATCTTTTGTCTTTTCTGGTGTAGTACTTTTAATGGCCAGCAGTGTAGTTACACAGCTCTCCTTCCAGTTTGTGCCTAGCTACAGACCACTGAAAAATAAAGCGGAATCGCAGATCCCAGCAATTTTTCCGTAAATCGTCTGAAACCGTGAAAATGAGTACCGTGGATACAGACATAGATGCTTTGGGATATGTGTTTCATTTTGCTTTAGATGTGAAGTTGAACTAGCTAGGCTAGTTTCACCATGACTATAACATATTGAACCTTGATTCTTGATAAAAGTAATGGTGTGTGAATACGCTATTCGTGAAGTATCTGGGTTTTCCTTAAAAAAAAAGCAAAAATTATAATAAGCGGCGAAATATCTATGGCTGGTAACTTATAGTCAAATTTTGAGAATTTTTTTGGTATAAGTTTTCGTGCGTCGACATTTGTTGGTATTAGAAACTGAATCGTGGGTTTCATGGCTGCACTGTGTAATGTTGATTGCTTTTCAAAAACAAAGGTGTTACAGGCAATATATGATCAGTGGTCAATGGAAGAAATTATATGGATGGACTTGCACACAGCAGCCAGTATAGGATGTGAAGAAAAAGTTAAAGAGATTATTGAGAAGTATAGTTTTTTTTTGTTGTGCTTTTAGTATAGTTACATTAATTGAAATGCCTTAATTTTTTTGTGTATTGGCATCATGGATAGAACTTTGGGCTAATTGTATTGATAAGCTGTAGCATGATTATGTAATAATAATAATCCCCCCCCCCCCTCAAGCAGCTGCCTGCTACAGAGGTTTGACAGGAACTATCGGTCCATATGCCACAGTAGAAGGTCTTTTAGAATGGTAGGACCTTAGCATGATTATGTGAGTGTATGCAAAATATGTAAGGAGTGTAACATAAATGCATGGCAAAATATCAGGACATTTTTAGGATCCAAAAGGAGAAAAAGTCAGAAACTCAATGCAGAAATGTTTAATTTGGAAGCTATGGCATAGAAGTTGCAACAATCATGATAATTATGGGCTGCTGAAGTTGTTAAGTTTTTAAATAATTTTATTTAAAATGTGAAATCAGTACTCCTACACAAAGAATGGAGATAACTTGGACATTTTGATTTACCTGGTCTCTCACAAGATACACACCTGCTTAGTAGTTGGCAGACAAGAACACCTGCTTAGTAGTTGGCAGACAAGAACACCTGCTTAGTTGTTGGTACACTAGCCACTATATCTGGTAGGGTTGAAAGATCCATGGAATGGTCCTAATGGTTTCACTTGAAGATTCGTGCTATAGTTCTGGGTGAACCAGAATGTTTGTTTCATACACCAAGTTTTTGAATTAACCCTAGAGAAACTGCTGTCTTAGGAACGTACCAACACTGTTCTAACTTTCAGCTCTTGCTTGTTTGTGTTATAGAGTCACAGAGATACTGTAACATTGTGTATTTAGGTGTGTATGACTTGTATAACTGAACTTCAGAACCTGCAGTAGGAGGAAGGCTATTTGAACAACTCTAAAACCATAACTTCCAAATTGTTACTGGATGTATGTTTATAGGACTTTTTTTTAACTTCTTTTAGAATACTTCCCTTAATTTGTGCCATGCACTTATGTTATACCCAATTTACAGCCTTGTGTGATATAATATAACCATTCCTCTACAGAAAAGGCTATATTTCTAAATGCAAGTGCAAAAATTATATTTTTGCACTTTGCCCATTATAGAGTATTAAAGAATCTGGGCCTATATCTGGGCTAATGAAAACCTCGAAATAAATCTTCCTAAAATTAAAGGAAAAGAATTGCTTTTGTTCATAACCTTGTAATACCTAAAGTTACTATATAACAAATTCATTAATTAATTAAAGTTAATATAAACAAATTCATTTTATAATTTTCAATTCCATTTTATAATTTTCTCCATTCTACTTCAGCTTGTATTTCTATGGTAAAAGAAATGGGTCTGGTTGTTCATTTTCTTTGTCATATAAACAAACTTTAAAATCCTTAAGTTTTTCCTAACCTGTGTTTTAAGCATATTCAGCAGCTCTAAAATATCAGCACTTATCTCCTGAGATGTACCTGTGGAAATTAGAATTTATTTTTGTACGTAATGTATGAGCACAATTTCTCTCTCTCCAGTTTAAAATCAAAGCAGTACATATTGAATAATTTTCCAAGCCTGTTGTGGCATAAAATATTTTTTCCTTTTTTTTTCTGTATATTGTGCTGTATTGCGACTGAAAGTTTGCCAACTGTTTTTTTTTACCTTCAGAAGTTTATAATAGTACATCACTATCTTGTATCTTTTTTTTTTTGGAGATGATCTTTTGAAGCAAAAGTAATGGTGTAATTAATGCACTGGGACTAATATTTACTGTGTGTTACAAAAGTTCCCATGATATTTTCATATAATTTTCATTCAAAATCATCTAATATATATAGATGTTTGTGAGCATTGATAGCTGACTGACAGTGGATCATACTAATTCTAACTATGAGGCAGAAATGGTAAAGCTGTGAAAATTTTAACCTAGGGGTAATCCAGGCTGTATAGCTTCGAAGAAGGGGGGGGGGGGGGAATCTGAAATTTGACCTTGTTAATTTTTTAATTCTGATCTCATTCTGGTTAGTTCAACTTTGAACTAGGAGATCTAGATAGAAATTGTTGTTTCAGGTTTCTAGGTACCCAAAATAATGGATGATAGAAAGAGGAAATTTCTGATTTGGAGGGTCTATTGAGGTCAAAGGTCAAATTTAGATCTACTGATTCTGGTGAGCTAAAAATTGGTTCCTGGGGGTATTTTGGGTTGTAGATCTGAGAAATGTGAAATTTTGGATGCAATGGGACATTTGGGGTCAGGTCAAATTTCAATATTCCGTTGCTAGAGAGCTAAAAATTGGTGAATAGGACTATTTCTCACAGTTTTTTGAGATATAGGACATCAAACAAATTAAAATTTTACTTTTACTTTCTAACATTGAAGCTTTACTTTAAAAGAAAGTTCATGTAGATATCTTACTTTTGAGGGAACTTATGACAGCTGAAGTGTTAAATATTGTGACAGTTGTCAATCAAAATTTAAACACTCCCACCAAAAATATTTTTATTGAAAAAATTACTCATAATATAACAATGAATCATAATTTCTAAAACCTAGATGAAATGCACTACATATGACATAAAAATCAAAAATGCAGAATTTGACAAAAATAGTGTTGTAACCACCTTAATGTGCAAAATAATTAAATATTAGAGGATTTATATATTTAATTAACTAAATAATATCTCGCAGCTCAGAAAACAGAAACGTAATAAACAGCCAAAATAAAGATGGATGGACACCACTGATGTATGCAGCTTACAGTGGAGACCCTAGAATTGTATTGCACCTTTTAGAGGAAGGAGCAGATGCAAGAAGCAAAAATTTTAAAGGCCACACCCCACTGATATTAGCCACAAAGTGTGGAAATACTGATTCGGCAACTTTTCTTATTGAGGTAAGAAAATTTTAATAAAATGCTTGTGTTGTGAGGTGTAAGGTAAGATGCTCTTGTTTACAAATCAAATGAACACAAATTTTTGTATTTTGATATAGTATTAGTGGGGTGACTCATTAGGAGCCTGAGGGGTTGGGTCCCAGCAACATTTCTATAATATACACTGAAAGAACAATTTAATATATACACTCAACTAATAATGCGTGGGTTCACTGTTCGCTTTCACAACAACAGTAGCATGTTAACTAGGTGTTGGAAACATTCAGGTGGTATTGCAGCCCATGATTCCAGGAGAACTGTGCATAAAGCACTGAGAGTTGCCAATGGTTGGTTTTGGGCTCAAACACATTGCTCCATTTTCTCCCACAGATGATCAATAGGGTTCAAATCAGGAGAGTGAGAGGGCCATTTGTGTGTTGTTAATTCACTGCGATGCTCCTCCAACCAGTCTGCCAAACGGGAGCTATGAAATAGGATGCTGTCTTGTTGAAAGAAGTCATCCTGTTGTGGGAAATGGATAGCCATGAATGGATGTAGGTGGTTGAGTACATCAACGTAGCCTTGTAGGGTGATGGTTATCTCAAATAGGTACAAGTGGTCCCAGGATGGCCCACCTAAATTCCCTGGAATATTATACTGCCTCCACCAGCTTGTAACACCCTGACATGACAGTTGGAGTCCATGGCCTCTTTGGTCTCTGCCACACATGCAAGCTCCTATCTCCATGTTGTAGTTGGAACTATGATTTGTCTGTCCAAGCTACCTGTTTCCAGTCTTCCACAGTATTATTAGTGATGTTTCTTCACCCGCTGCAGTCTCATAGCATGGTGACTTTGTGCAGTCTTTATTATTCATATACTTTCTAATTTTTATTTTACATCTCAACATTTCTTGGTTTGTGGTTTGCATTTCCAGCTTGATTTCTGTGAGAATAATCTATTTGTCTTGGTTGCACCAAGATTGTCACAATGTGTCAGGGCGCAGATTGTGAGAAGAGTAGGTTTGGTTGATATGTAATGTTGAAGAGGTGAATGTTTCACATTTTTTCATTTATTGTGAGCTTTGTTTATAGGAGGGGTAGGGGTGGTAACTTTAAAGTATGTTTATCCTAAAAATTTGTTTAAGATGTTATGTATGAAAAGTGCAATAAACAATTTAATTTTGGATTTTTTTTTTCGGAATCAACTCGTCAAAGCCCAAGCCCATGCCCATTAGTAGTAAAAGAATATTAATTGTGAAACTTACCAATGAGATATTTGTTGCAAAATAACCTTTCATTTATAGCTTGTTTTCAGAAGAAACAAGCTAATGTTTTCGCTTTGTTGTCTCACTGTCCATCTGTAGACATCAACTTTTTTTGTTTTTATCAGAGTCTGTAATGATGGAAAATTATGAAAATGGCAAAATTTCAAACTAATATTACAAGCAATTTGAACAATAATTCATAATCTCAATATTACCTGTTGACTTTTAAACATCTATAAATCAATAGATATGTTTGTGGAAAAAATTTCGCCGACAATTATGTTAAAAATTTGAAATTTTTGTTGTGAAATGTAAATGTCATGAAATTTGTATTGACAACAGTGATTTTCACCTTTATCCCCAGAACGGGTGGAAAAGTGCAATTTTTTTGTTTTTGGAGATAAATTGAAAATTCCTTTTGGTTTGGAAGATATTGATGAACTCTTATGATTCACATTATCAGAATCTCCCAAAAACTTTTAACTGTACCCTTTGATGGTGGAAAATTTTGAAAATTTTAAATGAATATTGCAAATGATCTATTTTGTTAGAAATTTTATATTTTAGTGACAGAGTGTGATGATCAATAGGTTTATGTTGACACCAACAATTTGTCACTTTACTCCAAGGGTGGGTGGGAAAATGCAACTTTTTGTTTTGAGAGATTAATGAAAAATTATTTTTGAGTTGAATAGGTAGGTATTAACAAAATAGGATGATTCATAATTTTCAGATCCTCCAAATGTAGAAAATGTAAAACATAAAGTAATATTGAAAATGATATATGAATGCTAGAAATTAGAAATTCCAGTTATAAAATATGTTGATGATGGACAGAATAATTTTTAGCCATGTCTTTTAATTGAATTACAGTTGGTTAAAATTTGACCGTTTGTTTCTAATTTTTATAAACTTAGTGCTTAATTTTGAAATTTTCAATATTTCAATATAGTAATAATAAATATTGTTTTTTATACACTGGATGATTTTCCTTTTAATCATAGGGGATAAAATCCAACTTTTTAATTTTAATGTATAAATGAGATGCTTTTTCATTTTATAGGGCTAATAATATATTATTTACATTTTCCAATCACCCATTATTTATGAATTATTACTGGTATCCCAGGTTACTGTCAAACATAGATGTTGACAGAAATCGCAATGAGTGGTCAAGGACATCAGTTGACCTTTTTTGTACAACACATGAAACTTCAATTTTTTAAAAATAAAATTGCCATTTGATAATTTTCTTTGAAAAATCCAATTAATTCGAGCAATCCAAGTAACCTTGTATAATGCTGGCTAATGTTTTAAAATATACCACACTGAAAAAAAAATCATATAAAGAAATAAAAATCATGTTTCATGTAAATATATTATTCTGGAAAAAATTTACTTTCAATAAATATATATAATTTAACTGTTTTTATTCATCAGGTTTTTCAAATTAAGCCTTAATTGCATAGTTCACTGGGTTCGAGCCCCGGGTAAGGCGTGGATGTTCATGTTGTCTTCTGTTGAGGTCCTGCCATCCTCTCAGATCTTCTACTGTGGCATATAAACTGACAGGCTCCTGTCAGACCTCTGTGGCAAGCAGCTGCTTGAGGGGGTATTTATTTTATTATATTTACTTTATGTATGCAAAAAAAGTCTTATTAAAATAAATGTGCTTTAAAATTTGTTTAAATTTTTAATTTTCATAAAATTCATAATTGAATTTTGTTTAATTTGGTGTATAACATGATGTATTTCAGTTGATTAGTTTGGTTGCCAAATGAAAGATTCATCATCATAATTTAAAAAAAATCCAAAGTTGACTTGTTAATATAACTCAGCATAGTTGGCAAAAAGTCTGGACTTTTCTCAAAGTGTGGTACCGAGAAAAAAATTACAAAACGGGAGTAATTTTCTTTTTTCAAATAAATATTTTTTTTTATTATTCAGAAATAAATTGCCTTTCTATTCATGTGCATTATAATCATTTATGTCTATTAGTTTTTTTTAAAGTAAATTTTTATTTGTATTGCCAGATGCATTTTTCACACATGCCTCTATAAAAGCTTTATTAAAATTTAACTTGTCTTTTTTGTTAAATATATTTTCTGAAAATCCAGAATTAATGCTGATTAATTTGTTATGTAACATACTATAATTTCTTTCATTAGTTATTTGGCAAAAAAAGTTCTAAAGTCAGTTTTTTTTTGGCTGATCATAGTGAAAAAATAGCTGGATCTCTGGATGTAAATCAGTTTATCAGGCTGGATCCTGGAAGGGCTAATGTAATTTTTCTAATAAGGTTCACTAGTTTTCACTATATGGGATCATAGGCACTTTTGGCTTTATACCCAGTAGTAAAGCATTATGCTTAACTAGCCAATTTATTTGGTATTGCTTAGGTTTTTAACTAAAATAGATTAAATTTTAAAATATAAAAGTAGATCACACTTTCATCATCATAAGCCTTGAAATGCAATTCATTATGATTGACCCTGTTAAATTTCTCTCCTCCTTCAGAGATGAGGTCAGCAGAAATGAGAGGATGTATTAAGGTGATTCATAAGTATGTGTATTTTTTGCCATACAAAATGTGTTTGTTTACACATCACCATGTTGCATTTCCATATCTCTGAATGTAGTACTAAGGGAAAGTTAAAGTCCACTGAGTCAGTCTATAACCATTACTAGTATCATAGTCTTGTCTTCCATTGTACAATGAGGGATTTAAGGATTGAAATTTGTGCAATTTGCATCATTACTGGATAAAAAGGATTAACAGTTACAGAAGGGCCTAGAAATATGTGACGTGGAAAGTGAATGGGCAGTCAGTTCAAGCTTGGTGCATGAATTTCAAAGGTGGCGACAGAAGCCTCAAATGTAGCTGGCATTCTGTGACACGTTGTTGAAGCTGATCCTCCAACAAGCACTCGCGGGTTCTCATTCAAACTTGGTTGCTCACAAACAACTTTAGTGAAGCAGCTGCAACACATTGGTATGGTAGTCAGGAGTTGCCGAAGTGTTCCAAATGGACTGACTATTGAACAAGCAAATCATCATGTTGAAATCTGCAGGGAATCCTTGTTAATATGCATCACAGATTCCCAACGGGGGCGATACCACCCCCCCGTGGGCGCTGGAGCCTTCCATGGGGGCGGTAGCGGATCCAGAGGCAAATGGCAGGCGTTGAGGCAGTCAAGAGGGGCGGTCAAATAAATAAATAAATTTAATGGAATTTTCTGTGACAACCTTTTTATCTCTTCTATTCTGTGGTGTCTTCTGGTGATTCTGGTCATCCACTACCTCATCCGTCATATACAGCTTTTCAACTGCAACTTGGACAATAAGTTCCCTGCTACTGCCTACTAGCGTACTGGTACATCTGAAGTCGACTGAGATGCTCTCAAAAGTTCTCTTCAAGATCACAGATTGGATATAAGCTTCAATATGTTTTCCCACTCCAAGTCGCTTTGAATATGCTTTATGGTACGTAGTTACAATACCATCCCACGTCAGAACATAAGGTATAATATTAACATTACACTTGTGAATTAGGCTCAACTCATTAGACAGCAGATCATACTTCCTCTTCTTTTCAACCTCTACTGTCTGCAGGTTATCCTGAGATGTTATTCCTACTTCAATAATTGTAATCTCATTCAATACCTTAGCATGCACTACTATATCAGGCTTATTATGTTGGACATGTGTGTACGTCCTGATAAGCAAATCAACCTTGATGCAATAATAATATAATAATAATCAATTTATTATATTTAATATTTTTTTATAATTATTTTTTTAATATAATAAAATACTTTGAAAATACCTGTTTTCATGAAAAAATATTTTATCTAGCTATGTAAATTATCTTATTGTTATTGCGTTAATAAGCATTTTTAAATTAGCAGGTATACCTATACCTAATTTGTTTTAGTTTAGAATAGATTGATGGTGACAAGTCCTTGCAAGTTGGTAGGCAAACACGTGGTTCATGCAATTTAACATATTTCGACAAGAATATGAGAGCTAGAAATGACTTGTTTATGGAGCAAGTGCGCCGGCATCGCAAACATACAAGTTAATGCGTGCACAAAATCAAATCTATAAAAGCGATAGCTCTAGGAATGTTTTATTATTTTTATGTGCTTCGCCGTGATAAATAGTTGTGAGTGATAAGTGTTAGAAGTCATTATAAACATTATTTTTATAACTATCTATAAATCTGTTGAGAAGTTAATTTGTATTTGAAAATGTCTGAATCTACATCTAAAAAGAAATGCCGGCAGTACAGTATTGAGTATTTGAAATACGGATTTACGTACTCTCCTACAAACCAATCATTACCTATGTGTTTAATTTGCCGAAAAGTTTTTTCAAATGAAGCTATGAAACCTTCTAGACTACAAGAGCATTTAAATAAAATGCATGCTGATAAGAAGAACAAAGATTTATCCTATTTTCAAGAACTGGAAAAGCAATATTTAAAACAGCCAACTATGTCAAACCTTTTTGCGTTGTCTTCTAAACAAGATGATGATGGACTACGAGCCTCATATAACGTTTCATTGTTAATTGCAAAAGCAGGAAAACCACACACAATTGGCGAGGAATTAATTTTGCCGGCAGTCAAAGAGATATTAAAAACTGTTCTTCATCATAAGACACCGTCAGATATCATCAAAAAAATTCCTCTCAGTAATAATTCAGTGCAAAGAAGAATAGATGAAATGGTAAAAGACATTGAAATATCATTATGTGATTACTTAAAGACTTGCAAATTTTCCATTCAGCTCGATGAATCAACTCTACCAAATAACGAATCTCTACTCTTATCATACGTACGATTTATAAAAGAAGAAAAAATTCGTGAAGAGTTGTTATTTGCTAAAAATTTGGAATCTGATACAAAGGGAGAATCTATATTTAATACCATGCAAAAGTTTTTTCAAGAGAAAGAAATTCCTATTTGCAATATTTTGTCTGCTGCTACTGATGGTGCTCCAGCAATGACAGGGCGTCATAAGGGTTTCATAGCGCATTTGAAACAAGCAGTACCAAATGTACTCACTGTACATTGTATTACTCATCGTTAGCATTTGGTTGCAAAAAATTTGAATGAACGTCTGCATACATCGCTCCATTATGTTATTAAAGCAATCAATAAGATTAGAAGCAATTCATTGAATGATTGATTATTTGGTAAGCTTTGTAATGAAAATGATGAAGAATACAATCACTTGCTGCTGCACACAGAAGTACATTGGTTCTCTAAAGGTGTTTGTATGAATCATTTTTTCAATCTATTTGACTCTCAGTACTGGACAAAATTGCGCGAAAACCTGATTACGTCAAAAAATGGCATCGCTTATTTGACAGACCTGTTTAAAATATTTAATCAAGTTAATTTACAATTGCAAGGTGATGAGTTGAATTTAATTAAAACAAAAAACGTCATAGCTGCTTTTGCGGGAAAGCTTCTTCCCGTGGCCGAGTGGTTAGCACGCTTAGCTACTGATTTAAGGGACCTGGGTTTGAGCCCTGGATTAGGCATTGATATGTGTGTCGTTTTTCTGCTGAGGTCCTGCCATCCTCTCAGATCTCCTACTGTGGCATATAAACTGACAGGCTCCTGTCAGACCTCTGTGGCAAGCAGCTGCTTGAGGGGGTATTTATTTTTTATTTTTTTTTTTTCTTCTATTCAAACAAAATCTAGGTAGAGGTGAATACAACCACTTTCCCACGTTATCAGCAGTCTCTGCAAAACCGGAAGATTTACTTCCTTGCTGCCAACACTTGGAAGTTCTTCATGTTGATTTTATGGAGCGTTTCCAAGATATTTTAAACATGAATATACCGAGTTGGGTTTTAGATCCTTTCGCAAACATGGATACTGAAGAATCATCAAATTTGGAAGAGGAACTCTTAGAACTCACGACTAACGAAGCACTCAAAGTAAAATTCAAACATGGATACCAAGAGTTCTGGCTTCAAAAATCAATACCAGTTCTCTACCCTGGATTGTGGGCAGTAGTACAGAAGTTTTTAATCGCATTTCCTTCGCCCTATATGGCTGAGCGTGGATTCAGTGCAGTAGCTAATTTACTGTCAAAGAAGAGGAACAGACTATACATCACTGAACGTGGCGATCTGCAATTGATAACGAAATTGGAACCCGACATTAACAAATTGTTAACACTCCACCAGCCTCAACCATCTCATTATTTTTGTTTATTTATTATTAATTTTGTGTTTATCTCATTATTTCTTATTGATTCTGTGTTTATTTTTAAAATTTTAATAAACAATTTTATTGTACATTTGGTTGTTGTTTTATTAATTTCTGCTTTATGATTTTAATAGATAAATTAGGTGCAGATAATATGCAACAATATTTTAATATTTCATATATAATTAACTATTATGGACTAGGGGGGCGTTGAAATTTTTGTACTTTTCTAAAGGGGGCGATAGTCCAGAAAAGGTTGGGAATCACTGATCTGCACAATCACATTCACCAAGTGAATTGTTACCTGCAATGAGAAATGGAACTTTTTGAACAATTCAAACACTCAAAAGCAGTGGCTTGACCCAGACCGTCCCAACTTGCTGTTCCAAAGGAGGGATGATTTGAAACTAAGGCAATGTTGTGTGTTTGGCAGAATTTTAAGTGTGTTATGCACTTTGAACTGGTTCCCAATAAATGTGCCATCAATACCTACCTCTACTCAGTAGAACTGGAGTACATGCACTCTGTGATGCTTCATTGGTAGCAGAATTGGTAAGCAGCCATTAGGTACTCCTCCAACAAAACAATGCAAAACTGCACACTGCACTTCAGATCAAAGAAAAATTTGAGAACTGGCATTTGAGCTTCTTCCTCACCCAGCATATAGTCTGGACATAGTTCCATCCAGTTATCATCTCTTTCTTTCCATGGCTCATTTTCTTTGAGGTGGGTGGTTTCAAACATTTCAAGAAGTCATAAAAAATGTCTGGAATTTACCTTCAAGGACCAACCATGGTATCAAAGAAAATTGAACATCATGCCAACAGATGGCTATGAACTGTTGAAAATGATGATTTATATTTTACTGAGTATGGTTTGTTGTTTATATTGTAATAATCATTTCTCAAGTAGACAATAAAACACACAGACTTGTGAATTGTCATAGTAATTTGAAATAGGCCATAATGCTCTCAGCATTAGAAATTTCCATTTTGTATTTAAATCATTTAAATCATTGCACTCTGCATTCATTTATGTATTTTCATGTTTTTTTTTTTTTTTTTTTTGGGGGGGGGGGGGTGTAAAGTCCAAAAAAGTATGGACAGAATAAATGTAAACCTTATGTCCATTACAGAATAACTTCCAACCAAGGGGTGGCCAATCAAAGGTAGATATCATGATTACACCAGAAATGAGCGTTTATCATACCTTATTTTGCAATCGTAGTATCATAATAGCAGGAGAAAGTGACAGTTGAAGCTCTGCAGATACTAGTTTTTCTTGTTTAACCACCTATAGAGAAACTTTTCACCCATTTCTCTTTGATTACAAAATGCAGGCGGAAAATCCCATGTCATAATAAGGTCTCTGCAAATAGCCACCCCATATGCCTTTCAAGAGTGTAGCTCTGAATCATTTCTGATCGTCAACTGGAGCAGAAATAGAACATAGAAATAGTATTTCTCTAGGTATTTACAAAGTGAAAATCAAATTCAAAATTCATGGGTTAGAAAAATTTATTCTTTGCCCACACTCCAAATTTTCAGGGTGGGCAGTCACTACTCCCAACATCAAGAAAATATTGCACCATATCCTCAATAGTGTATAGAATAAAGCAAGATTCCAAATCTTTTGCATAATGAAACAATTATTAGAAATTGCTTTTACAACAGTGCCAGCAGGAACTGCCACTGTTAAAGCAGCTTCACAACAACAGTGCCAACAGGAACTGTCACTGTTAAAGCAGCTTCACAGCAATCTTAATTTACCTATTATGTCAGGTGATAAAACATGCAATTTCTTTATTCTGAATGCAATACAGCATTATATTAAAGGCATGGAAAGGCCACCATCCATCAGATGGGGAATTATGCCATGTTAAATATCCATCAGATGAATTATGCCATGTTAAATATCCATCAGAATTATGCCATGTTTTACATCCATCAGATGGGGAATTATGCCATGCTAAACCATGTGCACATTAAAAAAATACACTGGATGGCCTTGGCAGGAGACTACCATCTGTCTCCCAACAGCTGTTCCTGTGGGTCCCCTTCCCCAACCTTCTCTGAGCCTTCAAGGTCCTTGTGACCTGATCATTTAGCCTATAGTGCACAAAAAAGTGTCAAAACAACCAAATGCATTTTATTCTTTCAACAACCCAATGCATTCTACCAATGCATTCCATTTCCTGTATTATATAAGTGGCTCCATAATGGATTGTTTACAGTTTTGGTCCAGCATATTGGATGCTTTTTGTAAAGTTACTATTTACTTTTTTATATTTAAACCTTAATTTACGAAAATAAATCTACTGAAATGAAAACTATCAGTTTTTTCGCTAATCGATAAGCATTGATTTTTCATAGTTATGCTACATCGGATGGCAGCCCTACAACTTGTTGCTGTGGATATTTTATTTAACATTGTGTTGGTTATATCTTAATTTTTATTTTATTATTTATTACTTTTCCAGTAAAACTTTGATCTGGTATCATTTTCTGAAAATAAATGAGGTTTTGGATATGGAAGCAAATTCATTTCTGTAGATTTATTAGATCGGCTGATTTATTGATCTTTCTGAGTTATGCTATATCAGATGGCTGGCTTAAAAGTGATTGCGGATATTTTATTTAATATCCCATTAGGTTATGTGTAATTTTTCTTTTATTATTTCTTGAGTTTTTTTAGTAAAAAATTTGAACTCGTACCTTTTCTGAAAATGAATGAGGTCTTGGATATGGAGGCAAAGTGTACTTCCTTGGCACGGAAATCAACTTTATATGGGAGGGAAATTTCAGAAAGGTTTTCACCCCACCTTCTAAGCTCACTGTAGATTCCCTTAGCAAAACATACATTTTGTACATTTAAAAAAAAGGCCCTTAGATCATTAGCCATTTTTTAAATATTTACGTATACTACATATAATAATAAAATAATAAATACCCCCTCAAGCAGCTGCTTGCCACAGAGGTCTGACAGGAGCCTGTCAGTTTATATGCCAAAGTAGAAGATCTGAGAGGATGGCAGGACCTCAGCAGAAAAACAACACATACAACCATGCCTTATCCAGGGCTTGAATCCAGGTCCCTTAGATCAGTAGCCAAGTGCGCTAACCACTCGGCCATGGGACGGCTAGTACACTACATATAGATTTACTAAAATCATACATATTTTTACATTAAAAAAAAAGTACAAGTTTTTATGTTTATATTGAATGATTTTGAATATATATCTTGGTCATTGCACACAGACAATATAACACTGTTTTTTTCGCTTTGGTGCACAAACTTTCTGCACTTGGCCAAGATCACCAGACGTCAACACCCAAAGGAAAAATTCGTGATATTTAGTAAAAAAAAAACATCTAAGAAAGTGTTTTTCTATTTCATAACCAGTTCAGAAAATCCTGTGAATATGAGAAGCCCAAGTCTGTATAACACTGGCCATGTTTAAAAAATATGATACTGAAAAGAATCATTAAACGAAATAAAAATTATTTTAGGTTGAATATATTATTATTTAGGAGGAAATTTCCTTTTGATTAATATAAAATTTAACTATTATTAAATTAATTTTTTGCATTGACAGTTAAAATCACTGATCTTAGTACAACGTGTTTCAACATCCTTCTTCCAATGTCATCATCAGGCAGCAGTGATTTTAACTGTCAATATAATTAGAGCAATAGTTTAAATGCATTCAGTTGAAGGATTTAAGTTTTTTATATTTTCAAATGCCTCTAAAACTTTTGATAATGCTCATGAATCAAAACCCGGTACTGGTAATAGTAAAGTGATAAGTTACAAGCTTAAACTCAGACTTAATTAACAGCAAGTTTTTGTAAAGTGAGTAAACATCAATGATTAAAACAGTTGCAAAATCCTGTGACAAGATTGAGACTACAGCATGGATATTAACAACCTCGAGTGCATTGTAAACCAAAAGGACTGTGTTTCTCCACAGAAAGTGTTGAGTGTACCATCAAACTTTTCAAGACATCTGCTGCACAGGATATCAAAACATACAAGTATAACAACTCAATGCAACTTATATGAGTATATAAGAACTTCAAAATACACTAATTAGTAGCAAGGAACTTAACACTTAAGTCTTCCTCTGTAGAAAATGGTGTTATGGGTAAGCTAGTACTAGTGCATGTTGTAAATTGCAACGATATAAGGGCATTTGCCCTTATATCGTTGCAAGAAAAACTTTGAGAACTGGCATTTGAACTTCTTCCTCACCCAGCATATAGTCTGGACATAGTTCCATCCAGTTATCACCTCTTTCTTTCCATGGCTCATTTTCTTTGAGGTGGGGGTGGTTTCAAACATTTCAAGAAGTCATAAAAAATGTCTGGAATTTACCTTCAACTCTCTGTAGGTCAGTGGCTCCCAAAGCCAAGATGATGAAGTGAGCATTGCACAGTCCTTGCACTGACTTCCCGGCTGGAACTTACGTTCAGATGGGTGGTGATATCCGATAATATCTGGACCCTATCGGTGCGTACGATGTGGGTCAGATGGTAAAGCCCACGATCTTCAAGGCTGGTTGTCCTTTGCAGTTTGTCTGGGTGATTGTTTTTTTGCTGGAATTTTTATATTCCCGGAACACTCTTGAAACTGTTGTATGAGAAAATCCAAGTTCGTTGACAATTTCGGAGATCGAGCATCCCATCTATAGGGCACCTACTATCTGCCCTCTGTCAAATGCATCTAAATCCCATGCCGTTCCCATTACGCTTCTCACGATGAATGCTTGGGGAAGCCAAAGCTAACAACTATATATGACCTGAGTTTCAGCCACGCATGCATGCAAATGCGGGACTTGCAGTACTGAATTTGGATAACATCTCCTATCCCTAATTCAATGACACTTCAGTGTACATTTGTGTTGTGAAGTGATTATTGTATCCAGTGAATAATATATCCAAGAAAGGTAACTATTTGCTTGCTCATGCTCAGAGGTAAAATTTATGGTGGGGAAAATATTAATTAGCTTGGTCTGCAATTTATCAAGGCCAATCTTCATAGTATCATAAATTACAAGCACTCATCAATGTAGCATTGGTAGTATAGCTCATTTTTGCTATAATTTATTTAGTACCACCTGTTTGATGTGTCAAAGTGAGATGTTAGCCAAGGTACCAGATGGAAGTGAGCCCACTGGGACTCCAAAGTTCTGCTTGTGTATTTTTGTCTTTAATTTTGAAGTAGTTGCCATTTGTTATGAAACTCAGTGTGTGAATAATTCTGTCTATGATATGTGATTGGATTTCATTCATTCTAATAAGGTGGTGGTGGTGGAACAGATGAATTACTTCTCCTACTGGAGCATTAGGGTATAGTGATACATATCTAAGGATGCTATATGGTATGTCCTGGTACAAGGGAGATGCTTATTTTCTCCCAGTAATCTTCCTGTGTATTTTAGATTATATGGGTTATTAGGATATATTTTGCTATATATTGTGATAGTGCCTTTTTTATATTTAGTAGGTACAGAGTGTTTTGCAACTAAGGCCACTTATTAGACCTAATGAAATCCAACCACATATCATAGGTGGAATTATCCGCACACTGACTTTCGTAACAAACAACAACTATTTCAAAATCCAAGACAAAATATACAAGCAGAATTTTGGAGTCCCAATGGGCTCACATCTAACTGGTATCTTGGTCAACATCTCACTTCAACATATTGAGCAAGTGATGCTAAAAAGTTATAGCGAAAATAAACTATACTATTGACATTACACTGATGACGTGCTCATAATTTATGATTCTCTGATGATTGACCATGATAAATTGCAGACCGAACTAAGCAATATTTTCCCCACAATATATTTCACCTCTGAACATGAACAAGACAAACAGTTACCTTTCCTGGATATATTACTCCCTATGCACAATAATCACTTCACAACACAAGTATATAGGAAAGCCATCACACCTCTAATGCTTATACATATGATTCAGTTCACTAACTCCATAGCAAAAAGGCAAGCATTAAAGGAGTATTTTTACATAATTACAGGTATGCATTTGCAGTGCAAACAGTGTCGAACCATTTATGAAACAGCAACTGCAGCTGGCTATCCACATTTAATGATACGAAAATTAGAATACCAAACTAAGCACCACTTACAACAACCATCCCAAATGCAGGCAACACAACTTCTTACAGGAAGGAAGAAGTATATAGGCAGCCTCCCCAATATACCTTGGTTACAACATATCATGAAGAAACATTACAACCATATGATATGGCCATAGCCACTAAAACACCCAAAATCTTATTACAACTAATCAAACATGATAGGGATCCTACAGAACAAGTTTGTGGTGTATACTGTTATACCACCCAACAAACAACACTTACACATCATACATAGGAAAAACAAAAAGAACCACAGTAACTAGGTTCAAAGAGCATTAATGCGACATAAAGAACAGTCAACTGACCACAGCATTATCAAAAAAGGCAGTTAACAAAGGCTATGTCCCAGCTTTCAATGAAGCAAACATCATAACTGCTCCATGCAACCCTTTCATGTTAGCAGTAGATGAGCAAGTTGTTATTCAAAACGATATCAACAGGTGCTGCAATGACAAATTGCCCGACTTGCCACATCCACAGACACTACTGTTGTCTGTGACCTATTGAAAGCAACTTTCTGTGCAAAATATCTATGTTCTTTATATTTTTTTTGTATGTGACTGCCTCCTCTCTCTACAAAATTCTAGCTTCACCCCTGACTATGGACTAAATGAACTGACCTTCACTTCAGCCTCAACTGCCTGCGTCCGAAAATCGTGCACCAAAATGCAAACAAATAAAGTAGCAAGACACACACCCTAAAATGCTTTTGTCTTTACAGTGATCACGGATTAAGAGTGATATGAAATGCATCTATATTTTTCCTAACATGAAGTAAAAGTTTGTCTAGTTTTTTATGTGTATGATGTATCAGATGACTTTTGTTGATTGTCATAATATCAAACTGTTGCGGAGCCCTACCATGAACCATTGATAACAACTAGCGCAGGAGACAACAACAGCCACATCCACAAGCAATCTGTGCCCAACAACAGCCACATCCACAAGCAATCTGTGCCACAGACAGAAGGAGACCCATAACTGTGGTGGCAACAAATGTATGTAGAAGTGTACCACAGCAGGTTTTCAACAAAATGGAAGGATATTGAACCTTATATTAATATTTAAAGAACTCCATGCTATACATTTAATATGACTATGGTGATTTTATTTTTACCATATATAATATATTTAATCAATAGTAATTTCACAGATTACTTGTTGACATAGAACTAATAAATAATGTTGCTGAAAAATGAATTTTGCCATGAAGCCCATGTCTCCCAGTAAATGGCAAGTATTTTTACCACTGAACTATCAGCAGTTAGTTTATTCTATCAGTAATAGTGAGTTTCAATCTTCCAGTTCTTGCGATTCATGGCAATATCTGTGATTGGGAACAGCAACACTCAGTATTGTTTAGAATCAGAAATTCATGCACAGTGAAACTCATTTTTAAGCAAAATTATTTCTCAAATATTATATTTGTAAATTTTTTCAAAAAATTAAATTTAGGAAAAAATAATTGTTTGTAGCTTTAATTTTTATAAAGAGCAGTGGTGTTCAGCTGTAGTAGCCTGGTAGGTGAAAAGACTGAATATACACTCTAAAGTAGTGAAAATGAATACACAGAGTCTTGTGTTAAGGCAGTAGTTTCTAAAGTGTGGGTTCAGTTCCTTGGAGCAGGTGCAGACTGCCAAAAAAATGCTTAAGTTTCCCGCCCATGAACTTCCTAAGAGCAAGACTTAATTTCAGATAATACTTATTTTGCACATTATGTAATTGCGCATTGAATATTATGTGTAATATAAAATTGTGCATTTAATATTTTGTGTATAAAAAATAATTGTTTGGAGCTTTAATTTTTATAAAGAGCAGGAGAACAGGAAAAGAGCAGGAGTGATATCAGCAATGTTTGTGAAAGTATCTTGAATTAGACCATGGAAACAAAACACATAACAATGCAAATTGCATGTTCATGCTCCATTGCTTTTCAAGTAACATATTCTTTCATTTTCAAGTAACAATATTCATAAATTTTCTGCTGCAAACACAAATTTAGATATTGCATAGAAATTAGCACTGGCCTGCATACAAGTAAACTGTGAAAGAACATTCTTAAAACTTAAAAAAAAAATGACTGTATTCCACAATGATTCATGAATTGCTTAGTCACTGTCAATGATGTTGACTGAAGATGATATAATAATTTATTGACAAGGTTGGTAGAAACTCCATGGAATTGAGGAGAAAACTATTGGAGGCAATAAGTAAGAACTATAAACAAAATAAATAAGTATTGAAATCTTGCAATTAATGGAAATAAAGTTTTTTATTTATTCTACCCCCTCCCCCCTTGTGCTGTAACTGCCTCCCTCAAAAGAAGATGTGCCAGTCTGCCCTCTGACATGGGTTTTTCTGGGAAAGTTTTATGTTAAAATTGAACTGATTCTCAAAACTTCAGCATTCAATTGTTTAGTTTCCTGCATTGCTTTTAGAAACCCCAACCCTTCTAGCTACTTTCCATTCAATTAAAATTAAATTAAAATTAGATCTCTCCATTCAATTAAAAGCTTTCTTCAGTCGTTGCATCTTGTGCACAATTTTAAGTTCAAACATCATGAGCAGTAGTTGTTGGTTCTTGACAGTTGGTAACATTATGTGCATTTTGAACTGCTTTGTCTACCTGCTATGTCTCAGAATTGACAGCCTTGCACTGCACATACATTTATAATATGGCCTTATTTTTATTTACCAGTGATCTGAAGGAGGACACAAGGAATCTTTGCTAAGTGGTAATTAATTATTTATTGTTTTGGTACTTAATGCATTATAGACTACACACTTCATGAATGAATGAGAAAAACAGCAGTAGTCACATGTTCTTATTGTGTCTTTTCATTCAAATTTGAATGTCTTTGTGATCCTTCATCTACAAGGTACCTTCCACTTTGCATCATGTCAACCATTGCAAATGTGTTTGCATAAACTTGTAGCTTAATTTAAAATGACCTCTGTTATTTAAGTTAAACTATAGGAGAAAAAACTTATCTTTTGGGTAAAGTCTACACATACATTAAATATACTATATATAACATTGCAGATATTCATAGATGAGTTATGATAAATGTTACCCTTAATTTTTAGAGTAAACAGGTAACAAATTTATTTTGCATAGGGTCATCATTTGTGAAATAGTGAAAGGGACTTTAGCTTATGGAGAAAGGCATGTGCATGAGCTCATTTTAGCAGTTAGAGGGAACATTGGTTATGAATTGTTAATAATATTTTAATGTAGCAGTCCTGTGGATTAGATAGATGATGATAGATACCCCCTCAAGCAGCTGCTTGCCACAGAGGTCTGACAGGAGCCTGTCAGTATATATGCCAAAGTAGAAGGTCTGAGAGGATGGCAGGCCCTCAGCAGAAAAACGACACAAACAGCCATGCCTTACCCGGGGCTTGAACCCAGGTCCCTTAGATCAGTAACCAAGTTCCCTAACCACTCGGCCATGGGATGGCTGCAGCCTGTGGATTATTGTTGTTAAATAAAAGAGGTAGCATGTTGTAAAAAAATCTGCACTAAACAATTGCTGATGCAGTTTTGAACTGATAAACTAGATCTATGAAAAACAGGATTGATTTTTACCTCTAAAAATAATTTAGTTTTTTATGATTTGCATTCATTGATTGTTTTGGCATCTTCAAATATCAAATTAGAATGTGCATTAAGTGTACTCTATGCAAGAGTAATAAATATATTTAGTACCATTCTAAGCTTATGTATTATATGCCGTTTTTGAAGTTCTGTTTTTTCTTTTGTAAATGTGATTTAATATGTTTGTTTTAGAATGGAGCAGATGTTGATGCTAGAGATTTTCAGGGCTGGACAGCATTATTTTATGCAGCATCCTCTGGTCATCGTAGTGTTGTTCAGTTATTAATTGAGAAAGGCTGTAATGTCAATATTTTGTAAGTATATATGAGCTTTTTTCGCTTACGTTAAAACGTGTTTTTCCAACTTTTATGTTATACCACTAAATCTTGACCAATTTAAAATTCACAGGTAATGTACTGTTTTTTTAGCAGACTGCTGATGTTTCAAGAAGTGTACTTTATATTTCTTAAATAGTAATGCCTATCTTTTGCTGTTTTGTTATTTAGTTGTCAGTATTTTCAAGTAATGTAAAATACATTTCCTTTAACCAGTTGAATGTTTCTTTGACAACTGTTAGTGTAAATAAAATGACAAAATTTGTGGTAAAATTTTTTTGTAACTTTTTTGATGTATATATATATACAGTATACATACATCTAAAATAAGCAAAACTGAATGAAAAAAAAAGTTTTGACATTTAACTCCATCGAATGACATCCAAAGTAAAGCAATATAATCTTTTCATTTTTGAAGTCTTCAAATGTAGATAATTCATGGCATGTGTGCCACAGCTGGCATGCTGCGGCACACATGCCATGAATTATTGCAGTGCATATTTAAAATCACAGATGTTTTATTTTAGATATTGGTTGTTTTATGCAGTAGTGTAGCTGCAAAGGTAATAAATACTTTGCAAAGTACACTGAGATGCCAGTTTATTAGGTATACCACCCCTGATCACCTAAATGGTTCATTCCATTACATAATATCAAGTGACCATGGTGTGCAGTATAAATTAGGCAGACCAGCTCTTCAGAAAGAAGCAATCGAGAAACAAATGTCTGCATTAAACACAAAAAAAAGTTATTTACCTAAAGGCTTAAAACATTGGCACACCAAGGCTAAATTAATTTAAATAGCATCAGTTAGAGTTGGATTGAATGTCAGAATGGCAGAATGAGTGATCTGAGCAATTTTGAATGTGGCATGATAGTTAGTGCTAGGCTTGCCAGTTCTAGCATCTCCCAAACAGCTATCCTCTTGGTTTTTTCCCCACACACCATTTCAAGGGTTTACTGAAAATGATGTGAAAAGCAAAAAATTATCAGTGATCCTGTGAATGAAAACAGCTTCACTGACAAGAATTGTGCAAATGAACAGACTGGCCACAATGTGGCAAATCACAGCAGAATTAAACGTTGTGCAGAAGGTCATCTTTGAATGCACCATGTATCAAGCCTTATCGCAAATTGGTTACAACAACCACTAACCATGTCAAGGCCGATGTTATCAGCATAGAAGATGAAAGCACTTCACCAGTGGGCGCAGGAGCATTGACACGGACTGTTCAGGACTGGAAAAAGGTAGCCTGCTCGGATGAATCAAGGTTTCTTTTGTATCTTGCTGATAGAAGGATTAGAATTTGGTTCAAGCAGCACAAGGCCATGGAGTTATCTTGTCTGATGTCAACAGCACAGGCTGGTGATGGTGGTATGATGGTGTTAGGAATGTTTTCCTGGCACAGATTAGGCCCCTTGATACCCATTGAAGGACAACTGAATGCCATGGCATATTTGAACATCATTGCTAACCAAGTTCATTCCTTCATGGTTACAGTTTATCTTCATTCATATAGACATGTTCAGCATGATAATGCACCTGTTCACAAGGCACATATTGTAACGCTCCAAATAATATGCAATAATACTTTAAAGTTGGACCTTTTTCCTGATCCAATTAGTTTTATGCTCCAGATAGCTGAGATGGGTGCCAGGCAATAATTAACAAATTGCCAAAAAATAGAATAAGTTAAAGTAGGGTTCAAAATGCCAGCGAGCGTTAATGAGTAAATAGTTAGAATCAAAATTGATTGTCAAAAGGTCTAAATACTATTCATCTAAATTCGCATTGCTCAAGAGAAAAAATTATAAAGACTCAAAAGGTTTAAAATAACAAACAGATTTATTTCCAAAATATCAACTCACCATGCTACAACGTACTCTCTTCTCCTCCTCTCTCACTCTACACCTCCAACTACTCACTCTCTCCAACTGCTCTAACTAGCAAGTCACCGGTTTAAAACAAGAACCAGACACGTGTCATGTTGCATGCCGGAAAAGACATTAACATAAAGTGATGAACGACGCACGTTATGACGCAAGAGTGTGCACGCGCTTTAGCGGGTGACAGTCGGAAGATCGGAGTTGCGCATGCGCAACTCCTAACTCTTGGAAATGAGCGCTGTGATGCCAAAAAGGAAATAAAAATCCCCAAAATGATAAATATAACGTAAATTAAACAAAACTGGTTAAGGTAAAGCAAAAGTGAACGATGGGGCATCACAATATCATGGTGCATTCGGAGATTATCCTTTTGCACAACAATGTTTAATTCTGATGTTATTTGCCTTGTTGTGGCCAGTCTGTTCATTTGCACAATTCTTGCCAGTCAAGCTGTTTTCACACACAGGATCATTGATAGTTTTTTGCTTTTCACACCATGAAAGGTTCCAAGTACATGCTGGCGAGTTTTCCTTGCTTCATTGGCCCATGTATCAGGGCCATTCTATATGGGGACATTACAGTCCCTAGATCTAAACCCTATCAAGAATCTTTGGGATGAGGTAGTAAGGGCTGTTTTCAGCAAGACTGTGCCACCATCCAATTTGCAGCAACTGTGCAACGCAATCATTTCCGCATGGTACAACATTCCAAACAATTCATCCAGCATTTTGTAAGTTCCATGCCCTGATGAATTTGGGCTTTCTTAAGGCCAAAGGAGGTTCAACATGCTACTAGGTTTCAATATGCTACTAGGTTTACCTAATAAACTGGTATCTTAGTATATTTACCACCAGTTTTGCACAAACAAGTTATTTTTAATTGTTGTTTTGGTTTCAGTAGCCAGAGAGCTCTGTTGAATGTTGGGATTAATGGTAACAAAAACATTCTAGGCATATTGAAATAGTTTTAAGGCAGAAAAGAGGTTATAAAAAAAGGTACAAATTTACAGTTACTTCCAAAATCTTCCATTTTTAAAAATAGCAGTTTTTTTGTTAATTTTCAAGAGATTTTTTAAACTAAGAAAAATTTGGTAATAATAGTTCATATCAAACTTGTGAGCTTAAATCAGGGGATTGCTTTAGTGTAGAGTAACGTTAACAAATAAATCAGCAGTACTGTATATTCCTCTGAGAAATGGCAGTCAGATGCTTTAACAAATTATTTATATATAGTTTAATAAAATATGCATTAAAAATTCCGAAAATATTATTTTTCAAGCATTAATAATGTATTTTTTAAGATATATGTGAAAAAGTTTGAAACATCAAATTAAAAAAATCAAATTTAATGTGTTGTACTAAAAACTGATAAAGGCATTGGCATTCTTATATTTCAGATTCTGTCAACATGTATACAAGATATGGGCCTTGGAAGGGTAAATTTTTAATTAATTCTCTACATTGACTGAATTTAGCTGTGAAATTTTAGCATGGGCAGAAAAAGTAAAAAGGAATGAAATGGATGAATAGAGCAATGTTGTTAACAAATTATTTTTAGAATGGAACAGTGCTCTTATCAAGTTTCATTGTTCTTTATTCAGCAATATATGAATTCGGGAACAAAAAGCAGACTGCTTAATTTATAGGAATAGTAACCATAGCTATTCTACACTTTCAGAATTGCTGTATAGCACTGGACAATGGTTTCATAAAATTATTATTCAGAAGCTGTACAGAGAGCAAATACAGATTCTTGTAAAAAAGAGATATGAAATAGGCATAGAACTAGAAAGTCCAATCATCTCTGGTGAATTTTTGTTAATTTTGAAGAGATTTTGGAAACTAAGAAAAATTTGTTAATAATAGTTCACATCAAACTTGTGAGCTTAATCAGGGAATCCCAATCTTTAGTGATAAAAGTTTTGATGTTTTCCAAATTTAGAACCCTTTCTAATAATAGAAATTCAAACTAATGGAAGATTCAAAAACTGCAAATAGTATTAGTATACTATTCAATATGAAAAGAATATTTTATTTATCTCTTTAAAAAAAATTGCTTCCCCTGCCCACTTGGGATAAGGGGATGAGTAGCCCCTTGACCACCACAGTATACCATCCAAATTATTTCATGAATGGACTGTACAATATTCATATAAAGTTTTGCTGCTTTCCAACTTCAATGCTGGAAATTCAAACTATTAGTGAATTTGGAAAAGACAGATCTTATATTTCATTAATTTTAAATAATTAATGAAGTAGGCTCGACGTATTTTGAATCAACTCATAATAAATAGGCACTTTAGCGTCGATTTAAAAATTTTTAGAGGAAAACTTGTCTTGAGCTGGGTGGGATACAAACCCATGACCTGATAACATGTCAGGTGCTCTGGACCACTGAGCTACCGGCTGCCGATCAAGATCTCCTCTAACAAGCGCTATGAACATTCCTTTTATGTTTCATATAAGTGCTGTATTTATTATCAGGAGGTCATGGGTTCGTGTCCCACCCGGCTCAAGACAAGTTTTCCTCTAAAAATTTTTAAATCGACGCTAAAGTGCTTATTTATTATGAGTTGATTCGAAATATGTCGAGCCTACTTCATTAATTATTGATATCTGCATACTTGACGTACATGCTTCCATCTATTGGCTAATATAAATGACGCTTGTGGCTAGAAATATTGCCTGCACAGCACTTATATGAAACATAAAAGGAATGTTCATAGCGCTAATTAGAGGAGATCTTGATCGGCAGCCGGTAGCTCAGTGGTCCAGAGCACCTGACATGTTATCAGTAGGTTATGGGTTTGTATCCCACCTGGCTCAAGACAAGTTTTCCTCTAAAATTTTTTAAATCGATGCTAAAGTGCCTATTTATTATGAGTTGATTTGAAATATGTCGAGCCTACTTCATTAATTATTTATATCTGCATACTTGTCGTACATGCTTCCATCTATTGGCTAATATAAAAGCCGCTTATGGCTATAAATATTGCTTGCACAGTGCTTATATGAAACATAAAAGGAATGTTCATAGCGCTAGTTAGAGGACATCTTGATCGGGGGCCGGTAGCTCAGTGGTCCAGAGCACCTGACATGTTATCAGTAGGTTGTAAGTTCGTATCCCACCCGGCTCAAGACAAGTTTTCCTCTAAAAATTTTTAAATCGATGCTAAAGTGCCTATTTATTATGAGTTCATTAATTTTTTTAACCCCAAAAGAATTTTTCACTTATCACTTAAAACAAAAAAGATGAATATAAATGGATGGACATACTAACAACAGAGTGAAATAAAAATTGTGTTTTAGTAAACATGCTGAAAAGGAATAACTATGGGCAATATTTTTGAGCATGTCAGTATTTGATTGAGTGTAGGTATATCTTTCTTGTTTACTGTGTTGAGACTAGTTTTTTTCCTGCAATATCTGTTCTGATGTCTGCATTATTTTTTCAGATTTTGAATTTTAGTATAGAGTAATAGCTATTGAAGCCATATTTTGCATATATTAAGCACAATAATATTAAAATTTAGAACTTTAAAGTTTTTTAAACAAAATATCTATTTTATGCACAATTTATGCTCCATTATGGAAAAATGCACTAAGCTTCTGTGGAATATAAAATCTACACTTTTTGTTTAGAATTATGTGCTATGTTCAAAAATACTGTTTTAATTTTCTTGAAATTCTAATTATAAAATTTGTAGCTTTTTTTGTAATGCTACATAAATTCTAATATTTGACAAATTGTGAAAATATTTTTAATCCATAATTTTTTAATATTCATAATTTAAATTTTATGTTTGTTTAGTGATGAAAAACAAGGATTCACTCCATTAATGGTAGCGGCTGCTGCTGGTCATGAAATGATTATAAAGGATTTACTGCAGAATGTAAGTTCTTTTGATATTATCTGCACAGGTTTAATGCAAATTTCTCAGAAAAAAAAAATATTCAAGTGAAATTTTTTTTATTTGTTACAGAATTGTCCAGGCCTAGCACATAAGCACCTTTCAAAAAAGATAAGCTCTTGAGGAAGGGGAGGGCTGCCAGATCAGTGTGGACTACTAATCTGGACTACTATGGCTCCTTTTTTTTTTCTACCCTGGTGAGGAGTGGTCAACCACACACAGGGTCTTGGTGCTGACCATATATACCAACCTGAGTGCAATAATGGCTCTGAGCTTGATTATGGATTCTGAATTTTCTGCACTGATGAGCTGCTGTTGAAGGAAAAATATTCTGCTGTGTTTTCTGCTTGTGGGTTTACAGCCCCAAGTGAATAGATTCACAGGAATTTTTACCAGATGGTGGATAACCCTGAACAGAGGCCATCACAGGTACCTGAACCCTTGCTTCTATGGACATCATGAAAACTTTGGAGGAAGTTTTACCAGTGTAGATGGCTTCAGCTTTTAGTAGTGGGGGGCAAGTCTTTGCCCCATGCCTGCGATTAGTGGGCTGTCTGATATTGTTGGCACTTCCTCTCTCAATGACATAGTTTTTTAAACATCTCACTAACCATTTTCTCTCCACAGGTTTTTGGAATGTGAGGACTCTGCACAGGGATTATTCTCTTGATGTCTTCACACAAGAATTCCACGGTTATAACCTAGATATTCTTAACTTGCAAGGGACCAGATGGACAGATAAAGGTCAGATACTTAAAACGATCTTAAATTTTCCTTCAGGGAGGGAAGAGGGAAAGTATCTTCAAGGTATAGGTTTGCTTCTCAGCAGACAGGCTAGTGATACTCTTCTAGGATATGAGTCCATTAATGAAAGGTTTCTCACAGCTATTTTATAATCAAGCATAAAGACTTGAATGTTATCTGTTGTTATTCCCCCAATGAGGATGAGAAAGATAGGTTTTAGAAATAACTTCTCTATATTTTGAATTCTGAAGAAAGGAAATGTTACCCTTGTTCTGATGATTTCAATGATCTAAAGTTGGTACTGACTCTGACCTTTGGGGAGGGGTGATAGGTGCCTTTGGTATTGGTAGCTGGAATGGGCAATGTCTCCTACAGGTAAGTAAATGTAACCCTTCCAGTGTCCAGTCTGAAAAGCAGGTTTCCATCCAGGGACCAAGCTATTTTCTGCCTATGCTCAGCCAAAAAAAAAAAAACTTTAACTTTAGAACTTTTTTGCCAAATAACTAATGAAAGGAATTATGGCATGTTGTGTTCCAAATTAATCAGCAGTTAATTCTGGATTTTCTGAAATTATAATATTTAACAAAAAAGACCGTATGTTTTATTTTACTAGGACTTTTTTAGCGTCATGTAGTAAAAAAAATGCATCTGGCAATGCAAATAAAAATTTATTTAAAAAAAACTAATAGACAGAAGTGATTACAATGCACATGAATAGAATTACTATATATTTCTGAATAAGAAAAAAAATTACTTTTTTGGTTTTAAGTAAATATTTTTCTCGTTTTGTAATTTTTTTCTTGGTACCATACTTTGAGAAAATTCCAGGCTTTTAGCCAACTGTGCTGTCAGATAAACAAGTCAACTTTAGAATTTTTTTAAAAATAACCAATCAACGGAAATAGGTCATGTTATATACCAGATTAAAACAGAATTTAATTATGAATTTTATGAAAAATAAAACAAATTTACAAGCATATTGATTTTAATAAGCCTTTTTCAATGTGATATGGTGAAAAAAAAGATTGCAGTATACAATTAAGGCTTCATTTTGGAAAACCTGCTGAATAAAAATAGTTAAATTATATATTTATCAAAAGGAAATTTCCCCCTGAATAATATTCAGCCTGAAATATGATTTTTATTTCTTTTAATGATTCTTTTCAGTGTCGTACATTTTAAACATGGTCAGTGTTATACAATGTGACTTGGCCTTCTCACATTCATGGGATTTTCTGAACTAGTTATGAAATAGAAAGAAAACTTCCTTGGCTGCTTTTTTTTTACTAAACATTATGAATTTTTTTCTTTGGTTGTTGAAGTTTGGCTATCTTGGCTAAGTGCAGAAAGGTTTGTGCAACAAGGACCAGCCCTTCCTGAAATTACCCTCCCAAATGGTGGCCAATTTCTGTAGCAAAGGAAGTCTAGTAAATAATGGAATAAACTCGACTGATTCAATCAAGTAATAAATCATTATTTTAACGTCGATTTTTTTCCTAGAGGAAAAATTGTCTTGAGCCGGGTGGGATACGAACCCACGACCTCCTGATAACATGTCAGGTGCTCTGGACCACTGAGCTACCGGCCGCCGATCAAGATCTCCTCTAATTAGTGCTATGAACATTCCTTTTTATGTTTCATATAGGCGCTAGCCAGGCACTTTTTTAGCCACAAGCGGCATTTATATTTGCCAATAGATGGAAGCATATATATTACAAGTATGCAGATAGTAAATAATGGAATAAACTCGACTGATTCAATCAAGTAATAAATCATCACTTTAGCGTCGATTTTTTTTCCTTAGAGGAAAAAATTTTGGCTTAAATGATCTAGAGATATGAAAATTTCTGATTTTGATTATGATGATGATTTGGGCTTTGGGTTGGGTTGTTTTACCTCTGAGCGGCACTTTTTTGCACACCATGGGCTAAATGGCCAGGTCACATGGACCCCGAAGGCTCAGAGAAGGTTGGAGGAGGGGACCCACTGGAACAGCTGTTGGGAGACAGATGGTAGCCTCCCGTCAAGGCCATCCAGCGTGTTCTTTAACGTGCACAGGGTATGGCTCTCCCGCACACGGGACCACGTCTTAACGTCCCATCCGACGGACGGCGGCCTTTACCAAGCCCATCGGTGTCCCCTACTGACCGTGGGCAGGGCGGGTAATTTTGCGGAGATAAATCTCAACGCTGACCCAGCTGGGACTCGAACCTGGGAACTACAGATTACGAGCCTGGCACGCTACCTACTGAGCCACCCCCGCCCCCAATGATTTGGGCCTTTTGACAAATGATGATGAGATGAACTCTTTAATTAGAGCTATTGATGAGAGTGGTAATAGAGTAGGGTTGGTTATAAACAGAAAAAACTAAAGTGATGAAAATTGGTCAAGGGGGTGTGAATGGTTACACCTTTGAGCAAGTGTCTCAATTTAATTATTTGGAGGGTTATGTAACAGATACTGATGATGTGCAGCATGAGATAAACAGAAGAATATGGAGTTTAAAGAATAGTGGGGAGAAATAGGTGACTACACTTAACGCTTCCAGTGTTCACATCATCTGTATACGTTCAGAGAATCTGAATTGAGGTGCCAAGGACGTATGTATACGCTTTTAGTACAGCAAAAAAAAAATCGATTTTTTAAAAATAAAAATTGTCGTTGTAATTTTTTTTATATATAATTTATAAAGATATATAATTCAGGCTTCAAAAATAATATATTTTTTTTTAATTTGATGCATATTTTATTAAACTACAATATAAATAATTTTATAAAGCCATCTGATTGCCATTTCTTAGAAGCACTAAATGGTTGCTGATTTCCTGCTTCCAAAACACGATTGTGTATCGTTCTAGTCCGCTCTGCCACCTTCGCACTCCTGATATGCCAATCCTCTCATGCGTCTGTATCTCTGTGTTGCCTGGAGTCACATCTGTGAGTGTGCAAATGTTCTTCTTACCATCGACGCCACCATTGTACCACTGCTGATACCTTGTCCAATGCAGTGTGCAATTTGATGAAAAGACCAACCTGCTTCCCGAAGACCCACTATACAGCCTTGCTCAAATTCCACTAACTAAACAAATGTTGTGTGCTTGAGTCGTCCAGGCATGGTAGGTTCTTCAAAGAGCACTGAACAGCGCAACACAAGACATATAACTTCTTTTTTCACATCCTAGTCCTTAAATACGTGCGGCGTACATTTACATATTGTCGTCTTCAGTGACGTCATTATTTCATCCAATGACTTTCAATCTTGGATCCCAGTTTCTGCTGCCCTTAACTATTAACATATATATATATATGACGTTCCTAAAGGAATTCCTTCTGGGTGTTCTTTTTTTCAATTTCCGCCACTGTATTTCTAATGAGTAATGAATTGGAAAAAAAACTATATTTTTAAGGAAATGAGAAAATTTCTTGATTAAAAAACATTCTAATCTAAAAAAAGTAAAAAAAAAATTCTCTGTTTTATGTGTTGCAAAAAATTAAATTAGTACTATCAACTGGCAAAATTGTTTAACTATTTGCCTAAAAATGCTTGATCAATTAATTGGAAGAAATGACCCTGATTCATTATATTCATGATTTGTTTTATGAGCCTCATGCTCTTTTGCAATGGCTTTCAAGTTGGATGGCCTTGTTATATATGAAAAGAAAGGAGCATTTAATTGTTAATTAACCCTTACAGTATCGGGTTTCTGAAACTGAACTCACTGTGGTGGCTGGATTTATTTTAAAGTGTTTTCAGTAAATAACTTTAGAACCTCATCCAGAAATAACTAATGGACAGAAATATGTCATGTTATATACCAAAAGAAAGAGCATTTAATGCGTTTAATAAAGTGGCAAAAATTCGAAGAAAAAATGGTATGTTAAATTGTTTAATAATTTTTTAAAAACATTGCAAAATTGTACTGTATTTTTTCCACTTTATCTTTAGTAAAATTTCAAAAACATAAATGTCTTCCCGTTTTTTCTTTATTTAATATTCTAATATAAGCAGTTCATAATAGTTCTATTATTGCTTAAATCTTATATTTATTTCATTTTTTTCTAAATTATTTTGTCATTTATGCATATAATGCTTAATTTTAGACTTTTTTGACAAATCGCAAACTCTAGGCCTAAGTAAAGCAGTGTCATAAAAATAATTTTGCTTTTAAAAACTAGATAATTTAAATAGAAATGAAAAATATATCAGAAAAGTGATAAAGAACCATGAAAAAAAATGTTTTTTAAATTTACAGGTAAATGTAAATTACATATACACATTTGAAGTTTAATTAAGCACTGAATTTGAGAACGAGTTGCTTTATTATGAAGCTGCATAAATGTTATGGAAAAGTTTCATTCAAAAATTCTGGCAGAAATTTTGGTTAAAAATCGCAGTTTTTTTTTTCTTAATTTGTTTATATGCTTTAAATGTAATTAAAAATATTGATAAAGTCCTACCATTTAAAAATCACACTCTGAGTAATCCTAATGCTTGTTCTGATTGCCACCATTATAGATCGCTAACAATTTCACTTTCGATCGTTTCTAATTAATTATTGTTTATAATTGCAGTATCCATTTGAGGAGCAATAAAAATAATTTTAGAAGCATTAAAATAAAAAAAATCTTTAAAATCGAAAGTCTGCTAAAATATTGATTGAAAGCCAATGTGTAAAGTTCCTAGATAATGCAATTTCTGCTAGGGGGGAAAAAAATCGATATCCTTACATTAAAAGTTTAGATAGCATCACAACTATAGTAGAGTTAAATAGCAAAAAAGAGTGGAAAATGCAACTGATCAATAATCTAAGCAGAATAAAGACATGAACTGAATCAATGCTATTTGATGCTGTTTACAGTGACTGAACATATGCATCTGACTCAAACAGATTTATTTTTAAACTTTATCATATTTTTTTTCAAGTTGAATCAGCAAGTAAAAAATTTATATCATAGATTTAAATGTTATTTTTGATATTTAATTAGAACCAGTTAAAAAAAATCAAAATTTTTTATTTACAACCTTGTACTACGGGAGCAAAACTTCACTCTCCAATCACTAGAATGGGAAAGATGAAAGCAATTCTTTAGGCTGCAACACAGTAAGGGTTAAATAAAAAAATTCAGAGAAAGCTAAGTAAATTTTATAAATATATTTTTAAAAAACTGAATTATTTTCCATTTTAACTTAGCAAAATTTTTTAAATTTTACTTATTTTTTAAAATATTTTACCATTTTAATATAAATAATTGATAATAGTTATATTATTGATTAAATCTTGTATACTCTTTTAAAAAATGTTTAGCCATTTATGTATACAACATAATGATATGCTTGGATTTTTTGGTGATTGGCAAACTAAGATTACAGTAGTAGTGTCACAGAAAATTATTTTGCTTTAAAAATGAGATAACTTGAAAAACGAAAAATATATAACTCAAAAGAGGCTGTCAAACAAAATTTAAGTATTTCAAAGCAAATAAAGTTTAATTACTGAAATTTGTGAGGGAACCATTCCAGGTCAATTTACATTAGACACTGATATGAGAAAGTTGAACTTCAAAACAGAGGCAGAAATTTCATTTAAAATGTCTTAATGTTAGTTATGAAATTACTTCAGTTTCATTGAAAATAACTCTAAAATAAGACATCTTTTAAAAATTAAATTAATTAAATGTCTCCTAAGGTAACCATTATTTTCAATCGTTTCAAGTTATAATTCACTTTCTAATTGCTCTTTATATTTGTGGAGCAATATAAATAATTTTAGAAGTTGCAAAGTTGAACAATGCATCGCTAATATTATATTCCACTTGGAATAAATATCCTGCTTCTGAATCAGTAAAGCCTAAAAATTCTTTTGATTCACTATTAGAATTAACAAAATTTTTAATTGAATGTGATTTTTCTGGATCAAATTTATCTAAAACAGCAGTCACAAGATTTTGCAAACACATTAAATAAGAAACTAATAAAACACACACACACACACAGGAAAAACAATGTCAGTACTTGCCCAACACTTGGTGACAATCATAGTACATACTTGACTATGCAGTGTTATGGATACTAAGTTACAAATAAAATTAAAAAAGTTTGCCATTTGTAAATTTTGCTATGTTCAAATTACGAATAAAAATTATTGATCTTTTTCCCTTTCGTTAGTATAGCCAATGAATGATAAAAATAATTTAGAAATATCAAAAAAGGTTAATGCTTAAAATATACCGAAACAAAAAAATGTGCAGTTACACTTATAATAGTGACCTAGAAACTACCAAAAAAAATGTGACTTGGTACATTTCTATGTTTGGGTGAATTGAGAACCATACCATGTGCTTGTTAAAGAACATGGCCTTGATGGGAGGCAACCAGCTGTCCAGTGGGTTCCTCCCAACCTTCTCTGAGCCCTTGGGTTACCACTCAGTGGTAAAATAATGCAATCCAACTGTGGCATGCTTTTTCACTCAAATGATTCTGTCTTGTATGCTCCATTTTACCCAAAACAGTATTGTTTCAAGAAAAGCCTGATTAAAATGGTCCCATTCTTCCTCAATTTCAGTAGTAAGCACACTGCAATTGTTAATAAACTCTTTGTAGTAAGTACACTTGACTAATGACTAAGCAACCTATTTTAGTAAACTTTGGCTATATATGGGTCTTTCGGAGCTTCAGTATTAGAGCTAGTTATTTTGACCTTAGCACATTTCTTAAGCTTCAGTTGCAAGACCCTTTTGACAAGGTAATGGTCAGAGCTAATTTTAGCTCCCCTGTTTGACCTGTTATTGCTAACAGAACTGGCTCATTTTCTCTTAATATGTAATCAGTCATCTTCCTATACAACCCATCAGGTGAAACCCACATATATTTATGTCCTGGTGTTTGTAGCATTTTTTTAGATTATGCACATTTTTAGACTTTTCAAATCTGTAGACTAAATGTGACAATCCAAATTTAATGAAGAGCCACTAGGAAAATGCTATGTTCTTAAAGAGCTGCAGGAAAATTCTCTTCTTAAAAACAAAAACTTACGTTTCTAATGAGTTGGAAAAAAATTATATTTTTAAGGAATCAAAAAAACTTGATTTAAAAAAGACACACACAGATATATATGCATTTTTAATGAGTATTATGAATTGGCATAATAATTTCATCACATACACTTCGGTAATCACACACCTAAACAATGCGTGGTCAAAAAATTTGGAATAAATGAGCCAGATTCAGTACATTGAGTTTTTTACTTACCTATAGGAGAAGTTTGCCATTGCAATTATCAGTGCCAAAAAGACTATCACCCATCCCCACAGGCCAGAGCCACTACCAACTTTAGCATTGAAGTTACTTAGCACAAGAGTAAAATCTCTTTTCTTGAGAGAATTTAAAAGATCATGAAGTTGTCTGTGAAGCAGATCTTTTTCATTCTCCTTAATCCTCAGTGGAGGCATTGCAACAGTTAACATTCAAGTCTAATTCTAGATTTAAATATAGGTGTAAGAAATCTTCCATTAATTCAGTCATATCCTAGAAGAGCATCACTGGGGTGTTTGCGAAAAGCAAACCTGTGCCTTGAACATTCTTTCTGTCCTCTCCTTCTGAAAAGAGAAATTCAAGACTATTTTTACACATCTGACATTTACCTGTCCATCTGATCTCTTGCAAGCCCAGAATATCAAGGTAATATTAACATTGTAATTCCTCTGCAAAGACACCAAGATGATTTTTTACATGCACCAAGAGAATAATAGTCCTCACATTCTATGAACCTGTGGAAGGAGAATGGTTAGTGGAATTTTACTACTCTATCGATTTAATTTTCTGTACCATTTTATATGTACATCAGAGTTTTGATAGTAAAAACTAAATTGAGGCAAGGGTTTTTGTTGTGGTTATGGAATTGTATAGATTTAAAGTGATAAGCAATGTTCCATATTAATGGTAATTTTATTTCAAGTTTTGCTTTTCTTTTAGGGTGCTAGTCTGTCAGTTTCCTCTAAGTGTAGACAAACAGCAAGAAGTCTAGCAATTCAGAATGGCCATATCAAAGTGAAAAATACTATTGATGCCTACCTATTTCACAAACAAAGCTGTAAGTTAATGTTTTGTGTCTTTGAATTGCTATAATCTGCATGCATTTTGTTCTTTTGTGCAAAATTTCTGATGCCACTGAAGAAAGAAAAATGTATTTGAAGTGGTTAATCTTATTTTTATGAGTACACAAATTTTTGTTTTATAATCTACATACTGATGGGTAACAGGGCTATATTAAGCTAGAGGTAAGTCATCTAGCTTAATATAGTAGTAGTAGAGTAGGGTTGGTATTTTTGTTATGTTCAACAAGCATAAAATATCATTTGCCCCAAAGGGCAAAATTGGCTAGGTATGCTACTGGTAACAGATATTACTCAATAATCAGTTATCATCAGCTAATATAATTAACTTTTCATTTATTAATTTATATTTTGCTAGTCCCATGGCCGAGTGGTTAGCATGCTTGGCTAGTGATCTAAGGGACCTGGGTTCGAGCCCCAGATTAGGCATGGATGTGTGTGTTGTTTTTCTGCTGAGGTCCTGCCATCCTCTCAGATCTCCTACTGTGGCATATAAACTGACAGGCTCCTGTCAGACCTCTGTGGCAAGCAGCTGCTTGAGGGAGTATTTATTTTTTATTTTTATGTAATGTGCATATGAGTTCTTAATGGCTGTTTCTTTGCACAGTGCTGGGCAAATACTGACATTATTTTTTACATTTCTTATTAGTTTTTTTATTTATTTTTTTAAATACTAAAATGTGTTTGAAAAATCTTCCAGTAGATATTGTAAATAAATTTGATCCAGAAAACTGATTTTCTGTGGAGGGGAGGGGGGAATATTTTTGCTGGTTCTGATAATGAATTAGATGAGTTTTTAGGTTTCTCTGATTCAGAAGAGGGATTTTGATTACAAGTAGAGCATAATATTAGTGATGCAGATTGTTCTTTGTAGAATCATATTGCTTCTTAAATATATATTGCAATTGGGAAGAATACTCAGACCTCCTACTGTGGTGTATAAACTGACAGGCTCCTGTCAGACCTCTGTGGTAAGCAGTTGCTTGAGTGGGTATTTATTTTTATTTATTTAATTAGTTTGAAACTTGGCTGAAAATGAAATCATTAAGTATGTGACCTCAAATGGCAAGCTACCTTAGGAAACATCTGATTAGGATATTATAAGAAAAAATTCAGTTTTTAAAAGATAAGACTTATTTTAGTATCATTTTTAATTAATTTGTTAAGTAACTTCAGAACAAGAATTTGAAAATCATGATTTCAAAATTAAATTTTTGTCATTGTTTTGAAATTTAACTTTTCTACATATATATACTTAATGTAAATTGATCTGGAAATGGTTCAGTATCAATTTCATTGGTTAAATTAAACTTTATGTGCTTTGAAATATTTTTATTTAATATTTTTATATCCTTTTATATTTTTTGTAATTTTCTGCTGTGCTGTTTTCATTTAAATTATGCTGTTTTGAAACGAAATAAATTTTTTGTGTTACTACTTCACTAGTCTTATAGATTGCTAATCCTCAAAAATCCAAGATTATGCATTGCATTGTTTGTATAAATTATTAAAAATGGTAGAAAAAGATTAAATAAATCAAAGAATTATATAGTAATGATAATAATATAAATTATTTATATTATTATATATATATAATAAATTTATATGATTATAATATAAAGATTGCATTTTTTTTACATTTGATGAAGTTAAAGTGAAAAAATTCAATATAAATTTGAGAGATACTTATAAAAATTAACTTTTGAATTTTTGCCATTTTATTCACAATTAAATACTTTCTTTTGATACTAACTTATTTCTGTTAATTGGTTATTTGGCAAAAAACAAACTCAGAGTTTGCTATTTTTTTTGACTGAGCACAGTTGACTAAAAGGCCGGATCTTAAGTATATCATTAAAAAAAAAGTGGGGGGGGGGGTGGAATTAAGAAAGGTTTTTGTATCAGGTAAAAATTTATTTTCTTATAATCCAGAAAGAAATTTTATTTCACTTCATATTCATTATGATTATTTTCATCTTTTAATTATATTTTTAATGAATTTTTATTTGTCTCACCAGACCCTTTTTTAAAATTACACTGCTGTTCACCAAAACTGATTTTCTATGATCAAACAGAAGTTGCAGCAATCACCATATACCAGCAAATGTAGAACTCTGGGCATGGATGCATAGTGCTTGGTGACTATCTCACAATGCAGCATTAAACATTTGTTTGATTCCATGCCTTACCATGTACAGTAGGTCATGCAAACAAGCCCCCTGGATATACTTACTACAAAGGAAATGCTTCAAAGATGAACTTAAATCAGAATAAAGAAATCAACACCATAATAACAAAACAGGATATCTGCCACTGGACTAAATCAACTCTTAATACTTCCTTACAAAATGGACTCAACATGTAATGAAAAAAAAAAAAAAAAACAGAAATGCAAAACTTCATGACCTTTTGTGATATAATAACATCTAATAACATTGAAATTTTGGACTAGCACCCCACAACCTCAAAGATTATAACTCAAAAAGCAAAATTCTATTTCACTCCTAATCTTAGTGCTGCCTATTCTAGATTGTATAATCTCCTACATTCTGCCATGCATTCCACAGACACTTCTCATCCAGAACAACCACCATTCTTAGCTGAAATAATATCTAAAAGAATATTTGCAAATTGGACTTTGCTCAACAACTCTATGAATGTAGAAGCTAAAATGCATACCTTGAACCTTATAGATTAGAAGCAGCCTCGTTTATGTCGAAGACACCATTTAGAGTAACATTGTGAACTGGAAAACAAAATTTTTAAACAAAAAATGAAATCTGATATCTAAAATATATATCTGGGAGTGTTTGCTATGAGATGGTAGACAATGGCTTCCCAAGGATTGATGATGATGAAGAACCAGGGAGACTGACTTGTCTGATGAATATTACTTCAGTTTTAGAAAGGCTATTTATTTCTGAATAACACAAAAAATTTTTTTGGTTTCAAGTAAATATTTCTCTTGTTTTGTATTTTTTTTCTTGGTACCATACTCTGAGAAAATTCCAGGCTTTTAGCCCATTGTGCTGAGTCAGATAAACAAGTCAACTTTAGAATTTTTTGAAAAATAACCAGTCAATGGCAATAGGTCATGTTATATACCAAATTAAACAGAATTTAATTATGAATTTTATGAAAATAAATAATATTAACAAATTTATAAGCATATTGATTTTAATAAGCCTTTTTTCAATGTGATTGGTGAAAGAAAAGATTGCACTATACAATTAAGGCTTCATTTTGGAAAACCTGATGAATAAAAATAGTTAAACTATATATTAATTGAAAGGAAATTTCCTCCTAATAATATAATATATAACCTGTAATATGATTTTTATTTCTTTTAATTATGCTTTTTAGTATCGTATGTTTTAAACACATGCCAGTGTTATAGAAAGTGACTTGGGCTTCTCACATTCCTGCGATTTTCTCAACTGGGTTTGAAATAGAAAAAAACAACTTTCTAGGCTGCTTTTTTTACTAAACATTATGAATTTTTTTTCTTTTGGTGTTGAAGTTTGCCGATCTTGTCTAAATACAGAAAGGTTTGTGCACCAAAACAAAAAAAAACAGTGTTATATCTTCTGTGTGGCACAGCCAAGGTATTGAGGGTGTGTGGGGTGGGGGTGAGTGCCTTTAAAATCATTCAATATAAAAATAAAAATTCGTAATTTAAAAAAATTAAATTTTTCTAGAGAGAAGAGGGGAGGGATGTTCACAGTGAGTTTAGTGTGTGGGGGAGCCTTCCCGAAATTGCCCTCCCACATGATGGCTGATTTCCGTAGCAAGGAAGTCTATTTTGCTTCCCTATCCAAGACATTTAGTTTCAGAAAACAGTACAAGCTCAAAGTTTTTTTTACTAAAAAAACAAGAAATAATAAAAGAAAAATTGCATGTAACCTAATGATATGTTAAATAAAATATCTGCAACAATTTTTTTAACCAGCCTCCGATGTAGCATAACTCAGAAAGATCGATAAACAGCTGACCGAAAGATCTCTAACTTATGGAAATAAATCTACAGAAATGAATTTGCTTCCATATCCAAGCCCTCATTTATTTTTTGAAAATGATAACAGATCATTGTTTTAATGGAAAAGTAATAAATAATAAAATGAAAGTTAATTTATAGCCTAATGCGATATTAACATATCCACAGCAACAAGTTGTAGGCTGGCCATCCAATATATCATAACTATGAAAAATCAATGCTTATTGATTGGCCAAAAGATCACTAATTTACAAAAATAAATCTACTGAAAGGAAAACTAAGGTTTAAATGTAAAAAGTAAATACTAACTTTACAAACAGTATCTAATATGCTGGACCGAAGCTGAACAATATGGGAGCCACTTATACTAAATGGAACGGAGATAGCACATGCCAAACATCTGTTCCTTGTTTGCTTCAGTGAGCCATAACATAATTAAATGTAGCTGCACCCAGAATTTCTAAGAGAATGTTTTTACTTTGAGTTTTGATTTTAAGAGCAGGAAAAATGCATAGAATGCTGGGAAAAATGATAAAAATAATTTTGGGAATACTAAAATTGGTTTTATTTTGATATGACAGAAAATAGTGTGAAATGGAAAAAAAAATGGCAATATGTGCTTTGTAATTATTTTCAAAATATACTGTTTTTAAAAATAGCAGTTTTTTTTGTAAATTTTTAGGAGATTTTTAAAAATTTAAGAAAAAATTTGTTGATAATATTTCAAATCAAACTTGTGAGCTTAAATCAAAAGGTTGTTTCAGCAAATAGAATTGTTAACAATCAAATCAGCAATACCATTTAATGCTTTTAAGAAATGGCAATCAGATGGCTTTATCAAATTATTTATATTGTAGTTTAATAAAATATGCATCAAATTAAAAAGCAAAATATTATTTTTCGAGACTTATATATTTTTATAGGATATATATAAAAAATTTACAACATCATCATCATCCTCAAGCAACCATGGGCTATGGAGGTCCAACCAGACCATGCAATTTAGTTCTCCAACAGCAAGTTTTATATTTAAAAAATAGATTTTTTTGGTTGTACTAAAAACGTATACATATGTCTTTGGCCTCTCATTTCGGATTCTGCAAATGTTTACAGATGATGTGGACACTGGAAGGGTTAAATGTTGGTGAATAATTGTTTTCACACTGCCAGTTGATACACTAACATCTAAACTTATTACTTAAATGGTGATGTTTTGGTTTTGCTTAATGAGTTCGTGAACAGCAGTAATGGTTTTCTCATTCACACCCTCCTTTGGTCTTCCTGCAAGTGGGAGGTCTTCAAAGCTCTGCTGCCCTTCTCTGAATTTGTGCATCCATCCCATAACATGCCATATGAATAAGCATGATCCCCATATATGTTAGATAAATTGACATGAATGTTTTTTGTATCATCCCCAAGTTGCATCCTTGTGAAAATGTAAAATCTTTCCCAGTCTTTAGCAGGCTCCATAGCAAACATGCACAGATTTTGCAGACTGAACTTTAGATGCTGCCAGTGAAGAGAGAAATGATGATATGGCCTTTGTTTTTAACATGTAATGGCAAGTTTAGATAAGCTTTCAAACAAATCTTAGCTAATTAGAATAAATTTACAGATAATTGTCAAGAACTTTTTGAATGCCCTCCATAGCCTTCACCTAAAGAAAGCAGTGCTAAACTTTGGGTGATGTGCATAGCCAGTGTTCTGTGTATGTAGGGAATGGTGCACAGCTCACCTTCTAATATATGTCTAGTAATATCTTGCAAGCTGTCCTGACGGGTTAGCACATTTGGCTACTGATCAACGGGACCTAGGTTCAATACCTGGTTAAGGCATAGATGTTTGTGTTGGTTTTTGCTGAGGTCCTGCCATCCTCATAGACCTATTATGGTGTATAAATGGATAGACTCCTCTCAGACCTCTGTGACAAGCAGCTGCTTGAGGGGCTATTTATTTTATTATTTCATTTAATATCTTGCAAAGTGATGGTGCTAAAGGTTTATAAAATTCAAATCTTAATTCAAAGAAGAAAATATAGATTACTTGTTGCAAAATGACTAAAACAAGAATACTATATTTACATGTTATAAGACTTGCATTGTATTATATATGTACATCTATCTACCTTCATGCTTTAAAATTTGTGTTTTACAGATCTTTCTGCAAAGCCAAAGACTCAGAATCTGCTACCAAGCTCTTTAAATCTTTTTGGATTGTTGGAAGCTTTAGGCCTTTCTAAGTATTATCATATATTTGAAAGGCAAGAAATTGATTTAGGAACATTTCTAACCCTATCAGATAAGGATCTGAAAGATATTGGTATTGAGTAAGAGTTTTATTTAATTTCTTTATATATATAGCAGGCCATTTATTTTCAAAAGCATGCTTTAGTGATATGTTTACTATCACATTTTTATTATATTGCAGCAGAGTCAGTTTCTAAAGCTAAAGATGACCTAGATCAATTGTATTAACTAAAGGAGGTGAGGCAAAATAGATTTTATTGAAAAGCTGCAGTCATACAAAATCAAATTGGCATTGTACCTACTAAAAATTCCAGTTATGAAAATAAATCATTCCATCTGTAATAAAAAGTTTTAATCAGCCAGGCAGATAAGAATTTGAATCTTAATAGCTGACAAGGTAAATTGGTGGCCCACTTTTCGTACCTTTGGCATGATTTATTATTTTACATCTCAATAACTGTTTCACATTTTTTATCATAGTTCAGTATTCTGTCAATTTCCTACACTAGATTATTTCAACAGTGCTAAAACAAAGATTTTGAAACAAGGATTGTTCAAAAAGTAATAGCGTATGGGGTACTTACTGCACAATTTATTTCCACATGAAATTAACATTCCATACCCTCAATGTAATCACTGGCTAGGGTAGCAACTTGATTCAAAATTTGTGGGAGTCTGTGAATGACATCAGCAGATCTGTTTCTGTTGATTACTGCAATGGACTGCCCTATGGCTCGCAATACCTCAGTCAGACTGCAAAACCATTGTCCTCAAACTGATTCCTTTACATTAGGAAACAGTTCAAAGTCACAAGGACTTGTATATGGGGAATATGGCAGATGTTCCAAGGTTTCCCATCGCCACTTTGCCAAAAGCTCTTTCACAGGTTGGGCCACATGACAATGGGCATTATGAATGAGAAATGGTGGATCCTCTATGATGAAGTTTGATGCTTTCATCAGGTGGCTGAATGCAGATGTTTCACAAGAAAGTTGTCGGTAGTACTCTGCATTCACAGTTTAATCCTGAGGCACTGCATTGTGGAGGAGAACACCATTTATGCCATAAGTGACATCAGCAGCACTTTCACATGACTGGATTTTTGCCACATTTTATTTTGGTGTGGAGACCCTGGATGGCACCATTTGCTGGATTGGCATTTCAGTTTTGGCTTGTATGCCCATGCCCATGTTTCGTAGATGACAATGACATGACAAAATGCATCACCCTCATTATGATACCATTCCAGCTGAAGAATTGCAATTGTGTACTTGTGCCAGTTATGCACCTCCTTAAGATGGTGTGGAACTCACTGTGCTACGATTTTTCACATGCCCAGAATTACTTTGCATTGAACAATGTAATTACTGAGTCCAATGTTATTTGCCAATTGGTGCATCATCCAGTGTCTGTCTATATCCATCAACGACTGTATTAGCTGAACCACCTGTGGGATTGCTGGATGCCTTACATTTTGAGCATTATCAACATTGTCCCAACCCTGGCAAAAGGAATGCACTCATCATGCAACTGTGTGATGGGTAGTGTGTGATGTGTATTCATCATTCAAGCATCATCTCCACACACTTTCCTCACTCCACACCAACAATCCCTTGCCTTAACAGCTATGTGCCACCTCAATTTTGACCAACTGCATTGTTCCAGCTTCATGAACATGTCTTAAGGCACTCTGGCAGAAGTCTGATATTGCCATGACTTCATTTTGTCCACTCACCTACCTTGGCATTATATGAATGATAGCTTACTTCTGTAACAGGTTGCGCATGGCACAGGATGAGCAAACAAGCATGTTGGGAGCACTCTGTGCAATCAACAGGGCTGCTATTATCTTTCCTGAACAGCCCTCATATTTCACTGAGTAAGGTTTGTTATTTATATTGCAATAATCATTTCTCAAGTAGATGATAAAATGCTCAGACTTATAAACTTACCCCAGTATTATAATAAATTGCATACTAATGCTATGTTTTAAGTGGAATTTAAGCTGCATTTGTTTAGCTTAGTTGTGCTAAATGGTGAGTGATGGATGGCTTTTTGGAAGTATGGAGGATGATTGAAAGAGGCTCTGCAATCATTTCATTTTAATCATGGAATCTATGTAGGTTTACTATCTGTGTTTGTAGTTATGGCCAGCCTCTATGTTTCCAACTAATACTTTTTTCTGAAATCCGAAAGTATGTTCACACATGAAGAGTTGTGCCAAACAGTTATATGAAAGATACATGCTCAGAGAGCTACATCTGAGTCAGCTTGCATGCATACAACAAGATGTGTTCAATGTCTCTCACCCAAAACAATTTCACTATGAAACAGACCTCAGAATTTGCAAATTTTTCTTTCATCTCTGATTCTTAATGAGAGAAAGAACATCTTGACACCAAGAAAATGGGAAGAACATTATTTCAGAAGAAAGGAGTTGGCAATCTTACCACAAATTCCTTTGTTATTGTTGCAAATCACTCAATACTGGAGTCACTGTAAGTAGCATCAACATCTGATACATATATTTATGTTTACCTTCTGTTATTATGTACACAGATTATTGATCAGTTTCGGTTTCACAGCTGTTGATCTCTTTTCTATCTAGTGAAATTTTCAAAAGTTTTAATGGAAGATATTGATTTTTATTACTAGCTGAAGTTGTCTTCCATCAACTTATGTTTATTGTTTCATTCGATATTTTAGCAGATTTTTGAGTAGAAATTTTTTTCACTTTTTAATTTCTAGAAATATTTTAATTCCTCAAATTTGTACTCTGAGTTAAAAGAATGATAATTAATTCAAAACTTTAATGAAAGTGAAACTACTATGGTATACCTTAGATTTAGCTAACCTCAAATGGCAGCTCCTTCAGGTAGCAGATTACAATAAACCTCAAGTTTTTAAAGATAGGACCTATTTCAATCATATTGAAAGTAATTTCATAATTAGCATTAAGAAAATGTGATTTTTAAGTAAAATTGCTGTTATGTAGAAATCAAACTTTTTCATAGCAGTAATGCAAATTGATCTGGAAAGTGAATCAAAACTAATTTTTTTCCCCACTAAAAATTATTTATTTATTCAATCTCAGTTTCATTATTAAAGACTAGCTCTATGTGCTTTGAAGTTTTTGTCGTGGTTCTTTACCTCTTATATATTCTATTTTTATTTCAATTATTTTGTTATAAAGTAAAATAAATTTTTTGTGGCAATACTTCCATAGAGTTTGCCAATCAACAAAAATTGAAGCTTCATCATTACATATTGGCATAAATGGATCAAAAAATTTAGAAAAAAACCCAAATAAATGAAAAATTTTCATAATAACAAAAATATTTTTATTAGAGTAGTAAAATAATTTAGGAAACATAGCAAAATTAAGTTAAAAAAATTATCAAACATGTATAAAATACAGCAAGTTTTGTTAATAAAGATGTATATAGTTTAAAAAACCTTTAAACACAATATAAAATTGTATACGATGTGGATCAACTTTCTTGCATGCAAAACTGCAGTACAAAATCAATGAAGATGGAAGTTATTTGATAACAATCCAATTTAATGTCACTAGTAATGCACTTGCAGTTCTGAACTGTAGAAAATGAAAAGCATATCCTTGATGAACAAACTTGACATCATTGTTGTGATATGTTGAAGAATAACATTGTGGTTGTATCACCACAATTTTAAGAATGAGATTGATGAGAATTGCACAGTAAAAAAACAACTAAGTACAAATATATTGCACACAAAATACAAAGCATCTAGATTTCAAATGTATTCTACATTCTCCTTCAGCAAAATGGTGGTTAGTTTTGCATAAAATTCTGCTATGAGAAGGTTTATATATGATATATCATTATTTAGATGCAGTGTTTAATATGTCATTATTGAGTGGATGAATAGGTAACTACACTTATCTATTGTTGTAGCATGTTGTGAGAAAATTGGCAGTATTTGTTAATCAAAATATTGGGAGTAGGGTAGTCCTTTAATAGCAGTTTGCAGGCTGTAGGTAAGGTTGGTGAGTCATCATTGCAGCAGAATTCTTGATTGATGTAGATAATTTTTCACTGAATAAAGTTTAAATTGAGAATTTGAACTGAAAATGATTCTAGCTTTTTCAAAGAAGGAAGTTACATTATGATTGATAACAATATTGGATAAAGCTGTCACTGGTATTTTTTTCATGAAGTTATTTTTTTCCCTTGTACTTTGTGTGGTAGAAAAAGGATAGTTGTGCAGGAATTGAAGGATAAACAAGGTAAGGTTATAGAATGCAAGGATTCTGTCATGACTAGGTGAGCTGAGCATTTCAGTGATGTTCTAAACAATGTGATTAGTTCTACTCCCATTATTTGTAATGATGATAGATGCATTACTAGCTTTAATGCTGTCCCTATAACACAGTCTGAAGTTTTTTTGGCTATTTCTAAACTTAAACTACATAAATCTCCAGGGGTAGATGACATTACTACGAAAATGCTTAGAGATGGGAATGTTTCAGTTACCACATGGATGACTGAAATTTTGAATATCATTTATGGTAAAGGCACGGTTCCTAAGGATTTTACCATCGCTGTTATTATCTGTATTTTTAAAAAAGGTATTGCAATTCTTGTAATAACTACAGGCGTATCAGCCTACTTTTTGTTACAGGTAAAGTTCTTTGCATGATTGTGCTTAATAGAATTAAGAATCTGACTGACAGGCAATTGTGTGATGAGCAGTGTGAATTCAGAAGTGGTAGGGGATGTGTACGTCAGATATTTCCACTCAGGCAAATTCTTGAGAAATGTTTAATAAAAAATAATAAATACATCCTCAAGCAGCTGCTTGCCACAGAGGTCTGACAGTAGCCTGTCAGTTTATATGCCATAGTAGAAGGTCTGTGAGGATGGCAGGACCTCAGCAGAAAAACAACACAAACATCCATGCCTTATCTGGGGCTTGAACCCAGATCCCTTTGATCAGTAGCCAAACTGGCTAGCCACTTGACCATGAGAGTTTGAGAAACTTTTGGTTACTATCTTTGTTGATTTCAAAAAGGCTTTTGATTCTGTTGATCTCATAATTTGTGGTTGATTATGAGATCATATGGCACACCAGACTAGTTAGTTAACATAATGAAAGCTCTCTATAATAACACTTAGTTATGTGTGAGAGTTGGTAAGGCTTGTAGCAATTGGTTTAGCATTACTTCTGATGTTCGACAAGGGTGCATTTTGTCTCCTTTTCTCTTTAGTTTGGTTATTGATTATATGCGAAATTCACTGCAAGGGAAAGATTTTGGCTTTAAATGGTCTGGAGATGTGAAAATTTCTGATTTTTATTATGCTGATGATTTAGCACTTTTGGCAAATGATGTTGATGAGATGAACTCTTTCATTCGAGCTGTTGATGAGACTGGTAGTAGAGTAGGTTTGGTTATAAACAGAGAGAAAACTAAAGTGATGAAAATTGGTCAGGCAGGCTGTGATTCAGTTAATCTGAATGGTTGCAGTTTTGAGCAGGTGCCACAGTTTAATTATCTTGGGTGCTATGTAATAGGTACTGGTGATGTGCAGCATGAAATTAACAGATGAATAGGGATTGTTGCCAGGACTTTTAAGAATCTATGGAGATCGTGGAGAAATAGGGGTATACACCTAAAGACTAAAATTAGACTGTATAATAGTTTGGTTCTTTCTAGGGTTAGTTATGGTAGTGAAACTTGGATGCTATGTAAACAAGATAACAGGAAACTAGATGCTTTTGATTCTAGATGCTTACATAGTATCTTGGCCTAAGTGCTGCTGCGACTTTGAAGAGATGAGTGAAGCCTATGGTAATGACTGTCTTCGTAGGTCTGCCATTTTTAAGTGGCATAAGCGATTCAAAGAAGGACGCGAATCTGTTGCTGATGACCCAAGACCTGGCCAGCTTTCTTCCTCAATAACTCCTGAGCAATCGAAAGAGCCCTGAATGATGACAGGTGAATAACACTTTGTGAGCGTGGCTGTGAAAATGTCAGTTTCATATGTAAGTGCTCACGCGATTGTGAAAACCCATCTGAAAATGTCACGAATCTGTGCCCAATGGATTCCACACAGTTTTACTCCAGAACAAAAAAAAGGGTACAGTTATGCAAGGAGATGCTTAATCATTTTGAAAGCCAGGGTCCAACCTTCATGAATCGAATTGTGACTTGTGATGAAACTTGGATCTTTCACTACGATCCCAGAATAAAACAACAGTCGAGTTAATGGAAGCATCCCAATTTACCAAGACCCAAGAAAATTCATGTTTCTCATTGAGCTGGGAAACAAATGGCTCTTGTGTTTTTTGACATCAAAGCTGGGGGAAAAAGAAAATCATCTCATTACTCACTTTGTGCCTCGTGGGACAACCATGAATAAGGAAGCCTACTCGAAGGTTCTCAGAACCAAACTTCAGCGTGCCATTCATGAAAAATGTCTGGAACTTTCTGGTGTAACTTGTTTCTCCATCATGACAATGCCCAGGCCCCATGCGGCTAATATTGTGCAGCCAGTGATCACTGCCATAGGTGCTGAGATTCTGCCACATCCTCCATATTTCCTGGACTTAGCATCCTACGATTTTTTCCTCTTTCTGCAACTGAAGAAAGTTTTGAAAGGGAAACATTATGCATCCGATGACAGAGCTTGCATAGCCACAATGGCAACACTTTGCAGCTTTTGAAAAATGGTTTCAAAGATGCTTTTAATGCATGGGTACAACGATGCCAAAAATGTGTGAAGTTCAAGGGAGAGTATTTTGAAAAAGACAAATGCCAGGAAAATTCAGAGGATGATATTTAATGTAACTTTTTGCTTCTGTCCACAAATTAAATGATCACGCTATGTATAACCACAATGTTATTCTTCAACATGTCACAACAATGATGTCAAGTTTGCTAATCAAGGATATACTCTTCATTTTCTACTGTTCCGAACTGTAAATCCATCTTTAGTGACATTAAATTGGACTTTTGCAAAATAACTTTCATCTTTATTAACTTTGTACCACATTTTTGCATGGAAGAAAGTTTATCTACATTAAAATAAATTAAAATTCTCTGTTGTTGAGCAATAAAATGCTCAATGACAGAGATTTTAATTTTTTTTAAATAATTCCTGAGCAAGATCTTTTTTGTTGCATTTGCTCTGTTTTTGATCAAGATCATCTACATAATATATGGTTTTATCTTTAAAAGTGTTTTAATTATTTATTTTGTATTACACACTATTGTATACACATTGAGATTTTCAACTATTGTAAATTTTGCCATTTTTTCCAAAAAAAAAAAGGAATAAATTTACCATCATTGTAATATTGTATTTTATTGCTGACAATTGAATGCTCTATCTTATGATATGTAACATGGCCTATTTCTCTTTATTAGTTACTTCAGGATAAGGTTCTAAAGTTGTTATTTTTTTTTATTTCCAAAAAAATTTTAAAATTGTCCACCAGAGTGAGTTTGGCGTTGGAAATCCGACATTTGAATGGTTAACAGTTTGCATATACAGTTTGTACATTTTCAGAGTAAAGGTTGTTAGAATCTGTTTTAAGGAAATTTTGTGATAGCAGTAATGGTAAAAGTGGTGAAGATTTTAATGTAGCAGAAGAAAACTGAAGGAAACATTTGTAATAAAGCTGTCAAACTATTATTGAGCATTACATGAAAAGTGTTTTAAAATTGAACATCTTATTTCTGAATATATTTTAAGTGGTTTCTTTGTTACAAGTTATGAAAATGAATTAAAAAACCATTACAGGTTTGCAAAGGTAAATGGCTATTGAAGATAAAATGAATAGTGGAATTTTAGTTATTAAATCATATATTTCTATTTAATGCTACTTTTTCAAAAGGCTTATAGGTCCTCGTCGGAAGATAACGTCTGCTATTGCTAGATGGCACCAGAATAGACCTTTAACTGGAAGTGTGGAAGAGCAGGCCTTTGCTAATAAACTTTTGGAGGAATGCAAAGAATTAAGTCAGCATTTATCAGAAGTAATTACAATTAATATATATTTAATTTAATTCTATGTATAACATCAGATAATGTTTAATAATTGATTATTTCAGAAGATAAGAAAACTGAGACATCTGGACACAAAATGATGCAATTTTTGTTTAAACAAAGGATTTAAACCTTAAGGTACCATGAAAATGCAGTTCGTGAAGCATGCATATGTGGCTGTAGATGCTAAGCTGTGTACTTAGTATAAAAAAATAAAATAAATACCCCCTCAAGCAGCTGCTTGCCACAGAGGTCTGACAGGTACAAAAGAAATTTAGAGTTTTTAAATAAATGAAATTTTGAGCCATTTTTTATTTTTTATAGATGTCTATATAAAATTTACCACAAAATATTTATTGATATATCGATGTTAAAATGTCAGCTAGGTAATGCTGTCATTGTCACCTATGTTTAAATCATTAATAATGCTAAATAGCGTGAAGAGACTTTATTATTTCCATCTCAGTCAGTGCAATATAAAAAGGAATTGTTGCCACCTGTTGATCATATGGCTCCAATGGTTGGCATTGAAAAATCATCGATGAAAGATTTAAAGTCTTAAATAGTGGAAAAAAGATGAGCCAGCATTAGTTCAATCGGTAAGAATACTCTGGCATGTTTCTAGAGAGATGAGGGTTCAAGTCCCGTATGTCGGCAAAATGTTTTCCACAAAATATTGATATATTGACGTTAATATGTCACCCAGGTAACACTGTGATTGTCACCTGTGTTTTCCTCCCAATTTTGGTATATTTTGCCATTTAAAACAGTGTTTTTAATTGTTTTTATTGTTTATTGTATACATCTTATGAAAGAAAAAATTTTTCTTTTTTTTTTGAACATGTAATCATCATGTAAGCTACTAAAAATTTGTTTTGATTTGAAAATTTGTACATAGTTGACTGTGGTTCTTGACTGTTTACTATTACAGATATCAACAAATGTTGGGCAAATATTGATTTTTTTTTTTTGCATTGCTCCTTTAATGTATACTGGAATTTCAAAGTATAATAATCTTAGAGTAATGATGGAGAAAGTGGGTAAAGGCCTTTGACGAAATTGTGTTGTCTCCCTACCATAGGGAACAGGAGGCCTGATTCCCATGCCAAGGAAATTGTTTTTGCTTCCATATAGAAGTCATCTTTCATTCTCAGGAAGTGAGAAAGGATCAAATTTTTTAGTAAAAAACCAAGAAATAATAGTAAAAAAAACAACTTAAGACTATGTTATAAAAAAATCTGAAACAAGAAGTTGTAAGACTCTTTGTCAGAAAAAAAATAATGTATCATAACTAATGCAAAAGATCGAAAATGATTTATAAATCTATTGAGATTAAAATAAATCAGTGCAAATAAAGTCAAAAGTTTACTAAAAAAAGTATAAATGTTAACGAAGAAAATGCAGTCTTCCTCCAGTGTTTATGATGAAAGTTAGTACTAGAAACCACCCACATGCGTCTGTAATTTGTTTACACCATGCATCAAGCAACATGCAGTTATGTCTTCTTTCAGTTGTGATTCCAGAGCTAAACTTTAGTGGTTTTAGTTCACTTTCAAGAAATTATGCATTGTATATTAGGATGAATGATAAAAATGATTCTAGAAATACTGTAAGAGATTAGAGTGGAGGGAAAAAAAAGCATATTGCTTGCAAAATCCTCCAATTTTCAAAAGGAAAAGTTTTTAGTCAATTTTCAGGAGAATTTCAAAACTTGAGCAAAAAATGTGTTGATAATAGTTCAAATTAAACTTGTTAGCTTAACTCAGAGGGTTGCTTCAAAAATGGAGAAAAGAAATGAATGGTAATAATGCATATCCCATTTTTGGAATGGTGATCAGAGAGCTGGAAGAAATTATGTCTTAATAGAATGTTCACAAAATGGAAAAGGTAACTATGATTTTTCAAGTTTGAATTATCTATTGTTATGAGATGTACAGGGGTTTACAAAATAATGGAAACAGCGACTGGATGTGCTATATGCGTATCACATGGATGATGTCACCCACGATGTAAGGTATATAAAGGGGAGAAGTACAATGTTGGCTATCATGTAGCAGTGCCAGAGGCGCAGATGAAACAACTGTTGTGGTGTAATTGTTGACAACGTCAGATCTCAGTGACCTCCAAAAAGTCATGATCATTGGTGTGTGTCTTGCAGGAGCTTCAGTAACCAGAAAGGTGGAAATAGTAGGTGTAACATGAGGAACTGTATCGAAGATTATGACTACCTATCAAAAAGGACAGCGCTTTGCATCCAAACATGTAAATTGTGAATGCCTTACGAAGTTGTCAGATAGGGATAGGCAAATATTGGTACAGATTGTACAACAGAAGCAAAAGACCACAACACCACAAATAGCAGTAGAGTTGAACACCAATCGTAATGATCTCGTTTCTGTCATAATAGTTTGTCAGGAACTTCATTGTGCCGGTATTTATGGCCGTGCTGCAATCCACAAACCTCTGATTACCAACATTAATGCAACAAAACATGTAATGTGGTGCAAAAACAGGGATGCTGAAGACTGGGAATGTGTCATCTGTTCTGATGAATCATGCTACACATTGTTTCCCACCACTGGTAGAGTACGTCTGGTGAAAACCTGCAGAAGTGTACCACCTTGACTGTTTGGTTCTGCCTGTGAAGCATGGAGGTGGATCCCTGATGCTGTGGGATGCCATATCATGGCATTCCTTAAGGCCATTTAATTATTCTGCAGGGTCATATCACATCCTCGTAGGAATCCATTCTCGGGGACCACCTGCACCCAATGTTGTGGGCATTGTTCCCTAATGACTGTCCCTGGTTTCAAGCAAATAATGCACCTGTTCATTGTGTGAAACATGTCAAGTTGTGGTTTTCAGAGCATGTGGATGAGGTACAGAAGCTACCCTGACCCCCTCAATCTCCAGACCTCAATATTATTGAACATTTGTGGGAATATCTGGAGCACAAGGTCAGATCACACTTTCCACCTCTAGCATCACTGGCACAGTTGGGTGGGGCGGAGGTGGCTCAGTCGGTAGTGCAGCAGGCTCGTAACCTGTAGTTCCCAGGTTTGAGTCCCAGCTGGGTCAGCATTGAGATTTATCGCTGCAAAATTCCCTGCCCTGCCTATGGTCAGTAGGGGACACCGATGGACTTGGAAAGGCTGCCGTCTGTCGGATGGGATGTTAAGTCGTGGCTCCATGTGCGGGAGAGTCGTACCCTGTGCACGTTAAAGAACACACTGTGCATGTCCTTGACAGGAATCTACCATCTGTCTCTCAATAGCTGTTCCAGTAGGTCCCCTCCCCCAAACTTCTCTGAGCTTTTGAGGTCCATATGACCTGGCCATTTAGCCCATGGTGTGCAAAAAAGTGCCGCTCAGAGGTAAAACAACAACTTGGGCCATATTTTACAGGAAGAATGGTCCTACATTCCATTACCATATGTGCATGACTTGTATAAGTCTATTCCACATCGAATTGCGTCTCTTCTGAATACCTGAGGTGAGCCTACAGTTTATTAATAAAATGTTCTCCACAAACAATACATGTTTCCATTATTTTAATAAACCCCTGTGGGTAAAAAAAAATTAAAATGAGAATTTCTATTTTAAAAAATTGGAAGTTTCATTTGTAATGCTAGTGATGCTAATCATCATCTCTGTTTCCAATATGTGGAAATTTCATGTGTGAAATCTACAGTACTGATGACTCTAAAATATTTTGTTAAATTTCAAATTTTAGGAGGAATTTTTGCTATTATATAAAATGAAATTTTCTCTAGATATAAATCAAGCTAGATCCAGAAGTGATTCAATTGAATTCTTACTTTAATTTTATTTGTAGTGGAATTCATAGCTCCATCTATCCATGGGTGGTGGCAAAATTTTATGTAATTTTCTTATTGCATACTCTTTTTCAGTTTAGCATGCAAATTATTGATATTGAGTATTACAGTAAATGGTAACTTTTACAACATTAACAAAATTAATTTAGCATTCACAATATGCATTTACAGTAAATTATTTTACATTTAACAGTATATTATATGATAGTCATGGGTTCAAGAAATTTAAAGAAAGGAAAATGCATACTTTAATTTATGCATATTACTCTGCTTACCAGTAACAAATTTTTAGCTTATAACAAATTCTTAAGAGTTTATAGGAAAAAGGGGGACGTTTCATGTTTTTTTCAAAGTAACTGGGAGAACATGAGATAAAAAAGGAGAACTTGTCCTCCTTTTGGAGCACATATGATAACCCTACTCTTTATTAGCATTCTCAAAGGGGAAAGAGTATGGCCCCTTGGCCCTCCCCTAGATCTAGCCCTGAAATAACTAAGGAAGTGTTACATTACATAACTTTCATCTATCTCCTACAAAGATATTAAATTCATGAAGGTATATGACTTTGGGTGAAACAACATCTGATAGCTCACAGCTCTGAAAGTGTTTCTTCTGCTGTTTAATCAAATAACTTAACATTATGTTTTAAATACTTTTAGTTAATTTTAAAATATATTAGTTTTAAAGTTAGTAATTATGTTATAATATTAATAAACTGATTTTGTAAATTTTAGTTAAGTGTGCAATTAACACAGGAGCAAAATATGAGGATGGTAATGGAACAACACCTTGCTGAGGACAAACAAATGTTACGGAATTTCTCTGAAAAAGTTCAAAGGATTGCTTCTCATTTAAAAGATATGGAGGAACATTTAAAGTAAGCCTTAATGATTTTTTTTTTATTTTGTTTTAATGTATTTAGTACTAATATAGTTTTTAGAGTTCTGTGCTGACTATAATATTAGTGTGTGGAATAGCCCATGAGGTAAATGGGAAAAATATTAAAATTGTAACTAATAAGTGAAGTATTTTAAAGAACATGGGAAAAATTTGCTAGCGAAAAAAAAAAAAGCAATATATTGCTGAATATAAAAATTTCTGAATTAACTTTTTTTAAAAATTATATTTATCCATAATGAGAAATATATAATATTCGAAAGCAAAATATAAGAAACCCAAAATCCTTTCAGCTTGTCAAGATATCATGTAGAAATCATTAAGTAAAAGTAGGCTTTCATCATATTACTCTGCTTACCAGTAACTAGCAATTAAACTTTTAGTGATTGTTATACATATGCATTTAGCCATCTCTGAGATGGTTTTTTTACCATTTTCATTCTAGTAGTTTTCTGTTATGATTTGTGTATATTCATTATATTCTTAGATGTATGCATTTGTCTAGGATTTGGTGGTGAGAGATCTGAACCCAGTTTACCATTAGACATATCCCATGTTTGCATGGATATATTTTGCACCTCACCAATCCAGAGTCTGTGTTAAGGCTGATGAGCTTTTATTTCTTTGCTAACTGGAGTTGCCCCTATGATATGCTTGTAAGTTTTGATCACTGCAGGGTTTGCACATTTTTATCCCAAATCATCTGACTGCTATTTATCCTTTTAGTTTGCAAATTCAAGGTTACATGTGACAACTTAATCTGTCTCATAATAGCATTGCCTAGTTGTCAGCCTTGCTACTTCCCCTGTGGGTTGCTATTTTTCTATCTTTCTCTTTTTTTCGAATCAAAAGATTTACACTTGATGAGGTGTATTAGGAACTTTTTGCTATCCATTGTGATGCGTGACCAGACTTCCTGCTTCTGTACACTGATGACTTAAAATCAGTCTTTGTAGAGATTCACCATGGTCTGATGTAAGACTATCGTAACAGACCACATCCCATCTGAATGAAGTGTCTTTACTGCTGAGTTTCACATTGTTTTTCAGTCCTTGGACTCACAGTGGCTAAGCATCAACATTAGTGTATTTTTTATACCTGCTCACTGGAGCCTTTGGATTTGATGAGGCCTAAACTACCCTACTCTGCCAAAAATTGTCATAAACTCCATCATCTGGATGCCACATCTGCTTATCCAATTTTGATGGGTGCTTTGACAAATCAGTATCAGATACTGCTTCCCTTTTGACTTCACCCCTATCTAAACACTCTACTCTTTTTTCTTCATTTACAGGTTACTTATTTCTTGCAATGCTTTACCACCAAGCTATGGGCAGAGGTGAGCAAAAGGTATATCTTGGTTGGATAACAATTAAACAAGCTAACAACAAAGTGTTTCAAAATTTTAAAATGGGATTGCAGGGGGGAGGGGAAGTAGTACTAGAATGGTAATCCTCAAATACAGAGAAAATTATAAATATAAAACTCATGAAAGTTAGCTAATTGCATTTTGCCTTGAGTGGGTTATAAACCCATGACCTTCTGGTGTGACAGGTTTTCTGATAACTGAACTACTGAAGTTAGCTCTTTTTTAGCTAGTTGTGATTATAAGCTTTCCCAGTGCAGTTGTGGGTGCACTCAACTCTCACTTTTCCCAGTGCACTCAAGGGGAAACTCAAAATTTTCAGCTAACCTCTTCATGAGTTCCATGTTTACAGGAAAAATTATCTGCAATTTTTCATTACTATTGAAACTTGCATTGAATAATTATAATAAGGTAAGCTGAATATAAAAAATATATATACAGTGGACCCCCGATATAACGCACATGTCGGGCGGGAAACAACACCCGCGTTATAAGGTGAACCGCGTTATATCCGCTCTTTACTTTAGCAATAATGTCAAGCTTTTCTTTCACACTGTAAGCTTTTCTTTTACTCATCATGCATACAATAATTAAACACTATTAAAAATACATGCAGGAACTCAATACATACACAATTACTCAATACGCAGTAACAATAAAATGCGATACTCACTAACGCCGCACGGACCTGTATAAACATGTTTGAACTTATCGCGAACATCGCCCGCGCTATAACCAAGTGCGCGGTATAGCGAGCAGTGCTATAACGAAGGTCCACTGCATATTTATTTTAACATGTGGCAACTTGGCTTGCCCTTTCCTGGCCATCGATGGTGCCACAAACAACTGCACTAGGAAAGCTTATAAATACAATAACTGAAAAAGTTTTGTAGCTTCAATAGTTTAGAGCACCTGGTATGCTATCAGGATTATGAGTTGTAGCCACTCAAGGCAAAACCCAATTTTTCCAGCTAACTTTTATAAATGGCAGGCTTATTTCACCTTGAATTGCAGGAGAAGTGTGCTCAGCTTTGCATTGGTTGCATTTATTTTACTCATTCTTCTTTAGCTGTATGATATGATTCTTTAGCAGCTGATATGTTTTGCTCTCTGAATTTTGTGACACCATTTAATCTATTTCATGTTTTAATAAATTGTCCCACATGTAATCCAATATGTAATTTTTTTTCAAACTCATTTGCTGTTTGAGGCACTTATACACCTTTTATTTCATTTATTTTGTTTTACAATCGATGTTCCAATTAAATATTGAATAAACTGGATGTATTCAGTATACACCAAGAAATTTCCACTTTGTAAGTCGATTTAAAAAAAAAAAATTTTTGGCAGTTGGTAGCTCAGCAGCCAGAGCACCTGACGTGATCAAAAGTTAAAAATTTCAGTCGACTTACAAAGTGGAAATTCCTTAATGTTCCATTTTTTTTTTACTTTTACATTTGTATCTAATTTTATTGCATTTGTCTTTTATTTCTTTCTTTAGAATTATTATCTATTATTTGGATTGTTTTCAACCATTTCCTTTGCTTTTGTTGTACAGTACTGTGCAAATTAGTTGGGACAATAGGAAAATGCAGTAACAAAGACACAACTAAAATATTTATTTGTTTAATAGTGTAGTTAATAATGAATGTGACCCCCCTTAGCTTTAATTACTTCTTCCACCCTCTCAACCATTGATGCCACTAGCTTTCCACATATCTCCTTCACTTCAGGGTCATGATACCACACTTTCATGACACTTTCTATCATTTTGGTTTTTGTCGTGCAATCCATCTCAGATATGTGCGCTTTAATAATAGCCCAAAAATTTTCAATGGGGTCAGTGGTTTTCAATGGGGTCATCAGATGAATTTCCTGGCCATTCCAATACCTTCAAATGTTGCTGGGTAAAGAAGCTCTTAGCAAGCTTAGAATTGTGGCATGGAGCCAGATCCTGTTGAAATACCCCATTGCCATTAGGAAACAGCTGTTGCAGTGTTGGGACCATTTTCGCCTCCAGAACGCCAATGTACTTTTTTGCTGTCCATCATTCCTTCAATGGGGTGAAGCGTCTGTGGCACGGAAGCTGTGAAACTTCCCCAAAACATGACCTTGGGTGGGTGTTTGGGGGTTTGCTGGATGTGGCCGGATTGAAGAGGTTCTCCAGGCGAGTGGCAGACGAAATTTGATCTGCAGCCATGCACCTCAAAGTGGGTTTCGTCGGAAAATATCATTTTTTCCCAATTCTCCACAGTCCAGTCTCGATGTTTCTTTGCCCAGGATAGCCTTTTTTGCTTCATAGTGGGTGTCAAAAGCTGCTTTTTAGAAGAGCCTGGTGGCCACACTCCAGAAGGTGATGTACGGTGGAAGCATTTACATTAAACCCATGAGACGCAATCTCCCTTTTGATGTCTCCACTAGTCTTCTTCGGGTCTATGACACTAATTCTTCGAATTAGACTATCATCTCTGAGGGTGGTTTTTCTTTTTCTTCCACAATGTTCTTTACGGGACGTGTCCACGGACCCTGTCTCCTTATGCAGCTTCATGATGCTTGTCCCAACTAATTCGCACAGTACTGTAGTTTTATTCCATTTCTGGCATTTGACTCTAGCATCGTATTCTTAACATACTGCTATCTTTGTGACATACTCGTCATCTTCTTCCTAAGGCTGTTTGTGAGCAGCTGAGACAATGCCTTCATAAGACACAGAAAATTGTGTACTGCAGGTAGAAAGTTTATGATATAAATTGGAGGAAATCTTGATTGGCAGTTGGTAACTCAGCAGTCAGAGCACCTGAAATGTGATCAGGAGGTCTTGGGTTCTTATCCCACCCAGCTAAAGACAATTTTTTTTCTAAAATTGATATCAATGTTAAACGAAGAGTGATACTTTCCTCGACATTTGACATCAGAATAATAGGTTTGGATGCTTGTGTTGTCTTTCTGCTTAAGTGCCGCCATCCTCCAGACCTTCTACTATGGTATATTAAACTGGCAGGGTCCTGTCAGACCTCTGTGGCAAGCAGCTGCTTGAGAGGATATTTTTGTCTAATTTTTACATTCTTAAATTTTATTTTATACTTTTACATGTGATTAATCTGTTTTAGTGAAGTTAAAAAATTGGGTTGCAGTACAATGTTTTCTTTTTATCTTGCTTGGCATACCATCATCTCAAGTCTGTTAAGTTAGTTAATGCCATTGCATCTAAACAGTCAACCAACTCCTTAACATACTTTCTCTCATTTTGCATTGCTTTACACGATTTGGTTGTTTTGTGTATTTCTGTGGTTTGGTTGTTAATTCTCAATTGCGAATTTTGCTTTCATGCTACATATTAGCAAACTTTTAAGGATTTGATGCAACTAGTGTTATCATGTTAAATTTAGATTGCATGTGTATATTATGTGATGTAATTTGTTTATTACAAATATTTATACTGCTTCTCTTCAAAAGTTAAGCAAAGATCAATAAAATGCACATATTTTAAAATATATTTGCACAAAGTCAAATTTCACAGGAAGATAAGAAAAGATAATGCTGTGATAAGTCATGAAAATATGGGCCAAAATAATTTATGTATACTCTAAAATGAATAAAGGAAATTAAGTGAAGAAAAAAAAGGAGGGGGGGCGGTGGCATTGAATACAGAATAAATATCAGGGAATGTGGCTCCTTCTAGCACTAATGCAGGGTTGAAATCATTGATTCATTTCTTCAGAAAGATAATTAAGAGAATTGGAGGGTAATAAATTATAAATAAAAAAAAAATAAATACCCCCTCAAGCAGCTGCTTGCCACAGAGGTCTGACAGGAATCTGTTAGTTTATATGCCATAGTAGAAGGTCTGAGAGGATGGCAGGTTGAACAATAAAAGCAGTCCTGAGGTTCTGTAGGGTTTGGTTAAGGAGTTAAAAGGTGGCAATAAGTACATCATCCCAGAGCATCCAATAGATGTTTTATCAAATTGAGATCGAGATAATACAGGTCAGAATATTTGATGGATACCTTCTCAAGTTATTGGTTGATCAGTCTTGCTATGTGTGAATGGGCATTATTGTCCATTAGGAGAAAACTCACCTATACACTAGCATAGGTCTTGACATATGGATCAATGATCTCATCCCAATTTGCTCGGGCATTATTGTCCATTAGGAGAAAACTGTCACCTACTACACTAGCATAGGTCTTGACATAGGGATCAATGATCTCATCCCAATTCGTTCAGAGCATTCACAGAATCTTCATCAAACACCAAAAAAAAAAGCTGGTATGCTCCACACTGTCCACCACCAAATGCACTTAATGATGTTATGGGATTGGTTCCGTACTTTAGTTCAGTAAATGCATAAGTAATATGTAGCGAAAATCTAGACTTGTCATTCAACATGACATGACTCCATTGTTCTTGGTCCAGGCTATATTTGTCACACTATTTCAAGTGGCCTGCTTGTTAAGGTAGGTTAAAGGGATGCATATGATGGGCATAGAATATATCCCTATAAAGCTCTAGGTTACAGTTGAGACAGATACTTGCTTTCCTGTGACTGCAATGAGATCCGAAGGCCAAGATTATGCTGTTGCTCTCCAGTTCCATCAAGACAGTAGTCCATTGTAGTGCTAATCTTGAGGAGTTATCTGATTTACAGGTCTTCTGATATCTGTTCAGGTTGTTTGGAATTGCTTCCATAGCTTTGAGATAACAACAGTGAACAACAAAGAATATAGTCAAATTTTGTGATTATTTGACCAACCTCAAACCTTCCATTGGCTCTCTATTGTTTTAAGTAGTTCTAAAAACTACCGATGCCTTAAACATTTTCTTTAAGATATCAGAAAGCAATCAGTTATTCTATCATGAACCATTCATTTCCAATTTTTTTATTTACATTTGTTTGATCTGTGTAACTTTTGATGAGCAGTGTAGTTAACTTTTATATTCAGTCTAATTATCTACATAATTACTTGCCTAAACTTTATTTTATAACTTATGATTGATAAATTGGAATCATAGGAATGCCCATGGTAGTTTAAAGGAACTGTGTGTGAATTTGAAAAATCCCAATTCAAGGGGAAATTGGTGCTGGTTAAAGTCTGGTCCAGATCTTCCGACAACTGCAACAGTTTTTGATATTGTAAATTTCATGGATGATCTGATAGACAAAATCTACAAAGAAACAGTACTATTGGTACAAAATACAAGTTTTCAGTCTTGAAAAATAAAGAAAAGGATTATAAGGGTAAATTGACATCAGAATGAAAGTTTTATACCAGTTTTGTGTTTTAAGCAGAAATATATACACTATTAGATTTGACTGTTATGCACATCATCTCCTTTAAATATTTGTTACTTCTAGTATGAATATTTTATATATGCACATCTAAGATTAATTTTTTAATATAGTGCAGTGTGTTGTAAGGCAATAAGAAGAAACTAAATAATTAGCTTTTAATATTAAATGCAGAATAAGTAATTTAAGTTTAAGATTCAGTAATTTTAGCAGATGTATCATAGAAGACAATGATCAAACTAATTGTACGTGATCGTTAGACATTGTTGTAGATGAAGTGAATAAAGAAAGTTTACTTATTTGGGCTGTGGACTTTTCAGAAATATTTGATGTTTTGTAACATTTGAATGAAGGCTTATTGCAAAAAGCCTTGTAGTAAAAATAATACACACATTATTTTTCCTTAGCATACATCATGAGGTTTTATTAAAATGATTTCTTGTAATGTTATAAAAGAAATATTTTGAAAATAGTTTTGTAGCTGAATGAATTAATGATAATGTATTTTTTAAAAAGAATATCAAAGTTTAAATTCTCATGTGCTCAAAGATTTTTATGAACTGTTGCATGAAAGAAATTGATTATATTTCTTAATGTTAAATCAAGAAATTTTTCTCATATATCAAAACATTTCTATATTTGTTATTGAAACATGACTTAGAATAATCCAAAAACATATATATTTAGAAATAAAAGTTTGATAAGTATTTCTAGTGAAATGATGTAAAGCCAAAGAAAAAAAGCATAATCATGCATTTCAAAGCATGATTGAAAAAATGTGCAATGAAATTGTAAATAAAAAGCATTTAATCTCATTGGTATATTAATGTATTCAAAGTTATGTGCCATATTTTATAAAGACTATATACTTTGTAATGTATGTACAAAAAAAAAGTCTTTTAAGAATAGTGATATTTTATAGTTTTTAAAAATGTATACTTTTTTAAAGGATAGTGTACATTTAGTGCAATGTTTTATATAAAATTTACATATGTATGTTTTTTTGGAAATAAAGTATATATCTAGTATTTATTATTATGCTGTCAGTAATGGACCCTCGTGCAATTTCATCCATATTTAGTAAAGTACAATCATAGCAAAATCTGCCAGTAATGTGATTTGTTTCTATCTATAAAACAAAAAGGAATTGCATTGCCATTTTCATCAAATATGTTGTAACCAGGTTAAAAAGGATCACTAGTAGTGCTTATTCTACTTTTGTGAGCAAAATTCAAAGATGAAGGTACATGGATTCCTTTTTTAAATCCATTTTTGTAATATAGTGACAATAACAAACTGGAGTCACAAATTGTATATACAGTGGAATTTCTGAAAAAAGAAATGCCTTAGAATTGGGGTTCTCAACGTGTGGTACACAGTAAAATTTTTTGGGGTATTCCGTGAGAGCTCAAAAGTCACTAGATCTAGTTAGAAAGTCGCTAAGTTGGCATTATTATACTATATCTATAGTTTTATCTATCTATATAAGGGGTACACCAGTTACATACACATTTCCAGGGGGTATGTGAAACGTAAAAGGTTGAGAACCACTGCCTTAGAAGAAACATTCTACCAAAACAACTTTTTTTGTAACAAACAATTTTTCAAGAGTTTAATGGAACCAATAAAATTTATCCTCAAATTGAAGAAAATGTGCAACTGCCATTTTTGGATATTCTTTTCAAAAGACAAATGAAACTTGTATAATCTCTGTATATTGTAAATCTACCCATATCCCTAATCTACTTCATGCTTCTTCAAATCATCCCTATACGTATAAAGGGGGTGGGTAATTAGTAATTCAGTTTAAAATAATAAATATAAATTTATAACAAAACAGAGTTGAAAAACAGAAAATCTCTGTATCACACATATTTTCCATAAAGTTTTTTTTTTTAAATATTACTAGAACAGAAAAAAATGTATATATGGCAAATTACTGTAGGGAAGGGGCAAATGCTAAATTGAATTAGAAAGGATGGATGCTTTTCCAAGTTTGTTTTTTCTCCCGAAAATTATGTATGAAAAAAATTTATGTATGTAAAAATTATGTAAATTAACGTCATTCCATTTTGATGCACTTCAATACAAGGTAGTACCCACCAAAATTTTAGTTATGAGCCACCATTGCTGCTGTTGTGAAATTGAGATTGTTGAAGGAACATTACATCTTGAAAGTAGACCTGAATGGCATTAAACAATTTCAATGATTTAGACCTATCTGGAAATGTGTTAAGGACCAGTACCAGTGTGCAGGTACCAGAAAATTTAGTATAGGAAACTGAATATGTGTAGTGTTTTACTAAATACACTGAAGAGCCAAAACATTGACCACCTGCCTAATATGATGATGATCCTCCACGTGCTGCCAAAACAGCTCTTACTCGGTGAGGCATGGATGTTACAAGATTTCTTAAGGTGTCTTGTGGTATCTGGTACCAATACATTACCAACAGATCCTTTAACTCTTGTAAGTTATGTGATTGAGCCGCTGCAGATCGGATATGCTCTTTCAACACAAACCACGGATGTTTGATTGAATTGATGTCTGGGGAATTTGGAGGCCTGAGCAGTGAAGTCTTCCTCGTGTTTCCCCTCCATGTTCCATGATGCACATTTTCAGCAGGGTACGAGTACACGAACCATTCTTGAACAATCCAGTCAGTGTGGCATGGCAGATTATTCTGAAAGAAGGCACTACTAGAGGAGAATACCGTTGCCATGAAAGGATGTACCTGATCTTCAATGATGTTTAAGTAGGTGGTAGACATCATAGTTTCCTGCACATGAGTGACTGGACCCAGGGTTTCCCAGCAGAACATTGTCCAAAGCATTACATTTCCTCGACCGACTTGTTTTTGTCCCGCAGTGCATCCTGGTGCCAACACTTCCCCAGGTTAACGACGCACATGTACCTGGCCATCACATGGTGCAGCGGGAAACGAGATTCATTGGAGCAGATGACCTTCCAATCATTCATGGTCCAGTTTTGATGCGTGCTCATTGTATGCACTTTCGACAGTGAACCAAGATTAGCATGTGCATTTGGAGCGGCCTATGGCTATGCACTCCATTTTCAGCAGGGTTCAATGTACTGTGTGTTGTGACACATTACTCCCATCACCAGCATTCAAATTATGGGTGAGTTGCACCATATTATCCTTTCTGTTGGCTGGTACCATACGGGATAGCCTTCTCTCACCTCTAGCATCGATGAGCTGTGGTCGACCCACACCTTGCTGGCGATTTGTGGTTTTTCCCTCCTCGAACCACATTTCGAAGGTACTATCCACGGCTGACTGTGAGCACCCCACAAGCTTTGCCTCTCGTAAATGCTCTGACCCAGTCGTCTGGCCATTACAGTTTGGCCTTTGTCAAACTCGCTTAAGTTCGCTGCCTTTCCTATCTGAAGAACACTGATTAACAGAACTCAGTATCAGGTGTTATTATTTCATGATCTTTCCATTTCATGATCTTTTCCATTGTTTTTACCTGCAGTTGCTTCGATTTGCATAAAGATGATTTGGCTCTTCAGTGTACAGGATGGTGATAATTAAACTGTCACTTTGTAGGCATGTGGATGATAAGTGGTTGGCATAAAGACTGAAATTTCTAAAGATGGTTGCACAATCAGGAATGGAATGGCTTGTAGAAATTAATTCCAAATATGCAAAAAATGGAATGGCATGAAGAATTTAGCCCCAAAAGGCTACCTTGTGCTTCTGTACAGCACCAGGTTCTATCTGGTGCTGTACAGTGCTGTACAGAAGAATCGTGCAAATTATGTAACACTTGAAATTGTAAGGGGGAAAAAATAAGATCAGGTGATAAGAGAAAGAAAGCAAAGTCCCCATGAGACCTCAATTGAACGATCGGCATTGTTAAACTTTACCACCAAAAATAACAGTAATACCTTAATATCTCCACAAATGTCACTGACTTAAAAAGATTTAGATGTGGACCTATATTCCAATGCAGATTATACAACATGATTCAGAAGTCGGGCTACAGGTAGTTTGTCAGTATGTCATGGCAGAGGAAGGTGACCAGTTTCTGAGGACGTTATCACATTGCTGTGGTAATCACTGGTAGTGCAGTAGGCAATTGACATTTATCTGCTAGCGCCTGAGTGGTTGTGATATTGTGCATTTTCGGGAGAGTCGTATTTTTAACTCCACAGGCAAGGGCAGCTTGATGCAGTTGCACTGCACCATTTGCGACCGAGCAGCATATTTTAGGTGTGGCAAGTATGCAAACAAACTAAGGATCGTTAGGAGAGTTGGCAAAACTTAGGGAGTTGGCAAAAACTAGGGGCAGTTGGCAAAATTCGGAGTGACTTGGCAAAATCGTGGAGAGTTTGCAATTTTTACATTTCACCTAAATATTGTCATCTTTTTTTCTGTAAAATTATGGCGTGTTGACAAAATCGAGGCAGTTTCGCAATATCTAGGAGAGTTGAAAAATCTTGGGGGAGTTGGCAAAAATTCAGAGTGGCTTTGCAAAAATCAGGTGTGATGTAAAATTGGGATTTTTTTCTGTAAAATTGTGGCGAGATCACAAAATCTAGGGCAGTTGGCAAAATTCGAATCCACTTGGTAAAATACGGGCGATTTGTGAAAATTGGGATTGTTTTTGTGAAATTAAGGAGAGTTCATAAAATCGAGAAAACTTTGGAAGGGAAGTTGGCAAAACTGGAAACCACTTGGAAAAGTACAGGTGAGTTGTAAAAATTGGGATTGGTTTTGTGAAATTAAGGATAGTTGGAAAAACCAAGAACTCTTGGCAAAATCTAAGGGAGTTGGCAAAATTGGAAGCCACTTGGTAAAATACAGGGGAGTTTGTGAAAATTGTGCCTTGAGCAATTAAGGAGAGTTGATAAAATTCGAAGTGGCTTGGGAAATTCAGGGAAGATGTAAAAAGTGAGATTTTTTTCTGTAAAATTACGGCGAGTTGCCAAAATTTAGAGTAGTTGGCAAAATTCGAATGCACTTGGTAAAATATAGGCGAGTTGTGAAAATTCGAATTTGTTTAGTGAAATTAAGGAGTGTTGGACAAATCGTGGAAACAACAAAATGTACGGCAGTTGGCAAAATTCGAATCCACTTGGAAAATACTGTCCAGTTGTGATAATTGGGATTGGGTTTGTGAAATTCAGGATAGTTGACTAAAATCACTTCAAACTCCCCAAGATTTTGCCAAGTTTATTCGATTTTAGTCAATTATCCTGAATTTCACAAACCCAATCCCAATTATCACAACTCGCCCGTATTTTCCAAGTGGATCCAAGATTTTTATCCTCCAAGATTTTCGAACTCTCCCAGATATTGCGAAACTGCCTCGATTTTGCCAACACGTCATAATTTTACAGAAAAAAAGATTGCAATTTTTACATCTCACCTAAATTTTGTCAACTCCACAATTTTGCCAAGTCACTCCGAATTTTGCGAACTCCCTAAGTTTTGCCAACTCACCATAATTTTACAGAAAAAAATCCAAATTTTCACATCTCACCTGAATTTTGCCAACTCGCCATAATTTTACAGAAAAAAATCCAAATTTTCACATCTCACCTGAATTTTGCCAACTCCCTTCGATTTTCCCAAGTCACTCCGAATTTTGCCAACTGTACCTAGATTTTGCCAACTCCCTAAGTTTTGCCAACTCGCCATAATTTTAGAGAAAAAAATGCCAATTTTTACATCTCACCTTAATTTTGCCAACTCCCCACGATTTTGCCAAGTCACTCCGAATTTTGCCAACTCCCCAAGATTTTGTCAACTCACTCCGAATTTTGTCAACTCCCCAAGATTTTACCAAGTAACTCCGAATTTTGCCAACTCGCCTGTTTTTTACTAAGTGGCTTTGAATTTTGCCAACTGCTCTAAATTTTGCCGTCTCTCCATTTTCCAAACTGCCTTAGAGTTGCCAAGTTGCCTCGATTTTGATAACTCCCCTTAATTTCCCCCCCAAAAACTTACAAATATTCACAACTCGCCTAGATTTTACGAAGTCGCTTCGAATTTTGCCAACTGCGAGTTACTTTGGGGGGGGGGGAGCATCCCCCCATGGCTACGCCCCTGACTTCATCTCATAGTATGCCCGTATCAACAGATGCAGTGATTCGAAATATGCATTCCTTCAGCTCATTTAGTTGCTGGTGTATGGTGATCAAAGAGCATTTTGGGTTATATCACTAGCATACCAAAAACAAATCGTTCGGATTTTTCACTTAAAAATGGGCTACATCCACACAGTAAAGCCATGGGCGTCGGCAGGAATTTTTTCATGTGTGTGTCTGTGGGAAGGGGGCATAAAGGCAAATGTTTCAAGATACAATTATTTAGGTCTAGCCGTTCAGTATGGAGTCTGTTGCGAATACAACAGTCGCATATATACCATGGAATGTATCCCCATTCCTCACTGCATGGAGATGCTTATGCTACATTAGAAATACTAACTGCAGCCACTTTTAGAGAGATGCCCCCTTTGGCTCTGCAAAAGCTATTGCTGGTATGGGTGGGGTGGCTCAGTCGGTAGCGCACCAGGTTAGTAATTTGCAGTTCCTAGGTTCAAGTCTCAACTCGGTCAGCATTGAGATTTATCTTTGCAAAACTCCCTGCAGTCCCCACTGTCATTAGGGAACACATGGGCTTGGAAAGACCGCCGTCCGTCGTATGGAACGTTAAGCTGTGGCACCGTGTGTGTGAGAGCCATAACCCTGTGCACGTTAAGGAACATACTAGATGGCCTTGCCGGGAAGCTACCATCTATCTCCCAACAGCTGTTCCAGTGGTTGGGCTCCAGCTCCCCCAATCTTCTTTAAGCATTCGGGGTCCTTGTGACCTGGCAATTTACCCCATTGCGTGAAAAAAAGTGCCACTCAGAGGTGAAACAACCCAACTGGTATGCCTTTGGGGGCGATTTTCGTCATAACTCTAGAAAGTTTGCATTAATCATTTTGATATACTCTGTACTCATTCATATAAAAACGCTTATTATGTTCGAAGATGAAATAAATCCCTTGATTAAAACAATAATAACAGTGGTTTTCGTCTGAATACAACACAAAATTCATAAATCGTTTAAACTCTAAATGCTAAACCACAACAGGGTCATTCCATGTCTAATAAGCACAGCTCTGGGCCTTGACCACTCCGATTTCAATGATTTTTTTGATATAGTATTCGTAAGTAAACAGAAAACACTAATTTGTTTTTCTGCCCATTCGTTTTAAAGATAAGTCATTCAAAGTGCCAAAAAACTTCAAAATTAGAACTATCGTGCTTCTTTCAAATTTCTGTCTCTAATTCTATAGTAATGTAATAATAAGTAATAATAATAAATTCTATAATAATGTAATAATAAGTAATAATAATAAATTCTATAGTAATACAATATATAAGTTTAGTAAAGTGGTATCTTAAGATTTTTAAATATTTTTAATAATAAATTCTTAAGGTTATTGTACCAAACGATATTACCAAACGTATACATCAAACTTCCACGTTTTGTGAAAGGGAAACTACATTCAAAGCTTCCTACCCTTGAAAATAAGCTTTTATACAGAAAAATGTTGCAGAAAATAAATCGCAGATCTCAAATTTCTCCAAATATACTTAGCATTTTTTTGTTATTTAGTTATTGAAACTGAAATATTTGACAGTAGATTCTGCTGTTATATTCGTCCTGAACGCTGTTTCAAAATTAATGCAAAGTGAAAATCATTACCCAAACTTCTAAAACTGCATTTTTTTTTCCTGTAAACAACATGCTATAATTTTAAGGTAAATTCTTATGAGTAGCAACATGTTAAATGTTTGTTTCCAGAACTCTTTAAATAATAAATGAATATTGCTCAAATTCAGTTTATTCTTGATTGATTTATTAGAAACTTTGGGGAATTATTTGAGGTTTACCATGTTTTGTGACGTTTTGCAAGAAAACTTAATTCCAAGTTAGGGGGCTTTGAATAGTTTTCCATTTGCACAACATAAAATTGTCCCAGTATTTTTGATACTTCAATGCAGTTTGTTCATTCCCAGTGAAAAGGAATCTAGAAAGAAAAAGGTTTAAAATTCAAATAATTTGGCTTTTAAATATTACTTTAATTTAATATAACAAGTTATATGCAATGCATAATATTAATTTATTGCATTAATTTTACTATTTATTAACATAACTCTATTATTATTAAAATTCCGATATCCCTTTCGATTATATTATTTCCATTCACGGTTTTTTTATGCGAAATTGCAAAAACTATTGCGCATAAGGTGTAAATGCTGCCCTGCAGACAATCCTCATTCTGTCATAAGGCCAATCTGAGTAAGACAATAGATTGTCAAGTATATTATTTATTTGCATTTTAAGTAAATCTTCTGGCGTCATATATATTAGTTTCGTGAAAAATCTGCTCTAATTCTGATTCTCGCAGGCCTAGAGCACCACATAGTCCATTTATTCAATTGGAACTAATAAATTGGATTTAATAAATTTCGTTGATTGGTAATAATAACCCTTTTTTGGGGTAAATAACCCTTTTTGTAGGGACATATAACCCTTTTTTTGTAGAGACATATTTGTATGTTCCATACATTGAATAATTTTATTCCATACAGAAAGAGTACAAAGAAATTTATGATCAAATTGCGCAAGAAAACAGCAGTTTATATGGCTTCTGGATTTAACAGATTGGTAACAGTTCTGGATTTCATTACTTCGGGAAAGTGAGGCGGGTGTGGCTCAGTCGGTAGCGCACCAGGTTCGATTCCCAGCTGGGCCACAGTTGAGATTTTTCTCAACTGTGACACCCCTCCGGTGTTTTGCGATGTTGTTTGTGGTTACACCCCTCCGGTGTTCACGTCTTTGCATACAATGGGCTAAATGGCCAAGTCACAAAACCTCATGAGGGTTCGGAGAAGGGTATGGGGAGGGAACTCACTTGACAACTGTAAGGGGACTAAAATCTCCCGTCAAGGTTTTTGATGTGCACAGGGTATGGCTTTCCTGCACTCAGACCGGTGATTCTCTATGCTTCAGCCATATGGGCGAATACTTCACCCACCAATATTCGTAAGATTCAGGTCTTACAAAACAAGATTTTGAGAACTGCGGTCGATGCCCCCTGGTTTGTCACTAACAGACAACTTCATAAAGACCTGGGCATCGATCATATATATATATACACATATAAAACGCACCTCAAAAAGATTTTTTGAGGCTGTAAGCAATAATCCCAATGAGATTATTTCTTTGATTCTTTACGATCAAACTGTTTTGAACAAGTACAAGAGGCCTAAAACGGTAGCGTTCTCTGATGAGAGCTACCCGTTTTAGGTTATACAATTTTACTGTTATTTTTAACTTTTCTTATGTTTGCCCTTAGGGGCCCACCTAAGGGTGGTTTACTTATATATTGTTCTTACTCATGCCAAATAGGCATATCTTTATGATGGAGATGGTTAGGGATAAAATTATTATCCGGTACATCGAATATGATTATACGATCTACGCTTTCCTGCACACGGTGCCACAGCTTTACGTCCTATCCGATGGTGGAAGGCCTTTTCAAGTTCATTGGTATCCCCATACTGATTGAAGGCAGGGCTGTCAGTAGGCGACACTGATGAGCTTTGAAAGGCTGACGTTCGTCAGATGAAACTTTCCACCGTATTGTTCCAGAGGGAAAAAAATTAACCTTTTTCACTGTACGAAAAAAAAAAGCTACCATATCCGGTATTACAGACTAAGTTATTTGCTACTAGCTTACTAAGAATTTCAGATGTAGTCCCTCTCTTGTTTTGTCATGAGAGTGAATGAAGCAATAAACTGTTTTAAAACAGATTTACCCAACACACTCTGGATTCTTCTCAGAGGTGAATAGTAGTTACGTTCGATATTGTTTAATTTCAATACTGGTATATGTTCACATTTATGATCAAGCACAAGTTATGCAGTTCTCATGACTGTCATAACGTCCCTGTAGAGAGAATAGGCCTTAATTAAATTTGAAGAAAAAATAGTAATTTTTTAGTCCATTGTTATATATTTTTTTATAACTTTTTTTCTAATCGTTATCGGAAATATGTATTCAATACATACAAAATTCAACAATAATAATAGTGTTGAATTTTATCCTAGTCACGCTGCCCATTATGCCTGTACACCTACCTAGTTTTGGCACTGGTAGGATTTATTTTAAACGGTAGTATTGTGACAAGGAAAGTAAAAGTAAGTTTTTTTCATTCAAACGGTCCATCTTCCTACTGTTATCCAGCAGAACCTGACATTTCAATGGAATAAGAACAAAATTTTTAAGAAAAGTCTTTCCATGCGCTGCCATTTAAAACTAGAAGTACGCATATAGCCTCTGGCGCATATGAGAATCTTGTTTTAAAAGAAAATGAAGTTTTCCCTTTACCTACTGTTTCATTCCTTAAACATTTTAATTTTAGAAAGCGGATGATGGGGAAAATGCAAATAGTATTTCATTAGTAATTATAAAGATAAAAGTATTTGTCTTTTAATTCTTAAATCTAAAAACTTGCATTTTCCACATCTCTGTCAGAAAAGTGCGTAGATTGTTTTTGTCAGTAGAATATCTTAAAAACTACCACTAATTTTTAAAATTTCTATTCTATACATATTATTTGTAAAACTCGATAACTGGCGAACTTTGGGCTATCCTCAAGGCACTTGAATGGGCATTCATTTTTCATTCAGAAAAAATTCTGATTCAGACAGCAGGTCTTCACTCCAAGCTCTTCTAGCTGATCCACTTTCTACCTCTAACTGTTCATTAATTTCAGAAATATTATGGCAATGCAATAAACATGTTGAAGAAAATAAAAATCAAATTGTGATCCAGTGGATTCCTAGCCATATAGGAATCCATGGGAATGAAGAGGCTGACAAAACTGCTAGAGAGAGCTTACAGAAAACCGCAAACATATTTAACATCATTACATACAAAGATTTCTGCATTAGAGAAAATAAAATTACTAACTCTGAATGGATTAAACTTTTTCAAAATAGTCGGAAAAATGTTGGCCTATTCTATCGCAGCATCTTTAATAGCCCCCCCACCCCAACTTCAAACATCTCATCCGAGCAGAAGACAAGAAACAGCTCTTTTCAGGATTAACCTTGATCACTGTGCTTTAAATGAAAAGCTCTTCAAAATTAACAAAAAACCCTCTCCACTTTGTGCCATCTGTAAAACTCCAGAAAATATTTCTCATGTCTTTTTACATTGTCCTCTCCATCAATTTCAACGACAAATTCTGAACGAAAAGATGAAGATTATTGATGAAGAATTGTCAATGAAATCTCTTCTCTGCAGAAGCTACAGTAAAAGCAATAGATTTAAAATTCAGACCCTGATTCTCAGTTTCTTGGAGGAAAGTTCTTTATTATACAGAATCTGAATTCATCCTTTGCTGGGTTTTCGTTTTTCGAAAATAAAAAGAAGAGGAATTTAATAATATACAAATATGAAATATTGACTGTTCAAGAAAAATGTGTTTTTGCTTACAAACTTTCTCTAGTGGCCAGTATCTCAAGTGATAACCTCATGGTTATTTTTGTTGTGGAACTGAAGAAAGAACTGTGACTGTTATTTTTTATACCTTGTTTGAAGTGTTATTTTGTTTTTGAAATCTCTTTTGGCTCAGAAAAGAAAAGAAATTAAGATCCAAGAGTATTGGATTACAGAAAGTCTACTCTGCATAAGTAGGAACTTTTAAAAAATTCAGAAAAACTATTATTTTTATTTTCTGCATTGTGATTTACACGTCCGATTCTTTGTTTGGGATAGCAGGAAGCCCATTGTTGAAGGGTTTCTAACCTTCCCATCACATTTTATCACATCGATAACAGCTCTGCTGGTTCATCATTTCAGTGAGCTGTGAAGATAGATATTAAAACTACTAAGTATTTGAAAAATGCGAATATGCAATATTTCATTAGTGCCAATCAAATTAAAAAAGAGTTTTCTAATTATTATTTTCATTGCTTCCAATGTTGACTTCATTACGTTCACATTCCACCACCAAAATTTCATATTTCTATCATAATATATCATTAATACGTTGCAATTAATTATCATTAAATTAATGACCGACTGCATAATAAACGTCATTAATAAGTTGCATTATAGGGAAATTATAGTGTTTTAATAATATTGGGGCGCAATTATAGTGTTCGAAAGTGCGAAACATATTATTTTATCAATTCCTATCTAACCCAAAAAAGATTTTTTTCATTTATCCCTAAACACAAACAATTATCTGCTAAAACAAAAAAAGTCTTTCACCCCACCCCCGGGTCTAGAGGTAAATTCATTATTGTCAATGGAAACATCATGGCGTTCACATTCCACCACCAAAATTTAAAATTTCTAACTTAAATACGTAGTTTGCAATATTTGTTTGAAATTTGAAAATTTTTCCACTGTTAGAGGGCGCAATTATAGTTTTCAGAAGATTTAAAAAATGTGAATCCCAATATTTTATCAATTTCTATCTAACCCAAAAAGAATTTTCCAATATCTCTAAAAATAAACAATTATCTGCTAGAACTAAAAAGGTTGGCAGTGGAAACTTTGTGACCTTCACATTCCACCACCAAAATTTCTTTTACTACACGAACAGTAAATTTTTCGTCAAATGTTCTTTTGCGTTATTTCAACTATACTAAGTTCGTCGTACTCTATTACTCTGCTTTTTCAGATATCGTTTTTAACAAGGACCTTGAAACTATTTATTTCCACAGACTTTAATTCAAATATATAATTTTAAAGGTCCAGAAAAGAACTAGAAAAAAACAAAAAACAAATTTCATGTTTTTACATTGATCCAGAAATATTCATTTTCAAATAACAGCAAGTTTAAAGATATTTAATATTTTTTTCCATCTAGTTACTATTTTTCAAACTCCGTTCGTCTCAAATATCTGAAATTTAGTGTATAAGAGTTTTCCGATAATTACAACAAACGTACCAAATTTCACTAAATCATAATTTTTTTGTGTTGATTTGACGTGGAATCCTCTGCAGATATTTGAAAACGGTTTCCTGTATCGTATATTTCACTCGTTTCTGATCGTTGCACCCGCTTACAGTATGAGCTATCCAGATAAAATAAACTGTTGCTGCTATTAGCATTTCTAAGAAAATTAGGGAAACCCATGACTTAAAAAATACCTGCAAAATTGGTGACGCAACAAGGCAATGAATATGAAACGCATGTGCAGTTCGAACACGAAATTTTCGACCCGTTGTTAAGTCGTATATTTGATAAAGTGTTATTTCATTTACACTAGGAACATTTAATGTATTTCGTTACAAGATTATAATACTTAAACTCATTTAGTCAAACAGTTCTTTAGAACAGGGGTTCTCAATGTGGAGTACGCGGTAAAATTTTTTGGGGTACTCCGTGAGAGCTCGAAAGTCTCTAGATCTAGTAACAAATTCACTAAGTTGGCTACACGGCTCTGCAAAAATGTCATTTTTTTGTTTATCGATATATGTAATTTATGAATACAAAATTTAATGTGTACATATATATATGTTTTATTGCCATTGTTATATTATAACTACAGTTTGATCTATCTACATAAGGGGTATTCCAGTTACATACATATTTCCAGGGGGTACGTGAAGCATAAAAGGTTGAGAACCAATGCTTTAGAAGTTCCCAATTTTTTGTGTTGAAAAATTTTCAAGTTGAGAATTTTCTGTGGATATTTATTGCATAAGCGGGCAGTGGGTATTCATAAAAATTTTACTGGAGGTGTGGAGGATTTGACGTGCTTAATATCCGTTTTTTGGGCACTGTTTTAGAAAATATGTGTTTTAGTTCTTTAAGGGGAGGGATTATAGCTTTATGAGCTCTCACCACCCAACTTTCTTGGTCTTCACTGTGAACTGTCATATACATATTTAAATTCAACTTTAGCGGAACTACAATTCGGGATTAAGTTACTATTGCGCCGGGGGAGGAGTTGGCACTATAGAATTTTTTTACTTTTTTTTGTGTTATTTCTTTTGTCTTTCGCGCTGCAAATCAATCGTCTTCTGTTTTAGCACATAAAGCGGTGAAAACTGACGGAAATCAGCTTTAATTTCATTTAGCGTTGATTTGACTGCTCTTTAATGTTGCTGAGTCATTCCTTAATGAATTAATTGATTAATTTAGCTTGGAAACGCCGAATAGTTTAATTCATTAATGAGAACTTTAACTGGATGAATTTAAGCTTCTAAAGAATTGTTTGACTAAATAAGTTTAGGTATTAATGTGCCATTCAGTACAATTTTTATTCTTCGAACTTCTTGACGATTGATTAGATTCGGGCAATTTGTTTCTTGATTAATTAAGTGGAATGAATTTGTCTTCTTCCTTGTAATTGGATAATATCAATCTTCGTTTCTCCTAATGTGTTTTCAACTTATCCTTAAAGAGGAAAGGTTAAGTCTCTAGAAATTGTGAAGATATATATATATATTTCCATTTTGAAGTTCTCTGTGGCGAAATATGATCGATAAAAAAGAATTGTCTCAATGGAATATAATCACTGTATATATTTTCTTTTTATTTTTTATCGAATGCGGATTGCTATATTTTGGTATTGGTTGTGAAACCTGAACTGCTGCATTACGTCATCACTATACGAGACAACGATCAGAAGGTAAAGCTACAGATACAAGCATACTTCGTTTAGCTAGGAGTCTGCGTTACTGGAAATGAAAGAGTTAACTGAAACAGCGCTATGAGGGGTCGTTATAGCATATTCCCTATGTGGAGGTGCGTTCCGGAAATCGAAATTTATTGCCAACGTTCAATAATTAGGGGTTTATTGGGTTACTTAAACAATAATATATACCATAAACATAATTTTATAAATGCATTCTGTATTGTCAAATGAATAATAAGAAAGAAAAATTTAATATCGTAAGTTAAAGTGTACTGTACTCACCAGTGCATGGCGTAGCCCCTTACAAGGCGAACTTCACAGTGCTAGGACACAAGGCTGGAATTACTGGCAGGAAGATGGGCCAGGTTGTGGAGCATCCTCTAAAGTAGGGCCGGGTTGTGCCACATCCTCCTTCTTGAAGAAGGCATCAAGGGCTTCCCGCCATGTCAGCGATAATTTTTTCAGATGTTCGTAATGCTTGTTGGTCTATTTCTACAGGTAATCTGTGTATTTATTATGGATGAATTTTTAATAATAAACGCTTAAGCGTGATTGACCTACTCATTAACATCTAAATCATTAGGAACAATAGGAAAAGTTTCCTCTCGTGAAGTATAGATGGCGCAAGTTCAGTGAAAGATTTATAGGTCTTATTCTGGAAGATTATGTATGATGCGTGGTTTAACTGGTAAAGCGCTTTGGCATGTATCTAGAGGGGTTCGATTTCAGCCATGTTAGCGATAATTTTTTTCAGATATTTGTAATAATCTAGGGCTTATTGATATTCCTGAAGCTTCTCTAAGAGCATTTCTTTGTCGCAGAAGATCGCATTTACATCAATTCACTTCACTGCAGTGCTGCTTTCAAAATCTGCGTCATTATGAATGAAGATATCCAGATCCATGGATAAAAATTGTTCACCAGAACACAAAATAATTGCACAGAGATCACGACGGAAAAAAAAACCCCAGATTGGCGAGGCACTTCAATCTGAGGAAAGCACTGTATGGTAGCTAACGCTCATTAGATAAGAGCCTAGAATAGAGAGTGCTCACTCTGCTGTCAGACCGGTCATGAGAGATATATTTACTTGCTATTCAGTTCTTGCCGTCCAATGGCCGAGTGGTTAGCACGCTTGGCTACTGATCTAAGGGACCTGGGTTCGAGCCCCGGAATTAGGCATGGATGTGTGTGTCGTTTTTCTGCTGAGGTCCTGCCATCCTCTCAGATCTCCTACTGTGGCATATAAACTGACAGGCTCCTGTCAGACCTCTGTGGCAAGCAGCTGCTTGAGGGGGTATTTATTTATTTTTATTTATTCAGTTCTTATGTTTCTTAAAGTCTTCATTAACTCTTAGAAGAACTTTGAAAGCTTAAAAGCCGTTAAGAATTTGGTTTGTCGGGAAGTGGCCCATTTAACAGGAATCTCGAATCGACCTCTATGGACATTATACATGGAAATATACTTATAAAGTTTTTACAGAATTAAAATTTGTCTAGTCAAGTTTTTGAAATTTTACAACAAAGTTATTTCTATTAAGTTACCCAACTTTGGTTTTGATTACTAAGTAACAGTTGTATTCATGGATGTCTTAGAATAAGTACGTAAATTTCACCGTAGGATAAACTTAAGACTTAAATTTGCTTACTTGTGAACAAATACTGTGACAGGGATCATCATCAGAGGGAGTTGTAGTCCTGTTGGAATACTGTTCTTTCTGTATGAGTGGAATCCAGGCTTTTACAACATAGTACCCTGAACATCATGGCGCCATCTGTTGACTCTATTAACAGTCTTGATTTTCTTCTGAATGCGCTTTGTTACTTTTTAATTATTTTTGTTGCATTCCAGCCATATTTTATAATTTCTTCTTGTTATGCGACAGACACATGTTTTATGATGATACTTTGTAGGATTTTTCAGTCGGTAGCATGCAATGCTCATAATCTGCAGTTCCCAGGTTCGAGTCCCACCAGCATTGAGATTTATCTCCTGTAAAGCCCTCAGTCAGAAAGGACGACATCGACGGATTTGGAAAGGCCGCCTTCCGTTGAATGGGACATAAAGCTTTGGCCCTATGTGCAGGAGATCCATATCCTGAATGTTAAAGAAACACAAATATAAGAAAATTGGATGGCCTGGACAGGAGACTTCTATCTCTCTCCTCCTAATAGAGTTCTCTATATACAAGAGACCATTTTACTAACAGTACCATAAGCCATAACGGTGCAGAGATAGTTGGACAAAAAGAAGCCTGTATTGTATTTTTACCATGGAGGCACACGATTTTTTTAGTTATTACTGGAAAGTTACTCGGTGTTGCTTTGGTCTTAATATTGTTATAAGTTTTAATAGGAAATTCTAGAGCTTGAGTTCAAAAGAATATTTAATGACAAAACTTTATAAATGAACTAATTTATTAGAAAAATATGAATAAAAAACACAAATATAAGATAAATTCAACTAACACAAATCTTTATCTTCATCAATATGAAAATAAACCATCAGAGGAATATTTCATCTTATCATTATTATTACAAATAGTCGTTTCTTTAGAATTCTTACAGTCCCCACTCAAAACATAAAATAAGACTTTACAATATTCAGTAAGTGGCACATTATATTTGCGAATAAACTTGTAAACTACCAAAAATATTTTTATCAATTCTGTAAACAAACCAAAAATAACCACGTATTAAACGGTTTTCTTCCAGAATTTCAGCCATCAAGTACTCCAAAACTTCAACTAAGTATACTGCGGTTTCAGAACCAATCGCATTAGACGATGAACTCTTCCTACAGAGAAGTTGAGGTCAGCTCAACTTGCTCGACTAAGATTTCTCGTCCTTCACTTATCTCCAAATATCTTGAGAAACTTTCCTAACATTAACTTTATGCTAATTTACTTAGTGCAAAAGAAATATACACATTCAAACACTACCAATTTCTTTATTCCTCTTTTTGAAACATCGTTAAAGTTCCAGTTCTTATTGTTCCAATCCACTAGTGACGTAATTCACATCAAAATGATACAGCACATCACGGTTATTTGTTACTCGTTCATCTGTCGTAACAATATATGCTAAGTGACTGAAAGTAGCAAACCTGCATTTTACATAAAAATCTTCTCTAGTGCAGAAAATAGGGGACATAATTTGAGTTATATTAAATAATTTATTTTTCCAGCAAATTTCCTTTGCCATTACTTTGCTTTAAATTTTGTTTTGTTTTTCGAAAATTAGATTATATATTTGCAGTTCAAATGATTCTTTTTAATACGCATAGAATTTGTGGGTCTGAATACGTTTTGGATATAAGAATCGTTTCTTGAAAGAGCGTTTCTGCGTAAAATCCAATGGTGAACTGAAAAATGTATGTAAATGTAACAATAAGTTATGTCGTTCCTCTCGTTTGAGTATTATTTAACCTATAATCATTAAAATGCCTACAAGCACATCTAAAGACAAATAAAATCCAATAAACTCAGATAATACTCTGGTACATTTAATAAGAGTTTCATTCGTCACCAGCTATCATTTCCTTCACAGCAAGTAATCCGTTTGAAGCAGTGGATGAGCTTTTCCACTCCACCTGCTGTGCCTCACCGACGCGATTTCAGGCATCACTTCCTGATGTTGAATGGCTGCAGTTACTGACCTTACACTTTCAATCGATAAGGAATGAAATAGATTTTTAAGATTTCCTGGGTGGAGTCAATGTTTTGGAAACATGATGAATGGGACGGGAATGATGCGATAAAATCTGTTGAAAGCGCTCAAGACTCGAGGTTTTTCGCATACGTAAGGCATTTATGGGTTTATACATCCATAACGGCAAATGATTAAGTGCAGTAATTTTGCTTCTGGTGGTTTTACATATAGAATCTTATGTAGAAGAACGAAGTTTATTCAGTCGGACGAGAAAAGAATATTTGAAACTTATGGTGAATATGATGTGTTGCTTATTGGATAGGAATGTGACATATAGGTGAAGGCCAAAATTGAAAGCTACTCCTGGTTCAAGTGCTTCTTCATATATAAAGCGCCAAGATGAAATATCAGCGAAGCAGTCACTTGCCACAGAGTGTTGTCGTAATAAAAAAAGAGAGATTCTTAATTTTCTTACCTGTAGGTTGAGTGAAGATTGCAATTTAAATATCGAGCCTAGAATAAACTGAAATAAATAATGAACGCATGAAGATATAAATTTTCTGAGTTAAATTAAATTGACATGGAGAAAATTGTAGTTAAATTATTTTCAAATAAGAATTAATAAACAAATGAACTAAAAATATTTGTTTTGAATTGGAAAAACTTAGCAAAAAATCTTCTTAATATTTTTCAAACTAAGACAGATTTTTTATTCAGCATCTACATACCTCATATACAGTATATGAACATACATATATATGTATTCATTTTATTCCAGAGGCCCCAATCTATGAAAAATAAAGAGGGTCGAGAGTGAGCCGGAATTATGTTCCAGTATATAATTTTTCCACCCGTTTCAGTGATCTTTAAGGAAATTTTTTTTTAATATGTGTAAAAAAAATACTTCGGAACTACTTCGGGAACTTCCCTATTTTCTCAGGTGTAAAAAATTTACAGCTGAGAAAATAGGGATGTTTCCGAAGCTCTGTATCAAAAATCTTGTTCTTCCAACCAAACCATCTCCTTTCAATATGAAGTTCAATATGCCAAGGGTATCTCGGCACAAGTACAGTTGATTGGAGACATATTCAAAGAGTTTGAAATTTGAAAACGAAATTTTGCTGACGCAACAGTTACTAATACGTTTAATGTATTTTCGTCACCGTTTTAATTACTTGCCTTCTCAAGGAAAAGTGTGGGGGGGGGGGCATGGCTACCTTGGCCCCTCTTTTCTATATTTGTCTGTTTGAACCAAAAAGATTATAGGGTGTAAAGACTTGCAAGGAGGAAAGTTTTCAAGAAAATGGATACACTACCTCCTAGCTGCCACTTTAACTCATTGGTGTGCGCTGTAACTGCTGGGGTCAAGGTTCGAATCTCGGTTTGACCTTTGTTGCGCTGCTTCTGTTTGCTGAGAACTTTTTAGGTCTGATAAAAATAGAAAGCATTTTCATCCCTCTTAACTACTGATTTTGGTGGGGCGGGGGTGGCTCAGTCGGTAGTGCGCCATGCTAGTAGTAATCTGTAGTACTCAGGTTCGAGTACCAGCTGGGTCAGCGTTGAGATTTATCTCCGCAAAATTCCCCGCACTGTCCACGGTCAGTAGGGGACACCGATGGGCTTGGAAACGCTGCCGTCCGTCGAATGGTATGTTAAGCCATGGCCCACGTGCGGGAGAGCCTTACCCTGTGCACGTTAAAGAACACGCTGGATGGCCTTGACGGGAGGCTACCATCTGTCTCCCAACAGTTGTTCCAGTGGGACCCCTTCCCCAACCTTCTCTGAGCCTTCGGAGTACATGTAACTTGGCCAATTAGCCCATAGTGTGCAAAAAAGTGCCGCTCAGAGGTAAAACAACCCAACTCATTAAATATTGAACAAATAGTGTTGAAAAGCGAGATATGATATATTTGATTGAGATCTTCATCTGCTATACATGTTTCCAATTGACACAGCATAAGGTTATTCTTTAATTTATGGAAACCATTGTAATATGGTTGTCACGACCTCTGTCGATTGGTGGTTCCCCCAGAGTCCTCTTTAATTTTTCATCATCATCATCACCATCACCATCCTCAAACAGCCATGGGCTACGGAGGTCCAACCAGATAGTGCAATTTATTTCTCCAAGCAAGTTTGTCCTGAGCTACATCAACTGCACTGGCCACTGCACAACAATTCTAATAACGCCCTGTTTGACATTGTCAGCCCATCGCATCCTAGGTCTCCCCCTCTTTCTGAGGCCTTTAGGCACATTGTTCATAACCCTATTCGCCAATCTATAATTATCCATACGGGCAACATGGCCAAACCAACGGAGTCTCTCTCTGCACAATATGCTGCTTAAAGGAGGTTGCAAACTCTTTTGCCTAACCTCATCATTAGTTACAAAGTCCAACCACCTAATGCACAAGATACTGCGTAAGCATCTGGAATCAAAAGCATCCAGTTTCCTGTTATTTTGTTTACCAAGTGTCCAGGTTTCACTACCATAACTAACCCTAGAAAGAACCAAATTATTATACAGTCTAATTTTAGTCTTTAGGTGTATACGCCTATTCCTCCACACTCTCCATAGGTTCTTAAAAGTCCCAGCAGCAATCCCTATTCGTCTGTTAATCTCATGCCGCACATCTGTTATGTAGCTCCCAAGTAATTAAACTATGACACCTGCTCAAGACTGCAACCATTCAAATTAACTGAAACACAGCCTGCCTGACCAATTTTCTTCACTTTAGCTTTCTCTCTGTTTATAAACAAGCCTACTCTACTACCAGTCTCATCAACAGCTCGAATGAAAGAGTTCATCTCATCAACATCATTTGTCAAAAGGGCAAAATCGTTCGCATAACCTAAATCAGAAATTTTCGCATCTCCAGATCATTAAGGCCCAAATCTTTCCCTTGCAATGAATTTCACATAATACAATCAATAGCCAAACTAAGGAGAAAAGGAGACAAAATAAAAAACTTGTCGAACACCAGAAGTAATGCTAAACCAATTGCTACAAGCCTTACTAACTCTCACACATGACTCGGTGTTATTATAGAGAGCTTTCATTATGTTAACTAACTTGCCTGGTATGCCATACGTCACGATCAACCACAAATTTTCATGAGCAACAGAGTCAAAAGCCTTTTTGAAATCTACAAAGTTAGTAACCAAAGGTTTCTGAAACTCTAAACATTTCTCAAGAATCTGCCTAAGTGAAAATATCTGATCCACACATCCCCTACCACTTCTGAATCCACATTGCTCATCACGCAATTGACTCTCAACCAGATAGAATCTGGTTGAAATAATTCTATTAAGCACAATCATGGAAAGAACTTTACCTGAAACAGAGAGTAGGCTGATACCCCTATAGTTATCACAAGAACTGCGATCATCTTTTTTTTTTGAAAACGGGGATAACAATAGCTCTGGTAAAATCCTTAGGAACCATGCATTTATCATAAAACATATTCAGAATTTCAGTCATCCAAGTAGTAACCAAAACATTCCCAGCTCTAAGCATTTCCGTAGTACTTTCATCTACCCCTGGGGATTTATAAAGTTTTAAGTTTAGAAATAGCCAAAATAACTTCAGATTGTGTTATAGGGCCAACATTAAAGCCACCAATGTATATGTCATCACTGCAAACAATGGGAGTAGAACTAACCACATTATTTAGAACATCACTGAAATGCTCAGCCCACCCAGCCATGACAGAATCCTCACCTTCTATAACCTTACCTTGTTTATCCTTCAATCCCAGTATCCTGTCCGTTTTCTACCACACAAAACATTAACTATCTGGTACAGCTCTCTGCTGTTGTGCTGTATAACTGCTTCCTCGGCTTTGTTAGACAAGTCATCAAGCGAAAGATTCTTATTAGCAGCTAACTGATCCTTTACACGTTTATTAAGCTCTCTGTAATACTTTATATTAGGACTAGTTCGGTATTGATTAAGGACATTCCTGCAGTTCTTTCTTTCTGAAATAAGCTCAAGTGCCTTATCACTCAAATAATTTTGCCTCCTCTGCTCATTTTTTCCTAAACGGATACTGTTAGTTTCCCAAAAAGCCTGTTTAAAATGGTCCCACTCTTCCTCAACCTCAGTAGTAAGCAAACCATGGCTGTCATAATGACTAAGTAACCTATCATGGTAAGCTTTAGCCATAACAAGGTCGTCCAGAGCTTCAGTATTATAGGTAAATTTTTTAACCCTAGCACAACACTTTTTAAATTTAAATTGCAAGACACGTTTAACAAGGTAATGGTCAGATCCAATTTCTGCTCCCCTATATGACCTGGTATTCCTAACAGAACTAGCCCATTTGCTGTTAATTAATATATAATCAACCATATTCTTATGCAGCCCATCAGGTGAAACCCGCGTGTACTTATGTATGTCGCGGTGTTTGTAATAAGTGTTAGTTATTCTGAAACCACTGAGTTTACTTACCTGTAGAAGACGTTGCCCATTGCCATTGCAGCTACCAATACCAAAAGGGCCTATCACTCCTCCCCAAAGGTCAGAGTCAGTACCAACTTTGGCATTGAAATTATCTAGAACAAGGGTAATATCTCCTTTCTTGACAGAATTCAAAATATCCTGAAGTTGTCCGTAAAACCTATCCTTCTCATCCTCATCGGAATCCTCAGTGGGGGCATAACAACAGATAACATTCAAGTCTTTAGTGCTTGTCTAAAATTTTGCTGTAAGAAACCTTTCATTAATGCACTCATATCCTAGAAGAGCATCACTAGCATGTCTGCTGAGAAGCAGACCCACACCTTGGTGATGCTTATTGTCGTCCCTCCCTGAAAAGAGAAATTTAAGATTATTTTTAAGAATCTGACCTTTATCTGTCCATCTGGTCTCTTGCAGGCCAAGAATATCTAAATTATAACGGTGAATTTTTGTGTGAGGACATCAAGAGAAAAAGCTCTCTGCAGAATCCACATTCCAACTACCTATGGAGAGAAAATGGTTAGTGGGATGTTTAAAGAAACTATGTTTATTGAGAGAGGGAATGCCGACAATATCAAACAGCCCCCTAATCGCAGACATGGGGCAAAGACCCGTTCGCCCACCACTAAAGGCTGAAGCCATCTACACTGGAAGACTTCCTTCAATGTAGAATTTGACGATGGCAATAAAAGCAAAGTGTTCAGGTGCCTGCGATGACCTCTGCTCAGGATTATCCACCAGCTGATAAACATAACCTGTGAATCTATTCACTTGGGACTGTCAACCCACAAACAAACAGAAAACACAGCAGAAGATTATCCCTCCACAGAAACCCACCAGTGCAGCAAATTCAGGATCCATAATCAAGCTCCGAGCCATAATTCTGTCCAGTCCAGTGGGTTTATATGATCAACACCAGGACCCTGTGTGGTTGACCACTCCTCAGCAGGGTAGAAAAAAAAAGAAAAATAGCCATATTTGTCCCCACTTTAATTAATTATTCCAATTAATTAAACTTCACCCGTGATTCTGGGCGATACCACAGACCCGTGTATCGATGTGCATCAAATGTGATGTTCTTCTCTGTCTAAAATGATTATTAATGTCTGTGCTTTGGATGAAAGAAGTAAATGTCCAATGCACTAGATAGAAGACGACCCACCTTTTATTTTTATTATTTTATTTACCTTATATTTTAGGTAAAATGACCCAACTAATTTTGGTCAATCAACCGGAAGATTTGAATCGCAATATTTCAAAGTCACCTCACACTTTAAAAATATCTGAGAAAAGCGAAAACGTTTCTCAAATTAACATTAAAACAGTTTGTTAAAATAATCCTGTTAAGTCTTGACCTAGTACTAATTTGGAATGTACGAAATCAATTGAGTTTAGATTTTCCACTGATTAAATATTGTTTTAATTTTTGTTTCTGCTTCAAATGACCTTAAAGTTTCATTCTTGTTAGGACAGTTTTGAATGTCTTTTGCTTAGAGAACATCTTTTGGGAAAAGTATTAATTTACGATACATAAAATAAAATTCTACACCTGAGAAAATAGGGTTGTCCCCGAAGTGTTTTAAATTTAAAAACGATATCCTGCTGATGCGACAGTTAGTAAGATCATGCGATAGGTCACGTGCGTCTGTCAGTCTCTTGTAGCAGTGGTGAGCAAACGTTTTTAAACGCGTCTGTTTTCTTGAATACTAACACGATGCGACGCCTCAAACTTTTTTTAACATGTATTTATATTGTGTTCATAAAATAAGATCTTTATTATTTTGAAACGAAAGTAATTAAAATGGGTATATTTGGATGGTTTATACTTAATCTAAATTTTCCGCTACTCCCTGAGGATTCCGATCCACAGTTTGCGCAGCACTGTCTTGGATGATTATTTGTCTATTTTTAATGCTTCCAAATTACATTGCCATCCTGTGTTTAAATAAGTTGAAAAACAAGATAATCAGCAGCTAATTAATATGAGGCTTTGCAACGTAGATTCTTCCACTTTTATAAATTTTAACGCTGAAAATATTAGCTAATGCCTATTAATTTTTGTTGAAATTTGCTGTAATTGACTTTTGGTATGTTTTATCACTTTTTAACTTAAGTGATGGCGTTTTAATTATTTCGTAATTATGTAGTAAATTATACTTATACTTAATTGAAATAATCCATGTATGAAAATATACACATACAAAAAAGATAATTATTTTCGTCAGGTAACTGGAAAGAGAATCTCTTGGGAAAACGTTTTCGCAAAATTTTCTTCTGGAAGCATGTGCTGTATGTTAGCTGGATCTGTCGAGCAAGAAAAGGGCGGTTGCTCTGTCAGATAGGATGTGTGAACAATTAATTTTATTATTGTGCAGAAATTTTGAAATTTAAATAGTTATGAAAATGGTAATTAGTTTTAGTAGCTAAAGCTTTTGATTAGGGTTTATTTTTTTATCACAATTAATATTCCTAGATGCCTAATTTGTTGGCTGCATAGAGTTAAACCAATGCATGTCAATTGCTGTTTTCTAAGAATAATATGAAACTATGGTTGTTAAGATAGGACCACTGTGTAAATTTAAAAATAACGATAATATGGTTACTTTAAACTCCGTTTAAATATACCCAGAAATATGTAACTAGCAGGAAAAATGCTAGAAAAACTTACTGTGATTTAACTGTACATTAAAATGAAAGCTGCTTTATTTAAATTGCAAAGATCTTTTTGACGCATTCTCAACATTTTTTAAGAGCAAGTTTGCTAGTTGGTAAATGAATTCATGGAAAAATGATTAATTTCGGAACAAATGTTTTAATACCGTTCAAAATTGCATTTAAGAAGACTACACAATTTGAAATTTCTAATTTATTTATTTTTAATTATAATCTAATTTATTTATTTTTAATCCCATTGATGAATCTCTTGCCCCAATCCCCCACCCCCTTTTACATTTTTCCTGCTTAATTGCGGTTCTTGGCCCCTCCCACATTTCGAATTTTTTCTAGTTCCGAGCCTGATTACAGGTATTAATATTTTTATGCTTTAAGAACCCGAAATTCAAAAATCCCCAAAATTCAAAAAAGCCTTTGGGTCCCAAATTTTATGGATTTCGGATCCTTGACTTGAAATACCTTGTTTTTACTTCCCAATGTAACACAGAAATAAGAAACAAATATATTCAGCTGAAAAGTTGGTAAGTGCTATTCAATTAGCCCTAATGTAATTAAACGATGTCAGGATTATATATTTGAGCCATTGATTTGCATTATTAATTTTCTTCCTAAACACAATGCCTTTCATAAAAATTCAAAACATTCCATCCTAGTTTAAATTTATAGTTAGAAGAATAACACATCTCCTGTAGCGAATATGGAATGCTGATTTTGAAAGAGAAAAAAGTTTAGCATTTTCTGATTTTAACATCTTTGAACAGAGAAAATAAATTTTTTTAAATGATTTGAAAAATGCGAATTTGATATTTTGTTAGTACCTATCCAACGCCCAAAAAAACTTTTCATTTATCTTTGAAATAAAAAGAAAACGTATGGATGACAAATGGAAACAATAGCTTGTTTTTTCAAACGGGTTAAAAAAAATGAGAATTTCTATCACCATTTATTCCTATAGCCGTCCCGTGGCCGAGTGGTTAGCGCGTTTAGCTACTGATCTAAGGGACCTGGGTTTGAGCCCCGGGTAAGGCATGGATGTTTGTGTTGTTTTTCTGCTGAGGTCCTGCCATCATCTCAGATCTTCTACTGTGGCATATAAACTGTCAGACTTCTGTGGCATATAAACTGTCAGACTTCTGTAGCAAGCAGCTGCTTGAGGGGGTATTTATTTTTTTTATTATTATTTATTCCTATTTCCTATTCCTTTGGTTTGCAAATTACAGACCTCTTACCTGCTTTTAGGAAAATACTTGAGAAGTTGTTAAAATGTGATTACTAAATTTTTAAGTATAATGAAGAATTTTTTTAATATCTCAAAGACTGCTTGGTTTTGGACATCTTAATACTGAAAAAGCATTAGTGAGTTTCACTAACGAAGCTATTCATTGTATCGATATGAGTCAATGTACTCTACCAGTTCCCTTTTAGCTACTAATCTAAGGTACCTGAATTTCAGCTGCTTTATCTACTTATCTAAGGTACCTTTGTTTGAGCCCTTTTAGCTACTGATCAAAAGGACCTGAGTTTTAGCCCCTTCAGCTACTGTTCTAAGAAACCTGGGCTTTAGCCCCTTTAGCTACTGACCTAAGGTACCTGAATTTAGTTCCTTTAGCTACTGATCTAAGGTACCTGGATTGTAATTTGCAAACCTGGATCTAAAGACCTGGATTTAGTCCCTTTAGCTACTGATCTAAGGGATCTAGGCTTTAACCCCTTTAACTACTGACCTAAGGGACCTGGATTTAGTTCCTTTAGCTACTGATCTAAGGTACCTGGATTGTAATTTGCAAACCTGGATCTAAAGACCTGGATTTAGTCCCTTTAGCTACAGATCTAAGGGACCTGGGCTTTAGCGCCTTTAGCTACTGATCTAAGGGACCTGGGCTTTAGCCCCTTTAGCTACTGGTCTAAGGTACCTGGATTGTAATTTGCAAACCTGGATCTAAAGACCTGGATTTAGTCCCTTTAGCTACAGATCTAAGGGACCTGGGCTTTAGCTCCTTTAGCTACTGATCTAAGGGACCTGGGCTTTAGCCCCTTTAGCTACTGGTCTAAGAAACCTGGGCTTTAGCTACTGATAGTATGTGGATTCGAGCCCCAGGTAAGGCTTGGGTGTTTGTTTATTTTTGCCTTCTTTCTGCTGTGGTCTCGCTTTCCTCATAAACCCTTTCTATGACGCATTATACTGAAAGTTTCCTCTCAGACCTCTGTAGCAAGCAGCTACGAGAGGTGAAGACTGCCATTCCGTTGGATGGGACGTAAAGCAGTGATCTCCGTATAAAAGAGAGCCATATTCTCTGCAAGTCAAAGAACATGCTGGATGTCTTCGACGAAAGATTGCTATCTCCACAACCTTCTCTGAGCCCTTTGGGTCCTTACGACATGGCCATTTAGCCCATTGTGTGCGAAAAAAAGCGCCACTAAGAAGTAAACGAATACAAATAATCTATGTGTACTATTGTTGATCTAAAGATATTGTAGAGAAAAAAACTTCTTCAGGTATATTTTTTAATACTTTGAAATGCTGCGTTCTAGAATTCGTGATAGAAGACAACCATTAATCCAGTTGTCTGAACAACCGAAAAAAAAAATGCTTTAATCTTTTATCATTTAAACAAAAAAAAATATCAAGAGTTGAAAAATAAAAACCAAAAAACATTAAAATTTCAAAATGCTTCATTTTAAGGGTTTCGAAATTCCTTTCGTTAGTTATCACAGAGTGATTCATTGTTCTCCCTTTATTTCGTTTTTATAATCCATGCAAGTTTAGAAACATTTTCTGAAAGAAGTTTCCAAATCTTTTTTTATTCTGACTCGCGATATTCTCCATGAAATCTCTAGTTTTAATACAAAACTAATATACAATTTTTCTTTCTTATAATCTTCTTTCTCGATTTTAAAAAGTTCAGTGCATTTTCTCTTAAATGAATTGGGCTGATTTGCAAATCGGCTCTGAAGGAAAAAAAGCAATTTCTTATGAAAAACTGCGAAAGAATGAAGCATTACGGGTGAAAGACAAAGAGGAAAAAAACGTAATAATATTACTAATAAAAAAATAAGTCGATGGCGTTATGCAGAAGTAATAGAGTGGCCTCGTTTCTTCCGGAAACACAGGGAAGCTCATGTGTTGTTAATCACTATATAATCCCCGTCTTAGCTGAGCTGCTTCCAATATAAAGTAAACTAATTTGCAATTCTATTTGCACGCGGCGCAGTGCTTGCGTTCAGATGCATCAGCGCAAACTATCAGATGCAACGAAAGCGGGGAATAAAAATGGCGATCAATAAAAACCGACCATAACTTTTAATTTATATTCAAATAAGAAAATATTTTATTCCTTCCAGAATTCGATTACATTATAAATAAAAATGTCAACTTTTCCCGACCGGGAACACGTCTCGGCTTATTGAATGCGATCTGTCAGTGAAACATTGAAGATCGTCTATTCGAACAATTCTTTCCGAGATATTAGTTTGAATGTCATTTGAGGTTTTTTTTTCTTTCTTTTACTGTTGTTTGAAGCGTAGACAATGTATCGTATATGCGTATTTGAAAAGGAAAAAAAAATGAATCAAAGGGAGATTAAATTCCCATTTCACTCATATCTCAATATTTGCTTTTCATTTTTCTTGCAATCACAGGATGTTTCTGAAAAGGGCGTTAGACGTTACGATGCTTTTTTCCACTCAGATTTAAGTTGTATAAATTTGCATTTTATGTTATTTGTAGGTGAAAGAACTTGCTGCGAAGTTTTGTCAGGAAATGCTTCCTAAATCGATATTTTTCGAAATTTCTTTTGTATAAGGGAGTGAGTGGTAATAGAAATTTATGCTGGCTACGGGTCAGTCTCATTAATAACAACTATTAGTTTTTAATGAGAGAAAAGAGAAGCTAATAATAATTGTTCTACTTTTTCATTTGGATTCTATGCAAATAAAAAGTTATATAGTAAAACAGGGCGGGAGTTGGCTCAGTCGGCAGCGTATCTGTTAACTCGTAATCTGTTAGTTCCTAGGTTCGAGTCCCACCTGTGACAGATTTGAGATTTATCTCCCGCTAAATCGGCCCTCGGTGAGAAAGAAGCATTATGGGTCGCGAAAGACCATCGTCCGTCGGATGCCATGTAAAGCGGTGGCGCGAGCTTTAACCTGAGCACGTTAAAGAACACGCTGGATGGCCTTTACGTGAAGCTTCCACCTGTCTCTTAACAGCTGTCTAGTGAGTTTTCTTCCCCACACCTTCTCTGAGCTCTTGGGATCCTTGTAAACTGACTATTTAGCTTATTGTGTGCAAGAAAAAATGCCTCTCAGAAGTAAAACAACACCAGTCCTATACACAGGTCGACCCTTCATAAGGTGGTGCTTCGAATTTTTCAATTTTTAATTTCAGTAGTACTCGTATTGTGCGGACATAAAAGAAAATACGCATAATCCGGATATGTGTAAGAGCGGTTTCAGCTGAAGCAAGGGTTAAAAATGACGATTGACAGAAACCGTCAATAAAAGTTACTGACGGCTTGTATTATCGCTAATTTTATTCCTTTTAATTCCAAATGAAATAAGAAAATATTTCATTCCTCCAGTTTTCTGTCGCACTCGAGAGTAGCAGGATTTGTATAAAGTATTTTTATCTATCATGTATAGCACTTTGCTTTATAAGCTTTCTAAATTATTGAATGGTTATTTTCATCGCAATCACAAAGATGTATATTCCGCTACACCTAAGTGGAGACCTAATACAATCAAACCATACGACAAACAAGGAAGGTTGGGTTGGGTTGTTTTACCTCTGAGCGGCACTTTTTTGCACACCATGGGCTAAATGGCCAGGTCACATGGACCCCGAAGGCTCAGAGAAGGTTGGGGGAGGGGACCCACTGGAACAGCTGTTGGGAGACAGATGGTAGCCTCCCGTCAAGGCCATCCAGCGTGTTCTTTAACGTGCACAGGGTATGGCTCTCCCGCACACGGGGCCACGACTTAACGTCCCATCCGACGGACGGCGGCCTTTCCAAGCCCATCGGTGTCCCCTACTGACCGTGGGCAGGGCGGGGAAATTCACAAACAAGGAAGCGTTTTCTGGTAAGTTATCAGTGCACACACAGAAGTAACTGCTATTGGTTAGATTTCGAAGCTTCATTTTTGAGCACATGATAAACATAGACATAAAATAGAGTTCCATAAATGTACGGCTTTCTAACTCCAGTGCTAAATAAACATCAGTGTGAATTTATGTAAATACTTGTGAGAAAAATATGAAATAATAAATATATCATCGATAGAAACATTTGAATGAATTTAACTTTAAAAATGCTATTTCAGCCGCGATTGTCTGAAAATCGCTATCCTCTATATAGGTCCTCAACGTGGGGTACGCGGTAAAATTTTTTGGAGTACGTCGTGAGAGCTCAAAAGTCGCTAGATCTAGTAACAAAGTAAAAATAACCATTGTTATACTATAACTATAGTTTTATTTATCCGTACAAGGGGTACGTCAATTACATGCGTATTTCCAGGGGGTATGTGAAAGCATAAAAGGTTGAGAACCACTTCTCTAATGTATTGCCCACGATATCATCACTACTGCTGCTCTGTAAAATTCACAAGTTTTTTAATTTTTTTTTTCTATTACATCGACTGTCACACTTCAGAAACTGCGTGGTCTGAATTCGACAAAGTTTCATCTAAATACTAAATTTTCTTTTACTTCCAAGATACGCTTTAATTTGCCATAAATAATTTCATCTTCATGTTATTATATCGTATTGTTTTTATTAAAGCAGTTTCATGTTTGCGAATGGAAAATCTAAAGTCGTTTATATATACAGGGTGAATCTGAAAAAGTGGGCAAAACTTTACGGGGTGGTAGAATGCAGCTATACGAGCAATGTTCGTCATAGAAAGTATGGGCGGAACGCAAACGGCGAGCCGCTAGGTGGCGTTGGAAATGGTATAAAAGGGTCGGTCCTCCTACCCAACGGCATTCTACCGTGGATTGCCGAGAGGATGGCTGGTTATACTAACCACGAAATGGCGGATATGCACTTTGTGTACGGTGCGGCGGACGGGAATGCAAGTGAGGCACAGAGTATTATCTCTTCTCCTTCTTGTGTTCATTCTTTAAATGTGACAGTGGAAAACTACCTTTTAACTTCCCACTGCTTGCGTTCCGACCATACATTCTATGACGAATATTGCTCGTATAGCTGCGTTCTACCACCCCGTAAAGTTTTGCCCACTTTTTCAGATTCACCCTGTATATAATGTTAAATTAGGAAAATTAGACGTATTTATCGATATTTAATACTTTGTTAAAATACAACAGTTTATTTCTGATGAAGATTTTACTTGAAACTTTTTCCTCGATAGCAGTCAAAGTAAATTGATCACACTTTTGTAATCGTTAATTACTTGCTGCCTTACGAAATATCCGACTTGAATCATACACTTGTAGAGAGATATTTTCAAACATTCCATTAGCAATTTCATTATTTGTGTTTCCACACATTTCATCATTAGATTTGAAAAGTAATTCTAAGCAGGTTTCCGTTAGCTATTCTATTTTTACTGCACAGCAATACGCCACTGATACCATCTTGTCTTTTTCGAGAGTTGTTAGGTTTAGTTTCGCATTCCATGTTTAATTCATTATTCTTCTGAATGTTAGTATTACATCTAGCAATCAAATAATCATCATCTAGCAATTACATTCTACAGTTAGTACATCATCTAGCAATCAAATAAAGTAGATTAAACTTATTTTCCCTAACCAGTGCTTTATTGAAACCAATATCTCGGAAAAATCTACATTTTTTTTAATGCCGACAAATACACTCATATGTAGTAGATGACTCTATGTAGTGACCTATATGTAGTCTTTAGCCAATGGACAAAGCGTTGTTTGTTTACATCAAGTCTCAGGTGAAACGGAGTATAGTAATGTTTTAAAGAAATTATTTCTATTGAATGGATTGGCTAGTTTCTCCTAATTAGAAAGGGCCCAACAGCCTAAGCATGCCAAGCGGTCGCTTAGAATGGCATTCTAGTAATTGGACGGGATTGTTCTAAGTTTAACTCAAAATGAAATGCTATGAATGTGTAAAGTGCAAAGGTCTTTGTACGTATCACTTTGCAAGCATAGTGTAAGGGTCAAGCTAGGGCGAAGAAATTTTTTTTCAGCTATCTTCGATAAATATTTAAAGAGTCATTGAAGCGGGACCATTTAACAGCAGACGACACTGTCACTTTCCCTCCAAATTGATGAAATCTTAAAAAATCGTCATACAAACTTTAGATATTTAATTTATGTTAGTGAACAAATTGTTATAAGAGTTCTATTTTAGCTGTTGAAATATTTTTTTACAAGTGTCAAAAGTTGAAGATAAATGCCTCAGCTTCCATTCATTCTTTAAACGAATATTGGGGGAAATGTATTTATAGAGATTTGAGTGATATCTACAATTTATCGCCAATAACAGTTTTTGCGTAAAAGGCTTATTTTCAATGTTAGGGTGCTTTGAAAGTGGCTTTCCATTCACATAACATGGAAGTGTTCGGATAATTTTTGCAGCATAGTGTATAATGCAATGGAAATCCAGTCTCTTGGCCCCTCTTTTATTTTTTTTTCCGTCTCGATTGCGTCATTCAACCCCTCTTTATTTGTTTTCTAGATCCGGTCTTGTAACCCCGTATATATATATATCTGCATTTACAGATTTGGTGATTATATTTTATATTTGCGTATTTGATGATTTATTTCAATGAATATTTATCGTTTCTGATATTGTTTCTGTATCGTTTCTGATACAACAGAGTAAATGTATCGTTTCTGATACAACAGAGTAAATGAGTTACATGTATTTAAGTACACGTTTTACGAATACGCGACGTGGCCCTTATAAATCTCTTATTTTTTTCCTTCTCCGAGTGACCCTTTTTGCTTCACAAGGGTATGGAACCTTACCTAGCAAGCTTTTAAGGACCGAAAGGAATGCCTCTTGTTCAGTTAACTCTGCTTGTTTATTGACGTGCACAGATTTTCCTATACGCAGAGGCATAGTTTAATGTTTTGCTTAATGGATGATATATTTTTAAACTTGCGGTGTTTTCTTTCTTGCCGAGTGGGCAAGCAGAATTGCTGATTTTCTTTCTATTCAAGAAAAACTGTTCCACTGGTTATTACAAGTTTCACAGTGCATCGAAGAAGCAACCCGATGGGCTGTCGTTTCTAAATCGCACTCAACACGCCAGTATTATTTACATTTGTGGTAAAATGACGATATTCTAAAATAGTAAACGGATTAAAGAGAGAGCAACGAGCTTCGAAATTGCTAATTACAAACTGTGTGGCAGAAGTTTGAAGTTCAAAATTGACACTTCTGCTCCCGAGGTTTTAAAACTTTGACATGATGTCGTCCTAACCGCATTGAAATAATGCTTGCACTAAACGCTTCTGCAGTTTTGTCGAGCGATGGTTAAATCCCCTGAATGTCTCCAAGGTACGGATAGTTGGTTCTAGCTGCTCAGGCTCATCAATTTTTTTTCTTATCTCCGAACTTACTTTCAGCATTAGGAGGCAGTAAAGAGCGCCGAGTGTGCTGCTCTAGTTGGCCTGAAGGAGCACTTTATTTCTCTCTGCAGACTTTTGTGCCTCTCTTGTTCCCACGGGACTGCGATCGCACTCCCATGCTCTGCAACCCCTCTTTCAAGAGATTTTCCCCTTGGGTAGTAGACACGGGGATGATAGTTGTGCTGCAATCCATTCGCGTGGTCAGGTGAGACGTGTAAGTGGTGTGCGTCTGGACTAGTGGTTTACGTGAATATGTCTTCTTCAGTGGTTGCTCGAGATAGAAAGTCTCGACGGGAAAGAGACGATGTTTCGTCCTTGGCTCCGGGTATCGCTAGGCCTACATAATTGATAGTATAGCACCGATAAGTTTTAAGGTATGTCGCAGAAGCAACTAGAAGGTATCAACCATGGGCTTTTAAACCATAGCTAGCTATGAGTGTCATCATACGTGGCCGTTATAAAAGAATATTTTGAAGAGTTATGTTTCATTGAATAATTAAGTAACAAACGTAATGGTGTGTACAAAATGTCAGGAAACTTACAAAGTTTCTTTTTACGACTGCGTGGAGTTAACATCACATGGTAGCGCTGGTATCACATGTAATGTCTCATATGCGAAATTTTCAAGTCGCTGGAATGGTAGAGGTAGACAGATCTTTTGATCTCCAGGAAAACTCGATTGACATCATTGGACTTAACACATCGTTTATTAAAAAAATCACGATTTGCAGCATTTAAGGAAAAGAATTGCGACATCTGTTGCGGATGTTACACCAACATGCTGAGCTGAGCGTGGACGGAAATTGAATATCACGTCATCAGTGATGCCCACATTGAAGTCTGTTGAACACAAAACGAAATTTGAAGAGTTTCACGATGTTTTGCAAACGTAATTACTTTTGTTACTTAATTGCTTAATATAATATAGCACTTTAAAATATGGGTGTCGGCATTTAACTGATCCTGTATTTAAAGTAAAATGACTTGGTGGAGGGAAGATGAAGATCTTTCAGGGAAATAAACAGAGTAATTTGGAAGCGTTATCACAATTGCAAAATCTTATTTTTGATTTCGAAGTGCTAATTTTAAATAATTAATCTTGTGATCAGGGGATAAATATTTTAATCCCAGGCCGAACGCCTTATTGTAAATTTTGCTCCCTGACAGAAATAGTTCTCAAGCTCTTTACTGAAGATGCACTGATGATTGGAGATTAAATTATAAGCAATTATTTTACCACTATGTAGGATGCACAGTAGAGATGAGTTCGGGATCATTTTTTGGAGCAGCGCCTACCCGAGCTCGAGCCATTTCGACAGTTATTGAGCTCAATCCCGACTTGCAGAAAACTTTTTTCTGACGCATCATAAGACATACATGTATACCTAATCATTCTCATCCTCATCCTTAAGCAGCCATGGGTTACGGAGGTCCAACCAGATTATGTAATTTAGTTCTCCAAACACATCTCTCCTGACCTACATCTGCTGCATCTCGTCACTGTAGACCAATTCTAACAAGGTCCTATTCGACATTCTCTACCCACCACCTCCTAGGTCACCCCCTCTTTCTGGCCTTTAGGCACACTGTTCATTTACCTATTTGCTAATCTACAGTTATGCATACGGGCAACATGGCCAAACCTACGGAGTCTCTCTTGGCAAAATATTCTGCTGAAAGGAGATTGCTGACTCCTTTGCTTAACCTCATCATTACTTACAAAGTTGAACTATCTAGTGCCCAATATACTGCGTAAGCGTCTAGAATCAAAAGTATCAAATTTCCTGTTATCTTGTTTGCAAAGCGTCAGTTTCACTACCATAACTAACTCTAGAAAGAACCAAACTATTTTGTTTTGCGACATATAGGACAGAGAAGAATCCTAGAAGCTACTCCTAGCTTAATACAGGCCTTCTCATATAAGGACATGCCCTACTAAGACCGAAGTCACTGCTGACCACTGCCTTAGTTAGAGCTAACACAACACACAAAGTTTGCCTTGCTGGAACAGTCGCTAGCTGCCTAACTACTATGCCAGTTAAGGCTAATTTTTTTATTACGTCTAATTTTAGTCTTTAGGTGTAAACGCCTATTTCTCCATAGATTCTTAAAAGTCCCTGCAGCAATCCCTATTCGTCTGTTTTTCTCATGCTGCATGTCACCAGTATCTGTTACGTAGCTCCCAAGATAATTAAACTGCGACTCCTGCTCAAGACTGCAACCATTCAGATTAACTGAATCACAGCCTGCCTGACCAATTTTCATCACTTTAGTTTTCTCTCTGTTTATAACCAAGTCTACTCTACTACCAATCTCATCAACAGCTCGAATGAAAGAGTTCATCTCATCAACATCATTTGTCAAAAGGGCTAAATCGTTCGCATAACCTAAATCAGAAATTTTGGCATCTCCAGATCATTATGGCCAAAATATTTCTCTTGCAATGAATTTCACATAATGCAATCAATAGCCACACTAAGGAGAAAAGGGGACAAAATAAATCTTGTTAAACACCAGAAGTAATGCTAAACCAATTGCTACAAGCCTTACCAACTCTCACACATGATTCAGTGTTATTATAGAGCGTTTTCATTATGTTAACTAACTTGCCTGGTATGCCATACGATCTTGCAATCAACCACAAATTTATCACGATCAACCGAGTCAAAAACCGTTTTGAAATCTACAAAGTTAGTAACCAAAGGTTTCTGAAACACTAAACATTTCTCAAGGATCTGTTTAAGTGAAAACATCTGATCTACACATCCCCTGCCAAAATTAACCACATTGTTTAGAACAGCACTGAAATGCTCAGCCCATCTAGCCATGACAGAATCCTCTTCTCCAACAGCCTTACCATGTTTATTCTTCAATTCCTGTATACTTCTCCGTTTTTTTCCACACAAAACAGTAACTATCTGGTACAGCTCTCTGCTATTACGCTGTTTAGCTGTTTCCTCTGCTTTGTCAGCCAAGCTATCAAGCCAAAGGTTCTTATCATCTGCTAACTGTTATTTTGCACGTTTATTAAGCTTTTTGTAACGCTATCTGTTACGAGTAGTAGAGTGTTTATTAAGGATATTCCTGCAGTTCTTTCTTTCAGAAATAAACTCCAGTGATTTATCACTGAAATAATTTTGCGTCCTCTACTCCTTTTTGCTATTATGGTAAGGCTGTTTTTATTAGTTCTGTTAGTTTTAAGAAAAAGAAGCTTAAATCGTTCCCATTCTTCCTCAACTTCAGTAGTAAGAAAACCTAGACTGCCATAATGACTAAGTAACCTATTATGGTAAGCTCTGGCTATAAATGGGTGTTTCAGAGCTTCAGTGTTAAACGTAACTTTTTTAACTTTAGCACAGCACTTGTTAAGTTTAAGTTGCAAGACACTTTTAACAAAGTAATGGTCAGATCCAATTTCAGCTCCCCTATATGACTTGTACATATGGCTTTCACCAGATGGGTTGCATAACAATGTGAATGATTATGTATTAATTAACAGCAAATAGGCTAGTTATGTTAGGACTACCAAGTGGTGAAACCCACATGTACTTATATATATGTTGCGGTGTTTGTAATTAGTGTTAGTTATTCTCATACTTTTAATTCTACTTACCTGTAAGAGACGTTGCCTATTGCCATTGCAGCTATCAATACCAAAAAGAAAATCACCCTCCCGAAAGGTCAGAGTCAGTACCAACTTTAGCAATGAAGTCACCTAGAACAAGGGTAATATCTTTTTTCTTGCCAGAATTCAAAATATCATGAAATTGTCCGTAAAACCCATCCTTCTCATCCTCATCGCTATCCTCAGTGGGGGTATAACAGCAGATAACATTCAAGTCTTTAATGCTTGTCTTAAATTTAGCTGTAAGAAACCTTTCATTAATGCACTCATATCCTAGAAGAGCATCGCTAGCGTGTCTGCTAAGAAGCAAACCTACGCCTTGGCTTTTTATCGTTCCTCCCTGAATGAGATATTTAAGATTTTTTTAAAGTATGTGACCTGCATCTATCCATTTGTTCTCTTGCAATCCAGGAATATCTAGGATATAAAGGTGAAATTCTTGTGGGAGGATATCAAGAGAATAATCTTTGTGCTGAGTCCTCACATTGCAAGAACATGTGGAGAGAAAATGGTTAGTGGAATGTTTATTGAGAGAGGAAGTGCCGGCAATATCAAATAACCGCCTAATCGCAGGCATGCGGAAAAGACCTGTTTCTCCCCATTACTAAAGGCTGAAGCCATCTACACTGGTAAGATTTGCACCAATGTTGGTTTGACGATGCCCGTAGAAGCAAGGGTTCTACGGCGATGGCTCTGATCAGGATTACCCATCGGCTGATAAAACGTTTTCCTGTAGTCTATTAAACTGGGGCTGTGAATCCACAAACGAAGAGAAAACATAGCGGAAGATTTTCTCTCAACAGATACCCATCGGTGCAGCGAATTAAAGATCCATAATCAAAGCCAATATTCCTTTCAGGCTGGTATATACAATTGGTATACACAGGTATACAATTGGTATACCAAACATTCAGATTGGTATATATGTTACCGCTAAAGCTCGAAAGCCGTTAATGTGCACATTACCTAGCTAATCTGCAGATTAACTGATTTGCTCCGTTAAAGTGCGGAATCAAGAGTTTTCCGCATTTTACCTAGGTAATGTGCACATTAACGGCTTCCGTATCGTTAAAGTTCAAAAGTTTGTTTCTCTCATAGTGGTGAATCTCTTGAATATGAATCTTCGTGTCACGTGATTCATTCGTCCGCATTATAAAAAACGCCCCGGATGAGCGGAGGCCAAGTGAGAACGAATCGGTAAAGTGATTCATTCTTGATAACGAATCACTAAAATGATTCGTTCTCACTTGGCCTGCTCAACCTGCTCACTTGGCTCTGCTTTGGGGGCGTTTTTTATAATTCGGACGACTGATTCATGTTGACAGAGGGATGACCCTGGTTTCAACTCTACTCTCGGACACTAGATAAATAACATTATGTTAATTTAAGCGTACAGAAACGTTCCTGTTGTTCCAGCAAAGATCTTATTTTCACTTTAACGAGTGCTTAGTAGGTAATGTGCAGATTATCCAGGTAATTTGCAGATTACCTAGGTAATTTGAGAAATGAAACAATTTTCCGCACGTTAACGGATCACTCTAGTTAATCTGCACAATACCTAGATAATCTGTAGAATAACTGATTTCTGCACTTTAGCGGTAACATATATCCTGTGTGGTTGACCCCTACTCAGCAGGGTAGAAAAAAAAAATAGAAAAAGTAGCCATGGTAGGCCAGATAATTAGGCCACACTAATTTGGCAGTGTCGCAAATAATTTACTTTTATTCCTATATTATTAATTATAATCATTTTATGACAAAACTGAATGTTAATAACATTTGGAACGAAAAATATTAGAATACCTATGGAAACTGAAAGTTCATGGGTAACATTTTATAGTCGCAAAGAACTATTAATTTATTAACGATAGAGAATACGTTAAAAAAATTCAACAGTTGCTTAATGCTTATTTATAATTACTTAAAGATTTATTAAAAGGTTGGAAATGAATCAAAAGATAATTTATATATTTACTGATTTCTTGTTCCCTTTAATACAACTAAGCTTAACAAATGCAGCTTACGTTTCACTTAAAACTTACCATTAGTGTGTAATTTTTTTATTACACTAGGATGATTCATAAGTTTTTGCGTTTTATCGTCTGCTTGAGAAATGATTATTACAATGTAAATAACGAACTCAACTCGGAAAAATATAAACCAGGCGTGTCCAACCTTCTGACTTTCCTGGGCCACATTGAATGAAGATTTGACTTCCCTGGGTCACATTGAGTGAAGATGAATTGTATTGGGCCGCACATAAAATATATAATATAGTTAATGTATATGAATAATAAAGCTTCATTTATTTTCTTATCTTTTATATTATAAAATTAAAAAAAAAGGGCAACATGAAACTAGTGGGATATCAAAAACTCGCTGAAAATCACATAATCACTTTGAAAGCTTATGTCGTAAACACGTAAACTGTACGATTTTGTGGACCGCATTACTAGCTGTCCAGGGCCGCGGGTTGGATACGCCTGATATAAACCATCATTTTCAATAGTTCATATCCATCTGTCTGCAAGTTGTTTTATTCTACTTCGGTACCATACTTGGTTCTCTGAAGGTACCATACTTGGTTCTCTAAAGGTACCATACTTGGTCTCCCGATATCCATTTTTGACTTTCTGAAACGTTTTTAACTATATACACCAAACTCCGATATTTGTAATAGTTAGGGACTGAAGCAGTCGACTTTATACACTCCATTAATACTACGTGAAAGGTATGCAAATAAAACACGGTGATGTGTCACTATACATATTTTGCATGGCTAAAAGCGCGCAGTCTTATGAATCACCATAGTGCTATACATTTTAGACCTTTCAAGTGTTTTTCCTTTTCTCCTTATATTTTAAATAAGATTTTCATCTTTAACCTCTTTGATAAACCCTTTTCATGTAAATGAATTTAAATATATTCAGCGTTTAATTGAGACGCAGAGGAAGTTATTTTTGCGTATAGGTACTCTCAATGAAAGAAAAATCAGATTGCAATGATTTCTTTCTTTATTTTCTTTGATCATAGTACAAGTAAGTTGCGTATTTACAGGTGCCTCGCAAATTAAAGCTATTCTGTAGGATATAGAATAATTGCTTTTATGATTCATTACAATAATATGATTAGCCTTCTTTCATTTGATGTGATTTGATATAAATATGATTTGATACTGGAATTGTTCGTTATTGATATGTGACATTTATAACATTTCACATTGAAATTGTTGACACTGACGTAGAACATTGATATTAAAATAATATTTCTAGCACAATATCGTAATGTTGCTGTCGTCCTGAGCTTACCATTGATTTTCATTTCATATTTAGTTACTCTGAAAAGGATAGTTAAGAATGTAATCCTTAACCTAGAGCAGGGGTCTGGAACCGGCGACTCTAAGCACTCTAAACCACATTCCACCACCAAAATTTCAAATTTCTAGCATGAATAGACCGTTTGCAATATTGATTCCTAACATTTTGAGCCCCGCTCCCACTTCACCTTTCCTAACATGGAATTAAAAAAATGTTTTTCTAAAAAAAAAAAACTGGTTGAAGTAATATTTATCCTGAAGACAAATTTATGAGTTTTTTTTGATCCAGGAATTTTTAAAATCACGGATATAATGTTAATATATAATAATCACGATATAATAAGTCACGGATAATCTAAGAACTCTTCGATATTATATTTAAGCTATTTTTACTGAAAACTCGAGGAAACCTCCCCGAGGAGGCAGTTGCTTCCCCCTTTAGAGGTCTCGTCTTCCTCACAAATCTTTGTAGAATATTACAATGAAAAGTTCTTTTCAGGTCTCTGTGGTAAGCAGCTATTTTAGGGGGAAATTATTTATATATTTCTTTTTAAGGGGTGAAATGGTACGCCTTAACTGGCATAGTGGTTAGGCAGCTAGCGACTGTTTCAGCAAGGCAAATTATGTGTGTTAGCTCTAAATAAGGCAGTGGTCAGCAGTGACTTTCGGTCTTAGTAGGGCATGTCCTTGTATGAGAAGGCCTGTATTAAGCTAGGAGTAGCTTCCAGGATTCTTCTCTGTCCTATATGTCGCAAATCAAAAAAAAATTTAAACTATTGGAAGATTAAAAAAAGGCGACTTCTAGCATTTTATTAGTACCTATATCTACTGGACATAAAAATGGGAACAGTTCCATGTTATCTCAATAGAAAATCACATTCTGAGCTCAATAGCTTCTTCAATACGTTTTTTAATGAAAAATATCTAAATTAAAGTTATCAATAAATTCTATCTAAATCTCGATTTAGATAGCTAATCGAGAGCCACCCTCCGCCCCGCTCTGAATGGGATTTTCTGTTTGAGATAACTTGGAACTCTTTCCATTTTTCTGTATAGTACCTGTATATAACTCAAACAGAATTTTTTATTTATTTCTTATAACTAAAATGTTTCCTTTCTCACTCCCTTGAAAAAAGGAGCTGGAAATTTAAACTCCTTGACTGTCGCATTTCACTGCTGAAATTAAAAAACTCTGACGTGAATGGATCGTTTACAATATTCATTTAAAATTTCTAACTTCAGGGCTGTATAAACGTATGGAATAAAAAACTAGTAGAAGATTTAAGAAATGCGAATCTTGATATTTAATTAATACCCATCTAACCAGAAAAGAATTTTTCACTTATCTATAAAAAAAAGTTAAATATCTCCAGAATGACAGACAGAAGACAAAGCGAAAAAGAAATAGCTCGTTTTTTCGAAATCGATCTTAAAAAAACAGAACTTATTCTCTTTGATGTTAAAAAAAATACATGATCAAGAATGAAAAAACATAACAGAAAGCAATTCTTTTCAATAGTTCAATACACACAAGTGAGAACGAAAAGGGGGAAGAAATCGAGACGTACATAGCTCTTTGTGCGAGTAAAATATTCTCTTTTCAATAAGCCCTTTTCACGTCGCTCAATGCTGACGCCAAATACATAGAGATTGGAAGAGCAAAACGAGGATTCTTGTATTATATAAATAATAGTAAACCTTGCTGTTGTTACAAGTCAGCAGGAAATCCATTTCCTGTTTTCTTTGATTTTTGGTGCTGCCGGTTTCTGTCGCTGCTTCCAAAGGCTTCTGCAGCGTGCAACTTGCTGGCGGGGAATAACGTGCTTCGAGGCTTCGGCGAATCTGCTGCAGCAGCCAGCCAAGCCAGCCAGCTGCGTACTCATGACAAACGGTGGCAGAAGCGGCTAAAGCTCTGTCTGCAGCATCTGCTGCTAGAGTACACGACTCCGCCGCATCTCTGAACTCCCCCGGAGATAAATACAGAGGGAGGGACGGTGCAAGGGGGTGAGGACGACGGGAGGATTCCGTTTCTCTGGGTTCTGATATTGGCCTCTTTTGAAATATCGGATACACAAAGAACAGCGCATATGGCATTAGCATCTTCCGAACTGCCAAATTAACGCATCTTGCCCTTCAGACGAAAGCTCCGAATGTACGTCGCTTCGGGCTGTTGCATGAAAGATGCTACGAGCATCTTCTCTTGCCTCCATTATCCCATTAAAGCGGAAGATGCGTCACAGGATGTGAAAGAGAGGAAAGTCTTAAGAGAATATCCAGAATACAAGCTCAGACGGATTCTATTCTGAGAATCTACTTGCCTGGCTCAGGATGTCAGTTGGAAACACTGTGAACAAAGAAACATTCGAATCTTTCAGCTTCTTTTATGTCTTAGTCGTTGTTGCTTCAAAGAAATGATAAAATTTAGACGATTGCAAGAAAAATCGAAAGGGAAGACAAAACTGTGAATGTTAAAATATGTGCTTCACTAAGGAATTCGCAGAGGCATTTGCTTTGGCTTAACGTCAGGAAAAGGGATATTTCTGCTGATAATAAGCTGCCCTAAGTGTAACAAATATAGGTTCTAGTGACCTGGCCATTTAACCCATTGTGTGGGTACACACAACAATCTGTAGTAGTTTCTCTCTACGGTGGGGATTATTTTATTTACATAATTTCACGATTGACCTAACTAGTTTTGGTCTGTGAGAAAATGGAGTCTACAGGTAGGGACTCTTCGAGAGATATTTGAGGTATGACAAATAGCAAAAACAAACAATGTACAGTCGCTGAAAAAAGTATCCGAACACTATGGTTGATTACAGAATTCAGAAAAAATATCTGGCAACGATTTTTTTAGAAATTAGTGATCTGGCAACCTTCGTGTGTTCGTGTCACGTGACACGAAGACACGAAGGTTGCCAGATCACTTTCGTGTGTTCGTGTCACGTGACACGAAGACACGAAGGTTGCCAGATCACCTTCGTGTGTTCGTGTCACGTGACACGAAGACACGAAGGTTGCCAGATCACCTTCGTGTGTTCATGTCACGTGACACGAACACACGAAGGTTGCCAGATCACTAATTTCTAAAAAAATCGTTGCCAGATATTTTTTCTGAATTCTGTAATCAACCATAGTGTTTGGATACTTTTTTGAGCGACTGTAACTGCGCGTATAGCTTACGTAATATCCCATCGTTAAGGAACACAAAATGGCTTCAACATCTGTTTTATACTCTATTTCACATAAAGAATGAAGCGGCGAATCTGAAGATCAAAGAAGGCAACGCCAATAAAAAGATGTCCCACCCACACGAGTTATAGAAAGAACAACTCACTGATATAATACTCCGCTGTAGTAAAGAGTTTCATATTTTATATCAGAAATAAGTAGTTTTTCTTACGTAAATTATTATTAGGCATAGTTTATAGAAGAGAGCAATTGCAAAATGCTCTTTTTAATTTCGGAATATTGTAAAGTATAGGGAGGGGAAATGTTATACTGCATTGAAAATCCAGTTGCACCCCCTCCTCCTTTTTATATTTTCAGACTCGATTGTGTATTTTGCCCTCCTCCCCCCTTCTTCGATTTTTTTGTAAATCTGGGTCTGACATTAAGTGGAAATTGGATTAGTGGACACAAGAATATCTTTGGGGGGGGGGGTGAGGGAAATTGCAGCTCCATTCCTTATGTAAAGCGGAGTATAAATTTTTCTTTCTGGTTCTAACAATCACTCGCATGTTCGAATTAGATAAATAGTGGATGTGTTGCTCTGTGTAAGAAGTAAGACGTGTGTTATTGCCGTTGCCCGAAAACGTGTGATCGAACGCAATGTATTCATTAGCGAGTATGTTCATCACGACAACACTCCTTCTCATCAGTGAGGCAATTTACGGCCCCAAACCAAATCACAACGATGTCAACAACCAATCAAACACTCACCGTATTCATCTTTTTCGTGAAAGAGACCCATTTTGACGACGTGGAGCACATAAAGAGCCGTATGATGGAGCACCTAAAAGTATTCCTAAGGAGGCCTTTCAAAAATGTTTTGAAGCATGCAAGACGGGAATGGAGAGGTGCGTTTGGGAAAATGGGGACACTTTTATGGGGACAACCTTTCATTTCCGTATTTTTTAATGATAAAAGTTTTATTGACGTAGTCTCGTTGCTTTATTGCCACACATCATACCTAAAGACCTGAAATGCATACTTCAAGGTTAAAAAAATATGATATTGCAGAGAAATGCTGCAAAATAAAAAAAAGATACAAATTATGAACTTTACCACTACGAGAAACTACAATACTGTATAATACACGCAAACACTCTCGCTTAGATTCTAAAACAATTCACTGGTAAAATAAAAATTACAAACTACTCCTTCTCACTCTCTTTCAAAATTTTTTAAATATTCTTCTTCATCGAATTTTCAGCAAGTATTTCAATTCATAAAAGTTGCTCTACGTTATTTCTCATGTGTCTAGAACCACAGAGCAGTCAACGGCTGCATCTCGTTATGAATTAAATTTAACGGCTTGGCTTGAGGCAAGCGGGTGATAATAATGACGATGATGGTTAGAAGAGGGAGGTCAACAGTCTCGGTGTTTTCAATGACCACCGGGTCATCAGTAGATGATCATAGCCGGATTTAAATCTCAAGCACCCTAGGCAAATGAAGTCGTAAGTGTCCTTTGTACAGTATTTTTTTATTTCTTACAAAACTTCTTTTCCCTTTCACGAGCATGGAGAAAAGGAAGTAACGTAATTGAAATGGATATAAGATATACTCAACTGAATTTTCCCTAAATCAGCTACTTGCCACAAAGGGAGGGCGCGGGTGGCTCAGTCGGTAGCGCGTCAGGCTCGTAATCTGTAGTTCCCAGGTTCGAGTCCCAGCTGGGTCAGCGCTGAGATTTATCTCCGAAAAATTCCCCGCCCTGCCCACGGTCATTAGGGGACACCAATGGGCCTGGAAAGGACGCCGTCCTTCGGATGGGACGTCAAGCCGTGGCCCCGTGTGCACGCAAAAAAACACACTGGATGGCCTTGACGGAAGGCTACCATCTGTCTCCCAACAACTGTTTTAGTGGGTTTCCTCCTCCAACCTTTGGGCGGGAGTGGCTCAGTCGGTAGCGCGCCAGGCTCGTAATCTGTAGTTCCCAGGTTCGAGTCCCAGCTGGGTCAGCGTTGAGATTTATCTCCGCAAAATTCCCCGCCCTACCCACGGTCAGTATGGGACACCGATGGGCTTGGAAAGGCCGCCGTCCGTCGGATGGGACGTTAAGCCGTGGCCCGTGTGCTGGAGAGCCATACCCTGTGCACGTTAAAGAACACGCTGGATGGCCTTGACGGGAGGCTACCATCTGTCTCCCAACAGCTGTTCCAGTGAGTCCCCTCCCCCAACCTTCTCTGAGCCTTCGGGGTCCATGTGACCTGGCCATTTAGCCCATGGTGTGCAAAAAAATGCCGCTCAGAGGTAAAACAACCCAAAAAGTTCTGACAAAAGCCTGTCAGTTTAATACGCCAGAGAGTTGGTCTGTGAGAAAGGCGAGAACTCAGTGGAAAGATAACACAAAAAAGAAACATCCATACCTTATCTGGGTCGTTATGATCAGAAGCCTAACAGACTAACCACTCCGCGACGGCTACTCGTGTTAATTTGATAGAGGTAGATTCCGTACAAGATACTGATAGAGATAGATTACCCCTAGAGAAATAAATGAATTTCTTGTAGGGAATCTATCTCTATCAATACGTTTCCCCTTCTGTATCGATTACTAAGATTCTCCAAGGGCAACATCCCTCCCTAGATTCCGTGCTTGGTACAGGCCAATAAGACGGCTTCTTGGTGCACGATTTATGGAAGACGCTTTCTAGTTTAGTCAGAATTTCAATGATGCTTGAAATTTCATATCAGACTTCTCTATGGCAAATTACATTAAAAGGACGCCGTTGCGAGAAGTGACTGTCAGAGAGGAATTTTATTTTTGTTTCTACAGTACAAAACGGTTAACATGAAAGTCAGGGGACTAATGTAAAATTTTGTATTAACAGAATTTCGCGTAAACAGTATATTGACAAATACATTGTCTTGTAGACTCCTAATGCTAGTTATAATTTACGCACCCATACCATAATACAAATGAAGATGCCCAAAAAACAACCGCAAAAGAGGAAACATTGAAAATAAGTGTAATAATGCTTTTTCATGTTAATAGCGAAAAAAAATTATATGTTTCTGAAAGCAAAAGTTAAAAAATAGATTGCATTTGGTTGAGGCAAAAAACACTTGTATTTTCTTAAATCTGATAGTATTCAACACGAATTAATTTTTCGATCAATTTTTCCAGCGGAACAACTGTCTCATTTGACCCATTTCCTCTGCAGACGTCCATGTTGCCAGACAAAAGCATTTACCTGCTTCCCAGGTGCCGAGTCCAAATCACACTGGTTTATTTACAGCGTTGTTAAATAATCAATTGGCAAGAAATTGGAAGATATTCAAAAGTTATCAAATAGTAGATGAGATTACGTCTGTTGATCCTCTAAAAAATTTGTGTTATCAGAGGAAGGGCGAATAGAACTTCTTCGCTGGATCGTAGAAAATTTCCGCGTTAAGAGATTTTTTCATGTTATCCGTTTCGCGTTAAAAGAATATTTATATATGCAAACGTATTGTTGCCGGAACGGACCAAACTTTATTTTCGTATTAACCAGTATTTCGCCTTATCCCTTTTAGTGCTAAATGTTTTAATTCTACGGTCATAACCTTTTTTTAATGCAAAACTCTTGTATTCCTTTACATATATTTCCTATGGAATAGGGGCGGGGGTGGCTCAGTCGGTAGCGCGCCAGGCTCGTAATCTGTAGTTCCCAGGTTCGAGTCCCAGCTGGGTCAGCGTTGAGATTTATCTCCGCAAAATTCCCCGCCCTGCTCACGGTCAGTAGGGGACACCGATGGGCTTGGAAAGGCCGCCGTCCGTAGGATGGGACGTTAAGCCGTGGCTCCGTGTGCGGGAGAGCCATACCCTGTGCACGTTAAAGAACACGCTGGATGGCCTTGACGGGAGGCTACCATCTGTCTCCCAACAGCTGTTCCAGTGGGTCCCCTCCCCCAACCTTCTCTGAGCCTTCGGGGTTCATGTGACCTGGCCATTTAGCCCATTGTGTGCAAAAAAAGTGCCGCTCAGAGGTAAAACAACCCAGCCCTATGGAACAGAAAAATGCTAAATAACAATCAGGCCTACAGAACAACTTCCACTGATCGTTTTTATATGGAGGAAGATTAGAGTTGTGTATAAATGAAAGGTTATGACTAGAGAATTAAAAGGTTTAGGAACAAATGTAAAATTATTCTCGGGCAATTGTTTCTCACAACTCTAATTTTCACTATAATTTGCCATAGAGAAGATCTTTGAGTAAAGTGAGAATTCAAGAGTAAACCAGCCAAACGTGTCTGCAAGAAGTCCTTTAGGCATTTTTCTAGAGACTGCAAGGGAGGATGTCCGTAGGACGCCAGTCTTGTAATCTACAGTTCCCAGATTCGTCACCCGTTTGGGCCAACGACAACATTTATTTCCGCAAAACTCTTTGGTCAGTAGGGGACTCCTCCTCCTCGGTCCTTCGTAAGGCCGCCGTCAGTCAGACGGGACGTTAAGCCGTGGCTCCATGTACGTTAAAGAACACGCTGGATAGTCTTGAGGGGAAGTTACCATGTCTCCTAACCGCTGTCCAGTGGGTTCCATCTCTCAACCTCTTCTGAGTCATCGGAGTCCTTGTGATGTGGTCATGGTGTGGTGGCTACAATCATGATGATGACTCTGTGGAAGTTGATGATCCCGAGGGTGGAGTATTTGGCACGATACTGACTGAGTCATTCGCAGCTTAGGGAAGATCGATATCTATGGTTGAAGTAATATTATAAAATGGAGTCGAGACTCTATAGAGTGCCACCCAGAGTAAGAACAACCCTATAGGTTGCAAATATTCGCAATTTGTGGTGTGTTTCCTTATTAAACATGAACTAACAACTGAATGAAATTTTGGATTAATTTCTGTCACTGAAGTTATTTAGCTTTTTTTAACATTTTGTTAAGTTACTTGAATGAGCCGTCCCATGGCCGAGTGGTTAGCGCGCTTGGCTACTGATCTAAGGGACCTGGATTCGAGCCCGGGTAAGGCATGGATGTATGTGTCGTTTCTCTGCTGAGGTCCTGCCATCCTCTCTAACCTTCTACTATGGCATATAAACTGACAGGCTCCTGTCAGACCTCTGTGGCAAGCAGATGCTTGAGAGGGTATGTATTTTATTATTATTTGAATATGTTGATTTAATTTTAGTATGTTCATTATAAGCTTTCTTTTTTTATGAAAGGAAATTAGAATTATGAGTTTTGAATAAAATAATTTTTAGTTGAATTGAGTTATAGTTTCATTAGCTTCAGATGGATTATGTTTATTAATATAATAACCCCGCCCCCTTGGGTTGTTTTATTTGTAGGCGCTACTTTTTGGCACACATTGAATTAAGTGGCCAGACAAAAGACCCTCAGGGTTGGATTATTTAACTTCTGATCATCACTTTTTTTGCACACAGTGGGCTAAATGGCCAAGTCACAAGAACCCTCAAGGTTCAGAGAAGGTTGGGCGTAGGAGACCCATTAGACAGCTGTTAAGAGACAGATGGAAGCTTCCCATCAAGACCACCCAGCGTGCTCTTAACGTGCATAGGGTATGGCTCTCTCGCACACGGAGCCATGGCTTTACGTCCCATCCGACGTAAATATACGAACCATCCGATGAACGGCGGCCTTTTCAAATCCATAAGTGTTCCCTACTGACCGAGGGCAGGTCGGGGATTTAGTAGAGCTAAGTTTCAACGCTAGAACAGGTGGGACCGGAACCTGAAAACTGGAGATTACGAGCCTGGCACACTGCCGACTGAACCAACCCCAGCCCCACACCAAGGCACTAGATGATAGGGAGAAAGATTCACTGGACAACCGTTAGTAGACAGATGTAAATCTCTCCAAAGCCATGCAATAGCTCTTTAATGTGTAAAACGATGACTCTCCTGCGCAGGCCCATTGGTGACTCGATCAGTGGCTACGATCATGATGATGATCCTGTGGACTAGACGATCCCGAGAGTGGAGTATCTGGTACGATACTGACTGAGTCATTCGCATCCTAGGGAAGATCGATATCTATCGCTGAAGTAATATTATAAAATAGAGTCGAGACTCTGAATAGCAGTTAAAATGCGTCACAATATTTTGAAGTAGGGATGACTAACTGGTGCGTCGACGAAGATATTCTAGAACACTTATTTTTTCAGTGCGGGACTGTTCTGATTTAAGACTGGCAAATGGCGAAAAATATGCGCATATCGAATCGATAACTCTTAAAATCACTTTTTTTTGACGAAGTTATTTTTGATGGAGACATTTTCTTTTTTTTTCTTTAAGTTTAAAAACCGAAGCATCTGCTGGTTTCATCACGTTTTTTGTGCTGAAAACGATTAGATCTTGAGAAAGAAATCGATTCACCGAAAGTCATTTTCAGGATTTATTAAAAATAACTGCAACTTTACTAAAAGTTGACTTTGATGAATTTTTAAATCCATACGACAGCCTACCATGCTTTCATTCATTCAGAATTTTCTTCGAACATTTTACTTTAACAAAATGATTTCTTTTGCTGACTTTTCGTAGTTTTAACAATAATTGAAGAGCTTGCTCCCAGAAAAAAAAAAAATTATCTCCGCAAAATTCCCCACCCTGCCCACGGTCAGTAGGGGACACCGATGGGCTTGGAAAGGCCGCCGTCCGTCGGATGGGACGTTAAGCCGTGGCTCCATGTGCGGGAGAGCCATACGCTGTGCACGTTAAAGAACACGCTGGATGGCCTTGACGGGAGGCTACCATCTGTCTCCCAACAGCTGTTCCAGTGGGTCCCCTCCCCCAACCTTCTCTGAGCCTTCGGGGTCCATGTGACCAGGCCATTTAGCCCATGGTGTGCAAAAAAGTGCCGCTCAGAGGTAAAACAACCCAACAACCCAGAAAAAAATAGTCGAAAATTGACGAAAATAAGTTGACCTAAGAATAAATGGATGCTCTATTGGTGAGATCGAGATCACATCTCGTTAAGCAATTAATAGGCTTAAAAAACAACCAAACTCTTTGAGATCATCACGAAAACGAATCAGGGTACATGAAACAAGTTTAGTCCTTCGCGCAAAGTGATGGATTAAGGTATTTGAAGTCCCCATGAGCGAAGGATTCGAAAGGCCCCAGTTACACCGGAGTGTGTGGGAATTACGGAAGGGGGAGGACTCACTCTACAAAACGCTTTCAACTTAAAAATGGAAAACATACATCCAGCAAGTTAAATACATTAAATTGCAGAAATGCATGAATGGAAAATTTAATATGTATTATATAAACTTACACATACTGAAAAATAAACGAAAACTAAATTATAAATGAAAATAAAACTCTGTTCATTTTTAATGCATTTAATGAAAATCACACCTTTTTTAATATTAACTTAAATAAAAACACGAGATGTGTACGTAAATGGTACATTATACTGATTGTATAATATTTCACTCAATAGAATGATCGAAACAAGTCTTGATGTTTTGAGGCCTCCACGCGCGTGTCGAGGCCGTAGGCGGGTGTCTCATGTGCCTGTCCGCCACCTGGCCGAGTGGTTTAGCGTACATAGCTGTGAATGAAAGGTAGCTGAGCTCGAGCCCTGGGAAGGCATGGTCATTTCTTTTCGTGTGTCGTTTTTCTTCTGCCTTGCTCACAGATCTTCCATGGTATAATATAGTGAAAGGCTCTCGCCAGAACTCAAGCAGCTGGTTGAGAGATATTTATTAGTTCGTTTTAGGAAAATCGAGCTAATATTTTCACTTTGTTGTCTGTAGACATTCAAGGTCTGTAAATGGTAGGTAGTCACGGATGGTAAGTAGTCATGTAATAGTACGTAGTCACTGGAAGGAGAGCTATGTACCAATCCCATGTGATAAGGCATAATACCAGCCAAGCCTAGCACCTGATGTCCGACCCGCCTTGTCATGGTGCAGGCCGTTAATACTTTTCAAAATATATATTCGCTTGTGGAAGGGAACGGTAAAGGATGGTTGCAAGAGCAGTGTGGCTACTGATCTGGATAATTATGGCTACTTTTCTTTTTTTTTTCTACCCTGCTGACGAGTGGTCAACCACACAGGGTCCTGATATTGACCAGAGCGGAAAAATAGTTCTGAACTTGATTATGGATCCTGAATTTGCTGCACTGGTGGCCTTCTGAGGAGGGAAAATCTTCCGCTGTGTTTTCTGTTTGTTTGTGAGTTGATAGTCCCAAGCGAATAGATTCACAGGATATATTTATCAGCTGGTGGATAAAAATAAAAAAAAAAATACCCCCTCAGAAGTCATCGCAGGCACCTGAACTCTTTGCTTCTATTGGCATCGTCAAATTCTACATTGGAGGGAGTCTTCCAGTGTAGATGGCTTCAGCCTTTAGTGGTGGGGGAACGGGTCTTTGCCCCATGTCTGCGATTAGGGGGCTGTTTGATATTGTCGGCATTCCCTCTCTCAATAAACATAGTTTCTTTAAACATCCCACTAACCATTTTCTCTCCATAGGTAGTTGGAATGTGAGGACTCTGCACAGAGCTTTTTCTCTTGATGTCCTCACACAAGAATTCCACCATTATAATTTGGATATTCTCGGCTTGCAAGAGACCAGATGGACAGATAAAGATCAAATTATTAAAAAATAATCTTAAAATTCTCTTTTCAAGGACAGAAGATAAGAATTATCTCCAAGACGTAGGTCTGCTTCTCAGCAGACAAGCTAGTGATGCTCTTCTAGGATTCGAGTGCATTAATGAAAGGTTTCTTACAGCAAAATTTCAGACAATCGTTAAAGACTTGAATGTTATCTGCTGTTATGCCCCCACTGAGGATGCCGATGAGGATGAGAAGGATAGGTTTTATGAACAACTTCAGGATATTTTGAATTCTGTCAAGAAAGGAGATATTACCCTTGTTCTAGGTGACTTCAATGCCAAAGTTGGTACTAATTCTGACCTTTGGGGAGGAGTAATAGGCCCTTTTGGTATTGGTAGCTGCAATGGCAATGGGCAACGTCTCCTACAGGTAAGTAAACTCAGTGGTTTCAAAATCATGGACACTTATTACAAACACCGCGACATACGTAAGTACACATGGGCTGCATAATCCCTGATGCATAAATCCTGATAAATAATGATAATAATCCTGCATAAATCCTGATAAATCCCTGATGGGCTGCATAATAATATGATTGATTATATATTAATTAACAGCAAATGGGCAAGTTTACCTTGTTAAAAGTGTCTTGCAACTTAAACTTAAGAAGTGTTGTGCTAAGGTTAAAAAATTTACGTTTAATACTGAAGCTCTGAAAGACCCAGTTATAGTTAAAGCTTACCATGATAGGTTACGTAGTCATTATGACAATCATGATTTGCTTAATACTAATTTGCAAGAGACATTATTTCAAATGCAGTATAACATTTCCCCCTCGTTTTGCAGTCTTTTTAAACATATCTTGAAAAATGCGTACAATATAAATAAGTATTGCGTTTACTAGCATTCTGAAAGCGTGGGGTGCATGGCTCCTTTGTCTCATTCCTAGATCCGGCACTGATTGCAAATGGTTTATTTGATTGTAGGAGGAGCCTGAGATCTGTGAGGAACATTAGAGGTGTTTGGCTGTCATAGCCGATTGCTCCCCAGACCACGATGCCTGCCGTATGTGCTGTATGTCGCTCGACAATTATTCTTGAATTAGTCCGTTCTCTGCGTCTTTTCCGTACGCGAACCCTTCGATCACCAGACTGCAAACAAAAGCGAGATTTGTCGTTAAACATCACACGACGCCATTCTGTGTTCTAGTTCACTCGGGCAAGGCTCTACTCCAGTCGCTGGCGATGACGGTCATTGGTTAGGGGCAGGTGATGCAATGGAGGCCGTGTATGATGTCTTACCTCCTCTAGTCTTCGAGATACGTTTTGTCTTGTGATGGGACGACTTATAGCAACATTTTGCGCTCTTCTGATGGTAAATAGAGTGTCTTTAGGGGCAGCGTAAGCTTGTCGCTTTATCAAACTGTCCTCCCGTGGTGTGGTCGTCCTCTTGCTGCAGATTTTGGCCAACGAAAAGTCATCTTCTCTCAAATACTTCTCTCAGCATAGATGCACTATTGCGTTGTCATACCCAAACTTAAATGCTTGCAATACGGTGTGAGTCGACCATCTAGTTTCTCATAGGCCAATTATCCGTTCTCTCACAAATTCTCTCAGCTGGCGATATGGTTGGCGAATCTGTTGTCTTGCCATTCCGTACAAATATCACTTCCTCCTGGAACTCGCAGCTCGAATCCGGAACACGTTTCGAACGAGGAAACAAGTCTTAGTTGTAATATTATGGCAGAGGCGTTCTCGTGTGATATCGGCAAACGCTTGCAGCCGGATTGGTCTCATATTTTAATCATTTACATATCTCGTCGCAACTCAGTCGCCTGCTCATTTGCATGCACTTCCGATCATTCCTTCTGGGTGTTGCAATTTCAATGTTATAGAATGTACATCCAATCCGGATCTAGAAAAAAATAAAGGTGAGGGAGGGAGGGGAAGGGGGGGGGGAAGAGACTGGATTTCCATTGCAATATAACATATTTCCCCTCTGCTTCAGAGGTCTTTAAACATTTTGGAAAAATGTGGGAAATATGTCCAAGTTTAATCATTTTTTCGATTCATTGCTCTTACTAGCATTCTCGAAGGGGATGTTCACGGCGCCCTTGCCGCCCTCTAGATCCGGTTCTGATCACACCCAGTCTTAAATAAATGTTTTAAATATCATTAAAACCCAGGGAAAATTTTGATGTTGAAACGGCGATCCAGTCTCCTCCTATCTCCTCCACTTTTTTTTTCCGATTGATCCAGTCACTTTCTCTCCACCCGTCCCCTCTTATTTTCTTCTACATTCTGGCCTAGGAACCACTGATGTAACTTTATTTGGGATTCGAACTCAAGCCATTTGTTTCGCTGCTTAGCACATTAGCCATTCGCTCACTGGATGGAAAAAAATATGATTTTGATTTAGTCGATGATTTGTCCTTTTACGCCAATGATCTTCAGGAGATAGAATTTTTCTGTTGATAGCAAGAAGGATTAATTGCTAATGCTGAGAAGATTAAAGTGGTGAAAACTGTTCACTTATGTGACGCTTCAGTCGTTTACAATGGATGAGCTTTGGAGCAAGACTCCAAATTTAATTACCTCGGATGCTCTGTGACTGATACAGATGATTCAGCCGTGGAGATGAATGCGAGCTCTGTAATTGCTTCTCAAAGTTTTAAGAATTTGTGAAAAATGTTGAACAATGGACGAATAATCTTCATTGTACCAGCTGTATAGAAGTTTAATCCTTTCAACTATTTCTTATGTTGCTGATACTTAAGACTTTGTGTTGAAGAATAGGAGACTTCAAGCTTTTGATTTATTTTTACATAAGAGGCTTCCATTTTATTTTTTAGTTAATTGCAACTGTTCGGAACTGTTACATTTCTTACCTTATCACAGAATAGATCTTTTTCTAGAATTTTTTATCGACACAGTATGTTATATTCTTTGTTCAGGCTGCATACATTTATTTAATGTGTTAGTAAAAATAATAAATTTTACTAGAGAAAGAGCGGAATAGTATCATAAAAATACATCAATTGACATAAAAAGAAAATATTTCGCTGAATTGGCCATCCCATAGCGATCTGCTAGTGGGGTTTATTAGATCTTTACATAGGGCTCAAGAATCGTTTTCAAAGTAAGAAAAAGTCCTACCCCAAATCAAAACGATTTTACTAAACAGGAGAAAAACTTTGATTAAAATTTACTGGTTCCTGAAACAGAAAATAAGCTTGAGCCTATTCTATGATAGTTTGGCATTTATCCAATTCATAACCTCTCATATTTCTCAGATAGTACATCTAATTTTGAATTGGCTTTGGCTCCCCCTATCCCAATGTCGCAATATTAGTGACTACAAAAGCTTACTACTAGAAATTTTCCGCAAAAACCAGTACGAGAATCGTTTGGTTAGAAGAGAATTACTCAGTTAGATTTTCAAGGAACCAGATTTTTCAAGTTATTTCACGGCATCTGGTGGTCGAATTGTCAGCGAGCTTAGCCACTGGTCGAGTCTTGGACGATGTTTCTTTTCCGTGTTATCTTTCTGATGAGGCCGTGCCTTTCTCAAATCATCTCGAAGGCGTATTATACTGACAGGTAAGATCTCTGTGACAAGTGGCTGCTTGAGGGAATTATTTATTTTTCGATCCTGAGGGTCAGAAAATGCTTATATCTTAAATACAGGGTAGTTATAAAATAAATTTTCCTATTCCGGAGTCTCTGGACCGGTGACGAACGGAGAGGGCGTCGCGAAAATTGGTAGATAGCTTAATGAGAATATGGGTTGGGTTGGTTTGTTTTACCTGTGAGCGCACTTTTTTTGCACACCATGGGCTAAATGGCCAGGTCACATGGACCCGGAAGGCTCAGAGAAGGTTGGGGGAGGGGACCCACTGGAACAGCTGTTGGGAGACAGATGGTAGCCTCCCGTCAAGGCCATCCAGCGTGTTCTTTAACGTGCACAGGGTTTGGCTCTCTCGCACACGGGGCCACGGCTTAACGTCCCATCCGACGGACGACGGCCTTTCCAAGCCCATCGGTGTCCCCTACTGACTGTGGGCAGGGCGGAATGAGAATATGTGGAAGTGATTTAGTGAAAATATAAAAACTTTTTTTTTCAAGTATATAATGATTTATTTCCATTGTATAGAAAAGTTATACATTTCACATAAAGTATTTTATATGACATATTTTCTAAAAATATACATTTAACTTTAGGAATACTGAAAACATCCTCAAGAGTTCAGGAAACTTGCATGTAGGTTTATACAATTTGGTAACACATTTTGGAAAATGCAACAAATTTAATATCTATGATGTAACATATTTTTTATTTTTCTATTTCCAAAATGATTTATATAATAGAAAGAAAATGAATTTAAAAAAGATAAGACGTTAAGCCGCTATAATAATGACTATTAACATTTTTCAAAGACGTTTTTCAATATCATTAAATTCAGAGATCCAGATTTTCAATTTAGATTTAAAAGTTTGTTTGATCTTTCAGACCTTCCGGCAAAGTATTAAATATTTTTGGCTTGAAAGCGTACCTCAAATAGTTTTGAACATAATTAGTGCATTTTCACCGTAGTGACTTTACATATGTCCAATCGGTATTCCACTTCTTGTCATACATATTTCCTCACAGATTCACCAATTCTATGACTTGGTGGGTCATAGAATTGGCAAGGGTGTTCCAATTCTATGGCCACCAAGGAGAGGTGATTTCATACCCCTTAATTTTTTCTTGTAGGGCTTTATAAAGAATTGTGTTTACATGGACAAAATTCGAGACCTGAATATTTTGAAGGCCAGAATAAGAAGAGCAACTGCGTAAGTAACAAGAGATATTCTGCAGCGTGTATGACAAGCAGCTGTCCCGTGACCGAGTGGTTAGCGCGCTTGGCTAGTGATCGAAGGGACCTGGGTTCAAGTCCCGGCGCAACGCATGGTTATGCGTGTTGTTTTCCTGTATGAGGTTCTGCCATCCTCTCAGATCTTCTACTGTGGCATATAAAACTGACAGGCTCCTGTCAGACCTCTGTGGCAAGCAGCTGCTTGAGGGGGTTTTCATTTATTTTTTTATGACAAGAAGTGGTATACAGCTTGGACATATGCAGGGTCATGAACGGTGTTAGTGCATGTGGAAATTGTTTAAATATGTGGAAGACCATTTGTGATATGCTTTCAATTAAAATATTACTTTCTTTAATATGTGTGTTATTTTCTTACATATTGGTCCTCTAAACCTCACTATTATTTTGTCACACACCCTGTATACATAAAAGGCTAAGGATGTCTGCAACAAGTCAGCTGGCTTCCATTGATATTGTGATGTTTCAGGTTACCTTAGCAACATGTTATGTAACAATCATACGGTGTATTAAAATAGTTGTTCTTAAATTATTAAAATGAATAAAATTATAATTTGTGTTTTAAAAATTACAGTGGCGTATTGTAAAGGAATGTAGGATTATGTTAGTTACGATCGAGATCGGCGTTTGTTACGTCTGTATAGCTGATAGAATATGTTTCATATATTCTGTCCCATTCGTTTGTTTCTGCATTATTCACACATTCTCTGCTTGCTTGCTGATATTTGGGTCCAGATGGTTTAGAAGTTGACGCAGCCAATTTAGTATTTAATAAACGTGGGAATTTCAAGTCAGTAGTCAGCAATTCAATATTCGCAAATGTTACGCAGGCTCCTTAGGATGAATTGGTACTGTCAAATGTTCCAGATTCCACAACTTTAAATACCGAATGGAGATTTAGATATGGAGAACTTTATGTTCAGTCACATTTTCCCTTAAAGCGCTTATTTTACAGAAGTTATATTGTTTCGAAGCAGATAAAATAACTATCATGCACTTGGGTTGTAGCAATCAAAAACAAAATTATGTTATCAATGATTTCCCTATCATCAGTGTATCATTGGGGCAGAGGTGGCTCAGTCGGTAGCGCGCCAGGCTCGTAATCTGCAGTTCCCAGGTTCGAGTCCCAGCTGGGTCAGCGTTATGATTTATCTCCGCAAAATTCCCCGCCCTGCCCACGGTCAGTAGGGGACACCGATGGACTTGGAAAGGCTGCCGCCCGTCGGATGGGACGTTAAGCCGTGGTCCCGTGTGCGGGAGAGCCATACACTGTGCACGTTAAAGAACACACTGGATGGCCTAAACGGGAGGATACCATCTGTCTCCCAACAGCTGTTCCAGTGGGTCCGCTCCCCAACCTTCTCTGAGCCTTCGGGGTCCCTGTGACCTGGCTATTTAGCCCATGGTGTACAAAAAAGTGCCGCTCAGAGGTAAAACAACCCAACTCAGTGTATCATCTCAATTGCATTTGGGGTGTTACCATTTCTCCCGACCTCTAATTTTCTTTGCACTGCCAAAGCATCATCAAAAAAAGACAACCATGTCGCCTTCATGATTTTGAGTTGCAATAATAAGTCCTCTTTTCAGGCATTCACTACTTTTGTTTTGCCTATTCTTGAATATGCATCTCCCGTCTGGTCTCTTCACATGATCTCTGACATCAGTCTAATTGAACGTCCACTCAGATGGTTTAGTAAGAGACTACCTGGACTTTCCAACTCAAACTTCGAGGAACGATTGAATGTTCTCAATATTGACTCCTTCAAATGGAGAAGGTTGGTTCACGATCTAAAAATCTGTTATAAAATCATTAACAGCCTTCTTTATTCAAATCCAATGAGCCATTTATTCATGTCTTGGACTATAGCAGAACAAGGAGGTATCTCAATATATACATATTTCTCATACTAGAACAATGGGGCGGGGGTGGCTCAGTCGGCAGCGCGTCAGGCTCGTAATCTGTAATTCCCAGGTTCGAGTCCCAGCTGGGTCAGCGTTGAGATTTATCTCCGCAAAATTCCCGCCCTGCCCACGGTCAGTAGGGGACACCGATGGGCTTGGAATGACCGCCGTCCGTCGGATGGGACGTTAAGCCGTGGCCCCGTGTGCGGGAGAGCCATACCCTGTGCACGTTAAAGAACACACTGGATGGCCTTAACGGGAGGCTGCCATCTGTCTCCCAACAGCTATTCCAGTGGGTCCCCTCCCCCAACCTACTCTGAGCCTTCGGGGTCCATGTGACCTGGCCATTTAGTGCGGGAGAGCCATTGTGTGCGGGAGAGCCATACCCTGTGCACGTTAAAGAACACACTGGATGGCCTTAACGGGAGGCTGCCATCTGTCTCCCAACAGCTATTCCAGTGGGTCCCCTCCCCCAACCTACTCTGAGCCTTCGGGGTCCATGTGACCTGGCCATTTAGCCCATTGTGTGCAAAAAGTGCCGCTCAGAGGTAAAACAACCCAACCCATACTAGAACAAACTGTAAATATCATTCCTTCATAAACCGAGTTGATCGTGTTTGGAACTCTCTACCTCCTGATGTTGTGTTGTCCCCAACTTTGTGTATTTTCAAAGATTGCCTAAATACAGTCGACTTGGCCAAATTTTAATTGGCTAAATACAGTCGACTTGGCCGTTTTCAGTTTTTACTTTCGTTATGCATGTAATTATATGTTCTCAATGTAAGTACCATAGTGTAAACCACAACAAGTGTTAACTATAATTGTAAATATTTCTCTGTTTCTGATGTCTTGAGCGATGTCTTGCCCGCCCTAGATCGGTTTAGTTTAGTTTAGTTTACACTTCACAAAAATTGGGAGTTCCTTGCACAGACTTTCCCATAGAATTTATGTTTTCCTTTTTTTTTTTTGAAAATTCTTGATGTTCAGTATTTTTTTTTCCTCTTAGATTTTAAGAGATTTTTTTTTTGTTTCGTCTTCCTCCTAAACTTTAGGATTTAATTCTTTTGTTTATTTTGTTTTTGTTTATTTAATTTTGATTTATGTCTTTTTTTTTTGGTATAAATATATATATTTTTTTATTATTATTTTTTTTTGGCTTTCTTTAATTTTTTTTTATAACCCTTTTTTTTATTATATTTTTTTTGTTATTTTGTTAATTTTTTTTTCTTTCTTTTTTTTGTTTTTTAGAAATTTTTTTTTTTTATTTTTTTTTTTTATTTTTAATTTTTTTTTATTTTTTTATTTTTTTTTAAGATTTTTTTTTAATTATTTTTTTTTCTTATTTTTATTAATGAAAAAAAAAATTTTTTTTCTTTTTTTCTTTCTTTTTTTTATATTATGTTTTTTTTTTGTTGTTGTTCTGTGTTACAATTTATTCCATATCTCTGTTTCTTTGATGAATTCCAATAGGAAGGCAAATATTTTTGTTTGAATTGAGATTGTAGGGTGATTTAAAATTAAGTTCAGAGTAAATTCGTTAATATTTATGTTTCTAAGTTTTTCAAAGAATTTTTCTCGTTGTGAGTCATATTTTGCACAATTTAATATAAGGTGTGAGGAATTTTCAGTAATATTGCATTTTGTACATTTGGGTGAGGTACTTAATTTGAGTAAGAATTTTGATTTATTTAAAAGAATTGTATCTGTTCTTAGCCGAAATATGATTTTGGATTCATGTCTGGAAAATGGTAATTGTAGGAAGGTATTAATTTTGTTGGAAAGTTCAAATCTGAAATTTGGTTTGAAGATAGAGTGAAATTGAACATGTTTTTCTAAAATTTTGAATTCTAATTGTTTTATTTCCTTTTTAACATGTATATAAAAATTGTGTGTTGGCGAGATGTTATCATAATCATGTGCTGATTTTGCTATGTTATCTACATATTCATTTTCTTTAAATCCAGAGTGTCCTGGTATCCAACAAAGTTGAATATGGTTATTTTTTTCATTTAGGTTTTCATTATAAAGTTTTAGGAGTGTATGTGTGTAGTATGGATATGTGGTGTATGTGTTGTCTTGTATTAATGTGTGTATAGCACTTTTAGAATCAATGAATATAACTATTGATTGATTTGTTAAATTGTCTAATGTCCAGTTAAGTGCGGCAAATATTGCATAAATTTCAGCATGCAATATCTGAGTAAAATCAGGCAATTTGTATGCTAATGATATGTTGTGTGATGGAATATATGCAGCAGCACTGGATGACCCAGAATCTTTTATGTAGGACCCATCGCCCTAGATCGGGCTCTGCTTCAGAATATTAACTTGAGATGTTGAGATTGAATATGTTAGAAAGGGTAATGGAGTCCAAAAATGATTAACTTGTGCATATTTCACGCATTTTTTATGAGATCTTTTTAAAACTTCTAAAACGAAGGAGAAAATGTTACATTGCAATGGAAATCCAGTCTCCTGACAAGATTTTATATTTTCCGGATCGATTGCGTCGCTTTCCCCCTGCCCTTCCCCCTTTTTTCATATAGATCCGATCCTGCTTCGAAGTAAGTTTCCTATTGATATAACATGAATTGTAACAACGTTTCGTATCATTTTGCTTGTAATAATCATTAGAAAAAATATAAATTACTTCTCTTAAGGTCATGAAACTGTAAAAATTTTAAGTGTCTGCCACAAAACGAAGCGTATTTTTTCATGATGTTCTGAACCTAGAATATTTCACGAATAGACTGCCTTTATTCGGAAGATGTTCGTAAACCTAACTATTCGAGACCGAAGCTTCATTCGCTATTCAAAATCCATTTATTGGCAGAAATGAAGAATTAAAGAATTGATACTGAAAAGATATTGAAGAATTATATACCAATGCTGCATACAGTACTTTTTATCCAATTAAAGAGCACATTTCGAAATCTTCCGAGCTTCACGCTGATAATATTCTTTTATACAAAATTGAACAATTTCCTACGAAAAGGACAATATCTGGTAGTTCGCCTAGAATAAAATTGGGTTTACCCACGCCACAGCATGAAAACGTCTAGCGGTAATCTTTTAATGCTTTTCTACTGTATTTGACCTCTCTTTATTCCTTTTTCGTGCATGTTTAGCTCTTCATCCCTATCATTCATTTTTTTCCTTCATCGTTTCCAACTGACTTGCTTTAGATATTCGCCTACCTCTTCGGATGAGACTTCTTTCTTACTCCTTTGCAGGTCACTGCTTCTTCGTTTTCTTTTCCAGCTCCAAGGAAATGAGATCTTATCTGTCCTAGAAGAACCTTATAGAGTATGTATATTCCCTTTTTCTCATCCAAATCCTTTATTCTACCGATCCATCTACCTGTGACTGACTTTCTGATGTGAAAGCCTTGGAATTATCTCTGTTTTCAACGTCCTTTGTCTTATTGAGTTGCTTGTTCCGCTGTTCGTTTGGCAAAGCTTTATCCCCTTGGCCTCGTGCGTTTTTATTTCTCTTTTATTAATGTATGTTTTGTTTCTTAAGCATTTTGGGGAAGCCATTCGTACTTTAAACGCAATTCCCTCATTTCACCCAGCCCTTTTTTCTGCCAAGCCCATCTCTCTACAGCTAACTGAAAAACCCATAGAATTGTTTATGTAAGACAGATATGACCCTGATAAATCATAATTTCAGATTCATTTAACAAATGTATGATAAATACAGCTTTATCATACATGGATAGCCACAGATTATGCGCATTGATCGTAGAGTTGCAGACAAAACAAATCGTTAAATACAAACTATCTTCAAAGTAATGGTATTTGAAAGAGAGGATTTCAAGAAATTGATGTGTTTAAGGAAATTATTTTGTCTCTAACTGAATGAATGCAGGTAAGGAGTGAATGAAAATGTCTCTACATGACATCTATGCAAGGCCGGATCTCAGGGGGAGGGAGGGCAAGGGTGCAATGCCTCCCTCTTCAGAATCCCAGTAAGGGTTATAGAGGAAAAAAGTAAAAAATTATTAAAATTATTATTATTATTTCATGCATTTTTCTAAAAAATTTTAAAGACCAGGAAAACGGAGGGTGGGGGAATGTTTTACTGCATTGGTAAATTAGAAATACAGTCTCTAGTTCCCCGTTTACATTTTTTCGGCTCGATTATGTTTTTTGTCCCCCCCCACTTTCTGTTTTCTTCTAGATCTGTGCCTGCTTCCATGTATACCAAAGTCATAAAGAATCCATTCAAGGTAAATACTCATGGACTTAACAACTACTTAATAAACAAATTAATTAATTTCTTATGCAACGCTTTAAGTGTTTGGTGTTTTACCTCTGAGCGGCCGCAAAAATTCCCCGCCCTGCCCACGGTCAGTAGGGGACACCGATGGGCTTGGAAAGGCCGCCGTCCGTCGGATGGGACGTTAAGCCGTGGTCCCGTATGCGGGAGAACCATACCCTGTGCACGTTAAAGAACACGCTGGACGGCCTTGACGGGAGGCTTCATCTGTCTCCCAACAGCTGTTCCAGTGGGTCCCCTCCTCCAACCTTCTCTGAGCCTTCGGGGTCCATGTGACCTGGCCATTTAGCCCATGGTGTGCAAAAAAGTGCCGCTCAGTGGTAAACAATCCAACCCTCTGAGCGGCATTTTTTGCACACAATGGGCTAAATGGTCAGGTCACAAGAACCCCGAGATGGGAACCCACTGGACAGCTGTTAGGAGAAGGATGGTAGCCTCCTGTCAAGGCTATCCGGCGTGTTCTCTAACGTGCTCAGGGTATGGTTCTGCGACACACGGCTTAACGTCCAATCCAACTGACCGCTGCCTTTCCCAGAACGCGTTAAGAAGTGGAAGGGTTATTGTCACGTGCTATTATATGAGGGAACTGGAGCAGAGGTGATTCGTAGGTGGTCTTATGTGACGTTGAAAGACTATAGCTATTTCTTATTTTTTTCCCTTTTCCGATTGACAAGAAGCTGTTATTTTATGTTATCATTTATAAATAATTAACTACTGCTACAGTAACTCTCACATGGTATATTGAATAACAAATAAAAAATGAAGATTCTTAGAAAAAGAATGCATTACTTAGTGCTGGTGTGTGTGGCGCTCGCGTGTGTGTTTGGGGGGAGGTCTACTAAGAGTTACGTGGCGTTATGGGAAGGGGGTTAAAATTCAGCTAAAACAACGTTATGTTATTTATGGAGGACCTCAACGATTTTTCTCCACTTCAATATAAATTATTATAAAATTATTATTCACTCATCTTTCTGTCTTTCCGATTTATTAATTTTGTCTGAAATTTTGTCTTTATGGGATTTAAAGGTAGTGACTTATTTTTTGAAATTTAAGCTGTGATATATCTGTAGCATTTCAATTAGAATCAAAATTAACTAGAGGAACCATCATATCTTACGCGATTTGAATAATTTATGTAAATAACCAAAATCGAATCCCTACTAGTATAATACTTGCCTTAAAAACATGTTGTAGTCAGTAAAATTAATGACGGAAAGAAATACGGGGCAGTTGGAGACCTAGCAATATTGTTCTTAAACAAAATTTGCTGATTATTTACTTGACTGGTTATCGTGTGTAGCTCAGAAGACTGTGGTTGCCAGGTCTGTTTTAAGATGCGGACTTATTCATCTTGGAACTGGAGTTGAGCGGCGGGGGTGGCTCAGTCGGTAGCGCGCCAGGCTCGTAATCTGTAGCTCCCAGGTTCGAGTCCCAGCTGGGTCAGCGTTGAGATTTATCTCCGCAAAATTCCCCGTCCTGCCCACGGTCAGTAGGGGACACCGATGGTCTTGGAAAGGCCGCCGTCTGTCGGATGGGACGTTAAGCCGTGGCCCCATGTACGGGAGAGCCAAACCCTGTGCACGTTAAAGAACACGCTGGATGGCTTTGATGGGAGGCTACCATCTGTCTCCCAACAGCTGTTCCAGTGGGTCCCCTCCCCCAACCTTCTCTGAGCCTTCGGGGTCCATGGGACCTGGCCATTTAGCCCATGGTGTGCAAAAAAGTGCCGCTCAAGGTAAAACAACCCAACAACCCAACTGGAGATGAAAGGCCAATGAACAATTGGCCTTTCAGATTGGAATACAGAAAGTAGATTTTCTAATACAAGGGACCCTCGACCTAGTCAGTTCGTCTTATGTCGATTAGTGATCTTACAGAAGTGGTCAATTGCCATCCATCTTAGAACACCCATCCCTTGATTTACACGGTAGTTAGGTTCTGGGAAATCAAGTTGTAAGTCGAAACCGTGCAAATCGAAACCAACAACTTAATGAAAAAAAGAGGGAGTAGTTCCGAAAAAAGAAATCACTGTTATGAATAAAGCGTACATTGCAGGTTTCATTTATACATATTCATCTCAAATGCCAATTCGGCAGTAATAATAAGCATTAATGTAACATTATTTTCTACTTTTATCTGCAGTAATTCTGATAAGCTTAGGTTAATTTCTCATACATTTCTTTTTGGTCACGAAAAATACTCGTCGTTAATATAGATGCACACTACGGAATTTGAAGATGAAATTCGAAAGAAAGATATTTATGAACTGAACATAAATTATAAATTAAACATTTGTCTCATAGACATTTTCTTTTTTAAGCGTCTAAATTTCTATGCTATTTTTAGGGATTTTTAAAACTTTTTTGTTTAGTAGGAGATAAAAGGAAAGAGGATTATCCTAGTGAATCGACGTTGTTGCGAAGATATATTGCAGAAACTCTTTTACGTAAAAAGTAAAAGGAAAGGTGCCAAAAACTTAGAGAGATTGAATTCTACAATTACAGAATTCGAAGGCTATTGGATCTTTACTTTTATCTTACTGTAACTCTTCTCGCAGTTCGAGTCCCAGCTGGGTCAGCATTGAGATTTATGTCCGCAAAATTCTTCGCCCTGCTCAAGGTCAGTAGGCGACATCGATGGGCTTGGAAAGGCCGCCGTTCGTCGGATGGGACGTTAAGCCGTGGCCCCCCTATACGGGAGAGCCATACCCTGTGCAAGTTAAAGAACACGCTGGATGGCCTTGACGGGAGGCTACCATAGGTCTCCCAAAAGCTGTTCCAGTGGGTCCCCTCCCCAAACCGTCTCTGAGCCTTCGGGTCCTTGTGACCTGGCCATTTAGTCTATGGTGTGCAAAAAAAGTGCCGCTCAGAGGTAAAACAACCCAATCCAACCCTGTAACTATTTTTATCTTTATTGCGAATAATAGATCCAGAACTAGTTGCATTATTTAGAACGTCCATGAAATACTCAGTTCACCTAGATAAGATAAAATCCCAATTTTCGATACTTTATGCATTTTTACTCCTCAAAACCTGCGCAAAAAATGTTTCTCTCACACAAAATATTTACTCTCTGGTAAGAACTCTTTATTGTTATCTAGCTGCTTTCACAGCTTCATCAAGCTAGACTATCAAGGCAAAGATTCGTATTTGCTTTCAACTGATTCATATAAAATCCATTAAACTTCATGTTATGCTATATATTAAGGCTATTAGAGTTTTTTTGGTTTTCGGTTTGTTTTGCCTATGAGCGGCACTTTTTTGCACACCATGGGCTAAATGGCCAGGTCACAAGGACCCCGAAGGCTCAGAGAAGGTTGGGGGAGGGGACTCACTGGAACAGCTGTTAGGAGACAGATGACACACTGAATATGAACACACATATCTAGTGTGTTCTTTAACGTGAACAGAGTACGGCTCTCCCGCACCCGAAGCCACGTCTTAACGTTCCATCCGACGGACGGCGGCCTTTCCAAGCCCATCGGTGTCCCTACAAACTGTGGGCAGGGTAGCTATCAGAGAGTGATTCGTTTATCTCTATGAAGAAAATTTTTATAAGGTAAGTAAAACGGAGGGAAAAATTGTATTCAGAATCGATCTGGATTCCCCCTACCTAAGTTTTTTTATTAGACTGGAACCTGGTTCTCAGCAAACCACAATTATTACAATGACTGTACAACCTATCATGACCAACTTTGGCTATTTCTGGGTCTTTCAAAGCTTCACCATTAAAGACGATTTTTTCCTATCGCAGAACGTTTCTTACGCGTATGCAAGTCTTTTCTAATTACGCTTACCTTACTTGTAATTGAAAATGAAATTCTTATGAATATGAGATATGAAGAATATTTAGGGAAGACAAAAAGTGAAATCATTTAGAACTGTAAAACAGTGAATTCTGTTGGGGCGGCAGAAATTTAAATGTGCCTAGGGCGGCATAATGAAGCGTGATTAGAGCTGTAAAAATGTAATTTCGATTAGATCCACAAAATGTTCTTGGGGAGGATCCTATTCGTCACTGTGGCATAAATACTCTGGCACAAAAACTGCGCATGGCATACCGCCAGAAACTCTATGAATTCTCACCATTCAAATATTGGGCCACCCTACAAAGAATAAAAGAGGCTACTTTTTTATTACCAATATATATTCGCTTTCACACAGCTGCTGGCTCATCACTATGCAAGCTTTTGTGTCAAAATGTGGAATTTCGCTACTGATTCCCTTACACCCCTCTTCATCACCTTTTCTCTCTTGAAGCTGATATTCTGACGTTTCAAAATCCTTCCTAAAAACTTCATTTCATATTGCGTTACATATTTTCTCCTTGATTTTTCGAGTGTACTTCTTTCGACACATAAAGTCAGTGCATTCTACGAGCATTGCAATATTTTGAAAATGTCTGTTACGGCTTCTTTCAGAAAAATAAAACATAAATCCCATTGTGTGTCTGTGGAGAGACAGATGTCTTCGAGACTACGCCATTTCCCTGTAACGTTAACAGACGAGACTCTATCCAAGGTGAAGTATATTCCATTACTCTTTTCTGTTGCAATAGTCCTACTAACTGTCTGCACAAAGACTGAAGAGTTTCCTTGTAGAAGTCTGTTATTTCTCAAGATGGGTTTATTGCTGCTGCAGATGTAATTCTGAAGAGAGTCCATGACGGAAAATAAAAAGAAACGCTTTTTCAGTTACAAACGCTTTGAACCGAAGAAAACCGATAACGTTAGAAGATAAGGGGAAAAAAAAAAGATTTGCGATGGTCTTCTGATTTCTTTCTCCCTTTTCATTAGTTTCCAAAAATCTTAGCTTCCCAGAGCAGACTTCGGAAGTCTAGACATCCAAAAGACTTTCTGATGGTGAAAGAGTCTTTTTATGATATTGGTTATGTGTTTGAACATGTACAATAAGTGACGAAAATATATTATATTGCAGCAGAAAACAAGCATTTGTCACTCCAGAAAATGTACGTTTTCTCTTTCTCTCTGAAGCAGTATGGAAACGTGCAACTTTTAGAAGTAGTTATGGAAGAAGAATACCAGAAAAATATTTTTGAAACATGCAATGCTAATAATTTAAGAATTTTTCAAAAGATAATAATTTTACATTTAAAATTTGGAAGTTTGTATCACGTCATGTTTTTCTGCTATTAGAATATCCTTTTTTAGATCGTTTTCGGAGAAAACAAGCTAATGTTTCTGTCTTCTGTCCGTCTGTAGACATTCAACTCTTTTTAAGATTTAAAAATTCATTTTGAATTGGATAGATATTGGTGAAATATAACGATTCATCATCATCATCATCCTCAAGCAGCCATGGGCTACGAAGGTCCAACCAGACCATGCAGTTTAATTCTCCAAGCATATCTGTCCTGACCTACATCTGCTGCATCCGGCCACTGTACACCAATTCTAACAAGGTCCTGTTTGACATTGTCTGCCCACCGCATCCTAGGTCTTCCCCTCCTTCTGAGGCCTCTAGGCACACTGTTCATAACCCTATTCGCCAATCTATAATTATCCATACGGGCAACATGGCCAAACCAGCGGAGTCTCTCTCTGCAAAATATGCTGCTTAAAGGAGGTTGCAGACTCCTTTGCCTAACCTCATCATTAGTTACAAAGTTAAACCACCTAATACCCAAGATACTGCGTAAGCATCTAGAATCAAAAGCATCTAGTTTCCTGTTATCTTGTTTACACAGCGTCCAAGTTTCACTACCATAACTAACCCTAGAAAGAACCAAACTATTATACAGTCTAAGTTTAGTCTTTAGGTGTATACGCCTATTTCTCCACAATCTCCATAGATTCAGAAAAGTCCCGGCAGCAATCCCTATTCGTCTGTTAATCTCATGTCGCACATCCCCAGTATCTGTTACGTAGTTCCCAAGATAATTAAACTGTTACACCTGCTCAAGACTGCAACCATTCAGATTAACTGAATCACAGCCTGCCTGACCAATTTTCATCACTTTAGTTTTCTCTCTGTTTATAACCAAACCTACTCTACTACCAGTCTCATCAACAGCTCGAATGAAAGAGTTCATCTCATCAACATCATTTGCCAAAAGCGCTAAATCATCAGATAATCTAAATCAGAAATTTTCGTATCTCCAGCCCATTTAAGGCCGAAAGCTTTCCCTTGAAGTGAATTTCGCATAACATAATCAACAACCATACTAAAGAGAAAAGGAGACAAAATGCACCCTTGTCAAACACCAGAAGTAATGCTAAACCAATTGCTACAAGACTTATCAACTCTCACACACGACTCAGTGTTATTATAGAGAGCTTTCATTATGTTAACTAACTTGTCAGGTATACCATATGAACTCACAATCAACCACAAATTATGACGATCAACAGAGTCGAAAGCCTTTTTGAAATCAGCAAAGCTAGCAACCAAAGGTTTCTTAAACTCTAAACATTTCTCAAGAATCTGCCTAAGTGAAAATATCTGATCTACACATCCCCTACCACTTCTGAATCTACATTGCTCATCACGCAATTGCCTGTCAACCAGATTCTTAATTCTATTAAGCACAATCATGGAAAGAACTTTACCTGGAAAAGAGAGTAGGCTGATACCCCTATAGTTATCACAAGAACTGCGATCACCTTTTTTGAAAATAGGGATAATAATAGCTCTGGTAAAATCTTTAGGAACCATGACTTTATCATAAAAGTTATTCAAAATTTCAGTCATACAAATGGTAACTGAAACATTCCCAGCTCTAAGCATTTCCGTAGTAATTTCATCCACCCCTGGGGATTTGTGAAGTTTAAGTTTAGAAATAGCCAAACTAACTTCAGATTGTGTTATAGGGCCAACATTAAAGCCAACAATGCATCTATCATCATTGCAAACAATGGGAGTAGAATTAACCACATTGTTTAGAACATCACTGAAATGCTCAGCCCACCTAGTCATGACAGAATCCTCACCTTCTATAACCTTACCTTGTTTATCCTTCCCTGTATACCTGTTTACCTGTTCGTTTTCTACCACACAAAACATTAACTATCTGGTACAGCTCTCTGCTGTTATGCTGTCTAACTGCTTCCTCAGCTTTGTCAGCCAGGCCATCAAGCCAAAGATTCTTATCAGTAGCTAACTGATCCTTTACAGGTTTATTAAGTTCTTTGCAATGCTTTCTATTAGGACTAGTAGGGTACTGATTAAGGACATTCCTGCAGTTCCTTCTTTCTGAAATAAGCTCAAGTGCCTTATCACTTAAATAATTCTGTCTCCTCTGCTCCTTTTTCCCTAAAAGAGTACTGTTAGTGTCCAAAGAAGCCTGTTTAAAACGATCCCATTCTTCCTCAACTTCAGTAGTAAGCATACCATGACTGTCATAATGACTAAGTAACCTATCATGGTAAGCTTTGGCTATAATTGGGTCTTTCAGTGCTTCAGTATTAAAAGTAAATTTTTAAACCCTAGCACAACACTTGTTAAGTTTAAGTTGCAAGACACTTTTAACAAGGTAATGGTCAGATCCAATTTCAGCTCCCCTATATGTCCTGGCATTTCTAACAGAACTAGCCCATTTGCTGTTAATTAATATATAATCAATCATATTCCTATGCAGCCCATCAGGTGAAATCCATGTGTATTTATATATGTCGCGGTGTTTGTAATATGTGTTAGTTGATCTGAAACCATTGAGTTTACTTACCTGTAGGAGACGTTGTCCATTGCCATTGCAGCTACCAATACCAAAAGGACCTATTACTCCTCCCCAAAGGTCAGAGTCGGTACCAACTTTGGCATTGAAGTCACCAAGAACAAGGGTAATATCTCCTTTCTTGACAGAATTCAAAATATCCTGAAGTTATCCGTAAAACCTATCCTTCTCATCCTCATCAGAATCCTCAGTGGGGGCATAACAGCAGATAACATTCAAGTCTTTAATGCTTGTCTGAAATTTTGCTGTAAGAAACCTTTCATTAATGCACTCATATCCTAGAAGAGCATCACTAGCATGTCTGCTGAACAGCAGACCCATGCCTTGGTGATGCTTTCCATCCTCCCTCCCTGTAAAGAGAAATTTAAAGTTATTTTTAAGTATCTCACCTTTACCTGTCCATCTGGTCTCTTGCAAGCCTAGAATATCTAGGTTATAGCGCTGGAATTCCTGCATGAGGACATCAAGAGAATAATCTCTATGTAATGTCCTCACGTTCCACGTTCCTGCAGAGAGAAAATGATTAGTAGGATTTTTAAAGAAATTAGGTTTATTGAGATTGGTAGGGCCAACAATATCAAACAGCCCCCTGATCGCAGGCATGGGGCAAAGACCTGTTCCTCCTCCGCTAAAGGCTGAAGTCACCGATGCTGGTAGGAACTTCAGGCACCACCTTTTCAAGTGGACTTTTTCAAGAGCCATATGGCCTGCCTGAGACACATTACTCCAGTTTAGGCTTGACGATGCCCAACTAGCTAAGTAAGGTTCAGGTACCTGCGATGGCCTCTGATTAGGATTATCCATCAACTGCTTAGAAAGCCGTACATTTATGGAACTCTATTTTATGTCTATGTTTATCATGTGCTCAAAAATAAAGCTTCGAAATCTAACCAATAGCAGTTACTTCTGTGTGTGCACTGATAACTTACCAGAAAACGCTTCCTTGTTAGTGAATTTCCCCGCCCTGCCCACGGTCAGTAGGGGACACCGATGGGCTTGGAAAGGCCGCCGTCCGTCGGATGGGACGTTCAGTCGTGGCCCCATGTGCGGGAGAGCCATACCCTGTGCACGTTAAAGAACTCGCTGAATGGTCTTGACGGGAGGCTACCATTTGTCTCCTAACAGCTGTTCCAGTGGGTCCCCTCCCACAACCTTCTATGAGCCTTCGGGGTCCTTGTGACCTGGCCATTTAGCCCATTATGTGCAAAAAAGTGCCGCTCAGAGGTAATACAACCCAACCGATTAACAGAGCTCAGTATTAGGTGTCATTTGAACCGGGAAATGTCCCCCCCCCCGATAGGGGACCACCTTGTCGTGGTGGGGGGGCCTAGGGCCCAGCAACCCGGCTGAAGGCTGTGCCGACCGGATTGGTTCACCGGTTGGACATGGCTAAGGCCAACCGAGGTTGAAGACGCTGCTGGCCGGCTTGATTGCCGGTCGGATGGTGACGGCGTCGGAGACCTCACCTCTCAGGAGACCTGTGTGGTCTGTTCGACGGCTCTGCCGAAAGGTCTGTCCCCGCCTTGTAGGCACGAGCTGTCCAAAAAGTCTGGGTCTTACTAAGAGTCTCCACCCCGGGTGCCGATCGAGCTTGGATCTTTATATCCTTGCACATTTGCAATCCGGGGAATAGATTAAAGTAAGGTTTCTTCCGGTGGTCAGCTTTCCTTCTATAGGACTGCTGCCATGTGAGGCTGGGGTTGAGGTGCGCCTATAGGGCGTATTCCTTGCCCCCGGCTCTAGATGGTCATGGCTTTTCTTAACCAGGTAGTGCTGTCAGGCGGAACCGGGAATTGCCGTGGTTGCATAAGATCGCAACAAAGAGATTCATTCCCTGTATTTATTTTCATTAACTTGCGAATTTTAATTTCATGTATTTATTTTTATTCCTTATTAATTAAACACTTATCAAAATTAACGTCCCCTTTATTAAAACGCACCCCCTCATTAAAAAACCCTTATTAATATGCACACCCTTTATTAAACGTTTATCAAAAATTCCACTCCCCTCAAACCTTTCAGAATGGCTGATACAATCCTCAAAATAATTACAAAGTCCAATATTTTGTGGCATCGAAATTCATATAATTCTGAGTCCTGTGCCGTGCATTTCGCAACAAGCGTTCGGCAACTACTGCTACCAAAATGGTCCTTTTTCCTACTGTTATCGTACTTTCTGTTCATATTCATGATACTTATGTTCATGCATGTATCGATAAAATGTGTGTGTGTGTGTGTGTGTCTGTCTGTCTGTCTGTCTGTCTGTCTGTATAGATGGATGGATGCATCCATCGATACACTCATGGACATACAGGATTCTCAACCAGCCATGGACTATGGAGGTCCAAGCATTTAGTTCTCCAAACTAGTCTCTCCTGTTGCATCTGGCTTGGGTTGTTTTCGATTGTTTTACCTCTGAGCGGCACTTTTTTGCACACCTTGGGCTAAATGACTAGGTGACAAGGACCCAGAAGGCGCAGAGAAGGTTGAGGGAGGGGACCCACTGGGACTGCTGTTGGAAGACAGATGGTAACATCCCGTCAAGGCCATCCAGCATGTTCTTTAACGTGCACAGGGTATGGCTCTCTCGCACACGGAGCCACTGCTTAACGTCCCATCCGAAGGACGGCGGCCTTTCCAAGCCCATCGGTGTCTCCTACTGACCTTGTACAGGGTGAGGAGTATTGCGGAGATAAGTCTCAACGCTGACCCAGCTGGGACTCGAACCTGCTGCATCTGGTCACTGTAGACCAATTCTATTGAGATCCTGTTGACATTGTCTGCCTATCCTATCCTAGGTCTCCCTCCTCTTTATGAGGCCTTTAACCATAATATTCATAACCCTATTCGCTAATCTATAGCTATGTATATGGGCAACTTGGCTAAACCGATGGAACCTCTCTCTGCGCAATATGTTGTTCAAGGGAAGTGTTGATTCTTTTGCCTAACACTCATTACTTACAATGTTGAACCACCTAACCCCCAAGATATTGGATAAGCATCTAGAATCAGAGGCATGAAGTTTCTTGTTACCTTGCTCACTAAAGGTCCAAGTTTCACTGCCATAACTAACTTTATTGTTATGTTTTGGGGATCGATTTCATGGCATGCCGTGGGTCCACTGATCACAGGTAGAGACCGCCTACCTTTCTATTGTCACTGATCAAGTATGGAAATGTACCCAAAAAACTGCGGTGTCTATCAACAAGATAACGTGCTATGTCACACACCACGGCAGGTTGCAAACTGGTTTCAGGAACATGACAATGAATTCTCCGTGCCCCCATGGCCGCCCAACTCACAATATCTGAACTCAGTTAAGCAGGTTTGAAAACTACTAGAAAAGGCGATTGGATGCTCCTACACTCCATCTGACAACGTGCAGTCAGTACATGACATATTGTGGAACGCATGGATGGCATTACCACAGAACACACTGCAATACCTTGTACAGTCTGTATTAAGGGCAAAAGATGGCCCCACGAGGTATTAGATACGTGTTTGCTAATGCAAAGCCAACTCAGTGTATATATATATATGTATATAAACTATCCAAATATATCGAATAATTATATCAATGCTTATAAACTATTCCAAATAATTAAAAACTTTGCTGTTCATAAACCGCTGCTTTCGCATAACTGTAACTTTACAACTCATAAAAGTGACAGATGCAAGAATTTTGATTTTCGAACTATTTAGTCATTGCAAAAAAAAGGTGCTAATTGTTTTTCCTAGGATAGTTTTCCTTTACAGAGAAGGATAGTTTACCTTTCTTTTTAACAGAGAAAGTCCTGGAATGGGTGATTAGTTATAGATGTGGTATATATGTGTTTAAGGGGGCAGGGCCGGATCTAGGTGATGGCAAAGGGGTCATGACAATGCTAGTAAAGGTAATTTGAGGACAAAAATAATTAAACTTGTATTTTTACGAAGGGTAAATGTTACAGTGTAATGGAAACCTAGTCTCTTGTCTCCCTTTACCTTTTTTTCGGCTGGATTACGCCGCTCCCCCCCTCCTATATTTTTTCCTAAGATGCGGACTTGATAAAGGTTATTTCATAGGACCGAATTTCCCATAAGATACGTTAGGCATTGCTTATGGGCGCCAATATATTACGGATGCCAACATTCAAGTGTCGCATTTTGTTTAAGTGTCAACAAAATTATGTCCTTTTGAATTCTTAGAAAGAATAAAAACCAGGTTCAAATATCCAAAATTCAAGAGCAGTTCAAAGAACTCTGCCCTGCCAATCGAAAATAAACATTTAAAGATATTGTTCTTTTTAGGATACATAGCCTGTTATGAAACATATTGTGATGCTTCCATTCATGTGAATGGAAAACCACGTTTTGAGCTCAGCAACTTTAAATGTAAACTTTTTATAGAAAAATGCCAAAGGATATAATTATATATCTCAATGAAGTTGATCCAAATCCCGATTTTAAACAATATTCCTTCAATATTTATTAAAGATGAAATATTAACGGCTGCGCCTCCCCCCAAAAAAGAAAAAAAAACAACTAAAAATTAAAAAACAACAAACACCAACTTCTAAAATTAGAGTTATCTTTATCTTATTATTATAAATTTTGAAGAAAATTCGACTCTTACGACTAGCAACACTGCTGTTAAATGTTTCAGTTTTCTGAACAATAAATAGTGCACAAATATTGCTAAGAAAGAGTTTTGGGGAATATGCTTAATTATTTAATTTATTTCCTGTGACATTTTGCTATCAAAGGCTTATTTTAAAGTTAGGGAGTTTTAAATACAGATTTCCATTCACACAACCACGGAAGTGTCTCAATACTTTGATAATTTAGAGCATTTAGTTTATTTCCGGAGAAAGAAAAAGGAGAGTAATTTAGGAAGCTAACGACTGTCCTATTATTTGGTGCTTTGTACCATGTTTACACCATTTTGGCCTATGGTTGGACTATGGTATTGTTGCGAATTACAAAATGGATAGGCACTGAGCGTGAGTATTAATAACTATATTTTAGAACCAATTACAATACAATGCAAATTGTTACAAAGAAAATATGGATGAAGTACCTTATAAACAAATTAACTACTATTATGCATAAGTCATTAACCTTTTTGTACAGAGTATACAATATCAGCTCTGTCTTTCTACTAAATACTACCTCTTCACTTTGTTTACCATGTCACTTGAATACCTTCAGACGTAAACAAACTCTCGTCCTGTGCTAGTTCATTAAACTTATCACACTAGCAAAACAAAACAACCGCCCGCGCACACATCACATAAAAGATACTTATTTTCACTTAATGCGCACTGACTCAGACCATCTGAACGTCCTTTCAGATCTCACAACTTTTTACACACTGAACTGCTATATTTTCATTCTTCCGAATCGTTCTAAGTTCCAATTCGTTGGCTCAATTGAATCTCACATAGAAGCACACACGAGGGTTAAGCCACGTTAAGTCATGAAGTCACTGTTGCTCGTTCATCTGTCGTAACAGTATTGTTCGACCATGGTTTCTGTTTACTCTGGTATTGTTCGACTATGGTTTTTCTTTACTGTTTTTATTGTTTGACCATTGCTTCTCTTCACTTCGGTATTGTTGAATCATGAATTTTCATTTTAGTTTGTTTGACCATGGCTTCTCTTCACTTTTATATTGTTAAACCATAGAATATGATTATTCTCCACTTTAGTATTTTTGTTCTCCGCTTTAGTATTAGACCATGGCTTCTCTTCACTTTTATATTGTCAGATCATAAAACTATGATTTCTCCCGACTTTAAAATTGTTGGGCCACAGCTTTCTCTTAAGGTAAATTTCTTTGTCTATATCTGAATTACAAATGATTACAATGTTTATTACATATTAATACATCTTTAATATCGTTTGCACTGTAAGCAACTCACCGACACTGAATCGACAACTCCAGCAAGTGTGCCTTTACAGAAGTACTACAGCAGCAAAGAAACGGTTGCAGTGGAACTGCATACGGTCCTCTTACAAGTCAGAACTATCACACGTATCTTAACGAACTGTATGAATACAAGTTGGAAGTTTTATGGAAAAAACATAGTATATGAGTATAAGTATAGAAAACGATGATATGTATGTGGAAACAGTAACTAGATTAACTGCAAGCAGTGAAAAATGTTTTTCTAAATTCAGTTTATAGTATCTAAGTGTGTTAATTTCAATGTTTCTGACTGTGTAGTAATGTAAACGTTATAAACTTAAATATGAGCTTTTAGGATGAATAATGTATAAAGCCAAAATATGTTGAAAAGTTTTTCATTTTTGCATACCATGGATTCGCTTAACTTTTCTAATATTGGACCATGTTTTCTCTCCATTTGAGTATTGTTTGACTGTAGTTTTTCCTTAATAGGAAAGCTTTGGTGTTGGTATTTTTTGACGTGGCTACTCCTTTTTCTACTATACCATGGTTTCCTGCACTTTGGTTCGAGTCCCACTTGGGCCAGCATTGAGATTTCTCTCCGTAAAAATCACCGCCCTGCCCTTGGTCAATAGGGGACACAGATGGCTTGGAAAGACCACCATCATTGAATACGACGTTAAGCCGTGACTCCTTTTACGGGGGAGCCATACACTGTGGATTTTAAAGAACACGCTGGATGGCTTTGACGGGAGGCTTCCGTCTGCCTCCTAATAGCTGTCCCCTCCCCCAACATTCTCTGAATCTTCGGGGTCCTTGAGACCTGGCCATTATTCCATTGTGTGCAAAAAACTACATCTCAATGGTAAAAGAACCCAACTCAACAACCTGCATTTTGGAATTGTTGGACTATGCTTTTCCATTAGTAACAATTTATTTTGGGGCAAATCAAGCGAAGAATTTTAAAATATTAGTAATATTATGAAGCTGCCGTCAAACGAATCTCATGTACCGTAAAATGTAGGTAACAGTAAATGAATGATTAAAATGGTTTATGCATGATGGAAACAGGCACGAAAATGGATTAGAGGAGCATTGATATTTCAGTTGGGTCAATACTTAAGATATGGGAAAGCTAAGACGATAATATTTTGATTTGTTTTTGCAATAACCATCCATCATTTGGACTGAAGATTGTGTACACCCACGCCTACCACCCGCGTTTTCTTATGTGTCCACTCCGTGGACTGAAGATTATGTACTCATCCGCGTTTTACTGAGTGTCCTTATCAGGACTGAAGATGCTTGTGACTTCTACTTACTGTGAGTCCCCTGGGACTACCGACTATGTCAAAAAAAAAAAAAACCATTGTATACTATCCACTATTGACTAATAAATAATTTTTAAATCCTGCTTAGCGTAGAAACATTTTCTCCATCGTTTGGGGTAAGAAACATACGGCTACGGCATACGGGTAAGACTGATCAAAGACTCAAGATACTCCAGAAGCTGCCTAAGGTTTGAACAGAAGTGTAGTCAGAATTTAAGTGAGGTTAATCATACACGAGGCTATGGTTCAAGGTCCTATCCGATGGACGGTATTCTTTCTAAATCTTTCAGAAAACTCTTAATTACAGAAGGCATAACGAGTGCTAGAGGAATAATTTCAAAGCAGGCACAGTGGGAACTCGAACCTGAGAACATTAAGTTACGATACTTTCTAAACGTACTTCTGACGTACTTTCTAGAACCAAAGACAGTCCCTTTCTTCTCTTGCATCTGCAACCTATCAATGAAGTATTCTATCAACCTGTTCTATCAAGTAGAACTAAATCCATGAAAGCGCTCTCGTTTTTCTAATGCACTGACAATTGTTAAAAGAAATCTTTCAACATTGCTCTTTTCGTTTTGACATTTCTGGGTTAATTTTTCCCTACACCTAATATAGATGCAAATTCTTAAAATAGATATTAGGGTATCTCTCCCAACCCTTAACACTTGCAGGGTCCTCGTAATGAAGTCTAATAGATCCCATAGGAGTATGAATTTGCCTCCGGCACCGACAGTGAGATTTTCAGTAAAGGGAGAGAAAGCCAAAATATACATTTTGTAATATTTTCAAAGGAGGCTGCATGCAAGTTGATGTATTTAAATATTTTTATTATTTAAAGGGAGAGGAAGCTAACTTCGCCCAAGGAAGGCCTGCCAGTCCTCCTATGATAATGACACTAATCTCGATCGCTCTTCAAGAAAGAATAATAATAGCCAGAAGTCACAGGAGTCAAAAACATGTTTAGAAATGTGAGAAATGAGTTGGGTTGTTTTACCTCTGAGCAGCAGTTTTTTTGCACACAATGTGCTGAATGTCCAGGTAACAAGGACTCCAAGGGCTTAGATAAAGTTGGGTAAGGTTATTCACTGACCAACTATTAGAAAACCGATAAAAGCTTCACGACAAGGTCATCCAGTGTGTACTTTAACGTGCACAGAGTATGACTCTCCTGAACACACAACCGTGGCTTTAACGTCCCATTCGACCGACGGCGACCATTCCAAGCCCATCGATGTTCTCTTTCTCACCGAGTCCAGGTATTAGCGGAGATAAGTCTCACAGCTGTAATAATTGGGACTCTAACCTGGGAGCCTGGAGAGTTCCAACTGAGCCACCCTTTCCAACCTCAGAAAAGAGAAAGAAATATTAGAAAATTGAAGCGTGAAAATGTGAAATCTTAGAAATCAGCTTTTAACATAAATGACGAACTGATAAAGTCGTTAACTAATGCATTTGATCGTGTAGGTGAAGAGCAGCCGAATTATCTCTGAGCTGATTAACTGCAGTGTCAAACCAAACATTCTGAATTAGAAATGGGATCCTATAGCAATAGTCGCATGTAAGAAAGTAATGGTAATGAACGGTTTATAGTATCAAAATATAGATTGCTTTTATTCAGAAACGAAAGCAGAAAGGAAACAAAGTTTAGCTTACCTGAGAAATCTGAAGTGCTGAGAAAACTTTCAATGTTTTGAAACTAGTCACGTTTTCTTTAAAACGCCTGACAAAGTTTTAAAACAATACAGCATACCTTTACTCTCAAAATCAGCAATACTCGTTGGGGCGTTTTGGAGAGAGCCTCAGAGATGTGATGCATAGGTCTTACTCAGTGACCGATGATATGATGATGAACTAGTTCTTTTCAGGAGTAGTAATGATAGAAGAAATGAAGTACAAAGTTCATCCTCAAAAGATGACTATCCCTGCGCGGATGCGGATATCAGCATTTAAAATCTCTCGGCTGATAGCAGACAAAACCGCAGATGAAAAATTGATGTTAACGCAAATGGCAGATAAAGTCTCGTATTTGATAATATATGCAGGAACATGAGCAAACATTATTGCATTATTGATGGTTGACATGAATGGAAAACTGCTTCAGATGTTGAAAGAAACCTGATTTGAAAATTCAATGATGATATTGATTCTAAGAAAAGAAAAAGTCCACTGGGATAAAGCCACAAGTAAAAAAAAACTTATCCTATGTGAAAGAAGCGATTTTTTTGCTGATAAAAGAGAATATAAATTCAAAAAATTGCTGGAGTGTTATGTAGAAAACAAAAATTAAATATCAGTCGAATGAAAATTTCAGTAGGGGAGATCATGAAGTTTTAGATGAGAATTACTGGGTAATAAAAAGGAGTGTTTTCCCATAATCGCTGATAACTGCATTTAAAAGAGCAAAATTAATTCGGAAGAATTTGCAAAATTAGAATAAGAAAATTTTTGCAGTATATTTTTTCAGTTATTAATTAGTCAATAAAAGACTTATTTCCTTTACTTGCAAACATACACCGGATTTCAATCATTTGCAAAATTTCGACGGTTATTAAGTAGGCAGTATAAGCGGATGATGATAAAGTTTTGCTGATGCGGATAGAACTTTTGCCATCCGCGCAGGGCTCTAATTCAGATGTTTGCTTTCAGATTTCAAGCAGTAATTGCTCGGTTCAAATCCACGAAACAAGTGAATAAATTGACATTTCCTTGGAAGAGTGATTAGCGTGTTGGGCTGCGCAAATCCTAGATAATCTAAGGAAGTTATCCTAATGATTTATGTTGCGTTTCTTTCAAGGTCTCGGTTTCCTCATAGGTCTTTCACATCTCACCTTCGTCATAGATCTTCCAGGTATCGCCTTCCTCACAGATCTTCCAAACTGAGTATTACGCTGATAAACTCCTGAAAGACTTCAATGGCAAATAAAAAATCTGAAGCAATGAAATAAATTTAACCAAAATTAGGACTTTTCATTCCAATGACCTAGAAATTATAATTACGCGTAATAGATTTCGATGCAAGGTAGTTCAAAATTTATTTTAGTAAGTATTTTTAAATTAAATACTTAATGCATCGAAATTTTGTTAAGATGTCTTAATTAACATTTTTCTTTCCTAAAAGACCTTGAGATTGTTGAAAACCGCATAAATTTTAACCAGTTTTTCCTGAGTTTCTCAAAATTTGAAAACATGAATCTACTTGGCTCTTGCATTAAACTTTTTGCTATTACGAATAAAGAAGATTGTCATCTGAACAGTTATAGTTTATTTAATAATATATTTTAAAATTTTCGCAACATATTAATCAGTATTATTTCGAGAGCAATTTTTTTTCCATCTGGTTTTTCCTTAGGATATTTTTCCAAAGGGGTATTATTAGCTGATACTGTTGATAGTTTTACTGAACACGATATGAAGCAACTTCTAATGGGAGGAGAGGGTCGTTCTCGAGTCTGATTTTCGGGAATTTCCTTAGAACATATTTGCTATTCAAGTCCTTAAAGGGGTGAGATTATATTATAACCTATACCACTCGGATACAACACTGTTACGGAACATCTTCTTTAATTTATCATTTTAATTATTATTTATTAAATTAAATCATTGCGACAACATTACTAACTAATATTAAAACTAACCAGTGTTATTCAATAATAAATAATCGACCTTAACAATGGTCACATCACGATTTTTTGTTGTTTTTGTAGTCGTATTGGGCATTGCATTTTCGATAGTTCTTATATTTTAATGGAACTATACCTAATTAATATAGAGAAAATTCTGATATTAAGGTAAGTAGTTTTCGTCCTAAATAATCACTAGTCTAATAAATATCTGTTAAATAACTAAGTTTAGTACAGAAACCCATTTCTATCAGCAGTGAACAATTAGGTTCAGAAATATTACAACGACTTCTGAAGGATGAATGCAACTTTGGAAAAAGGAAATTTAACGAGATGTAACCAAAAAGCAATTTGGCTGCAAAGTTTCATTCTACATAAGAGCTTTAGTCTTGTTGTGAAGTCGATATAATCAGGTTAGACTTTTGTATCCTTTGATTCTTTCGAAGGTCATGCACGGTTTTACTTACTGTACTTTGGTTTAAAATGCGGCAACTTTTATTTATAAAAGAAATCTTTCTTGAACATCGTAATTATTCGTGCTGAATATACGCTGGTTGATAAAGCTAAGGAACGCAGCGTTTTTCATCAATATTTTAATTTTAATGCTATCCCCAAAGGTAAAATCACCCTATTACAGGCAAGGTTATATACAAATTTCGAATATTCAGTCGAAGTTGATCTACGACCCACAACGCTTTCAATATGCAAATTACTTTTGCCTATAAAGACACGTGTTGCTCTCACATCACTCCATTTAAAAATTGTTGCTTGCAAGGAGGGTTAATCACATTATTTATTATTTCTACTGAAGGTAAGAAGCCATCATCATCCAGATGATTCCTTGAAATGGCAGGTTGTTGGAAACTTGAAGCGGGACAGACTTGAAAGGAGGGGGAAGGAGAGCTAGGAAAGATTCGCCACCCTTATTTTAGGGCATCCCAGATGGCAATAGGATACCTTAGAGTAGTGGTTTTCAACGTGGGGTACGTGGTAAAATTTTTTGGGGTACGCCGTGAGAGCTCAAAAGTTGCTAGATATATGTTATATATATAAATGTGTTTTATTTTATCCCCATCGTTATACTATAACTGTTAAATTAGGTATAGTCCTAATTATTTAGGTCCGTTAATTAGGTGTAGTCCCATTAAGTGTAGTATAGGTGTAGTCCCATTAAATTTAGCATAAGTGCAGTTTTATCTATCTATACAAGGGGTACGCCAATTGCATACACATTTCCAGAGGGTACGTAAAGCATAAAAGGTTGAGACCCACTGCCCTAGAGGAGGGGTTCTCAACGTGGGGTACGCGGTAAAATTTCTAGGGATACGCCTTCAGAGCTCAAAAGTCTCTGGATCTAGTAACAAAGTAAAAATAACCATTGTTATACTATAACTACAGTTTTTTTATCTATCTATACAAGATAGATAGATAAAACTATAGTTATAGTATAACAATGAGAATAAAATAAAGCATATATATATATAACATATATCTAGCGATTTTTGAGCTCTCACGGCGTACTCCACGTTGAGAACCCCTATTCTAGAGCATTCCGAGCGCTTGCCTAGACCGAGAATAAAAATTTTTAGCTTGCGGAGAATGTGTGAAATATTCGAGGAACAAAAACAAAACAAGAAATCTCTAGTTCTAGCTTTGCTATTAATCCATTATTGCTAACTTTTAAGCAATAATGGGAACTGTTTACTCTATTCCTAACCGATTCGTTCTCAGCATGTGGGATCGTTGTGAAGCCTGTACTGCACCCACAGCAGATTATACATCTTATTATCTCCTGTTTTTGGTACTCGTTTTTGGTACTTAACTTTTAAGCATCGTTAACATTTATTACATCATCTGTATAAATTTTGGATTAAATTACCATGCGATGGTTCATGGCCTGGTAAAAAACCAAATTCGCTGTTTCATCCAATAGGAAGCAAATTTCAAATCTCTCTAAATTTTAAAATGTATATAAAATATATATTTTGAAAAGGAATATTCATGTAATTATTTGTACAAACCTCTAAAATATGTCTTTATTTTATTAATGGTTTATACGTTTACTTACTATTTAAGTCATAATTAACTTTGGGTTCTTTTAACCATCATTGCTACTGCTAAATAGCTTAATTTATATTATTCTTTAATTTTTGAGTGATGCCATAGAATCAACCTGACCCTATTATTATAAATATATATTAAAATTTTGTAACGAAATTATTACTTGTTCCACATATGTATACCTGAACTATAGATTGAATTTCAATAAAAGCTATAGTATAATAATAAAAATAATAATATCAATTTAATAATTTTACCCAAGTTAAGTTCAAATATCGTTCGGGTCATATTGACTCCATGCTAACATCAATGAAAAAATTTAAAAGTTTTGAAATTAGGTATTGAATATATATTTTGAGATGAAAATATCCTATGAAATATATTATAAAAGTGCTAGAGTTGCAAATCAAAATAAAATTGTTTGCGTCATAATTGGTTTGGTTTTCAGTGTCTTGACATCATAGGCGGGTTAGCTGAAAGTTCGTTATCTCTTTCCTAAAAATGTAGAAAAAAAGTGAACCCTCAAACTTCCAGAAAAATAAAATATTTAATTGGAATTTATGGTTTTATTGAAAAAGCATCTCCTGCACAGCCTTCTTCAATCGATGCTCTGACCAAGGGGTTCTCAACGTGGAGTACGCGGTAAAAATGTTTGGGGTACGCCGTGAGAGCTGAAAAGTAGTCAAATATGTGTTATATCTATATGTTTTATTTTATTCCCATTATTATACTATAACTATAGTTTTATCTATCTATACAAGGGGTACGCCAGTTACATACACATTTCCAGGGGGTACGTGAAGCATAAAAGGTTGAGAACCACTGCTCTAACCATTCAATAATCAGCTGACCAAACGATGAATACTCATTAGGCTATATAATTTTACATGTTCTTTAAAGTTATTTGAACAGTATGATGTGAAATGAAACGAAAAGTTTTTATTTTAGTTATTTTCTTTTTTCTTTTGTGTACATTTGAGGTCATATTGATTCCATGGTATCATTGACATACTTTTTTCATGGTTCCACAGTAAAGTTGAATACTTATCCGAATGTTGTTTTGAAATTAAAGATCTAGATACATTTGATGCAAATCTTTAATTCATTTTTAGCAGCATTTTAGCATTAGAAGCTTATCTTAGCAGTAGAGAGCGTGGAAGTTAGCTTTCTATTGACATAACATGAAAGATTCTCCATATTTGGCCTAGGCCAGCAACGAATTAAACATCTGGAGGCCCCCAAGATTTTGATTTTTGGGTCAATCTGATTTTGACGGACTCCCCTCTAATAATTTAAAATAATGTGTTATTATGGAGGCTGTTATTTGGAGGCTAATTTCACCATGATTTTGCAACACCTTGAACCTTGTTATTACGAATGTTAAAGTAAAATGCATGAATTAAAAAAAACAAAAAATAAACGCCTTTATTTTCGTTTTTATTATTTTATTTTTTATCAATTAACAACACGTTAAAAATAAAAAATAAAAACTAATTTTTTTTGGTTTTTTGAGGCCCCTGGACACTGATGCCCCAAGCGCGCTTCTTGTGCCTGTACGGTGATACGTCACTGGTCTAGGCAATATACTGTATATATTAATGTGAAAGCGGAATAGAACGGTATGGTGCATTTGGTGAAAATAATTTATAAGGCTATCTACAAATCATGCCATGTCAAGATGTGAATTGCGATTCTGAAATAAAACTATTCTACACTCGCTTTTTTTAGCTTATACTGAATTCGGAAATGCGATGCTAAAGAAATTATGACATTATTACGTTATGACATTATTGCGAACACAAAATCAATTTTTCTTACGTGTTAAAAATTAACTTTTCGAACTCATCATCTGTCATAAGTAATGATGCAAATTTCGATAGTAAAGAAATATTTGATGAGCTTTAACTGTAATAAAGTACATAAAGTTCTTTAAACAACTTTTTTTAGAATTGTAATATCCCAGACTTCGAAACTGTTTTGGAAATTTAAATAATGCATTATGCAATCGTTTCACATGACAGGAGAGCGGTCAGATGCTCTGACATTTTCTTTTTTTATTTAATAGGCACCAGTGCTTCACGAGGCGCAGTCACTTAGCATAAATATATATATATATATTAATATTTTTGGTTCATTTTTAAAGCAATATTGGCCCAAATTTCATTCGATCTATAATGGATGTTTTCCCATTTCCTTTGCTCATGTTTAGATGCATATTTTAATTGAATCAATGATTAGTAGATTCTTTACCTAATATTTAAACTCAGATGTGATTCCGAATCTTAGGCAAGATTATTTTATTATTCTGGTGCTTTCAAAGGATAGTAAGCATTACAGTTCTTCTATACAGTATAGTCTTTTCTATGATGATTTAAACTAGAGCAACTGAAGTAGGCTCTTGGAAAGAAAATTATATTTGGCAACGGGAAAATGTATGAGAAACGAAATAACCCAGCCATATATTGTGTGCACCTGTCACTCTCCAAAAGGAACCGATATTTAAGAAAATGATTTAAAAAGGTGACCTGCCATCATCAAAATGTAATTGAAAAACTCTGAATTAAATATTTGAGTTTATAAATAAGAAACAAGCTGTTTTTTTTTAAAAAAAAAAGAATACTATAAAAGAATTAAATATAATTCTTCTTCTTATTTTAATTCTTTTATAGTATTCGAGAGAATGTTTAGTCTTATTTAGCATATATTGTTACGACAGATTACATATACATACTACAGTGAATTTATGAGAAACGTGACATGAACGCTCGTGTATGATTCTGCGTGAGATTTATTTTAACCAACGAATTGGAATACAGAGCCGATCTGAAAAATAAAAAAGATAGAATTGTAATGTTGGAATTGTGGATATCCGAAAGGAGGCATAATTAGTTTCAGTATGTACTTGATGGGTGTAAAAAGTGAAGAAGCATTTTATATGCAATTATTATTTTATATGGTTATATATTTATTATATATTTATATGCAATTATTATTTTATATGGTGGGTGCGGAAGGTAGTTTAGTTTATTGGTGTGGATCGTGTTGGTAAGCTGGTAAAGGAAAAAAAAAAAGAATTCGTCGTCTTGTGCATTGGTGATCAAAGTCTGAAAAAGAATTGGTTCTGAGAAACCAATATACTTAGACTCAGTTTTGGAGTACTTGAGAATTAAAACCTAAGAAGGAAATCATTTTGTGTATATTTATTTAGTTATTTAGGAATTGGTAACGTTGTTCTCAAGATATTGCAAGTATTCACATCTATGATTCTCGTAAGATTAAAAATTTGTTCACACATAATATAAACATTGGTATCTTTAGTTTATGTACATGTTTTTTATCCATACTTTCATCACATTATTTTAGAATCACATTATACATTATTATCACTTAATCACATTATTTTAGATTTATTGTTATTAGTTGTTATTTTTGAACTCACGCTAAGTTTTCATGTATTTGAATTCGTATCAATATTTTAATTTTATGTTAGAGATATTTAGAAAGATTGAATGTAAGTTACCTTTTCTTTTTCTGTTAAGATTAATTGGCCACACTAAATTAATACAACAATACTTAAATTTTTAACGCACAATTATTAGAATTAAAAGGCGAGTCAATATTTACCACTGTAAAATAATTATAATAATAATGTAATGTACTAATAATAATTCGAGATCTATATATATATGTAAAATATATTATATAATGTATATATGTATATATATTAAAATTTATATAAATTAAAGTCAACCAACACATATCTATATCAGTATAAAAATAAATCTTCATAAGAACTTAGCATCTTATTACTATTTACACTCAAATCATAAAATAAGGCTTATATGAGTCAATGAGCAGTACAATCATATTTGTAAACGAACATGCAATCGATCGAGAATAACCTTACCAATTCTTGTAAGCAAACTAAATGCAACTATACAGCAATTGATGAACTCTTCTTACAGAAAAGTTGAAATCAGCTCTGTATGTTCGACTAATATAAAATCTATTCAGCCATATTTTAAGTGTCCTAAACATCCTTATTTTTCTTTCCAGTCCACTAGTAGGATCAACACTAATAGCTTATTTAATCTCCCGCGCACACATCACATAAAACATTTCTTCTTTAGATTATCTTAACGTGTACAAACTGAGACTAACTACGTTTCCTTTCACACTCCAACTCCACCTCATACAATTCTTTCTTCCTGATTTTTAAGTTAGGTTCTTTTTTTGAAGTCGTTGGTGATGTAATTCTGACGCTGTAGTTCACGTGAGCATCAAGAAGATACATCTCATCACGGTTCATTGCAGCACGTTTTACTGTCGTTTCAATATATATCTGTAAAATATATATGTAGATAAAGTTCCTGGAGAATCTGATTAATACAATTATGTAGTCTTTCCTTTCAAGAGACTATATCCATTGGGGAGTAGGAATATACACATTTGTTTCAGAATAATATGACCACCTACCTAATAATGGGAATAATCACCTTTGGCCTATATGACAACGGCGAGACGGCGTGGCATGGATGCAATGAGGTCCTCGACGGTTGCCAGAGCCCATTTGGACGTGCCCCCACACGTGCCCATTTGGACTCCAGCAGAGCACGGAGGTTCCGGAGATGTTGTGGGTCCCACAAGTGCTCTATGGGTTTGGGGTCGGGCGATTTCGCCGGCCAAGGGAGAACGGAGACATCGCTGTCATGTTCCTGGAACCAGTCACGCACCACCTTAGCGACATGGAAGGGCGCATTGTCCTGTTTGTAGACACTATCACCACCAGGGTAAAACGTCCAACATGAAAGGATGCAGTGGTCAGCGAAGATGGACAGGTAGCTTTGGCGTTCAGGGACCTGTCCAGTGGTACCAGGTAATATACTTATGAAACAAATTCCACTAGTTCCGCCAAATGCACTACCAGTATAGGGAAATGCCATATTCACCACTAACTACGGTCAGGGGCAAGACAGTACCATATAGATACAGCTCATCCCCGACTACCTAATGGCGAGCAGCACTATAAGAGTAAAGCTCATCATCGGTCAAAACCTAAATTTAATCTGTGCCCCGGTTAGCCACAAACAAGGCTTTATAGATCCAAGTTGCCTTGCCTCCCGTGATGGGAACTCTTAGTCGGGCCCGACTTTCGGGCCCCTGTCCGACCTAACGAACCAAGTCAGTCAGTAGGGCTCCTAACAACTCCCCTGAGATTGAGGTCTTAGCCTGTCCAACCGGGGCCCAAACTGGTCAGCAGAGCCTTCGACCTCGATGGGCCCTCAACCCCTCCCACCACGTCAAGGTGGTTCCCTGTGGGGGGGGATCGAGTGGTAACAGTGGTCCCAGGTCATACCATACATACTTGACCGACAAGCGTGTCCTGGTGTTGGTTCTCGTGTGTCTGACGACGTATCCGCCACCGTTCGTCACTTCTGTGGAGTAGAAATCTCGATTCGTCGGAGAAGGCAACCTTTTTCCACTCTTCCACTGTCCAATGATGGTAGTCCAGTGCGAACTACAGGCATCGCTACTGATGGACCTTGGTTAACATGGGCGCCTTTACGCAGTGGCGACTCCAGAGACCCATGTGTAACAGGGTTCACTCTACTGTTATCGGGGACATGTACCTGGGTGCCCCAGTGTTCATTTGAGTGATCGATTTCCTTTTACCAGTCGACGGAGGCGACGTTCTCCTCTGGGATCGATGGCCTTTGGGGATCCACAGTTATGACGTCTCTAGGTACTCAGTGTGCCAGCAGTCCATTCTTGGTACACCCTTACTACAGCACTTCGCGAACAGCCCACAAAAACTGCTGTTTCTGAGATGCTTCCACCCTTGGCACGGTAGCCGATGATCATTCTCTTTTGAACGTCCATCAAATCAATACCTCTGCCCATTGTGCTCGCGTTACACACTATGGCTCATCTGTCCTGGCCGGCCGCTTATATCTCCGTGTGGTGTCGACCTCGTCATGTGCACTCTGTGACGCGCCTTGGCGGATACACTATGATTCCGCGGGTGGTCATATTATTCTGATACGACTGTGTATGACGGCAACCACCACTGCCTATTTACACATGAACGGAGACATGATGTGAAGAGAAAAAACAGTTTGATGATTTACAGATTAAATTCTTTTCAAGAACTGTCAAATATTTTTGTGATGATAACTCCAAGAGGACAATGTGTTTTTTACCAATCGCTATGCAAAGAGCAACAATATCATCCACGTAGGGTTAGCCAGCAAAGTTACCATTTGGATCAGGTTAGAAACACATCGCTTTGTCTTAGATTGTGTTGTTTTACCTCTGAACGTCATTTTTTTTGCATACAACGTGCTGAATGTCAAAGTCCTCAAAGGCCCAGAAAAAGTTGGGGGAGGGGATAGCACTGGATAGATGGAAGCCCCTTCAACGCCATCCAGCATGTTTTCATCATGTACGGTATATGGCTCTCATACACACAGGCCCACAGTTTAACATTACATTCGGCGGATCGCGATTTTTTTAAGCCGATAGGTATTCCCCTTATTACAGGGGGCAGGGTGGAGGATTAACGGAGATAAATCTCAACACCGGCACAGATGGGACTGGAACCGAGAATAACAGATTACGAGTGTGGCTCGCTATCGACTGACCCAACCACTGTCCCCCCCCCCCCCCATTGCATATTGACCAGGTGCTATTACTGAAATGGAACCCATAGTGAAAGCTAACTCGTTAAATTCATAACGAATCCATGGCACGATATTGTAGCCATCGAAAAAAAATTGAGGAAATTGTCAGTAATGTGAGAAAAAATTGACTTATTAAATGAAGGTTTATTAATAGAAAATCGTAGAAAATGTTATTAAAATACTGCAAATTTAATATGCTTTTTATCTACAGTAACACCGTTATTCAAAATATATTTATGTTTTCGCATCATTGTGTGAGAACACATTGTGTTGCTAATTTTAACCCTGGATGACCAACTCAATTTTCCTGTTAGTCAAAAACGTTGCGAATGTAATACCATTTTCGTTGCATTGTACAAACTGCGATATTCATAAATATGAGAATCAGAAATGTAGATATCAGTCGCGCTTTTCTTTTTCCGATATATGATGGTTGGTAGGTACGAGTATTAGTCGGGGTTTGATTGTAAAGTAGTCACGTCGCCTGCTATTGTGTATAACAGGGTACTCAACGTGGGGTACGCGGAAAAATTTTTTAGGGTACGCCATAAGAGCTCAAAAGTCGCTAGATCTAGTAACAAGGTCGCTAAGTTGGCATTATTATACTATAACTATAGTTTTATCTATCTATATAAGGGATACGCCAGTTACATACACATTTCCAGGGGGTACGTGAAGCATAAAAGGTTGAGAATCACTGGTGTGTAAGAATAAGCAGAGCAATTTGCCACATGTGGTGAGCATGATAGACACCTAGGATTTAGATACTTAAAATATGTACCCATTGGCAGGGCAGCATTTAGGGGGCCATGCTCCCACTTTCGAAATGCTAGTAAGGATAATAGAGGCAAAAATTATTCAACTCATTTATATTTCATGCATTTTGCAAGAAATGTTTTAAAGACCTATGAAATGGAGGGCGAAATATTATACTGCATTGGAAATCCAGTTTCTTGCCCCTCCCTTTCTTTCATTTTTCTGGTTTGATTGTGATTCTGGGCGGGGGTGGCTCAGTCGGTAGCGCGCCAGGCTCGTAATCTGTAGTTCCCAGGTTCGAGTCCCATCTGGGTCAGCGTTGAGATTTATCTCCGCGAAAATTCCCCACCCTGCCCACGGTCAGTAGGGGACACCGATGGGCTTGGAAAGACCGCCGTCCGTCGGATGGGACGTTAAGCCATGGCCCAGTGTGCGGGAGAGCCATACCATGTGCACGTTAAAGAACATGCTGGATGGCCTTGACGGGAGACTGCCATCTGTCTCCCAACAGCTGTTCCAGTGGGTCCCCTCCCCCAACCTTCTCTGAGCCTTCGGGGTCCATGTGACCTGGCCATTTAGCCCATGGTGTGCAAAAAAGTGCCGCTCGGAGGTAAAACAACCCAACCCAACCCTTGATTGTGCTTCTTGTCCTCCCCCTAGATTTTTTTCTAGATGCATGGCTGCCCATTGGTAAGGTAACCATTGAGCATCTGTTAGTCTGATTTGCAAATCTTTTCAAAAAATTAGGATGATGAAAATTCCCATAGGACATTTCTTGTCGAAGAAAATGGAAACAGCATAAATCTGAAAAAAGAAAGAAAATCACGTTAGTGTTGTAGAACTTTTTCATATGCACAAACTTCTTACCAAGTTGTGAACGTTAACGAACGACGAAGACTTTCTATTAAAGTGTCTAAGAATAAATCATAGGTAACTACGGGGTATTCAGATTTTTGTTGTTCCAAGCGCAAAGACTAATATTTGACATCTCTTTCTCAGCTACCACTATCTAATTTAGAGTGTTGTAAAATATCAAGACGTCTTAAGTTTTCATATGTTTTATTTCTAAAAATTATCAGCATACAAATTTCTTCCGTATTGTTTTCATGTTTAATTTATTGAAAAAAAAAACCCGTAAAATTTTGAATCAATCAATCAATTGGTCAAATAACAATAATAACAAATAAAAGAAACTGAAATATCTGAGAACGTTATCTTCGGCTTCTGCTGCACTTATGGAAGACCCACCATTGTTTGGTATTTTTAGCATATGAAACATTCCAGTATACATACCAGAATCATATTTAAAGGCATTTTCACAGAATTTCGATGCTTGATATTCGTCTTCATTCATGGTAATGATGAGTTGACTAATTGTTTGTCTACTCGTCGTGGGGCGGGGTGGCTCAGTCGGTAGCGCTCCAGGCTCGTAATCTGTAGTTCCCAGGTTCGAGTCCCATCTGGGTCAGCGTTGAGATTTATCTCCGCAAAATTCCCCGCCTGCCCACGGTCAGTAGGGGACACCGATGGGCTTGGAAAGACCGCCGTCCGTCGGATGGGACGTTAAGCCGTGGCTCCGTGTGCGGGAGAGCCATACCGTGTGCACGTTAAAGACCACGCTGGATGGCCTTGACGGTAGGCTACCATCTGTCTCCCAACAGCTGTTCCAGTGGGTCCCCTCTCCCCAACCTTCTCTGAGCCTTCGGGGTCCATGTGACCTGGCCATTTAGCCCATGGTGTGCAAAAAAGTGCCGCTCAGAGGTAAATCAACCCAACAACCCTACTTGTCTACTCGTCACTTTACACGCTAATTTTGAATTGGCAATTCGATAAAAGAACTTTAGTAATGAAAATAAATCTAAATAAGTACACCCTTGAATCCTTGTCTCACTGCGTCGAATACACTCTTTGAATTCTTGTGTCTACTTTCGAAATGATTATTTCTGGGAAATGCGCATATCCCAAAGAACTCCTTTGTTGTCTCCTTGAGGGAAATTTTACCTATTTCTCTAGAGTGATATGTGTTTCGTACCTCGCTGCTTGTCATTGATGAAGTGGAGCAGAAGTCGGAAACAAGGGAGAGCAGTGCGTCCATAGATGACCTGTTCAGGATGTCAACAAATGATCAATGCCTTCAGACAGACCCCACCCTTCTTCTTCCTTTCACCAAGAAGAGTTCCGAGTTTCAGTTGTTTGGCATTAAGAGGTGGAGAGCAGTTTATGTCCCCCAGAGAGCCATATTTTCTTTTTAGAAATTCGTGTACATGAGTTATTGCTATGTCTTCAGTATTAGTGTCGCTATAGGTCAAAACAAAATTGCCGCTCAAAATTGTACCTTCTTTGCAGTAAATCAGTTAGATTTGAGTAAGAACTTGCAACAAAATTGAACAGGTGAAACGCCAAAAAACTTAGTAATTATTTATTTGAAATAGATTGGAAGAAAGAGAATGAAAACATTCATCCCTCGATTTACACGGTGAAGAAAATGCAACCAGTTTCATTTCACATAGTGAAGAAAATACAATTTGTTTTGCTTTACACGGTCAAAAAAATGCAACAATTTTGTTTTATGTGGTCATGAAAGTGCAATCAGTTTTGTATTACATAGTGCGGATTTAGTTACTTTTACGCATATAAATATAATATATATTATGAAATAGCAGATAGATAGTATCGAGGAACACTATTAGGCTGTCATTACAAAGTAAAGATTAATTAAATGGCTTTAGTCAGGGGAGGGTTGTCATTAGGGACCAGAGGGGCTAAGCCCCAGCAAAAGTTCCGTAATATATATATATATACTAAAATATTAAACTCGAAATTAGAATAAATAATAAAATAATATTTACGTGGATATTTACTTTCTAAAACCATTTCAATTAGCATTTAGTGAAGCCATGTGCAAATCAAATGAAGCCATGTGCAAATCAAAGCGAGGGTTGGACAGCTGTGAAGTGGTCCCACAACAGTCGCAATACATAGAGATCATATCACTGATTACAGCGACACCACTAGGTGATTCCCAGCAAGCAAGAAACTCAGCAGTTATTAATATCTATTAGAGGAGGTACCATTACCTGTGTTCGGTTAAGTAATATTTTATTATGTGGTAAAAATACTGTATTTGTGTTACGTACGTCAGTAATATGTAGTGGTACATAATGACTCTCTGTTATCAATTCAGTCAACATTAGTGGGAGTGTTACTAGGCAGTAGGAGATTTGAAGATATTTTAATAACGACCGTGTGGCAGCGTCACCGCCAATATGGCTTCCCAACTAAGAGCTTTCTAAAACTGTATGTACTATACAGGGTGATTCAGAATTCATCATCAATATTTAGTGGGGAGGAAGGGAATAAGAAAAGAAAGAGATTTCACATAGGAAAGTATGGGGGCAGACGAACGCATGGTGGTGTAGAGGGCGCTGTGTGTACACACCTCTCATACAGAAGCACAGCTGTTTGACGCGTGCAGTCAGTTGTCATTCGACAAGGTGAATTTGCAGAAGTAACATGAACCGGTATACGTGGAATGAATGTACAGATTTGATGCTGTGGCACACGGCGGTTTGGGAAGCGCGCTGCATACAATTGCCTGGCTCGAAGACATCTTTCTCCTGCTGCACCGCACCGTAAGTTACATGCATATCTGCACATTCATTCCACGTATACCGGTTCATGTTACTTCTGCAAATTCACCTTGTCGAATGACAACTGACTGCACGCTTCAAACAGCTGTGCTTCTGTATGAGAGGTGTGTACACACAGCGCCCTCTACACCATCATGCGTTCGTCTGTCCCCATACTTTCCTATGTGAAATCTCTTTCTTTTCTTATTCCCTTCCTCCCCACTAAATATTGATGATGAATTCTGAATCACCCTGTATTACCTGATGCTTACTTTTTAAAAAAATTTGTACGTTGTATAATTTAAAAGGAGACTGAAAATTTAATGTTTGGGAAATAATGTGATAATGTTTCAGAAAACAGGTACCAATGAAACGTGTTGGCTGCTAATTAATATGTTTCCTTGAAGATTGGTGATCCAATAGGTACAGTCGCTCAAAAAAATATCCGAACACTATGGTTGATTACAGAATTTAGGAAAAAATATCTGGGAACGTTTTTTTTAGAAATTAGTGACCTGGCAACCTTCGTGTACTGTATTAATCATAGTGTTCAGATATTTGTTTGAACGACTGTATCATGTTAGCTGTTGACAAGAATTTGAATACAGCAACCAAATTAAAATGTCTGTGAGTGTGATGGAAATTTAAAATGAACTAACCAATAGATGAGTCAAAATATTTAAGGCACCTAATGCTTGGTTTGCATATTTTTATATAATATATAATAAGATGAATTCAACGTCAATCGTAGAATGTGTGTTTGCCTTTCACCAGTGTCGCACAAATGTATTTATATCAAAATAATTTTTTCAACTTACATAGTATTAGTTCATCAAATCCCTTCGTCGATTTTGTTGCTGCACTGACAGGCAAGCTTATGTTAAATCGATTAGTTTGATTTATTTTTTGTTTATTATCCAATTTATTACATAAATTAATAAAATGAAGTATTTTTTGTTTATTATCAATTTATTTCTTTAACCTTACACTCTTCTGGGGCGGTTAGCTACACACTTCTGACCCAAAGCAATTAAGTAAAGATAAACGTAGGATAAACAACGTAAAGATATGTTGAACATTTGCATTAAGTATGCACAATACAGAAATTTATTTGCTTTATTTGTTCGTAGTTATTACATGCATAGAAAATAAAAGTAAACTTCTTGAAACATTGTAATTTTTCATTGTGGGTTCTACCAATCGATGTTTAACGCATTAGAATATAAAACTGAGAAATTTTGTAAATATATATTTATTAATTCATTTAATTTTAATCATAAATAACTGGATAAATGAAAATAAAACCATTACTTGTTAAACATATTTGAAATTTTTTTCAAAGCAAAACAAACTTATTTTTAGTGAGAAAAGTGGCATTGTTTTATGTTTTTGAGAAGTTCTTTAATGTCTGGTTTCAAAGAAGACAGCTGGATTCGCATGTTTGTTTCTGAATTCAATCTCTTGCGATATTTTGTTTTGGTTGAAGCGTATAAAGAAAATCCGACCTCACAAAGATATCTAGTTAGAAAAGAGAGAAGTTTTTTAAAGACTTTTTCCGATAATTGCGGATATTTTGCATCCTGGCACAATGCAAAGGCCCATTAAAAAATCAAATGACATTTAGTTATATACAGAGATATTAAATATACAATATTTAATTACATTGCAAGATTATTATTACAAATAATATACAATATTACAAAATAACAAGTCCACTAAAAAAACGACACCTGTAATAAGCGGATATTGCAATTATGACACTAGTTCTATCGAAAGAGAAACTAATAACTATTGAATAAGTCAGCGTTTCTCAATATGTGCTCGCGAAGCCCCTGAAGGGGTCTAGGGAACCCTAGGACTCCGTGGAGCACACTTTGAGGAACGATGCTTTAAGGAATTCAGTTTCATTCTGCAAAAGAATTGAAACAGGCCAGATGCCATAATGTTTTGTCAGTAATTGCAGCAGAGATAGAATGCAGTAAAATGTAAATCATCATTAAAATAACCTTTCATCTTCTATTACACTAATACAATTCCCATTAAAAATATTGTAATGGAAGGCAAATCTATAATTTGTTTAGAATAGCTTACTGATGTTTTCAAGCTGGTTTTGGTACTTTTGAATTGTGATAAATCGGTGTATTTCAGAGAGGTAAACGTGGGTGAAAAAAGATCCTGTATGCGTTATCATTAGGTACGAAATTTGGAAAATCTTTGTAACCGATTCATTATCGCGATACCGTTAATTTGAGGTTACGGATCTGTGTGTTGTTTTGGGGTTAATGTAGGCGCATGGATATGATATAGTATTGTGTGCTGACACAGTTCCTTGAGTTATATTGCTGTTAATGGCATTCTGTAAATTTGCGTTCAATGTATGTAATGACAAGAACATTTATTCATTAAAATAGTTTATTTCACAAAGTCGTTAATAAGGCCTAGTGATTAGATTATATAGTCTCGGTTGTTTTCTTAACTGCGGAAAGGAAGTGTCTTGTTCACGAATTTTCGCTATGTGCACTAGTTTTCTCTCATTGGATTATTCTGGTATGATAATGTCGCAAGGCAGCTCCGTTCCATATTTCAAACCACCGAGAGCAAATCAATCTTTAGGATATTAACGATTTCCTGGGATAAATTATAGAAAGGAATAAATGCTCTTTAAGTCATTTCAGACAACCATTGTAAATTTGCAGATTTTCTTTCGTAATAATACTAACTCAACCAAATATAAAACTACGCAATCCTGTAAGAATCATATTCACGCTCTTACACCAACTCAGATCCCAAGCAGTATTTGATTTTTTAAAAACTCAAATTATATTTGAAACAGGTTTATTTTCAGAACAATTAAAATTATTACTAAGAAAACGCGAGGGTAGAAGCATCAAATACTTCAACAAGAATGCCAGTCCAGGTTCACTAACCCTCTTGTGCATACTTTCACTAGTCTAGTATTAATAGCAAATTTCTTGTGAAGTTCAATATGTCCTGTGAATCACCCAACCTGCAACTATGCAAGAGTAAAAATAAAATGATTTTAAATTCGATCCTGAATCTTGAATCTTTTAGCGCAATGTGAAATGCATGGTGCAAAGCTGTGGAGATTTGGAAGTAACACAACATTTTGATAATTTCACCTTACGTGAAATTCTGATATAATAGGTATGAGGATTTATATAATAAATATTTGTAATGAATAAATTTTATATATATACATATATATCAAGTGAAAACATTTATAATGCAGTCCATTCCGCTTCTGAACATAAAGAAGCTCGTATAACATAAGCCAGCAATATATCGCGGTAGTGGTGGTGATGGGGGGTTTCAGAATCCGCCCCCCAAAATCCGGGCATCTTATGCGTAATCTGAAACTTGTCTCCTGCTTTGAAAGTTTTTTGTCTCTTTTTTAGCGCCGTAATGTATGTCCAACATTAAAAATAGATTTAAGAAATAACCATAAAACTTTATTCCATATTAAACATGTATATATGTATCCTACTTGGTCTAGTGGTTAGTGTACTTGATTACTAAAACTAGCGAGGTATGTTCTAGTGTTTATATGATGTATGAGAAACCAGGACAAGCCTAGCATATTTTCTAGATTATCTCCGTCTTTTGAGTAGGGGAGTGCATTTTTTTAAATAAAAAATGAGACATGACTTTCATTTTTTCCTCTTCGGTGGAATATTTTAGTAATCGGGAATCCCTATTCAAGTTTTATTTTCAGAACCATTCCCTACCCCCCAAAAAATTCTCGGAATTCACAACACCTCAGGGGAAAAATTCTCGAACATCCTCCGAAACATTCTCGCACCCCCTCTGAAATTTAAAACGCGGATCTTCCCCTCCCCCAGAAAATAAATCCTGGGGTACGTGCTTGACATAAGCTACAATACACCAAAGAGCCAAAACATTATGACCAGCACATTTTTATCCAAATCGAAGGAACTGCAGGTAAACGACGGCGCGTATGAAACGTATGAATAACACCTGATACTGAGCTATGTTAATCAGTGTTATTCTTGTTCTTCAGATGGGAAAGGCAGCGGACTTAAGTGAGTTTGACATAGGCCAAATTGTAATGGCCATACGACTGGGTCAGAGTATTTCCGAGATGGCAAGGCTTGTGGGGTGCTCAAGTCAGCTGTGGTTAGTACCTTCGAAAAGTAGTCTGAGGAGGGTAAAACCATGAACCGCCAGCAAGGTGTGGGCTGACCACGGTTTATCGATGCTAGAAGTGAGCAATGGCTATCCTGTATGGTACAAGCCAAGAGAAGGGATACTGTGGCGCAACTCGCCCGTAATTTGAATGCTGGTGAAGGGAGTAAAGTGTCACAACACAGAGTACATCGAACCTGCTGACAGCTGCGTAGCCCCAGCCACTCCGAGTGCCCATGCTAACCTCGGTTCGCTTTCGAAAGCGCGTACAATTGGCACGCGGGCATCAAAACTAGACTTTGAATGATTGGAAGAAGGTCGTCTGGTCCAATGAATCTCGTTTCCTGTTGCACCATGTGGACGGCCGGGTACATGTGCATCGTTTACCTGGGGAAGTGTTGGCACCAGGATCACCGTGGGACGAAGATAATCCGGTGGAGGAAGTGTAATACTTTGGGCAATGTTCTGCTGAGAAACCCCAGGTCCAGTCACTCATGTGCAGGAAACTATGGCGTTTATATATATACCCCTCTAGTAGTGCCTTCTTTCAGCAGGATAATCCGCCATGCCACACTGCCCCGATTGTTCGAGAATGGTTCGTGGGAACATGAGGAAGACTTCCAGGTATTGCCCTGGTCTCCAAATTCCCCAGACATCAATTCAATCAAGCATCTGTGGTTTGTGTTGGAAGAGCATTTTATTTAATATATTATGAATTTTTTTATATATTTATTTATACACCTAACAACCATGGTGATGTTAGGGCCAGGCCTTTCTGCACCAGGTTCGTTTAAAAACAATACAAAGAGTATAAAGAAAAACAAGAAAATATTTTAAATATTATACATATCAAATATATAAATTGTCATTATTCAATGAAATGTCCTAGTTATGAAATTTAATATTTTTATGTTTAATAGTTTATTAGTTTAATAGTAAAATTAATAATAGTTTAAGGTTTGAAAATAAAGATCTGAGTAATAATAATATATTTAATATGTGCACAGGGGCGTAGCAAAAGATTATGGTTGTGGGGGGGGGGTTAGGAAATCGAAAATTTTCTAACTCGAAAATCAAATTTTTCCAACTTTGCCAACTCAGAAAATAATGTCTCTGTGTGGTTCGTACCTAGATTTTTGCTCCGTGGGGGTGTGTGGGGGTTGAGGCAATTTTCACAACTCTCCTGAATTTTGCCATTTGACTTCCAATTTTGCCAACTAGCCATAATTTTACAGGAATAATCCCAATATTTACATCTCGCCTGAATTGTAGCAAGTCAACGTGAATTTTCCCAACTTCCCTTGATTTGGCCAACTCTCTTTAATTTCACTAAACCAATCCCAATATTTACATCTTTCCTAAATTTTCCAAATCGCAATAAATTTTTCAAACTCCCCAAGATTTTGCCAAGTTTTCTCGATTTTGTCAACTTTCCTTAATTTCACACACCCAATCCCAATTGTCACAAATCGCCTGTATTTTCCAAGTGGATTCGAATTTTGCCAACTGCCCTACGTTTTGTTAAGTTTCTTCAATTTCTCCTACACTGCTTAATTTCACAAAACAAATCCCAATTTTCACAACTCGCCTATATTTTACCAAGTGGATTTGAATTTTGCCAACTACCATAGATTTTGCAAACTCGCCGTATTTTTAGAGAAAAAATCGCAATTTTTACATCTTCCCTGAATTTGCAAAGTTACTCGAATTTTATCAACTCTCTTTAATTGCACAAGAAAGGCACAATTTTCATAACTCCCCAGTATTTTACCAAGTGGCTTCCAATTTTCCCAACTCCTCTAGATTTTGTCAAGAGTTCTCAATTATTCCAACTCTCTTAATTTCCCAAAATCAATCCCAATTTTTACAAAACACCTGTACTTTACCAGGTGGTTTCCAGTTTTGCCAACTTACCTACATTTTGCCAAGTTGCCACGATTTTGTCAACTCTCCTTAATTTCCCAAAAATAATCCCAATTTTCACAACTCGCCCGTAGTTTATCTAGTGGATTCGAATTTTGCCAACTCGCCACAATTTTTGCGTAAAAAAATCACATTTTTACATCTCACCTGATTTTGCAAAGTCACTCTTAATTTTGCCAACTCTCCTAGATATTGCGAAGTTGCCTCGATTTTGCTAACACGCCATAATTTTACAGAAAAAAGATCGCAATTTTAACATCTCATCTGAATTTTGCCAACTCCCCACAATTTTCCCAAGTCACTCCGAATTTTGCCAACTCACCACGATTTTGCCAACTCCCTAAGTTTTGCCAGCTCTCCTAGATTTTGTCAACTCGTCATAATTTTACAGAAAAAAAATCCCAATTTTTACATCTCACCTGAATTTTTCCAAATCACTCCGAATTTTATCCATTCCCCAAGATTTTGCCAAGTCACTCCGAATTTTGCCAACTCCCCAAGATTTTGCCAAGTTGTCCCGATTTTGCCAACTCACCTGTATTTTACTAAGTGGCTTCGAATTTTGCCAACTGCTCTAAATTTTGCCGTTTCTCCATTTTCCAAACTGCCCTAAATTTGCCAAGTTGCCTCGATTTTGACAACTCCCCTTAATTTTACAGAAAAAAAAGATTACAATTTTTCACAACTTACCGTTTCACCTAGATTTAACGTAGTCGCTTCGAATTTTGCCAACTCCGAGTTACTTTGGGGGGGAGGCTCCCCCATCCCCCCATAGCTACGCCCCTGTACGCATGGGTCTCCTGAGTAGACGCTGCATAAAGGCACCCATGTTAACCAAGGTCCATTGGCAACGACGCCTGCAGTTCGCACGGCGGTGTGGGCGGTGGCGGATACGGCGTCAAACACTGAGAACCAACACCCGGACACATTTGTCGGTCAAGTACAGGACGGCGGTGTCAGTGTGCATGTCTGGGGGATGTTTTCGTGGTATGACCTGGGACGACATGAACTTATTTGTATACCACTGGATAGGTTCCTGAACGCCAATGGCTACCTGTCCATCCTTACTGACCACATGCATCCCTTCATGTTGGACGTTTACCCTGATGATAATGGTGTTTACTAACAGGACAATGCGCCCTGCCATGACGCTAAGGTGGTGCGTGACTGATTCCAGGAACATGACAGCGATGTATCATGTTCCTGTAGAATATGTCGATGTTTTCTTTTGTGTTGCAGAGAGTGACGTATATTTAGAAGAAACGGTATCTTTAGAATTATTGAATATGGACTAGCCGGATGTGTTTGATTTTTGTTTCGCTGAAAAGAACTCGTGTTTTGATTTAATTTTTTTGCTCAGGAAACAATCTGAAGTTAGGATTATTTGCTAATCTGGAGGGCAGCAGACCAATTTATATTTTGACGGACTGTATTAACTTAGTACGACAAAGGTCAGCCACTTGTGGTGTAGTGGTTAACACGCCTGCTATGTAACAGGGAAGCGCGAGTTCGCATCCCACTCACAAATAAATTTATTTTATGAGTCCTATATATAGAGGATATATCGTGTGTATACTTTACTATTGAAAGTAAGCATTCATCTCTTGTTTATAGAGATGAATACGGGATCGACCATAATTCAATTTTTGTGAAATAAATAAGTAAAAAAAAGTTCATTGTAGTTTCAACCTTCTAATGAGTGCGTAGTAATTAAAAAATAAGCATCATTAAGAGCCTTTGAATTTTTTCCATTTAGGCATTATCTTTCGTTAATGAATCGTAGTGGTCGAGTGGTTAACGTGTTTGACTACTGATCAAAGGGACCTGGGTTTAAACCCCGGGTAAGGCATAAATCTGTGTGTTGTTTTTCTGTTGAGATCCCACCATCCCCACAGACCGTCTACTATGGCGTATAAACCGAGGCTACTATCAGACCTCTATGGCAAGCAGCTGCTTGAGGGGTTATTTATATATTATTTATTTAGCCTTTATAATGATATCCAAGAATTTTCCGTGTCTACGAATTATTTGTAGTCCTTTTCGTTCGGAAGAACATCAAGTTTCAATTTTGTCATCCAATAATTTTAATTTCTCGAGAGTTTGTAATCTAATATATAAAGAAGAAAGTTTGTTTGTTTGTGTATCTGTCCGTTTACGCACTCAGCCCCCAGAAGATTTAGAGACACGAAACTTTGAATGAATGTTCCCTTCACCCAGGGGAAGAATACAGACTATGTGCAAACTCGCTGGAATCAACCAAAATTGGGGTGGGCAGTTTTGAATTTCTCAAAATCCCCATAGATTTAACATTAACGGTTTGAAGTTTTTCAAAATAACTGTTGCCACAAATAAATTTGAAATAATGAATGCATCAAACTAATTTCTTTCTGATTTCACGGGATAAACTCATTGTTCAATTTGCTGGGTGAAGAGCGCGAGCTTCCGTGGGTGGATATTGAAGTCGTTCTAATTAAGCACGAGCAGAACACGAGTTTCAAAAACTATATTCGTATCGGAAATTAAAATCATTAACTTATTTTAAAAAATATGCAATAGCTAATAAAAGTATATAGAAGTAATTAATAAATGTTTTAAATATTATGTTAAGTAATAAATCATTTTGTTTAATAATAATATTTTTTGCACCTTTACATTTTTTATGTACCTCAGACCACAGTTAATTTTCTCTTTTCTAAAGTTACATATGTCTGGCAAACTGTTTTCATGCCCAAGTGATTTTATCACATGGACAAGACTTTATTAAGGGAGAAATGTCGGCAAACATCGCTTTTCATTTTAATAGGGACATTTTCGACAGACCTCCATATTGTGACATTTTTCTGCATTCAGCTCTTGCTGAGGAAAGCTTGACGCTGACATGGAACATTCGATGGATCCGTTGGTCCCCTCAGGTATCAGGACAGGAGCTACGTGACCGGCGTGGAAAACAGAAAAACACCAGATGGGTGCTTGTTCGCACCTCGTCCAGCCCGACCAATGGGCATCGTCCACGCCAGGTCAGAAAGGTGACCTCCACGATGGAGCCAGCGAAAAGCAGAAGAAAAACATTTTCAAAAAAGTTCAATCTTCTCTCGTCCGGGCTGTGTGGTGGACAGCAAACGATCCTCTCCAGGGAGCGGAGCTCCGATGTGTGAACAATGAGTGTGCGACGAGAGCGCTACGCAGCCCGTGCCTTCAGCCTGCTAGCGGCCAAGGGCCCAGCGATGTTCTTCCCTAGAGACGTCGGACTTGATAAGGTAGGGGGACATTTCTTGAAACTGGTTTCGCTTTTCCACCTAAAATTGTTACTGTGAAGTGCCGTCACATTGTCCCGAGTGGGACCTTCTTAACTGTTAAGGACTATTAGAGTCACGAGCAAGTAGCTCGTTCATCACAGACTTTATTGTTTTATGGACTATTCTCCACCACGTACAAAGTTTCTCTTGATTGAAAAGGGCCGCGCCAGAGGCGCTGTTGAATTTGTCCCAAAGGTGGGAACTAGTTATGAGTAAAATGTCTAAAACTAAATTTTGTTAAAAAATGCTGTGTTTTTGTTAACTGTAAAATTATCTCAGTTCTCCTTATTGCAAATGTCTGTTAATTTAGTTGTGGGTCCGGGAATTTGTCTTAGTTTTGGCAGCAAGTAACACATCACGGCCTAAGTGTTTGTACCGTCCTAAATACACACCAAGGAGTGGTCATAACACTGTATCCGAGTAACTCTGGTGAATACGAAATGATTTAAAACAGTGGATCTCAACCTTTTATGCTTCACGTACCCCTGGAAATGTGTATGTAACTGGTGTACCCCTTGTATAGATAGATAAAACTAGTTATAATATTGAATTACTTTTAATTTCTTGTGTTACACTTGTTATAGTTATAGTATAACAATGGTTATTTTTACTTTGTTACTAGATCTAGCGACTTTTGAGCTCTCACGGCGTACCCCAAAAAATTTTACCGCGTACCCCACGTTGAGAACCTCTAATTTAAAACATTTGATTATCTGAGCAAGGAAATTCTGGTTTTTGGTTTAAAAACTTCTGACGTGGGGAGAATAACAAATACCCCGAATTTTGGCCATTTCTTTTCTCCCTCGATAGAATGAGAAAATTTTAACCAGAGGTGATGGGTTGGGTTGTTTTACCTCTGAACGACATTTTTTTGCACACAATGGGCTAAATGGCCAGGTCAAAAGGACCCCGAAGGCTCAGAGAAGGTTGGAGGAGGGGACTGACAAATGTAGTCTCCGTCAAGTCCATCCAGTGTGTTCTTTAACGTTCACAGGATATGGCTCACCGCACACGGAGCCACGGCATAACATCCCATCCGACGGGCTGCGGCCTATCCAAGCCCATCGGTGTCCCTTACGGACTGTGTGCAGGGCGGCGAGTTTTGTGGACGTAAATCTCGACGCTGAACCAGCTGGGACTCGAACCTAGGAAATACAGATTACGTGTCTGGCGCGCTACCGACTGAGCCATCCCCGCCTCCCGCAGGGGGAGGAGATGGCGTATAATGATATTTATGCCAAATGAAAGCTTGCGACGTGGGGAGTGCCATCTACTCTACATTTTAGAAAGTTTCAGACCTGAGCAACGCAAGGTAAATCTGCTAGTAACCTATAATACGAAGAATTAATAAATGATGTAGCATACACTGCGTTTTATCTGCCTACAATATGTTTTTACGATGTTCTACAGCCATTAATTTTGCGCTTCTAACCAAGCTCAGAGTGGATCGTGCTCGAAAATTTGATTCGGACTTATTTCTAGTAATTTTGCTTGCAAAATTTGTCAGGGGCATTATTTCAATTTCACTCTTTTCTTCACATAAATTTCTCCACCCAAAAATTCTGCCTCTCTAGGATATTGCTTAGCAGTAGTCATCACTATATGTTTCATGCTTTTCGAAATTAAGGTTCGACCCCACACCATATCAATAAGAAGAAAAATTAAAAGTTCTTCAAATTTTCAAGTAAGCTTTTCGCGGAAAACTATCTGAACTAAATTCAAGTTCTTTGTCAAGTCGCTCTCTGTAAGTTTCGATTATTTTGGTAATTTAAAGAGTTACTGAAACTATAACGATCATGAAACCGATTAATTTTTGATTGTAACAAAAACTGGAACTTATTAATTTATATTCATTCGACAAATGGTTGAAAAAAATACTGAAGCGCACTGCGAACCTGCAACAATGAAAGCGTTTACTTACTGCGAGACACGTGATATCGCACATAGTGTAATTATGACATAAACAGATTCTGGGTTGGGTTGGGTTGTTTTACCTCTCAGCGGCACTTTTTTGCACACTATGGGCTAAATGGCCAGGTCACATGGACACGGAAGGATCAGAGAAGGTTGGGGGAGGGGACTCATTGAAACAGCTGATGGGAGACAGATGGTAGCCTCCCGTCAAGGCCATCCAGCGTGTTCTTTAACGTGTACAGGGTATGGCTCTCCCGCACACGGAGCCATTGCTTAACGTCCCATTCGACGGACGGCAGCCTTTCCAAGCCCATCGGTGTCCCTACTGACCCTGGGCAGGGCGGGGAGTTACGCGGTAAATAGATTCTAACATGATGGATTTGAAAAGGAGTAGATTTCAGTAAAGAGACAGAGTTTTTGACATGTGTAAAAAAAAGTATTTTAGTTTTGCTTTCATTTTGAGTTGTGCGCGATATATATAATCGCTATTGATTATATATATATATATTCGTAGAAAAGGTAATTCTTTCACAAATGATAAGTATAATAAGATAAATAGTGAAAAATGATTGGTGAGATTTCTGCTTTTGCTTTGTTTACAATTCGGTTTTCGAATGTTGAATTTGATTATCAATTGGTATTTCAAGTAACTCATTGCAGTTTTGTTGTTATTAATATCAGTTTGTTACCGTTTAATCAACCGTATTAAATCAGTTGATTTACTGTTTGTCTGTTTATTTATTGCGAATTAATGCACGTTTGTCAAATGTAAAAAAATGCAACTTAAAAATCTGTAATAATATAATAATTAAATTAATAATTATTAGAGTTTTAAATAAATTTTAAAGAAAGTATTATGACTGACAATATTCATCTTAACTATTCAAACTTAAGCAACTTTGGAAGAATTAAAAGGATATTGTAATAAATCTATGTTTAAATTGATTGAGATATGGAACTTGAGTTTAATTTTAGACAAACGAATTCACAGCTTATCATTGACATAATGAATATTTATTCACTATCAAGCTGTTTTTTAAGTTAACAGGAGGGGATGGGTGTAGAGGAAAAATGTCTTGAGTCGGGTGGGATCTGAACCCACGACCTCCTGATGATATGGAGTATGTATATAAATATATGGAGTATAGCATAACATCAGCAGTAGAGGAGAGATTGATCAGCGGTAGGAAGTTCAGCGGTCAGGGTTGGGTTGGGTTGTTTTACCTCTGAGCGGCAGTTTTTTGCACACCATGGGCTAAATGGCCAGGTCACATGGACCCCGAAGGCTCAGAGAAGGTTGGGGGAGGGGACCCACTGGAACAGCTGTTGGGAGACAGATGGTAGCCTCCCGTCAAGGCCATCCAGCGTGTTCTTTAACGTGCACAGGGTATGGCTCTCCCGCACACGGGGCCACGGCTTAACGTCCCATCCGACGGACAGCGGACTTTCCAAGCTCATCGGTGTCCCCTACTGTCCGTGGGCAGGGCGGGGAATTTTGCGGAGATAAATCTCAACGCTGACCCAGCTGGGACTCGAACCTGGGAACTACAGATTACGAGCCTGGCGCGCTACCGACTGAGCCACCCCCGCCTCTCAGCGGTCAGACACCTGACATGTCATCAGGAGGTCGTGGGTTCAGATCCCAACCAAATCAAAACAATTTTTCCTCTACACCCATCTTCTCCTGTTACTTAAAAAAATAAGCTTGATACTGGATAAATATTCATTGAGTTTAATTTTTCCAAAAAAAAAAGTGCTGGGGTTGGCTTAGTCGGTAGTATTCCAGGCTCGTGATCTGCAGTTGTCAGGTTCAGCTCCCAAATATGATTCATTCCCGTTAACCCTCATCTTATCCTCGGTGAGAAAGGGACCAGCAATGGGTTTGGAAGGAACGTCGTCCGTCGGATGGGACGTTCAGCAGTGGCTCCGTGTGCCGGAGAGCTAGACTCGGTGACCTGGCCATTTAGCTTCTTTGTCTCCTGAACGTTTTACCCACTGTGCGCAAAAAAAGGATCACTCAGAAATAAAACAGCCCATGAAAAACTTATATGTTCTCTCGGAGACTTGAACGGATTTGTGAAGCGACGGAAATGTGATCTTAGACGGTTTGAACGACATTGTTCTTCTGCCTTAATCCTAAGTAATGGCGATTTAACTGATGTCACTTCCATAGAGGAAGTAGGTTTTGGGAAACTACGGAACTTCTGATTTGGCTTTGATATAACTTTTTTTCGTCTCTTTATTTTCAAAACCAACGGATAACTGTGAAGATAAGGCTGCAGTTTTAAAATTATGAACATAATAAATTAAGTGAGTATTTAAATTGTCTTCTTTATATTATAATTAATAACCTAAACTTATTTCAGGAATAAAGCGAGGAGTAGTCATTCAGTTTTTCTTAAGTCGAACCTAAATTTTAATTTCGCCACAGTAAGCCAAATGCTAAACTGGCAACCTAAGATTCTTAGGTTCGAGTTCAAATTGTGCCAGAGAAATTGAGTCAAGACCTTTTCTCGTTGGATTGGATTAAATTGGATCGTTATTCTCTGAATGGCACTTTTTTTAGACACGATGGGCTAAATGCCAGGTCGCAAGTACAGTCGCTCAAAAAAGTATCCGAACACCATGGTTGATTACAGAATTCAGAAAAAATATCTGGCAACGATTTTTTTAGAAATTAGTGATCTGGCAACCTACGTGTCACGTGACACGTGACCTACGTGTCACGTGACACGAAGGTTGCCAGATACACGTTGACACGTGACACGAAGGTTGCCAGATACACGTTGACACGTGACCTACGTGTGACGGGACACGAAGGTTGCCAGATCACTAATTTCTAAAAAAATCGTTGCCAGATATTTTTTCTGAATTCTGTAATCAACCATAGTGTTCGGATAGTTTTTTGAGCTACTGTACCATATATTGCTCAGAGAAGGTTAGGAAAGGGATCCAGCGGACACCCTTTAAGGAGAGAGAAGAAAGCCTTTAGTCAATGTCATCCATAATTTCTTCAATGAACTTAGAGTATGGCTTTTTTGCTCAGAGCATTTCTTTTTTTCTCAAAGTATGGCACTTGTGCTCAGAATATAGCTCTTCTTCTGCACACGGGCTACGGCTAATGTCTCACCCGACGGCTATGTGCTGTCACGGTTTACAGAATGACGACATAGTTAACGAATAGAAATTAAATTCAGTGCGTGGCAGTACTGATACTCCTAAAATAATAATTAATATGTTAGCTAGAAAAACTGAGTTTCTGCGGAATGGGGTCCGAACCTACAATCTCTTGAAGGTGCTCTAACACTGAATTATCCTAATTCTAATTCAGTTCTAACTAAGGGGAGATTAAAAAGTCTCATTCCGCTCCCAAGGAAACTTATGTTTCCAGCTAACACTTTAATTATTTCTTGAGGACAGGCATTTCCTGTATTTTACTGTTTACTGAAGTAGTAAGTTGGTATTTATGGCGCTCGTATGCAGCACGTATTTTAATGCCACTATCTAGTAGTGTTGTTACGTTACAATTAATGAAATTTATTATGGACACAAATGTAATAAGACATCATGCGCTTTGCTAGTGATCTAAGGGAGCTGGGTTTGAGCCCCGGGTAAGGCATGAATGCATGTGTCGTTTTTCTGCTGAGGTCCTGCCATCGTCACAGACCTTCTACTATGGCATATAAACTGATAGGCTCCTGTCAGACCTCTGTGCAAACAGCTGCTTGAGGGGGTATTTATTTATTTATTTATTTTTTAAATATATTAATAGAAGCCAAAATAGATTTTTTTCCTCGTTTTTAAATTAAGGATCAATGGCTTAAAAGCCATCAGTTCACAATTAAAATGATACAACTACATGAATCTGTGGTAATGTCGTCATAGTCTCGTACGTTTCCTAAAAGGAAATGTATAATGGTTATAGATTATGATAAGAAATATAGTTGTTGTCTTTGAGCGGAGTTTTGTGCACACAATGGGCTAAATAGCCAGGTCACGATGATTACAGGGCTCGGAGATTGCTAGCGGAAGGGAGCATATGGCATAGCTCATAAGAGACAGATGGAAGCCTACCATGAAAGCCATCCAGGGTGTTCTTTAATGTACACGCGGTTTGAATCTCCTGCTCACTGGACCATGGCTTAACGTCCCATCCGACGGACGGTGGACTTGCCAAGCGTATCGGTGTCCCCCTTTCTCACCTAAACGGGAACTTGGGGAAATAAATTTCAATGCTGGTACGTTTGGGACTCGAATCTGGGAGCAATAGCTTATGAACTTGGTGCGTTACCGACTGAGACAAACTCTGTAAAGAAAGTGATTGGTAAAAAAGAATTAAAAAACATAAATACGACGGAAAGCTACAATGAATTTGGATTTATATTTACACGAGATATTGGATATCATCAACCATTAAATGTATTACGTTCTGAATTGTTATTGAATAATTATCTCAAACCATCCTCGTTTTGTTGTAATTTTGAGGTTAACCATGATCAATTTGAAGACAAACCTATAAATATTTTCCTACACGCAAGGCCGAGCAATTGAAAACTAGAGATACTGGAGAGAGAAATGGGAGCATCCCATGCTAAGTGAAGGGAGAGTCAAATTCGAAGATCTGTAATTCCTACAATAGTTTTTATAGGAAAATAGGAGTAGATAAATTTAAAACTCTTTCAAATCTATCTAAATCTCGTTTTTCAATGATATTTTATTGAGTCAATTAGTAAAAGAACTATTTGCACAAAATTCTAAAAAATACACTTATTCTATTAAATGGTTCAAATAATATTTATTTTTTACGTTCTTATAAACTCCTAAGATGAATTCTTATGATTGGCATCTCTGTTATTCAACAATCGAACTTCTATAAGTATTTAAGTACTTAACGGATATTGTTAAAAAACGAAATTTAGAGTATTTAATTGACATCTTATATTTATCTTCAGTCATACGTTTTCATAATAATTTATTTAACCAGTTACGGAGTCTCGATTTTGATTCTCCATTGACCTAAGATTAAGAATTCTCCATCTTTCTGTCCATTGCCTGTAGATAATACTGTAAAATTAATTGCTTGTGATGAAAACATGAACTCTCTTAAAACATTCTATCCTATGGGTTGGGTTGTTTTACCCCTGAGCGGCACTTTTTTGCACACCATGGGCTAAATGGCCAGGTTACATGGACCCCGAAGGCTCAGAGAAGGTTGGGGGAGGGGACCCACTGGAACAGCTGTTGGGAGACAGATGGTAGCCTCCCGTCAAGGCCATCCAGCGTGTTCTTTAACGTGCACAGGGTATGGCTCTCCCACACACGGGGCCACGGCTTAACGTCCCATCCGACGGACGGCGGCCTTTCCAAGCCCATCGGTGTCCCCTACTGACGGTGGGCAGGGCGGGGAATTTTTGCGGAGATAAATCTCAACGCTGACCCAGCTGGGACTCGAACCTGGGAACTACAGATTACGAGCCTGGCGCGCTACCGACTGAGCCACCCCCACCCTTTCTATCCTATGAGTTACAGAGTGTTGAAAATATGAAAAACTCGTATGATATCCGAGCAATTAATTCTAACAGCGGCAAAAGATATGATAATATCGTACTTGATGAGAAAGCTGCAGAAAATATTGGACATTGTACTTCTCTTAAAGATTATTGTTTAAGGACTCATAAATAAAGTTCCTTTCCATTATCGTGAATCTTTTAAAAAGGAGTATGTACTCTTCCCTGCAATTTGAAGAGATAACAAGCATAGCTGGTTTAGCTTAGGTTTCGGCTTACATTAGCTGTATTAATAATTGGTGTATTAACGAACCAATTCTGTTTTTTTCTCACTGCCAACGTGAAATATTTTTCCTGATAATTAATTCCTTGAACAAAGATCATGTTAAATAGACTCATTGTGTAGGAATTAGAAGGAAAAAAATCTATGACAGTGAAGAAAAATGCTGTTTGCAATTCATACTGAAATTACAGTAACATTTGCTAAATGAGTTTACTGTTACGTTCATTAAGAAGCTTCTTTTATTAACAGCAAGCCAGCCATAACATTCAATAAAGATTGTTAACTTCATAAAAAATTCAACGCTTAAAAGCGAGAATCTTTATTTCCTTTGGAATGAAATGAATATCCATGCATGGTGTGCTTCTACTTCTCACTAAGGTTTGTTGTCTCTAGGGGGTATCAATTATTCAACAACAAAAGACATACATTTGCATTGCTTTTACTATTACATATAAAGGTTATAAGATGTTTAAATAAATGGAAAAAGGAAGCAAAATTCTGAGCGCTAATAATGCGTAACTTCTACTCGAGAAGTACTCGCTTCTGAGAGCAGGGAGGAAACAAAATTTTGCACATTTCCGCGAAGCCGTTGAGGCTTCTCCGCTGGGAATATAACCTGAGATTTTAAAGTGTGTAAGTCATGGTGTTTGTCCTGTTAATTTTTTTTTACCTTCGAACTAGCCAATTAAATAGTAACTGTTTTAGCCTAGAAGAGGAGGGAATATTTAGTAATATGTTACTAATGTTGTAAAATATTTTTTTGGGGTCACCTTTTAACCTCTCTAACCTTTAGTTTGGATCCTGTTTCACGTAATGATGTTGATGACGATGGACATGATTTGAAGTATTGTGATTTGAAGTCATGACACTGTTAATGTTCGGGTCGACCAGCCTGTGAAATTTCCGACATATGTTGTTGGGGATGGGAAGTGGGGGGGAATTGAGGAGGTGAGAAGGAAGAAAGGAAGAATTAGAGGTAGACGTTTTTGAACCCAACTCGTAACTTTGGGCTTCAGGGTTCGAAAGATATATAAGAGGAACGATTTTCATATTTCCCCTTTTTTAAAGCGGAGGGGGGGGGGGGGGGGGGGTAGAACATAGGGGATAAATTTTTTTAGTCTGTGACACCTCCTGCGTTACAAGCTTTCATTTGACACACAAATCGTTAAGTTTTTCCGTCGCGTTCGAAAGATATGGTGGAACAACTGTTTTGACAAACACACAAACTGACAACCAACAAATGACGGGCGAAAAGCACAAGGAAAATAGTTAACAAAAATATATAAAAATAATTTGTTACTGAGTCATTGGATATTTTCTTCCCCGATTGATGTTAAGGTGCTCCTGGCGCCATCTGTCGTGACTGTGTCTTACAGCGTTAGCTAATGCAAAATAAGAACCGATAAAGCAGCTCAAATTATAAGAACACTTAGCATGTAGTGAAGGGGACATAAAATCGTGACATAACTGAGTTTTCAGGGGAGTCTCTGATTTCAGGTGATTTTCAAGGGAGTCTTCTTATATCTACTATTGCAATATTATATTATTCTGCAATTGCAATATTAAGAAAGCCATAAAAAATGAAGTGAGTAAGAAATTTGTGGAAATTGCTGATCTATCTTCCTCACTGTTATTGATTGCACCAATTTACTGTTAATAAACCATGCTTAGATATTTGCATAACTTGAATCTCTAGCTCGCTAAGCTTCCAATAAGTCACTAATTAAAATGCTTCTACTTGGATTACCGAAATCTAACTCACTTGTATACTTCTCTTTACTAATACATAAAGTAATAAATTGTACAATTAATTCTCAACAAAGTGTCAAAGAAATGTAAGTGTTGAAATATTCTGAGTTATTAATTCTCCGGCTGTAACGCTATCATGAAAACAAAATTTTCTGTTAAAGGAATATTGAGTTTAAGTCATAATTTATAACCAAAATATCAAGCCTGCACTGGCACATGATATATGCTTTCGAGAAGATAATAAATTCGTTAGAGTAATCACAGGATTACACTGAATATCACATCACTTGTAATTACGATACAGTGAGTCGTAAGTCTGCTGATCCAGTGCAGTATGAGCCACATCTTTCAGCAGCGAGCGAGTAAGTGATTCCGAAGACACACAGACCGTATGATATATATACTGCCTGGCGCAGAACTTCCAGCCTTTAGTTGTAAGTAATGGGTGGGCTCCAGGTCTTGACAGCACTCATCCCCTCCCTAGGCCTCGGTGGCTAGCCACCCACCTCGTCGGCACAAATGTCTGCTGATAGCGGAGGTCGGCTCTGCGGGTCATCGCTCATTCTTGCGGCTGCTGCGGATTCGGCCGCTTTCTTGGTGTATCAGTGTCAAAGAACCGAAATAAGAGGAGACGAGCTCCTCTCAAGTGGGTCTCAAGATTTTCTAAGTTATTCAGATTAGTTTGCGCTCCTAACAGCTCACACTTTTAAACAGAAACGTGATATACGAGTGTGTGTAGGCGCAGGCAGATAGAGAAAGTCGTACACCGAGAAACTGGCTTATTAACTCAGAAATCTTGAATTGTGTAAATGCTCGACTTCTAGCTTTTCATTATTCACATTAGCTATTTGAATTAATAAATAGTCACTCCAGTGAGAGAAGATTAATAATATGCTAAGAGGGCTGTGCGTGGAATTGCTTTCATTAAATCGTTTGATTTGTGCGATTAAAGCTCCTGCGTTTGAAATACGAAGCTTATTGGAGTCGTAAGACAATTGTGACTTCAATATGAGTTTCTCGGCGTCTGAGTTCATTGTTCGCTTTGTTTGTCAAGACTGAATTCTCAGAAAGGGAATTGTTTTCAATTGGATTTTTTTATACTGATATTTACAGCAGAGCGTACATTATTCAAATATGGATTAAAAGAATCGTTTTTGATTTGCTTAGTTTTTCATATACATCGAAATGAAGCAGAGTGGAAAACTTTTAATGCTTTCTATGCGAAAGAAATGCAAAAATGTAAAATTGAGAATAATGGAGCGTGGCCTGTAAGCCAAAGTTGCTCTCGAATAATAAATATCATTTGACTCACGAGTAATCCAGGTTCGAGTCCCGTTTGTTTATCTCCGCTAACCCACTGTCCGAAAGGGGACACCGATGGGTTTGGAAAAACCGCCGTCCATCGGATGTGACGTAAAGTCGTGGCCTCCATATGCAGGAGAGCCATTTTGGTGAACGCTAAGAAACAAGCTAGATGACCTTGATGGGTGGCTACCATCTGTTTCCTAACAGTTGTCCAGACAGCCCCGTTCTCCAACCTTCTCTGAGACCTCGAGGTCGTTATGACCAGGCCATCTCATCGGGATTTATGTGCCAAAACCGAACCCAACTCACGAGAAATTGCTTTCTAGTTGTAGTGGCCGAGTAGTTAGCGCGTTTAGCTACTGATCAAAAGGACCTGGGTTCGAGCCCCGGAAAAGGCGTGGGTGTTTGTGTTGATTTTCGTCTGAGGTCTCGATCTCCTCAAGATCCTTTCTATGGCGTATTAAACTGACTCCTCCTCATATGAAGGATTGTATAATCCAGAAGTGTCCTCTTTACTAATTAATTATTTAGTAATCGAGATGCTTTTAAGCAACAGATGGCGTCAGTGGTTTTCCTACCTGGAAAATAAAATGGCGATGAAACTTACTTTCTTTCATGAATGCAAATATGTTTGTCTATTGGGAAAAAATCTCGCAGGTGTCTTGTCCATGGCCCCCTCCTTATGACCACCATTTCCTGTGGGTAGCATGTGGCCTCGAGTGCTTCAAATGCTGCCTGGGAATGCCCTTCTATTTAATATATATATGTGAAGACAATAGTCCTATTATAAGGTAGAATATTTTTACCCTACAAAGTGCAGAAAATTGAAACTATTGAGAGCCTAAATTACAAGGTCGTTAAACGCAGTTTCTTGACTTCTCTATCCCGAAAAATCACTCTAAAATTAATAATATTTAGCATTGATTTTTAAGAGGGAGCAGTCAAGAAGAAACTTGTAATCTACGTAGAATCCGTATAGTTTCATATGTGTTATGAATGAATGTTTTTGGCTGTTTGGTTTTGACCTAGTAATTCACAAAAACTCGTCATTTCAATGACAGAAGATATACGAAATCTAAAGCGATTAATTCTAAATTTTGCGTATTTTATTTTTACCAGAGATGAGTTTGGGCTCAAATGTTATGGATATGCACATTGTTTTGCCTCAGGTATTCAACAACAGCAGCTGCTGCACGGGGTTTTGCAATGTCCTGCTGAAATATGGCGTGTGATGCAGTCTATAAGTACGGAAGAGCTATTGGCTGTAAAATATCCTGGATGTAACGAGCACTGGTAATGGTGGGGTGGATCCATATTAGGGCTGATTTGTTTTCATGGCTGACTGCACCCCATACCATAATCCCATGCTTTGCTGCTCTATGCCTCTAACCAAGCCATCGGTGACACACAGAAGCGGGATTCATCAGAAAAGACGATGTCCTACCATTCATCACACCACTGCTGATGCTCGATGCACCACTATAGCCTGTCTTCTTTTGTTAGGGTGTCAGAGGCAGTCTTAGAAATAGCCGGCGGGCGTACAGTCCGAATTGTAAAACTGTTACTGTCAACATTGGAAGATGTGTTAATGATATCCACCGTTGGGCCAAGGCCACACATAGAGAAGGCAGAGCGATCTGTTATAGCCAACCTCCGAAGATGGTGATCTTTCCAAGGAGTCTTCCTATGGGTTGGCTGTGGACGAGATCCAGAACCTTCCTAACGTGTTTGTTGTCCATCTTTGGACTATTCTATGCATATTCGATGCACAACAGATACACTATGTTCCACACGAGCCGCTGTAGTTTCTGGATATGAAAAATTGCATTCTCTTATGCTAACAATACCCACTCTGTTGAATTCGTTCACCTATCTTAAGAACACCTACCTAAGAACTGATAAGTTGAACATAGCTAACGCTCTTTTAAATACCTGTGGTAAGAATCCAGGCACATCGTTTCCCGAATGTTCTCATTGGCCTGTAGTCAATATGACTGCACCGATGACCTTGAAACTCTAATCACTTCTTCAGTAGTAGGTGTTATACATTCTCCATAAAATTCCCCGCTCTTCCCACGGTCAGTAGGGGACACCGATGGGCTTGGAAAGGCCGCAGTCCGTCGGATGGGACGTTAAGCCGTGGCCCCATGTGCGGGAGAACCATACCCTGTGCACGTTTAAAGAACAAACTGGATGGCCATGACGGGAGGCTTCCATCTGTCTCCCAACAGCTGTTCCAGTGGGTCCCCTCCCCCAACCTTCTCTGAGCCTTCGGGGTCCATGTGACCTGGCCATTTAGCCCATGGTGCGCAAAAAAGTGCCGCTCAGAGGTAAAACAACCCAACCCAACATGCTCCATACAAGTCACGACCTTACTCTATTCCTTCTCGGTGTTCTGATTTTCGTTAACAGCAGTCCATATTAGATGCATATATTTGCAGCTTCAGTAATCATCATTATATAATATTAGTTCAGTTCGTTCTAATTATCGATCTACTCTACATGTGTGTATATATATATATACCATAAAGAGGAAGGAAGGAGGGGTGCAATAAATTTAATTGAGCCTAAAAAAAGGAAAATGGGGAGGAGCCCCTTTCCTTTTTTTAGCCTCGTTATTTTTAGGCCGTATTTTTATGATGGGAGGGACGTAATGATTGACTCAGGTGTTTGGTACGAGAAGTAAATAATGATTCGGAGTTACGTTAGATCTTGCAGAAGAAGACATAGAGAGTTAGCGATGAGAGTTTCAGAGAGAAATGAAAGTTAGTCATCCAGTGGGAGACGCAGATATTGATTTAGAGTTACGTTAGGTCTTCCAGAGGGAAATATAGCGAAAATCTCTATCTCCTCACTGTCAAATTTGAAACAAGTAAATATAACTACCAACCAGAAATTACTTTTTTCTCAATCCCCCAAATGAGAGATAGAGCATTTCTGCTCATGATCGATGTCTTATTTTCATTATATTAATCATAGAGCAGACAAAAGGCAAAGATCTTTGTAATGCGTAGAATTTCTTTTGTTACATCATCTCGAATATGTAATTTTATATGCTTTCCCTTAAGTTTAAAAATGATATGTTCTGATAAACTGTTTATAATTAATTTTAGAGTATTTCTTCGATATCACTTCCTTCAATGCCTGACTGACTGAAAAATTTAGGGAAAAAATATGCCCTTTGAAAGTTATTTAATAATTTCTCTCTTTGTAGTAAATCTCAGGTAATTTTTTTGCCAGTTTTCGTTTTAATGCTTATAAGAGAGAAAGTGATATTTCTTATTTGTGAGAGATGTACGCAATATTTCTTTCTTTCACAAGAAATCTATTATAATGGGTTTGATGTTTTCCAAGTGCTTTTTATCAAGAATGACCTTTTGTAGCTCTAAATAGCAGTAAATGGCCGGTTTACCAGAGTCTCAAAGTTCAAGACTGAATAACAGAAGGAAGAACAATGGATAATATCAAATCCTAAGTTAATGTTCCTAACATTGGAGGATGCGAAATTTTATTCCAGTAACTCTTTTTCCCAAGTCCTGCCATGATTCTTAGAGAATTCATTTTATCCCCGAGAGCAGTGCAGTGAATCTCCTTTCCCAACCTCTCTAGATCCTTGTTATTCTATTTTCCCCATTAAAGCTGTTCATTATGTTCATTCTCGAAATCCTATTTTGATCTTTAGTGTTCTACATTACCCCTGAAATCTGTTCAGTGTGTTCTTCTCTAATCCTACCTTGATCCTTAGTATTCGGGTTTCATACTGAGAGTTGTCCATTGGGCTCAAACCCCATATCATTTTTAATGTTCTGTTTCGATCCTTAAGTTTCTCCGCTGTGTCTGGATCAGTGTTCTCCAACCTGTCCAGTGTGTATCCTTCTCCCAATCTTAGTCTGATCCTTATTGAATTTATTTTTCCTATGACTGACGTTCAGTGGTTTATTTTCCCCACTTTACTCGAAGCTTTATGATCTGTCCATCAAATAATTTCTGCCCAGGAATAATAACAGTCTAATCATTCAGCAATAATTCTTTCATAATAATTTCATTACGTTGTGAGGATAGTGCAATGCATAACTGCTGTAAATATTGGTATCAGACAAGAGACTTGAAAGTGCCTCTACGTGACACGTGTTCCTCACGACAGAATCGCGTGCTCTGAACTACAGGAAGCCTTGATAGTCGAGGTAACAATGGCAAGGGTATTAATTGAACGAAACGGAGGCATTATTTAGAGTTTCTTCTTTAAGCAACTCATCATAATCACGGTGCTTGTCGATAACGACTTTAATCTTTCTGTTCTTAATTCTAGAGAATGTAACAGATGGTAAAGATTGATGTGATAACTGAGAAGAATTGACATAAACTCGTACCTTAGGTTGGATGATTATGTTGATGTTGAGTGTGTGGATTCTATCGAAGAAAGAGAGCGAAAATTATCCTATGGAATTAATCGAGTAACGAAAGAATCAAAATTAAATGTACGTTTTTCTCTTTAAAGTTTCATAATTCGAGTAATTTAGAAACTCCATATTTTGAGTTTTTTCCTTCCAATCTGTACTCGAATGAGATCTGCCTGATGGTTATTCTATGAGTCCAAATTACCTAACTTATCTTTTGATTGTTTATTTACTTTTTTAATACTTGTGTAGTGAAAGTACAGTCGCTCAAAAAAGTATCCGAACACCATGGTTGATTACAGAATTCAGAAAAAATATCTGGCAGCGATTTTTTTAGAAATTGGTGATCTGGCAACCTTCGTGTCACGTGACACGAAGGTTGCCAGATCACCAATTTCTAAAAAAATCGCTGCCAGATATTTTTCCTGAATTCTGTAATCAACCATGGTGTTCGGATACTTTTTTGAGCGACTGTACCAGAAAATAATTGTTTTTTAATCTTTTATATTCTTTTCTACATAAAGGTGCTGAGCCCACAAAATTCTGTAAGATATTGATCAAGCCCACAGATATTCTGTAAGATATAGGTGAGGAGGGAATAGAGAAGAAATATGCATTTACTCATGTTAATGAAACTGATATGTTTTTTATACCGTATTTAGTTTTATTAAAAAGTTGTTACTACATGTACAGGAGAGTTGTGGTTATCCCTCTGAGCAGAATTATTTTATTTTGCATACAATGTACTAAATGGTTAGGTCACAAGGTAAGAGAGAAGATAATTGAGACTCTTCAGAAGAGGACACACTGAACAGCTGTTAAGAATGAGACGAAAATCTCTCATAAAAGCCATCTAGCGTGTTCCTTAGTGTGCACAGGGTATGGTTCTCGTGAACAAGGGTCTACAGCTTAACATTTCATCCGAGGGACGGCGGCCTTTCTAAACCCGTCGGTATCTCCTGTCTGACCGAGGGCAGGTGAGGGATTTGCGGCGATAAATCTCATCGCTGGCCCAGGTGGGATTGAAACCTGGGAAATGCAGATTATGAGCCTGGGGCTGCCGACTGAAACAAACACCGTTCTACAGTATATTGGATATTGATTGAAGCAACACCCACTCCTAACTGATAGAATAAAAGTTATTCTCTAGATGTTTGTTTTATTGTTTCATTTCTCTCTGCGAAACACGCTAAATAGGATATTTATTTAATTGTTTTTCTTTTCTCTACATGTATTTGATATTGTTTTATTTTTCTGTGGGAAACGAAAACTAGAGCTGATTAGCATATATTCCATAAGACATTTATCAGTTTCGTGTTAACCGGTATTTGGAATGTCCGACCTTCTCTCGGTTTTTTTTCTGTCAGATAATTGAGACTCTGTTACGTTTCTTCCTTCGGTAACATTCATTTTAAGTACACCTTTTTCATAATTTTAAAGTTCAGAGATTGTGCAGTTTAGTCATTAATAAATATTTTAAGCAGTATTTTCAAATTTCAAAATACAGTAAACCTCGTTAATCCTGATCAATTGAGAGAAGCAGGGTTACCGATAACTGAAGAGTATCGGTAGATGGCCCTGAAAGACGAAAATCTTTGAAAACAAATAAATGGAAAATTTATAGTACTGATCTTCTAAATAAATATGCATTAACTATTTTTTTTACAAATGTAGTCACTTTCTCTATTAATAATATTTAGTTTCTATCTGAAATGTTTTTTTTGAGATTTGACCAAATTTGAGTGTTCCTAGCATAAAATTCCATAACGGAGGGCAGACTGAATCCAAGAAAAGCACAATATTCTTAATATATTATTTTTCAATATTTTTCTTATATAATACAACCTGTGAAGCAATGATCTTATTTTTTCGTCTGTTTATTTATATAAGGTTTCAGTTTAAATTGCACAAATTTTTTCTCCAAGGTAATCAATCAGTCTCATTGACATTTTCAACTGGATCACAATGACACTCAATCATTTTACAACTACGGTCATGAATTTTAATAAGAGAACTATTCTCTTTTTTTAAACAATAAAACATATATCTTGTCTTTGAAATATTTATGGTTAACTCATTCAATTTGAACCAATCTCCAATAAGAGATAAGTCATTATTAGTAATCCTAATCAATTCATTTAGGCTATCAGCACCGAATGTTACTGCAGTGCTATCAGCAAATGTATGGATCTTTCCATTTATATTCAAGGAACAAAAATCTAATAAAAATAAGAAAAAAATGCTGGACCTTATACTGACCCTTGAGACACGCTATGTGTAATAATCATTTCAGAACTGGGGGCGGGGGTGGCTCAGTCGGTAGCGCGCCAGGCTCGTAATCTGTAGTTCCCAGGTTCGAGTCCCAGCTGGGTCAGCGTTGAGATTTATCTCCGCAAAATTCCCCGCCTTGCCCACTGTCAGTTGGGAACACAGATGGGTTTTGAAAGGCCGACGTCCGTCGGATGGGACGTTAAGCCGTGTCTCCGTGTACCGGAGAGCCATACCCTGTGCACGTTAAAGAACACACTGGATGGCCTTGACGAGAGGCTGCCCTCTGTCTCCCAACAGCTGTTCCAGTGGGTCCCCTCCCCCAACCTTTGGGGCGGGGGTGGCTCAGTCGGTAGCGCGCCAGGCTCGTAATCTGTAGTTTCCAGGTTCGAGTCCCAGCTGGGTCAGCGTTGAGATTTATCTCCGCAAAATTCCCCGCCCTGCCCACGGTCAGTAGGGGACACCGATGAACTTGGAAAGGCCGCCGTCCGTCGGATGGGACGTTAAGCTGTGGCCCCGTGTGCGGGAGAGCCATACCCTGTGCACGTTAAAGAACACTCTGGATGGCCTTGACGGGAGGCTACCATCTGTCTCCCAACAGCTGTTCCAGTGGGTCCCCTCCCCCAACCTTCTCTGAGCCTTCGGGGTCCATGTGACCTGGCCATTTAGCCCATGGTGTGCAAAAAAGTGCCGCTCAGAGGTAAAACAACCCAACCCAACCCCCAACCTTCTCTGAGCCTACGGGGTCCATGTGACCTGGCCATTTAGGCCATGGTGTGCAAAAAAGTGCCGCTCAGAGGTAAAACAACCCAACCCATTTCAGAACTAATAGTACCATATATTTTTACAACTTGTGTTCTGTTATGTAAATAACTTCTGAACCATTGTAGAACAGTGCCCTGATTCCAATTTGCTCTAGTTTACTCAGTAAAATCCCATTTGCCACAGTGTCAAATGCTTTCGAATGTCTAGAAAGACAGTAAGGGTCTTTTATTCTTATCAATGTTTCTATAAATGATTTTAGTAAAGTTGAGTAAGGCATCCTGGGCACCCAAATTCATTCCTTAATCCAAACTGATTTGGTGAAAAAATTTGCATTTTGTAAGAAAGTCAGTTAGTCGCCTTTTAACCAGTTTTCAACTCGTTTTCAAAGAAAACGAGATAATAATTTCTCTTTGTCTTCTGTCTGTCTGTCCGTCTGTAGAAATTGAACTTTTTTGTTTACAGAGATAAATTGAAAATTCTTTTTGTGTTGGATAGGTATTGATGAAATATTATGATATGCACTTTCCAAATCTCTCTAAAGTTATAAATACGCCCTCTAGCGGTGGAAAAAGTTTAAAATTCCAAAATTTCAAACGAATATTGCAAACGATGTATTTATGTTCGAAGTTTGAAACATTGATGGTGGAATTGAAGGTCACGAAGTTTTCATTGCCAACAATGAGTTGACCCCTTAGACCCAGAGGGGTGGTAAAACACACCTTTTTAATTTTAGCAGATAATTGTTTGTTTTTAGAGATAAATGAAAAATTCTTTTTGGGTTAGATAGGAATTGATAAAATATTACGATTCACGCTTTTTAAATCTTCCGAAAACTATAATTCCGCCCTATACCGGTGGAAAAATTGGCAAATTCCAAAATTTCAAATAAATATTGCAAACGACGTACTTCAGCTAGAAATTTTAAATTTTGGAATATGATCATGAATGGTGGTCGAATATGAACGTCATGATATTTCCATTGGCAACAATGAATTGACCTCTTAGCTCCCCGGGTGGGTGGAAAAATCACAATTTTTTTTGTTTTAGCAGATTATTGTATTTAGAGATAAACGAAAAAATCCTTTTAGTGTTAGATAAGAATAGATAAAATATTATGATCCGCACTTTCGAAATCTTTCGAACACTATAATTGCGCCCTCTAACGGTGAAAAAGATAGAAAATTGCAAAATTTGAAACGAATATTGCAACGATATATTAATGATAGAAATTTTGGTGGTGGAATGTGAACGTCATGAAGTTTTCATTGGAAACAATGAAAATGATAATTAGAAAACTCTTTTTTTAGTTTGATTGGCACTAATGAAATATTATAATTCACATTTTTCAAATACCTAGTAGTTTTGATATATATATATCTACAGATCACTGAAATGGCAAAACTGTTATCAAGTTTACAAATAACATACATAGAGTAGAAATTTGAAAAATTAGTCGTAGTTTTTAAGACATATTCCACTGACAGCAATAATCTACCCACTTTTCTGAGAGGCGTGGGAAATTCTATTTTTGGATTTAAGAATTAAAAGGCGAATACTTTTATGTTGTATAATTACTAATGAAATACAATTTGCATTTTTTTCCATCATCCTCTGGCTCAAATTGAAACTTTTAAGGAATGAAACAGTAGATAAAGGAAAAACTTCTTTCTCTTTGAAAACGAGATTTTCATATGCGCCAGAAGCGATATGCGTCCTTCTAGTTCTAAATGTTACCAAAAACTTAGATTACTGATATTGTCCTAAAATTAGAAATGTATTTTTATTTCCCTTTTATATATTGATACTACTACTATCGCTTTTTTTCAATTCATCAAGAAAAATTCCATTTTCACGAGATAAATTATAACTATGGATTAGGGGTTGACAATATATTCTTTACACTATTTTAAAATGGTTGTACCCCACAAGTACCCTCCACTTTTGTTATCTTTAAATTTCAGAATTATATTTAATATCTCATCTTCAATTGTAAGAAATAAAAACACTGTATTATCATTCTGAGTAACGTGATGAATATTTCTATTTAGGCTTTTAGGCTGAATTATCGTAATGTTTCCTGTAAGACTAATAAAGTGCCAATTAAAATCATTTGCTAATGCCTTTATCTCCAGTTCATTGTTTAATTTGTCAAAATAATTTGGAAGAACTGCGCATGTTTTTACTATTATCGATTAAATTATTCACAAGCTGCCATTGCTTTTTTCTACCTCCATGACAATTAAGAAATTCTCTTCTATAATAATTATTTTTAACATTTACAATTGTCACATTAAGTTTATTTCTAAAGGTTTTAAAATTTGTTTCATAATGAAGATTATACCGATGCTTTTTGTATAATTGATACACTTTAACTCTTAATTTAATGACATTTCTGATGTCATCAGTACACCAGAGATTTTTTCTATTTATTTTCCTTTTACCAGTGTATTGCTTAGCACATTCAATTTGTACTTGCAGTTCATTCAGAAATATTTTGCAAGCAGGGTTAGCATTATGATCATTTAATATTGAATCCAGTTGAATTTCTTTAAATTTTCAAATAAAAATAGTTTATTCTATAAGCAATATTAGGAAGCTCATTTTGAGAATGGCGACTCTATGAATTAGGAAATTCAATTTTAATAAATATAGGATAATGATCATATATATCAGTTCTCAGTATCAACATCATATCTCTAATATCAACATCATTTGCTTTCTTAGAAAAAACATGATGCAGACATGAAACAGTAGTCTCACTAGTTATTTAAGACTGGAATTACTGAGATGAGAGTAGATCTAAATATCCATTTACATAATCATTTTTAATAGTAAATCAGTATTGTGATCACCAGTTAGAATTACATTTTTACCTTGAATTCTTTTTAATACAGTGTCTAGTTCCTCAACAAACTGATATGGAGCATACTGATGGGATCTGTATAAAGCAAGTACATAAAAATCTTGTTTTATTATAGACAAACGTAAAGCCTCACTGCTACCATTTCAATTTCTACCTGTGACACAAACAGAATTTTTCAGAAAAATCAATGTGCCATCAGCTTTCTTATATTGTCTACAGTTATAAATGTTTTGTAGCCGACTAAATTTTATAAGCAGACCTATATCCAGGTTTCATCTAATTGGTGATTACTGTTATGAACAACTTCTTCAATATGACGGAACTTATGCCTGATACCAAGAATATTAATATTAGCCTACTTATCCGTTAATAGTGATATAAAAAAGAGCTTAATTTATCAAAATCTATGTACTTAGCGACCATATCATCAGGAAAAAAAATATCAAATACATTATCAGCCATTAAGTAAAAAAAAACTTTTACAAATTTTCTTTTCCAATTCAAAAGATTAACAAGCCCTTCCATCTTGCCTCAAAGTATCATTTAAATCAGACTCATTTCTAATTCTTCAAATCTTCGAATTTTCTGAAAGCCTCCTAAATATTTTTCCTTCTTTAACACATACGAATTTTTTCCCATACTGTTTAGCCTTAAACAAGAGTGGTTTAAGAGTCGGAATTAAGTGATCGTTTAAATTTAAATTTTGAAATTTTACGTCAATGTCAGAGCAAGTGAGACTATTGGCCATTTTCATTTGCTTGCAGCTACTATCTCTAATCTCCTTGGCTCGGAATTTTACAATCATAGGTTTAATTTTTGATTTATTCGTTGTTGGGGACTTGTGGTCAACAATGTTACCACCTTTTTAACAGTAACATTAATTTTGTCAGAAATTTTGCGTAGGATTAATGAGACGTTTTCATTTGGTTCTTCAGGCACACAAATAACCTCCAGATTCTGATTTCGAGAATAGATTTCTAGATCTTGAATTTCTTCCATAACCTTTTCAAGTTTTTGCTTCAATTTTCTGTTTCCAACCCGAAATTCGGCGTTTATTTTTTTGACCTCAGCAATCACATTCTTTAGCACATGCATTGCATAGATAAAATTATCAATTTTTTTACGAAAAATTGTTAATAGCAGAACACAAATTATGCGTTATGAAAAATAACACTCATCCATCACAGAGACAGAAACACCATTGAACACTCCAAACGAAATACATTTGTTGAGCGCGTTGACCAGTAACTTCGTTCGTCAATGGGGCGGGGGTTTCTCAGTCGGTAGCGCGCCAGGCTCGTAATCTGTAGTTCCCACGTTCGAGTCCCAGCTGGGTCAGCGTTGAGATTTATCTCCGCAAAATTCCCAGCCCTGCCCACGGTCAGTAGGGGACACCGATGGGCTTGGAAAAGCCGCCGTCCGTCGGATGGGACGTTAAGCCGTGGCCCCGTGTGCAGGAGAGCCATACCCTCTGCACGTTAAAGAACACGCTGGATGACCTTGACGGGAGGCTACGATCTGTCTCCCAACAGCTGTTCCAGTGGGTCCCCTCCCCCAACCTTCTCTGAGCCTTCGGGGTCCATGTGACCTGGCCATTTAGTCCATGGTGTGCAAAAAAGTGCCGCTCAGAGGTAAAACAACCCAACTCGTTCGTCAATCCAGATTAGCCTATATCCGAATTAACTGTATCCGAACTAGTGAGGGTTTACTGCATTTCGAAAATTAGACTGGAGCAGGTGGAGAAATAATGTAAACGACCACATTTTACTTAGAATTTAAATGAAAGTTTTTTTTTTCAGTGCAAGTGAACAAAGAAGGAGTTCAAAATGCCGTGACTCAATGTGCAGGTCTCGCTGATTGGCAAGTTGATTTAATAACTAGGAAACATTCGAAACCTTTGTAACGAGCAAGAAGCTGATGGAAAATGACAAAGAATCGACAATTTTGTTTGAATTGAAAGCTAACATGACACTCGGAAAATCTAGTGATTAAAGTAAAAGAACTCCTTTAAATTACATTAACGATTTCTTTCTATTTTCTAGTGATACCCACGAGATCTATCTTTATCATTTTTATCATATTGTTGAAGACATTTATAGTAAAACACAAGCTTGGTCTTCATAGAGGACTAGTGATGAGAATTGGTTCTCTAAGTGACAGCCTGTTTGGACCAAGTGATTGAGTGTTGGATTGCGGTTATTGATAGTGTTGATACATCATGGATATTTAATATTGCGAAGCATATCTTAGGATGAGAATCGTGGGAGGGGATAAAATGAGTATTGACTGCAGCGTTGTAGTAGGGAAATTTTAAATTTGTTCCTTAAAATATCAATGAAGCACAACAGTGAAGAAAATAATACTAATTTGACAGCTGTTAGGAATAGATGGATTATCTCGCCATGTGTTTTTATGTTTACAGAATATAGCTGTCCTACAGTCTGAGCCATGGCTTTGCGTTGCATTTAAAGAACGGTACTTTCATCAAGTTCAACAGTATCTTCTTTCTCACCCAGACAAAGAGCTGATGATCGTCTTAGCATGGATGTGTCTTATGATGGTGCAATAAATCACGTAATGTTTCAGAACATGTTTTGATTCGTACTCCGAATCCTTCTCTTTGGCTTTTATATATTTTTTATCGGCATATCAAAGGCAATGACTTCACAAAATTTTCTAGCAAGAATAGTGTCTTTTGATGCAAATCGCGATTGAAGAAAGAAACTTATCCGCATAGCAACTATTCTTTCCTAAATGCAAAACAGACATTTCATTAAGAACAAAGGAAGAGGTGGGGTTAAGGATGCTTAAAGTGGCTAATGTTGGAGAATAGTTGAGACCACAAACGTTGCGCAGAATCATCATCCAGCTTGATTTAATAGAGAGAGAGGGGTTTTAGTAGATGAAGAAGAGCAACTGAAGAGGAAGAGAATAACCGCAAGCCCTAGACTTGCCGTAGGTTGCCCATTGATTGGCTGGGCTGCCAAAAGCCAGGCAGCACCTGCTAACTGGCTAGCTAAGCTCCTTCATGTACGTGACTAGCGAAACTTCGACTGCACGAAGAGGACTTCTTCAGCATCTTGAGCTAGATTGGGCCATTAACGTAGTGCTCCGGTGATGGTAGGCATAAAATATAAGGTTCGTTTCGACTGCAGCATAAACGATCACACTTATCTTGGTTACTTTAAGGATAAGTCACAGGAAGTACTGGCTGACATAATTCTTATTTCCTACTGAAATAGAAAGGAAATAACAGCTTGCAATGATCATATAAATACGTATTAGCCAAGTTATTTGGTGACAGTTAATAATGAAATACTCGGCGTTTTATAGCCTAGGTCAAATGAAACATTTGAAGGTAGCGAACCATAAATTATGAGTCGTATGCACGGTGGTGGACTGCCGCCTTAAGTTAATAATCGATAGGAGCGGTGCAGGAGAAAGGTTAATGCTCTTCACCAGCGCATCTCGAAGAATAGATACAAAGAGATTTCTGAGATCGGGGACGAAGAAGAAAAGTGGAAATTGGAGTGAAAGAAAGTTCGGTTGAAATCTGTAAGTGGCGCTTTTGTGCACACATTGGGCTAAATGGCCAGGTTTTCAAGAACTTCAGCTCAGAGCTGGGTAAGAGAATAGGATAAGCTGGACAGCTGACAGGAGACAGGTGTAAACCTTCCATTAAGGCTTCTCCAACGTTAGCGGGATGTGACTCTACTGCATGCGGGGTGTGAAAGGAAGGGGGAAAAGAAACCATTTATATCGTGATAACATAGGATAAAAAATATAATGAAATTTTAATGATTAACTAAAATTATTAAATAATAATAGTGTGGGAATAACGAAGATTGAATTTTATTTTAATGGTGGAATGGGATTTTTTTTTTCGTTTGCTGGAAAAGTTGAAAGATTTTTTTAAGAAAGTGAGTTTTAGAATATTAATTCGCTTGGGAGGAATCTAAATGCTGTTTACATTTTTCCTTTTGGAAGAGGAAACTTTCTGCTCAATGGAAACGTTTGCCGAAATTATCATATTTTCTCTTAATTCGGAGACTAGATTCTCGAAACCTTGCAGAATTGAACAAAATATGCCTCGTGCATTAAACTGTAGGCGTTGCTTTGCAATATGAAGATCTTGACAATATTTGAAGTTAAAGCCAAATATGGATATTGTGGAAGCTTGGAGTCAAAATGCCAATCCAGCTTTCACGCCAGTCTATAACCAAATAGTTTAGTTTTCTAATTAAATTTTTATGTTGGTAAATGGTTTTTAATGTTCATTGTTTGTTTTTTTATCTGCAACATATCGGGGAGATAATTCGAGTTCCAAGTTATGATTTCGTTAGTAATGCATGCTACTTAATTTTCATTATAATGCAAATTAAAAACATTAATTCCATTTAGTAAATATTGAAGTAGTTTGAGAAATTTATTTGTTATTCATAGTTCTTATATATCTTCTGGAATAACAAGAAGTTTCAAAAATGGCGATTTTATTTTTCGCTTTATAATAGATCATTTGAAACAAGTATCAAATTTGAAACAAGTATGAAATACATGACTGAAAACAGGAGATAAAGTAAATGTCTTTGTCAATGGAAAGAAACATCCGTAGCGCCATAGCTTTAAAAATAGATTTATAGGGAGGAAGAAATCACTGGAGATAAAGTAGATCTAAATCTCGATTTTCAAAAAAATAATTTTTTTGAAAAAGAGTTACGGAAACGAACATTACTTTCCAAAAAGTTATGCTTCAGCCACATGTTATGCCTCAGTCGAAGTTCCCCAGTATTAAAAATAATCATTTATGGAAAAAATCTTACTAGGTATAAGTATTTCAATGAAATGTTGTAATGTTCCGGTTATGGAAATTGAAATATTTACATACTTTCAAAAAGTTATGCATCATCCATATGCTGTGCCAGAGTCTAAGTTCCTTAATCTTGAAAAAGCACCTTTATAGAATAAACGTTTCTGGAGAAAAGTATTACAATCTAATTCCTTTAAATATTGATTTTCCAATAATATTGTTTTAGAATTTAAAGTGCTGTGGTAGCTGGAATATTTAAAACCAATGTTGCCGTCCTTCAGAATTTATCTCAAGACTAAATTTAAAAATAATAGTTTATATCCAATGGTTTAATAAACTATACGCTATTTAACTTCCTGTTGCTTTTCTCTTGTCATTTGTTCAGTGGTTTGTCGGTTGCTCTGTGGCAAGCAGCTGCTTGAGGGGGTATTTATTTTTTTTTTATTTGTCGAAACAGTTTTTTCCATCATAGCTTTCCGACCTGATGGCCTGTCGTGACGAGTTATGTAACAAATGAAAGCTTGTAACATGGGAAGTGTCATAGATTTCAAAAATTTATTCCAACCCGAATTCTTTTTACTCCCTCCAAAAAGAGAAAATGTTTTAAAGTGTGTTGCGCTATACCATTCGGACACAAGAGCCGACAGTAATGACATACCTCAAATTAAAGTTTAACACTTGTGAAGTCTTCATAGGCTACCTCAAATTATGTTGCCCCTTTTTATAATACCAAATAGGTTAGAGGGAAATTTTACTTGGGTCAATTATAATGAACTTAAGGTGAAATGAAAGCCTGTTCTTGGAGAGTGTCACAAGTTACATAAAACGCATCTCCATCGTTGTTTACCCACAAAAAAAATAGGTAAGCGATTATTCTTCTATATCTCCTAATTGCTGAATGTAATAGCAGCTTTGCTAGCTATAAGAATTCATCTCAAGATTCAACTGAAACACAACTCTTGACTATTATATTAAAGTATTTACTAAAATAAGTTTTTTTGGAAGTTTTTGTAAGATTCTTTAAACTTTTTGTTAATTCTTGTGAAAAGACTTGGGCAGGCGATGATTGTCGCAAATGTTCCATTTTTCGCACTTTTTACAATAATGAACGAATATTAATTGAAAATTAAAATGCAGAGGGATTTTATTGAGATATTAAATATCGTTAGAGATACTTTTCCACAGATTTTGTGATTTTCTGATGAAACAAAGTAGACGCAATTTACTAATTTCTCTAAGTATAATCGAAACATTTAATGGAGAAAATTTTACAATCACGGTATTTGCAACGTAATTCGATTGGAGTTGAAAATAGTTTTCAATTGGTCGTCATTGCTTTTAAAAGATTATTTTATCTCTTTTAAAAGTGCGAAATGATTTATGCAAAAAGAGAAAATGCATGCAAAATAATTTGGGCAGAAAGTGCAAATAGATGCAAAATGAAACACCCAAAAAAGAGTAAATGCGTACAAAAATAATTTATTCAGAAAGAGAAAATACGTACAAAAATCCTTTTTACTCTCTCTGTAAATGCTACAAAAACGGACATTTCTAAAAGTAAATAAATCTCCGTATTCCTAAAATGAAAAATATTACTTTTTTCTGATGTAAAAATGCTCCTTCATTTCTACCTCAGAAGGAATTCGTTCTGTTATTTTCCGCACAGTTTGAGTTCTGAAGAATTTCCTTTCAGGCATAAACGAACTGCGTCGCTTTATCCGAAATTCTACTAACCGCTTTTGGGCGAAAGAATACGCTTTATACATTTGCCTCTAGCTGATAAACAAAATGCGCACAAAAGTCGGGATAAAGGCGACAATAAAACAAGTGATGCATTTTATCGTAATTGCTTTATTTGCTTGCTTAAGTCCAACAGACGTTACCCGTAACAATGGCAGATATGCCATTTCTGCTATGACTTCGGCTTATAGAAGGAAAATAAATACTTTAAAGGCCCTTTTAATGGAAACAGAAAATGCCTTGTTATTTTTACAAAAATAGCAATATAAATTCACTTTGTGATGCAGAAATTAATTTTTTTCGTTTTATATTTCGTTGAAATTAATCTAATGATTCTGAAAAACTGGTGTGTTAATTATATGGCTCTCAATCTAATTAGCTAAGTAGTTTGTTAACCTAGATTAAACGTTCTCAACGTGGGGTACACGATAAAATGTTTTGGGGTACGCTGTGAGAGCTCAAAAGTCCTAGATCTAGTAACAAAGTCGCTAAGTTGGCAACACTGCCTTGCAAAAATGTCATTTTTTTGTGTGTATCGATATATGTAATTTATGAATACAGAATTTAATGTGTATAAATATATACGTTTTTTTTTATTCCCATAGTTATACTATAACTATAGTTTTATCTATCTATACAGGAGGTACGCCAGTTACATACACATTCCAGGAGGTACGTGAAGCATGAAAGGTTGAGAACCACTAACCCAGGCATGTCAAACTCGTTAACCACCGAGGGCCATATTAAGTATTATATATTAAATCGCGGGTCGCAAAACAAAAAAACAAAAACAAATGGAAATAAAGATGAAGCATAGCTTTTATTATAAACAAATCAATACATACAAAATAATAATACACAGAATATAAACATATTAAAAAATACATATGTATGTAGGAAAGTTTCTTTTTTTCAATTTAACATTATTTAAATAAAATAATATCATCTTTTTTTTGAAGAACTTGGCAACGTTTTTCATTAACCAAATCTTCAAAATTTGGTTGAATTTGTTGAGCTGTAGTTATTTTTAAAATTGCTGGCACATGCTTGTCTGTTAATCTTGATTTTTCCGCAGTTTTATTATTTTTTAAAGTGGAAAATAGTTGTTCGCACAAAATAGTTGTTCGCAATTCTACGATCGGGCTCCGACATATACATTTATGCGCAATAGTTTCCCTTATATATAAATGGAAATGTTTTCTTAAATGCGTTTATTTAATTCATATACCGTGTACGTACTTATAATTTAAATTAAAGAATCCATTGTTGTCAAAAGTTAAATAAACGTATTGGTTATCAATCTTGGCGGGCCGCAGAATAGTTCCCGGCGGGCCGCATGTGGCCCGCGGGTCGCGTGTTTGACATGCCTGCACTGACCACTGACTCAGGTTTTCCGGTCCTAAATTGTAACTACTGACTAAAGGAAAGATAAAACCTCAGCAACTCACAGGTCTTCCTATACAGACTTCATTCCTTTCACCGCAGGTGAACCAACTTCCCATTAAAATTAAAGCTCTATGAGGCTTTTGAAAAGCTCACACGGCATAACGCACTGCTAAGAGGATGTCAAGTAATCTGAGAAACGAAAATCCGTTATAGCTAAAACTTGACGCGGTATCCATTTTAGTTAGAAATTCTGTGCAACATCTGTTATAAAACAAAAACTCAACACTACACAGTAGTATCAGAATAATATGACCACCCACGGAACACATTGTACCTGCCCAGGCACATCACAGAGTGCACATGACAAGGCCGACCACACGGAGATATAAGCTGCCGGCCAGGACAGATGAGCCATAGTGCATAACCTGAGCACAATGGACAGAGGTATTGATTTGACGGACGTACAAAAAGGAATGATCATCGGCTACAGCGCCAAGGGTGGAAGCATCTGGGAAATAGCAGACTTCGTGGGCTGCTTGCAAGGTGCTGTATTAAAGGTGTACAGTCGGTCAAAAAAGTATCCGAACGCTATGGTTGTATACAAAGTTCAGAAAAAACAACTGGCAACGATTTTTTTAGAAATTAATGATCTGGCAACCTTCGTGTACGGTACACGAAGGTTGCCAGATCATTAATTTCTAAAAAAAATCGTTGCCAGATTTTTTTCTGAATTTTGTATGCAACCATAGCGTTCGGATACTTTTTTGAGCGACTGTACCAGGAATGGACCGCTGGCACACCGAGTACCTCCAGACATCATAACTGTGGAGCCCAAAACCTCCAAAGGTGAACGTCGCCTCCGTCGACTGGTAAAGGGCAATCGACGCACAACAGTGCAGCAATTGATCACTCAAATGACCGCTTGGGCACCCAGGTACATGTCTCCGATAACAGTAGAGCAAACCCTGTTACGCATGGGTCTCCAGAGTCGACGCTGCATAAAGGCTTCCAGGTTAACCAAGGTCCATCGGCAACGACGCCTGCGATGCCATCGAGGTTTCTACTCCACACGACAAAACTCAAGGTTTCTACTCCACACGAATCGAGGTTTCTACTCAACACAAAAGTGACGAGAGGTGGCGGATATGGTATCGACACATGAGAACCAACAGCCGAACACGCTTGTCAGTCAAGTACAGGCCGGCAGTGGCAGTGTGCATGTCTGGGGATGTTTTCCTGGTATGACCTGGGACCATTGGTACCACTGGATGGGTCCCTGAACGCTGGATGGTGCCCGTCCATCCTCGCTGACCACAAGCATCCCTTCATGTTGGACGTTTACCCTGGGGTGATTAGTGTCTACGAACAGGACAGTGCGCCCTGCCATGTCGATAAGGTGTTGTGTGACTGGTTCCAGGAACACGACAGCGATATCCCCGTTCTCCCTTGGCAGGCGAAATCGCCCGTGTGCGACCATTTGGGAGACCTTTTGGATCAGCAGGTTCGGCGTGCGGACTCACAACCACGTCATCTCTGGAACCTCCGTGCTCTGCTGGAGTTCGAATGAGTACGTGTGCCTCTGGGAACCTTCCAGGGCCTCATTGCGTCCATGCCACGCCGTCTCGCTGCTAACCGGGCTAAGGGTGGAAATTCCGATTATTAGGTAGGTGGTCATATTATTCTGATACGACTGTGTATATCCTTTATAGCAAAAAGCTCGATAAGATCTATCTGTTACAGCTTAAATTTCATATAATATCAATTATAAAAAATTACTCGACATCCACGTAACAAGAAACTCGATACGATGTTCATTAAAGTTAGAAATTAATTAGTTATTAATTGAACTTTTTTAAGTTAAAGCTTGACACGCTATTATTACAGGTGGAAACTGAATCCTTTACACTATATTCATTACAGGTTAAAATTTGAATGCATTTATATGAACACACTATTCGTTATATCAAAATTTGGTCCAATACTGATTGGTTGTGTGCGAATTCTAATAGATATAAACGGATCGAGATCATTGAAGATTTTGAAAAATGATGAAATGAAAGATCAGAGATAGCCACGAATAGGATCAGCATGAGTTAAAGTGCAAAAAATTTTTTGGGTCTTTTCATTGTACATTCAAGATACTTGTATTTAGTAGTTTTTTTTGAGCATCAGTTACTTTTTCCTCCTTTAAAGATTTTTACCGATTCTTGCACAAAGCAAAGCACTTCTAAATAGGATTACCGTTAGTTCCATTGCCCTTATTGTATTATTCATTCGACTCACGTTAGAGTCTCTTTTCCTTTAGAAAAATAATAAATACTTTTTAACTTTATATGCACGGAAATAATTACAAAACCGCTCTTAAGATTTTGGCGTCCCAAACAGTCTCTCGTTAGCTGTTATCCCGATCCAGCAATGCATGACTTCAATGATATTGCACACTAGTGTAGGGGGCGGGGGTAGCTCAGTCGGTAGCGCGCCAGTCTCGTAATCTGTAGTTCCCAGGTTCGAGTCCCAGCTGGGTCAACGTTGAGATTTATCTCCGCAAAATTTCCCCGCCCTGCCCACGGTCAGTAGTGGACACCGATGGGCTTGGAAAGGCCGCCGTCTGTCGGATGGGACGTTAAGCCATGGCCCCGTGTGCGGGAGAGCCATACACTGTGCACGTTAAAGAACACGCTGGATGGCCTTGACGGGAGGCTACCATCTCTCTCCCAACAGCTGTTCCCGTATGTCCCCTCCCCCAACCTTCTCTGAGCCTTCGGGGTCCATGTGACCTGGCCATTTAGCCCATGGTGTGCAAAAAAGTGCCGCTCAGAGGTAAAACAACCCAACCCAGTAGTGTAGCCAAGGGGATTTGGGCGGGGATTGAAGAATTCTAATCACATTTTAAATCAGGATGTGAATCATAATATTACAAAAATGGCATAGCGTTACCTATAAGAATTGAGAAAACAATTTCTAATTAGAAGGATAACATATTGCCTCTGACGATTATGTGAAGTTCATTTTTCTAATTTTACACCCTTTAAGAGTAGTAATTCGTACTAATGGATGATTTGAAAATGTAAATAGTAATTTATTATCAGCTCTGTACAAGCAAAAAGCTTATTTTATTTATCCCTTAAAGTAGGGGTTCTCAACGTGGGGTACGCGGTAAAGTTTTTTGGGGTACGCCGTGAGAGCTCAAAAGTCGCTAGATATGTGTTATTTATATATGTTTTATTTTAGTCCCATTGTTATACTATAACTATAGTTTTATCTATCTATACAAGGGGTATGCCAGTTACATACACATTTCCAGGGGGTACGTGAAGCATAAAAGGGTTGAGAACCACTGCCTTAAAGGAAAGTGAGATTTTCGTATCTCTAAGGTTAAGGGGTAAATTAATAAATGCATATAAAACGAAGAAAAATTTTACTATATTTAAATATTATTGCAAATTTTAAAATTAAGCACTAGCTTTTTTTAAAAATTAAGAGCAACTTATCGAATTTTAGTCAGTAGTAATTCAATTAAAACATATATGAATATAAATCATTCTTTCGGATATCAGGAGCCTATGAGGCTGCCAGTTTTCCCTTAGTCCCGTTATCCCGTCATAAATCACTCTTGAGATAATACTGCATCCTGATAGGTTACCAATTTTCCCGCACACCCGTTATCCTGTTATCATATTTATAAATTCCTCTTGTTAAGTTCTCTGGGTATTTGTTCTTAATCAACGCATTCTGTCACAAGAATTCTAGCATAAATATATTGTTTGTAATATTACTTCATGTTATAAATTTTTCTATGTTTAGTGCCCTCTAACGATGCAAATTTAAGCTCTTGGAGGATTTGAAAATTATAAATAATCATATTTCGTTAATACTTATTCAACTGGAAAAAAGAATATTTTAGTCTCTCAAAACAAAATGATGCGTCCCCCCTCCTCTTGGAGTGAAAGGAGAATTTGTTGTTGCCAATGTAAGTCCCTTCGTCGATCATCACAGTCCACCACTAAAATATCGAATTTCTAGCTCAAATAGATCGTTTGCAATATTGGTTTAAAAGTTTGAAATTTTGAAACGTTCATACAGTCAGAGGGCGCAATTGAAACCTTTGGGAGAGTGGAAAAGTGGAAATAGGAATAATCGTAGTTTACCAATATCTATCGAACCCAAAAAGAATTTTAAATTTATCTCTTAAAACAGAGAAGTTGGATGTCTACAGATAGAGGACTACAGATGGAGGTTCTGTATAACCGGTTATTTCCGGTTCTGTAATTATTTCCGTGCATAAAAAGTATTAATGTCTACAGATAGAGAACAAAGTGAAACATTAGGTCGTTTTTTCGGAAAATGAGCTATTAAGAAACCTGTTAGTTACGAAAATAACTTGTATGCCAAATTATTTTTATGCTAATAAATTCTTTACATCATTGATATGTATTTAAATAACCGTGCTAAATTATCCGAATTACACTAGACGAACAGCTTCCATGGACGCTTCGACATTTTATTACAATCATAGACGCGTATTCAAACTTTAAGCACGTTCTTACGGTGAAAAATTTTCCCTCGCTGTGAGCCTCCCAGAAATAAACCGAAAGTAAATCCATATGAGGCATGTGGAGTAGCCCCACTATAGACAAGTGTAGTGTGGCTTTTCTCTAAAAAGCCGTCGTTGCATTCTTTTCTCCCCATTTCATTCTAACGATTTTGTTTTCGAATGCAGCTTCCGTATCATCTTCCATACAAAATGGGTAATCTACGCTACACAGATAAAGCTGTCCATCATTTCTTTGTCATCGGCTGTCTTCTCACCAGCTCTGGAAGACGTCAGATCATCCAGCCAGCGAATGGTCTTCACCTTTTCATCGCTCGGCGGCTAAGAACATGGAGGTGAAAGCTGAACACAGGAGCCCTGCGAATGAAAGAAAGCAGTCAAGAAAAGAAGTGCCTCACTTCAGAAACTCTTTTCTTTGCTATTATTGATCGACGGCAATCCCGAGCTGTACTGGGGCGCGGATCGACCAGGCCGTTATCAGAGAAGACCATAATATCGATAAAGGTATTCATGTTTTGATAGCACGGTTTTCCAGAAAACTGTTCTGGAGGAACCAGAGGGACGTGATTTATGCGGCTTGCAGCTCTCTCTCTTTTTTTCCACATCTACCTTCTTTTTTTTTTCTTTTTTTTCCCAAGAACTCGGAGGGAGGAAATGTTCTCGAAATCATTGGACACGGATGCATTAAAGGAACGTCAAGTTGAATGTGGCAATACCTGTTTCGAAATGGACTCATGAGAAGAAAAAAAAGTACACCATGGAACTGAAAGAAAAATGCGTAAAGAAATGAATATAATGCCAACACGGCAAACTCTTTCAACTCCGTATTGCTATTTTAAAATGATATTTCGCAGAGAAAAGTAAATATGAATTTAATATCTCTAACTTGTAAAGCGAACGCGATCGTTCAGTTGTTTTACAGAATAACTTCGAATAAATGGATAATTTGAAAGCATTAGATAACGTACCTGAAAAGATTAGTTTAAAACTAATTTTTGAAACAGAACAAAAGATTTAATGTATAAGATAGACTTCATCATTTTTATGTTTTTTTTGCTTTCGTGTTTCATAAGAATCTAAATTTTTTAGGGTTGAATTGCAGATGAATATATTATTGAAATCGACGGAGGCATGAGATCACGTCAAGTTGATTGATGTGTATTATCTGCTTTGAAATAGGCTAGAAGGAAATGGAATTTCATCTTTGCCTCGCTGTGCTCGGTGGTACTTTTCGATAGAAGACGTCTTCCTGTCTGAAAGTGGAAGTTCTTCACTATTTCTTCATTGGTATAAAATTGAAAAGGAAAAGAAAATAATAAAAGATAATAAGAAGATAGACTCATAAAAGGGGTGTTGAAAATTTTGTCGTTAAATATTTTTGGCAGAAAAAAACTTTGATCTGACTGGTCTTTTTTATATTGCGCATATTTTTATTTCCTGAACGATTCCTAATGATGCAGAGAACAGTTTCAAGTCGATTCATTTCTTACGGCAATTATCAGGATTTTGTATCAAACTTAAAGCAGTGTCAGGCTAAGGGAAACCTAGACATCAAATTCTATATTAAAGTTTTCCGTGCTGAATAATCCAAATAAACATATTTAGTTTTGAAAATTTCCAAGAGTCGTTTCTGTTCTAGAACGCTTTTTATCACAAAACCAATCATATTACTAAGAGGAATAAATAACACTCCTAGGAATTATGGGTGCAACTTTGAGCCAATTACTGTAACCTTTCATTTATTCCCTGTCATGCACTCAATATCGTTCATTAATTGCGTTTACTAATAGAATAAAAAGCTTCAAACCAACAAAAGTAACAGCAAGTTTATAGAATCTACACTCAGCAGCCACTTGAATAGGTACAATTCCATGTTATGTCAATAGTAACTGAGATATAGAACCTAGTTACGGCGTAAACAAGGGTTTTATGAAAAAACATGACTGAAAAATAATGTAAAGATCTCAATCAAATTTATTTAAATCTCGATTTCGAATAAAATGATTTCAGTATTTGAACAGTTATGAAAGATGAAACATTTAGCAAGTTAGCAGTTCTGAAAACATCATTCAAAATTGGAGAAAATGAACGAAGTCATTACGAGAACTACTACAAATACTCTTAAACTTGTTAGTAAAGTTTATTATAATGTTGTTGCTTTCACTTTAACTTTACAGAGCAGTTATTTCAACTCTTATTGTTGCTTTTATTCCATTTTCCGTAACTCTCTAAATAACAAGCGAATATTGTCGAAAAATCCAGATTTGAAAAGATTTGATGAGATCATTAAATTGTTTTCAGTTATATTTTTCATGAAAAAATCTTATTTTCGGTGTTACCTGTTCTATATCTGAGTTACTACTGACATGGAATTGCAGCTATTAATAGGGCTACTGAGTGCATCTAAACCGGGGAATTTTCAGAGGGCCGGGGGCCAGAACCTTACTTATTACATTAAACATTCTAAGCTTAGATGGTTGAACATTGCATGGCTAAACTTATGTGGCTAATCTAATGATGGCTAAACATTAGATGGCTAAACTTAACCCCCTCCTCCCAAGTCCAAAGCCCTGAGTAGACAATATGAGTAAACAATTAAATTTTAACGTATATCTGTTCATTACAAAAGAAAGGAACATGTGATTTTTATAAGTGTTTAATGAAAAGGCAATTGTTTCTAATTGAAATTAGGTTTAAATCTATAAGAAATTAAAAATAAACATTATAATTAGACAAAAAAATTAACGCATTTTAATGGAAATTAAAATCGACTCACATACAAATGTCATTAATTAAGCTTTGATAGAAACATCGGTCCTTTCATCAAGAGCCAAAGAAAGCAAGCTCTGTAGAGGTATTTTCTATATTAGCAGCAAGTTCATCGATACATCTGATTACGATTCTGTGGGATAAACGTAAGTTATCGTCATTTTTTTCTCTCTGGATAAAACATACCGAAAGCTGTTTGCAGGCTCTCCTTTACAAGTTTGTAATATTTTGCAACATGCACAATAGAATCGAAGTCTTGAGACGTTTGGGAAAATAATTTTTTTGCGTTTTTAATGCAGCCATAAGTTTTACAAATGTTTCTTTTCTGTGTTGGCCTTGAAAACGATCATAATTAGAATGCTTACTGATGTAGCATCTATTTGAGTGAGAACTGAGCTGTTTAATCGGGAACTGAACAGTTCATTCAGCAAACCCGATCTACACCTATGCACAAAGTCTATCAAGTGGGTTGATGTAATAATTTAAATTAGACTCCTAAAGAGTACTATCAAAAACAGTGCAAAGGTAAATTGGAAAGAAAGGAAAATTTATATTCCACAAAGTGCCTGAAGAATAAGAGATAAAAAATTTAATATTTGGCGCTGCAATATTAACGGGTTGTCCTTGGCTGAACTAAACACTAAGCTCCGTGTACCAGGAATATGCAGGGTGGGGTAGGTGCTTGATTTTTTTCCTGCTCCAGATAGGCGGTAACTTGCCGGGTTTTGTGAGTAGAGAAGATGAAGTAGGAGAACCCTTGACACGCCTATTGTTGGACGATGCTCTTTCATCTTCATTCAACAATTTTGGGCAAAACAATGTTGGTTTAGTATTGCCCATTACAGTCATTTTTTCAGGTAAGATGTCCATGGCTACCATTCCTTGGGAAATGAAAAAAACTCTCAACGTCCTCTTCCTTGACCGAAAGTTTTGTCGAAGGATTTAGGGACGAGGTTCATCTTCATCAATCCTAACATAGCTGTCGATCTTTCTGCGACTTGTATAATAATAAAACAACGCCTTAATCACCTGTGGCAATGCCTTGTTAACCGTTTAGGGCCACTAGGTTCAAACATTGGCAGCATCTCTTTGCACTAGTCGCACTAGTCGCTTTGCACTCTAACCCTTTTTTGTTGTTTTCTTAGTTTGTTGTGTACAGATTTCGCACAAATCTTTCGGAATCTTAAATGTTGATGAATAATTATTTCCACAATGCCAATATACATACACTGACATCTAAACTTATTACATGTGTGGGTTTTCATTAATGAGTTCCCGAATAGCAGCGATGGCTTTCTTGCTCACTGCCTCCTTCTGTCTTCCTGTAAGAGGGAGGTCTTCGAAGCTCTGTCGTCATTCTCTGAATTTGCGCATCTGTCACGTAACAGAGCCATATGAACAGGCATACTCCCCGTATACTGATGATAAATCGCATGAATTTTTTTGCTCGTCGTCCCCAATAAATAATATTTATTTATTTGGGATAATTATTTATTGGGGATGTGTGAAAATGTAAACTCTTTCGCTGTCTATAGTAGACTCCATAGCAACAACGAGAGATTTCGCAGACCAAACTTTACGGACCATCAGCTTTCAAATAAGTTGTAGCTCGTCAACTTCGGATGAACGAATGCAAATCTACAAACACGTGTCAAGAACTTTTTGAACGCTCTCCGTAACAGCTGGTGTTTAAAGAGCTATGGAAGCTGGAATATTTAACATCACCAATGCACTTATATGATACTCATCAAATGCTGCAAATATTGAAAAAAAACAGTTTTTTTTAAACATCCGATACAATATTAAATTTAAATTTTGAGGTGAAATCTTATGATTGCCATAGCTATTGTTAAAATCCAAACTTCCAGAACTTTTTTAAAGCTAACGAATATTGCTGAAATTTGGGATTTGAAAATTTTGAATGAGATCGTTAATTTCATCATAACAATTTGATCATGAAATATTTATTTTAGATGTTACAGAGTTTCGAAATTAGTTTGTTATTGACATAAAATTGGGTTGTAACTTTGCCTACCAGTCTATTAATTTTGTTCAGCTAAATTGACGGGCTTTGAAAAATATCCAATGTAAACGATTACTACAAAATAAATATTTATTGAATATAGTTTAAACAAAACTGCAGAAAATATTGAATAATGCTTCGATTTTAATATTTATATTATGTATAATAAAGAAAAAAAAAAGGAAACTTTTTCTAAACAAGCCATTTCCTTTTATGTGATATATACATATATTTAAAACAAATGAATTTTTTTTTATCTGATTTGAATTGCGGAAATGCAAGTGGTCTAGAGGCTGACTGTTTGACATGTCTGCATAATATGTTCAGGGATTCGATGTTATTTTTCCGCGTAGATGTGTAGTCTATCTGTATTGCAGTCTGGGATGTATATATTGTATTTTAGTCTGAAGCCTCATCTGCATCATTACCTTTCTTTGAGACGCAGGAACAGAAAACGAAGATTGGATGCCTGTTTGTTATAGAACGTTCCGTAATGAAGCAGAATCTGAAACAAAATGGTTACCACGGCAACCAGTTCTGTGAAATTCTGTTCTTTGTTCTACCACAAGTAAAGCGAGTCCTCGAAGGAATATAATCTAATTTTTCGGTTAAACTAAAGTTAGAAAGAACAAACTGAAATCAGCTGCAAGTAAGAAGAGAAGCAAAAGATAAACGGAACTAAAGCAGCAACGGCATTAGCAGTTTTGTATTAGATAAAAACTGCCATAAGAAGTAGCTGTTTAATTTTTTTCCTCCGCGGAATTCTAAAATTTCTTTTCCAGGGAAAAAACTATTAAACACGCATTCAAAATTCATGAAGGTAAAAAAAATCGCCTGGAAACTTTTTTTAAAGCATTTTAATGCAGTTTACTGTGCAATTTGTAACCATTAAGGCCCCATCTTGACCTCAGTCAGTAGGGGATACTGATGGGGTTAGAAAGGCCGCCGTCCTTTGCATGGGACGCTAAGCTGTGTCTCCGTGTGCGGAAGAGCCGTACCTTGCGCACTTTAAAGAACACGCTGATTAGTCTTGAGGGAAGGCTAACATCTGTCTCCCAACAGCTGTCCAGTGATAGAGCTTCAAAGTCACTGGACAGCTGTTAGGAGACAAATGGTAAACTTCCGTCAAGGCTATCCAGTGTGCTCTTTAAAGTGCTCCTCAGTTAGTAGAAATTGTACAGTAGTCTACACTAAAATGCTTTAAAAAACGTTATACACTACAGGAAAAAAATTGCAACACCTTTAATAATAGTAATAATAATCTTTATTCATATTTATGTTAGTTATACAAGAGTTTGAACAAATGACCCGCAAAGCATCTGCTTATCTGCAGGAGAGAAGAATAATAACGTTACATGAAAATACATAAGATATAGTTTAAAATTTGTCATCGAATTAAGTGAATTTCAGTGGAAGCTCCATTATGGTGGTTAAAATTTTTATATTGATTTCAATGCCTAGAAGAAAATTTTTTGTCTTATTTTTGATTTCTTGAAATTTGTTTAATAAAATAATTTCTCTTGATAATTGATTGAACACCTAAGGTACGGTATATGCCCTTGTACATTTCCTGTAATTGTTTAATATTTTTGGAAATTGGAAATAATTTTTGGATTGTAACCTTGTGTTTTCAGATTTAAATTGATTGTCAAAAAATATTTTAAACTGATGCCGTATTTGAAAAGGTTGTGAAAAGAAAGTGTGCATAGATAATTTAGCCTTTCTTCGCTATGATAAAATGATTTTCTTAAGATGTATGGGATTTTATTTTTAACAATTGGTGATTAAATAGTTTATTCTATTTTCCTTACTTTTGTGAGATTAGTTGAGCCGTATATTGTCAAACCATAAATCAATAAAGATATACAGATAACTTTGTAAACCAAAATACATGTGTGTGTGCTTGCAGCAAATTGTAGTTTGTAAAGTTTAGATGCACATAGAAGCAAATTCCCTGATAACTTTTGAATATTTGTATTCCATCGGAAGGTTGTGTCCATGTAAAGTCCAAGATATTTATGGCTCTCAACACGCTCGATAAACATCACAGCCGCAGTAGTCAGGGTCATGAGTTATCATGTTATGAGAACACAAGGGTTCGTGGTTTTGTATTGCATAAGATGGAAGATCATAATATCCTGGTGAATGAAAGCTCATTCATTTTGTTTCTTCTGAGTTTATGTAAATACGATTAATGTGAGACCATTTAATAATTTTCTTAAAATTATCCTGTTTATCTCGGACTGCGTCTCCTATATTTTGATTCATGTTAACCAAGGCGGTGTCATCAGCATATATACATATAAGGAGAATCCTTCAGTTTAAGATTAGCTAGATAATTAATATAAGTAATGAATAAGAGCGGACCTAAAATTGAACCTTGTGGGACACCTGTGTACAATGTTCTCTTCTCACTAAAAACGCCATTAATTTTAGTAACATGCACTCTATTTTTCAAACAGTTTTCAAATCATTTAAGGGTGATACCTCGGATACCATAGGTATACAATTTTCAAAGTAAAATATCATGATCTAACGTATCAAATGCCTTACGAAAGTCCAGAAAGATAGCAGCTGCTTTTTTCAGAAAACTCCGTTAAAAGTGTAATTGCATTTTTACCTTTTTAGAAACCATATTGCTTTTTACTAATAATGTTATGTTTTTTCAAGAAATTGGCTAAAACATTAGCTACATATCTTTTAAGGATTTTGTGAAGAACGGGTAAGATGGCAATGGGCCTATAGTTAGTGCAATCGTATTTAGTTCCACTTTTGTAAATTGGCCTTAAAATAGCAATTTGAAGTTTATTAGGGATGTTTCCTGTAAGATATACTTTCATTGATAAAGTTCGTCACGAGATCAGCTAAGGAAATTTTGCATGTTTTAATGTGCTTTATGTGTAACTGATCGTATACACATAATTTTCTTTGATTTAAGTCACTTAGAATTTTGAAAGTCTCTTGTTTTGAGATGGGAGGAATAAAAAAAGAGGGAATGGAAGGTTGTATATGTTTAAGAACTGTATATAGATTCTGTATACGGTTAACTTCTTTAAGATTGACAATAATGTCTGCAAAGATGTTGCTAAATTTCTCTGCTGCTTGAGTTTCACACATACCTTGTGGCGTATATATTCTTGATTATAAAATCATCAATGGCAGTTTTAGGTTTTTTGTTGATAATTTGGGTGATGAGTTCCCAATTTCGCTTTGGATTGTTTTTACAGGGCTCAAATTGTTTGAAGTAATATTTATTCTTTTCCTGCCTAATAAGGGACGTGACTGTGTTTCTTAAGTTTGGGTATAGTAATTTAAACTTTTCCTCTTGTTACTTTTGTAGTCAATTCAAGCCGAGTCTCTTTTTCGTATTAAGTTTATTATTTCCTGTTTTATCCAGTCTTTGCTACAATTCCGTTGTTTAATTTCTGAGCCATCCGATAGTTGATTAATTTTGTTATTGTTAACAATCGACGTATATTTTTTTACGAATGCTTCATAAAGTACGTCTATTTATTCTGAATTTGGGGTTTTGTTTTCAGTGTCGTGCCCACAGAGATCTTATCCTGTGGACACAACTGTGGGCCGGAAGGGTCTCGAACATTTGGTCTCCCAGCGACAGTGACATTCTGACCTGACTTCCATATTGTTGAATTTTCCTACGTGCAGCTCCTGCAGAGGACGAGTCTTTGTCTCCAGCGCGGAAGGTTCGCGACGGATCCGTTGGCCCCCTCAGGTGTTAAACCATGGTCGACGTGACCCGTCGCGACCAACATCAAAGCGACGAAGGGGTGCACCCTTCGCACCTCGGACGTTCTGACCAATAAGGTACGTAAGCGTCATGTACCAAGGTGACCTCCACTAGAGGGTGCAAGGATGAACAAGCAGAAAGTGAGGAAACGTCCATGCGATCAGTTCTTCTTCTGGCTCAGTTCTTGACGGCGATGAGTATTCCTTCTGGTTGAGTTCTTGACAGGGATCAGTAGTCTCCTCTGGCTGGGTTCTGCTCTCGATGGCCACGGTATTCTATAGTGGCAGAGTGATGCGCTGTACGCACCCCAGCTACCTGCCAAGGCGTCCGAGAGACAGTGTTTCTTCCTAAAGATGACTGCATGAAAGGAGGTAGGGGGACATTTTGTTACAACCTGGTAAAATCCTTCCATACGAATGCCTTTCTGTACACTGTCGCCATGTTGTCCTGAGTGGGACCCAGAACCCACTCGCGGGATTTGTTAACCAATCCCCGGAATTGGGGAATGAAGAAGATTTTAGTAATTTCAAAAGAGCAGTGTTAGAGAGATTCGACAGTGAGATGGCGTTAGCCACCTGATTGCACGAATTTACAAGCTGTCAGCAAGCTGCGAATGAAAGCATCCGAGAGTACACTATCCCGCATTCGAACCCAGGGCTATCAATTCTTGGGCACGTCAGGAAGGAGCATGGATAATGCAAGTCAGGGAGTCGGCAATCAGATGCACCTCGCTCAGTTCTTAGCAGGCCTGATCCTGTGGCTCCAGCGGTTCGTGCTGTCACACAACCCCAGCACCTTTGAAGAGGCATTAGCTAAAGTGATATTGGAAGAGAGCAACGAGTGTGCCTCCGGACGGACGGCAGCCATGCAAGCGCTCGACAATGAACCCGCCAAGAGAACCATGGAACCAAATCCCTGCCTAGCTTCAGGACTTGTTGGCAGCCCCCCCGCTCTGCCAGATCCAGGCAGATTTGGTTCGTTTAGGAGAGCGTCTCCACCAGGTGGAAGGACAGCAGGAGCAGAACCTCACATACGACCGCACAAATCTACTTCAGCAGCGGCAGCACCTCTGGGCAGACCGCTGGGGTGTCACGTGCTTCACGTGCGGTGGGGAAGGCCATTACGCCCATCAGTGTACGTTGTCCCTGACCCCATGATCACGTGGCCTGCGACATTCGACAGGGTAAACTCTGCCGCAGAATCAAGGCTGATCACTCCAGGCGAGTATACACTGGAGGAGAGGTCAAAGTCCCCACTTTTTGTCCCCCTGATCATTGGAGCAGAGGAGAGAAGAGCCAGAACCCACCAAACATAGTATGGCTCCTTTAAACTGGAACTGGAGAGAAGCCCGGATGCACTTCCCAGAGTCCCTTCAAAACGTTAGCCATCCGCATTGCACCGTGTGTCATTTTGGACAATGATAAAAAATTTGCCCATTCTGTCCGCCGGCATGGAGGACACAGAGGTGTCGGCCCTCATCGATACTGGTGCCACTGTGCCGTCATGGCATGCTTCCGACATTTGAAAAGCCGGATCCTACACAAAATGATCCCACTCCAGCATCAATTGAAAACCGTAGGTGGAAACCCCCTTCCTGTGATTGGCAGATTCATGGTAGCCCTCACGTTTGATGGAATCCCTTTTGAGCACCCGATGTATAAACTCCACGATACGACATGATAATGGGACATGACATCCTGAAAAAGCATCGATTCATTATTGATTGTTATTTGGGCATTCTACGAAGAGGAGAGATAGAGAATCGAACCAGGGAAACACTCCCATCACATCGTCCGCCAACCCTATCTAGGACCAATCTACAATCCCCTCCCCTACATCCACATACGTTGGGCGCATGGTACATATTCAGGCAGTTGAGAGAGACCCCCATTCCCAGAGCCCCTTTGGAGATTTAGCCCGACTGAGAGACATGCAACTAGAGGACCCCACATTAAGAGAAGCCATCGAAACATTAGAGGGTAGGAGCCCCAATTTACCCGTCAGCGCAGCCAACCCATTCTGTTTGAAGAACGGCATATTATACCATTTGCCCCCCCCCCTGGTTTGTCACAGCCCCTACACCAAAACAACGGAACAATTAGCGATCCCCTTCAGTCTCAGAGGACAGATATTAGCATTGTGTCACGACAACCCCTGTTCAAGTCACTTGGGAGAAGATAAGACCTTGCAAAGGGTAAGGTCTGAGTACTACTGGCCCGGCATGTATGCCGATGTGCATAACTACATTCAGACCTGCATATCTTGCCTGTAAAGAAGAGGTTATCAAGAGAAGAAGAAAGGAAATCTGGTCCAAGCCCCACTCACAAGCCGCCCCCTTTCAGTATGTCAGCATGGACATCTTAGGCTCCCTCCCCCTCACTCAGTGAGGTAACAAATACGTGTTAGTCGTCATGGACTATTTTACCAAATGGCCCGAGGTCTACGCTCTGGCCGATCAAGTCAACAGAGTCCATTTCCAGCCTATTCGTAGAAGATTACATTCCCAAGCGTGGAGTTCCCACCACCGTCACAATGGACGGAACTTCACCGGTCGAGTGATGACCAAAGTATTTAACAGATTAGGCATCATCAAGCAGAACACAAGTTTTTATCATCCGAGTTCGAACGGATTCGTGGAAAAATTCAACCAATTCAAAAGATACACGTGTATTATTCTTTAGAAGCGTATTGTCTGTTTTCCTTATCTGAAACAGGTCTGTTACTTGTTCTGCTTAATTTGCAGTCAATACAGATCCACGTTTTTTCTTCTCTTGGGTCATCTTTTTGTAATTTTTCTCCGTTGCGCCAGAGCACCCAAAATGCAGTTTCCCTTTGCATCCACTGCACAGCATATTGTCGGCATCAGGAGCAGTTGTTTCTTCACAGCTATAACACATTGAATTCATTGTGTAAAGAGTTTTGGCTTATAAGTGGGAACCACTATTGGGAGATGCACAAATTGGGACCTAAAGTTCTGATGCTTAATTGATTTTAATCAGCTCACTCTACACAAGTAGGTTTGGTTATAAACAAAGAGAAAACTAAAGTGATGAAAATTGGTCAGGCAGGCTGTGATTCAGTTAATCTGAATGGTTGCAGTCTTGAGCAGGTGTCACAGTTTAATTATCTTGGGAGCTATGTAACAGATAATGGTGATGTGCGGCATGAGATTAACAGACGAATAGGGATTGCTGCTGGGACTTTTAAGAATCTATGGAGATTGTGGAGAAATAGGCGTATACACCTAAAGACTAAAATTAGAGTGTATAATAGTTTGGTTCTTTCTAGGGTTAGTTATGGTAGTGAAACGTGGACACTTTGTAAACAAGGTAACAGGAAACTAGATGCTTTTGATTCCAGATGGTTACGCAGTATCTTGGGCATTAGGTGGTTCAACTTTGTAACTAATGATGAGGCTAGGCAAAGGAGTTTGCAACCTCCTTTAAGCAGCGTATTGTGCAGAGAGAGACTCCGTTGGTTTGGCCATGTTGCCCGTATGAGTAATTATAGATTGGCGAATAGGGTTATGAACAGTGTGCCTAAGAGGCCTCAGAAGGAGGGGGAGACCTAGGATGCGGTGGGCAGACAATGCCAAACAGGACCTTGTTAGAATTGGTGTGCAGTGGCCAGATGCAGTAGATGTATCTCAGGATAGACTTGCTTGGAGAACTAAATTGCACGGTCTGGTTGGACCTCCGTAGCCCATGGCTGCTTGAGTATGATGATGATGATGATGATGATGACTCTACACAAGGCACTGTGTAAAACACGGCGGACTGATGCAGGGGGGAGAGGACGCGTAGGAGCAATAAAGTTTATGTCACTTACTAGTCCGATGACGGCCCAGAAGGTCAACCGATGCTTCTCGAGGTCACGGAGGTCAGCGGACACAACCTGCTGGCAGGAGCTCTACGAGAACGTGTGATCGGAACGACTGCAACTGCTAAAGTGTAACCTACTACCTGGAAGGATTAATGCCATTTTATTGAAACGCAGGCAGCTGTTAGCATACACTAAGTTGTGTGACTGATTACATTATCAAAAAAAAAGGGAAATTACCACTTTGCCTACCCGGTAAAGTGGTATAATTTGTATGATGTTGAACCACCCCATGCAGCAATGCATTCGTGAACACAGCAGGGAAGGCTATTGTACAGTTCTATAATATCCTCCTGAGGGATAGAACACCAAATTGCGCGAAGTCGCTGTTACATTTCAGCGACAGGAATTCCTCTTGAGTTATTGGTGGTGCTGTCAGCCCATCATGTCCCAGGCGTATTCAATACGAGAAAGGTCCGGCGAGCGTGTCGTCCATGGTAGTACCTGAACGTTTTGCTCATGTAAATACTGCAGACTAATGCGGATTGTGTGGGGATGGGCGTTATCTTGTTAGTAAAAGGTTCTGTGCTGTTGAATAAATGGGGCAGTCACTGGCTGCAGAATATTGGTAACATATCGTTGGACAGTTAGAAATCCCCTTATGATGACCAGTTCTGATCGAGATGTCTGACTAATGGCATCCCACATTAAGACACCAAACGCTGGAGCTATATGACGATGTCGCACGCACTGTGTGGCATTCCTTTCCCCTGGATGACAGCGAGCACATTTTCTACCGTCGTGCTGACCAAGACGGAAACGAGATTCGTCATTAAACACCACGTATTTCACTCTTGTTCATTCCAGTTCTGTCTGAGCGATACCACTGAAGACGTGCTTGCATGTGGGCAGATGTGAGGGGCAAACGCATTGCCGGATGATAAGCTCGCAATGAAAAGTGTAAAAGCCTGTTGTTTACCGTCCGCCTGGTAGCTATTAGATGTATTATCTATTGTCAGTTCCTTTGAAGTTGCGTTGTAGTCATGAATCTGTCACGCAATGCCATGCATCACAAATGGCGGTCCTGTTGCTAGTGGTCATACGTCATCTTCCTGATCCTTGTCGGCGTGTGCTAGATCCTTCTTGAACCCACTGGCGCAATGTGTGCACGATGGTGCTGGGGTTGTGGCCAACAAAATTGGCCACATCTCTGTACGACAAACCAGCTTCTCAAGGCTTCCACGCTCAAATCTGTTAACTGTTGGAACGGCTGTCGTCGTCTGCGTAGGGACATCTTTAGCGATTTAGAATAATTTCCACAACATGTTGTTAACCAGGGAGCTTTGGTTGCCTTTTTCTGTGTTTGATTGCTCTGCACCTGTGATGTCAGCTCGCGCCTGTCCAATCGTTTCGATCGTCCTGCAAACGTAATCCTTTCAATGCATTTCCATGTACTACCGCCGCCCTCAATTTCGTCATATTTGCATAACTTCTTGCAAGTGTCGCATTTTTTATTTCCTGTAGTGTATTTGTTGTTGCTTTAGTTTCGTTTATCTTTTGCTTCGTTTACGTGCAGGCGATACGGGAAATTCACATATAAAATGATCTAATCGAAAATAAAAATTCCATTTTCCTATAGTTGTTCTAAAAAGGGTAAAATCATAAAAAAATTTATTGTATTTCTAACAATTTCTTTTATCATGTTAATTGGTTATTAATTGCAATATTAACAGTGAGGTCAGTTATCTTATCATGGAAGGTGGATCTATTAATAACCCAACCTTCTCTGAGCCCTCGGTAACCTTGTGACTTGACCATTTAACCCATTGTGTGCAAAACAGTGCCGCTTAGAGGTAAAACAACCCAACTCTAAGCATTTAGAAAGAAGCATAAGAAAGTTTGAAAATTTATAATGAAATGTTTCGTCTCTTTTTGGTATTTGTATACTAATTTGTATTTCAATGAAGTTTATACTGTAAAAAATGAAAGTTTTATTTAAATATTTGCTTGAGCTTTTACATAATACAAATAGAAATTTAAGAATGTTGACCTCATTGTTAATATTAGAAGGATTCTACTTCTCCAGCTACGGGTTAAGACACGCATAAAATTCATTCACAGTTAGTAAAATTAAACACAGGTAGTAGGTTCACCTTTAGCAGTAGCAGTCATTGCGATCAGACGTTCTCGTAGAGCTCCTGCCAGCAGGTTAATAAATAAACTTTTTTTTTGTTCACTGTTTAACCGAAATTGCAACCGATTCCGTTTTCTTTGGAGAAAAAAAGTGCTTAATAACAAATTGAGCAAAATTTTAATATCGATTAATTCTTTGCATATTAATCGAGGCAACATCGCGTATTTCTATTATTATTTCATAATACTGAAAAGGTTATTTAGATTACGCCAAATTAATAAAAAGGTTTATCGCTGAAACGATTTTAAAACGAAATTCTTCAAAGAAAACTCTTCAAAGCAAAAATGCTTGAATTCTTTGGTTGAAATTCTACAAAGCAAAATCACAAAACGAAGTGTCAAAGATTGCGAACACAAAACTATAAAGAATCACAGATTATTTAATGAGAATCATAAAAAAAGAAGAATCGTAAGTTATGGACTAGAATTAGTGATCTGCCCTTTCACAGCTTATGAAACATAACTGAAGCGAGAGTAATAAGGCTCGGTTATGAAACATAATCTCAGAGGAAGACAATGAAATCACAGTGGGAGGGAGGATCTCACATCTTGAAACAGACACAAAGAAGGATCTCTGACCACCAAACAGAATCACAGAGGGAGGGAGGGTTTCCAACCACGGAAAAAATTGAGAGGAAGCAGGAATCTTCGACTACGAAACAGAATCTCAGAGGAAGGTAGAATCTCTGATCATGAAACAGAATAACAGAGGATGGAAGTATCACATACGAGAAAAACAGAATCACAGAGGGAAGAAAAAAATCCATGAAACATAATCACACAAAGAGAGAGAGGAAGTATTTCCGATCATGAAAAAAAAATAATGAGAGAGGGAGGAAGTATTTCCGATCATGAAAAAAAATAATGAGAGAGGGAGGGAAATCTTCGAACAGGAAACAGAATTGTAGAAGAAAGGAGGAAGAATCTCCGACTGCGAAGCAGAATTAAAAGGAGAAGAGAATCTCTGACTACGAAACAGAATCACAGACGAAGGGAGAGTCTCCGATCATGAAACAGAATCACAGAGAGGAGAAGGATCTCTGACAATAAAATGGAATCGCAGAGGAAGGAAGAATAATTTTTTTTAAATACAAGTGCAAAACCATTCCTTCGTCCGCTCTAGTTTAAAGTGGAAGTGATAACTTTCATTTTCATAGTTTTCGACGAATTAATGTAACGATGATAAAGGAGATGACGAATTATTTCCAAAGCTTTAAGAGCTTCAAAGTTTCGAACTTAATAGCTTGATTTCAAACCGAGCTGGACAGTTCGGTTTCAATATTATCTCTAACTTTACCCTTCTCCCTAAAGAATCTAATAAATTGCAAAAATGAAAACAATAGCTTAGGAATAGGTCACACAGTCGGAAAATCCCATATTGACTTTTTTGAGCCACTTTGACTCGTGTTTCAAGAGTTTTTCCGTTTACTGACATGACGCTACAAGTATTTTTTTCTTTAGCAGTCTTTTTACAACTGTTTCAGAATCTTAAAGACTTTTACTTCCGTAACTGTCTTCAATACATCATTCTACCCTTTCAAGATGAGAGTAATCTTTCTTTCCACCGTTATTTTTCAGAAGAAGCACGCATTAAAGTTTTCTTAAAAGAATAAAAATAAATTTCGACACTAAAGCAATGGAAATTGGTTCTTTCATAGGGCATGATCTAAAGGAGATGGGGCATCATTTCAGAACGCCAGAAAGGGCAAAAACCGATTAAACTTGTGTATATTTCGTACATTTTTGAAGAAAAGTTTTTAAAGAAATTTAAAACAGAAAGAAAAATGGTATATTGCAATGGAAATCTAGACCGGTTTTACACTCCGATTTTCCCCTTTTTTTCCGGCTCAATCGAGAAACTCCCCCCCCCCCACTTTCATTTTTATATATCCCGGTCTGTTTCTATGTATGCGTATGTCTATTTTAGGTTTTAAAAAAATGATTCGTTCCCGCAATTGTTGGATTTGCAAGACTGAAAGGAAAATTCACTTATAAGATGATGCACTCGAAAATAAAAATTTCATTTTCCTACAGTTGTTCTAAAAAAGTTGAAATCATAAGAATTTTTATTATATTTCTAACAGTTTCGTTAATCATGCTAATTTCAAAGGAAGAGAGGAAGACAGTTTTTTTTTTTGGAATTGACAAAACAAAACCGTTTAAGAGACGTAATTTTTTTTGAAATTAGTATTATTTGAATGTAGTAATTCGCATTTTTTTAGTACACATTTTATAGAACATATAAGAAGAATGGTGTTTTTAAATTTCTTTTTATTTAAATTTATTTTCTTCATTTGCTTTACATTGACAACGTTCTCTCCTTTGCATGTTATGTTGTCATACAAAATAGCACTTTTTTCCCTATTTTTTGAGTGGGAATATTTCCTCACTTCACTCCCATTGTCATAATCTTTTATTTCATATGCTCTCTACTATATCTATTGGGGTGATATTACGGAACAAAGATTTATGAATTTCTACTCTTTTGGAGGGAAAGGAAAATTATTTCTTTAACCTATTTTTGTATCCAAATAGACGATTGTGAGTGATTGATGGCTGACTGACTGACAGGAGATCACGCTAATTCTAACTATGATGCAAAAATGGTAGAGCTCGAAATATTTGCCCCTAGGGATAATTCGGGTCGTAGATTTCGGGAAAAATCCGAACTGTGACCTCTGACATGTCCTTTACGTGACTAGGGTCACGTAAAGGTCAAACTTTGATCTTCTAGGGCTAGAAACGTGAAACTTGGTGGCTGGAGCTTTTTCAGATTGTAGATGTTGGAAACGTTGAAAAAATTTGGTAATGAGGGTCCTTCAAGGTCAAAGAGGTATTTTGGGTCGTAGATCTCCGAAATGCGAAATTCTGGATGTGTGTGTGTCCTTAGAGGTAAAAAGTCAAATATAGATATTCTGGTGCTATAAAGGACTAAAACTTGGTGCCTGGAGATGTTTTGAGTCGTAGATTTCAGATATTTTGTCAAATTATGAATGTAATAGGTCCTTCGAGGTCAAAGGTCAAATTTCGATATGTCAGTGCTGCAATAATAATATACTAGTGCTAATAATTGACGAATAGGATTATTTCAGTCAGTAGAATTGAGATATCAGAGGAATTTTACGATCTGGTGTCGCATTCGAGGTCAAATGGGGGTAGGAATGAAGGAGTGGAAATCAAGAAGTGCCGAAGGCACAGTTTGATTTATAGTTTGATATTTTATAATTTACAATTAGCCATCGTATTGGGGAGACAGGGCGAAAAACTGTTTACATACATTCCTTTCATTGGAGAAGATATGTAATGCTGCCTTTTGCGATTACCTTTAAATACGGCAACGAATCAAATGTATCAGAACTATGTGTCGTCTGACACAGGTACAAGAGTATATGTAAGTTTTGACCACATTAATATTGTTGCAGATAAACTATACCCTTCAATGCTAATATTATTCCCCATTGGCGATGTCTACTTGACAAATTTCTTGTTGAAAGGGGACATCATCAATGGGGAATAATATTAACATTGAAAGGTGTACTTGACCTGCAACAATATTAACGTGGTCAAAACTTACGAATATTGTTGTACCTGTATCAGACGACGACGCAACGCATCCCAACGGAACATGGGCTAGAACATGGTAACACCGTCACCAACCTGAACTATTTGTACACTTCATATGAAATGTGGTCTGTGCCTGATGCTGCTTACGCCATATGTGTAACTGACCTTCTGTATGGTAGAAATAAATGTCAGCAGCAGATCGGACCGGAAATTGATGTCAAGAGCAGATGGGACCCGAAACTGATGTCAAGAGCAGATGGGACCTGAAACTGATGTCAAGAACAGATGGGACTCGAATCTGATGTCAAGAACAGATGGGACTCGAATCTGATGTCAAGAACAGATGGGACTCGAATCTGATGTCAAGAAAGATGTGACCCGAAACGGATGTCATGAACAGATGGGACCCGAAACTGATATCAAGAACAGAGGGTCCAAATCCTATGCTAAGAACAGATGGGACCCGAAACTCTGATATCAAGAACAGGTGGTTTCCGCAACTAATGCCGAGAACATGGCGGGCTACCGATTGCACTGTATCATGGCCCATTCCTATAGGTAAATTAAAATGTTTAAAAGGAGATCATTAATCAATTGTATCGTTGATAGCTTTGGTAACGTTTTTTAGTTTCTCTATCAAACCATTGTACTCTTAGAATTACAAACAAAAATTCCACATTATTAACGTGGAAACAGTTATATTCAACTGAGAGTTACCTGCTAAATTTTTTAACATAAGAATTAAATATTTAAGCAAATTTATAGAGTTTGGTTTTTTGATAACATTCTACGTTAGTGATCAAGTTTTTTTTATATAGTTAACATTTTGAGAAAAATATATTTAACGTGCTTTACGGCATTACCAAAGTCTTAGCCACAATAAAACCTTCCTCATTTTTCTCAGAGAAGTACAAATAAGAGAGAAATTTCGTTGTTTGTAGACCAATTGGTTTCGAATGCGCCATCAACGACTTGACCAAGAGATAAGGAAGCAGTTTCAAAGACCATCTGAACTTCCTTTTAGGTGCAGTAAATTCCGTGATTCGTCTGCGGTTCCTACCACTCACATGGAAAGGCCGTAAATAACAAAATGTTCCATCCATTGTGCTATGAGTTCCTGAGAGTCCCGCTCAATGCTCAGTGAAAAAGGCGTCTTCTTCTCCTCGTCTTCCATTCCCACGCTTTCTTTTCCAGATTCTTGAGTATAATGGCTCTATAAATTTTTAAACGTCACTCCTTCTCTCTCCCGCACAAAAGGAGCTTTTGGCTTCCTGGCAGCTATCGCAGAGGAGGAAATGGCTCATCTGCCGAAGGTAATGTCGGGTGTGCCCATTCCACAAAGCTCTTCCAAATGGTCGTTCTTACAACTGTATTACTTAACTTTCCTACTTTTCATCTTTTTTTCGTAGGGAGAAGGGGGAAGAAGGGGTGTTTAGTGTTTTTAAAGTTAAAGTGAAATGAATAAAATTTGAGTCATGCGATTTTTTTTACTTAAATTTTACATATGTGATGCTAAGTTTTCTACTGGATAATTATAATGATTGGAAATGTTTTTATATATTCGTGAGTATCATTCAATATAAGAAATTGTTAAACTACTTTGAAGCTTCTGCACGTAAATGGACATAGCCACTAGCTATGGTGACCAAGTGTATCAAATTTTTAGGGACATTCACGATTTTAAAGATTATGTTTTGCTTTTCCTATAAACCATCGAAATGTCACGAAATTTATTTTGCAAATATTAGCATTTGCAACATAACAAATGAAGCAAATCAGCAAGCGTTATAATTAAAATATAAGTTCAGAAAAATCTCAAAAATGAATGCCACAAGAGACGTATAAACACGAAAGTAAAAAACCACTTCGCCGAATCGAAGTTAGGATTCTCCAAATAGAAAGGTCTCAGAAATTGAAGACTCGCGCTTCAGAAGGCAGATACGGCAGGCAGGAGGAGAGAGGAATGGAATCGAAACGAATCGGACGTCTGCAGCTTGTGCTCTTCCGATCTCCGAAACTAGCATTAGTTCGTTCAACATCTGAAGGAAAAATAAAAAGTCTATTTCAAGATTGAAAGTAATAGAAGACGAAAACCTTCGTAGATGGGTCAGAATTTTTCATTCTGAAGTAAATGTCAACGAAATTTTGGATGATTTCATCAGCAAACTTGGACTGAATACAATCACCGACGCGCAAACAATTAACAGGAATATCACGATAGTCTATTAGCATCGGAACTAGGACAAAAGCACCTAGTAACGGACAACATAATGGATCATAAAGAAAAGGGATGGACCATCGAAGATAAAAGATAAATCAAGTTAGAGCACCATTTTAACGTATAATGATATCTAAGCTACCATACTTCATACAAAAATGAAGAAATCGCACGTCTTAAGACAATTCTGCGATGTAAAAAAAATAGAAAACCAATATTTCAGCCAGGAACATCTTAAAAATATCAAAATTGGGACTAGGATAGCAGAAATGGCGTTGAAATGCGAAATTGCCAAACTATATCAGGATAAGAAACTACGATGCAACAGTGGAATACAGAAGTATAGTCAGATTGTGCAGACGATGTAGAAAACAGGGTCATTTCGCAGCCAACTGTCCGAAAAACGAAAGCAAAAAAAAAACGCAACAGAAAAGTCTCGACGACTTTCGCAGAAGTAATCGAAAATGCTTTAAATCATGAGAAGTCTAATGAACAAATGATCATTATCAGCACTCCAGAAAGAGAAAAAACTCTACATTAGAAGACAACTGTGAACCAGAAAGTTCATCAACAGATATGGAAGAAGTGGAAAAAATAGCGGAAGAAAATTCAGACCTAGAAGACGACAGAGAAAACCGAAAAACACAAGTCAAAAGTTCGTACCAATCAGGACAAGCCAGATTAAATCAAGTAACTCTCTATAAGCATCAATAGACGAACTGATATTTAACTTTTTTTAGTCAACGATCCTGGTAAACAAGCAAATTTCAACTGGGTAAATTATGAAAATTTTGAGATCCTCAGAGAAATGCACATTAGATAGACGAGGAAAAGTAAAACAATTCCGAAAATACTTAACACAAGAAAGATCGGAAAGAGCTATTCATCACAACATCTGAGATGTTCTAGTTTCGCTTTGTCAGCTGATCGGACAAGATTATATGAATATTGGTTTAACCTAAATTTTCTGCATCGATTGTTAATAGGATTTTTTTTTAATTTTCGCCTAACCATATTTCTATTTTATTCGGATAAGAAATTATCTCCCCCTCAAAAAAAACATATATTTTTTTTTTAAGTTCTCTTTTTAAAATTTCTTCAACTACGGAAATGTTAATTTTTCTATTCTGGATTAATTATACATTAGCCGCCTAAACTCCGTCACGGCTGATAATAACAAAAGAAATCGCGCTTTACATTTGGAACAGCTTGTCTTTTTCGAGACGCTTCCATTTAATAGGATGACGACATCTAATGGTTAAGAAATTCTTACAAGAGCTTTTAGAATTATTCACAAAGATGTGGACTCAGTCAGCACCATAAACAAAATGGAGAAAATTTGTGGAAAGAAGAAAACCGAAATAGTCCAAATAATTAACAAATCAAGAATGATATTATTGACAAGAGATGAAGAAGGTGACAATGACATACTAGAGTGGGAAATCTCAAACATCGGAGGAAACGAACTTGAAATCTATCCGTTTGAATATCCGTTCTTCATCTCAATGGACAATTGGAAAAGAATTGGAAAAATATGGAGAAATAATCGAAACAGAAGAGAAATACCTCAAAGATGAAGGAATCTAGCACATTCTAACAGGAACAAAAATAGCAAGAATGAAACTAACCCAAGACATACCAAATTGCATCAGAATCGGAACATACAACGCAGCTATTTTTATAAAGGAGTAAAAAAAGTGTGCAAGAGATGTCGACAACCAGGTCATTTTGTAATAAATTGTCCACGAAATAAACAACAAAAAGAAGAAGAAAAATGCACCCTACAAGAGATTATTGATTTAGCATTTCAAAAGGAAAACCTAATAAAAGAAATAAAAGAAGTTTCAAAATTAATAGTCGAAAAAAAATTCCAGAAAATCAAGACTAGGGACAAAAACAAAAACCAACGAAAGAGAAAGCGAAAATACAGAATTGAGTGATCAAGACAATAGTGAAATAACCTTCAAATTACCCACAAAAAGCGGTATAAGAAACGATTTATTAACTTCAATATATACATGGATGAAAACCTTCAAAAGAAAAAAAAAAGAGCTTCAATATCAAAAGAAAAACCAGATCGAAAACACCTAAAGGCAACTTCCAACAGAAGAAAGTGATACCAGAACCTTCAGATAAAGAAACGCAAGCTGAAGAAGAGAAATATCACGAAGAGATAATAGAAAAAAATCGAGAAATAAACTTACTAAACAAAACAGAAGATAGAGCAAAAAAAAAGTTCCTGGAAGCAGATGTATATAACTCAGACACTACAGACCCAACTTTGATGCCTCTTTTCATTTCAAAAGACGAGATTAAAGCAGATTATTATGATATATTTGAAGCAATCATTGCTAAACCACTGCAATATAAAACCCAGAGCAATAACAAGAAAGGTATACGAAATTTATAAGAGACTTATTAGAAGAAAAAATAAAGAACTTAGCTGGAAAGGAAAACATAACAGCGCTTAGCTTGCACGACAATAGCCCTCTGAGAGAGCCGCGGATCATGGGGCTCGATCCGCGAGCAAAAGACGTACGATCTTATGTTGCCGTACCTTAGCCTCTCATGTCGGTTTGAATTTTAATGAACAAGTTGGCTATCTGGCCAAACAAGCAGTATCTCTTAACACAACAATTTCAAATCCATTTTTAATTCATTCCTTCAAACAAGAAAATAAGCAAAACAATTTCAAGAATTACAAAACTGGTACGGGAATAATGCTTCTAATTCACACAGATTTAATATATCACATAATAGCAATAAATTCAACGACCTTTCAAAAAAATGTAATCTTGAGAATTAAAACCAACTATGCTTTAACCAATACTATCTTATTTAGGTTTGCAAACATAAATTCACCAACGGTCATACTTGTAGGATACCACAAATTTTTCAACACATTATTTTTTATTGCCTATCCTTTAATAATCAAAGAACAAACTATTTTAACGAATTAGAAAAATACAGTATTGATACATTCATTTTTCAAAACATACTTGGACCTTCAAATAAAAAACTCAAAAGAATATTTTACAAAATGTTAATATCATTTCTAAAAAAATGTAAAATTCTTGCATCCTTATAATTCCTATACACTTACATTGTCACAACATTAAGAAGAATACGATCCAAATAATATATTTTTTCAGATATTGACAACATGAAATTACATGAAGCCCAACACAAACATTCCACAACAAAACCTGAAGAAACATGAAAATATAACAAAAAAAATAAAACAAAATATAAACAAAAAATTTAAAAAAAGGAAAGAAAAAGAATATCTCTTTCGGTGATTATCTTACTGTGGTTTTACAATTTTCTCTTATTATTCCCAAGCATCTGAATGATTCCATGCTTCATAGAGCATAGGATCGATTCAGATTCGAGATATGGAACTGAACTATGGCCATGCCTCCTTCTTTTGGGGAAAACTGGATATTTGGCGTGAAATGAAAACGAAGAGATATCGACTTTATCCAAATTTAACATCTCTAGTGTCATATCCTAACACAAAAATTGATCAAGTTTGAGAGCAGAAGCCGTACAAAAGCAGACCAAGGTACGATATGCAGTATGTAGAATCACAGACTCAAGAAACATCGCTCATAAATAACCTTTTAGTTTCATGTTACTTCTTTTCCATAAAAGGGATAGTGTATGTTGACTTTCTAAAGAGAATGGCATAGCAATTAGCATCACAAAATTAAATTGTGATCACTTATTTTAGTTCTTATTTCAGATGATTTATTCGCTCGCCGTTGACTATTATTTAGATATGAGTCTAAACTGCGTAAAGAGTTTATATTTAAACCCTTTAACCTGCGTAAAGTGTTTAAATATAAAAAAAAATATCAAAATTGTTCTTTACTTGACAATATTCCGAGAGGAAGAATATGGAATAGGAATTCAAACGCATCTTTAGACGTCTTTGCCAGGAAACTGGATTCTTGGTTTCAAAGAGAGTGAGTGAAAATCCGAAATTAAAATACCGCTTTGGGCAACTCCGTTTTGCTGATCTTGAAGGCAGAATTGAATTTGTTCATTTTAATTTACAAGTTCAAATTCCAGTTTTAGTTCCAAGTTTTAGGTTTTAAGCTCAAAGAGTTTGAATATAAATTCTTTGCGCAAATTAGATTTCGCAAATTTTTCTCGTAGCTTTTTCTAGCCAAAAAGAAAAAGTCTAAAGCTTGATGATCAACCTCCGAACAGATAGTTTTCCATTTAAAAATCAAGTTTCACTTTGGCTTATCCTTTATTTAACTTAGGTCTTTTATGAATACTTAATGATCCTTATTCATTCTATCTATAGAAAAGCAAACATAATTTCTCATATATATACAGTTTTTTTTTAACTTTTCAGGTTATTAATATGTCGAATTGCGTACGTAATCTTTCAATATTTGTCTTGCAATAATTCATTGGACGAATTTGTGAATCTCCCTCTCCCAAAAAAATGCATTTTCGAAAGGAATATTATTCAGTTGTGCTTCCAAAAAAGATTAAATAAAACGGAGTTATCCGAAGCGATATTTTAATTTCGAACTTTCATTCACTCCCCTTGAAACCAAGAATTCAGTTTCCTGCCAAAGATGCGTATAAAGATGTGTTTGGATTCAAATTCCGTCTTCTTCCACTCAGAATATTGTCAAGTGAGGCGCAATTTCGTTCTTTTTTTGAGTGTTTAGATGGGTCTCGAGGGCTCGCAGTTCCACCGATGTTTCAGCTCGTTAAGAGGAGACTCGCTGTCTCTCTCCCCCACCTTTCCACGTGCCATGGGCTGCCTTCTGTTTCCTGTTAATTTCCGGGTCTCCCGTTATTGGCAAGAGGGTTGGAAGAGAGTTTAGGTGATTTGACACCAGCACACGGACTTTATTTTCGAGTCAGCTAGGACTGGCCAATCCATCTTCGTCAAGTGAAGATCCCAAGTATCGGTTTTCAGTGTCTTACAGCTCTTGCGCTACGCATACTGCTGTGGTTGACGGTAACAGTTCCACAAGAAAGCTGTAGAGCAATTGAGTTGATTCAGTTACCATTTCTGTTCAAATTGAGGTAAAGTTTCCATGCAAATGTGACGCATTGAAGTATTTGAAAGCAATTTTACAATTTCCTTCGTCCCTTCCCCTCGTTTTACGACTGACGCTCACGGAATTATTCGTTTCTAAGTCGACTTACCGTGGTTTTGGCCTTTGCGGGTTTTGTTCGCCAAAGGAAAAGTATACTCAAAATAGCTATCACTGAAAAATTATGCGCGGAATAAAATCTGCAAATTTTAATTTTTTTAAGAACAACAAAGCTATGGGAAAAAATTATTTTGTTTATAATTAGAAGACTGCAATGTAAACATTTACATTGTAATTTTTTTTCTAGTATTGAAATTATTTTTAGAAGAATATTTTTGTGCAGCAAAAAATGATAAATTATTTATTAAGGGCTTGGGATGTTTTACTTTTGGGGGGTCGCTACTTAGTCACTGGCGCACCAGGCTCGTTTAGCGTATCTAGTTCCTAGGTTCGAATCCCACCCTGGCCAGCGTTGAGATTAATCTCCGAAAACTCTCCGCTCTACCCTAGGTCATTAGAGGACGTCGATGGGCTTAGAAAGGTTGCCGTCCGTCGGATGAGACGCAAAGCCCTGGACCCGTGTGCAGGATGGCCATGCCCTGTGCACGTTAAAGAACACGCTAGATGACCTTAACGATCGGCCACTATCTGTCCAGTAGATTCCCTTCCTTCAACCTTCTCTGAGCACTCGGTATCCTTGTGATCTGGCCATTTAGCCCATTGTGTATTAAAAAGTGCCGTGCAAAGGTAAAACATCCCAACACAATTTGACTCTGAATAGCACGTTTTTTGCACACAATGGGCTAAATAGTCAGATCACAAGAAAATGACTCAGAGATGGTGACCCACTGGGCAGCTGATAGACAAATCGAAGACTCCCGCTAAAGCCATCTATCGTGTGCTCTAACGTGCCCGCTTAACATCCCATATGACGGACCGTGGCCTTTGCCAACCCTCGCGGTATTCCCATTTCTCATCGAGGGCAGAACAAGGGTTAGCGGAGAAAATTCTCAACGCAGACCCAATTGGGACTCGAACCTGATGCAAATAGATTACAAGCTTGTTGTGCTACCGACTGAGCCAACCCCCCCACCCCCCTTCTTAACGGGACAAAGCTCTTGTTATTAAATCTCCATGACTCTGCAGTCTTGTGTTAATGCATTCATATTTGCAATATTTAAGAAAGAAAGAAAAAAATCTGCAGTTGCTTCACTCATAACTGATGATATTTTATCTGTTTATTAACTCAAGAAGCAAGTTTTGTTTTCAATTCCAGTGAAGATGTATGTTTTTTTGCTTGATATAACTCCTAATGATTCGAAATTTCATTGCGTGAATAAACAATGAGTTTTTTTGCTTCCCTTAAGAAAGAAAATTCGAATTTTAGTTAAAGGTCTTGTTATGAAATTTACAGTTAGGGAAAAAGAAGAGTCACGATTTAAAATTTCATCGATTGATTCCACTAACAGAATTTAGCAGTTGCTGCACCGTTTGTTGCTTATTTTCTCTTTTAGCGTATCTGCTTCTGCATCTTGCCATCGGGTGTTGTCAGACGCACAAGAGAAGAAGAGGATCTCCGTATTCGTTGCCAGGGGTAGCAGAAATTATGTGTAACTGCACTCTTCAGAATCAATTCTTAAATCAGGAAGCGTTGAGATTTTCATTGCCTAGCTCGGTGAGAAACTAGGCATCGACCAGCTTAAAAAGGCGACCGTACTTCAAACGGGATCGCTTGTGGGCAGGTGAGCCAACTAATTGAAAACGTGTTAGTACAAATAATACAGTGGATATCTTTGACTGGAGATTGATTTCAGCTCTTCTTAAACGCGACTAATAGAGCAGCTGACTCCAGGGAAGTATCCAGGATTTAGTTCCGGGGGGGGGGGGGGACGAAAATTTAAATTAAGGTTTTTTTGAGGGCACCAAGAATTCATTTTCGGGGGGAGTTCGAGAATTTAGTGTAGAAGGTTTAGAAGGAGTCAAGTCTGAGATTGATTCCCAATAGCTAAAATATTTTACCTAACAGGAAAAATTAAAATGACATTCCTGCTGGTTTCTGGGGGAGGGAGAGAAGGTTCTGAGAATAAGATTTGAGTGGGGTCTCCCAATAGCTAAAATATTTCACCGAACAGGAAAGATTAAAATGATATTGTAGGTGGAATAAGATTTTATAGTTTTTCTAATCCATTTTGAGTGTCGGACATAAAATATGAGACTAAAATGAAATTGCACAAAAACAATTGTTTTGGATTTCAAAGCAGGTATACTAGCTTGGCCGTCCCATGGCCGAGTGGTTAGCGCGCTTGGCTACTGATCTAAGAGACCTGGGTTCGAGCCCCGGGTAAGACATGGCTGTTTGTGTCGTTTTTCTGCTGAGGGCCTGCCATCCTCTCAGACCTTCTACTATGGCATATATAAACTGTCAGACCTCTGTGGCAAGCAGCTGCTTGAGGGGGTATTATTATTTATACTAGTTTGACATTTCGCATACGACGATCGGTTTTTTTTTGGGGTGGGAGGTGGGAGGTTGGGACCTACTGGTCCCCTTCTCTCCCTCCCTGATATGTCTCTGAATGGCGGGTAAAAAAGAGATCCGATATTCCTATTCAAATGATACTTATCTATTTACTGATTGGATACTGGTGAATTTCTTCCATTCTATAATTATTTCAAATTTCTTTGGTCGCCTGGATTATTTATATAAGTATTACTTCATTTAGATAAAAAATTTTATCTAAATAAATCTAAATTTATCTAAAAAATTTTAGACTGTAAATGATAAAAAAACTTAAAGGAAAAAAATATATTTATTCAAATTCAAAATGAAATAAATTTATTTTCTCTACAAATACTTTGCTCCCATTTTGTCATTTATGAAATTCAATTTTCATTAACATTAATTAAATAAATGTATTCCCTATCAGGAAGCAAGAACGAAGGACTTGAAAATGCTCAAAATTTTAAATAAATTACAAAATTTCCAATTCTAAAGCAAATGAATAAAAATTGAAATTTCAGTTCGACTGAGAGTGTGAAATGATTTGACAGAGCAAGGGATCTAGTTTCTGGTCGAAAGGAAAACAAAGTTCAGGAACCCTGTGCAAATGTGATGGATTGCAGTCAGGAGATAAGCTTTTGATCCTTTTCGATCAGACCGCATTCCTCAGTTTAGTCGGTATTTCTTCTCCGTTGAAGAAAGCGGCTCGAAAAATCACATCCAGCTGCATCTGACTGTGTCAAGTTATTGTAATATCTTTTCTCTTGTTTCTGTGGTTGTCTTTGGCAGTGAGGTTTGTTTAAGGTTTTCCATTTGAATCAGTATTCGGGACTTGAAAGTGTATCTACATACACCTGAACTGCACAGATTTCTTTATTCCTGCCATTTTGCTGTTTTGTCCGTTGTTTAAAGTCACGAATAAAAAAGTAGTTCCAGTTATTTCTCTTTCGTTTTCCGTAGTTCCACTTTTCATTTTTTAATCTCGTTTGTCGTCTGGTGATTTATTTGTTTCTGGCCGAAAGCGTTTTTTTTTTCTTTTTTATTTGTTACATGGAAATTCGTGAGTAAGGTTTACGCAATAACTGCTGACTGAGAAGGAACCATTCTAGAGGTTGTTGTTGAATTATGCACAACGAAAGGACTTCTTTGAAGAATTGGACGCATTCCCCCCAAAATGTTCAGCTGCTTGAATCGCATATTGGGGGGGAAGAAACTAACAGAGGAAAAGCAACATCAAGGACTACAATAGAAACATGCTTTAAAATTATCAGCTAAAATAAATTGAAAATTACTGCAAGCTGACTATCATCAATGAATGATTGTGCGAGAGAGATCTTGAGTATTTATCTGGAAGATCCTGAATTCTATCCCGAATATCTGGAGGTTTTATCTAAAATATCCTGCATATTTCTTTCCTGGAGATCTTCAGTTTTTATCTAAAAGATCCTGCATTATTTTTCAGCAGATCTCGAATTTTTATCTGTAAGTTCCTGCATTATTATCCTGCATATCCTGAGTTTTTATCTCAAAGATCCTGCATCATATCCTGAAGATCTTAAGGTTTTATCTTCGAGATCCTGCATTCTTATCTTGGAGATCTCGAGTTATTTTACCTCGAAGTTCCTAAATCCTTATCCTGAAGATTTTGAGTTTTTTATTTCGAAGATCCTGAGTTTTTTTTATTTCGAAGATCTTGAGTTCTTTTCCGAAGATCCTGCATTCTTATCCTGCACATCTCGAGTTTTTATCTCAAAGATCCTGCATTCTTATCCTGCACATCTCGAGTTTTTATCTCAAAGATCCTGCATTCTTATCCTGCATGTCCTGAGTTTTTCTCCGTGTTTCTTTCTGGAAGGATTCAATTCCTGTCTGTAACGTTACAGAGTTAGTTGAACATTTTTCCACAGGAGTATAATAAAGCTTAAAAAAAATTTTTTTTTAATATCTCATTGCAAAGAAGTTGAAAAACCAATGAAGGGTTGGTGAGCCCAGCAGGTAAATGCTCTATTGAAAAGGGAAATGTGAAGCAGTTATGTTACGGCCCTACTTCACAGTAAATAAATACCCCCTCAAGCAGCTGCTTGCCACAGAGGTCTGACAGGAGCCTGTCAGTTTACATGCCAAAGTAGTAGATCTGAGAGGATGGCAGGACCTCAGCAGAAAAACAACACATACATCCATGCCTTCTCCGGGGCTCGAACCCAGGTCCCTTAGATCAGTAGCCAAGCGCGCAAACCACTCGGCCACGGGTAGCTGTTATCTGTTCTCGTCGCTCCCGTTCAAAAAAGTGAATATTTTCTCATTCATTTTCTCTTTCGTTGCTTTGCTGCCAGAAGAAGGAAGATAACGTTTTACCTTCACAGTTTTTCACCACATTCTTCTCTTATGAATTCAGGTTACCTACCTCGGTCCTTTTCAGGGGAATGGTATCGAATGCGATTTTCGTAGTCTAGGTGAGAATAAGTATCAAGGCATCACAACAGTTCTCAAGGGTTCTCAGCAACGTCATAAACTGAAGCATGACTTGACATAAAAATGTGAGATTCTTCCTTCGTCATTTTATGTTCAACTTTTATTAACAGTTAAGTTATTTAAAGGCTAAATTAAGATATTACTTAAAGCAGTATGCTACTTGATTATTTCGCCATTTTAAAGCATAATCTTTACTATAGGTTAAAGGCTAACAGGATAACTAAGAGAATGAAAGATCTCAGCATATGAGATGATATGTCGTTTAACATACGTATCTAATACTAGAAATCAAACGGTGCCTTCAGCACCACTTGATTTGAACTCCTATTTTACCTTGAATGCAACACCGAATCTGAGAATCCCTCTCATTTCTGAGTTTTACTGCCAGAAATAGCCCTGTTCAACAATTTATAGTTCTCCACAACCGTTATAGTAGAATTTGACCTTTCACATCCAAGAAACATCGCATCGATAATTTGCATAATTTCTGAGACTACTACTCAAAATACCCCAGACACCAATTTTTAGCCTTCTACCACTGGTAGAAATATATTTCACCTTTGACCTTAAAGGACCCGTTTCAAACAAAATTCAACATTTCCGAGATCTAACACCCAAAATACCCACAGGAACCAATATAGATCTAAATTTGACATTTGACCTAGAATTCTAAAATTTCCGATTCTAAAATTCCGATTCTAAAAATTTCTTAACGTCTTCTATAGATGTCCCTAGACACCAATTTTCACATTTCTAGCAATGGTGATCAAGCTTTGATTTCTATAAGACCTATATTTGACCTTGAAGGACATGTTGGAGGTCAAATTTCCGATTTTTCTTAAGATCTACTACCCTAGGTCCAAATTTTCAGCTAGTCTGCCATTTTTGTATCATAGTTAGAATTAGCGTGATTCCTTGTCGTGTCAGTCGTCAGGCATCAACCACTCACAATCATCTATATACACTGCTCGGCATAGAAAATGCCACACATGTAGAAAGTAGGTGGGAAAGAAGTGATTTAATTTCTGCGGGATTACATGAATGCAATGGGCGAGAAGACAGTATAATGTGGCGTGAGTCAGTAGGTCGTATGACTGCCATGCTGGGCAACACGGCATGGCATTATGTGGAAAAGTCCCCAGATGGTGTGCTGAGGTATCACAGACCACGCGTCATTGGCCTGTGTCCATAATTCACCTATATTGTGAAGGAATCGTGCAGAGGCGTGAAGTCGTCTACCAATGATGTCCCATACACTCTATTGGGGAGAAGTTTGGGGGTCGCGCTGACCAAGACAGCACCTGGACGCCTTGTAGGCATTGTCTGTTGATGTTGGTAGTTTGTGAGCAGGTCTTACTGTGTTGAAACTAGTCATCAGGGTTACCATGGAAATATGGCAACTAAACGGGTTGCAATATCTCATCGACGTATCGTCGTACTGTCATTGCACCCACTATGCATATGAGTGGTGAATGGCTGTTGAAATTCATAGCGCCCCAAACCGACACCAGTCTGAGGAGATGTATGACACTCACGGATGTCAGCAAGATTAGCCCGGTAATTACATCGTCTACAGACTCTCAATTGGCGATCGTTGGTGCTGAGACAGAGGTGAGACTCATCGCCGAATACGACATGGTTCCATACGTCCTGCCATGCATGTCTGGTATGGCACCACTGCAACCTGACCCGACGATATGCTGTGGTGAGTGATAGTCGTCGCAATGGCTGGCGATAGCGCAAACTTGCCTTAGATAATATGTGATTCACTGTCCGCGTCGACACGGGGAAGTCCGTAGATGCTTGTACATCGCATCGAATTTCATCTGCTGTGGATTGTGGGGCTGCTACGGCTTGCCATTCGAATACAGCAATCGAGGTGTTCGGACGTTTGCTAATGTGCACCAGTCTCACTTACAGAGGTACACGTTACCTTCCTTCAATCACTGTCGCCAAATTCGACCGACAGTGTTGCATCCCGATTGGTTTACGCCATGATGCGATGTAAGGTCCAACCAGCTGTATGTAGCTTAAGATGAAGCCTCTGATAAAGGTGTTTGTGTGATAGTAGGATTCCCGATGATGTCGACCAGGCATTCTCACTCCTTACAAGTGCTTTTGCCACCGAGATCACTCTGATGCAGTGGTCCACACACTCAGGTCACCCAGGTGAGAACGTCCAAACTTAGCTACGCCAGCCGTTTTGCCATGTTATCTCCCTCATCTATCACATTATTGGTTTGCAACCGCACTCATTTGCATAATCCGATTGTCGGTACATACCCACCTATTTGCATGTCTGACAAATACTTCCTGGTGTGGCATTTTTTATGTCAAGCAGGGTATATATAATATATCGACGATTGTGAATGATTGATTGAGTGAGTGAGTGAAAGGGGATCACGCTAATTCTAACTATGATGCAGAAATGGTAGAACTACAGAGTTTTATATATACTAGAGGTAGAATTCATATGGATGCACCATTGGGCACCATGGCTCAGTAAGGTTGTAGCGTCATGGTCCAATAATTGAAAAAAACGACAGTATCATAGCTCAAGTACTTGGTATGAAGACATTATATGAATATAGTTCTTTTCTTAAATAAAACCCAAAGTATGAAGGTAATTACTGTGTAGGTATTTCTTATACGGAAATATGTTTTACAGTTCAGAATCTTTTCTTGAAAATTTTACAAACGTTTGGTTACAAACGCAATGACAAAAAGCATGATTTCGCATGCATTTGTCATTGCGTTTGTAAAAGCAGATTTTTATTATCAGCACATTAACCTAGGAATCGATCATAACGAGTACTTTATTAAACGAGAGTTTATGAAGTGAGTTCAAATAGGTCATATAAAATTTTCCACATTCTCTTCCGCTTACCCCAAGGAAGAAATGGATAATTTTTATTGCTTTTCACGTTTTCCATACGTTACTGCAGATCGTAGATAGTTGTGTTGTTTTACCTCTGAGCGGCATATTTTTGCACACAATGGGCTAAATGACTAGGTCACAATGACCCGAAGGGTTCAGAAGGTTTGGGGAGGGGACTCACTGGACAGCTGTTGGAGACAGATAGTCTCCCATGAAGGCCACCTAGACTGTTCTTTAACTCTCACAGGTTACGGCTCTCCTGCACACGGGGCCACGGCTTAATGTTCCATCCGATGGACGGCTGTCTTTCCAAGCCCATCGGTGTCCCCTACTGACCGAGGGATCATGAAATAATAAGCTGAAGAAATGGTAAATACTTTTGTTAACTTCTTCAGACGAAAATCCGAAAAAATTAATAAATCATTGGCTGATATATTGACAAATTTACTACTCTGATTTTGAATAAATTATTAATTCGTATCTTTTTTCCCCGACTGAAATACATTTTGTACAGTAACATTGTAGTTCGGATAGGGCCTGACTTATGCATAAACTAACTAAGCTACAGCTTAGGGCTTCAAAAAAATACGTTTCAAGTTTTACTGAGCAGTTGTCAATTTGTTTTAGTAGTTGCAAATAAAATTAATAGTTGCAAAATATAAGAAATGTTTTCACCACTTTAGTTCCATGTTTATTTTTTAATGTTTTCTTCAGTCAGAATAACAAATATATATTTGGAGTTCCGAATTTTTGGGGGGCTCTTAAACTTTACTTAGATTAGGGCCTCACAGAAAGTGAAAATCGGGCACGGATGTCGAGCCACTCATTTGACGATATCGTCCCAAACGTTATATCATCGGATTTAAAATATTTCCTAGAAACATAAGTTTTATTAGTCATACACATTCTCTCCGATTTTACTTATCTCAAGTAGTTTTCCTTTCTCGTCTTTTGGAATTGAAACACAACAACGTAAGGCGTATCATAATTCGACGGACAATTTGAAACACAACACTTATTCATCATGTTCCAAAGAGAAATCAGCACTACACAGTTAACATACACACTAAAATCAGCAGATACAACTGCTTTCACTAAAGCTCCAAAAATAACTGTTGTTCAGTACTGTGTGTCCACTACGTCGCCAAACGAAAGGCGATCGCTTCGTCTACGCGAGGTTAATGTTACTCCCTCCGTGACGTTAATGTTACTCCCTCCTATGACATGGCATACGACTGACGTCACAATCCCAGGCCCTCTCTTATCTAGAACGCCCTGGCTCTGCTCCGTTGTTGTCCATGGTACGGTTGCCAGATCTACCCCTAGTATATATAGAACTCTGTGGGTAAAGTTCTGAAAATTTGTACCTAGAAGTAATACGGTTCATAGATCTCAGGAAAAATTTGAAATTTGACTTCTGACGAGTCCTTCAAAATCAAATATTGGTCACGCAGAGATACTTGAAACGTGAAATTGGTGTTTGGGGGTGTTCTTATAGAAATGGGAAATTTGTGATCCCGTCAGTGATTTGTGATCTACTGTTACTAGAGAGAAATGGGAAATTTGCGATCCCGTCAGTGATTTGTGATCTACTGTTACTAGAGAGCTCTAATTTGATGATTAAGGGTATTTCGGGTCTTTGATTTCAGAAATGTTGTGAGTATTTGAGTCCAAAGGGTAATTCGAGTTCAAAGTGGAATTTCAACACTAGTACTATAGAACCAAAAATAATTGGTTCATAGAGATATTTCTGATCTAGATCTCAGAAATGATAAGAAATTTGAGATCCGGTGTCGTGTTGAAAGTCAGATAGGGGTCGTAATGACAGTTCAGAATCAAGAGACTTAGAAGGTGCCGCCGATTGATTTCTGGTATGATTATATAAGTGTATTAATATTATTGACTTATGCAATCACTTTGGAAATTTCCCATTTATTAAGTTATGTTCGTCGTCGTCCTCAATGGTAAATATTATGAACTTAAGATCTGACTACGAATCCCAAATGAGACATACACACATGCAAAATCTTCATGCAGCCATGGGCTACGGGGGTCCAACCAGACTGTGTAATTTTCCTCTCCAGACGTGTCTCTTTTGAGCTACAGCTGCTGCATTTGGCCACTCTAGGCCAATTCAAGCAAGGTCCTGTTTGACATTGTCTGCCCATCGCATCCTAGGTCTTCCCCTTTTTCTGATACCTTTAGGTACACTGTTCATAATCCTCTTTGCCAATCTATAATTATCCATACGGGCAACATGGTCAAACCAGCGGAGTCTCTCTCTGCACAATATGCTGCTCCAAGGAGGTTGACGACTCCTTCTTCTAACCTCATCATTACTTACAAAGTCAAATCACCTAATGCCTCAAGATACTGTGTAAGCATCTAGAATAAAAGCATCAAGTTTCTTGTTATCCTGCTTGGAAAGGGTCTACGTTTCGCTACCATAACTAACCTTAGAAAGAACCAAACTATTAAACAGCCTTATTTTAGTCTTTAGGTGTATACGCTTATTTTTCCATACTCTCCATAGATTCTTAAACGTCCCAGCGGCAATCCCTGTTCTCCTATTTATCTCATGCCGCACATCATAGCTCCCAAGATAATTAAACTGAGACACTTACTCAATAGTACAGCCATTCAAAGCAACTGAAGCACCATCTGCCTGACCAATTTTCATCACTTTAGTTTTTTTATCTGTTTATCACCAAACCTACTCTATTACCAGTCTCATCAACAGCCCTAATGAACGAATTCATCTCATCAACATCAGTAGCCAACAGGGACAAATCATCTGCGTAATCTAAATCAGAAATTTTGAAATCTCTAGACTATTTAAGGACAAAATCTTTCCCTTGCAAAGAATTTAGCATTACATAATCAATAATTAAACTAAAGAGAAAAGGAGACAAAATATACCCTTATCTAACTCCACTAGTAATGCTAAACCAAAAAACTACTAGTAAATCTAAATCGCTGCAAGACGTACCAACTCTCACACACGACTCAGTGTTATTATAGAGAGCTCTCATTACACTAACTTATCAGGTATTCCATATGATCTAACAATCAACCACAAATTATGTCGATTAACTGAGTCAAAAGCCTTTTTGAAATATATAAAGCTAGCAATCATAGGTTTCTGAAACTCTAAACATTTCTCACGAATCTGCCTAAGTGAAAATATTTTATCAATACATCCCTTACCCCTTCTGAATCTATACTGTTCACGCAGTTGTCCATCAACAAAATTCTTAATTCTATTAAGTATAATCATGCAAAAAACTTTACCTGGAACAGAAAGTAAACTAATTCCCCTGTAATTATCACAAGAACTGCGATCACCTTTTTTAAAAATTGAGACAATGATAGCTCTAATAAAATTCTTAGGAACAGCACTTTTATCATAAAGAATATTCAAAATTTCAGTCAGCCATGTGACAACACAAATGCTCCCAGCTATAAGCATTCCAGTGGTGATTTCGTCCACCCCTGGGGATTTATGCAGTTTTTATTTAGCCAATGAGCCAATTGAGAATAGCCTATTAGCCAATGAGAATTCGGAATGTAACATAGGGCCATCATAAAATTTAAACAAATGTTTTAAAATTGAATGTATATATAATTTTCTAACTGTTAAAATATCAACATCTTTGTAAAAGTTTTTAACATTTTCATATTTTTCTTTTTTTTCAATATGCATTTTATAATTCTATTTTGAGCTACAATTAATATGTTAATATTAGTATAACATGTGCTACCACAAGAAGTAATTCCATATCGCAAATACGATTTAACCCAACAATTATATATCGTCTTTAAAGTTGAAATATCTACAAATTGTCTAATATAATATAACCGTGGTGTTACAGTTTTATCTTTTTTAATAATATTTGCTATACGTTCCTTCCAATTTAATTTACAGTATATATAAACACCTAAATATTTAAAACAATCAACTCCTTTAATAGGTAAACAGGAACAATTTTTACCAATACATTCAAAAGCATGATAAAATGTTTTGTTATGTAGAAAATCACATTGCCCTTTTAATCCAAAATGAATATATTTTATTTTATTTACATTTAAAAGTAATTTATTTTTTAAAAACCATTTTCTAATTTTAATCATATCTAAATTTATATTAATTTTTAAAGAATTTAAACCTTTAGCAGTATAAATCAAATCAGCAAAAGCAAATATAAACAGTATCAGCAAAAGCAATTAAATTTTCTATTGTATCAAGTTAACATAAATCATTTATATAAATTAAGAATGAAAGTGGTCCTAAAACTGAACCTTGAGGAATACCAAACTGCATAGTTTCTTCCATACTAATAATTTCATCTATTTTAACTACCCGAACCCTATCATTTAAGTAACTTTTTAACCAATTATACATTCTTCCTCTAAATTCACATTTTTCAGGTTTAAATAGTATTTTGTCATGTGGAACAGAATCAAAAGTTTTATGTATGTCCAGAAAAACAATAGCTACTTTTAGGTTATCATTTATTCCTTTATGAACTATTGAAGTTAATTTTAAAATAGCATCCTCTGTATTTCTTTTTTCCCTAAATCCGAATTGATTTTCAGCAAAAAATTTCTTCGTAAGAAATTTTACTATTTTTATATTCATAATTTTTTCAAATATTTTTGATAAATTTGAAAGTATTGAAATTGGTCTGTAGTTCCCTAAATATTTTCGATCACCTCCTTTATAAACCAGAATTACGGTAACCTTTTTTAAACAATTTGGAAAATTGCCCTGTGATAAAGAATAATTTATTAAATGACATAAGGTCTTTGAAATATATGGGCATATATTTTTTTAAAATAATGGGCGATAAATAATCATTTCCTGAAGCCTTTTCTATTTTTAGTGAATTTATTGTCTGTATCACTTCAGTTTCAGTTACATGATAAAAATTGATTGTAGTGTGGAATCTAATTCTGTCAAATTATACGTTTCATTTATTGGGATCATTTTTACTAAATTCCCTATAATACTAGCAAAATATTTATTTAATTTATTAACAAAAATCAAAGGATTATTATGGAAATTATAATTTAAATTTTTGCAAATTATTTCCGTAGGAAATATCTTAGTTTTCTTGTCAACACCAGATAATTCATTAATAATTTCAAATTGTTTTTTCATGTTTCCAAACTTTTTACATATTTTATTTTTAAAATAATTTGATTTTGCTTGCCTAACAAAGTTAAGTAGTAAATCTATATTTAGTGAATTGTTCCCTTAAAATTTCATTTCAAGGTTCTGCATTGCATAATTTATACAATTTGTTCCTTTTTTGTCTATCTAATTTAATAACGCATCTGTAATCCAGGGTTTTAATTTTTTCCGAATATGATGATTATATTTAATATAACTCGAAATTTTAATTAGTTCCTGTAATTTTTTTATGAATAAATCAAATTGAATATTTAAATCAGTATAATCTAATAATTTTTTATTAATATATTTAAATCTGTTTTAAATATTTTTTTATAATTCATTTGAATTTTATTTGAAATCAGTTTTAAATGAATACGTTGGTAATAATGATCAGTTATATGTGTTTGAATAAGGTAAGTATTTAGTTTATTTGGGTTTGGTATTCTTGCAAAAATATGATCTAAACATTTTTTTGTAGTTTCTCTAGTGATTATATTATTTGCTACATAGAATCCTAGGTGATTAATCAAATTTATATATTTTTCGCTTATTTGATCTCTAGTTCTGATGTCTATATTCATATCACCAGTTATAATAACATAATTTTTATTTATTGTATTTAATTTGCATTCTAATTATTCAATAAAATATGTTTTTGAATAAATATGCGATCTATAAAAGGCTAATAAAGTACAGATAATATTACCAAACATAAATTCCATTTGTACCAAGTCTGCATTTGTGAACATAGTGTTACAAGAAATAACAATAAATTCATCTTTTATGTACACTAAGACACCTCCAGCTCTGTTCCCTAATTGGCATTTATAATAAATATTATACCCCTGTAATTTATATAATTTTATTTCATTTTCTTTTATCCAGATTTCAGTTAAAACAATTATATCTGGATAAATATATGTAAGATTTAAAAGCAAGGAAAAATAGTCAAAATTTTTTCTCATACTTCTAATGTTTCCCACAATGATATTTAAACCATTTCCCCAAGTACAATAGTTTTTATCATATACATTTTCTCCTGATATAATATTTATTTTACAATGATTTGTTGATAAAGAGTTTCGAATATACTGTTTGTCTGGTTAAAATTCAACTGATTTTTTAAAATTTCATCTGAAATATTCCTATTAATAAACGAAAACATATATTAGTAGAACTAAACTTTAAACCTAACTAAATCATCTAAAGTTTTTATTCTAAATACTTTTGCCTTTTCTTCTTTCCGGACGAAGATTTTGCCATCTCTAACACAGACAAATTTTAAATTTTGTTCTTGTTGTAGTTTTTTACTTTCATGTAATAATAATTTATTTTCTTAGGTCAAGTGTTCATTTATGAATATTTTATCTTCTTGAAATCCTCGATGAATTTCTTTAGCAAACAGCTTCCTTTTTATTTTCCAACGAGCAAGCCAATGCTCTTTCATTCTACGAGATACCAACTGTAAAATAATAGGTTTACGTTTCTCCTTATTTTTAGTAGGAACTCTATGAGCAGCTTGGATATCATTACTATTTGCATCTATTTGTAATGCGTTTGCTATATTTAAAACAATTTCTTCAATATTTTCATTTGCTGTCTCAGGCACTCCAACTATTTCCAAGTTTTTATTTCTGCTTACCTGTTCAAGTTCATTTACCTTCCACTTCAATTCTTTTACTTCATCATTTAAGGAGAAATTTACTTTCATTAATGATTCATTATGTTTTTGAACTTCTTTCATCTGTTTAGTTAATTTTGAAAATATTTTTTTAAATTCATCTATTTTATTTGAACAGTATAAAGTGCTCTTATTGTATTCTCCAATTTCCTTTAATAATTCTTCCTTTAAATCAATATTACTCTGCACAAATTCTTTTTTAAAAGATGTCATATGTTTATCAATTAGATATTCGACATATTTCTCCTCTTTGGATCTACCCTTATTTTCTCGTGTAGAATCTTTAAAGTTTGAAATGTTATGATCTTTATTTTCTGACTTATTATTTCTGTCTACAATTTGCTGATTTGTTGTTTCTGATTTGCATTTTTGACATCCCCATATTCCTTTTCCCAATTTTGCATCTTTTTAAAATTTGAATCTTCAAATCTTATGCAATAATAATGATAATAAAACTTTCAACGAACTTTGCATTGAATGATTTCAAGTACATCGACTATTTCAACATTACACTTACCACAAAAATCATTTTCTAAATCTGAAGATTTATCTGTTGTAGAACTTTTAGTTTCCATGTCAACTGTTGTTGCATCACGCGATGGCACGTTCCTCTGTTGCTGTAGTTTCTTTTGTTTACTTGATTTAGGCTTAGAAGAGTTACTGCGAAGATTGATACATTTCGAACATAGCCAATTCTTTTTCTTTTCTAAAGACATCTTAAAATTACTTTGCTCCAATCCAACACAATAAAAATGGGCATAGCCACCACATTCGCCTTTGCAATGAAGAAATTCACTAACATCACAAAATCCAATTTACAAACCACACACCTGACAGCCATATTAACTCGAACATAAATGCGTAAATGTAAGTAATTTCGTTGGGGTTTCACAATTTAACAAAAATTTACAAGTCCTTCAAAAGTTCAATACTATTAGAAGCAGGTTATTCAAATAAAATGTGCAAAAACAAGTCTTAAAAAAGAAAATAACTTAAAAATAAAAGTGCACAGACAAATTATACAACTCATCAAAACAAATACGTTGCCAGTTTTTATATATTTAAGTTTGTGAAGAAATTTTTGCTCCTAATGTAACAAATTAATGGGGCAGAATTGTGCATCGTTCAGCTTTCTTAAGTATTCACGAATTACCTTTGAGTGAACATATTGCACGTCGCGATTTAATTAACATTTTTTTTTTAACTCTAGACATAATGGTAGTATTGGAGTACCTTACTTTTCCTATTTAAACATGGTTTCCTTATTCCGATGTTTTCCAGGAATGCATCGCTTAGCATAAACAGTATCGTATTTTCTTAAAAATCCAGCTATTTATCTATAATAGAATACCAGGTTCGAAATTGAAATGAGTTTAAAGTAAATGCATGTTTTAAATACGAATCGAGAAATAAAGGACGGAAATATTGAAGTTAAGGAAAGTTTAAAATAGTTCATATAAGAAATTCTGCTATAATTCAAACTTATATATTAACTTATATATTAATTTTGTCATTGAATTTTCAAAAAACATTCAACTAGTGCGATTAAATTAAAAAAAAATGTATTAATGAATGAAAAAGCTTAATCGGGGATAAGGGTCCTCACACCACTGTAATGGCAAATCAACTGTAATATCAGTGTAATGGTAATTGTTCACTATCATCTCTCGAATATAGGAACAAGTTCTCATATTAATCTTGAAACATTAGTTGATATCAGGGCTACTAATGTAGTTATCTGAGGAGTAAGAAATATATTCTGTGTTCTTAGAAAAATTCGGAAATTCACCAAAACAGAAATGTGTTTTCGAAATGAAAAACAAATGGGTGAAAAATGTACGACATTAAATATCTATAATATCATCATTAACTTTGCATTAAGGTCATAATACTTTTGGTTTTTTTGCTATTTACCCACAGGGGCTGGAGAGGAGAGGAGCTCAGTCGGTGGACCTCCAGGCTCGTAATATGCAGTTCCTAGGTTCGATTCCCAGCTTCACCAGCGTTGAGATTTATTGCCGCAAATCTTCCATCTTGCCCTCAGTCAGTAGGGGAACCGATGGGCATGGAAAGGCCGCAGTTAGTCGGATGGGACATAAAGCCGTGGCCCATGTGTGCCGGACAGCCATACTCTGTGCACTTTAAACAACACGCTGGATGGCCTTGACGCGAGCTCCATCTGTCTCCTAACAGCTGTCCAGTGGGTCCCCGCCCCTCAACCTTCTCTGAGACCTCGAGCTTTTGTGACTTGGTCATTTAACCCACTGTGTGTAAAAATGTGCGCTCAGAGGTAAAACAGCCCAACTCTTTATTTATAATGGAAGTTTAGTCAACATTAACGACGTAATGGTGCTTTTGCAGAGTAGTGCAATTTGTTAAATTAGAATATTGAATATAGGCTAAATTAAATGAGAAAAAAATTTATTCTTTGTTACTTCTATTCCATTTTGAAAGGGTCACACATAAATTTATAAAATAGAAACATTTGTAAGCTTCTCATTAGCTCTTTTTATTACTTTTTCTGTGACTTGCCAGTCAAAAGTGATCAGAGTAGTCTTTGCGTTTCAGTATATGGTGAGAAAGGGAGATATCCGTCTGACTCCTACCTGTTTGAGGGAGAATTTGTTTACATTGTCCAGCGGATTCCCTACTTGACTCTGAGCTCTTGGGACCTGAACCTTTAGCCTTTAGCCGTCCCGTGGCCGGGTGGTTAGCGCGCTTGGCTACTGATCTAAGGGACCTGGGTTCGAGCTCCGGGCAAGGCATGGATGTATGTGTCGTTTTTCTGCTGAGGTCCTGCCATCCTCTCAGACTTTTTTCTACTATGGCATATAAACTTACAGGCTCCTGTCAGACCTCTGTGGCAAGCAGCTGCTTGAGGGGATATTTATTTTATGCACAAAAAATTCTGCTGAGAGGTAAAACGATTTAAATCTGGCATAGGTATGACGGGGAAAAATTTTTGCAACTTTTCACATGTGTGTTTATAGAATTCAGCATTAAAAGGTGAAATTATACCGTATTTTTAATAATAATAATGCCTTTATTCAAGCGCATACACAATGGCAATTAGAAAATAACAAGAATAAAATTTAAGAATTATTTATACACAGGGCCAGATCTAGGTTGGAGGTAGGGGTGGGGGGCAAAAGGGTTATTCCCCCCCCCCTCAGAATGTTAGTAAGGATAAAAGAGCCAAAAAGTTATAAAATTGATTGAAATTTAATGCAGTTTTCAAGAAATTTTTAAAGAATTGTAAAACGGAATATGAAATGTTATACTGCATTGGAAATTCAGTCTCTTGTCCCCTCCCTCCTTTTACATTTTTCTGGCTAGATTGTATTTCTTTCCCCCCCTCCCAACCATCTGACAGGAGTCTGTCAGTGTTATACGCCAAAGACAAAGGTTTGTGAGAAAGATGAGAACTCAGCAGAAAGAAAACATTCATGCCTTCTTTCCATCAGGGGCTCGAACTCAGGTTCATAACATTAGTAGCCTCGGCCATTGGAATTGTTTCTTAAAAAAAACTTTCCTCAATAACAGGGGGAGCTTGCACTAGCAATCCCCCCCCCCCTTGTTACTAGACTATATATGTATAATATTAATATTTGATTTAAAAAGTGTAGAATTAATTGCCTTCACTCAACGAATTGTAAACATCAGGTACCGAATGGTGTTCCGGTTCAATGATTTTTAACCGGAACATTTCATCAGGTTCAAAATTATCTTTCATAGATTTTGAAACATCGAGTACCGGGACGGCGTCCGATTCAGTTGTAGCACCGGTTTTGGTAATTGTTTTCCCTACTCAAAAAGTCACTGTATCTCTGCCTTACTTGTAATATCTGAAGAAGATAAGGGCTGACACTGATGTACTTCCGCAAGATTGGGATGCTAATCAGTGATCAGGCAAGTCAAAAGCGTGCATATTGGAGGACAGATTGGTTGGTTTTGAAAGGAGGATCAGGTGGCTCCATTCCCAATGGACATCTACTAGAGACAGAAAGGATATTCTTTGTGCAACCCATTCTTCTCGAGGCTGTTTATGTAGCTGTTTAGCATAGAAAGAAGAAAATGAAAAATGACACTCTGGGATAAAATAAGAAAAAGAAATGGAGTATTTTCAAAGCAAACAATTTATTATTTCTTACTATTCATTTTTTTTTCTTCAAACAAGAATTGTTTGTGGCTAGTGTATAAAAAAACATTAATTCGAAAAACAATGAATGTTTGGACAATTCGACAAAATAGTCCTTGTTTCAGAAAAGTTCCGCCGAACTACTGCTGTATCCGATTTATTTTTTCATTACCCTACGGAATTAAAAAAACAAAACAAAACTGTTCAACAAATGTAGACATCTTTGCTCTTATTTCTTTGGAAGCGAAAAATCGAAAAACAAGCGAGAGAAACAAAAATTGCGGCAAACTCGATAAATAGAGAGGAAGAAAATAAAAAGAAAACCGCACATTTATTAATCATTTTGGAACAAGTTTAAACGTAATTAAGAACGGTATGACTACATTCTCTAAGCAAAGAAAAAAAAAAAACACCAAAGGATGGCATAATCATGCAACAGAAGGAGGCAAAAAGTGGGCCCCAAATACTCCTTGTATTTATTACTCTGTGCAACATCAGCGTTATATATGACTCGCAGTTTAACTGCACCAATAAATAATGCAATGATAATTCCCAGCAGTTTTGGGAAAGCGAGGAAAAAATATAGCAACCAGCAGAAAAAAAATCGAAGCATAAAGGCTGTACCTTACCTCCGCTTTAATTATTTATAGGCGTGTGTTGGGTGTGTAGCGGAGATAAAAAACACTTGTCAAGACCTCCTCCCTCTAATAACTCGATATTCCTCCTGGCACAACAATGCTCTGCCTAGAATTTTCCTCAACTTATGTGATAATAAAAGCGATGGTTGAAGCCATACTTTTTTCCTCCTTCAGCTAGCTTCTAATGTGGCATAAGATTTTCGCTTTTCGTGTTATGTAACAACGCTAATGTGGCTTTGCTCTCATCTTTAGTATTTACGATTCAGTTTTTAGAAGGAAAAGAGAAAAAAAAATACTGAAGTTGGTATTATCGTAATTCATTGATTCATATGCTATTTCTTAGCGGATAATGACGTTGCTGAGCACTACAATCTTCTCTGAAAACGTGTTTATTTGTGGCTGTTATCAGGATCTTTAGTAATAAATGTCCTATGATATTTTGCGAACTTAAAATACATCTTTGATGAAAATATGTGGCACGGTTTTATGTGGTGTGGGCTAAATCTGGACAATATTCATTGCTAGTGTTTAAATACTTGTAAAGGATAGTTTATGATTTGACTAAATAATTTCCCTACGAGACTAAATTGTTTGTTTATTAGGCTGCTGTCGTTAGACAGTTGTAAAAATTATTTCTTTAATGCTGTTAATGGAGTGACTTGGAATCTATCTGCCCATTAAAGTGAGTGTTAGCATTAAAAGAAATGAGACAATTATTTTTATCATTTTTGCGACAAAACATGGAAAGATAATTGAAAACAAAAACAGAAAACATAAATTATTTCCAAATGTCCTCTCTTTCAGTAGAGCATACTTTTTGTTAACGTTGAACATTAATTTGGGAAATATTTCTTTTGAAATACCTCAAAGAGTAAAATGACACTTTAGTTTCCTTTGTTGTAGCCTTACATTTTAAAGGTGTCAGTGACCATATATCAAAAGTTTACTGTAAGATTTCAAGTTTCTAAACTTGTTTGTGTTTCTGAGTGGAGAAGGTTCAAAGAATTTGTTTGTTGTTTCACTCTTAGCTGAGCTTAATTTTTGTTCACAATGGACCAACTGGCCAGGTCACAAGGGCCTAAAGGCTCAGAGAAGTTTGGGAAAGGGGATCCACTGGACAACTATTAGGAGATACATGTTAACCTCCCGTGAAGATCACCTATAGTGCCCTTTAACATGAACAGGACTCGGCTCTTTACACAAAGAGTCACAGCTTAAAGTCCCATCCGACGGATGGTGGTCTTTTGAAGTTCTGTCTCCTTTTTCACGGAGAACATATTGGAGGTTAGCGGAAAAAAATCTAAACTCTGTCACGGTTGGGACTCGAACCTGGGAACTGCAGATTGGAGTCTGGCGCGCTAACGATTGAGGCAACGCTCACCTCCAGTGCAAAGGGCAGAACTTTCCCATACCATCAGATTCCACGATGAATGCTAAAATATATTCTAGGAGTAATCAAAGACACTTGAAAGCAGGGGCTTTTAGTAAACATGTAATTTGAATAAAACTATAAGAATTCACAGATTGTTGTACATTAATTAATCATCGTTTCACTTGACTCATTTTCGCATCCTCTCTTTTCTGGTTTCAGAGAAACCAAAAAGCGACAACACGAAAACCACTTTCCTTGTTTTTAAACAAAACCATTAATTTTGCCAAAAAGCTATACACTCAGTATTTTGAATAAGATAATGATTTAATTGTCATCAAGGATGACGAAAGAAATAGATTAGTTGCTAACAAGCGTTATCATTACTTTCCGCATAAAGAATTATTCGATTTTAAAAACAACAGTATTTGTTAAAGAAAACAGAGTTTTTATGTATGTAAAGTGTAAATATTTAGTATTTTACTCTACAAGTTAAAATGAGACAAATACACTGTACTTTCAAAGGTATTGGACACTTCAAAGCATCTTAACTTAAACCAGTCGTTCTCAACTTTTTATGCTTCACGTCCCTCCTGGAAATGTGTATGTAACTGGCGTACCCTTTGTATAGATAGATAAAACTATAGTTATAGTATAACTTTTCAGCTCTCACTGTGTACCCCAAAAAATTTTACAACGTACTCCACGTTGAGAACCCCTAACTTAAACTATTGTTTTAAAGGGGAAAAAGTCACTAATGTAAATTGAAAATTTCAATTGAATATTTTTTTCTCTTTAAATATCAGTCTGAAATAATAGTTCGGCTGTTAAATTTTCCAGTTTCAGTCGCATCTGAACATTATTGAAAATCAAGAGAGAAATATTTTTTTAAAGACGATCATTTAATCTCTACTGCTATTCTTCCGTAAAAAAATTGATTATCAAAGCTAGAAAGCTTCGAAATGGCCCTTTAGTCATATAAAATAGCAGTATCCGATAACGTTTGGTAATATAGTGTATCTGGCAGCCGAGAAACTCCTAGAAGAGGAGCAATTACTTTATTATTTTCTTATCGGGTCAATTTAAAACAGAGGTTAAGTCAAATGGCGAATGGTAATCTCTCTATGCTCTTTCAGTAAGAAGTGATGCTAGACATGATAGTGACTTTCTGATGGTAGACTTGATAGTGAGATAAATAATAATAAAACATATATACATATATACCACCAGCAGTGTGTAATATTTTAGGGAAAATACATCGCTAACAATAGTAATGAACACCAGCAATAATACTAGTAGACTAGCGCGGCATTGGCAAACTATTCATGAACGATTCTCGAAAAATTCACGAAGAATGCACTAAGACCCACTCTTACGGCTTGGGAGTGTAGCATTCAATTTTCCTTGCCTGATGATGTCAGCAAATGGACGATCAAATGATTGTTGCTGTGCAGATGTTAGTCGTGTACATCACCAATGGTTGTGAATTTACAAATGTTCAGACGACCATACATGCTTATCGAAACAGCCAGCTGAACTTCCAGGGAAAATTTGTTTAAAATAGCAGTAGTCCTTCTCATTAGCCGAGAGATCAGTTGGTTGGTTGCAAAACAAATAGACCTGGGTTCGAATTGCCGAGACATGGATGTCACCCTTTTGTTGAGACCACGCATCCATCAAACGTGTTCCCTCTGGTGTTCTTATTGATAAGCTCCTGTCAGATATCCGTGTGGGCATATGGGCTTGTAAGAGGAGAAACTGAAACGAAAATATCACGACATTGAACTTAAGTAAAGAGAAATCTTCTCATTTATCAGGAAAAAAAATAAGATGTGCTGCCACAGCAAGAGATAAAAAGAAACTTTATTTATGGCAGACTTCTGAGAGCATTTCAAAATGAGTGGCATTTAAAATCGTTTCGTTCTCCTCAGGATATTGCTTTAATCTCACTTGTTACGATGATCAAATTGCTTCTGCTCTCATTCCCCAATAGCAAAGAAAGGATCGTCTTGTCTTTTCGGTCACTGAATCTCGACCCACAGAGCGCTTGTAACAACAAAATGAAAGTCGTTCTTAAGTCTCTTCAACTCTGCGACATATCCAATAATGCTAGTGCTATTGTTTCGTCATAATATCACCAAACAAAAGTGTGTTTGAAGTTGTTTTTTGTTTCTAGACCACTTCTTTCAACGTCGTTGGGTTGTTTTACCTCTAAGCGGCACTTTTTTGCACACAATGGGCTAAATGGCCAGGTCACAAGGACCCCGAAGACTCAGAGAATGTTGGGGGAGGGGACCCACTGGAACAGCTGTTGGGAGACAGATGGCAGCCTCCCGTCAAGGCCATCCACCGTGTTCTTTAACGTGCACAGGGTATGGCTGTCCAGCACACGGGGCCACGGCTTAACGTCTCATCTGACGGACGGCGGCTTTTCCATGCCCATCGGTGTCCCCTACTGACCGTGGGCAGGGAGTTTTGTGGAGATAAATCTCAACACTGATCCAGCTGGGACTCGAACCTGGGAACTGCAGATTACGAGCCTGGCGCGCTACCGACTGAGCCACCCCCGCCCCTTCAACGTCGTTGAACTATTGTTAGAGGACTGCTCGAAATTTAATAATTGCTTTCAGATTTCCTACTTTCTGGGTAGCCAACAGTTTTAATAAAGATGCAAACAGAAAGGTGTTCTATCGCACACAAAAGTATTTGTTTCCGGTTCTTACGAAAATCAGAAAGAAATTGTTGGAGGCAAGAATACATGATTGCAGTGAAACACGAAATTAAAGTATTTTGTGTCTCACGGATCAGAAGTAACAGAACTTATTTGTAGATCACGGACGGATGCGGATATTCCCATTTAAATGCTCTCGGCGGATAGCGGATGAAAGCGAGGGTAAAAAAATGGATGTTTAGTTCAGAGAGCGGATTAAATCTCGGATTTGATCACAATTGTGGGAACATGATGGGCAAACGTTATTGTATTAATCGCTGACATGTGTGTCAAGATCTGTTTTCTTTATGTGAGAGATCTGTTGGCTTAATGTTTTTACTGGACCTTTATCACACAGTAGTTGTCGCAGTGGCGCACTCAGGTTTTAATCTTGGGGGGAGGGGGGGCGCGAGGGGCCCTCTGGCCCTGCTCGGGCAAACGAAGTAGCGCTCGGTCTGCCCGAACACTACTTCGTTCGCCTTATGTTCACAGCGGCCTCACGGCCGCTGTGAACCCGCTGTTCCCGAGTGGCCCTGCTCGGGCAAACGAAGTAGCGCTCGGTCTGCCCGAACACTACTTCGTTCGCCTTATGTTCACAGCGGCCGTGATTCCCGAGAGCTATATGGTATTCCCACCTTATGTGACCGCTAATTCATAAGTAGTATAGAAATAGAAGACACCACACAATATAAATATAAAAAATGAATTTTAATTATTAAAAGATTTTTGGAAAATTTTCTAGCTTTCCCCCCTTTCTTTGGGGGGTGCCAGTGTCCCTTGCCCCCCCTCTGGGTGCGCCATTGAGTTGTCGTACTTAATAACAACATCATTAACTCAGTATCTAAATATCTCAGACTAAATATTAGTTTAATAATCAGCACTCTATAAATAAATACAATAACAATTGGGCGCAGCCTTAATCCACTCCCAGGTTCGAGTCCCAGCTGGGTCAGCGTTGAGATTTATCTCCGCAAAATTCCCTGCCTTGTCCACGGTCAGTAGGGGACACCGATGGGCTTGGAAAGGTCGCCGTCTGTCGGATGGGACGTTAAGCCGTAGCCCCGTGTGCGGGAGAGTGCACGTTAAAGAACATGCACGTTAAACGCCCTGTGCACGTTAAAGAACACGCGGGATGGCCTTGACGGGAGGATACCATCTGTCTCCCAACAGCTGTTCCAGTGCGTCTCCTCCCCCAACCTTCTCTGAGCCTTCGGGGTCCATGTGACCTGGCCATTTAGCCAATGGTGTGCAAAAAAGTGCAGCTCAGAGGTAAAACATCCCTACCCTTAATCCACTGCCCCACTGAGAATGCACAGTCACACACTTCTAGAGTGTTGACCCGATTTGATTAAAAAGTCCTTCAACACAATCCACTTCCGACCCTTTCGACGGTCAGAAATTCCTTTCTTTTCTGATGGGCTCCACTCCCCGCTACCCACTGTAAGCGCGCAGCAGACCTCACGTTACGGCATACTAAGATGCGTCGGCCGAGTTCCGCAGGCCATCTGGGTCACACATGGGTCACACATGGCTCTCGCCCAACACAGCATACAGCGGAGAGGCAACATGAAAGCCCGGATGGGAACATCTTTGACAATGTGTGAAAAAAGCTTGAGCTAATGGGGAAAAAACTTTAGTTTTAAAATTCAATGATAATGTTCACTTTGCAAAGAAAAAAAAATGCATTTTATTATCTCGAAAATTAAAAAAAAGTTTTATATCGAAAGAAGGGATTCTTTTGTTGATAAAAAGAATATAAGTTGAAAAACTTACTCTAGTGTTGCATAGAACAGAACTAAATCTGTGAAAATTTCAGTGGTAGCGATCACCGAGTTTGCTATAGTGAACTGTGGAGAGAAGTTACTGGGTAAGAAAAAGAAAAGTCTCCCCACGGATAATCACGGATAGCAAAATTAACCCAGAAGAATTTGTAAAATTGCATTTAGGTAAATTTTTCGTCTATTATTTAGTAAGGCATATGCTTATGAAATAAAGGCTTTTTATCACAGTATATTTTACTGTTATTTATTAGTCACTAATAACCCATTAAATTGATTTCTTTCACTCACAAACACGCATCGGACTTAGAGCATTAATAAAACCTCGATGGTTATTAAAAAGCTAATGTACTCGGCTGTTGATAAATATTTGTACGTAATAATAATAATTTAGTTCAACGACCGTGAAAAAAATTACATATTTTTTTAGTAAAGCCAATATACAGGTAATTTTGAATATTAATTTAAACGTTCAAGTGGTTTGATTCCCCAGTACATTTGAGAAATTAAAAAGAAATATTGAGGATATAACAAAAATACAAACATGTTTACAGGAATTGCATAATTATTTAATTCATATAAACAAAATGACAAGTTGCACAGACGAGACAAACATAGAATATGAAATATAATATATATAATATATAATATTATAATATGTAATATATAACATATGTATATATATTATATATTATAAGAAACGTAGTAAACTTTAAATTAAATTAAATACCCCCTCAAGCAGCTGCTTGCCACAGAGGTCTGACAGGAGCCTGTCAGTTTATATGCCGCAGTAGAAGGTCAGGGGGAAGAAAAGGGAAGATTAAGACAACAGATAGTAATATTATATGAATAAACAGGGGGGGGGGGGGAAAGGATTGTGGATAATTCAGACAAAGAGCAAAGATGGGGAGTGGGAATAGGGGTGAGGAGATGTCGTTGGTCAAACGTTTCAGTATTCTAATAGGAGTGGAGATATATAGTTTTCGAATTTTGTTTTAGAATTTAAAGAAGTGATGTCGCTCGGTAGAGAGTCCAAGTTGAGGTTGCTTGAAAGGCAAAAGAAATTTCACCATACTTAGCTTTAAAAATCTTGAGAGTATAAAACATTTTATTATCAGAGCGAAGGATGTGGCGATGTCGTAATCGAATATAGGATGTAAGAATCGAATGAAGGGGGTGAACTTGCTATAAATAGTGTCGTGATTAATGGTAATATACCGCAGCTTTCTTCTAGATTCAAAAGTGGGAATTTGGTAGTTGGAACGAATATCAATAAGTGTTAGAGATTGTCGTTTGTCAAAATAGAATTTGGTGATGATTTTGAGAGCTTCGTTTTCAACTTTTCTGAGTTATAAGAGTTTCTAAGCAGAAAGAGTGGAAGCACAGTATTCGAGTTTCGTCGGATGTAAATTTTGTAGAACATCGGGGCATAGGTGTAAAGATCTCATTAGTGCTTAATTTAGTTTGGATAACATGTTCGTTGAGATAATTTTTAAACCAGGAAAGAGCTGAGGGCGACAGATTAAGATTATAGCAGAGTTTTTGCAAGATACGATTGTGTTCAACTGAATCAAATGCCTTTGAGATGTCAAGGGAAACCAGACCCACAACCGTTTTCACTTTGCTGTCTAAAGCCAATCTCCACTGATTAACAAGAAGTGTCATGAGAGTTTCGGTTGACCGATTTTTCCTAAACCCGAATTGTCTGCACGAAAGTAAATTAAAATTTTCAACAAAAGTCGATAATTGTCTCTCCACGGCTTTTTCTAAAATTTTGCTTAAAACACATGTAACAGAAATAGGTCGATAGTCCACAGGGTTAGAAGGATTTGAAATTTTATATATAGGTGAGTTAATGGCTTCTTCCCATGGAAATAGAAATTCATTAGAGTTAAATAAGCAATCAATTAGATACAAAGGGGTGCAGAAATTAATGGGGAAAGAATTTTTAGAATAATGACAGAGATTCCAACTGGTCCGGCACTGCGAGTGTTTTTAGCGAATTTATGAGGTTAAGAACTTCGATTTCGGTAACATTCTGGAGTTTAAAGGTTTCCAGATTATTAAATGATTTACTGGAATAGGATAATGACTCATTTGCGTTTGCATAATTTCCTGAAGTGCAGGATTTACAGAATACATTACTTAAAACATTAGCAATGTCTTTGGGATCATAGAAGGAGTTGTCGTTGTAAACAATCTTATTAATTTTGGTTTCTTAAGTTACCAGTAATAGAATCGAAAATTCGAAATACTTCATTACCATTTGGATTAATAACGGAAAGTCAATTAAGAAAATATAGACCCTTGGCATTTTTAATGCTACTTGTTGACCAGATTACGGAAAGTTTTATAGTTCTCCCATGTGTATGGGTAATTAGGGTTAATAGCATCCTTAAAGTGTTTGTTTTTTAATGTGATCATTTTCAGAAGCTCTTTGTAACCCATGGCTTTCGAGAAGGGCGAACTCTGAAAGTTTTATAAGGCGCACAGGTATCAAGTGCAAAATTGATTAAACAGGAGAGATGTTGTGCTTTTGAGGTAGGAGTTGTGCATTCGGAAATACTCTTGTGGAAAGGGAGATATTTTGCAAACTCAAAAAAACTCATCGTTGTTGAAATTTTTAAAGGATCATTTTGAAATTAAAACTTTAGGTGCACGAGGTAAATAATACGATACAGATGTGGTAATAATAAAATGATCACTAATGTCTTCGAAGACAGTAAGTGTATGTTTGTGAAATGTAGGTCTATTGGAGAAAATCATATCAATTTGAGATTCGCTGTGATCAGTAATGCGAGTGGGCAGTTTGTTTAAATGAGTATGTCCGAATGTTTTTAGGCAGATTTCAAGCTTGGAATACGCAGAATTATATTGTAGAGCATCGATATTAGAATCTCCCGTAAGAATGGAAGTAATGTTGCAAGGGAAGCTTTCAAAGACTGAGTACAATGAATTAATAAAATCTTCAATATTGCTGTTCGGAGGACGGTAAAGTGTGTCGTTAACAAGAGCAGGGTTTTGTTTATTGATAGGAGAGATTTTGACCCACAGACCTTCGAAACAAGAGCAAGAAGGAATAGGCATTACTTTGACATTTAATTAAGACACATGATAAGACATTGTGTCGTAATATCTTGTGGATGTGGGTGATGATAGACCTTTTGCTATCCGCTCAGAACTCTACTTATTTGAATAAATTTGAAGGCAAATCATTGTAGAGAAGGAAGTGGGCTAATACCTGTTCCAGCAGCATCTTTGGATTATTTCATATTTTATTTTCATGTAAACGGCAAGGTCAAAAGGAGAACAATGATTAGCAAATAAATTTGAGCTTCTAAGGATTACTGTAACTTTTGAATGTCTGATGAGATCTATGCTGATTCCAAACAGAGAAGATTTGTATTCATCTTTAAAATTAAGATGCAGACAATTAAAGTGCAATGTATGCACTTGAAGAGTTGAAGAGCAATGAAAGCTGGACTGGAAGTATTTGAACAATTCAATGTAACACTGCCGTGTGTGAAAATACGGAAGTAGAGGTATAATGAGAGTTCTAACTCAGAGGCGGGTCAATGTTAATCCTATAGGACCCGCCTCCCTGTGTTCTAAAGTGGAGGCGGGTCTTATTTGTCACCCATACAGGTCATCAATATATATTTCTTCTCAATATTTTTCATAATTTCAAATAATTAGTTTTTAAATCATATATATATTTTTTTTCACCGTTTTTCTTTTAATTAATTATTTTTTTCATTTTTTTACCCAATAGCATTTTTCCTTTTCATTTTCTGCGGCACAGTCTTTCAAATCAGTTTTGCGGGATAGTCCTTCTTCTAGTATAAATACGACATCCATCAGTCAGAATTCTCATTCTCTTGTCAGAGGTTGACAGTGACAATTCTCAGCTGCTGCGTCTCCGTGATTTTTTTTTCAACTTCTAGAAGCCAATAGTGATAGTTCTCCACGTTCTCGGGTAGTATAAATCAGTTATTTTACAAGTCACTGTTTCATAATGTATCCATGTGATATATGTGAGAAGGCTTCCATACATCAGACCCATCTCATTCGTCATAAGAGAAATCATGACGGAAATAACCTGTTTAAGTGCTCTCAATGCGAATCGACATTCTCAAGGAGAGATGACGTCCGATGTCATGAGTTAACCCACACCTCCAGGAAAACCTTCAAATGTGAAGAATGTACAATGGAGTTTGGAAGAAAAGACAATCTTTTACGACATCAAAGAAAGCCACACAATAATAAGCGAAACCGTTCTGAAGATGAAAGGATTCCCCAAAAGAAACAAAAACCAGACCCTGAAGACCCCTGCCAGTTTAAAGAAGAAATGAAAAGGACCCTATCAACACATAAACTGATGACAACGGAAGTAACATCTGTTGACCTCACCTTTTTCCTTGAATCCTCGCGGGAGTCACTCCTAACTCATCTGAAAGAAGAACTGACCTCGAAAGGTAGCATTAAATGGTACCTTGCTGTACAAGTGCGCTTCAGGCGAAAAGTTTCCCCTTCTACCTTCGAACACTGCATTCCATTTTTCGAAGTAACTGTGACACAAGTCTTCCTACATCATCCCTAAACAGAGAATTGGATTCAGCGTATAAGAAGATTAAGACCTCATTTGAAGAATTTGAAGGAGCACATAGTGGATGGATACTGGATGCTGTACTCCATAGTGAAATGAACATTGGAAAATATATCCCTCTTGCGGGTTCTAGTTATATTCCTACTCCAAGAGAATTACTATTAAAACGTGCTATTTTCAATGTATGTAATTCTGACCAAAAATGTTTTGTCTGGTCTGTTTTAGCCTCTATGTATCCCGCTATAGGGAACACCGAGCGCCTTAGGAACTACATACATTTAGAAGAAAAATTAAACACATCTGGCATAATTTTTCCTATAACAATAAATCAAATATCTAAATTCGAAAAAATGAAAAACATTTATGTCAATGTTTTTGGATACGAGAAAGAGGTGTCCCCTCTCTACATCACGCCATTGATTTAAAGAGCACGCAAATCTCCTACTGTTATCAGATGATGAAAAGCAGCATTATTGTTCTATTAAGAATATGAGTAGACTTCTCAGTCCTCTCACCAAACATAACGGTGTGAGTTTCCACTGTGATTACTGCCTTCACCCTTTCACAAATGAATCATCTTGAAGGATCATATTCCCTATTGTCAAGAACATGGACCCCAGCGAGTAGAGTTTCCAACTGAATAGGAGAAATGACTGAAATTAACAAATTTCAAGTTCCAACAGCTCGTTCCATACGTGATTTACGCCGACTTTGAATCATTCCTAGTGAAAGTGGACACTTGTATGCCTAACCCTGCAAAATCTCACACGACTATCACGGCAAATCATGAACCCTGTGGATTTGCATATCTTGTTGTTGGACCTGACGGCTGCAGCTATTAACCTCCAGCAGTTAATAGAGGTCCTAATGAGGTAAAAATGTTTTTTTAATGTCTGCTTAAACAAGAAAACGATATAAAAAATTTACTCTCGGGGATCAAAACCAATGCAACTTTCAAATCACGAAAAGGAATCATTTCGCAACGATATCAATTGTCATATTTGCAAAGATGTTCTTGAATCAGATCGCGTGAGAGATCACGATCATTTAACCGGCAAATTCCGAGGAGCCGCTCATAATGCGTGTAATCTCAATTTTAAGCTCACAAATAAGATTATACAGATTATAATCTATTAACATGTTATTATTATATTCATGATTATAATCTATCATCATGTTATTATTATATTCATGATTATAATCTATCATCATGTTATTATTTATATTATAAGATGCACCTCATTAGGACCTCTATTAACTGCTGGAGGTTTATAGCTGCAGCCGTCAGGTCCAACAACAAGATATGCAAATCCACAGGGTTCATGATTTGCCGTGATAGTCGTGTGAGATTTTGCAGGGTTAGGCATACAAATGTCCACTTTCACTAGGATGATTCAAAGTCGGCGTAAATCACGTATGGAACGAGCTGTTGGAACTTGAAATTTGTTAATTTCAGTCATTTCTCCTATTCAGTTGGAAACTCTACTCGCTGGGGTCCATGTTCTTGACAATAGGGAATATGATCCTTCAAGAGTGATTCATTTGTGAAACGGTGAAGGCGGTAATCACAGTAGAAACTCACACCGTTATGTTTGGTGAGAGGACTGAGAAGTCTACTCATATTTTTAATAGAACAATAATGCTGCTTTTCATCATCTGATAACAGTAGGAGATTTGCGTGCTCTTTAAATCAATGGCGTGATGTAGAGAGGGGACACCTCTTTCTCGTATCCAAAAACATTGGCATAAATGTTTTTCATTTTTTCGAATTTAGATATTTGATTTATTGTTATAGGAAAAATTATGCCAGATGTGTTTAATTTTTCTTCTAAATGTATATAGTTGTTAAGGCGCTCGGTGTTCCCCATAGCGGGATACATAGAGGCTAAAACAGACGAGAAAAAATATTTTTGGTCAGAATTACATACATTGACAATAGCACGTTTTAATAGTAATTCTCTTGGAGTAGGAATATAACTAGAACCCGCAAGAGGGATATATTTTCCAATGTTTATTTCACTATGGAGTACAGCATCCAGTATCCATCCACTATGTGCTCCTTCAAATTTTTCAAATGAGGTCTTAATCTTCTTATACGCTGAACAATACGCAGTTGTACAGCAAGGTACCATTTAATGCTACCTTTCGAGGTCAATTCTTCTTTCAGATGAGTTAGGAGTGACTCCCGCGAGGCTACCTCAAACACGACTCCTAAAAAGGGAGGAAATATGTGGTCCATATTTATGAGTCATATATCAAATGAAAGGTTTTGAAGTTAGTGTTTTTTAGCGACAAATATATAAATAAATTAAAAAATACCTATCTTCCTATAGGGTCCTAAAAAGTAGAAAATAAACCTAAAGGGTATCGATGGTACAATCAGTCACTGCGTTCGTATTCACTTCAAAGGAAGATAGGGAGCGGATTTACATACACAAAAAAATTAACGGCGCCCTATCTTCCTTTGAAGTGAATATGAATTCAGTGATTGATTGCACCATCCATATGCTTTAGGTTTATTTTCTACCTTTTAGGACTCTATAGAAAGATAGGAATTTTTTAAATTTTTAAATTTCTTTATATTTTTGTTTTCGTTTTATTACATTCGATGCTGAAATTAAAGAACAGCCAAAAAGAGATTTCATTTTTTATTATACATTTCAAGCTTACGAAATTCTTCCTGAGCTTTCATTTTCACATATTTATTGTAAAGAAGTTAAATATGAAATAAAAGTTACATATTAAAAATGTAACTTCTTTGCAAATACTGAATTACCAAAGGCAGACTTGCACGAAGCCAGTTTTTGAATCTTTCTGATGCCTTATCATCAGTAAAAATAAGAACACATTTTTCTCACCTGTTAAACTTTGCATTTTTCTATGCAGATGAAAGTTTGACGCGCGAACGTCATAATTTTCATCTGCATTACTTTTTAAGAATTATTATACACGTATATAAATTGACTTTGTTATTTTATGTATTTTGCCTAGGTTTTTGTGTTATAATTTTAGTATACAGAATGCTTTGTTCTAGTTCTGGATATTTAAATTTTCTTCACTAATTAGCCACTGTTACCAAGCACCAAAATATGTACATATATTACAATAATTATTAAGTGCATTTCCATGTACCTACAAGTTATGTTTAATACCTTTTGTTTTAGAGGAAAAAGATTTATGTTTGGTTTTACACCAGAAGACGATTTCCTGACTCCGGTCTTGTCAGTTGCGTTTCAAAGTTTTGCTTTCTGGCAGCATTCTGGCTTCACTGATGCCGAATGAGTGCTCACACACTCGACTATAAGTTAACGTTTTGTTTTTGAGTGTATACTACTGAACGTTAAAAATATTGCTTTACAAACAACATTCATCCACAAAGCCTAAAAGCAATCTGATTGAAATGATTATAATGTTATCTTCTTTACGAATTTCATTTTTATATTTATTTATAAACCTAACATCCATGGTGAGAGAACATTTTAAATATTTTTCATATCTAATATATAAAGTGTCATTATTCAATGAAGTGTCATAGTAATAAAATTGAATAGTTTCTATGTTAATTTATTAGTTTAATAGTAAAATAAATAATAATTTAGGGTTTGAAAATAAAGATCTGAGTAATATTCATATATTAAATATGTGCATACATATTAGACGTATTCACTATCAAAGCCAGGCTCTGAAGGAGCAAATTTCCGTTACAGAACAGTTTTGTTAAAGTACAAAGATGGAAATGAATAAGCGTAACCATAGAAACTGAAATCTGATTGGTCGAGCTTTCCCATTGTTTCAGAAGAAATACTCAACACTGAGGAATTTTCGTGCTGCAAGAATTGGGAGCAGCACAGTCAGACCATTCAATTGAAATGCCCTCTGCATTTCAGTCCGTCAGTACCGTGTTCACAGGTTATTCTTAATGAGTCAGGACCAGGAGCAATTTTATTTTTGCCTATCTTCCTTCTGCAAAGTTATCCTTGGTCTTTCCTTTGCAAAAGTTAAGGATAATGATATTTCCATATTAATAGATATTGATGAAATTATATGGAAATAAACCACATATCACCAAATATTGCATGGAAATCGACATTACAAATGAATATATATATATATGGATAGTTCTTAGTCCTCAAAAAGATTAAATTAATGGTCTTCAACTTTCACGATACCCATTATTATGAATGATTATAAGGAATTATAAGGAATCCTTATGGTGATTGAAATATCATAATGTTATGTTTCTTATGAGACTCATTGATTTTCTCTAATTCATGCATTCATATATCACTTGTCTTATGCTTCTCTATGGTCGAACTGTACTAATTTTCACTCACGACGATCAACGGAAGAAATAAAATAGACCTTTTTCTCCAACATTTTATCAGTATGTTCATGAAATTTGCTTTTTTCACAGTAGAAACAACAGTTTCTTACTCATTCTTAAGTCTCGTTTTGTATAATTTTTCATACTTGAGTATTTTGCATCGCTTTATTTATTTATTTATACACCTAACAACCATGGTGATGTTAGGGCCAGGCCCTTCTACACCAGGTTCAGTTAAAAACAATACAAAAAAGTATAAAGAAAAACAAGAGAATATTTTAAATATTATACATATCAAATATATATGTTGCCATTATTCAATGAAGTGTCATAGTTATAAAATTTTAATAGTTTTATGCTTAATAGTAAAGTAATAGTTATAATAAATAATAGTTAAAAGTTTGAAAATAAAGGTCTGAGTAATAATGATATATTTAATATTGTAACCATAGAAACTGAAATCTGATTGGTGGAGCGTTCCCATTGTTGAGGGAAAATCCGGTTATATCCCGTTAAACAAACAAGTCGCGAGCAGGAAGTTAATAAGAAAGTTGTAGCTTGCATTTCTGACGTCATCTACTGGAAAATTCAACATATATTGTAAACTGATTTATTTCTAGTTGAGATAATTGCTGATAATAAATTTTACGTTCTTTGTCATAATGTGAACAGTTCAATAAGATATGTGAAATAGGTTCTTCACAGTTACAGTAAATACAATTTGCGCTATCTGATTTCTTTATCTTGTATAACTAGCTGTTTAACTTTGCAGTCATCATCATCATCATCATCCTCAAGCAGCCATGGGCTACGGAGGTCCAACCAGACCGTGCAATTTAGTTCTCCAAGCAAGTCTATCCTGAGCTACATCTACTGCATCTGGCCACTGCACACCAATTCCAACAAGGTCCTAGTTGACATTGTCTGCCCACCGCATCCTAGGTCTCCCCTTCTTTCTGAGGCCTTTAGGCACATTGTTCATAACCCTATTCGCCAATCTATAATTATTCATACGGGCAACATGGCCAAACCAACGGAGTCTCTATCTGCACAATATGCTGCTTAAAGGAGGTTGCAAACTCCTTTGCGTAACCTCATCATTAGTTACAAAGTTGAACCACCTAATGCCCAAGATGCTGCGTAAGCATCTGGAATCAAAAGCATCTAGTTTCCTGTTATCTTGTTTACAAAGTGTCCAAGTTTCACTACCATAATTAACCCTAAAAAGAACCAAACTATTATACAGCTTAATTTTAGTCTTTAGGTGTATACGCCTATTTCTCCACACTCACCATAGATTCTTAAAAGTCCCGGCAGCAATCCCTATTCGTCTGTTAATCTCATGCCGCACATCACCATTATCTGTTACATAGCTCCCAAGATAATTAAACTGTGACACCTGCTCAAGACTGCAACCATTCAGATTAACTGAATCACAGCCTGCCTGACCAATTTTCATCACTTTAGTTTTCTCTCTGTTTATAACCAAACCTACTCTACTACCAGTCTCATCAACAGCTCGAACGAAAGAGTTCATCTCATCAACATCATTTGCCAAAAGGGCTAAATCATCAGCATAATCTAAATCAGAAATTTTCGTATCTCCAGCCCATTTAAGGCCAAAATCTTTCCCTTGAAGTGAATTTCGCATAACATAATCAATAATCAAACTAAAGAGAAAAGGAGACAAAATGCATCCTTGTCAGTAGTATAGTGCCACCCCACCGATCCCCCACTAGTGCTTTCCCCCTATGACGTCACCGACCACGTCCCCTATGACGTCACCGACCACGCCCCCTATGACGTAGCAGGCCACGCCCCTATGACGCAACATGACGTAATCATTACGTAACGGGCCACGCCCCTTTATTAATAATTCCTCCCCCTTTATTAACCCCCCTTCCCCCTCAGTGGCGCCATCCGTTGACAGTGAGAAGTACTATTTTCCCAAAAAACCCTTTATTTTCACTCTAATTTCTCGTTTTCGGACCCCCCGGTTGCCCTACCTATATTTTAAGCCCTCCCCCTTATTAAAAACCCTCCTGGCGCCATCTGTTCACAGTGAGAAGTACTATTTTCCCAAAAAACCCCTATTTTTATTCCAATTCTTCGATTTTTGATTTCCCCCTTTATAAAAAAATTCCACCCCCTTATGAAAAAACCCCTGGCGCCATCTGGTGCCTGTGAGGAACACTAATTCCCAAAAACCCCTATTTTTATTCTAATTCTTCGATTTTTCTTTATTTTACCCCAATGGTTGACCGGGACTACCGCAGAGTGTTGTGCAGGCTCTGAGATGAAAACACTTGACGTCATCACACTGGCAGGGTCTACAGACGTCTCTGTCGTTTACGTCTCAGAGCCTGCACAACACTCTGCGGTAGTCCCGGTCAACCATTGGGGTAAAATAAAGAAAAATCGAAGAATTAGAATAAAAATAGGGGGTTTTTGGGAATTAGTGTTCCTCACAGGCACCAGATGGCGCCAGGGGTTTTTTCATAAGGGGGGTGGAATTTTTTTATAAAGGGGGAAATCAAAAATCGAAGAATTGGAATAAAAATAGGGTTTTTTTGGGAAAATAGTACTTCTCACTGTCAACAGATGGCGCCAGGAGGGTTTTTAATAAGGGGGAGGGCTTAAAATATAGGTAGGGCGACCGGGGGGTCCGAAAACGAGAAATTAGAGTGAAAATAAAGGGTTTTTTGGGAAAATAGTACTTCTCACTGTCAACGGATGGCGCCACTGAGGGGGAAGGGGGGTTAATAAAGGGGGAGGAATTATTAATAAAGGGGCGTGGCCCGTTACGTAATGATTATGTAACGATTACGTCATGTTGCGTCATAGGAGCGTGGCCTGTTACGTCATAGGGGGCGTGGTCGGTGACGTCATAGGGGGGGGAAAGCACTAGTGGGGGTTCGGTGGGGTGGCACTATACTACTCTTGTCGAACACCAGAAGTAATGCTGAACGAATTGCTACAAGCCTTACCAACTCTCACACACGACTCAGTGTTATTATAGAGAGCTTTCATTATGTTAACTAACTTGTCTGGTATACCATATGATCTCACAATCAACCACAAATTATGACGATCAACAGAGTCGAAAGCCTTTTTGAAATCAACAAAGCTAGCAACCAAAGGTTTCTGAAACTCTAAACATTTCTCAAGAATCTGCCTAAGTGAAAATATCTGATCCACACATCCCCTACCACTTCTGAATCCACATTGCTCATCACGCAATTGACTGTCAACCAGATTCTTAACTCTATTAAGCACAATCATGGAAAAAACTTTACCTGGAACAGAGAGTAGGCTAAAACCCCTATAGTTATCACAAGAACTGCGATCACCTTTTTTGAAAATAGGGATAACAATAGCTCTGGTAAAATCCTTAGGAACCATGCCTTTATCATAAAAGATATTCAGAATTTTAGTCATCCAAGTGGTAACCGAAACATTCCCAGCTCTAAGCATTTCGGTAGTAATTTCATCTACCCCTGAGGATTTATGTAGTTTAAGTTTAGAAATAGCCAAAATAACTTCATGTTGTGTTATAGGGCCAACATTAAAGCCACCAATGCATCTATCATCATTGCAAACAATGGGAGTAGAACTAACTACATTGTTTAGAACATCACTGAAATGCTCAGCCCACCTAGCCATGACAGAATCCTCCCCTTGTATAACCTTACCTTGTTTATCCTTCATTCCTTGTATACCTGTCCGTTTTCTACCACACAAAACATTAACTATCTGGTACAGCTCTCTGCTGTTGTGCTGTCTAACTGCTTCCTCGGCTTTGTCAGCCAAACCATCAAGCCAAAGATTCTTATCAGCAGCTAACTGATCTTTTACACGTTTATTAAGTTCTCTGTAATGCTTTCTATTAGTACTAGTAGGGTATTGATTAAGGACATTCCTGCAGTTCTTTCTTTCCGAAATAAGCTCAAGTGCCTTATCACTAAGATAATTCTGTCTCTTCTGCTCCTTTTTTCCTAAAAGAGTACTGTTAGTGTCCAAAAAAGCCTGTTTAAAATGATCCCATTCTTCCTCAACTTCAGTAGTAAGCATACCATGACTGTCATAATGACTAAGTAACCTATCATGGTAAGCTTTGGCTATAACTGGGTCTTTCAGAGCTTCAGTATTAAAAGCAAATTTTTTAACCCTAGCACCACACTTTTTAAGTTTAAGTTGCAAGACACTTTTAACAAGGTAATGGTCAGATCCAATTTCAGCTCCCTTATATGCCCTGGTATTTCTAACAGAACTAGCCCATTTGCTGTTAATTAATATATAATCAATCATATTCCTATGCAGCCCATCAGGTGACACCCATGTGTACTTATGTATGTCGCGGTGTTTGTAATATGTGTTAGTTATTCTGAAACCATTGAGTTTACTTACCTGTAGGAGACGTTGCCCATTGCCATTGCAGCTACCAATACCAAAAGGGCCAATCACCCCTCCCCAAAGGTCAGAGTCAGTACCAACTTTTGCATTGAAGTCACCAAGAACAAGGGTAATATCTCCTTTCTTGACAGAATTCAAAATATCCTGAAATTGTTCATAAAACCTATCCTTCTCATCCTCATCGGCATCCTCAGTGGGGGCATAACAGCAGATAACATTCAGGTCTTTAACGCTTGTCTGAAATTTTGCTGTAAGAAACCTTTCATTAATGCACTCATATCCTAGAAGAGCATCACTAGCGTGTCTGCAGAGAAGCAGACCCACGCCTTGGTGATGCTTATTGTCGTCCCTCCCTGAAAAGAGAAATTTAAGATTATTTTTAAGAATCTGACCTTTATCTGTCCATCTGGTCTCTTGCAAGCCAAGAATATCTAAATTATAATGGTGGAATTCTTGTGTGAGGACATCAAGAGAAAAAGCTCTGTGCAGAGTCCTCACATTCCAACTACCTATGGAGAGAAAATGGTTAGTGGGATGTTTAAAGAAACTATGCTTATTGAGAGAGGGAATGCCGACAATATCAAACAGCCCCCTAATCGCAGACATGGGGCAAAGACCCGTTCCCCCGCCACTAAAGGCTGAAGCCATCTACACTGGAAGACTTCCTCCAATGTAGAATTTGACGATGCCAATAGAAGCAAAGAGTTCAGGTGCCTGCTATGACCTCTGCTCAGGATTATCCACCAGTTGATAAACATATCCTGTGAATCTATTCACTTGGGGCTGTCAACCCACAAACAAACAGAAAACACAGCGGAAGATTTTCCCTCCACAGAAGCCCACCAGTGCAGCAAAATCAGGATCCATAATCAAGCTCTGAGCCATATATCTATCCAGTCCAGTGGGTTTATATCGTCAGCACCAGGACCCTGTGTGGTTGACCACTCCTCAGCAGGGTAGAAATAAAAGAAAAGTAGCCATAGTTGTCCAGATTAGTAGGCCACACTAATCCCCAACTAGCCCTCCCCTTCCGTTCACTTCCACAAGAGAGTATCTCTTTTGAAAGGTACTAACGGTCTGCACCACGAGAAGGCGGGGTCGGACATTAGGTGCTAGGCCTAGCCGGTTCTATGCATCATCACAGGGGATTGGTGCATAGCTCTCCTTCCAGTGACTACCTAGCTACCATTTACAGACCAACTTTGCAGTACCAGTTCTCAATCTCAATATTTTGGAAAAATTCTTTCTAAACATTTTAATTTTTAGCAATGAACATATATTTTGATCAAGTGATATCTAAAATGATATTTACCAGAACTCTAAACTTTAAAATAATTGTTGAGCTTTATTTTTCTGATGACTTAAGATAATTTTTAATTTGTATATTATATATAGGAATATCAGTAGTGTCAGTTAAATTGATTGCATCTTTGGCATATGAGTCAGCTAAAATATTTCCTTCAATTCCACAGTGACTAGGTACCCACTGAATTTTAATAATGTTTCCTTTTTTATATAAATCATTACATAAATGTAATATATCACAGACTGAACTAGGATATTTATTTTCCAAAATATTTTTTTTCTATAGAATATAAAGCATATCTGCAATCAGTCAAAATAACATATTTATCTAAAATATACTGTTCTTGTATCCAAAGTAAAGAAGAAATAATTGCAAGAGTTCTGCTTTGTATAATTCTTTTATAAATTTAAATGCTTAAAAGGATATATGCTTTGTATACATCCTTTTATAAATTTAAATGCTTTATAAATGTTTAATTTAGGTATGCAGAAAGCTGCTGTGGCGGTATATGAGTCAGGAAAAGAGCTCCATCTGTTTAAATAGCAGTAAAATATTGATAGGAATTATGAATATATGAATCACTTAAAGTTTTCAAAATAGAAATATCAGTATATTTTTTTTGTGGATATGTGAGGAATATCCTTGAAGATGGTTGTCAAATGATACATCCAAGAGGGTTCATTGCTAATGATGTCTTCTTTATGATTTTTATCAAGAACATAATTAAAAGCAGCCTTTTCTTTCATAAAATTAATTGCAGGGTGAAAATATTTTCAGTTTTAAATGGATTGATTAGAAAATGATCATGGTGCTTGAGATGAAGTCTTGAAATAATATTAAGTGGTAAATATGGTGCCCTGAACTGGAAAGGTGAAATAGAGGTTTCAGCAATTAAAGCTAGATTAGGAGAGCTTTTCATCAGGCCCAAAGCAAATCTGATGAATTTATTTTGAATTATGTTGAACTTTTTGAATTTATTTTCTGCATCACCGGCAATAAGTTCAATCCCAAATTCATTTTTGGTCTAATTAAATTGCAGTAAAATTCAATAAGATAAGTAGGGGAGGATCCAAATTTGTAGAGGCAAGACATTTGACCAAGTTGAATAACTTATTACTAGTGATGCAGGCATGATCTATTAGTTTGTTCCAATTTAATTTCGAGTCTATATAGACACCTAGAAATTTATAAATATCAGTATTTGGCACTATATTATTATTTATTTTAATATATGATTTAGGAATAACAGATATGGGCCTTACAAAAGGTATCACATAAGTTTTCTCAATATTTATTTTTAAATGCCATTTAAGACAATATAAACGAATATTATTGATGGCAGTTTGTAAATTTTTCTCAATTTTATAAAAGTCTCTGGTCGAATTCCAAATAGAAATATCATCGGCATAAATAGAATAATTTATATTTTGTGGTATAGTGTCTGGTAAATCATAAAGATATAGGTTAAATAGAAGAGGCGATAAAATTTCTCCTTGAACTATTCCAGATGCATATTTATGTTTATGAGAATAGGTATCTTCTAGCTTTACTTGATCGTATTTCTCAGTTAAATAAAATTAAAAAAAATGAATGATGTTTCCAGAAAGACCAATTTGTTTCAGTTTGTAGTGTAATCCTTCATGCCAAATAGTATCAAAAGCAGATTTTAAATCTATAAATATTGCTGCTGTGACTTTTTTTTTTATCATGAAATGAAGAGTAGATATTACTAGTCAGATGCAGTATATAATCTTTGGTTGATCTACCTTTACGGAAGCCGTGTAAATTTTCAGATAAAATATTTTGTCTGGCAACCTTCGTGTCACGTGACACGAAGGTTGCCAGATCACTAATTTCTAAAAAATCGCTGCCAGATATTTTTTCTGAATTCTGTAATCAACCGTAGTGTTCGGATACTTTTTTGAGCGAGTGTACATTTGAAGTAAGTGAAACTGACCTGTATGATTTAAAGTCTGTAGGAATTTTTGTAGATTTTAATAAGAATATAATATTAGATAATGTCCAAGACTGAGGATAATTATGCGATATCCATATGTTATTAAACACATCTAAAAGTTTCGTTCTCCAGATAGTTGGTAGGGCTTTTAAGAATTTGTTGCTAATCCCATCCACTCCGCTGGCTGATTTTGGCTTAGATTCTGAAATAGCAGTATTTAATTCAGTAAGGGTAAATTCCATATCTAGTATAATTTCTGCTGGTGGAATATTAGTTATAAAGGAATTTACATCATTTAATACAGGCGTATCAGATATCGTAGTTTTCACTGGAGAGAAAAAGGAAAGATTTTTAGCAAATAATTCAGCTGTTTCATGAATATTGATGTGCTTTTCTATGACAATTTGTTTCCATGGGGAAATCTGACTCTGTGGTTTAGAAAGTGAATTAAAAACTTGCCATATGTTAGAAAGAGAAGAATGCGAATTTATCCGACTGGAAAACTCATACCATGAGGCTCTGTAATGTTGTTTTAATTTTTTCCTTACGAGAGCTACAATTCTTTTTAACGAAGAATGTCTTGGAAATTTCTTGATTTCTTGGCCTTGAGCTCTGCTCTCCGACGATTAGCACCAGTATATTCAGACACCAGAAATTAGAGTTCAATTTCGGAATTTTATTTCTTTTATAGTTTTAAAATAATCTTTTGTATTTTTTTGTATGAAATCCATGAAATAATTATAGTCCAACATATTCAAAGGTAGATAAGTATTTTGCATTTATGAGAAAATTTATACCAGTTGTTTAGGTGAATAGTTTTTTATCATCTTGAAAGCCTTCAACCTGCAAATATATAGGATAGTGATCACTTCCATATAGGGAAGAATCAATTTTCCAATTTATAGTAGGAGCCAAACTAGAAGTAACTAAAGACAAATCAATTACAGAATTAATATTATAATTAAAATTATGAAAAGTAGCTGACTTTTATTATTCATAAATATTAAATCATTATAATTGATAAACTTAAGAAGTTCAGTATCATTTTTGTTGAGCTTATAAGATCCCCATACAGGGTTATGAAAGTTAAAATCACCTAAAATATAACAGGCTGTTTAACTTGATTAAAAATATTTTGTAGAATCATATGATCAATAACTGCACCAGGATTATAAAAGGAAATAATTGTAAAAGATTTAGATTTTAAATAAATTTTAGCTGCTACAATATTAATGCGATGATGAATATATTCTAAACTTAAGACTTTATGAGGAACGTCTCTCCTGATTAAAAGAGCTGAGCCTCTAGCAGTTTATGAGCTTTTGTGAATATGTGATAAAAAAGGTTTAAAGTTTATAAAATCAGTCACAGGTTCTTGCAATGCAAAGATATGAATGTTCATTTTTTTATGCATAAGCTTTTGCATCGCTTCATTCTCTTTGGAAATCTGAGCGCTCACTTTAGAGTGAAAGTGATTTGAGGTTCTTGTTATTTCTCTCTTTTTGCAACACTCACACGACAGAGAGATAATTTTGTAAATAGGCAGATTTCCGATTTCATCTATTCATTTAAAATGCTGCCGAAATTTCTATTCATTTATTCAAAAAAGTTTAGTGGGCGTTAGATATTGAAAGAATACGAGGAAATAATATTCAATTAAAAAGCTCCTTTCTTTCATTGATGTATATAAATCTATTATTTATTTTGCATTAGTCAAGAGATAGCTAATAAAGTTAACTCTAAAGGATCAGTTTAAAGTCTAACGATGGTTAAGAAACGATTTGGCCTTTTCCTTAATGGATGTTTTAGCGAGATAATTTTTCTCCAAAGCGAGGTTCTTTTAATCCTGAACTGAATCTCAGGAGTGTTATCTTTTCAACGCAGTTCATTAGCTTAATACCTTAAAGGGGAATGAGAACGAGGTGGTTTTCCTTTGGATCTGACTTAAGTGTTCACCGGAGGAATGAGATTCTGTTTGATCTAGATTCAAATCATAAAGCTTACAGAAATAAAATATTTGTTTCGCATCAGTAAAACAAATGTAAGCTACCTTAACACACTAAGGTTTAAGTCTCTGACTGCTAGTCTTTGTGTTTAATAAAGTGCCGATCAAAAATAAAACAATCCAAACCAATTCCTGCTGTCTGGAGTCTACTTGTAACATAGACATAATGCTTTTAGCAGGTAGATTGATACTGATTTTTCTAATTTGTTTTCTCTCAGGGTTTATCTAACAAAGTTACTCTGTGTAATATTCTACATTAACTGGTAAGGGGTGGAACAATAGACAGTTACATGGAACATTTTTTTATTTATACTATTCTATCAAAATATTAGACAATTCCAATGCTATATCGGTGGGAATCTAACCTCGAAGCTCTATAACGTCTAAAATATATTTAATGGAACAATATGACTGAAGATAAATTAAGCCTTATGATAAATTCAATTTAAATCTCGATTTTGAACAATATAGGTTGACAAAGCAGTGTATATAAGAGTTTAAACGTGTTAATCGGTCAGAGAGTTACTTTGCAACGGTGTCTCATAAACAAGCCATATTGCCTAGTAACGATTCGGTATTCAGCTGTCTATATCACAGATCTCTGGAATATTCTGTTTACCTTTATGAGTGAAGACAATATGCTGCACTGCGCCATCCGCGCAACAATGTTTATCAACAATGATTCCTATCACGCAATAACCGAAACCAAATAGTGTTGCATTGTGATAATCTATCAATGACCAGAGGACCTTTCGATAATCCTGCATAGACGGAATCGCAAACTCCTGACCTGCTAGCCACATCCAGCCGATCACCTTCTGAAACATGGTATACACACTATATTACAAAAAGTAACAGGAACTTCCAATGTTATGTAAATGAAAATCCACTTTCAAAGTTGTTTAACTTTGAAAATAAGCTTTGACGGCAAAATGTCACTAGACGTAAATTGGTGATTTGATTCATATCTCTCTAAATGACATTTTTCAAGAATATTTCTTTAATATTTAAGGAGTTATTGAAGCTTGAGTATTTAACAACAGCAACTGCTACCACACTCTTTCTAAACATTTCTCCCCCCAAATTCACGATAACTTAAAGAAAATCATTCCTCAAACTTCAAACATTACATTTATATTAGTGAAACATTTGTTATAACAGTCGTGTTTTAACTTTTCAGGTAAATTTTCATGACTAGAAAAAATTACAATTAAACGTTACAGTTTCCACAATTCATTAAATATTAAACGAATAGTATGGAAAACAGAGATTTTAAGAGATTTGAGTGACGACTTCAATCTAACACCAGTAGCATTTTTTCATTAAAAACTTATGTTCGAAGTTAGAAAGCTGTGCATGTGATTGCCCATTTACATAACACGGAAGTGTTTTGTCATTTTTTTGTGATATAAAGTATATTACCCTTAGCTTGTTAATTGTTAGTTTTCTGTTCATAACTTCTAAAGCTTACGAAAACGTCTTTTCAGGAAAGATAAAAATATGTCTTTTATGCCTCATAGTCCAAAACTGTTCTTGGTTAAAGAGTGAAACACATTTGCTGCGTTTCTTATTTCACCGGGACACTTTCAGTTACTCTACAGAATCAGTTAGCATGTGAAGCAAAGAAGCAAAAAAAATTCAGGTAAAGTAAACGTTACCTGAAGCTTTCGGCTTTATTTTTTAGTTATGCATAATCATTTTACAAAACAACGGATGTCACACTTAATGTTAATGTATATAATTAAATTTTTGACAGCTGAAAGTGAATTTATTTCTCATAAGTTATGCAGGAAAGATCATTTTGTGGTGGCCGTCACACCAGAATATTTCAAAAGCCATTTATGCCGACCTTCGTAGATACTTTGCCTGGAGAATTTCAACGATGCGAACTTAATAATTATTGGTTTTCTTCAACTACCTAGTAAATATAGAACACCATTCAATAATTAAGATTAATGACGAAATAAAGAACGCTAGTTCACACTTAGGGTGTAATTTCAGAAGCCATCAAACTTGGACGGCCTATCTGTAACCCATTTGTGGAGGAGGCAATTTCCCGCGGAATATGTATGAGGTGAAGGTCGCTTCAACACGTTGTTATGTAGCCAGGAAACCGCAGAATGAAGAGTCTCCATGACAACCGATCAAATCTGCTTTGTATTCATTAGAACACTGAACCAATGGTGCAGAAGAGTATGAAAAATAAATCATTTCATTAACATTATATTAAATGATCCAGTTTGAAAACGCCTATGAAGAACACGTATTTACTACGAGGTAAAAGGAGTGCGAACGAAATGAGTTTGCCGAAAGGAAGTGTCTAAATTCGGTAACTGTAAAATGCGTTCGCGCAATTTGTTGTCATTTCATAAGGAAGATTATTGCGCAGTTGTTGATTTTCTCTCTTTTCATTGTGACGCATTCTTTTTGTAGATTCTTACCGATCACCAACAACAGCTGACGAGTGACTTTTTTTTCTGTTTATTTGAACTAGGTGTTTCTTAAAGAATCTTTAACGACATTTCCGAAAACCTTTTTGGAGATCATTAATTTTTGAGAGACAATTAAAATCACATTTATTGAAACATGTAATTTTCATTATATACACATTATATTCCATTGATCCAGGCCTGATCATATATGTATGACATGACTTCCTTTAAAGTTCAATCATCATTATCATCATCCTCAAGCAGCCATGTGCTACGGAGGTCCAACCAGACCGTTCAATTTAGTTCTCCAAGCATAACTGTCCTGAGCCTACATCTGCTGCATCGGACCACTACACACCAATCCTAACAAGGTCCTGTTTGACATTGTCTTCCCACCTATCCTAGATCTCCCCCTCTTTCTGAGGCCTTTAGGCACACTGTTCATAACCCTATTCGCCAATCTATAATTATCCTTACGGGCAACATGGCCAAACCAACGGAGTCTCTCTCTGCACAATATGCTGCTTAAAGACTCCTACCCAGCTCCCAGCTATCTACACTGCATTAGGTACCTTTTAAAATAATGCTTGGGACCCAAGCTGGCTCAACGAATTTATGATCTTCACGAAAACACCTTGTGACACAGACTAAAACAGTCTTCGAACTTCAGATATTCATTTATGCTTATTAATCCGAATCCAAAAGTAAGAATGATCCCTTCAATCATCAGAGAACTTATTGCTCAACAAACAGACCTGCAAATGCGAAAGGATGAATGATTTAGTAGAATCGGAAATCTGGCTCTAAGCAGTCAAATGATTCTTGACTTTGGATCTAAATGAAATCAATCTGTAAGCAAAAATAATTCGTCCTCTAGATGAGTCCTATGGCAAAAGAACGTATATAATATATATATAAATATACACACGCACACTACCCTGTCTAAATATTAAAAGAATTTCCTTAGTGTATTATAAGTTAAAATTTTAAAATAAAAATTCATTTACTTGTGAGTAATTCCTAATATTTCGACCCCTGACTGGAGTCGTCTTCCGAGGAGGTTGCAGCTTTTTGTTTTTAACTTCGAAGCCAAAAAAAAGCTGCAATTTCCTCGGAAGACGACCCCAGTCAGAGGTCGAAATCTTAGGAAAGTTACTCACAAGTAAGTGAATCCTGGTCTTAAGTTTTTAACTTATAATACACTAACTATTCTAACACAGCCATGGATGCAATTGTTACAGAACTTCCTTATTATGCCAGTGGGAATCTAATTTCGAAGCTCTATAACTTCTAAAATATGCATTTAATGGATAGATATGACTGAAGACGAATTAACGATCGTAACCAAATCTATTTAAATCTCGATTTTTCAACAATATTCTTTCGTATTTAAAGAGTTATGGTAGCTGAAATATTTAACAACAAATCATTCTGCTTTATGAAGTCATTCATAATTGTCTAATATTCAAATGATCAATATTCAAACATCCTAAAATGCACATTTATTTCCTTAAATAGTTTGAAGCAATGCTTATTCTTTAAGTTTTCATTTACTTCTGGGGAAAATTCTTATGGCTCATTACTCTTATGAAATGTTCTAGCTTCTATAACCCTTTAAATACGGAACTGATTTTGTTGAAAAACGAAATTTAAATATATTTAAGTACGTTCTTTATTTTATATTCACTCACATTTTTCCATTAAATGCATATTTCAGAAGTAATAGATTTTCGAAGTTAGATTTCCATTGACATAACTTGGAAATTGCGCAATATTATAGTAGGCCAGTGTATAATAATGTGTGTCCCAAACCATTCGAGAAGCTCATCATAATACATCCAACTCGATCTCTTAACTGAGCAAAAAAAAAACAGAACCACAGTGCGATTACAAGATTATATTTCTATTTGAATCCTCTGATAGGTTCGAAATAAGTGGTCAGTTTCTTTCATAGGCATGAGCCTTTAATGTTTGATAGCAACAGTTGGTATCTAGAGAGCTTTTTTTTTTCTCACCCCTTTCTATCAAGCACATTGATCCCTAAAGAAAAGCGGCAGGATTGATGGCCTTTCATGTAAGTGTTCTGTCTGTTACCAGTCCTGACAATAACTGTCCCCACTCACAAGACGGATGAGTGTTGGTTACTGCGTCAATGGCGGAACTGCGAGTTCAAAGCAAGTGGCTTGTCAAAGCCTCGACATGGCGAACGCAAACCAATAGGACACAGCCCTAAGCACATTCGTGTCATGCAAGCACAAAGTAGGTGCAACGGATGTCACTCTTCTAGACGCTCATAAATTCCTTTTGTTTGCGTAATCTGTGCTTTGAACTGACACAGGTGACAGTTTTATCGTGATAAATTAAGTCTGATATGGAATTAAAGTTTTTTAGAATAATGATAAATACTATCTTTCTGTATATACTCAGTTTCCTATGGTTAAGCTCTAGAATACGATCCAATAACGATTTTAGAAATATAATGTGAATTTCATATTGGCAAAGATGCTATAAAATGAATATCAAAATGATTTCTTATTCGGCTCTTATGAGACACGACAAAAACAGTCAAGAACTATGTCAACGAAAACAGAACATACTTTTTAAAAGGAGATATATTTTTTCACTGTACGCTTGGCTACTGATCTAAGGGACCTGGGTTCGAGCCCCGGAATTAGGCATGGATGTGTGTGTCGTTTTTCTGCTGAGGTCCTGCCATCCTCTCAGATCTCCTACTGTGGCATATAAACTGACAGGCTCCTGTCAGACCTCTGTGGCAAGCAGCTGCTTGAGGGGGTATTTATTTTATTTTTATTATTATTTAATTATTGAGTACTACAGAGGGTTAATGTCAACAGAAAGGAAAGGTTTAAGGATATTTAAGTACGTAATCATAACGTTTCAAAATTATTTTTATTATTACTTACTATATTTTTCTTTTACAACTAACAAAACTAGATCACTCCATTTACAGTGTTCTGATACGCCTTTTCATTCTTTAAATAAAAGACTAACTTAAGCAACTTGCCTTTGATTCACTTTCTACTGCGCATCAGCTAAAAAAACCTCGACATTGAAGGCAAAAAAAATTGAGTGCAAGATTGTAATAGTCTGGTATTGAAGTTTTGTCATCTTTGCATAATGATTTTCTTTCAATACACAGCTCTGCAAGAGCATCAGTGGTTAGGACGTTTTGCTACTTTTTAGGTACATATAAGAAGAGAATGAAAAAAATATGGTTATTTGTCCTATATCACATCCAAGTTACTAGAAATCGCGCCACCACTTTTTTTATGTATTTTATAAATGGGCCTTTAATGCAATGTGTATCTGCATCATGTCGCAGTACAGCAACAACGAGGGTTGGGTTGGGTTGTTTTACCTCTGAGCGGCACTTTTTTGCACACCATGGGCTAAATGCCAGGTCACAAGAACCCCACAGGCTCAGAGAAGGTTGGGGGAGGGGACCCACTGGAACAGCTGTTGGGAGACAGATGGTAGCCTCCCGTCAAGGCCATCCAGCGTGTTCTTTAACGTGCACAGGGTATGGCTCTCCCGCACACGGGGCCACGGCTTAACGTCCCATCCGACGGACGGCGGTCTTTCCAAGCCCATCGGTGTCCCCTACTGACCGTGGGCAGGGCGGGGAATTTTGCGGAGATACAACAACGAGGCATCAAGAACTTTTGAGATAATGCATAAATAGGCGAAGAAGGAAATTTCAGCCGCCCCTGTAGAAGATATTTGCTGTGTAACCAAAAAATATATTTTATGTTTTGTGTAACCTAAAAATTAAATTTTTGTATATATCCTCTCAAGGTTTTCGTCATGACCTGCCTTATACTGTTTTACAGGAGGAGGGGTTGGATCAGTCGCAGGAGCGCCAGGCTAGTAATCTGCTAGTTCCCAGGTTCCAGAGACATCGATGGGCTTCGAAAAGCAGCCATCGGTAGGATGGGATGTGAAGCCGTAGACACGTGTGCAAGGAGTCTTGTTAAAGACACACTAGAAGGCTCACGTTTAAGACCACACTAGAAGGCAAGAGGCAGCAAGAATTGTACTTTCTGTAATTGTGAAGACACTATAACACATGTTTTACTAAAATGTTCACATTATGACCAAGGACGTAAAAATGCTTTCATAAGTTATTTCAACTTGGAATAAATTAAATTTCTTTTCAAGATGTGTTGAATTTCCCAGTAGATGACGCCAGAAACGCAAGCTACATTTTCTTGTTAACTTGCTATTCACGACATCATTGTTTAACAGGATATAACCAGATTTCTTCCGGACCAACGAGACAGCTCGTCAAATCAGATTTCAGTTTCTATGGTTAAGTTTATTTATTTCAATCTTTGCACTTTAACAAAACTGTACTGCAACGAAAATTTACTCTTTCACATTCTGATTTTGTTAGTAATAATTCTAATATATATGAACATATTTAATGTATCATATTACTCAGATTTTTATTTTCAAATCTTAAAATATTATCTATTTTACAATTAAACGTAAGAACTATTTAATTTTGTAACTGTGATACTTCATTGAATAATGACAATTTATATACTTGATGCATTATATATAATATTTAAATTTTTCTTTTCTTTTTATTTACACTTTTGTAATATTTTAAAATAAATCTGGTGTAGAAGGACCTGGCTTAACATCACCATAGTTATTAGGAGTATAAATAAATCAATAACCATCTGTTTCCTAACAGCTGTCCAAATGAATCCAGTGAGTCCCTCCCCCACCTTCGCTGAGCCCCCAGTGTCCTTGTGACCTGGCTGTTTAGCCCATTGTGTGCAAATAGGTGACGCTAAGAGATAAAATAATCCAATCCTTGTTTTAAAACAATAACAGAATTTTGGAGGTTCTGTTATTGATTATTACCGATATACTTACTAATTGTGTACGAACATATTATCATTTAAAAGCATCTAAACTAAAATGATTTTAATATTTATGCTAACAGAACTGTCTGGCGTTGCTTGGGATTTGATATAATCACAGAGCAGGCGTATTCCAAACGGGAGCGCGGTTTACGTCCAGGGTGGCGGCAATGACAACGAAAGTTTTCAGCTCCCGGTAAATCTTCAGGTACCCGACCAATCGGTCCTGAATTTGGTGTGGTGGTCCCACTTACGACTTGGTGTTTGTGGTTTATAGATCTGACTCCTAGCTACGGTGGAAAGGGATTTTCGGATTTCGGAGGCCGAAATCTCTGGGGGCGCTGCCGTCGCCTATCTTATGAATGGAGAGATGAAAGTTATGAATATAATAGTACGCTATCGATGGACAGATGTTTTGCGACCAACTTTTGAGAATGGGCCTGGCTAACATCACCATAGTTGTTAGGAGTATAAATAAATAACGGTGAGATAAAGCTACAGAGGAAGTTTGGTGGTCTTAGATCTAATCATCTACGAGGAGATGTCGATCAAACAGGCAAACAGACAAAAACACAAACAAGCTGTCTATTATGTGTAATAAGAAATGGCCATCGAATTTCCTTATTGTGTAACAGCAGATGAAGGGCAAAGCCACCAATCTGCTGAAGTGCTCCAAACTGCCAACCACTCAGAAATGATTGGATGCATCGCAAGTGATTCTCGTTGTTTGACGTTTGACGTAGTTGACTGAAATTCTGAGTTTTTGGGCAGAATTTTTACTGTATTTTTACTTTCAAAATGATCACATAACATTTAGACAATTTATTTAATTGAATGATTTTCAATCAATTTGTGCACATTGTCCTATTGTTTCGAAGAAAATAATTCAGTCAAAAACTAGTAAGATTATAACTTCTGCCAAGGCCGAAATCCCAAAGTCTGGGAAAGAGAAGCAATATCTATTGTGATCTACATTATCTCTAATAACGCGTAAAAGTGCGTGAGGCCTTTCTTCTTTCGTCTCGGGTCTCGATAACTTCCTTATCTCAGATTTTTTTTGTTATTTTCATTGCGTGATTTTTCAGCAGTTATTGCAACACTCTCAGGGACAATCAACGATTCATTTCAAGTAATTATTATTTTGTGGTTATTATTTTCTGAGTTCCAAATTAACTGTTTTCAGTGTTTGGCATCAAAGCAAATAACAGATTTCCTACCCAGACTCATAGACTGAGCGATATTTAATTCCCCTGTGGTACATTACAAGAATATTATTCGTAGTTCACATGGGTTTCAATATCGATAACATGTAGACTCGGCCCTTCCCTGGCTTCTTTCACATCCTAGATGTTCTCGAACTATCTCCTTCCTTCAAAGCGCAAGCAGCAAAGTTGAAAAGCTTCTTTTCTTGAGGATTACCAAAACCCAAGTCGAGGAGGAGATGCAGAACAAATATGCAAACAGACAAACACACAGACACAATTGTTTTTTTTGTTTGTCTTTTACTACACCAATCCACCAGTGAACCCCCGGAAATGAATTTCATCCAACCAATACATGTTCGCTGTTAGGTTGTTTGCAAATTTCTTCAATAAGTTCGACGTTTATAATTTGGGTAAAATATGAATATCATATTTTTTAAAAGTAAAACAATTGTTAAAAAAATTATATGGATGAGATGGTTTAATTATAACTGTAATAAAGATTGGAAATATGAATTGAACTGCGTTCTAGTTGATTATTAGTTTTGCTTTAAACAATTCCTCCTGCAATTCTATAATTCACTGATTGCTATTCCGCATTAGATCTTACACTATAAATTATGGAAAAGACGCTTTAACTCAGATTAAATTTATCCAATTTACAGATATGTGAAATACTGAAACAGCCACACCCAAAGCGATGCATAAAGGGTAACTATAATGCATGCAATTCATGGGTGCTAATAAGGTTAAAATGCTAAAAATATTCCTGAAATGAAAGGGAAATCACATGTTTCCTGCTTCCGTTAGGCCTTTTGCTTCGTGGTAAGCCGCAACCTGTCTATTACAAAGCCATCAGAACAGCCTTTGCAATTCTAATGAATAATAAATCACCGAAGGAAACTGCTTAATAAAGAATTTGTGAAAAACAAAATTTTAAATATAACTTGACGTAGGAAACTGAGGTAGTGAGTGATTTGCCGAGGAACTACAAGTTTAATATGATTTGTGCAAAACTGTGAATTTTATTTATGCTCAAAATGTTTTTTGAGCTTATATAGATTAATGTAATTTTTTACAGTCACTAACACAGTACTGTGTTTGAGTTCGAATTGGTGTTCTATGCTCAGTGTAGTATGTTTATTCACAAAACATGTTCTACGTAAAAGTATAAATCGATTTATAAGTTTTAGTGATATTCAGAATAGCTTTTATTTTATTTAGGGATGGCTGCCGGTACTTTTAAGAATCTATGGAGAGTGTGGAGAAAAAAAATCTCTCTCTCTGTGTATGGGTGTTAAAGTGTCTGTATGTGTTTCATCTTTATTTTTTTATTATCGCATGTGTGCATGTGTGTTTTTCACATGCAAGAATAAACATATTGTCTTGCGGACACTTGCTTGCTACAGAAGAAGCTAACAATTTAAAACGAGACTAGTGGTTATGCAAAATATTTCATCACAAATCTTAACTTGAATACTCATATTTCAGGAGGTGTAAGGATTTTTCTTCATCACTTTCGAATATTTTTTTGAGCATGACTGTCTTACGTTACGTCTTACATTACGTTTCCTGTCAGATGTCTCGTAACGAACAAAACGTGTGTGCTTTTTGCTAATACAGAAGAGGACATACAACCGAGAATATTTCAAACTTGGAATAACACAACATCATGATGCATTAAGAACGAAGCGGAGGGATACTAACAACTGAACCATGACCTGAAACGATCGAAATCCTGTTGTTTCGCGCAAGGGGGTGAAGGGTGATAAAACGTAACACTCCTGAAAAAATCCTTGTACCATAAAAGGTCCTCTGTTTTGAAACAACTGGATTTCCCTTTTCAGATTACATGTTTTAACATCCTTCACCCCCCTTGCGCGAAACAACAGGGATTTCGACCGTTTCAGGTCATGGTTCAGATGTTAGTATCCCTCCCCTTCGTTCTTAACGCATCAGGATGTTGTGTTATTCTAAGTTTGAAATATTCTCGGTTGTATGTCCTCTTCTGTATTAGCAAAAAACACACACGTTTTGTTCGTTAGGAGACATCTAACAGGAAACGTAACGTAAGACGTAACGTAAGACAGTCATGCTCAAAAAAATATTTGAACGTGTTGAAGAAAAATCCTTACACCTCCTGAAATATGAGTATTCAAGTTAAGATGAAAACATGAAGACGTATACACACACACACACATCTGATTCACCGAAACAAACACGAAAACATACGCACGCACACACTCACCCGCACACAGAAATAAACATATTTACACACACACACACACAGAAACAAACATGAAAGCATACGCAGGCACAAACATACAATTACAGAGACGAAACAAGTATGTGAGAAAAAACTTAGTCCATCGCACGGATGTATGCATACACTTAGAAAGACATCCATTGAATAATACCATACACCACACAAGAATATACTTTGCATAAGATCAGAGAAACATTCTCCTACATATTCATAAACAGACTGCTTGAAAGTAATAATATTCTTTTTACTCGAATCAGACAGTCAATATATTTGCCAATAGATGGCGTTGATGAAAAGCCCAAAACTCAGTAAATCACTTTTTTTAACTGTTGCACTGTTCATCTTCCTTCGAAAGTTCTATCTTTTGTGTTCGTAAGAATAGTATATAGATATGACGAGACACAAGAAGGAGACATGTTTCAGTGAGTTCGCAAGGATGTCAATATTCTGAAGTGACTGATTCACTTGCAGCTGAAATGTAATATTCACATGCTTACACAGAAAGTGAATGTTGCTGAATTGTAATATTCACATGCGTACACGAAGAGTGAATGTTGCTGAATTGTAATATTCACATGCGTACACGAAAAGTGAATGTTGGTGAATTGTAATATTCTAATGCGTACACGAAAAGTGAATGTTGCTAACTTGCATCTTCACCAGAAATGAACGCTGTTGTAAGAAATTGTAACATTAACGCTCTAATACTTAAAAATGAATGGTTAAGCCATTGTTACCAACCTTCTTGTTGCCTTTTAAGCTGGCACAGGGCGCCCTCTGTTTCGAATGCTTACGTTTCCTTTTAATATGAGAATGCAGGCAATGTGCTTTCCTATCGCTTCTCTTTTTCAATCTCACTTCTGCAATATTGTTTGTCGTAGTTTGAAGTGTGAAATAACCTTTGAAAGACTTGACGCTTTATACGTTAGGTCCGTTTGAAATGCAAAGTATTGTCATCAGTTATGGGGACCATCAGAATCGAAATTAGTACCGGCTTACAGGAGTAATGCTCCATAGACAGTGTTCTTTCAGATTTCCAAACAGGATACATAACATTATCAAAGAACATGTGCTTACCAGAACCACTTTCACACAAACATAGTACCACTTGTTCTAAGAATTCCACACTAGTGTAGAAATATTTTCATGCAGGAAAAATAACTAAATCGATTCTTAGGCATGAAAATGTGTGTGTGTGTTAGGTTTCCTCGTGTAGTGAAACACCCTATCTTTGTCGAAAAACTAGTGTTTGAAGCTAACCACCTTCACCCACACTTATGCAGTTATTCAAACGTACTGAGGGGACCAGGAACTCTGAAAAGAGATAGTGCCTTGGAATAATCACTGAGAGAGCTTACGTTACGTTTTATCGGCTGCTGAAGTCAGAGAATGGAAAGTTACGGTATAGCGGATCGATTCTGGGAGTCAACTTTTCATGGAAATACTGTTGTTTTCTTATAAACAGTGAGTTTTCAGATTTCCAAACAAAAGCCGGATTGTCTTCCGCTTGAATCGTAATTAATGCAGTCAACATTGCTTATTGTGGAAGAATGACTGTTCAGACTAATTTCCTTTTCACACATTAGGAATTGGAAGGTTCGTGCATGTAAGAGCGAGTTCAGTGTATCTTTGCTTTAAAAATAAATACGACTTCACGCAGCTAATTGTCGTAACAGTTACCTTTCATATGACCCGTAGAAGGCGTGAGAGTATGTCGGGATCTTGGCAGGTAAACAACAATCATGTCTTACTATGGATCTGAAACCTTGGCTTTGTTAGAAGTAACTAACCTACTGTCTATGAGATAGATGTTGGCTATCATAACTTATAGTTGTATTGGGGGTAAAGTACGGAATAGAATTTTCAACGTATGCAGATATATGGAAAAAATAATAATCTGACTCAGATGCTTGCGATTTTACTTTTTTCGGCAAATGGTGCTATGAAAGTAAATATACACATAGATGGAAGATGAATCAGTGGTTGAACTTTAATTATCTTGAGAGATGTGTGAGGAAATGCATAGATATTGAGAGTTAACGATTCTATGAAGAAACGTGCATCTGAAAATTAAGTTATGAGATTGTATGACAGTGAAGCAGACTTGCAATCAGTTTTTTTATTCTAAATGCTTACACAACCTATGGATAGATAGTTTGTCTGTGTAATGATGAGTCTGATGCATAGTATCTTTTTAGACACTTTGATTAGCGAATGTCAGAAAAAGTCCTTGAATGTGTAAAACATTCCTTGTGATCCTGACAGAATTAAACATCTACAGCAGAATGAACTCAGAAGATTGTGTGGTCAGAACTTTACAGAGCTCTATTCATCTTTAATAATTTCTCAAGCATCGAGGTTTCTCAATTTATGATAGTATAGAGAAAACAAGCGAGGATCCCTATCTATATTAATGTTGTCAAGCTCAGTACATTACGTTTCACATAAGTCCATTCACGGTTTTAATGACTTTTTAGTTTAAATCTTTATTGTACATGGGGTCCTAGGTTTGTTTTTTAGTGCACGGTCGTATCGTTAGTGTGAGAAAGATCGTCCTTTGCATCAAAGTCACCAGCGTTCCACAGAAACTGCGCATTATTGCAATTGGAAAAAATAAAAGTTGAAACTTAAGTGATAACCCCAAATGTCATTTGAAAGTGGATGTTAACACGATCACCTAACAAAGGACGCTGGGAATAATGCTAAAGATTTTCGTATTAAGTTTTTTCACTGAATTATACGTCACACATTTCTTATGACATTAACAATTGTTCCCTTTTCTAATGTACGAGTTCAAATCCTATTCTCCCTGTAACCGCTACATTCTTTAATTGCAATGACGACCTTGTAAAATCAGCAGTTATCGCTTGGAGAATGCGATAACTTAAGATCCGAAGACCCCCTACAAGGAATTTCCGTTGTTCTGAACATTTCGTCATGTCATTATTTAATTTTCTCATTAGGCTTTTGGACGGAGCGACTGCTCTTCTCAAAGTGAATACTCCTTTAACTCATGTTGGAATTAAAGTTTTTTACGGAATCGTGTGAATTCTACTTTTAGCATTCTTACATTCTATAGCATTCTGTCACACAGTCTTTACCCTGTTAAAGCATGTAACTGATGCTGCAACGTGAATTTCGTCAGTGTCTTCACGTTCGCCGATAAACGGTGGAAGAGACGATTTTTATAAACTGTGTGAGCGCTTGTAGATTAATGATTACGCCCATAGCTGATTTTTCTTCGAGTAGCATTACTTCCTAGGAAAGAGTTTGCATCATGTACTGAGGATACATCCGTAATAAGTATTTTTAAACCATGTCGCGTAACGGGGGAGTTTTTAATTTCGTAGGACTTTTGTTAAAAACCATCCGGCAATAAAACGTGGTCCGGGGTGAGGATCCGAACATGGGTCTTTTAGGTCGATCCTATTACCTTCAATATTTTTCATCATGACGAATAAAATCTAATTTTTTTTTTCCTTTTATTAATTTTTATAAATTTTTTACGCAATAGCATTTTTTATTTTCTTCGGGGCAGTTAAACAGTTACTGCGGGGTAGTCCTTCTTCTAGTAAAAATGCGACAACCAATAGTCGCGAGGTTAAAAGAAATAAGTGTTGATTAAAACGGACTTTACAACGGTTATAAAAATATGTATATTAATATGAAAAGACTGTCGGGTTTGCAAGAATGTGTAAGATCTAAATTTTAAAAGTGGCGAGGGATCCTAGCAACGAAAAAACTACTTATACGCTATAAGAGTTGTTAATCCTAACATAGTGTGTAAAATTATCATTTTAACTGAAGGTTAAACACCCTGTAAAATTTACTCTGTTAACCGGGTGACAGTGAATCGAATGTAGAGATATAGAAGAAACGTGTAGATAGAGTTGATCGGTAATTCTTTCGACACAAATGAAGTGGTTCTGAAAAGAACATTTCCTTTTTTTTTCTTGTTATGCTACAACTTCAACGATGTTAGCTATCTCTATTGAGGTCATAGCATCCTCCACCACAGCCCCGTAGATGTTTTCAGCATGTTTTAATGCCGCTTCTTCGGCAAAACAAACTCTGCATAAATATTCGTGAGCCACTTTGTGCAGTTCAATGGTGATGGTCTCACCATCACACACAATGCTCAGAGCTTGTAAGATTTTTTCAATCAATATATTCATCACAATCTGCAGGCATTCTTCATATGATATGGCTTTCTGGTTTGAGGGGATACCGACACTCACGAGTATAGAGCGAACAACTTCACTGAATGACAGGGTGGTTTCTTCACAGTGACCAAATAGAGACTTCAAAACTAAGAGCACAACTTGTGACTAACAGTGAAACTTCTGACAGCAGAATAAGAGCTAGTGAGGCTGCAGTGTTTATATACAGCCACCGCTATCTGATACATTTTGCGACATGACCAAAGTCGGGTGATCTTACATCTGGTGACCCCTGACGTGAGCTAGTGTACAACTGTGTTATTGACTTAGCTTCTATTTTACAACCTTATCAGCGTCAAATGCAAACACTGTGGAGTGCTCTGCACTCGTCCTCTTGACCCCATACTGATAAGTGATTGCACCAGGACCGTGTGTTACATGATATGTCGAAAGTCTGATTGCACTCATCGATAAGCGACTCCATCATATGATTTGAAGGAAGGTCAATTCATACCGCGCGATTGTTGACACAGATGAAAGATTAGAGACTTCGAAAAATTTTTCACTGCTGAGAGCGATCCGTCAATAAAATTTGGTCCAGGGTGAGGTACCGAATATCTGTTGCATGTTCTAAAGTGGGTTTAATATGTCACCCCTACAGACCATATTACACCTCAATATCATTTAATAATTACGAATAATTTATTTTTAAATCAGATTTTTCTTCTTTTATTAATTTTTTTTACCCTATGGTATTTTTCATTTTCTGCGGGACAGTCTTTTAAAACAGTTACTGCGGGATAGTTCTTCTTCTAGTGAAGGTCGAACTCGCAAAATACGGGGATCTAGTTCAAGGATTGCATCAACCATTCAGCGAGGGGTTGCCACCCAAAGTTTAGCGGGACTTGGCAAATTTCAGATGAGCGTGGACACCAAAGGAGTTTGGTGAAATTTTAATAGAGTGAACATTTGATAAGGGGGTTTAATAAAGGGGAGGGGGGTTCTAATGAGTGTTTAATTAGTAACGAATAAAAATGGGTAATACAACTTTGGGGAGTTGATTTTCTAAGTTTAGTGTACTTGTAAAAAGGATGGGAGTTTGCGATCAGTGAAGTTTTAATAGAGTGAACTTTTGATAAGGGGGGTTTAATAAAGGGGAGGGGGTTTTAATGAGTGTTTCATTAATAAGGAATAAAAATGGGTAATACAACTTTGGAAGTTGATTTTCTGTGAGTGACTGCTATCGAAAGTTTTGCAATTATTTAGAAACTTGCATTATCCCTTTCTGCGTGAGGTTGCCACCCATGCAATTTTTTTGAGACTTGCATCATCCGATTGATGCCACCAGACGTTTAGTTGGTAAGGGACTTATTCGGAGATTAAGGGGGCTTAAAATATAGTGGGGTCAACCAGGGGGGTCTGAAATAAAGAAAATCGGGACTATTCGAGAAGGAGGGCTTAAAATATAGGTGGGTCAACCAGGGGTCTTTAATGACGGGTTGGCTGAAAAATTGGGAAATTAGAGTTAAAATTGGGGTTTTTCCGAAAATATTACTCCTCATAGTCACCAGATGGCGCCAGGGGTGCAAAAGGGGGAAGGAATGGGTTTTTAATAAGGGGGGAGAAATTTTTAATAAAAGGGGAGTCAAAAATCGGGAAATCAGAGCTAAAATAGGAGTTTTTCCGAAAAAAAGTACTCCTCATAGTCGCCAGATGGCGCCATGGGTTAAAAAGGGGGGGGGGGGAGGAAGAGGGTTTTTAATAAGGGGGAGAAATTTTTAATAAAGGGTTTTTTTAATAAGGGGAGATTAATTAATTGTTAAGTAATTATTAATTATGAATTATGAATATTAATAAGGGGGCTCTGGCTGGTGACGTCATAGGGGGGAAAGCACTAGTGGGGGTACTGTGGATGTACTTGATACTACTGTTGCCATTCATGACCTATCTGTGTACTTTTTTCCAGATGCTGGCAAATGGTTTATTGCAATTCTGTCACTCGGCCGCCCCACTTGTATCCGGAGAGTTTAAGGTGTGAATCATCGAGAGAGGGGAGTGCAAAATGTGGCATTAACCAAGACAGAAAGAGAGTGGCTTAGGAACGGAGAAGTGACATTCCTTTAGCGCGTTCAAGTCAAGTAGCTCTTCTTCAAAAACCTTAAAGGAGCAGAGTTCGGTTCTGTGTAAACTAAGTTATATAGGTACCGACTGGGATATTCTCTCGCCGAGTTTTGATGTCTGTAAAGCGATTTCTCTATGGGAAAGTACAGATTACTATCTCATTAAGTGAATGCCTGAAAAAGCAAAACAGTAGTCAAGCTACAATAAGCCAATTGGAGATGGCTTATTGTAGCTTGACATTAAATGGCACAGACATTAATAGTCATTAACATCACATTTGATGCACATCGACACATGGGTCTGTGGTATCGCCCAGAATAACGGGTGAAGATTAATTAATTGGAATAATTAATTAAAGTGAGAAATTGAAACCACCAATCGACAGAGGTCATGACAACCATATTACAGTGGCTTCCATAAATTAAAAGAATAACCTTATGCTCTGTCACTGGGAAACTAACGTCAAAGTTCTATAACTTCGAAAATAAGTTTTTTGCTTTGAAAATTATACAGATAAATATCTAAATCAAATATATAATATCTCGCTTTTCAACAATATTTGTTCAATATTTAATGCGTTGGGTTGTTTTACCTCTGAGCGGCACTTTTTTTGCACACAATGGGCTAAATGGTCAGGTCACAAGAACCCCCGAAGACTCAGAGAAGTTTGTGGGAGGGAACCCACTGGAACAGCTGTTGGGAGACAGATGGTAGCCTCCCGTCAAGGTCATCCAGCGTGTTCTCTAACGTGCACAGGGTATGGCTCTCCCACACACTGGGCCACGGCTTAACGTCTCATCTGACGGACGGCGGTATTTTCAAGCCCATCGGTGTCCCCTACTGACCGTGTGCAGGGCGTGGAATTTTGCGGAGATAAATCTCAACGCTGACCCAGCTGGGACTTAAACCTGGTAACTACAGATTACGAGCCTGGCGCGCTACCGACTGAGTCACCCCCACCATATTAAATGAGTTATGGAAGTTTGAATATTTAACAATAACAATGCCAGTTACGAAAACTGACTTCAGAAGTTAATAAAAACTTAGCATTAAGTTTTGTATCAAAGTGCTTAATTAAATAAGCAGTATTTTAGAAGTTTGTGTAAAGAATTATTTCACTATTCATCAGATTTGTACAGGTTTCTTAAGACTGGCATCGCTGTTGTTAAATATTCAAACTTTCATAACACGTTAAATACAGAAAGAATATTGTTGAAAATCGAGATCTGGATACATAGGGTTCTCCTTAATTTACGGAAACTAGTGTATTATCATAAATAGATCGAATTTCGAGTAAATAATTCCTATTTGCATAATAGAGAGAATTTTATTTGCGTTTCTGATTCACCATCAAATTAAAGACAACGTACTTGTTCCACATTCCTTCAGTTTCAACGTCTAAAATGTTTAAAGAATGTACTAATCTTAATACTAGTCCTCATATAAACTGAAGTTCTCAAATTAGGCTTCAGCTAATTTGATTATCTAATCCTTAAGTAGGAAAACTTTCATCTGTTGGGCGAGACAGAATGGCTCACTGGGTAGATGAGTCATTCCACATGAATGTTTAACTGCCTTATGCTCTTGATGGGTGGAAACTCTATTCGTAACAGATGTCGAGTAGATCATCTTTTAGAACCTAATCTTTGGTAATATAACCCACAGTGTAAATAAATATTTCAGAAGTAAAATAATCCAACCTTTTTACGATTTTTATATTTTTAAAGAATAAAAAAAATGGAAAATCTTTACTGGGATGGAGCGTTTCAGTCATTAATTGGTTAATGATATTTTGATGACATACTTTAATGCTAAGATATAAAATGCAAAGGGAATGTACGCATCTCTTCACAAGAGTATACTGATAATTGTCCAGTTTTGTGAGTTAAGAGCATAGAATAAATAATGTAAATAATTATTATTTGAACTATTTTATATATTAACATACCTACCTACATAATCATCAAGTAGGATTGGGTTGTTTTATTTCTGAGCAGCAATTTTTTTGCACACAATGGGCTAAATGGCGGGTCACGGTTGGGGGGGACTCACTAGAAAGCTGTTAGGAGACAGATGGTAGCCTCCCGTCGAGGTCATACAGCGTGTTCTATTAACGTGCACAGGGTATGGCTATCCTGCAGACCGGCACGGTTAACGTCTCATCCTACGGACAGTGGACATCCTATGTCGGTGTCCCCTACTGACCGTGGTAGGGTAGGAAGTTTGCGGAGATAAATCTCAACGCTGGCATAGGTGGGACTTGAACCTAGGAACTGTAGATTAAGAGCCTGGCGCATTAACGCCTGAGCCACCCTCGCCACTCTCATCAATAAGCAAAAGCTGTGGAGACTCAACTAGACTGTGATATTCAGTTCTCCAAAATCATCTATCATGAGCTATGTCTTGTGCCTATCTCGTAGTTACTTCTTCTCCAGGAATCTTCAAATCGTTATTGTCGCAGTGGTGACTGATGATTGGGAGGGAAACTCGAAATTAACCATTCGTATTATGTGGAATCGAGGATTGTTTAATCCAGTGTCCATGTTGGAGAACATTGAATCAATCACTGATAATTAATGATTAATAGTTCGCTCCCGGAGAAATCGATGTAAATACCAATAAACGAAATCATTGCTCAGTTCATTTTGATTGATGAATGACTTAACAAACAGTGGAAACCTTAATAAATAAATGTATTCAATCTTTATTAATTTCCTGCTTTTAGGATACGGTGTTCGAAGTTAATAAAATATTCCTTCTTAGAGCTAACTTTACAACTCTCGCAACCACCAATGCACTTGAACTTCCCGTTGTTCAACTAACTAATTTTTATGTGGAAGGTTTCATTCTTTTCTGAATACTCACCTCACGTAATCACAACTAACGTGTGTATTAGAGATGGATTTGGTATCGAACTTTGTCGGGCTGAGCCATAGCCTGCTCGAGTCCAGGTGGGCCCCGGAGGGTATCGAACTTTGTCGGGATGAGCCATAGCCTGCTCGAGTCCAGGTTATTTGGGACGAAATTAACTTTTGAGCCCGGGCCTCAGAGGGCTCGGGCTCAAAAGAGCACAGACGATTCCGGGCGGGCTCCGGCCCAGAATAATAAAAATTTTAAACATTACTTATAATTGTGAAAAGAAAAAAGCTAAAAATCTAAAAAGTTTTGATAATAATTTTAACCTTTCTTGAGCAGATGTCGCAGTTTAATTATCTTGGGAGCTATGTAAGAGACACTGGTGATGTTCGGCATGAGATTAACAGACGAATAGGGATTACTGCTGGGACTTTTAAGGATCTATGGAGAGTGTGGATAAATTAGACTGTATAATAGTTTGGTTCTTTCTAGTATGACATTTTAGTGTTAGTTATGGTAGTGAAACTGGGACGCTTTGTAAACAAGATAACAGGAAACTTGATGCTTTTGATTCTAGATGCTTATGCGGTATTTTGGGCAATAGGTGATTCAACTTTGTAAGTAATGATGAGGTTAGGCAAAGGAGTCGTCAACCTCCTCTGAGCAGTATGTTGTGCAGAGAGAGACTCTCTTGGTTTGGCCATGTTGCCCGTAAGGATAATTACAGATTAACGAATAGGGTTATGAACAGTGTGCCTAAAGGCCTCAGAAAGAGACCTAGGATGCGGTGGGCTGACAATGTCAAACAGGACATTGTTAGATTTGGTGTGCAGTGGCCAGATGCAGCAGATGTATCTCAGGACAGATATGATTGGAGAACTAAATTGCACGGTCTGGTTGGATCTCCGTATCCATGGCTACTTGAGGATGATGATGATGAATCAGTTTTTAGTGATTAAAAATAAGCAGCATGCGACGTTTTATTTATCTTTAATAAGTGAATGGCTCTTTGAGTTTATAATGATGTTACTCACGAATTTTCAGTTTCTTGATAACATTTCTAATGCTTTTCGTCCCAAATAACATTAACTTTTTAATTTTGTCATAACAGATTATAATTAATAATATAAAACTAAAATAAATTATCATCGACCATGATTTTTGTATAAATGTCTTATGATGCGTCAGAAATGCCTCCCCCCCATTAAATCGGGCTAAGGCGGTCAAGCTCAACAATTATCGAAATGGTTCAGCCTCGGAAGGACTCAGGATCGAAAAATTGTGCTCGAACTCAACCCTAGGACGTACTGCTCCTTAATTAATCACAGACTCTTTATATACTCGAGTCGAAATCCGTTGCATTAACTTGAGATTTTATATCTGATCTCGCCTAGATCGAACTCCTCGATCTGTGAGGACAGAGTCACTTACTCTTTTGCCAAGAGATGCAAGTCTTACTTTCTCGATTTATAGTGGGAATCTGATTTTGACATATCAAAAACTCTTTCTTCAGCACGCCGACCGCCCCATGTATAGATATGATGCGAGGCAAGATCAGCCATGTCACCCAGGCAGGAATCGTAAAACTCTGAAACTCTGGTTATCTACTAACATTTCCATAGTCAGTGAGAGGAGGTATTTCTATCGTCCAACATCCGTGTGCTCAGTTTGCTTGACCTCTCAACGAAATTATTTTGCACACAATGAGCTAAATGAATAGGTCGAAAGGAATCCCAAGAAGGTTGGGTAAGGGGTAAGACAGCTTTTAAGCTGCAAGACTCACATCAAGGCCATCCAACGTGTTATATACGAGTTTATATTCCATTCGACGGACGGCTGTCTTTCCAAGCTCATCGGTATCTGCTTTTTGACCGAAGGTAGGCATTTAGCGGAGAAAAATATCAACTCTGTTCCAGGTGGACTCGAACCTGGGAACTACAGGTTACGAGTTGGGTTGGGTTGTTTACCTCTGAGCGGCACTTTTTTGCACACCATGGGCTAAATGGCCAGGTCACATCGACCCCGATGGCTCAGAGAAGGTTGGGGGAGGGGACCCACTGGAACAGCTGTTGGGAGACAGATGGTAGCTTCCCGTCAAGGCCATGCAGAGTGTTCTTTAACGTTTACAGGGTATGGCTCTCACGCACATGGGGCCACGGCTTAACGTCCCATCCGATGGACGGCGGCCTTTCCAAGACCATCGGTGTCCCCTGCTGACTGTGGGCAGGGCTGGAAATTTTGCGCAGATAATTCTCAACGCTGACCCAGTTGGGACTGGAACCTGGGAAGTACAAATTACGAGCCTGGTGCGCTATCGACTAAGCCATCCCCCTCCCCACGGAATGCCCGAGTCACTTTCCCGCAAAAGTATCATATGTAGTTGATCGCTTCGACTTTGTTTCATTATCCTCGGAGAAAATTTTCTGCGCAGATATTGTAGTAAAACAAATGTACCCAGCGAAGAGCAAATAGCGTACAAAGAACATCCCTAGTGAATGTGCTGAAAAGAAATTGGCACAATAGCATAAGCATACACTACAAATAAAATTATAATTATAAATAAGAAAAATGGTTTTTATTCATTACGAAATAAAATCATGATGAATATCATGACGAAATTCTTGAATTATTTCGCTTATTCATAAAAATAATAATAAATTTTGCGAGAAATACGACGAGCAAGAGGTACTGCATTGCGCGCCAATTCTAACAATGGTCTATTTGATGCCATACATTTATCCCATGTATTCTTTCGCCTTTTCCTCAAACCATTAGGAGCATTGTTTCTAACTATTAGCTAATCTGAAATTCTGCACGAGGCAAGATGGCAAAACCAACGCAGTCTCTCTACACAAAATGCTGCTTAAAGTAACTGGATGATTTCTTCTAACCTCATCATCAATCACAAAATTATCTAGTGTCAAGACATCATGTAGATCAGGAATCAAAAGTCGTCATTTCTTGTTTACAAGAGTCAAAATTTCATTATGGTACTAATTAAAAAACTCATACAAAATCTTTCATTCTTTTCAACTCTCCACTGATTTTTGAAAGTCCCAGTAAAAGTTCTGATTATCCAAATTGCTTCATACACCGAAGAGCCAAAATATTATCACCACCTGCCTAATATGATATTGGTCTTCCACGTGCCGCCAAAACAGCTCTTACTTGACGAGGCGTGGACGCTACAAGATTTCTAAAGGTGTCTTGTGGTATCTGGTACCAATACGCTACCAGCAGTAATTAAACTCTTGTAAATATTCTTGCAACTCTGTTAAATTTAACTCTTGTAAGTTACGTGGTTGAGCTGTTGCAGATCGGATATGCTGTTCCAACACAAACCACAGATGCTCAATTGGATTGATGTCTGGGGAATTTGGAGGCCAGGGCAATATCTGGAATCTTCCTCATGTTCCGCAAGCCATTCTCGAACAATCTGGACAGTGTGGCATGGCGCAGAATCCTACTGAAAGAAGGCACATACTAGAGGGATATACCGTTGCCATGAAAGGATGTCTTGGTCTGCAATGATGTTTAGGTAGGTGGTAGACGTCATAGTTTCCTGCACATGAATGACTGGACCCAACATTATACTTCCTCCACCGTCTTGTTTTCGTCCCACAGTGCATTATGGATGGTCTGGTAAACGACGCATACATACCCGGCCTTCCACATGATTAACGAGATTCATCGAACCAGACGACCTTCTTCCAATCATTCAAGATCCAGTTTTGATATTCGCGTGCTCATTGTAGGCGCTCTCGACGGTGAACCGAGGTTAGCATGGGCACTCGGAGCAGCCTGCGGCTTCATAGCCCCATTTTCAGTAAGGTTCGATTTACTGTGTGTTGTGACACATTACTCCAATCACAGCATTTAAATTACGGGCGAGTTGCTTTACAGTATCCCTTCTGTTGGCAGGTACCATACGGGATAGCCTTCGCTCACCTCTAGCGTCGATGTGCTGTGGTCGGCTCACCCCTTGCCGGCATTTCGTGGTTTTTCCCTCCTCAGACTATTTTTTGAAGGTACTAACCACGGTTGACCGTGAAAACCCCACAATCCTTGTCATCTTGGAAATGCTCTGACCCAGTCGTCTGGCCATTACAATTTGGCCTTTGTCCACTGTCTTTCCCATCTGAAGAGCAAGAATAACACTGATTAACAGAGTTTAATATCAGGTGTTATTTATACCGTTTCATGACCTTCACATGAGCCGTCGTTTACCTGCAGTTGCTTCGATTTGCATAAAAACGCGCTGGTCATAATTATTTGGCTATTTTTATCGTAAATGGTTTTGACTCTTCGGTGAATATCGCATCCGAAGCATCTGTCATGCAATTCCCAAGGTAATGGGATATTTGTTACAAAAAATAGCCGTCATGCACTGGTTTCCATAACGTAAAGAAAATCCCTATGCTATGTCAATGGGAAGGTAACGTCAAAGCTCTATAACTTCTAAAATAGCTCTTTTTTTGTTTTGAAAAATATGATTGCAGATAAAGATCTCAATCAAATAAATCAATATCTTGATTTTCAACAATATTCGTTCAGTATTTAAAGAGTTATGGAAGTTTGAATATTTAACAACAGCAATGCCAGTCTTAAGAAACTTGTACAAAACTGATGAATAGTGAAAGAATTCTTTGGAGAAATTTCTAAAATATACCCTTATTAATTATTATTAAACACTTTGATACAATACTTATTATTAAGTTTTAATTAACTTCTGAAGTATTTGTTACTGGCATTGTTATTCTTAAATATTCAAACTTTCATAACTCATTAAATATTGAACAAAAAGTGTTTGAAATCGAGATATTGATTTATTTGATTGAGATCTTTATCTGCTATCATATTTTTCAAAAAAAAATATTTCAAAAGTTATAGAGCTTCGACATTAGCTTCCCATTGACATAACTTAGGGTTGTTCCTTAATTTATGAAAATCAGTGAGCGTATAAGGATCGTTCAAATGAAAACTGGAAATTCTGAAATGAAGTGTAAATTTTTTAATGATTTGTTCGAATTCGCTCTGATGTACCAAGATGAAAATAGGAGCATGATATCTACTTTTCTAGACCGACTTCGGTTCTTGCATGAAGGGCGGGGGCCGGCACAGTCGGTAGTTTGCCAGGCTCGTAATCTGCAGTTCCGGGGTTCGAGTCCCACCTGTCTCAGCGTTCAGATTTCACACTTCCGCTAAACACCCACCCTGCCATCGGCCATAAAGGGTATCCTCTCATGCATAATAACATACCAAATTCATGCATAAAAATGTACCGAATTCATTCATAATAATATACCGAATTGATGCATAAAATATACCGAATTCATGCACAGAAAATATAGAATTCGTGCATAACAAAATACCTTATTGGTGTAAAATAAAATACCGAATTCGTGCATAATAAAATACCGAATTCGTGAATAATGGAATACTGATTTCGCGAATAATAATATACTGAATTTGTGAATAATGGAATACTGATTTCGCGAATAATAATATACTGAATTTGTGAATAATGGAATACTGATTTCGCGAATAATAATATACTGAATTTGTGAATAATGGAATACTGATTTCGCGAATAATAATATACTGAATTCGTGAATAATAATACATCGAATTCAGGAAAAATAATGTACCGAATTCACGCATTGTAATATGGCGAATTAATTGTTGATAATATACCAAATTCGTGCATAATAATATACCGAATTCGTGCATAATAATATCCTGAATTCATACACGATAATATACGGAATTTGTGCATAATAATATATAGAATTCGTGCATAATAGGATACCGAGTTCGTGCATAATAATATACCGAATTCGTGCATAATAAAATACTGAATTCGTGAATAATAATATACCAAATTCAGAAAAAATAACGTAGCGAGTTCACACGTAATAATATACCGAATTTATGTATTATTATTATTATAATATGCAGAATTCATGCATGATAATATTCCAATTTTTTCACGATAATACACCGAATTCGTACTAAGTAATATACCTAATTCGCGCGTAGTAAAAACCGAAATCGTGCATAGTAATATGCCGAATTCGTGAATAACAATATATCAAGTTCGTGCGCAATAATATACCCAAATTATGCATAATAATATACGAAATTTGTTGAGAATAAAAGGAATTTCACTACAAACTACTAACGTAGGAATTGAATCTAATCCCTTTGGATGTGCTTTTAATTAAAATAGATGTTCTGGAGTGATAAATGTTAACACTGCTGTCACTGAGTAAGTTAACTGAGCTTAATACTTTTCAATAATAAGTGATAAATTCCCAGCATTGCTACTGATAAAGGCATGAGATTTCGCTTTTCCTCATCGTACTTGCTTGTTCAATTAATAACAATTCATTTTATCTTCCATTCGCATTGGGGAATAATTCTGTTGGCTCGAAAAACATTAATTATGGATAACCACCCACCAAGTCTCCAGCGAAGAAAAGTTCCTTTGCAAAGTCAGTCGTCCTCCCTTGTTCCAGATTCGTTTCCAAAACAATATTTCCACAGAAATCCACTAATTCGCACCCGCATTAATCAATTTTTCAGTTGAAGCGTTCATCTTCGATCTTTGAGTTCAGCTTGATTAAATAATGGCCCAGGCAAACAATCGCAAATTTTAAAATGGTCGGAGCCAAGAGAGAAAGAATTAAAGCTTTAATTGTTATGCAAAACAGAGAAAGCCGCCAACGATAACAACGGGAAAAAGTTTCTTTTTTTTCCTTCATTATTCTAATAACTTAGTTCCGAGGTAGGTCGAGGCGGAATGGGGGGTCGATTTTATTGACTTTTCTTTGTTTTCTAGCAGTTCTAGTCTGCGACGGTCATTGTAGAAGATTACGGCGGCTTCCAAAGGCCATTTATTTCGTCTGACACGTACCGGCTTTTGGGGAGACGCAATTACGAGAAGCATATTAGCTATTTAAAACGGCAACACCATTATTCGTATTCTGTGTGCCACCGAAGGAATATTGAACGGAAATGTCTGGGGACTTCTCTGTATCGGTTTCAAACATATTGTACACTAGTCCGGAGGTATATTAAAGTAATTTATCAAAGTCAGCGAATTGGCCTTTTCCTTATCTGTACATTGGAAATTTCTTCTGTCGATTTTCATACTTTCTCTTTTTCAGTCTTTTTTTTTTCACAACTAATGACGAGGCGTGCAGTTCTAAACGCGGTTTTGCATTTGGTGTTTTTTTTTTCTGTGTGTTTCTGTTTGCCTTGTGACTTCGTCGGTGAGTCTGGTGGAGCGTAGCCATTGCTTTATCCCGAAGCATTGCTGACCCGTTCTCCGAAAAGTAAGGAATATTGGAAAGCAAAGGATCTAAGTAAAAGGTTTTCGGCTTTGTTCACTGCATTGGTTTTCTGGCACATTTGTCTTTGGGGAAGAAGATATAGAAATCCGTTCGATGCTTGTAGAGAATGATATTACTGAAGAGAATACACGATGTTAAAGACAATCATCAGAGTTGAAAGTGTTCCACCCGTTATTAAATAGTTATGAAAAATACTATCGTATAGTTGGTTTATGCATAGTGTATTTGATTATAACAATATGGATAATAATAATAATAATTCTGAATGAATTTATTTTCAGAAAAATGATTAACGTGTACAAGAGTTGAACAGTTCGGTTAAGACAGAAAATGTTGCAGATTTGTTGTATACCATGTGATCAGTAATTAGAAAATTATACTTGAAATTCTACTTTCTACTAAGCTATGTATATCATACCAGCTCACTTCAACTGAATCATTGTGATGGAGGATTTGAGTCTCCAGCAGATGCCAGACGGCAGAACAGCAGAACAGGAGTTATTCTGTTGAACACAGGATTCGGATGCGATTTCACAACATAATTCATATAACAATGTATCGCGATCCTTAGTGTTAGTATTTTTAAATCCATAAAAAGACTGCTCAAACAGAAAAGTCATTTAGAACGGTGTTAATTTGATCTACAGACTTCTTTAACAAAGAATTTTTAAATTCTCTTTGCATAATGTGACAGTGACAAAAACTCTAGTACCATTTGAATGTCGGTTTGAAGTGGCATTTCTAAAAGGTAGCTTTCGAAATTTCTGTGATACTCAAGCTTTTGAAGAGGGACTGCAATGTCTCATCATTTTAAGCTATTAAGCTGGTATTTCATATTCATTTATACTTCTATTAGGAATAATGGTCAAGATATTTATGAGCTGTGCCCCAAAACTGAACGTATTTGTCAAAGAGTGACTTAAAAATGGCGACTTTCGAAAAAAATATCTCTATCGATTTTCATTAAATATGAATATCTGAAAAATTAACGAATAAGTTAACAATGACATTGCATTTTGTACTCACTAGAAATCTAAGCACTTGAGAAAGCTTGCGCAATGAATTCTTTGCGTCTCTTTTAAAGGTAGTAATTTTCAGTGAAGGAGTGATTGGCATACTTGGTTGCAGATTTAAGAGCCTCGGATAAGCATGGATGTTTCGTTTCTTTTGTCGTCTTACTACTGAGGTCTCTCCTTTCTCGCAGATTTTCTCTGTAGTATATTACACTGTCAAGCAACTGTCACACTTCTGTAGCAAACAGCTGCTTTGTGAGATAGTTTCCAGTTTAATATGTTTAAAGTCATGACCGGCGAAGACGTTTTTGATTGGGATGGGAAAAGGCTATTTTTCTTCTCATTATAAAGGTAGATTAAAATGTTAATGATGACCATCCGAAATACGATAAGGAAAAGATCTTTAACTTCATCAATGGTACTGAGCGTGTATGAAATGTCTTATTGCTTCCAAACCAGATGTATACGTCTCACCTATTTACTCAGCTATAGAGACATTCGCGAGAAGTGTCTAGTTTTCGCAAGATAGTGCATGTTTATTAAATTTAAAATATTAAAGATCAACCATTGCTCTTGCATAGAGGAAATCGAGGTTTTCCTATTTGACATTCGAAATTGTTGAATTTCTCAAACGGGTAAAATATAGTGGCTTAATTCCAAGCTTTAACTAAAAAAAATTCAAAATTTATGAATATATATTTTTAATATTTATTGGCATCAATACGAATTCGGATTTTACACATTTTTAATTAATTTTCTGAGTTTGCTGAACATATTCGATTGTTTTTCCGGAAACTTGTCAAAATTTGCATCTACTTATCATACAGATAATAAATACCATAGAAGCACTTAAAAGCAAACACAATTCACGAAAACGGCAAGTTCCTGAGAGAAATAATGATAATTCCGCATAACAGGAAAGTAAATCCTTCGGCCAAGATAAAGAAAATATTTTCTCTGTTCCAATGTTTCAATCTCTCAGACTTCTCAAAATTTCTAGAGAGTTTACCATTGAATTCAGATATGCTAGAAGCAAAGCTTACAAGTGAGCAATTGTATTCAAAGTCCTTGACTGCATAAATGGAATATTATTTAATAATGATCATTAAAACTTCTAAACCTAAAATAAAGGTTGCATACCGCAATGCGAAATTGCTCAAAGCAGATTTTGTAAAGTTCGTTCTTTTTCAGAGCCACTTCTTTTGAAGAGCGCATTGGTATTATCAACAAAATCCGTCTCAAGTTCAAGGACAAACTTAACTAGGAGATCTTCTGCTGCTAGAGAATCTATCGATTGGTAGATTCTTTAAAAGAGTCATCATTCACTTTGAATTTAAATCTTCAGATCTGACTTCTATTAAAGTCACAGCAATTGTAATTAGTTTGATCCAATTTGGAGAAATGGAAATAATTAGTGTATATAAAAAGGCCAGCTAGTGTCTTGTTAATCTTTGATCTTGATGATCTCTCAAACAGAATATAACCATCTTTCCTGCAAATGACCTCAATGCAAAACATAGAGACTGGAATTGTAAAGCATCGAATGTGAGAGGGTCGAATTGTAGACAAATACACTACTGAAAAAGATATCACGATGAATGCTAAAAAAAAGCATTCACGTGTTTACTTCTGCAGCATCCTAAATGTGAAACTGATGCTACTTGTAAATGCATAAATTAATCAGAACATCTTTTTTCAGTACTCGGACAGCTTTTCATTAATTGCAATGAACAGTAATTTGTTATGAAGTGTTTATTGATTAAATATTTTTGATTCGCGTAGCTGTTTAAGTTTAGGTTTATTTGAACTAATGAGAAGAATAATTGGACTGAAAGTTCTAATTAATTTATAAATTGACAGGTTGCGTCAACTTCACATTCAAGATGTTTGATAGGTAATTAGGTGGACGATTTTTTTGAACAATCACCAATGCTTTTTTTCTAACTTTTCATGATGATGCTTGCATTCACATGAAATTCACAATTGCATTCCATTCATTTCGCAAGACCAGTATCATATCTCTAATTTCCAGCTACAGAGTAAGGCAGACTCATTCTATCTGATTTTATTAGATATTAAGATGGTTCTGTTAGATTCGCCTTCCCCCAAATCTTTCCATTTCTTCTTCAAGGAGAGTTTCATATCACATTACAGCTCACACCGGGAGTTAATATGTAGGTTCAGTTTTAGTTAGGCAACAATTTGCTTAGGCCTTTTCATTTAAACGTAAATATAATACACACAAAAATATCAATTTATATTAGTTTTCATCTATTGAATAACTTTTTAGACAAAAATTTCAGAATGCCAAAAATTAAAAAAGACAATCCTAAAGGGATTAAGTATTTCTAAGCAACGAACTAATAAGTCACCTATAAGCAGAAATTAATAAGGTACCCATAAGTAGTAACCTATAATAAGTAACTTGAAGGTCTTGCATACAGGAAATCGAGATTTTTTCATTTCACTTTCGAAATCGCCGAATTTGATAAAGAGGTAAAGAACAGTGGCTGGATTTCAAGCTATAAATTATAATGTTTTGCAATATTTATGAAAATATGTTTCTAATATTTCTTGCCATCAATACTACTTCAGAATTTACATGCTATAAATTAATTCGCTTTGTTGGATATATTCGATTGTTTTTCCGGAAACTTGTCAAAATTTGCATCTACTTATCATACAGATAATAAATACCATGAAAGCACTTAAAAGTAAACACAATTCACGAAAACGGCAAGTTCCTGAGAGAAATAATTATAATTCCATATAACAGGATATATAATCTTTCAGCCAAGATAAAGAAACTTTTTCTCTGTTCCCAATTCTATTCCACCTAAGAATAATCTATAAGTATTAACCTAATAAGTCACATACACATAGGCGCCGATTTTTAACTTTTACCAGGGGGGCAGATTAGTTACATCAATGGCTGGATCTAGGGGAAAAGCCCCCCCCCCTTAGAATGTTATTAAGAGTAACGGTGACAAAAAATGATTAAAATTGATGCAATTTGGGCAAACATTTCAAGAAATGCTTCAAAACTTTTAAAACAGAGCGGTGGGGGGAAATGTTCTATTGCAATGGAAGTTCAGTCTCTTGCACGTTTCCCCCTCCCCGTTCCGACTCGATTTCGTCACTTCTTATATCGGAATGTTTATGACTTTTCACAAAGAATGATTAAAAAAAATATGACTATTCGTTTTGATGAGGACTGTGACGAGGAAAAATCAGACAAAATATTTAACTAAATCATTCTGTTCAAAATTTTATCTCGCAAGTTATTAATAATGCTTATATACGTTTGCAATACAGGCATTTCCACTGCCCTTTGTTTTAAAATGCGGTTTATAATTTTCAACATAATAAAAATAAATACCCCCTCACGCAGCTGCTTGCCATAGAGGTCTGACAGGAGCCTGTCAGTTTATATGCCATAATAGAAGTCTGTGAGGATAGCAGGACATGATAAATGTGTCAGCTTTTTCCACTTGTTTCAGAAATACATTTGATTTTACCTGGCACTGTATTAATTGAACACATCCGAACCAGTCAAGCAGACCTCTGACACTACCTGGGGCGGGGATGGCTCAATCGGTAGTGCGCCAGACTCGTAATCTGTAGTCCCCAGGTTCGAGTCCCAGCTGGGTCAGAGTTGAGATTTATCTCCTCAAAACTCCCCACCCTGCTCATGGTCAGTAGGGGACATCGATGAGCTTGAAAAACTAGCCGTCTGTCGAACAGGACGTTAAGCCGTGACTCCGTGTAAGGGGAAGCCATACTCTGTGCACATTAAACAATTCACTGGATAGCATTGACGGGAGGCTACCATTTGTCTCCGAAGAGCTGTTCCAGTGGGTTCCCTCGTCTATACTTTTCTGAGCCTTCGGAGTCCTTGTGACCTGGCCATTTAGCCCGTTGTGGGCAAAAAGTTCCACTCAGAGGTAAAACTATCCAACCCAACTGACTTACCTCAGTGTTAACCACAGCACAGGCCAAAGCTTCTATTTCTACTCAGTGTTGCTAACTTAAACTAAATCAAAAATCGTTTTTGACGTAAATAATATTGTCTTTCATAGTTCACTATTGTACTCGAGCCGATATGGGTTTTATTTTGCACGGTACAAGATGCAAAATATAATTTGTGTTTTTTTTCACTTATAAAATTACAGCGGGGAGGGGGGCGAAAAGATACCCTTGCATCCTTGCGTAAATATGCAAGGGAGAAATTGCCCCTGTGGATTCGGCCGATATGAACGAATAAGTAAAAACCTAATAAGTATTTTGGTAATAACATATCAGTAATAACCAAATCAGTAACCTCTAAATAGCAGCCTAATAAGTAGCCAACACCGAAGAACCAAAACATTTATGACTCCTGCCTAATATGATGTTGGTCCTACACGAACCGCCAAAACAGCTCTTATCTGGTGAGGCATGAACGCTACAAGATCGTCTTCCTCATCTTCCGCAAACCATTCTCGAACAATCCGGGCATTGTGGCATGGCGCATTATCTTGTTAAAAGAAGGCATTACTAGAGGTGTATACCGTTGCCATGAAAGGATGTACCTGGTCTGTAGTGATATTTAGGTAGGTGATAGACGTCATAGTTTCCTGCAGATGAATGACTGGACCCAGGGTTTCACAGCAGAACATTGCCCAAAGCGTTACACTTCCTCCACCGGCTCGTTTTCGTCTCATGGTGCATCCTGTGCCAACGCTTCCCCAGGTAAATGAGGCACGCGCACTCGGCCATCCACATAGTGCAACAGGAAACGAGATTCATCGAAGCAGACGACCTTCATCAAATCATTCAAGGTCCAATTTCAATGCTCGCGTTATCATTGTAGGCGCTTTCGACGGTGAACCGAGGTTAGCATGGGCATTTGGAGTGGCCTGCGGCTACACAGTCCCATTTTCAGCAGGGTTCGATGTACTGTGTGTTGTGACACATTACTCCCAACACCAGTATTCAAATTACGGGTGTTGCGTCACAATATCCCTTCTGTTGACTCGTATCATATGGGATAGCCTTCGCTCACCTCTAGCATCGATGAGCCGTGGTCGGCCCACACCTTGCCGACGGTTCGTGGTTTTTTCCTCATTGGACCACTTTTTGAAGGTACTAATTACTACTGACTGTGAGCACCCCACAAGCCTTGCCGTCTCCGAAATGATCTGACCTAATCGTCTGGCTATTACAATTTGGCCTTTATCAAACTAACTTAAGTCCGCTGCCTTTCCCATCTGAAGAACAAGAATAACACTGATTAACAGAGCTCAGTATCAGATGTTATTTACACCGTTGCCATGACCTTCACACGCGCCAATCGAAGCAACCTGCAATTGCTTCGATTTGCATAAAGAGCCGCTATTCTTTATGCAAATCGACAATTCCGCTGTCCTTTCCGGGCATTTTTTGCAATAGCTAATTGCTGGAAGAAAATGAAATTGACAATTACAATTATTGTTTATATTAAAAATTATTACTACTAAGACATTCAAAATACTGTACTAGTTATTAATGCAATATATGAAGTTGTCATTATGGTAATGTAAAAGTGCACTTTTCTGATGTATTTTAAAAAACCTAACTACAATTGTAAGAAATATTCACTTGGATGTCGTGTTGCCAGTTAGTTTGGTTTCGCGCATCTTCAACAGACTAGGTCCGCTTTATTTTGCATACCAAGTAAGAAAAACGCTCTTAACAGCGGTCTTAAATGTGACAAAAAGGAAAAATTTTCATCCTGTAAAAAAAATTAATGTCAACGTTTGACAAAGAGATTTACTGTAGAACATTACTACGGAGCATCGTTTGTTAACTTACACCTTCTTAACATCCTAAAATTATAAATAATGCAAAAAAATTATTATTTTTCCTTTGAGAAAATTGACATTTAATTTACCAATCTATCCTTTTTTAATACCTCTGATAAGTGAAATAATATGTGCATTCTCAGTAAATGGGGTGTTGCTTGTAGAGGTAAAAGACAAAAACAAACTAAATTTTATTCATATTTCAAGCAAAGTGTAGTCTAATCTCAATGGATTTTAATGTCTTAGATTTTAATGTTTGAGGCAGGGCTACATCTAGGTGTTTTTTTCTAGGGTGGGGCCTTAACCCCCCCCCCCCTTTTCAGAATGCAAGTAAGGGTATTAAAGGCAAAAATTATAAACTTATTTTTATTTCATGAATTTTTCAAGAAATTCTTTAAAGATCTGTGAAATGGAGGAGGGAATGTTACACTGCACTGGAAATCCAATCTCGTGTTCACACCTTTCACATTTATTCGGCTCGATTGTTTTTCTTGCTCCCTCCCTAGAATTTTTTTCTAGATCCGGGATTGGTTTCAGGAAAGGAATGAAGAAGAACGAAATATCGCTGGAACGGTGAAAAATATTTCTGAAACTTTGTTTTCGCTGATGACGTTGTTGCAATTTTGCTTTCGCTGATAAATGTATGTGGAGTTTTTTCTGACTAATAAATTTCTCTGGAACTTTGTTTTCCCTGATAAATATCGAAGATCGTAGAGAGGAATTTAATTTGGTGAAGCTTTGCAATTCCATAATTCATAAAATGTTAGACGTATTTGATTTTATTAAGTATGCCGTTCTATACGAAGTAAAACACCGACTTAGTTCATCAATATTTGTGGCATATGGAATTTCTCAGTTTTGTGTTAACTGACATTCCCTTTATCCTATCCAGTTTCTGCCGGTTTATGTCAAATTATCGATAATACTGTAATTATTCTACAAATATTTAAACCGTGATTAGCTGACAAATGGTCAAAATATAATTTATATATTCCAGTTACAAGATTATGCTTTATGTAATCCAGTAACAAATAGATAAATGCAATAAATTACATGGAATTGTGCTCTATTGATTTATTACCATTATTAGTATTAAAATTTTGGTCGTTTCAAGTTTAACTTGCACTTGTCGATAGCATCCGCTAATAGCTACCGAAAGAACATTTAACGAAACAAATTCCCTTCTTCACGTTTCAAATGGCAATCAATACAAAGAAAGCTGGTTTAGATGAACGCAATTATATCCACCATAATGCAATTGGCTCTCTATTCATTCACATCATCATTCATGATAATCCTATCCAAAGACTTACTCCGGAATTGACCTGTCTAGTACTATAAACTCGATACTGTACTTGCTTTAATAAACACGATAGTCAAGTAATCACTGCTCCCATCATAACTCAGGGGTTAAACCGATTAAAGCCAGCAGAGTATCTCTGCGATTGCATTCACTGGATGCAGTCGCTAAGCCGGGGGATTTCACTCGGACAAAACTCTGACTGTAAACATTTCGTGTGAGTGCGTTTGGTATGAGAGTGTATTGGTTGCTGCAAGGATCACGTTCCTCCTGTCGTTTGTTATTTGACTCCGGGTCTTATTATAGGTGGTCACGTGAAAGAATCTAATTAGAAGAGTGCCTATGGTTGAGTAATTGCTCCGGGTGGTGACAGCAAAGACGTTAATTAACGCTATTTTTACTGATCCGGTTAATAAGGCTATTCTCCTGTCAGTCACGAATACTTCTAATTGGGGATGTCCTCGAGCGCCGGTGGATCGTGATGGCGTAGGAGGTGAGGGGGGAGGAACTGGAGCAGGAACTGGAGCACCCGGCTAAAGAAAGCAGTTGACAGGCATCCCAGCAGCCAGTATGCTCGCTCCTTTAATGAACCGACTACATGCTGTGTGTTCAGCGCTAGCCAGGTACACCTGATTTTCCGTTGCCTGCATACATTTTGCATTATTTAATGCTTCACCGTGAAAGGTTTACATTGTTCCCATTCAGAATCTTCGAAACGGTGCTCATTAACGTCGTCTTCTAAATGAATATCTGTACTTCAACTACTTTTACCTTTCATTTTTGTTTTTTGTCTTCTTTCCAGCAGATGCGTTCGGTTATTTTTGTGTTCTGTTGTATGAAGTAACATGGGCCCTTGAGGCGGTTCGACTAAGAAGAGAAGTGACAGCGAAAGAACATTTTGAGAAATTCAAATGAACTTTAATTAATTATGGCTCCTTTCATGCTTGACAAGCAGTGAACGTGATCAGACGCATAAAATGGAACGTGACACATGTTTATTGGATTTTATTGCGTCAGTCGCGAAGCATTTTTCGAGTTCGCTTCAGGTTGGAAATGAGGAGATCAAAGTATTGGATTACTGCAGTCCCACCCGCTAAGCTTCTGATATTCCCATAAGTTAATTTCTTATTAGGTATAATCCATTTTGAAATCGATTTAAAAGGAAAACCTTCTCCATCAATGTTTAGAAGAAATTTGGCTGAAATAGATTTTAAAAATGTGCTCTGATTGAATATGATTTGGCATGAATTGCTCATAAATTAGGAAATCAGAAGTTTTGTTATTACCTTATTAAACACATTGATGAGATTCGCATTTATTTTGCTACTTATCCCCTTATTCAGTATAATTATGACACACACACACATACATACATACATACATACATACATACATACATACATACATACATACATACAAGGCCAGTTAGTACCCGAACCCCCTCCATCTGAGGGGCAGCAGGGCCATTTGGCCCAGGCCCGTGGCTTAAGTATCTCCGAATTCACGCCATTGTCAAATTACATGTCAAACAAGTGTAAAACGTTTCATAAAGTAATTTCTAAATTGTACGTACAGTCGCTCAAATAAATATCCGAACACTATGGTTGATTACAGAATTGAGAAAAAATACTTGGCAACGAATTTTTTAGAAATCAGTGATCTGGCAACCTTCGAATACTGCACACGAAGGTTGACAGATCATCAATTTCTAAAAAAATCGTTGCCAGATATTTTTTCTGAATTCTGTAATCAACCATAGTGTTCGGATATTTTTTTGAGCGATTGTACATGCATATATACGTATTTATGTATATATATTATATATGGTAACTATTCACGTACGTAAATATAACGTAATATATCATTCATAATCTTTAGTAAGTATTGGCTACTGAGGTCCAACCAGTTCTCCAGACATGCCTATTTTGAGCAGGACCGGGTCTAGAAAAAATAAAAGGAGAAGGGACAAAGAAACTCAAAGGAAGAAAGGTAAGAAACTCAATTGAGCCAGAAAAGATAAAGGAAGAAAGAGCAAAGGAACTCAAAATAAAAGGGCAAGAAATTCAATCAAGGCAGAAAAAAGTAAAACAAGGGATAGGGGGGGGGGGGGGGTTGTTGGGTGTTTTACCTCTGAGCGGCACTTTTTTGCCCACATTGGGCTAAATGGCCAGGTCACAAGGACCCCGAAGGTTCAGAGAAGGTTATGCGAGGGGACCCACTGGAACAGCTGTTGGGAAACAGATGGTAGCCTCCCGTCAAGACCATCCAGCGTGCTATTTAACGTGCACAGGGTATAAGACTATGGAATAAAAAATATTTTTAAAGTTGTGATCGAAATATATTAGATTGATAATGTAACCAAAGAAAACACTGGGTTGTTTGGGTTGTTTTACCTCTGAGCGGCACTTTTTTGCACACCATGGGCTAAATAGCCAGGTCACATGGACCCCGATGTCCCAGAGAAGGTTGGGGGAGGGAACCCACTGGAACAGCTGTTGGGATACAGATGGTAGCCTCCCGTCAAGGCCATCCAGCGTGTTCTTTAACGTGCACAGGGTATGGCTCTCCCGCACACGGGGCCACGGCTTAACGTCCCATCCGACGGACGGCGGCCTTTCCAAGTCCATCGGTGTCACCTACTGACCGTGGGCAGGGCGGGGAATTTTGCGGAGATAAATCTCGACGCTGACCCAGCTGGGACTCGAACCTGGGAACTACAGATTACGAGCCTGGCGCGCTACCGACTGAGCCACCCCGCCCCGGATGGGTGTGGGGACAAGAGGATGGAGTTCCTTTGCAGTACAGTATTTCTCTCTTGGTTTTAGTGATCTTCAAAAAATGTCTTGAAAAATGCATGAAATATACCTAAGTTTAACCATTTTTCTTCTGTATTATCTTTACCAGCATTCGAGCAGCAATCGAGATGTTGCGCCAATTTTGAGCAATAGCTATTGCTAGCTAATTCTAATTAGATCCTCTTTAGTACTATCCGTTCATCTCACAATTGGTCTGCCTTTTCCCTTCAAACCTTTAGGTACATTTTTAATAATTCTACCTGCTAATCAGTATTTCTGTGAATAACTTCTTGAACAGTGTTTCAAAAAGCCGAAGCAATTTTCTATTGCGACGGCTATTCTGAAATTAATGAAGCTGGTAATTCTAAAATCAATGAAGTCGATTACTATCTTTTTATGTATATTGATGAGATCGATTATTTTATTAAATAAACATATGATCATATTCTGAGATGAGATCCACCCTTACTTGTCGTGGGTTAGGCTGCAAGGAAATGGTAGCTGGTTCGCTCATAGTAGCCTCGGATCGAGTCTTTCACATTATAGTTGTAGGTTAATCATAAAACTGACTGCTAATTTTATTCCTTTGTGAAGAAAGGAAAGTCTCAGATGTAGACGACGGGACATAGGGATGGGGGGGACAAGATTAATTGAAAATCGCTGATTAATTGGAAATATAATTGCTGATTAATTGGAAATTAAGATTACTGTATTTGAATCTTTAATGTTTCGACTTGGTCAACTGATCTTTATAGCAAATAAATTAGAAATTCTCCTTTGCGGCTGGCCAGAATTAATCAGCAGCGTGACATCAAACACAAGCAAAATGTTGGTAGTGTCGCGAAATTTCATTGACATTGAATGGAATAAAGTTAGAAAATCTGGTATGACTGAGGCTTCAGTCCCTTTTTTAATGAAATCCTGATTAAAATGATCCACTTAAATTATCTTACAGTTTTGTCTCTGGCGTTAGAAGCAGATCGTTGTTCCAATTAGTAGGTATAAGATAAGATAAAAAAGACACTCATTAATTTTCGTTTTGATGCAATGGCATAAAAAGCACTCAGTCTACCAGAGCTTACACTGATTATTTATTGTCACTTGAATTAATTGTTCGTGAAATACCTTTACAATGTATTGTTTTGTGCTTAAACATATACTTCAGGGAATATATTTAAAAGTGTTGCTTAACATTGCTTAATTATCATTGAATTCATTTTCATGTAAATATTTTGTTCTTATATGTATTTCTATACACTTAGGGAAAAAAGCAGTTATTACTCCGTCGAGATTTACTTATTAAAATTCGAATAGGGCCTACAGTGAGTAAAAATACAACTTGTGTCTAACCAAAAAATCGGTGCTTTCCATCTCTCACTGTTGTGTAATAAAATTCTTCATTTATGCTTATTCATTGAATAAAATATTATATTTGGTGTTCGATTTGTGTCTTCCAGAAATAGTTCTTTGCACAAGAAATTAGAAAATGCCGTATCCACATAAGTAATTTAATACGTGTATGCTCGCATATTAAGGCAACTGATATAAATATATATTTAAAATTATAAATTCAAACTGGCATTTGTGTGAAATAAAATAATAATACATGAACAAAAGTTCTCTAACGCATCGTGAACGAAATCTTTTCCGGTAAATCTAGTGTACAGTCGCTCAAAAAATATCCGAACACGATGGTTGATTACAGAATTCAGGAAAAATATCTGGCAACGTTTTTTTTTTAGAAATTAGTGATCTGCCAACCTTCGTGTACTGTTCGGATATTTTTTTGAGCAACTGTACTGATCAACCAAGATTGTTGACACTAGTAGCACAGATAATAAATTAATAAAATAACTGGAAGATAATTTGAATACCGTGGATATTTTAGAAAAAGAATTAAAAACAATGCCTAGAATTTGAACGATGAGCTGAAATTTAATTTTTCATCCTATTTATTTAATCTTTAGAATTATAATTTAGTTTTATACTAACAAAAAAAATACCCCCTCAAGCAGCTGCTTGCCACAGAGATCTGACAGTAGCCTGCCAGTTTATATGCCATAGTAGAAGGTCTGAGAGGATGGCAGGACCTCAGCAGAAAAATGACACATACATCCATGCCTTATCCGGGGCTCGAACCCAGGTCAGGTAGATCAAAGCTTTTTAAAATGCAGTTAGTAAAAAAACTCTCACTGAAAGGTCAAAATAATATTTTAAGGGTCAACCAGAGAGAGTATTGTAAAAATAAATAAATAGAATGAATAAATGAAAATAAATACCTCCTCAAGCAGCTGCTTGCCACAGAGGTCTGACAGAAGCCCGTCAGTTTATATGCTATAGTAGAATGTCTGTGAGGATGGCAGGACTCAGCAGAAAAATAATCTTAATTTAGGTGCAGTCATGTTAGTAAAAGTCACGTGGAGAAAAAAGATCAGCGAGTAAAAATTCTGTGAGATCAAGAGCTATGATGATTTTTTAAGTGAAGAAAAGCATTTTTTTAATAGTTTAAGCGATATATGTTTTTATAGTTAAGCGAAATATTTATATTTTTTAAAGAAGTACACTATCCTAAACTTTAAAGAAGTACCCTGAAGACCGAAGACGTATTCTGTGATTATAATAGAATTTTGAAATATCAGCAGTCCTTTCTCTTACGTATAAAATTATTAGGTTGTGTGCAGACTAGTAGAGTTTTTGATACATTAATTAATAGACATTTTCTTTAAGCTTATTTACGTATTTAGTTCTCAGTAAAAAAATCAAAAATTCGTAAAAAGTATACTAGAAGTTACATGTGAAAAGTTAACACTTTGTACGTTATGCATTAGGTAGTATTATACCGCAACAGCAGGTCAAATATTTTTTGTAAAGTGTGTCTGAGTGGTTAGCGCTCTTGACTACTGATCAAAGGGACCTGGGTTCGAACCACCAATAAGGGTTGGACTTTGTGTTATCTTTCTGCTGAGGTCCCACCATTCTCATAGGGACTTCTCTATGAAGTATTTAACTAACAGGTTCTTGTCAGACCTCTGTGACGAACAGCTGCTTGAATGGATTTATTTATAGTGCCATTTTATACAGCGTTTTTTAAGTGAAATTATGCCATGATAGAAAATAAAGTGATAAAATTACAATTCTCTCTTGAAAATTTGTCTTAGTTTTTTGCCATCTCGGCGACTCAAAGCGTAGAACAACTCGTTTGTTAAAGTTTCGAAGCATTTTCGCCAACGGTGAAATAAGTAGGAAGAAACGAACAAATGTATAATAATTGTCATAGTAATTATTTTATTGCATACACAGACAAGTGGGGATGGCTTAATCGATAAAGTTCAGCGCATCAAGCTCATAATCAGTAGTTTCTAGCTTCCAAGATTCGAATTCCACCTGTGCTAGTTGAGAGTTTTCTCCTAAACCGCCATTCTGCCCTCAAGACAAGGAACACCGATGAGCTTGGTAAGGCCGCCATCCGTCGGATGGGACATAAATCTGTGATTCCCTTGTACAGGAGAGCCATACTCTGTGCACGTTAAAGAATATACTACATGACCTTGACGGGATAATTTCATCTGTCTCCTAACAGCTATTAAGTGCGTTTCCTTCCGCAACTTTCTTTGAACCCTTTGGGGTCTTTATGACCTGGCCATATATCTCTTTATGTGCTCCCTTGCATTGAGATAAAACAACCCAAAACCCAAACATAGACACAAGACCACAAGGCACATGTAATATGCAATTAAATTCATAATAAAGGAATAATATTTAATTCATATGATTATTAAAAATTTGTTTCGATTACACAGTGATAGATTTCGTTTTACACTATTACAGACTCAGTTTTACACGGCACGGAAAAGTTTTTTTTAAAGCTTTTTTCATTTGGATACATATTATGAAGTGGACCAGACAATATCACTAACCAAATAATAAAAAAAAAATTGAGGGAAAAAACATTGACATGTTCCTAAAAATAATCAACGATATTTGGACAATCCCGATGATTGGAAATTAGCACACACAGTCATCATTAAACAAGCCAACAAAAACCCCAATAATCTGAATTCTTAGAGACCTATTTCCCTCTCGTCTTGTATACTCAAAGTAGTAAAGAAAATGGTCAAACACCGACTAAACTGATTTATGGAAAATAATCATATTCTTGATGGAGAGGTCATCTGGATTCCGCAATAACAGAAGCAGGGAGGATAACTTCATGGCTCTGACCCTTGAGGCTCAAAAATGTCTGACCTCCAAGAGAATCCTTGCAGCTGTCTTCCTAGACCTGCAGGGGACTTTTGATGGGTTCTGCGGATGGGGTTTCAATTTAACACGATGGATTTCATTATACGCTCTATAAGCTAGGAGTAGCTGGGTATATCATGAAATTTATTCACTTGATCGCTAAACATAAAACAATCCAAATTGTACTAAGAAAAGCTTTATCTAATCCTGCTAATTTCATTCAGGGAAGTATTTTGAACCTGACAATATTTAATTTATACCTTTATGATCTCCCAGAACATATTGACAGTCTCAGTATACCTGACGCCTCATTTTCCTTATTTGCCGATGATATTGCCCTGTGGAGCAGTGACACATTACATTGCAGCAATGAATTTAAAATTCAAAAGATATTGAGCCACATGGAAAAATATTGTGACCAATGGAAAATAAAAAATGCACCTTAAAAATCAGCTATTCTTTCCTTTTACACACCTTACACTAAGAAAAACCCAACATATCAAGTGAGTATAAACAACCAAGTTACACAACAAGTCAAGGAAAAAAAATTCCTTAGTATGATTATTGACTCCAAACGTACCTGTACCCCACGTGTCAACTACATTATTGAAAAGGAGAAAAATCATCTACAGCTTATTGAATGCCTGGGCACCACCACATGGGGGAGTCATCTAGCAATCCTTCTCAAATTGTATAATGCCATCATCAAATCAAAAATGGATTATGGCATATTAGTATTTTCCAATGTCTCCAACAGTAACATGAAAAAAAATTGGACATTCTTCAAAACAACTGCTTGAGAGCATGCACAGGCATGCTCGCAGTTAGTCCTGTATTTATCTATCCTGGCTGCAACAGATGCTGCTACATTCACCATGAGGCGACAAACACAATTAATTAAACATTATGCCATAATAGCAATGAAGCGTAATTTTCACCACATCAAAAAGAAAATAGATAGCGAAAAAATACAGCACCATTGCAACAGAGATAAAAAAAAACACTCTATGTAATAAAAAAATGTCAACCACAATATCCTCTATACCCCAATCATCCCACCTAGAAATATCATAGACCTAATATGAAACTCTGCATAGAAGGTATCAATAAAAAAAGTGATCACCCCAAAGAAGAGATTCAAAGCCGAACACATATGGAAATCAGAGAAAAATATCCTCAACACAAACAGATATATACAGATGGTTCTTACAATCCACAGACAAACAAGCTAATGGAGCGTATTATATTCCAGAAGAAAGCTACAAGAAAAATTTCATGCTGAACAATGACTTCTACAATCATCAAAGTTGAATTAGTAGTAGTAGTAGATACCTTACGCTTACTGAGAGGTCCGATTGCCGGTTTTCTCAATGCTCCAATCAAAATTCAGGAATATTTGTTAGTGAAGTGAAAAGGTGGAAAGCTTTTTCAAAAGAATAAGTTATACAGATATATTTAGAATAATTAAATTATTAGTAAATCCTTTAAATATGTATCAATTATATTTTTTCCATAATTCTGATTCTTGAAGAAAACGTCCTAATAGTTTATTCACATTATTTCTAGTTACTAAATTTGGATGATCCAAAATATTTGAAATAGTAAAGTCATTAATTCCTATTAATTTTAATTCATTAAAAAATCTAGTTCTAGAGGTGTTATATTTTGGACAATTAAGTATTACATGATTAATAGATTCATAAGTTTGGCATTTAGTGCAATTTGGCGAATTTAATTTTTTAATAGAATATAGATATGAATTGAGTGTGACAGCTCCAGTTCTGAGTCTTAATATTTTAACGAATAAGTATCTTGGTAAATTAAAGTTAATTATATATTGAATATCTGATGATAATTGAAACCTAAAATTATTTTGCAAATTACCATTGAGTTTAAAGTAATTGTTTGTTAGGTGAAATTCATGATTATTAATTAACTTTTTAAATTGAGCATAAAAATGAATTGTTTGTGTGATATTTATAAAATGAAGAGCATCTTTTGCAAGTTCATCAGCTTTTTCATTACCTGCAATATTACAGTGAGCTGGGATCCACTGTAATATTATGTTATTTTTAAGATATCTAATATTAAAATCAGTTAAAGTGATAATTTGATGAATGAATTGTGGATAATTAGTATAGTATAGATCTTGTTTAAGTACATTTAAGGCACATTTAGAATCAGAATAAATAACTATATTTTTATGAGTGAAATTTTGAGTAATGTAAATAAGCGCTTCAATTATGGCTATAATTTCAGCATGCGTAATAGATATTATGGAAGGGAGTTTAAAAACTTTGGAAAAATCAGTTGAAGGAATGAAGAAAGCAGCTGATGCTGCATTAATTTCCTTTTGCAATGATCCATCTGTGTAAATGCTAATATAATTATTATATTTAATATTGCAAAAAGAATTTGATAAAATATTTAAGGAATCTGTAGAAAAGATTTTTTTAGATATAATGCCTGGTAAGTTTTCACAAATTGCTGGTCTGTGGAAACTCCAGTCAGCTATGTAGAAAAATGTCTCTCCAGAGGTAGAGATATTAAAAATAATTTTTAAAAGAGGGTCATCATCCAATATTGAGTGAAATTTTTTAAGTTAGTCCTAAAGTTTATTATAAAGGAGTGATGTGGAAATTTTAGGTGAAGTCTTGTAAGATATTTTATTAGTAATATTTTTGTTCGAATCTGAAATGGAGCAACCGCAGTTTCTCCAATTAAGGAGATGGTGGAATCTCTTTTATACAAACCTAGAGCAGATTTGAGAAATTGATTTTGTAGAGTATTGAATTTTTTGAAGTTGTTTTCTCCAGAGCCTGCTGTAAACTCAAAACCATATTCAATTTTAGGTCTGATTAAGTTTTTACATAACGAAATTAAATAGTTGTGTGGGGTACCCCAGTTTGTAGCTGATAAACATCTGAAAAAATTTAGTAGTTTACATCCTTTACTATATTGTATAGTAAAGTGATTTTTTTTTCATCCTTTCTGACAGAAAATCAGCTTTGGAATCACTAACCACCCATGCTGAGTATACCATACACCCAAAGGTAATAAACGAAATTTATACAGATATCCACCTCCTGAACATCAAAAATAAAAAACAATAATTTTTACAATATATACCCAGACATTCAGGCATCCTTGGAAATGAATTGTCTGACCAAATGGCTAAAGATATCATCAACCCCAGCAATATTATTAACATTCCCACCCATCATATTATGATTACCATCAAAATCAAGGAACATCTCCAAAGAATCAAAGAAGATAACTTCACTTCCACTTCAAGCTATGAATACAACTGCAGAAGAAATATGGAGAATAAAATAGCAAATATTAAGCCCAACTATCTTAACAGAAAACAGCAAATAGTAATAACAAGACTTAGAATTGGACATTGCTTTCTCAATAATACCTTACACAAGTTCAAAAGAATAAATTCTCCAAACTCTAGTCAATGTAACAGCAGAGAGAATATAGCCCATGTTTTATTAAATTTCCCAAGATACCAAGAAGAAAGAAACTTACTGTTCTCACATCTAAATAATTTACCGATATCAGAGATGACCCTCCAAAATCTATTGGCCAATCCAGATAAGCAGAAAATAATTAAAATATTCAATTTTTACACGACAGTGAATTTCTTCTTAGAATCTAAGAAATTTTAATCTGATTTTGGTGGATATACTATTTTCAAGAACTCTTGATTTCCTTTGCATTAAAAATGGTATCTGTAACTCATTCATATTTGCATAGTGTCTGAATAACTTTTGTTCATGATCACCTTTTTCCAGGTCATGATTGCTTCATTCTGCATCCTACAGAATTTCATTGAACAAGAAGCACCAAGAAAATTCACGTACAAAACATAACTTAAGCATAATCAATTAAAAAAAAATGGGATTGAGGAAGATACCAACAGCTGAGCCTTTTCCAGTCTGCCCTGGAAGCAGATTTTCTTGCTCCACTTCGGCGACGATTGTTTAAATTCCCTCCTTCCTGAATTTCTCTGACTTCTCGTGCCTTTCGATCAAGCCTTCAACCCTCGTCATATCGCTCTGTGTGAACTCCTAACTCTTACATTTATGGGTTTGTTAGCCACGCTTAGTGGCTAGAGATAAATCCGAGGTCAAGTCGAGCGAAGAAAGAGTTGCCATAGAGCTCCGGGGGTGTTCGGCGGTGATTGCCCTTCATCTGTGAATCCTTTGTAAGTCAAGAAGACTTGGTTTAGCCATGTTTGAGTAGAGTGAAAACTCTGCGGTGTTTGCTGATTGGCCGGGCGGCAGTCGTTATTTCTAAGTCGCTCTTTCATATAATTGATGAATAAAGTTGTACATATGCACATAGTACACGTGTAGTTGAGTGAGTTATCGGCCACGGATTGATTCTGAAATAATATTTGGAATTGTTTCTGAAATAATATTCGGATTGAGTAGATCTTGACATATCTATTGAAATTGGTATTGACACAAATTCTCACACACACGAGACAGGGAAACGAAGAAAAGAACCCGCGCGTTACAAAGTTATATTTATATTCTTTTGCTAAAATTATATTCTTGCCATTGTAATGCAGTCTGTCTCGTGACATCTTAATGAAATGAAACCTGTTTTGAATTAGCAGTGAGATCTGACATTTCTAGACTGAATTTTTCAACTAGTAAACTAGTAAACACCGTGCTTTGTCTAAAGTTTAGCATCAAGTTTAACTTTATAGACTATTAGATAGGCTAAATACAGCTGATTCGTAAGTACACTGTTACGTATAAATCATATAAATATTAATTTTACAAAATAAAGTACTAACTGTTTGTACAAATGCTTCATTTCTAATTTATATTCAGTTCATAAATATCCTTCTTTCAAAAACAGTATTCAAATTCGATAGTGTATTAACATTAAACAGAACTTTAACGACGAGTATATTTCCTCACCCCAAAAAACATGTATGAGAAATTCATCTAGGCTTATTTGAATTAGGGCAAAATAAAGTGCAAAATAACGTTACATTAATGCTTTTCATTACTGCTGAACTGAAATTTGAGATAAATAAGCATAAAACAATCTTTCAATGTACGCTTTATTCATGTTTTCTGAACATATCCCCGCTTTTTCCCATAAGTTGTTGGTTTCGATTTTCACGGTGATATCCCGGAATCTATCTAAAACCCGAGGTATAGGAATTAAAAAGTGTTTGACAATTTTATTCCACTGCTTCGAACCACTGACGAACCTTTATATCAAAATTTATATGTATACCTATCTACCGTGCAAATCGAGGGATGCGTGTACATATAAATTTCGAAATAAAGATTCGTCAGTGGTTCGAAACAACGCAATGAAATTTCCAAAAGTTTTTACTTTTCAAATTTTACGCTTTGTTTGTTAGTACTTGACCGATTGTCGTGTGTTTGTCAACAGCATTTTTTTTCTAAACAAGAAGCGGGTCTAGTTCATTTTTAAATTTAGAGAGGATATATATATATATATCTTTTACTCAATAAATTTCTTTATTAAAGAGGAAAATGCTGAAAACTGCAAAAGAAAAATGCTGAAAGGACCGGGGCGGGGGTGGCACAGTCGGTAGCGCTCCAGGCTCGTAATCTGTAGTTCCCAGGTTCGAGTCCCAGCTGGGTCAGCGTTGAGATTTATCTCCGCAAAATTCCCCGCCCTGCCTACGGTCAGTAGGGGACACCGATGGGCTTGGAAAGGCCGTCATACGTCGGATGGGGCGTTAAGCCGTGGCCCCGTGTGCGGGAGAGCCATACCTTGTGCACGTTAAAGAACACGCTGGATGGCCTTGACGGGAGGCTACCATCTGTCTCCCAACAGCTGTTCCAGTGGGTCCCCTCCTCCAACCTTCTCTGAGCCTTCGGGGTCCATGTGACCTGGCCATTTAGCCCATGGTGTGCAAAAAAGTGCCGCTCAGAGTTAAAACAACCCAACCCTGAAAGGACCAATAGAATGATAGGTTTCATTTCGTTTTCAAAATTAATGCGAAACTCGACTCAAGAATCTTGAATATCCACATCTCTGCTTAAAAGCATTCCATCAACTATCGATTATAAACCAGAAACACAACTCTGCCGCGATCACTTAATAACTCACAAGAAAAAGTACCAAATCTAATAACAGGAAACAAGTAACCTGCTTTTATGTCTGAAATAAGTTTATTTGTTTCAATGCAATAAATATATTTTATTATATATAACAATGCAAGAAATTATATTTTATAGACAAATAAATATATTTTATTGCCAGTAGATATCTTGCGAGGGATGTTTATTTCTTAGGCAGCATGTTCTCTTAAGGAAAAGAAATCCTTCTCTGATGCTTATATCTATCTGTCTTTGAAGTGAACACGCATCCGGTGAAGATTGACACGAAAGTGACGAAATGATGAAGAAATTCCACCTTCTGTTGTACGTCACCAGCAGTTTCTCTTTTGCGTCAGACAACATATTGGGAATAGATGAAAACAATCTCTTTGTTGTCTACTTTTGGTGCGATTGCTTCATATGTTACGAACAAAAAAAGTTGTCGAGTACTTATTTCAGTTTCTCTAGGTCTTGGAATTTCCCGAAGTTCCAGAAGATGCGTATCTACAGAATTGAAAGCTGTCGATTCTAATTTTGGTGCAGTCATGTGAACAAAAGTCACGCGGAGAGAAAGATCAGCGACTAAAGAAAGGGTGAGATCAAGAAATGTATTGATTTTAAGTGTAGGAAAAGTATTTTTTTATAGTTTAAGCGAAATATATTAATCTAAATTTAGAGTGATTCATAAACACCTCTTTCTGTTTAGATGACAACATTTAAGAAAACATTTTATGCAGTATAAATATTTTATAACTTTTGGAATTTTAGGGGTTTTCATAACTGTAATTGCTATTTTGCAGATAGCGGTCGACAAGGCGGCAAAGATGCAATCGGGCCTTATCGTCGTACAAGAAGCAGGAATCACCTACTCCACCCGCATGTGATCGAACAAAGAGGTCCAAGATTTCATTCCACTGTAGAATGTCAGCATGGATATTTGTGGCAGGGTAACATGTTCCTGGTTACCTTCCATATCAACTGGTGCCGCAAATTGCTGTGGAGGGCAAATCTCAACTCATCTGTGAAGAGCATAGATTTCCATTGCTACTGGGTCCAGTTCATATAGTTGCACTAGTTTAGATGATCCATCCTGTGGCTTCAGATTAGAGCAAGGGTGCTCAAACTGTGGCCCACCGGACCCTTAATTATGGCCTGCGAACATGACGAAGCTTCCAAAAAATATTTTAAAAAAATATATATGTATAATATCAGTACATGTACCAAATTTTCAAATTGGCCCGGGACTTCCAAAAGGTTGAGAATCCCTGGGTTAGAGGAACGCACACCTCTGGATCCTAACGTACAGGCACATCTCTGGATCCTAACGTACAGGCACACTTCTGGATCCTAACTTACAGGCACACCTCTAGATCCTAACCTACATACACACTTCTGGATCCTAACGTACAGACACACTTCTAGATCCTAACGTACAGACACACCTCTGGAATCTAACGTACAGACACACCTCTGGAATCTAACGTACAGACACACATCTGGATACTAACGTACAGACACACCTCCGGATCCTACCGTACAGATACACCTCTGGATCCTACCGTACAGATACACCTCTGGATCCTAACGTGCAGGCACACTTCTGGATCCTAACTTACAGGCACACCTCTAGATCCTAACCTACATACACACTTCTGGATCCTAACGTACATACACACTTCTGGATCCTAACGTACAGACACACTTCTAGATCCTAACGTACAGACACACCTCTGGAACCTAACGTACAGACACACCTCTGGATACTAACATACAGACACACCTCCGGATCCTACCGTACAGATACACCTCTGGATCCTAACGTACAGACACACCTCCGGATCCTACCGTACAGATACACCTCTGGATCCTAACGTACAGACACACCTCTGGATCCTAACGTACAGGCCCACCTCTGGATCCTAACGTACAGGCCCACCTCTGGATCCTAACTTACAGTCACACCTCTAGATCCTAACCTACATACACACTTCTTGATCCTAACGTACAGACACACCTCTGGATACTAACGTACAGATACACCTCCGAATCCTACCGTACAGGCACACCTCTAGATCCTAACCTACAGACACAATTCTGGATCCTAAAGTACAGACGCAGATCTGAATCCTAACGTACAGACACACCTCTGGATCCTAACGTACAGACACACCTCTGGAGCCTAACGTACAGACACACCTCCGGATCCTACCGTACAGACACACCTCTGGATCCTACCGTACAGACACACCTCTCGATCCTAACGTACGATTTTTTTTAAATTAGTGATCTGGCAACCTTCGTGTACGTACACGAAGGTTGCCAGATATTTTTTGAGCCAATGTGGCCTCTGTTGAGGGAGAATCTGAAGTGAACAGAGGCATGGGATACCTTATATCAGCTGGTGGATAATCCTAATCAGAGGCCATCGCAGGTACCTGAATCTTACTTAGCTAGTTGCGCATCGTCAAGCCTAAACTGGAGTAATCTGTCTCAGGCAGGCCATATGGCTCTTGAAAAAGTCCACTTGAAAAGGTGGTGCCTGAAGTTCCTACCAGCATCGGTGACTTCAGCCTTTGCCCCATGCCTGCGATCAGGGGGCTGTGTGATACTGTTGGCCCTACCAATCTCAATAAACCTAATTTCTTTAAAAATTTTACTAATCATTTTCTCTCTGCAGGAACGTGGAACGTGAGGACATTACATAGAGATTATTCTCTTGATGTCCTCACGCAGGAATTCCAGCGCTATAACCTAGATATTCTATGCTTGCAAGAGACCAGATGGACAGGTAAAGGTGAGATACTTAAAAATAACTTTAAATTTCTCTTTACAGGGAGGGAGGATGGAAAGCATCACCAAGGCGTGGGTCTGCTGCTCAGCAGACATGCTAGTGATGCTCTTCTACGATATGAGTGCATTAATGAAAGGTTTCTTACAGCAAAATTTCAGACAAGCGTTAAAGACTTGAATGTTATCTGCTGTTATGCCCCCACTGAGGATGGCGATGAGGATGAGAAGGATAGGTTTTATGGACAACTTCAGGATATTTTGAATTCTGTCAAGAAAGGAGATATTACCCTTGTTCTAGGTGACTTCAATGCCAAAGTTGGTACTGACTCTGACCTTTGGGGAGGGGTGATAGGCCCTTTTGGTATTGGTAGCTACAATGGCAATGGGCAACGTCTCCTACAGGTAAGTAAATTTAATGGTTTGATAATAACTAACACCTATTACAAACACCGCGACATACATAAATACACATGGGTTTCACCTGATGCGCTGCATAGAAATATGATTGATTATGTATTAATATACAACAAATGGGCTAGTTCTGTTTGAAATACCAGGGCATATAGGGGAGCTGAGATTGGATCTGACCATTACCTTGTTAAAAGTGTCTTGCAACTTAAACTTAAAAAGTGTTGTGCTAAATTTAAAAAATTTACCTTTAATACTGAAGCTCTGAAAGACCCAGTTATAGCTAAAGCTTACCATGATAGGTTACTTAGTCATTATGACAGTCATGGTTTGCTTAATACTGAAGTTGAGGAAGAATGGAGCCATTTTAAGCAGACTTTTTTGGAAACTAACAGTACTCTTTTAGGAAAAAAGGAGCAGAGGAGGCAGAATTATTTAAGTGATAAAGCACTTGAGCTTATTTCAGAAAGAAGGAACTGCAGGAATGTCCTTAATCAGTAGCCTACTAGTCCTAATAGAAAGGATTACAGAGAGCTTAATAAACGTGTAAAGGATCAGTTAGCTACTGATAAGAATCTTTGGCATGATGGCTTGGCTGACAAAGCTGAGGAAGCAGTTAGGCAGCACAACAGCAGAGAGCTGTACTAGATAGTTAATGTTTTATGTGGTAGAAAACGGACAGACATACAAGGATTGCAGGATAAACAAGGTAAGGTTATAGAAGGGGAGTATTCTGTCATGGCTAGGTGGTCTGAGCATTTGAGTGATGTTCTAAACAATGTGGTTAATTCTACTCCCATTGTTTGTAATGATGATAGTTGCATTGGCGGCTTTAATGTTGGTCCCTATAACACAATCTGAAGTTATTTTGGCTATTTCTAAACTTAAACTTCATAAATCCCCAGGAATAGATGAAATTACTACAGAAATGCTCAGAGCTGGGAATGTTTCGGTTACCACTTGGATGACTGAAATTTTGAATAACGTTTATGATAAAGGCATAGTTCCTAAAGATTTTACCAGAGCTATTATTATCCCTATTTTCAAAAAAGGTGATCGCAGTTCTTGTGATAACTACAGGGGTATCAGCCTACTCTCTGTTCCAGGTAAAGTTCTTTCCATGATTGTGCTTAATAGAATTAAGAATCTATTTGACACTCAATTGCGTGATGAGCAATGTGGATTCAGAAGTGGTAGGTAATGTGTAGATCAAATATTTTCACTTAGGCAGATTCTTGAGAAATGTTTAGAGTTTCAGAAACCTTTGGTTGCTAGCTTTGTTGATTTCAAAAAGGCTTTCGACTCTGTTGATCGTCATAATTTGTGGTTGATTGTGAGATCATATGGTATACCAGACAAGTTAGTTAAGATAATGAAAGCTCTCTATAATAACACTGCGTCGTGTGTGAGAGTTGGTAAGTCTTGTGCAATTGGTTTAGCATTACTTCTGGTGTTAGATAAGGGTGCATTTTTTCTCCTTTTCTCTTTAGTTTGGTTATTGATTATGTTATGCGAAATTCACTTCCAGGGAAAGATTTTGGCCTTAAATGGACTGGAGATACGAAAATTTCTGATTCAGATTATGCTGATGATTAGCCCTTTTGGCAAATGATGTTGATGAGATGAACTCTTTCATTCGAGCTGTTGATGAAACTGGTAGTAGAGTAGGTTTGGTTATAAACAGAGCGAAAACTAAAGTGATGAAAATTGGTCAGGCAGGTTGTGATTCAGTTCATATGAATGGTTGCAGTCTTGAGCAGGTGTCACAGTTTAATTACCTTGGGAGCTATGTAACAGATAATGGTGATGTGCGGCATGAGATTAACAGACGAATAGGGATTGCTGCTGGGACCTTTAAGAATCTATGGAGATTGTGGAGAAATAGGCGTATACACCTAAAGACTAAAATTAGACTGTATAATAGTTTGGTTCTTTCTAGGGTTAGTTATGGTAGTGAAACTTGGACGCTGTGCAAACAAGATAACAGGAAGCTAGATGCTTTTGATTCTAGATGCTTACGCAGTATCTTGGGTATTAGGTGGTTTAACTTTGTAACTAATGATGAGGTTAGGCAAAGGAGTCTGCAACCTCCTTTAAGCAGCATATTGTGCAGAGAGAGACTCCGCTGGTTTGGCCATGTTGCCCGTATGGATAATTATAGTTTGGCGAATAGGGTTATGAACAGTGTGCCTAGAGGCTTCAGAAGGAGGGGGAGACCTAGGATGCGGTGGGCAGACAATATTAAACAGGACCTTGTTAGAATTGGTGTGCAGTGGCCGGATGCAGCAGATGTAGCTCAGGACAGATATGCTTGGAGAATTAAACTGCGCGGTCTGGTTGGACCTCCGTAGCCCATGGCTGCTTGATGATGATGATGATGATGATGATGATGATGATGATGATGATGATGATGATGATGATGATGTACAGCACATCTCATGAAACCTTTGGGTACTATGGGGGTATATATTGCTGTCCCACCCGCTGGTTTGAGGTCAGATCGCACTCGACTTGGTATTGATATCCTGCTCTTCCTCGCGCATAGCAGCATATAGCTGTCCTCCTTTCGGATTCTTGCACGTCGTCGTCTGCTAGTGTTCGTCTGGATGAGCTCTGTCGTTGTTGAAATTTCCACCGAAGTCTGGGCAACACTGAGGAATATCACATTAAACCATCTGGCAACATCTGCTTGACCTTTGCCTATCTCGAGTCGACCTATAGCTCACCACCGCACTTCTTCTGATAAATGATGTCTGATAGACACATCCAACAAATCGACTATTTCGACAACTTCACTTCGCACTTCGAAAGGAGAATTGGAGATCACCTTTGAAACGACCCTCTTTTTAACGCTCGATGCAAGCACAAATACTGCTGCCAGCCCATTCATTTGCATATCATATCAATTCTGCTTCGTGTTTTACATACTATACAAAACCTGCGTGCATTTCATCGTTGGAATTTTACGATAACGCGTTTTTCCCTTAATTTAATGAAACTAGGATGGAATTATTTATTTCTATGAATTGAACATAAATTTCAAGAAACATACGCTGTAAACTGTAATCAATAAAGAGCTAGCAATTAATTCTTAAATTAAAAAAAGCAATCCTAAAATGTATCTGTGCGCTCTTTAGAATTTTATGCCACGGCTGGAGCTCTGTTCCTCCCATCCTAGTTCCGGCACTCATTTCTTTCATAACTCGAATGAAGTATGATCCCTTCTTCATTTGCTGCTAAATCTTTAACTGGGATTTTTTTTTCTTCTTCTTAATAGATATACAGTATGAGTGAATTTTTGATGAGTAATAATGGTGATGACCAGTGAAGATGACGACAACAATGACCAGTGAAGATGATGACGACAATGACCAGTGAAAATGACGACGACAACGACTAGTAAAGATGACGACGACAATGACTAGTAAGGATGACGACAACAATGACCAGTGAAGATGACGACGACAATGACTAGTAAAGATGACAACGACAATGATCAGTAAAGATGAAGACGGTGATGAATAGTGAAACATAATTATGGTAACTAGCGAATGATAGTGTAAATAACTAGTAAATTATGATAGTAATACTCTTGAATGAAGATTTTGACAATGAATGGTATATGTATAAGTAATTGATGATGATTAATGAATAAACGAATACTTCTCGAAAGATCTTAGAATGTGGTTTTTTTTTGTATTTACCATTTCTGAAGAAATCTTTTCACGTTTCCGTTTTTACTAACACACAAAAATTAAATTAATAAATCGATTATAAATTATTATTAACAGTTTACTGCACAATTAATATGACATGTATTTAAACAATTGAAACAAGAGGAACAATTGAGAGTATGCAAATGTCAAGTGAAAAAAGTACTATTTAGTATTAAAAAGAGTATTAGCCGCAATTAAACTCTGATAGTTTCGCTTTGTCGTTCCGTCTGTCCGTCTGTAAACATCGAACTTTTATGTTTACAGATATAAATTAATTTTTTTTTGTGTTGGATAAGTATTGATGAAATATTACGATATGCACTTTCCGAATCACTCTAAAGCTATAATTAAGCCCCCTAGCGGTGGAAAAATTGAAAATTCCAAAATTTCAAACGAATATTGCCAATGATGTATTTATGCTAGAAATTTGAAATTTGGGTGATGGAATGTGAAGGTCACGAAGTTTCCATTGCTAACAATGAGTTGACCACTTAGACCCAGAGGGGGTGGGAAAACACTCTTTTTGTTTTAGCAGATAATTGTTTGTTTTAGAGATAAATGAAAAAAATTCTCTTTTGGATTAGATAGGAATTGATAAAAAAATTATGATTCACACTTTTTAAATCTTCGGAAAAATTATAATTGCGCCCTCTAACGGTGGAAAAATTTGCAAATTTCAAAATTTCAAACGAATATTGCAAACGACGAATTTAAGTTCCAAACTTAAATTTTGGTGGAGGAATGTGAACACTATGATGTTTCCATTGGCAACAACGAATTGACCTGTTAGACCCAGGGGGATGGGGGTGGGAAAAACAACTTTTTGTTTTAGCAGATAATTGTTTGTATTTAGAGATAATTGAAAAAATATTTTTAGGGTTAGAAAGCAATTGATAAAATATTACGATTCGCATTTTCGGAATCTTTTGGACACTAATTGCGACGTCTAACGGGGAAACAGATTGAAAATTCTGAAATTTCAAACGAATATTGCAACGAGGTATTAATGATATATATATGAGATTTTGTGGTGGAATGTGAATCTCATGAAGTTTCGATTGGTAACAATGAAAACTCTAATCAGAGTTTATTTCAATTTGATTGGTACTAATGAAATATTAAAATTCGCATTTTCCAAATACTAAATTGTTTCAATATATATTATATATCTTTACAGACCACTGAAATGTAGTACAGAATTTATTTATTCCACGTTACAGATATTTGAGAGGTGGGACCTGGGTACGATCCCCGGGTAAGGCATGGATGTTCGTGTTGTTTTCTGCTGAGGTCCTGCCATCCTCTCAGATCTTCTACTGTGGCATATAAACTGACAGGCTCCTGTCAGACCTCTGTGGCAAGAAGCTGCTTGAGGGGACATTTATTTTTATTATTATTATGCAGGCTTTATCATCATACATTTTTTAAACATAATTATAATAATTTTTTTAGTTAATTTTCATTTTACACTTTTTTTGTTTATTATTTTATTTGTTTATTTTTTTAAATTCTGTTCCATAAATCTGTAGAGATTAGAAATTCAAATAAAATTTTATATATTTTAATTTCAGAATCAAAATCTTTCTGGTTCAAAATTAAATCAGTTCTAATCTCCTGAAACCCATGTTCCTCTAGTGATTTAAAGAATCTTTTTCCTTTAAGTTGTGTTGTTTAAACAGTTAAGTAAAATATGATGAATTGTTTCGGGTACGTTTACCAGTTTTGCAGTTTGGAGAGTTTGAAAGTTTAAAATAAAATTTTGTTTGATTTAGCATTGTTGTATTTGTTCAAAGTCTATAGAGGATACTTAATTGTCTTCTTGTAAACGGTAGAATTTGAATATAATTAATATTTTTTGAAAGAACGTATCTAAAGTTGTTATTTTTTAATGATGCTTCAATTTGAAAGAATAGTTCGGTCAATTTAAATTCTAATTTTTTAATATCTTTTTTTATAGTATTATAAAAATTGAAGCAGTTGCTAATTTTGTTAAGTTTATGAGCATTTTTTGCTTAATCCATCAACAAAGCCATTTTCAATTATCTCTTTATGACTAGGGATCCATTGAATTGTAATTATACCGGGATTATATAAATTGACAATGGAAATAGATAAATTATTAATTAAAACTTGCACTGCAAGTATTTCAACAGTGAAATTATCAGTATTAATATTTAAAATTTTATGATTAATATTATTATTAATAATAAAACATATTCCACTATTACTATGTAGAAAAAAGAAAGGATAATGTAAATAATTATGAAAGTTAAAAGTTCTTTTATATTGAACCTGTTGCAAGGCAAAAATGTCAATATGTTTGTATTTACATAGCACAACAATATATTCCTTTTTAGACATCAAGACATAAGGTTGAATTGCTTATGTCTTGAACTGTTGTAGAATATCCGAAATTAAGGTAAACTCCTCGACAGAGTGACAGATACATTTTAACAAATGAAATATTAAGTCCACTATTAAGTTTGCCGTGAAATGTTTTGAGTCAATTTCTTTTGCAATGTCCTCTGGCGAGAGTGAAGGTACACTTTTAGGAGAATTTTTCTTGTTTTAGCTTGTTTCATTTTTGTGATTTCTGCATAACTTTTTTTTTGTTTTTGTAGTACAGTAGAACTGTTATCGAGCTGTAACTGAATCGTAGATCGCAGATCGTGTTTGCATATGCTGTGTTCCAGGTAAAACATTACCCATTACCATCTCCATCTGAGAATATGCCCAGTTGGCATAAGCAAAAACATATAACAAGTAAACCACCCGTGGGTGCGCCCCAAGAAGCTAACATAAAACACAAGCTAAAAAATAGCATATATCACGCACAAGAGACCTAAAACGAGTAGCTTTCCTGAGAGAAAGCCATCATTTTAGGCCTCTTGTACTTGTTAAGAACATTATGATCATAGTTAAGCAAAGAATAAATAATCTCATTAGAATTATTTTTAACAGCTTCAAAAATCTTTTTGAGATGTATTTAATATGAGTATATACACAGTCGGATCAAAATAATATGACTACCTACCATAGTATATGTATGGTAGGAGGTCATATTATTCTGATACGACTGTGTATGTGGTCGATGCCCAAGTCTTTATGAAGTTGTCTGTTAGTAACAAACCAAGGGGCATCTACCGCAGACCTCAATATTTGTTTCACAAGACCTGAATCTTGCATATATTCGTGAAGGTGGTGTTCACCCATACAGGGGAAGCATAAGCTATTATCGGACGAATGACCATTTCGTACAATAATAATTTATGGTCAATCATCAAGATTGCATTTCTCCGAAGGAGAGGTCCTAGTTGACATCTCACTGCATTGATCTTAGTTATAATATCATGAATATGAGGATCCCATTTGAACTTTTGATGTAGGGTTATATCCAAGTATTTGATGGTCTTTTGCCATTCAATTGGTTTATTTAAAAAATTTCAACGCTTTGGGTTTTTAATAAGTTTTCCACTGAAGAGGATGGCACTGTTCTTCTCAGTGTTTATCTTGATCTTCCATTTATCGTATCACTTCTCCACCTCACCAAGACATCTCTGCAGCCTGTCTATAGCAATCACTGAACCCAATGAGGGGGAAAGGAGGGCGATATCATCAGCATATTGGGCTAATAGGATGCGATCAAGAGATGGCATATCATAAAGGTAGAGTGAAAAGAGAGAAGGGCATAGGAGCGGCCATTACTCTCTTTGTAGATAGAAAGATTTTAACTTGCACTTGAAGAATTCTCTTTGACAAATGACTGATAATAAATATATTGGGTAAAAATTAGAAAAAGTAATGGTAGATTTTAAGAGATATTTCACTGACAGCAATGATCTACTCACATTTCTGAGAGAGTGAAATGGAACTTTCTGGGAAATGCAACTTTTCGGATTTAAGAATTAAAAGACAAATACTTTTATATTGCATAATTACTAATGAACTACTATTTGCGTTTTTTCCGTCATCCGCTGGCTCACATTAAAACTTTTAAAGAATGAAACAGTAGGTAAAGGAAAAACTTCTTTATCTTTGAAAACGAGATTCTATTATGGGCCAGAGGCGATATGCGTCGTTCCAGTTTTATATTATCTTTGATAACTTATGCAGATATAACATGTATGACGTATTAAACACCGGGACCCAAATAGTAGGTTGTGCGTAAATATGTAGCTAGATAATAACACAGAATTTGCAAATAGTAGCCCGGTCTCAGACGTGGATGCTAAACGTTTGTTTGTATGTATGCATTCCACTTTTGTAAAAATGGAATAGTACAGTTACTTTAGAAAAAATGTTTGATTTGACATGGAACGATTTCTAAAATTTTTATATAAAAAAGCGGAGTAGTTTTGCGTACATTTTTTAAAAATAATTTCAAAGCCATTCCACGAACATAAAACTGTTCCAATCCATTATAAGGGACTTGGAACAATTTTATGTTGTAATACCATACTGTATAGCAGATAATCAGTTTTCAAAGATAAAGAGGTTTTTCATAAATTAATTAAAAAAACTTTGCCCAATAATTGTGCTGGTCTCAGTAAGTTTTAATTTAATTTATTGCCTTGGCTCAAATTGTAACCGGATTTAAGGATGAAATTTTAAATTGTAGCCTGGACTACTATTCGAACATCTACGGTTATAGTAAATATTTTTTATCATTCATCATTAGTTTATTGAAATAATAATGTTACATACAGTATATATTTGGAATACTCTTATTAATCCAAGAGCATCTAAGCTCATGTAGGATAACATACAAATTATTTAAGTATATAATTTTGGCAACATTGACACTCCGTTTTACATAATGCAAAAAGAGATATACAAAAACACCACAGAAGTTACAAAAACGAAAAAAAGCTTTTCACTTTAACACTGAAAGGAGGCAGCCAGTATTTGTAATGCTCAATAGGTAATAGCAGTGAGACTAAAATGCAAAAAATTATTTCATTTCGATATAAAATCGGTAAAGAATTAAAACTTTTAGGGGCGAAATAATCAAAATGTTTGTGCATAACTTCCTTTTTTGCAAGTGACAACAGAAACCTTTTCCCATCGTCTCGCGCAGAATAATTTACATAATGCAGCATTGCGTTGTTGTTTTTAAAGAAGTAATTTAATGTTCTATAAACTAATAAGTGCCTTAATGGAAATACACCTAAAATGGTATACTTATAACGGATTGGAACAGTTTTATATTTATTTGGTAATATTTGACATATAAATTTATTTTGTATCGAAATTAGATTTCTTAATGATTAAATGTATATTCTTTCCCAACTTATAGTACCATACTGTACAGAAGATTGGACCCAAGATTTGTATAATATTATTAATGTTTGTTACTGAGTATTTTTTTAAAATAATAAAATTTATATAACATCTGCGTATGTATATTTGTTAATTTTCCAATATGCATTTTCCAACTTAGGGAGCAGCAGGAGCAGGGATGGCTCAGTCGGTAGAACGCCAGGCTCGTAATATGCAGTTCCCAGGTTCAAATCCTAACCGGGACAACGTTGAGATTTATCTCCACAAAACTTCCCATCCTGTCCTCGGTCAGTAGTAGATACAGATGGACTTGGAAAGGCCGCCGTCCGTCGGATGGGAATTTAGCCATGGCTTCGGGTGCGGTGATGTAAATGCCTAGATATAGTAGACTTTGAACCTGTTCAATTTCTTCGCAGCAAGAGATATTAAAAATAAGATTGGAAGTGAAGAAAATTACGAGATTCGAAATAAAAATACTAATAGTAAGCAAGTTTTGTAAAGTATTATGAATCTGCATCGAAAAATAAAAAAATAAACTTATGTGTTAACACCAGCGGAGACCTTTTGCTTAAGTGCTAAAAGTTAAAACATTTTTGCCACTGAATGCAATATAACTAAGCTAAACTTTAAAATTCTATGATTTAAAAAGAAATTAACACTAATCGGATTAATTCGAGTTAGAAGGTTTACTCATAGAATATTCTAGAATAAAGTCTCAAAACGATACTAATTAATCAAAACTTTTCTGTATACTGCAGATAAGTTTGAAGTCTTTCGAACGGTTTCTAAACCAATATGAATTTCTTGTTTGATGAATCAAGACCAAATTTTCCAAAGAAAAGAGTCAAACAGTTAAAATGTCATTTTGAGTAAGAAATGCTGTTAGTATGATTCTAAGTGCGAGAAATATACATCATCTTTAAGAAAACAATACCGTGAAATGCAATATTATATCATTCATTTTTTTTAAATTCATTTAATTATTTTACTGGTCAGTAAAAACATAATAAAATACATATTTGTTACTCTTATTAGTCTAATGTATTTTAGCTCATACCGGCTAACAAAATATTGCTATGCAGTACGTATTTAATTGGCAACATAAAAATTTTTTTTTTGCATTTCCTAAACTAAATCAAGACAATTAAATTATAGAACGGAGGGGGTGGCGCTGTCGGTAGTCGCAATAGGCTCGAAATCTATAGTTCCCAGATTCGAGGGGGCGGGGGTGGCTCAGTCGGTAGCGCTCCAGCTCGTAATCTGTAGTTCCCAGGTTCGAGTCCCAGCTGGGTCAGCGTAGAGATTTATTTCCGCAAAATTTCCCGCCCTGCCCACGGTCAGTAGGGGACACCGATGGGCTTGGAAAGGCCGCCGTCCGTCGGATGGGACGTTAAGCCGTGGTCCGTGTGCGGGAGAGACACCCTGTGAACGTTAAAGAACACGCTGGATGGCCTTGACGGGAGGCTACCATCTGTCTCCCAACAGCTGTTCCAGTGGGTCCCCTCCCCCAATCTTCTCTGAGCCTTCGGGGTCCATGTGACCTGGCCATTTAGCCCATGGTCTGCAAAAATGTGCCGCTCAGAGGTAAAACAACCCAACCCAGATTCGAGTCCCACCTGTGCCAGTTGCGAGATTTATCTCTGTTAAACCTACATCCTGCTCTCGTTCAGTAGAGACACCGATAGCCTTAGAAAGGACACTGTCCGTCGGATGAAACGTTAAATTTTGGTTCCCTGTGCAAGAGAGCTGTACCCTGTGCACGTTAAAGAACATGCTGGATGACTTTCACAGGAGGCTTCCATCTGTCACCTAACAGCTGTCTACTGGATCCCCTTCCTCCAACATTCCTTGTGATCTGAGGGGCAGGGATGGCTCAGTCGGTAGAAAGCCAGGCTCGTAATATGCAGTTCCCAGGTTCAAATCCCAACCGGGACAGCGTTGAGATTTATCTCCACAAAACTTCCCACCCTGTCCTCGGTCAGTAGTGGATACAGATGGACTTGGAAAGGCTGCCGTCCGTCGGATGGGAATTTAGCCATGGCTTCGGGTGCGGTGAGCTATAACCCTGTGCACGTTAAAGTCTCGCAACAGCTATCCAGTACGTCCCCACCCCCAATCTTCTCTGCGTTCTCTGCTGAGGTCCTGCCATCCTCACAGATCTTTTACTATCGCATATAAACTGACAGGCTCCTGTCAGACCTCTGTGGCAAGCAGCTGCTTGAGGGGGTATTCATTTTTTTTATTTTTTGTAATCCGAACATTTAGTCCATTGTACGAAATAAAAAAGCTCGAAAACAATTTATAGAGAATTCCCAAATAGTATAGCCTGCATTTTTATCATTTTAGAACCATAAATGAGCTATCAATATTATGTATGTTAATTAAATAATCAGCAACGAGTGATTTAAATTTAAAGAAATTATTTTTCACTTTTAATAATATGCAATAGATTGCGAATAGTATGGAACGCTACACTGTTACTTTTCATAAAGAAATTGTTTAAATCTTTAAAAGCAAATAAATGTCCGATAAGGCAAAATACCTAATGTAACCTATTTAAAGTGCAATTTAATTTTGTGGTATTTATTAGAAACCATTAAAAATTTATATCTATTTTGTGTAGTCCCTAACTTTTTTTAATGAAGAAAGGTAGTTCCACACCAATAAATATTTCCATATTAAATTAGAGATTTCACCCAGGGATTGTACAGCACCAGGCCCGAGTCTAGAAATAAAATGACGAGAAAAAAAACCAAGCATTGCAATAGAGTCAGGAAAAAAAAGGGGGGGGGAGACAAGAGACTGGATTTTCATTGCAGAATAATATTTTCACTTCCGCTTTAAAGCTTTCTAAAAAGTATCTTGAAAAATGCGTGAAATATGCAGAAATTAAATAATTTTTGGCCTCCATTACACTTACTAGTATACTCAAAGGGAAATGTTAAAAAAAAAAAAATTTCCTTCCTTTTTATATTTTTGTGGCAAAATTTACAGATCATCTGCCTTAATGCACTGGTAAGCTTTCTATATGTGCTTTTTCCAGCTTAAATTGCTATCAATAATTAGACCTATGTACAAAATATATTGAATTCTTTTAGTTTTATCACATCGAGGCTAGAATATGTTGGATTGCGCAATTTTAACTATAAAGTATTTGAATTTCAAGCTTTGATTTTAAGTTGAAAAATCATATAGACCCATCCTAGGTTTACGAACTTGACGAATTTTCGTAATAATGAACAAATCAAAGTTGTACCAATCTTCCAGTATGCGAAGAAATTTTTGCAATAATGAAGTTATTGTTCTGTAAAGAGCAATGTTAATGCCCATAATATAGTCAGTGCAAAATTCTAGCGATGTTTCAGAAATGAAGCTGTTTGACATTTGTACAATACATTGCAGTTTGTGAAACGAATTATGATTACATTTTTTTTAAACGTCACGCGACAAAGAGTTTCCAAATCGAACTGTTCTCTATACCTCAACGAACTCTATAGTAATCTTCGGCGATTATTAATCAACGCAGCAAATTATGGAGATTATGGAGAATTATGGAGATTATAAGAGGATTGGATTGGATTGTTTTACCTCTGAGCGGCACTTTTTTGCACACCATGGGCTAAATGGCCAGGTCACAAGGACCCCGAAGACTCAGAGAAGGTTGGGGGAGGGGACCCACTGGAACAGCTGTTGGGAGACAGATGGTAGCCTCCCGTCAAGGCCATCCAGCGTGTTCTTTAACGTGCACAAGGTATGGCTCTCCCGCACAAGGGGCCACGGCTTAACGTCCCATCCGACGGACGGCGGCCTTTCCAAGCCCATCGGTGTCCCCTATTGACCGTGGGCAGGGCGGGGGAATTTTGCGGAGATAATTCTCAACGCTGACCCAGCTGGGACTCGAACCTGGAAACTACAGATTACGAGCCTGGCGCGCTACCGACTGAGCCACCCCCGCCCCAATTATGAGAAGCAATACTCTGTTCCTATCTATTGCAATGTCACTGTCAACACTGACTATCCGCTGTCGATGAACCCGCTGTCGATGTCTCTCGATTATAGTGTTTGAAGCATGCTGTATTCTTTTTCATTTTTTTTAAGTGTACAGTACTTAATGGATGATGAGTCGTCTCGCTGCCAAGTGGTTAGCGTGCTTGGCTACTGATCAAAGGGACCTGGATTCGTCCTCCGGGTAAGGTTTGGATGTTTATGTTGGTTTTCTGTTGAGGTCCCGTCATCCTCTCAGACTTTATGCTATGGCATATTAAACTGGCAGACTCCTATCAGATCTCTGTGGCAAGCAGCTGCTTGAACGGATATTTATTATTTATTCAATCATAAATCTAAACAAGAATTATTATTTTTCTGTTTATATGTTACTACATTTAGGATTTTTTAAATATAATAATGAAGTTGTAATTACTCAAACAAAAGTACTCTGCAAAAAGCATTGTTGTCAGGTCTAAGCAGCACTTTTTTGCACATATTGGACTAAATGGTCATGTCACAAAGACCCCGACGGCTGAGATAAGGTTTGGGGAAGGGAATCTAGTGGACAGCTGTTAGGAGACAGATGATTGCTTTCTGTCAGAGTATTCTGCGTATTTTTTAAAGTGCACAGGGTATGGCTTTCTCGCAAACACGGAACCACTGCTTAACATTCCATCCGACGGACGGAGTCATTCCAACCAATCGGTGTACCCTACTGACCAAGGGCAGGGCGCTTGGTCAGTAGCTCTCAACGTTGTCCTAGATGGGACTCCTGCCGCCGTGCAGTTAGAAAAACTCTAACTAGATACTATGTGTTACAGGTAATATTAACTAGCATAAACTAATGCAATATTGTTATAAATTATAGCATACATGGTTAATATTATGGCATATATGAGGAATAAATTGTTGAATTTCTGGGGCCCAAGAAGCAGTCATAATTTTAAATATAGGTAGTCATGGGAAAGAGGTGTTCGGTTCAGGAATTTTCGCATTATGAATAGGTTTAGAGCAGACATGTCAAACTCGTTAACCACCGAGGGCCATATTAAAAAATAAATACCCCCTCAAGCAGCTGCTTGCCACAGAGGTCTGACAGGAGCCTGTCAGTTTATATGCCACAGTAGAAGATCTGAGAAGATGGCAGGACCTCAGCAGAAAACAACACGAACATCCATGCCTTACTCGGGCTCGAACCCAGGTCCCGTAGATCAGTAGCCAAGCGCGCTAACCACTCGGCCACTGGACAGTTGGCCATATTAAGTATTATATATTAAATCGTGGGCCGCAAAACAAAAAAAAAACAGATGAAAATTGTTATGTCCAAACTAGACTAGAACGCAGTATTCGTTCACTGACTGCTAACGAATAGCTTCCGACTCTACTGGCATTTCGTGACTCATTGCCATGCGCAAAGTACGTACATTTGAATGACCTCGAGACATGTGTATACATGTCGGAGCCCGATCGTAGAATTGCTCATATCATGAAATGCCACTATTTCATGAAATGATCGGGCATTTCATGATATGAGCAATTCTACGATCGGGCTCCGACATATACATTTATGCGCAATAGTTTCCCTTATATATAAATGGAAATCTTTTCTGAAATACGTTTATTTAATTCATGTACCATGTACGTACTTATAATTTTAATTAAAGAATCCAGTGTTGTCAAAAGTTAAATAAACGTATTGGTTATCAATCTTGGCGGGCCGCGTGTTTGACATGCCTGGTTTAGAGGAACGAATTACGTCCATAAATCGTGGGATGGGTGCATTTTGTTTTCTTCTTATTTAATGATGCATTGTTTAATTTCATCTAACTTACCACAGATTGTAAGTTTTATTGATTTTAAAAAGCAGATAAACATTCAAATACGTTTAACACACATGTTGATGTAGATAAATTTTAACAAAGGAATATCCTCTGAATTATCAACTATCTGCAATATTTCATTCTGATTTCTGTAAAATTGTACAGAACCAGGCCAGGACAGAAAGAGCGGCATAGTTAGAGTTTCAACATAATTTCCATTAACGACACATTTTATTTTTGTTTCTGAACAAGCTATTGAAGATTATAACGAACTCTTTCACAATGTCTTTTTTTAACAAGCAGTCTTCCTTCTTCCGTCCTAGAAGCTAAGAATTGCTAATTAAATGCTTTCATGAATCAGACATCTAAAGCGCAAGATTTTTGCTTCCTAGCAGTAACATTTCAAAATGAGACTTTTCTTCGAGGCACTTAAAAGTCTTTCAGATTTCCTCCATGACGCATCATTGACGCTCTTTCAGAACACTTAAAAGTTTCAGTGGTGGTCATCTTGCATTCTCACCCTATATATTTTAAGATTTGTCCTTTCTTCACCCATATGAGTTCATTTACTCTGTTCTTAGCAAACATTGGTAGGAGAAAGGGCTTCATTAGCGTGAATTGTATACAGTTTTTCCCAGTTTAGTGAGTCTCACGTGTGCTCTTACCAACTCGATGCTGCAGAAGTTAGTAAGGAACGGTCCAACTTTTACTTAACTAGAAGAAGAAACACGAAAGAATACCAACGAACAAAGGGCTCTTCTTCCACTCTCTAAAGCATTAAGGGTTATGCTAATGTAAATTACAATTTATTACTCTTAGTCATGGCCAGATCTAGGATAATCTCCTCAAAGTAACCCTCATAAAGAGGTGTGTGGGGGGGGAAGGGTCCAAGGGAGCCATGCCCCCTATTTAAGAATGCTGCTAAAGATAACAGAAGCAAAAATTATCAAACCTATACTTTTTTCATGTATTTTCAGTTGGGTAGGGTTGTTTTGCCTATGAGTGGCAATGATTTTGCACATAATGGGATAAATTGCCAGGTAACAACGACCCTGAGGGCTCAGAGAATGTTAGGGGTGGGAACTCATTGCACACTGCTCTCCGCACACCACGCGGGCCCGCGGCTTAATTTCCCGAACCTACGGATGGTGGCCTTTCCAAGTACATCGGTGTCCCCTACTGACCGAAGGCAAAAGCTGTGGGTTTTGAGGAGATAAATCTCAATGCTGGCGTGAGACTCGAACCTGGGAACTGCAGATAATGAATCTGGCATGTTACCCACTTTTTCAAAGATCTCTAAAACGGAGGGGGGGGGGACGTTAAACTGAATGGAAATCCAATCTTCTTCGATCGAGTTTATTGGCTCACTTTTTACATTTTTCATGCTCAATTGAGTTTCCTTGTCCGCCTCCTTTATTTTTTTGGGGGGAATCGAAGCCTGCTGTTAATTAACAACTTTTATAATTAATATTGAATGCAGCTTTTATTTTGCTGTAGAGATCCATTGTTATATTTTTATTTAACCGATGAGAGATAATTTTTTTCTGACAGTGGAATTTTTTTACGAAATGAAAAACATTGATATAATATTAATGTATCTCGGTGAAAAAAATTGATCAAATATATATATGATAGTCCCTCTGTTTGTTTCACTATAGTTGGTTTATCTGTCAATGTTGCACAGACTCTTGTTGAATAGTGTAGTAGATGGAATAATAGAAAGGCTAAACAACTTTTTATAGAAGGTTATACTTACTAAATTTTGTACACTAATCTTGAAGATGTATAAAATTAAAAAATGAGTTGATTGTCAAATAGTGCAACAGAATATATGAAAGATGTGATCCGTTTCGTTCTAGCAATTAGGACTTCATCAGACATACAATGACTAGAAATTACATTATAAAGATATAAAAAAATAAATAAATACCCCCTCAAGCAGCTGCTTGCCACAGAGGTCTGACAGGAGCCTGTCAGTTTATATGCCACAGTAGAAGATCTGAGAGGATGGCAGGACCTCAGCAGAAAACAACACGAACATCCATGCCTTACCCGGGGCTCGAACCCAAGTCCCGTAGATCAGTAGCCAAGCGCGCTAACCACTCGGCCACGGGACGGCTATAAAGATATAGGTAAATTAAGTTCCAACTTCTGCTTCAAATTATAGTTATATAGAGATGAGAGGCACGAGTCATGCAGAATGACATTCAAGGTCAGCTGTCACGAGAGATGCTGGTGATTGTTGGAGTTGTGGCTCGTTGTTTCCAACAATCATCAGCATCTCTCGTGACAGCTGACTGTGCATATCATTCTGCATGACTCGTGCCTCTCATCTATGTACAACTATAATTTCAAGTAGAAGTTAGAACTTTGAAATTTATCTTTGTTTTATAACGTAATTTCTAATCATAATAGTCCTAATAGTTAGGACGAAACCGATCATATCTTTCATATATTCTGTTGCACTATTTGACAATCAACTCATTTTTTTAATTTTATACATCTTCAAGATCAGTGTACAAAAATTAGTAAGTTTAAACTTCTATAAAAAGGTGTTTAGCCTTCCTATTATTCCATCTTCTATACTATTCAACAAGAGACTGTGCAACATCGACAGGTAAGCCAATTATAGTGAAACAAACAAAGGGACTATCATATATATTTGAAAAACGTTTTTTGGAGAAGTGATGCAGAATTCGCTTTCCACAGATAATGAGAATAAAAGTTTGTTATACGAACGCATTACTGTGAAAAGTCTGTTCTTAAAACGAACATTTATAAACCAATTATCAGAACGAAAGGAACAATGTAAATGTACAAGATTTTAAATTTTATGTTTACCATAAATCAGACGAAATATATGTAAAAAAACTTTTTGGTAAAATTAAATGTAAAAAATTCTGCTAAACAAGTTTTGTATAATTTGGTTTAATATTACTGTTATCTTCTCTTACCTAATCTTATAGGAAGTTTCGCGTTATGTGTCATATGTTAATCATGATAAGTTTTTCTTCGCTTATCATTATTAAAAATTTATGTCTTCATAAAATTGATTAAGTCTGTTGCGTTCGTTGGATCTCTATGGCTGCATGAGGCTTTCGTATGCATATATGGATTGCATTCAAATGAATATCTTTGTTTAATCAAGCAACCCTCATCAGAAACTCATTCCTCCACAGGGAACTTTGAAAGTTTGTATCCAGAAACAAACATTTCGCAGAATTCTGCAAAAATGACCAAATTTAAATTAGATCAGTTCTATGCTGGACATTAAAGCCTTGTCAAAAGAACTAGCTCCATATTTTTTGAATTTAAATTAAGCAAATAAATTCTCAGTCAAAATTCTGAAAGAGAAAAATGCATTATCGTTAAGTGAGAAAATGATATTTCCCCATAATGTCCATGTGCACGCTAAAGAAGAGGCTGGGTGGCCTTGACGGGAGGTGATCATTTCTCTCCCAACAGCTGTCCAGTGGGTTCCCTCCCCCAAACCTTCTCTGAGCCCTCGGGTGACCTGGCCATTTAGCCCATTGTGTGCACACAATGGACTAAATAGACAGGCCGCAAAGATCCACTGACGGTCGGGGAAGGGGGGGGGGCACTATACAGATGTTAGGAGACAGATTGTAATCTCCCAATAAAGTTAGCGTGCACATGGTATGGCTCTCTCGAACACAGAGCCACTGCTTAACGTTCAATTCGACGGACCGCGGACTTTCCGAGACCATCGGTGTATCTTTTCTGACCGAGGGCAGGGTTTTAGCGGTGATAAATCTCAACATTCGAACTTGAACCTGGGAACTACAGATTACGAGTCTGCCACACAACCGACTGAGCCAACCTCTGCCCGATGTTATACGAATTTTATCTCTCTATTAGTAGAATGATAATATTGTTGATGAAAGATCTTCAGTAGGCTATCTGATGTTTTACCCACAATCGATGTCTACTCCACTGAAAGCAGCAATCTTCAGGGACGTAAAAATAGCTTAGAAATATGGAAAAAGTACTGATATGTAATTCTTCGAAAATAAGTAGCTGCTCTAATATTGAATATTTTTCTCTGGAGCAGATAGCGTGACCGTTACAAAAGGCTTTAAAATATGCATTTTGCATATTTTTAAGCATTTAAATGCATTTTGCATATTTTTAAGCATTTAAATGCATTTTGAATATTTTTACTTAATATTACTATAAAACGATCTTTGTAAGTAAAATAAATATTTGAATCGTTCGGTAAGGTTGATATAGAAAAAAAAAACAGTTTTTTCGTCAAGAATTCATCTTTCAAAACAAATGCACTCTTTACTTACAACAAAAGAATTCAAAGCGCCAAAATCTACATTTCATAACAGCTCCAAGGAGAATTACGCATAGATAAAAAAAAAATTGGCGGTTTTGAGTCATAAACTGGACTTTTTGGAAAAATTGTTTCCAACATTCCAACATTTGAAAAAAACGAAACGAACCCTTTCTTTGAACAAAGCGTTCAACCGAAAAAATGGCTGTTGATGGCGATTTTTAACCCTGGAAAGTCTATTTAAGATGAAAAAAATTATGCAATATCATAAAGAAAGGAAGCAAAAAATAATTTTTTTTGCCTATTTTCAGATTAATTAAAAGACAAGAGATATATTAGAGTTGCCACAACGTACAATTCGGAAAAGCAATTTTTCAAACTCTTACGTCCCAGTAGCAGCAGAGTGGTTAGCTTACTTGGTTATTAATCCAAGAAAAGACTTTGGTTCGAGCTTCGGGTAAGGCATGGATATTTGCGTGCGTTTCTGCAGAGATCTCGCCTTCTTCACAGATATTCTCTATCTTAAAGATAGAGAATATCTATTATCTATCTGTAAGAAGATTATTATTATCTATCTATAAGAAGAGATATCACAGATATCTCTTCCTTCTTCACAGATATTCTCTGACAGGAGCCTGTCGGTTTAATAACCGACAGGCTCCTGTCAGACCTCTTGGGGCGGGGGTGGCTCAGTCGGTAGCGCGTCAGGCTCGTAATCTGTAGTTCACAGATTCGAGTCCCAGCTGGGTCAGCGTTGAGGTTTATCCCCGCCCTGCCCACGGTCAGTAGGGGACACCGACGGCTTGGAAAGGCCGCCGTCCGTCGGATGGGATGTTAAGCCGTGGCCCCGTGTGCGGGAGAGCCATACCCTGTGCACGTTAAAGAACACACTGGATGGTCTTGACGGGAGGCTACCATCTGTCTCCCAACAGCTATTCCAGTGGGTCCCCTCCCTCAACCTTTTCTTAACCTTCGTGGTCCATGTGACCTGGCCATTTAGCCCACGGTGTGCAAAAAAGTGCCGCTCAGAGGTAAAACAACCCAACCCAACCTGTCAGACCTCAGTGGCAAACAGCTGCTTAAGGGGTAATTTAATCTATTCCCCATGGTAAAAATAAAGCATCCTTACCTTCTGTATTCCGAATTGTTCGGAAACTGAATTGAAGAAATATTGTTACTAAAATAACGAAATTGCATTAGAATTTTGCAGTGGGAGGATATCTTGCTTTCCCTCTCCCCATCGTTTTTAGCTTACATGCAAACTTTTATAGATAACTTTGAAAATCGGTTGTCCTATAATTCATTTCCCTTGTCCTGTAACGCATTCTATTGTCAAGTATAATATTTACTCCACGAATTGAGATCAGGGACGGTTTTCCAACTTTAGAACAGGGGTGGCAGAGGATGTGAGTAAGTTTAAGGGCGTGCATTTCATTTCTAAAAAAATTAAATGCTGTAGAATGAAGATGGCAAACTGGCAATAATCGACGTAAATGGGCATCAGCAGGAATTTTTTAATAAAATTTATGGTGGGTGTATATCCTCTCTAAAAATGGTGATGGTGTGAATGTTTGCGTGTAGGGGGTGGGAGGGAGACGATAGATGGAATATTTAGTCCAGCTCTTCCAAAACCATGCTCTGGCTTTATGAGGAGAGTATAGTATCTAAGAATTCTTGTCTTTTACATAAGATTTTAATATGTAAATATTAATTTTACATATTTCTTTTGTTCTAGATTTTTCCCCCTGCATAAAATCTCAGCAGCATCAGCCGCGCTCTCACCGAAATTGGATATTGTTCGTTTTTCCAAAAAGACGGTCGAGATCTTAACAATTATGAATACAATATGTAAAAAGTTCCAGACTAATTTCATTGTAGAGAAGTGAAGTACAATGTAGGGATATTAAATAGGGTCTTGGTTGGCAATGTTTGCGTTTTCAATGGACTGTTCTGAAACGACTAAGAGATGTAGTTTGACAGAAACTACATCCTAAGTAGTAGAACACAAGAGTAAGAGGTACTACTGATTGGCGTGTTGATCTTAAAAAAGTCCCCTGAGCGTCTTCTAGGTTAGGTTAAGGGGTGCTGTCCTTCGACCCCCACTGTAACCATTTAGTCTCTAGGTCTGGTTGGTTGTTACCCCTTTAGTCTCTAGGTTTAAATTGGTCATTAACCCCTTCGACCCTCAATTTTTAATTGGATGACCTCATTTTTCTGGAATGTGATTGGACGTGTTGCTCATTGGTGGAGCTCATAAACTGGACTTTTTGGAAAATTGTTTCCAACATTCCAACATTTGAAAAAAGAATGAAAAGGCGCTGCAGCGGTTCGGGAGCCACAGTCATGGCTTTTGCAGATGTTGTCTTCGAATCTGTTCAGCAGTATTGGTGGTCAGCCCGATGAGCAATTAGTGCCTATGTTTCCCGGACTCCTGGAGCAGCTAGTGTGCGACAGCATCATTAGACAACTGCCCGATCCTTCTGTAGAGAAAGTGGCACTGACGTTTACGCTGAAAGCCCACAAATATAATTATCCTGTGCTTTAAGGACTTGAACGTATCGACTTTGAAGACTTAGTTGATACAGTGAAGGCAGCCAGCGTCCTCTCCCAGTGATCAACATCCTCATCAGCGTGAACTCAGGTATGCTAGATATTAGCTGTGTTCCAGATCAGTGTGAAATACGTTACATCTGCTGCATATTAGATTTAGACTACGGTTTCACCATGAAGGTTTCACCATGAAGGGTAAATTCCTGACCCGTGAACTAGGTTATTCGGATTGTACGGGCCTGACGGGTGTCTACAGATTCGACCTTTCCTTTGTGACGGACATTCCTCATAAGGACTGGGAAACAATTCGTTACGTGTCCAAACACGTCATGGGCCTTCCCTTTTACCCTCGTTTCGGTGAAGTGGTGTGGGAGTACGGGTGCCTGAACGATATTGTACGTCAGATCCACGAAAAGTGTCGCAAGCCTTTTGCTTCTGTCACCGCTTACAAGGGAGGATTCTACGAGAAGCGCCTATCGACCAAACTTGGTATAGCCTCTATGGATTTAGAAAAAAATTGAATATACACGTTTCAAAGATCTTCCTAAAATACCTGGAACTGAGTGCGGTTATCACGAAGGGTGTGGAGTCCATTGTTCACAAGTTGAGACAGCAGCATTTAGCACATGGATGAACGAGTATATCGAGAAGCACTCTACGCAATGGACCGGTCGTTAATTGGTCAACCGCACAGTCAGTTAGAGGCTTTTCCTTTGATTAATTTGTGGGATTTGTTCGACGAACCTGACTATTTTGGCGAGGAAGCTCCACCTATGATTGAAGATCCACTCCCGGTTAAAGACAACCTTCTGTGAATGAAGAAGACACCCCAACTGTGAATGAAGACAACCCTCCTATTAGCGATGAGGAAAACCCTCCATGTCTTAAACGATGGAGGGGCTCAGAACCATCCGTCTCAACCGTGACTCTGCCACCATCCCCGGTTCCAATGCACCCCCCACCCCTCAAGCCAAAACCTAGGTGGAAAATGACGTGGAAGCCTGTCCCTCCCCAGTACGAGGATTTTCAGCTAGAGGCACAACCTGCACAACCTAGGGAGGTGAAATGTGACGTCGCCCCTGACCAACAGAGACTTAAACGCCTTAAAAATCTATATACCGACAACAGTTGTCGCCATGCAGCCTGCTAGTGAACACACCTACCTTCTCGGAGGTGAGATTTTCGTCGTGCCTAGACTATACCGTGAACGCCTCCAGGGCCATGTGCATCGTTACTGCAGCTTCAGTGACGGAGGCCTACTTTACCTGACGAAGGGCGGGATCACTCTAACCCTTCCGGAGTGACAGGAATTACTAGCGGTGTCACACAGAATCGACGTCGCTAATTCCACCGAAAGAGAGACTTGGTTCGTGACGAGCAACCTACAGTTGTGCGGTTACTGTAATAGTGATGGGTGCTGACAACTAGACATCATCAAATCCCTACCTGGTTCGACATCTTGCAGTGTGAATTTCGCCTTGACCCAATGGGAGGAAATGCGAAACCGTCGCGACGATATGAAGAACAGTCTGGATCATCATCGCAGGTCTGATGTTAATTTTCACCTGTTACACGCCATCGCCGAACAGAGAGACCTTCTACTAGCATTTCTTTTGACTCCCCCGGCAGAGGGTCAAGGACATTTGATACAGTTATTGACGGACATTGTGGTGCACGATCTAATTCAAGTCTTGCTACCTGGGACTAGGCTTATAGAGCCCGAGGATAAAGAACATTGTTTGAATACTTATTTGAACGATGCAGTGCGCTCATTGGACATTGACGCTATTGCTAATGCATTTGGTGATACGGCGTGGGCTCGAGGCCTCCTCTGTTATGTAGACGACGCCTTTCTTTCCTCTCTGTCCTTTGGTGACGTGTTAAAGAGAGCGAAAGATAACCTGTATACTACCGACGATTGGTTTTGTAAATAAAAGTCCGATATTACCTAACAATCACTGTGTTGTGTACTCATTTACGTTATGAATCGTGTGAAGACAGCATCAGCAACAGCTGTTCTCTGTATGCTGATAGGGGTCGCTGTAATTTGTGGGGTTACGTTATCTCTAGATTATTTAGCCACACGTTGCGGAGATTCTAGGCATTTGGGAGGAAATATTTGGTTGAGCGTGTGTAATAAAACAGTGGATATCAGATTATTTTTACGTAAACAACCGACGGTGAAAGGAATTAACTTATCTTTTTCTCAGTGGAAGAAACTCGTTACTCTGGACGGTAGAGTTGCGAAAAATGTTGTGGGCTCCGAGTTACCGATCCTGTCTGGTGGAGGTGGGAACAAAAGCGATATACTATGACCATCCGTCATTTACACATCTTGAGAGTTGTGTGAAGAGGCTGCAGACCGCACATCTATAGATGTACCTGACTCCCTTCCTATAGAGGTCTGGATTAAAGGGGGAAATCTACTGCTGGTCGATGAACGCCGCATTGGAAAAAGCTTTTTACGATCCCAAGAACCCTGGCAGCTATGGAGGGGTGACTCGATTATCCCAGAGTACTGGACAGTATCCAAAGACAGTCAGGGTTGGGTTGTTTTACCTCTGAGCGGCACTTTTTTGCACGCAATGGGCTAAATGGCCAGGTCACATGGACCCCGAAGGCTCAGAGAAGGTTGGGGAGGGGACCCACTGGAACAGCTTTTGGGAGACAGATGGTAGCCTCCCGTCAAGGCCATTCAGCGTGTTCTTTAACGTGCACAGGGTATGGCTCTCTCCCGCACATTGGAGCCAAGGCGTAACGTCCCATCCGACGGACGGCGGCCTTTCCAAGCCCATCGGTGTTCCCTACTGACCGTGGTCAGGGCGGGCTCAGCTCAACGCTGCAGCAGGGCTCTCTCAACGCTGACCCAGCTTTGACTCGAACCTGGGAACTACAGATTATGAGCCTGGTGTGCTACCGACTGAGCCACCCCCGCCCCCAAAGACAGTCAGAGAATGGTTAATGGATCAAGAGACACACTCTCCACAGACCGGCATCGAACAAATTCAGAAGAAACCAAATGTACGTGACAGGTCTGGATCAACAATGGCAGGCGGATTTAATGAAGCAGGCGGTTCGTGAAAAATATTGCACGATTTAATGATGGTTATGGATACATATTAGTCTTCATCGATATTGTATCTCGCTATGCGTCGGGGGGGGGGGGGGGGTTCTGTGAAAAAGAAAACAGGAACTGCTGTGAAAGAAGCATTTGAACAGTTTCTAACGCAGGGTCGTGAACCCATGACTCTAAACTCCGATCAGGGGACAGAATTCACAAACCGTGTTTTTCAAAAATTCCTAAAAGAAAAAAACATATACTTCTTTGTGTCTTATAGTGATAAGAAAGCTGCGCTGTTAGAAAGACTGAATCGAACCCTGAGAGAAAAATTATGGCGTTATTTCACTAAACAAAAATTTTAGATTCTTACACATTCTGGATTCCATAGTGAAGGGTTATAATGCTTCCAAACATTGAGCTCACGGCTTTGCTCCCAAGGACGTGAATCTCTTTAATGAGAGTATCGTCTGGAAGAGATTATACGGTGCACCAAAGCAGGCAGAACCTGTCCGTTTTAAAGAGGGAGACCACGTGAGACTCAGCAGTTTGAAGCTTCCATTCAAGAAAGTCGCAACAGTGGACTCGAGAGATATTTCAAGTGAAAAGAATAGTACCCAGAACATCTCCCGTTTACGAAGTGACAGATAGTGATGGTAACAAGATACGTGGAACTTTCTATAGTCGAGAACTGCAGAAAATAAATCCTCTTGCATTCTACGTAGTGGAAAAAATCTTGGACCGAGACCGGAAAAAAGGCGTCTTAGTGAAGTGGAGAGATTATCCTACTCTCAGCTGGATACCTAGAAAATGGCTTTCTACTTAACTCTCCCTTCCTCCGCCAGCATTAACGTTTACCCTTCTAACATTCAGAGCGATTATACTACGAGACTGGCATAGCCAATCGCGCTGAATGATGAATGGGAGGTAGCGCTATCCGAAATCCATATTCCTAAGAGTTGGTATAATATCGACGATTCGAATAGCTCCTTCTCCACACATTTCATATGGTTCCACTCCTTTCCTAAAGATGTCATTGAGATCTCTCTAAGTTCGCAATACTTTGGAAAGTCTATGAAGAGAGTGGGGATTGTAAAAAATATTCAACATCAAAATCATACAGATATAGATATTAAAGTAATGAAAAGAGATGATTTATGGTTGCTCCAGATTGAAGCTCCTAATTACGCTTTGTTTTTAACGAAAGAGGCAGAGAGTTTCAACACATTGTTCAATATCGACGAGTCATACATGGAAACTCCTCACTATGCCAACTTCGCTAGCAAGGTCAGAAAGGATGACGGCGATTTCTCCACCCCTGATTCATCATTTTATTTTTACTTACTTCCCCATCCTGTGATAAAGGGAAGCGAGGACCAGATACCCCACGGGCGTTAATAAAATGTGCAAGCTATTTTCTCTGCTATACTTCAAACTATGCCTTCCGAAGATAGAAAACATTATGGTCTCAAGAAACTAGCTAATAATCATACACAAATCATCAGTAGTGCTAGTTATTACCTAATGTTCCCTGCCTCCTCCAAAGGGTTGGGAGAATTACTAGGTTTTGACAAATTCGAATATTTGTATAACATCTCTGTGTCCAAGTATGCCATTGATATTAACGGGGGTATATCTGGTATTTATGTGTACACCGACCTGGTAGCGCTTCATTTATTAGGCGACACTTAGGCAGAGCTGTTATGTGATTAACCCCTCTACAAGAACTCCCAACAACAAGGTTACAGTGAAAATTTTTAAGAGTGCTGATTATTACCCTCTGGCAATGAACGTGTTCGAGAGTGTGAGAATATTTCTGAGTACATATAGTGGGGAACCGTTACTTTTTAAGTACAGTAAAGTTTTAGTGCACTTTCGTCATGCGAATCAAGTACACAGGGTCTAGCCCCTCCACCTTCCTGACGTACTATAGGGCTCAGACGGGTGCAGGGGTGTTCAGGGGACCCCAGTATCAAAGAAGAGGAGGGCGCAGATCCTTATTTAGAAGTATCGGACGTTTCGTACCCCTGATTCTGAAGCCCATGGCGTTTTCTCTAGGAAAGCAAGCAGCTAGATCAGGAATTAAATTCGCTTCGGAAGTTGCATCAGGGCGCGACCCAAAAGAAGTGTTCAAATCGAATTTGAAGGACGGTGCGGCTAACTTGTTAGCAGAAGGCGGAAAAAACCTGCGTGGGAGAGGTATAAAGTGTAAGAAACAAAATAAAATTGTTAGATTGTCAAAGAGATAGTGTAGAGTGAAGGACGTCTTTGCAAAATGAGCGAAAGAATCCACGGTTCGTCTGGCGATTGCGCTCTATCGGAACTCGACCTGTTTGCTATACCTCCGACCAACTCAAAGACTGAAAGAGCTACTTATGTTGCTTACCAGCCCCTTGCTTCATTAGAAGGAAATTCCCCGTTGGAATTTAACGTCGTTGGAGGAGACGAATATATCGATTTATCCCGATGTCACTTAAGAATCAAGGCAAGAATAACAGACGTTGCAGGAAGACCAATAACGGATGCGGAAGCTGTTGCTCCATCGAACAATTTTTTACACAGCTTGTTTAGTCAAGTGGATGTGTTCTTGAACGAACAATTAGTGAGTGGAAGCCACAGTCTTTACCCCTGCAGAGGTTATCTGGAAACTTTACTTATTATGATGGTGACGCAGTAAAAGTCATTTAACGTGTGGTCTATGGCATCTGGATGCTGCAAGCAAAATGGAAGAATGTGGGATGCTAATCTCGGTTGGAAAACAAGGAAAACTTTATCAGGTTCGCGTAGAATCGAATTAATTGGATGGGTGAATGCGGATTTATTTCTTCAAGACAGATATTTACTGAATCACGTAGACCTTCGATTGAGGATGACGAGGTCAAAACCAGAATTCTGTCTCATGACTAGCGAAGCAAACCCTCCTTACAAAGTGAAATTTGAAGAAGCCGTTTTCTATGTAAGGAAAGTTAAAGTCAGCAGTCCAACGCTACTCGCTCAGGCTCAGATGTTACACACGACCTTGGCCAAATATCCTTTAAGACGTGTGGAAGTCAGATCGTTCACGCTCAGCCCTGGAATTACTTCGTGCACGAGAGATAATTTATTCAGCTCTCAGATGCCCAAAAGAGTCATTGTAGGGATCATCGACTTAGCTGCCATGAACGGTGATTTTGCAAGAAATTCATACAACTTCAAGCATTACAATCTAAATTATATATCTCTGCATGCTGACACCGAGCAATTCCCCTCTCAATCGCTCACCCCTGACTATCCAAATCATCAATATATACACTCTTATCAAACATTATTGGAATCACTAGACGTCTGGAAAGACAACAAAGGGGTACAATTTGGCTGCTCAACTTATGCGAAAGGGTACACATTTTACGGATTCGAACTGTCTGCAGATGGTAAACAATGTGAAGATTACTTTAATCTAATGAAGAGTGCAAATTGTAGATTAGTGATCAAATTCGGAACCCCTCTAATCGAAGCAGTGAGAATGATTCAACATGTGGAATTCGAGAACCTTTTGGAGATAGACCAACATCATAAAATTTTATTTGATTTCTCTGCGTGATGGATACCCTTCAACTATCTCACGTTCTTCACAATGACCCCTTTACTCGTCCTTTGTTTCTAGGAGTGTTTGTTAGAGACCAGCTGCCAAACATTACAAAGAAGCCGTGTCTTTTTATCTTTAACACCGATGTTTTGACCTCTACTGGAGAACACTGGATAGCTGTCTACGTGAACAAGAGAATAGTCGAACATTTTGACCCCCTAGGCATGGAGCCACCATCGAAGAATATTATAGGAAGATAGGGATGAACCGGATATTGTACCCAACGTTACCAGTACAATCGCCAGTTTCCATCACATTTGGGGTTCACTGTCTCTTTTTCCTCTTTCTATGGACGAGAGGGGTGTCCTTGAAGCGGTTCCTGAACAAATGTTATTCTTGCCACCTGGGGTTTAATGAGCTCTTGATAACGCTATTCAATGGCATGCTCGATTAATAAACAGTCTTTTCCCACTATGCAATCGCCAAGTACAATTCTTGTTAGTGGTCCCAGCCAGTGTGGGAAAACCACTTTTGTTTTGGATCTCATTAGCCATGCAGATAAAATGTTCTCTCCGAATCCCGACAGAATCATCTACTGTTATTCTTTGTGGCAGCCTGCGTTCGAATCCTTCAAACGAAAAGTAGAATTCGTGGAAGGCTTTCCCGACCTACAGTTGAATGCAAAGCAACGTACTTTGCTCGTGCTGGATGATATGTTATTCAAGCTGCAGATGATACAAGGGTATCTGATCTATTCACAAAGGGGTCTCATCATCTGAATGCCACGGTCGTCCTCATCACTCAGAATTTATTTTTTCAAGGTAAATGCGCAAGGAATATCAGTCTCAACTCGCATTATTTAGTTTTATTTAAAAACCCCAGGGACGTTTCTCAGATTAGTTATTTAGCAAGACAAATGCTTCCCGGAGAGACGAAATTATTATTGGATGCATTTAAGCTAGCTACACAGAGACCTCATGGCTATTTATTGTTGGACTGTGACGTGAAAACACCAGATGAGCAGCGTCTTAGAAGTAGAATACTTCCTTCTGAATCTCCTGAAAATATTTGCATGAGGAATTAGGATTAAAACGAATAAATTAGGAAATAAAACGAAATAAAATGAAAGCCGCAAGTGACAGTGAGCTACTCGCTTTGTGTGAAATTTGTTTCAATTTAGTGAGAGTCAATCTATCAGTTTCTTCAAATGTACTGAAAAAATTGTCGAAACACAAGTGCATTATACGAAAGCTAGCTGCAAAAAATATTAGTGTGAAATTTAAATGTGCATACATACGTCAGAAAGGACCCGGATTTCTGCTACCTCATCTCTCAAGTGTGGTCCCCCTGATAGCTAATTTATTCCAGCGATGAGTCTCTCCGTTAAAGCCGTAGAAAAACGCCATCTAAAAGCGAAAACTGATGATATCGATAGCGACATGCAACGTATTTTGAAATCTCCTGGAAATTCCGATCAGAAAGCAGAGGCATATCTGACCGCTTTACGAAAATATTTACAATATTCGAAAAAAATCGAGGCGCCAGACGAAGTGACAATCACTCCAGGTCTATCACAAAAAGACATAATTGACATGTCTCCTCGTCACTTCAAAAGCAAGGTTCAAGAAAAAATGAAATCTTTGGCCGAAACAGTTCGATGGGATTTTCAGTAATCGCCTTAATAAAAAGAATGTATCCCCGTACTAATGTGCCTAGATTCGTTTTCCTTCCGATTGTATAACACGAATTCCAAAGCCTGGCTTCCCACGCTCGTGGAATGCAATACATCTCTCCCATACCTGGAAGGCCGGGAGCTATGGAGGGTTCCAGTGTTCGGTAATCGTGCACTGGTGGGTTCCCCTGCACGTAACATGCTTGTAGGTAATACCATTCATCTTTGCAGGAGTAAAACAAAACTCATGGATCATGCAGTACACGCAATTCAGGGTTTAAGAAAACGTTTCAGGTTTAATCCAAATAATAACTTGAACAGTCATAGCATAAGATGTAGGAGTAAAATCAAAGACATAATTTAAAATCATACTGCAGAAATAATAAGTAAAGTACCGACATAGCATAATTTTCAAAAATAAGTGTATGACCAATTAAAATCGTAGAAATAATAATAATAATAATGTAAAATCATACTACAGAAATAATAAAGCAGTGACATAGCATAATTTACAAAAATAAGTGAATGACCAATTTAAATCGTAGAAATAATAATGTAAAATCATACTACAGAAATAATAAAGCAGTAATATAGCATAATGTAAAAATAATACTGCAGAAATAATAAACCATAATTTACAAAATAATACTTGTGTGACCAATTTAAAACGCAGTGTAGGAATAATAAAGCAGTGACATAAAAATCATACTACATAAAGCAGTGACATGGCATAAGATAAAAAACATAGTTCATAAATAATAAAGCAGCGACATAAACAATAAAGCAGCAACATAAATAATAAAGCAGAAAATAATAAGTAAAGCAGTGATATAGTATAAAAGTCATACTGCATAAATAATAAAGCAGTGATATAAAAATCATACAGCAGAAAACAATAAAATAGTGATATAGCATAATATAAAAATAATACTGCAGAAATAATAATAATAAACCATAATTTACAAAATAATACTTGGGTGTCCAATTTAAATAGTAGTGTCGGAATAATACCAAATTAGAATATGGCATAATTTAAAAACAGTGACATACTGCAGAAAGAGTTAGAATGTGTCAAAGTGGCTAAAGAATGTAAAATATGGGTATAATAATGTACTTTTTAATGAGGTCTGCTGGTTGCTTATCTGAACGGTTAACTGGAATTTAAGCTTGGAAACCGAAAGGGAATGTGTCACTTTGACCAGGTTTAAAGATCCTCTTATTAAAATTAAACGATAGTTTTTTATGGTAAAGGCGGTTAGTGAGGGTGGCCTTGTGTTTGTCAATTTGGACGTTGAAGGGGACAGCAAAAGTGGCTGGGGGACCTCCTAGAATTAGATCGTGGAGAAGCTCTATAGTGTAGCGTTCTCTGTTACGCACACTCAATTTAAAGCCTTTAGCACGGGTGATAGTTTCACCGTTTGAAAGTTCCAGTATATAATTTTTAGGGGCTAATGAGATGTACCGATCTATAGTGACGCTGGGACCATACTAATCGGTTATCTCATTTTTAAAATGCCCCATGAAATCAGAGGACTCTGGAATGAATGTGTGGCTGGGGGAGGTTTTAAAAATGCAGGAATCTGTGTTGGCGTAGAGGGCTCGCTGTTTTAATTTGGAAAGCATATCATATAGAGTGAGACGTACTTGGGTGGTGACGAATGAGGCCACGATAATATTACTTTTAGGGTTTGTGGGGGGTGAATTCTTTAGCGGGTCTGTAGATCACTAGGATATGATCCGATTTGACCGTGTGGAGGTCAGTGAGAATTTTGGAGCAATCGTTCGCAAAGTCCAATAATTTTATGGGGTTGTCGATGACTTGAGACACAGGTCTAGAAAGGTCTTCTGATAGCTTTCCCCATAAATCATTCAACCACCCCTTCGACAGGCTTCTTTTAGTGCTGTTAAACACAACCTCCTGAGGGTTTATTCTCACCCCCTGCAAGAAAAAAATCTTCGCAAAATTTTGATTTTTCGTCGTCTGTGTTGATGTTGGATGGGTAACCTGAATATTTATGTTTGGACTCTGAAAAAGTGTTGATGTATTTTCCAAATAAGCCGGGGTCCTGGGCAGTGTAAATAATATTTTCCGAATAGTGCCAAACATCGTGAATTTGAGAATTTTGTAACCTTCACAGACCGCTTTATATAGTTCCAGCGACACGCAAGCGGCTGTGAGAGCTCTCTGTGCTTCTGTGTGAGTACATGGATCTACCTGTGCTAATTCTGCACACGTGCTGCGCTAACAAAGTGACATCTCTAATTTTAGTCTTACCATTCTCGGTAGACAGCAATCAGTCCATGAAGGTGTCCGTATGCTCGAACTCTGCATGTTTCCATACACCGTCACCGTTTTCGTAGGTGACGATGCATAGAATGGGAGTTAATAAACCATCCTTTTCTACCATCTCTATATCAAAATAGAAACGTCTTCCAGTGACTTCACATTCTTTAGCCACTTTCACACACTCCAGTTCTTTCTGCACACACTGGTGAGGGGGGTCGGATGTCTGGTAAATGACCCCACAGTCGACGCACCTATGTCGATTAGCACAGGTACCGTTGAGCAGATACCAGGCCAGACACTGTTGACCTTTAAAGTAACCCCAACAGAAGTTACAGAAAATGCTAGTACCTTTTTTTCCACAGTCCGGTGTCATACATGCCCGCAGGTGCCCTTGCAGATGTGAGACTTGTACTGAATGGGTTTGAGGCAGGGTCCCCAAAAACTCAAAGTGCGGAAGTAACCTGCCGATTTAGTGATGACGGAAAAGTGGTCGTTGTAGTGTAGAAGATAAATGATGTTTTCCGCATCTTTTTAGTCTGCAAAGATGACTTGAAAGTCGTCCTGCACTCCAAACACGATGATTCTGTATTCAGGGTACAGGTATGACTGAAAGGTATGAAGTTTGGACAGACTGCACTTGCCCTCAGGGACACTGCCATCCCGATGCAAGGTTTTAGCCTTGTCCCGCTGACGTGGAAGCCTCTGATTGCAGAGAAATTTGAACTCTCCGACTGTCATCTTACCCTGCTTTTTTAAACACAGGACATATCCCATTACAAGACTTCGGGCTAGGCACAAGTTGTCATCATTTTGAATGTTGATAGCAGACAGTTTACTGGTGTTGAACATCTCGAGATCCACTAGAGGTCTGCGCCGTAATCCAGGGGCGTTACTGATACCCCCGGAATGTTCGATTTCGGCAGCTGCCAGATCAAGATATAAATCTTGATCTGTCCCGATCGCATCGTTAGATTGAAGAACCTTCTCCACTGTAGCCATAAATTTCTTGGCCGTGACCTCATTACATGAGGTCAATGGAAGGTTGATGGGGTTCTGGAGGCATTTGGAGCGGACAGTCTAACATGACTCTATTCCTTCTCTGGCAATAGTTCTTTAAAATTACCCCTTTGAACTTCCAGAAGAGTGTCCGTGAATTCAAGGGGGTTCACACGTTCAAAGTTAATTACATGAAGCGTGTGACTCGAGGACTGTGCCTTATATTTTGAAGATCGAAAGTTGTTGCTCTTCATGATGACGTAACCTGGACCATCAGTGGCAGGCGTTGGCATGGTAACGATGGTGGAAGTTCTCAGCTGCTGCTCCATTGTCATGGTAATGGCTGGCGTCCTCCGCACAGGCGTGCTCACTCCTTCACCTGCGTGTGGCGACCTTGGCGGCCTGCTGTACGGTGTTTCTGCTCTCTGGCGTTTCGATGGTGGCGCCACCTGTCAATGCCATCTCTTGAGACTAAGGTGTGATCTTGATGCAGGTATTTCATTGGTGTGCGACGGACTTGATGGACCGGCCCCCATAGATGGTCCTCTATTGTCGTACGCTTTGTCGTTGGCACCTGGTCACTCTTTTACCATCTCTTGAGACTAAGTCGTGAAGTTTTTGGTGGACGTTCCACCCTATCTTAAATAGCATCTAGCTCACGCTGAATGTTGGCTAAGGCTTCTAATTTCTCTTCATAGGTGAGATCCATTGCTTGATGACTTCTTCCGCACCATGCAGGAGTTTATAAACAGCTTCATATGCATGAGTGAGTCCACCCACATTCACCTCCCTCCAATGGGACGTTTTAAATTCCTTCCCTCTCTGACCGTACTGGTTTTTTCTTTGGATAGGAGGTTGCATCACAAGGCTGCTTAAATCCCACACCTGGAGTGGTCACCTCTCCGTACTTCTATTGTATACTGACATGAGTTACGACATTTCTCGAGCGTCCATCTCCCCACACTTCTACTGTATACCGTCATGAATTATGACATTTCTCGACGTGTTTAGAGTATACCTGGCACGGATCGCCTTACCGCATCCTTTCAATGCTGACGTGAGTTATGGGTTTTTCGTTATCTCCCCCGCTTCTGTTATACTGGAGCAACACGTGGACGAGAAGAGCTCCCCTTGGGGCATCTCAAAACTATTACCGCTTTCTTATCACCAACCCAAGACTCCCATTCATTGTCAGTAGCATCCTTTCTGTTAAAAGGAATGTGCAGTTGGGTAAGATTCGGTAACAAGCAATGACCCTTCAGAGTGGACGTTACGCCCATGAAGGTGGATGGTCAGCCCTTGCTGAAGGTCTCCCCGATTAAGAAGAGTTCCAAAAGGACATTGTTATCAGTGTACATACCTGGCTATGGAACAGTCCCCTATAATTATTTCTCAACAGAACAGGCTTTCTGACACATCTCCTTTAGTGCTCTCACATTATGTCATTCAGTGCCCTGGTTTATTGTACAGCCACTTGTATTGGCTACTGCATCTGACCTAAAACGAACACTTTCTTCCTCCCTCTCCTTTGGTGACGTGAGTTACAGGACTTTTTTGTCAACAATCAGATACTAGACGACAGGGATGGGAACTGTTTAGAGACACACTTCCTTCGCTGTTACGTGGCTTCTATCACCCTTATTGTCATGTTTACGACTTCAACAACAACCCTTACTACAGGTAGCAGGGACCCCGAAGAGCGTTGTTGCCCTCCCTATTATTAGTCTTTGACTTACCTGTCTAAGTAGCAGGTAATGCGTCGACTCTAATTATTTTCCCTACAGAACCGCCCTTGAAGCAATTCGTCTGCAGCGACTGTTCAGAGGGACACTTCCTTGACTGTTACATTTGCGCTTATTGTCACGCTTCCTAAATACAATGCTGCTTCCAAACGCTTCCTAAGTACAATGCTGCTTCCAAAAGCTTCCTAAGTACAATGCTGCTTCCAAACAATTCTCAAAGCACCTCGCTCTTGAAAGAGGGGAGCTCTCAGAATAGGAATGAGACTCAAGAAGCAATAAGAGCGATAGAACCTGGACAGTTAGCCTACATTTCAATACTGACATGAGTTACGACATTTTCACTGATGCTATCACATTCAGAGAACACCCATGTGAGCTGTTCATGGGAGACCCATCTTTTCAGCCCTCATGAAGAGGGAAAAGGGGGGTAACGAATAAAATTCGCAGACCATCCTAGGATGTCGAACTCTTCACTGTCCTAAGTTAGGATGCCACTGGGGAAAGAAATGGGGGAAACCTAGCAACAGAAAGCATCCTCCAAACACACAGTGATGACACTATTCAGAGTCACACCTCCTTGACTGTTACATTCGCGCTTATTGTCACATTTCCTAAGTACAATGCTGCTTCCCAACGCTTCTCAAAGCACCTCGCTCTTAGATGAGGGGAGTTCTTAGAATAGGAATGACACTCAAGAAAGAATAAGAGCGATAGGACCTGGACCATTATCCTACCTTTCAATACTGACATGAGTTACTACATTTTCACTGCTGCTATTGTGCGTAGAGAACACCTGTGTGAGCTGTCCATAAAATTCTGTCTGATAAAATTCGTAGACCATCCTAGGATGTCGAACTCTTCACTGTCCCAAGTTAGGATGCCACTGGTGAAAGAAATGGAGGAAACCTAGCAACAGAAAGCATACGACATTTTCACTGATGCTATCGTGCGTAGAGAATACCTGTGTGAGCTGTCCATAAAACTCTGTCTGATAAAATTCGTAGACCATCCTAGAATGTCGAACTCTTCACTGTTCCAAGTTAGGATGCCACTGGTGAAAGAAATGGAGGAAACCTAGCAACAGAAAGCATACGACATTTTCACTGATGCTATCCCGTTTAGAGACCACCTGTGTGAACCGTTCATTAAGGGGGAAAAGGGGGCTTCCAATAAAATTTGTAGCCCCAACCTAGGATGTCGAACTCTTCACCTACAGTGGAATCTAAGTTAGGACACCACTGGAGGGCAACCTTGCAACTGAAACTTAGAGGTTTGCGGAACTTCTCTCAACCTATTTCTATGCTCAGGATGCCTTTTACAAGGGCGACATGCCAATCAGTAGGACCTACTACTCGCAAGAGTGTGGATGTTGCATCACGACAACAAGTAGTTACATTCAGCATTCTCCGGATTAAAGCATCTTACCAGGAATAGCTCCACTGGTTCCGCACAAATTATATTCAACGAATTTGATACCAAATGATTTTTTTCTGTTTCCGAGATTAATATGCATTACGAAAGGAAATATATTTTAGGATGGGCTTATCATTATCTAATATGAAACGATGGAATCGAATCTTATCCAGAATGAAGAATGCCATGGATGTTTCAGAAAATGAAACGCTAGAATTACTTATTCGGTCAAGAGGAGGTTACTTTGAAAAAGATAAATTTAATTAACTGTATTATTTTTTAATTTTGTCAAAATAACATTTTATTTTTTATTATTATTTATTTTATTATTGTGCTTAATAGAATTAAGAATCTGGTTGACAGTCATTTACGTGATGAGTATTGTGGATTCAGAAATGGCAGAGGATGTGTGGATCAGATATTTTCACTTAGAAAGGTTCTTGAGAAATGTTTAGAGTTTCAGAAACCTTTGGTTGCTAGCTTTGTTGATTTCAAAGAGGCTTTCGACTCTGTTGATTGTCATAATTTGTGGTTGATTGTGAGATCATATGGTATACCAGACAAGTTAGTTAACATAATGAAAACTCTCTATAATAAAACTGAGTCATGTGTGAGAGTTGGTAAGGCATGTAGCAGTTGGTTTAGCATTACTTCTGGTGTTCGACAAGGGTGCATTTTGTCTCATTTTCTTTTTTAGTTTGGTTATTGATTATGTTATGCGAAATTCATTGCAAGGGAAAGATTTTGGCCTTAAATGGTCTGGAGATATTAAAATTTCTGATTTAGATTATGCTGATGATTTTGGCAAATTTTTGACCCTTTTGGCAAATGATGTTGATGAGATGAACTGTTTCATTCGAGCTGTTGATGAAACTGGTAGTAGAGTAGGTTTGGTTATAAACAGAGAGAAAACTAAAGTGATGAAAATTGGTCAGGCAGGCTGTGATTCAGTTAATCTGAATGGTTGCAGTCTTGATCAGGTGTCACAGTTTAATTATCTTGGGAACTATGTTACAGATACTGGTGATGTGCGGCATGAGATTAATAGATGGATAAGGATTGCTGCCGGGACTTTTAAGAATCTGTGGAGAGTGTGGAGAAATAGGCGTATACACCTAAAGACTAAAATTAGACTCTGTAATAGTTTGGTTCTTTCTAGGGTTTTTTTACAAACAAGATAACAGGGAACTAGATGATTTTGATTGTAGATGCTTACGCATTATCTTGGGCATTAGGTGGTTTAACTTTGTAACTAATGATGAGGTTAGGCAAAGGAGTTAGCAATATCCTTTAAGCAGCATATTGTGTAGAGAGAGATTCGGTTGGTTTGGCCATGTTGCCCGTATGGATAATTATAGATTGGCGAATAGGGTTATGAATAGTGTGCCTAGAGGCCTAAGAAGGAGGGAGAGACCTAGGATGCGGTGGGCAGACAATGTCAAACAGGACCTTGTTAAAATTGATATGTAGTGACCAGATGCAGCAGATGTAACTCAGGACAGATATGCTTAGAGAATTAAACTGCACGGTCAGGTTGGACCTCCGTAACCCATGACTGTTTGAGGATGATGATGATGATGATGGTGAATATTTTATCCAGCAACATTTTAATCAGACCTCTCATGCATATCACCAGAAATGAAGAGGTGTCATTTTATGCGACTAATTTCTCATTACAAATTAACTAAATAAGCATTTAAAAGAGAAACGATTAAAATAAATAAAAAAAATTCTTGTAGGTCATGAAATTCAAACTTGTAAGTCAGATGCATTCTCCAGCAGTTCAGTTGTTAAATTTTCATTCGGTCATTGAGTACATTTTTAAAATCATAAGTAATTTGATCTAAAACTAATGAATTTTTATTTAAATGTTAAGTGCAATAATAATACTATCTATAAGAATAGAAGTAAAGTATATATACATAGGTATTGGACAATCATTCGATACAATAAAAACTCACTAGGCAAATTCCGTTTTATCCTTAATCCTTTTTGGTTTCATATAGCGAGAACATTTCTGCAACGACTGGCGAACGCGTTGCTGATTGGGTGGCAGTACACCACTGCCTCTAAGGACCCAATGACTCTCTACCCCTAAGTGCTTTAAGATCACTGCTGAATATGCAGTAGCGACAAATAGAGCACTTAGGAGTATAGAGTTATCTTAGGTACAGTGCAATCATCAACTACAGGTTCTGAGCTTTGTGATCCTGGTGACCAAGGCGTTTAGTCCATTACGAATACAAAATATCACTCAGTGGTTATGTTTGACGAACCCAATTGGGTTAACAACTGAACTCAATTCTGGTAAGGTATAAAGTAATATTTTACGCATCATTAATGAAAGGCGTAAAATGACTTTTTTTATAATGACGATTTAAGGTGATTAGAAGGAAGAGAAAAAGAATCAGATATTTTTACATGGGGCTAAGATATCACTTAGGTCAGGAATCTGCAACTTAAGGTCCACTGAACGGATCCATGGCGCTGTTCGAATGTAGATGAGTATAAATTTCTTCGGGTGATACGTGGTTGATAACCGGTATTAAATTTAGAAGAGTTTCACATTTCATAATCCTCTGTAGGAAAACTTTTGATTTCGACCATCACAGTGGCGATAAAAGTAGTTCTGTGTGTGGTTCTAGCTAATTCATTTCATAAACGAAACATGATTTTTTCAAAAGTTTAATGCTACTTAATTTGCATAGTGCATGCTCAGTCTCGCTAGTTGTTTCCATTAATTACAAAACGAAGATATATTGCTTCCACTTTTGAAGAAATGGCCAAACAGCAGAAAGCATTTGAACACAACTGACTTCTTTAAACAACAATATTTCTAACTTTGAAGTGTTGTAGATATTCTGTATGTTCAAATTAAAAATTTTTGGTTGTTTCGCCACTGTGCGGTAGTTTTTTTACTCATAGTGCGATAAAGTATTACGTCACAAGGACTCCAAGTTTTCAGATATGGGTAAAGGATCATCCGATAGCTGTTAGGAAGCCTCCCATCAAGGCCATCCAAAGCGTTCCTTAAGTGCTCGTGCTATGGCGCTGCGGTCCTTGCTGGGCGGGATTGATGGTGGGGTCGGAGGAGATATTGACTTAGTTTGTAACGCTCCAGGCTCCTAATCTGATTTTCAATTTCCATTTTCTCCGCTAACTCACATTGTGCTCTCAATGAGAAAGGGGACACCAATGAGCGTGTACGATGCCACAGACAGTTGGATGGAACTTTTGAGATGTAGCACAGTGTGCAAGAGACCAATAAGCAGGGACGTTAAAGTATATACGTTATAGAGCTTTTACCAAGGCTTCCACCTGTCTCCAAATAGCTGACCAGTGGACCCTTACAGTTACTCGATTTTCAGCCCTTGCAATCCTTTCGACCTGGCCGTTTAAAACAAGCATTCCTTTGAGATAAAACACAACCAAAGAACTTTTTTTTTTCTTGTTAAAGATTTCTACAGTACAAATGAAAGGGGTTTGCTTTTCGAACTTCCAACTGCACGCCTACCGATTTGAATATTTATGCATTTAAAGTAGGTAAAACACATTGCATCAGTTTCTGATTGATTATCTCAATCTAGAACGCACACAATTTGTATATTTTACTGTGGTCTTAACAAAAGTAAAATAACACCAAACTATCAATATTATTAATATTAATAATTTAACTTTGTTTTAAATTTAGTGTCACTTTTTCACTTTTCAAGCTTTTATAACTCATCGTATTTTATAATTTTGGTGATAAAGGAACAAGACGTTGTTTTGAACATTTTGTTTCTAATTAGAATATGAAATAAAAAGATTTTATTTCAGGTCTAAATATTTCTTGTTTTCGGTCAAACTGTTCCTGATTAACGTTCAAGAATCTGATGCAAATTAGGAGAAAATATATCTGGCGAATATGGGAATCTCGTTTTCAAAGAGAATGAAGTTTTCCATTTGCCGATTTTTGCACTCTTCAAAAGTTTTAATTCCAACTAACTGATGACTATGAAAAGGCAAATAGCAATATTTTATTAGTACTTATAGAATGTAAAAATAAATTCTCTTTTATTCCTTAAAATGAAAAAATTCCGTTTTTTACACCCCTCTGAGAAAAAGGGACTTATATGTGACACTCTACCATCGAAATATCAAATTGTACCCACAAACAGATCACTTGCAATATTTGTTAAAATTTTCTCATTTTCAATATTTAATGCTTTCTAACGATGTAAATTAAAATTTCCTAAGTATTTGAAAAACGAGAAATAATATTTCATTATTACCTATCGAATTAAAAAAGATTCCAATTATCTCTTAAAGATATAAATTGCATTTTCCCACCAACCATTGGTTGCAATGCAAACCACCTGACCATTACATTCCATGAATAAAATTTCATACTTTTAGCATAAATACATCGCATATTCGTTTAAAGTTTTGCAATTTTGAAACTTTTCCACCGTTAGAGGGAGTAATTCAAACTTTTGGGAAATTCGGCAAGTGGATTAATATTTTAATTACAATGATAATAATGACAATGTAATACATATACAATTTATAAATAGCTAATAATATTTCCATATAAATAATTTCGTAAATAATGATAATATAATAATATACATTATTATTAATATTTGATCAATGGCTATCCAACCCAAAAGAAATTTTTAATTTATCTCTAAAACCAAAAAAATTAATATCTACAGACAGACGATATTATCTCGTTTTTTTTAAAATGAGATAAAAACAGAAGTATCAAAATTTTAATAGTAATTATCATCAAAAATAAATTTAATGATATATGGATACTATAAAATGGGTCATCTGGAATCACCGTCCTATCGTTTACTATATCGAAACTTAAAAAAACACAAGGATTATAATCAATATTTTTAAAAATTTCAATGCAGCAGTGTTTTTAACAATTGACCATAAAACTTGTAAGAGCATATCATAAAATATTTTATCAAAAATTTTATGTGACTTTCCTATTTTGATTAGAATACGTTTTAACCCGAAATATTCATAATTTTAAACTCTACCAAAGATTGAGCCAAATGAAAGTGTCGTTTCAGCAGTAATGGAAGGTGTTAAATATCTGCAGACATTTGCAATGCGAATTGTCAAAAACAGACTTACCAAGAGAAAGATCATTCTTTTAAATGTCTCCACGTTGGTAGAAGACTGTCCTACGTTAAATCAGAAAACCATATTCGTTAGAGTTTATAATGTTTTTTACCAGAAATATTAAGAGAGTGCAGTAATACTAAAGAATTATGGCCATGATAAAGTAGAAACTATAGCACAGGTCACATAGAGTTATTAATTGGCTGTTTAAAAAGGTAAAAATAATGTATTTGCTTGTCAGAAATATAATGAATTGACTACACAAAGAATTTTTTAAAATTATATCATTGCAAAAAATTATTCAGTAAATTTTTCTTTAACAAATTATACAGTGCAATTTTCTAATAAATATGGTATAAAATTATGAAACTGTGCAGGTTCTGAAACAATGTGACAAAAAACATCGAAATATACGAAATCTAGAATTAATCTGTTTAAAAGGTTTTTTTTCTTGATCGAACAGGTTCACTTAATTCTAATTTTTATCCTGACAAAACAACAGACGAAAAGAAAATGTAAAACTATAGAAAATTTTCAAATTATGACAAAATGAAAACGAATTAATATATTTATTTATTTATTATTCAAAACAAATAATTTTTCTCCATGTTCGGTGCTATAAAATTACCTGGTAAACAATACTAACGAGAGTTTCACTTATTTATTTTTTGCAATTGTAGCGTTACAATTGACTCATACCTACTGTTCAATGTTTTTTTCTCGGTATACTGACAACTCTATTGACATAACAAAAACACGTTTGGATCATATGCAATATTTATTGTTATCAAATAACATAAAACAAGAAAAGAGTTGATTGTTGTTTTACAACTAAGCTGCACTTTTTTGCACACAAAGGGATAAATGACCAGGTCACCCCAATGACTCAGAAAGGGTCCGGGAAAGGAATTCACTGGACAGCTCTTAACCCTTTCACGACTAAGGGAAACATTTTTCCCATTTTAAAATTGGTGATTGTCGTATTTAATTATAACCTTATCTGCATTTTTTATACAGAATGTCAAAATAGAACGTATGCCGAACGCAATTACGTAAACGAGAACGTTTAGAAAACAAAAACAGAACTGTCAGGACGCATAATATATGTACTATGTGCAATGTCCATCTTTGCCTCACTATCAAAAGAAATTGCTTCGCAGAATATCATAATTAGCACATCATTTTGTATAGTAATTATATTTCATAATTTTGTATTATTTTAGTTAACATTTTGTTCTGATAAACCAATAAATAAAAGACATTGCATAATAAGCCTAACTATAATTTGTGTTACCTTTATAGTCCATTGGGAAAAATATTTCCCATAAAATTCCAAAAAAACTACACATTGTTATGTATTTTTCTTATGATTTTTATTTATTTTACGTCTAAACAAACCAAAATAAACAGTTACATACTAATATTTACTCTTAGAAACCTTATGGTCCTGAAAGGGTTAAAGGGAGAGATTGTAGCTCCCGTCAAGGCCATCCAGCTTTTTTTAAGATTGTAGTTTTATGATTTGCACAGAGTATTGCACATTTGTGATATTGCACATGATATTGTACATGGTATTGCATTTTAATGATTGCACAGGATATGACTTTCCTGCACACTGTCACGGCTTAAGGTCCCATTCGACTGACGGAGGCCTTTCCAAGACCAAGAGTGTCTCCTTTCTTTTGAAGGAGACCTTTCCAAGACCAAGAGTGTCTTTTTTCTTTTGAAAGAGACCTTTGCAAGATAAAGAGTGTCTCCTTTCTCTTGAAGGAGGCCTTTCCAAGACCAAGAGTGTCTCCTTTCTTACCGAGCGCAGAGTGGGATTAGCGGAGATAAATCTCAACCCTGGAGCCGTTGTAATTCGAACCTGGGAACTGCAGATTATGAGCCAGGCGCGTTGCCTACTGAGCCAACCCCGGCTCCGAAGAAAAAAGCAAAACCACTAATGAGAAAATAATGTAAAATAGGAAGAAGATATCTTTGCCAAGATACTTACTGATAGTGGCTTACCAAGTATCCAAACATGTTTTTGAAAAATCTCCATACTAAGATCTTTTCGAATAGATAACTACAAAATATATGATTCCTTCAGTTCTGTTAAGCAGAAGTTCCAATGTAATAATTTCAATGAATTCAGATTTAAAATTCTTCAGACTGCTTCAATATCTCATCAGATTAAAAAAGATTGTTCAACATGATCACCTCATCGATTAACGAATATGAAACTAAAGGTAAAAGCAGAAAATTATATATTTATTTTTTATTGCCTAAACCATAACTCGAAAGCTTTGGTTGTCGAGGCATCCTGATCATTTTAACTCCGTTACTCATACTTCATTGCGATTTAATTACACCTTCCACCTTTGATATCCTCTCTTCCTTGGCAGAAATATCCTCAGTATTTGTTTCATCTTACCCCATTTTAATTAATTCTTCATCTTCATTAGGAATTTAAGCAATCAAAGCAGTCTTCACGTTTTCCCTTTTCTGAAAAGTTTGGCTTCGTCGTGTCCCTGCGAATGATACAGAGAGCAATAATCACACTGTAATGACGAATGCCGACCACTTTAGAGAAGTTGCTGGAGTAAATCATTTTATATTAAGCTTCATTAAGAAAATGAAGTTCCCAGCACAGACGACATCCTCTGCAATCTTTCCATGATTTCCCGTTGCACAATGACTGGATACGTTTAACGGGTGCTACATTTGAAAAGGACTCGGAATAAGGAAGCTCTCGGACTTTCCCCTGAATGACTCTCAATTAGTTAAATTACTTCTGTTCCATCAATCATCACCTACACGCTAATTTGGCCCCTCCCAAGTCGCAGATGCCGGTGGACCTTTACCCACCACTCCATTAAAGCGCGAAACTCCTCGGGCGGGGGCCGCCATTTATTTCTCCTCAAGTCGCGTGGCTGTCAGCCCAAGTAATTACTACCGACATATTACCTATTTAATGCTGCAACGTCCTTCTACCCGAAGTCGCCAAGCCGGCGCAATGTTACGGGCTCCAGAGCTGAGGATCTGCCCTTGAGCTGTGTAAGCATAATGCTTCCCTAGCTCTGGCATATTAAAACAATAATTCATTCGGTAATGGATTTCTTGTCTTTTTTTCTCTTACGCGCTTTACTTAAAGTCAGAAGAGAGAAGGTAAAAAAAATTAAAGTTCTCTTCTTTGGTCAGAGGCGCTGACTTTCCAAATGTTTCCCATTTCGGAATTATTGATTAGGCTCAGTTTTTTTTGAAAGAGTTCGAAGTACAGCTTCAATGAGAAACCAAAGACAGAACTTGGTCAGCTTAATCTTGCGCCATTAGACTTGAATATTCTTTTCTTGTTTAGTTTAAATGTTCCCTTTTTAAGGAACTCGGCTTATGTTAGTTTCAAGCGAAATAAGGCTTATGGAAATTAAGACGCAAATCTATTTATTAGTTTGTAGATCATGGGAAGTAAACCCACTTCTGTTTCGTTGTGGATATTTGGAATAAATAACTTCATGGAAGATTTGAACGAAATACAGTAAACCCTTAACATTCGGGAGGGTTACGTTCCTGTAAACTGTCGTGAATGTGGAATTCGCTGATGTGAGACCATACTTCAATTACAAACTGAATGGCTAGGTTTATGGATCGGCAAAACATAATAGAGAGTAAAGAATCACTATATGAGAACATAAATAAAATCAAAAAATAATAATATTATAATACCCACACCCCCGATAGGGGACCACCTTTGCGTGGTGGTGGTGGTGGGGGGGGGGGCTTCGGGCCCAGCAACCGGTCGAAGGCTTTGCTGACTGTATTGGTCAGTTGCAGTGGGTCCCCGGTTGGACAGAGCCAAGACCAACCGAGATCGAAGACATCGCCGACCGGTTTGGTTGCCCGGTTGGACGGTGTCAAGGCCTCAATGAGGTGCTCCGTGGAGCAAGTTCAAGGGCACGGCCGAACGGATTTGGTCCCCTAGTAGGCACGAGCCCTTTCAATGTCTGGGCCTCACTAAGAGTCCACCCGGGTGCCGAGCGAACTTGGATTTACATATCCTTGTTCATGGCTAACCGGGGAACAGATTATATTTTAGGTTTCTACCGGTGGTTAGCTTTCCTTTTATAGGACTGCTGCCATGTGAGGTTGGGGATGAGATGCATCTATATGGTGTATTCTTGTCCCTGACTTTAGATAGTCGCGGCTTTCCTTTAACTTGGTAGTGTTGTGAGACGGAACCGGGGATTGCCGTGGTTGCTGAACATCTGGCAACGAATAGTACAATACTTACAGTAGTGCTGGTAAAGTCAATCCGTATCCTCCAAGGAGGGCGATTGAAATTAGCTGTTGCTGGCAGAAGCAGAGGATTAAGATAAAACAATCTGTGTGATGGCCGTCCGTTTTGCTGTTTTCTGCAGTTCATTTCGAATTTCAATCTAAGCACGGAATGCGACCTCAATTTTCCTCTTAATATTGAGTCTTCTCTATATTAGAGGATTGCATTCCACCACTTTATCTATCGACTCCTGCTGCAGTTTATTATTTTATTTAGAGCGTTCAGGTTGAGAGTATACATTAGAGCATTCTCCTCTTCCTCCTTATTGTCCTCATGAATGAACTCGGCAAGGTCATCAATAGTCAATATTTTGGTGTGTGACTCGACCTTGTGTGGTACATTATGAATGTCATAGATCATTTATCCTAATTTTATACTACAAACCATGTCCCCTACATTCGTAAAAAATGCTTCACAGGAGATTTACAATTAGTTAAAGAGCAGTTTAAATAAAAATCATAAAAAGAATCCCGAAATTGAAAAATCATTAGAACAAATCGCCAAATATATGAATCTCGCGAATGTTGAAGGTTTGGTGTACTCAGGAGATTCCCAGGTTAATTGTACAAGGTAAGAAGTTATCGTAGAGTTTTCACCCCTGGCGCTAAACGGCAACAAGGATTTCACTTCGGAAGATTTGAGCAGTATGAAGTGCAATGACGTTATATTTTGTTGAGTTGATGGAAGCAAGTGAACTGGAGAAAGGCGAATTGATGTAAAATCTGAAGATTCAAGCAGACTATTCATCTTTGGAGCGTTGGCAATTGTTTCGAATATTTAAGGGAAGAAAAGATATTCAGCTTAGGTGTCAATGTAGGTCAATGTTTCCTAATTGGAGTTCCGCGAGCGATCTTCAAGGTTCTGCGAAAAGTTTAGATTCCGGGTAAGTCAAATATCATACAAGTGGAAAAAAAATTACTTCGATTTGTAAGTACAAATTTATGCAAAACAGCTTTTTCTTCTCTGAAGAATATAAAAATAAACAAAGAAATTTTATCTTGTCAGTGGAAGAAATGCGAATTTTTCTAATATTCGCCGAAGAATTCATGAGAGTACTTATGTGCAAGGATATAAAATGAATAAATAAAAAAACTACTTATTTTTCTACATAAGCCCTGAAAGGTAAAGTCTGTCTGCAAGCCAGTTCTAATAATAATGGATGCATTCACTAAGAAAGCCAGTATTAAGAATAACGGTTGAATTCTACGATAAAGTTTCAGAATAATGTCTGCATTACATGATAAAGTTTTGAGCGTAATGACTGCATTCTATGAGGAAATTTTGAGGCTAATGGCTGCATTGTCATAAAGATGGTTTTAGGAAAGGCTACAAAATACCTGAAAGTCAGTTCTAATAATAAATACTAGATTCCTTTAAAAAGCCATTTCTATAGATAAACTCTACATTCAGTTATAAAATCAGTTCTAAAGAATAACGATATATTCTGTTATAAAGTCGATTTTAAGAACAAAAGCTACATTCTTCAGGAAGGTCGGTTTGCAACATTTCATCAATTTCATATACACTATCTGATAAAAGGTATTTGGAAACTCCTTCTGAGTAATGGATTCGCCCATATACGCCACAGCCAAGGCCCAAACATGTAAAAAAGGACGCACGTGGCCTGCCAAACCTCATAGACACGCATGAACAGATGAGAGAATGGGATGTATTGTCGTGCCCACATTTGTTTTATCATGTGGACAGGACTGTTGGTATGGAGGGTCATGGACTCGTTCGATAATGCCATTTCACATTGCCTCCATTTTTGTGTCCATTTCGATGAAGAAGAACTCTGCCGCAGGCACAGAATCTTCCAGATTGACCCTGAAATCCCGGATGGCAGAGGGACTACGTGACATGCCTGGTAAACAATGTCGGCCAGAGGGGATCTGAGATTCGCACCTCGGCTGCTCTGGCCAATCACGAACACCCACGCATGAGCGTAGGTGACCTCTACCAGGGGGCCGGACACTGTACCTCGAAAACAAGCAAAAAGTTGTGGGACATTCCCGTCGCTGACTCGAAGGAAGGAAGACGTGAGCTGTTGTCGTAAGTGCCCTGTGAGATGAAGCGATAACGTCGAGGAGTGAAAGACTATAGCTACCGAGAGCGGCTGGCCAAACTGCGATGTCGTCCCCTGGGATCAGCCTGCACTAAACGAGGTAGGGTCTCAAGTCGCTTTTTGACCTGGTTTAATTTTTCCCACACAATTGCGTTACTTGTCGCCGTCTCGCGGCCTCCATGAAACTGATCCACTGTGTATCGTCTGCTCTCCTTTTGAGCATTGAACTGAATTGACGTTTGGACTGGCTTTAGTCATCAATTGCGAAAAGCCCCCTTAACCGAGAAGGGCCGCACCAAGGATGCCAGTTAGCATTTTCCCAAAATGGGAAATGGTTGTGTGTAATGTGTTATTTACTGACTCTGTTAGTAAATGTTGTTTTTTGTTACCTGTAATTGATTCCAGTTTTACCTATTACTATATGTGTGTAGATTTTGATGTTGGGTTCGGGAATGGCCTTAGATTTGGCAGAAAGTAGAGGATCACAGCCCTTTAGAGTGTGTGCCACCCTAAAATATATTCAGGGGTGGTCACTACAGTAGGGCAGAGCTCAGTGTCTTTCAGTGTGGCACGGTCATAGGATACCACCTTAGCAACAAGTCAGTTCGGGATATTTCGGTCCTGCTGCAGCTGACCTGATTAACTGTGAAGTGGAAACGTCTAGGAGCAACAACAATGCAATCACGACCCGGTAGGCCGCGGTCGATAATGACAGAGCGGGGACGCTCTGTCATTTGTGACGAATGGGTGCTGAAGCTGGTGGCGCAACAAAATCGCCTGTCATCGGTTGCAACACTCACCACCAAGTTCCAAAATGCCTCTGAAAGCAACGCCAGAACCATAACAGTTCGTCATGAGTTGCAGGAAATGGGTTTCCATGGCCGAGCATCCACACACAAGCCTAACATCAACAAGATTAAAGCCAAACGTCGGTTGGAGTGATGTAAAGCAGGGCGCCAGTGGACTCTTGAGCAATAGAAACGTGTTCTCTGGAGTGATGTTAGTCCGACTCTCATCTGTCAGTCCGACTCTCTTCTATCAGTCCGACGGACAAGTCTGGGCGTGGAGGATGCCAGGTGAATGCTACCTGCCTGACTGTGCTGTGCCAACTGTGAAGTTTGATGGAGGAGGCATCATGATCTGGGGCTGTTTTTCATGATTCGCGCTGGGTTCCATATTTCCAGTGAACGGATACTGAAAGCCGCGGTCGATAATGACATTAGCAAGAATTCCATGCTCCAACTTTATGGCAACAGTTCGGTGAAGACCCTTTCCTATGCCAATATGACAATGCCACCGTAACCAAAGTGAAGACCGTGCAGGAATGGTTTGATGAGATGGGTGTGGGAGAACTTGATTGGCCTGCACAGAGAGCTGATCTCAGCCGCATGGGACACCTTTGGGATGAATTGGAACGCTGACTGATCTTTAGGCCGAATCGCCCAACATCAATGACCGGCTTCAGAATGGTAGGCAATTCCGCAGCACGATATCTAGAGCAGTGGGTCTCAACTTTTTATGCTTCACATACCCCCTGGAAATGTGTATATAACTGGCGTACCCCTTGTGTAGATAGATAAAACTATAGTTATAGTATAACAATGGGAATAAAATGAAGCATATATACACATTAAATTTTGAATTCATAAATTACATATATATCGATAAACACAAAAAATGACATAAACAATTTAACAAATTGTGAAATGGTTGTGATTGCTTACGCTTGCACAGTTCATCAATGGTTGGGGTTATCTTGCTAAGGTAGAGTCGCAGGTCATCTTCAACATCCAGTCTATTCCTATATTTATTTTTTAAAGCAGTTAAAGATGAAAAATCAGTAGCAGTGTTGTGTAATCAGTATCAGTGTGCCAACTTAGCGACTTTGTTACTAGATCTAGCGACTTTTGAGCTCTCACGGCGTACCCCAAAAACTTTTACCGCGTACCACACATTGAGAACCCCTAGTCTAGAGGAAAGCCTTCCCACGTAGTATGGAGGCTGTGATAGCAGCAAATGGTGGACCAATGCGATATTAATTCCTTTCCTATTACCGGGAGATTGTGGATGAGCGAGTGTCCAGATACTTTAGATCAAATTCAAATTCAAATATTTTTATTTTTGATATAAATGTACATTATTACAATGTAAATAACCCAAGAGCATATGCTCATCCAGGTTATTGTAATAATTAACACAGGAATAAAGTAGTGACAACTTATATATATATATACAATCTTAAACATCTTCAATGATAGTTGAGTGTGCAATAACAGAAAAGTATACAAATCTTTTTATCGAACAACAGTGGCAAATATATTTAAATGATTTCATTTTTCTATACAGATTTTTTTTGTTCGTGTAGACATAAAAGTGAAACTTCAAGGAGCTAGCTTAAAGTATGAAAGTATTAATCAGTTATATTTTTGAGGAACTGTTTCAGTTTTTCTTTATATGTGTAATATCCACAAATGTAATTTCTGAGATCAGGTGGTAAGGAATTAAATAACTTAGGTGCAAGATACAAATAGTGTTTGTGAAGTATTTCTTTTTTTGCCTTGGGAACCACATATGTCATTTCTTCATTTCTTAAACAATATTTATAAAATATTTGTATTTCGCTGTGCTTATCTACCATACTTGGGTTAAGTCCGTTAATACGTTAAACGTCGTTAAAAGTTAATATTTTCGTTAATTTTTAACTGAACTCGTTAACATTTTTCCTATTCAACTTTTCAACTTACCGCGTTAGTTTTTTTAATTAATATTAACGATAGTTTAAGACGTTAATCATTAATTTTCCAGCATTTCCCATTTTTCAAATTAGAAGTTTTGACGTTTCCTGAACCGTTGTAACAGTCAAGTCAAATGTCGCGAGACCAGTTAAAATGATTTAAATAAACCTGTTAAAATGAGCGAGACCAGTTAAGATCAGGTCTCATAGCTGGAGGGGCTCAGTATGAAGCTCGAGGTGTCCAACAGCGAGAGCCTGACAAGACAAAGGATTTCTTTCAATTCGAAGAGGAGAAAATCCCGATTTCTGAAAAGTTGGTGAATCAATATTTTATTTCTTCAACTGGAGAGATGACAGACATTATTAGGAAACGTTTTGTCAGAAAAAAACAACAAATAACATTCCTTCTTTTTCTGCACATGTTGAGAAGTTATTTAGCAGTGGTGGCCATGTTCTTAGTAAGCGGAGGGGATTTCGGTACCAGAAGGGTAGATTTACTTTAAAGAGAAAGAAACAAAATTATAAGGCTTAGAGCGAAAAGTTTTTAAAAGCAGCTCTGTAAGGATTTTACAAGCAACTTTTGTAAGGATAAATTAATAAAATAAAATTAAAAAAATAATGAAAATGATTCCTTATTTAAATTTCAGATTTGTTTAGTTTTATCTTGCCTATGTTTGTTGAGATAACGTTTGAAGGCACTTATGTTTAAACTCACACGTTTTAGTTTGTGACGTTAAACTAAACTTTCCTGTTAGCATTCAATGTTTTAGTAAATATATTGATAAAATTCTTTATTAGCATGATTATTACAATATATAATATACGGGAAAGAGTTATCAGGTTCAGATAAGATTTAATTATCTTCATAGATCCAGCTACAAGTCGCCAAGCTCGTAATCTGTAGTTCCTAGGTCGAGTCCCAGCTGGGTCAGCGTTGAGATTTATCTCCGCAAAATTCCCTGCCCTGCCCACGGTCAGTATGGGACACCGATGGGCTTGAAAAGGCCACCGTCCGTCGGATGGGACGTTAAGCCGTGGCCCCGTGTGTGGGAGGCATACCCTGTGCACATTAAAGAACACGCTGGATGGCCTTGACGGTAGACAACCATCTGTCTCCCAACAGCTGTTCCAGTGGGTCCCCTCCCCCAACCTTCTCTGAGTCTTCGGGGTCCATGTGATTTGGACATTTAGCCCATGGTGTGCAAAAAAGTGCGGCTCAGAGGTGAAACAACCCAACCCAGCTAGAATTAATATCCATCAGAATGTTATAGATAGTTTTTAATTTGAAAGAAAGATGTTATGGAATGTAAATATTATACATTATTAATTATATGCTGAATAATAATTTAAGGGTATTATTGCATTGAAAATTTCCGATTTTACGATTTAAGCTAGAGTACCGAATAGTTAGCGCACTTGGCTGCTGATCTAAGAGATGTGGATATTCGAGCCCGCTAAGGCATGGATGTTTGTGTTGCCTTTCTGCTGAGGTCCGGTCGTCATCACAGACCTTCTACTATGGCGTATAAACTGTCAAGCCCCTGTCAGACCTCTGTGGCAAGCAGCTGCTTGAGGGTTTTTTTTATTTCATTAATAGGATATAAGAAAGATAATATGGGGGACTTTTTAAAAATTTAAACTGAAGGATTGCATTTTGTTATGGTGACCAAATTTAAAGAAAAAGATCCGGGGATTTCTGAAAATTCAATCTGAAGAATTAACTTTCAATGAAATTGTTTAAACTTCCACGTTTTTTTTCTGATTAAATTCCTCATCTAAATTAAACAAGGAAACTGATTTTTCATTTCCATTCGGTTTGAAACTTATAGTGATTCATCCAAAGTAATACAGTCGTTTTCATTTAGAACATATTTTTTACACTATTGCACATAATAATAACCTTATATCTAGTTCCACAACAGTAATGCGTCATAAGACGTGACCTTAAAAGTTAGTTAAAACTTAAATATTAAGCATTTTTTCAAACTATTCAATGAAATAAATGAACATTTTAAGGAGTTTGCGCAATGATTATTTCAATATTGTTCTAAAATCATGAATTATTTTCATCAAACAGGATAATTTATTGTTAAATACTCTAGCTTCCGTAACTCTTTAAATTCTTTAAATGCTGAACATATGTTGTTTGAAATCGAGATTTAGATAGATTTAATTATGATCTTTAAGTAATCTTCAATCATATCTTTTGAAACATATTTTAGAAGTTATAGAGCTTCGAAATTAGATTTCTATTGACATAAACATGGAAATTCTTTTGATATTTTGGCAGGTCAGTGAATAAAATGAACCACACGCATTCGAGCATTATGAAACGTTTTCTATTCAAGATATTGTTGTGCAACTAGCATTAGTGATATTGTTAGTGATATTGTTGTGCAACTAGTATGTATATATATATATGTGTCACACATATATATATATATACATACTAGTTGCACAACAATATTAGGATCAAAAGTAGAAAAGTTTTATGATTAAGAAACATTAACAAATCCTTTATTTGATTTACGTTAATTGGCAAATTCTTAAGCTGTTAACTGACAATAACATCACAAGAGCATCAATGTTGACTAATTTGATATTTTATAAAATTTTAACGGTAACAACAGATAACGATTATGATCTTTGAAGTGGGAAGCAAATGGAATGACGAAATTTATCCTGTTAAACAGACTTTCGTGTAAGCCATTAATTCATTGTTGTATGCAGTAATAAAATTCCGCTGAAATCCCACCAGAAATGCATTTAATCTGATTAAATTCCTCATCTAAATTAAACAAGGAAACTGATTTTCATTTCCATTCGGTTTGCAACTTATACTGATTCATCCAAAGTAATGCCGGATTGTGTTTGCCGAAGCTTAATTCCTTTAAAAGCCATCCAGAAGTCAACGATTTATAAATTTTAGGTACGAAAACTAAAGATTGCTGGTTGATATGAATTTTGTTTGAGCAAATATGTAGCAAAATTCAGAGTGACTAGTTGCGTTTGTTGCAGGTGTGTCAAATAAACATGACTTATCTGAAAGACAAAATGTTGTATTTGCCTCTATTTCTACAGAATAATAATTATTTAAACTCTCATAATTGGATTAAAAATGATTGAAAAGAGCCTTTACATCTCAGGCTCTGAATGTTTCAAATGAAGTGAATGCATCTATTCATCGCCTTCGTACAAAGGTTCAGATCGTTTATAGTTCTGTTGGACAACTCTGCGACGTAAAACACTTCTATCCCATTGCTCATTTGGTTCATATGAGTAATTATTCATATAAGCACTAATGTAATTTTCTCGATGTGTCCCTTAAGCATCACTAACATGCAGTCATGGTTGAGAGAGACCAGTCGGAAATTATAGCTAACGTAACAGAGGACGCCAGAGATGAATTTGCCTCACATATTTAAGCCCATAGCAACGTCAGTAATGATATACACTTTGAATAGCGACATTAATACATAATGTGCGGCTTGTCGTTAAGTGCATGAATCTTCCTACTTCTGCGAAGTTTAATAATTACTGATAATATGTAGGTAGTAGCAATTATGATCGCTTTGAAGGAGCTTTTCAGAGAATTTGAGTATTTTGATCCTTATGCTGGCATGTCCATTTATATTTAAGTTATCTTGAAGTAAAATGTGCCACCTGGGCGGAAAACGTTTCAAGTGAAATTGAAAAATTTGGGGTTCGGTCTCAGTGATTGAATGTGTAGCGTGTTTGCCTCCTGGCGTTTTAAACCTGAGTAAAGAATGGATGTTACCTAGTTACTATCTCTCTTCTATTCAGTTGGGACAAGAGTTGGCTCAGTTGTTAGCGCACTAGACTCTTAATCTGCAGTTTCCAAGTTAAAGCCTCAACTGTACTTGCGTAAGAATTTTCTCCACTAACCCCCGTTCTGCTTTCGGCGACAAAGAAAGTAGAGATAGGTTTCGAAAGGCAACCGTCCTCGGATGGAACTTAAGCCTTGAATCCGTGCGCAAAGGTGATGTCTGAGGATAAATTCGCCGTATTTGTTTTTTTGCGTCTTTTTTCAGGGCCACACATTGTTTTTTGCTGCACAAAGAGCTAAATAAATAACTCAGTGACCTAGTTGTGAGATTCTGGGTCTTTGCCAAATGGGTTATAAGACTTATTATCTGCCATATACGAATCACAACGTATAATTATCTGCTCAATAAAAATGTGGAGAACAACATCTATTTATCCACATTCGCTGCTAGAACAAGCTATTTAAAGTAAACGAAATAAATTCAAAATCGGAAAACGAAACAAGAAAGTTAAATGAGATTCGTCATATTGCGTTCTAATTTGTTAAATGCTTGATATGTTGAAAATTAGTCTTCTTAACTTTCAGGTAGCAAAAACAAATAAGAAAAAAATTCGGAGAAAGAAATCTTTGGAATATTTGAAATCGTTGGAAAGAAATTTAGTTTTAACATTTCTAGTTTGACTACGATCCAGACAGGTTTGAGATACTAAGATCTGAATATCATATTCAACGCCCATATTCAAAATAGAAATTCAACTCCCGTTTACATACATACATAGATATTTTCATACATAATCCTCAAGCAGCCGTGGGATACGCAGTCTATGCAATTCAGTTCTCCATATAAGTCTACTCTGAGCTATTGCTGTTGCACTTGGATACCCAGGCCAGTTCTAAAAAGATTCTGTTTAAAATTATCCACCCACTGCATTCTAGGTTTCCTTCTTTTCATGAGGCCTTTAGAAACACTATTAATAGTTGTGTTCTCTTGTGTTGCATGCGGATAACATGGCCAAACTAACGCAGTCTCTCCTCAACAATATGCTAATTAATGGTGGTTGCCGACTCCTTTGTCTAACATAATCAAACTGCTTAATAGTTTCCATAAATTAAGGAAAATCCCTATGTTAAGTCAATGGGAAGCTAACGTCAAAGCTCTAAAACTTCTAAAATAAGTTTTTCTATTTTGAAAAATGCGATTGCAGATAGAGTTCTCAATCAAATAAATCAATATCTCGATTTTCAACAATATTCGTTCAATATTTAATGAAATATTGAAGTTTGAATATTTAGCAACAGCAATGCAAAACTTATACAAAACTGAAGAACAGTGAAAGAAATTTTACACAAAGTTCTAAAATACAGACTAATTTTATTAAACACTTCGATCCAATACTTATTGCTAAGTTTTAATTAACTTCTGAAGTCAATTTTTGTGGCTGGCATTGTTATCGCTAATTATTCAAACTTCCATAACTCATTAAATACTGTACAAATATTGCTGAAAATCGAGATATTGATTTATTTGATTGAGACCTTTATCTGCAATCACATTTTCAAAACGAAACAAAAAACGTATTTTAGAAGTTATAGAGCTTTGACGTTAGCTTCCCATTGACTTAACGTAGGGATTTTCATTAATTTATGGAAACCAGTATAGTACGTAAATATCTAGAATCAAAGATATCAAGCTTATTATTGCCATTCTTACAGAGTCCAAGTTTTACTACCATAACAAATTTTAGAAAGACTAAACAATTAAACAGTCTAATTTTAGTCGTCAAATATAAACGCTTTTTTTTGCCACGTTTTTCACAGATGCAACCAATGCTTGTTTTCCTGTTTATCTCACTTTGCACATTACCAATATTTGTTGCACAACCCCCAAGGTAATTAAACTGTAAACCTTCTCCAATAGCGTAACTATTCAATAACATAGATACACCCAAAACAGGGATAGTTGAATCATGATGTGCAGAAGAGGGAATGGGGTAATGGGTGCTTCGCTGGGCATTCCGAACTAAGTAAAGTTTTCTAATTTGAAATAGCGTATTTTCAATAATAAGGTGAAGAAAAGTATATTGCTATTATCGTTAAGATTTTTTCTGACATTTGTAAGGAAAATAGCAAAACGTCTTCCAAGTATTTGCGTAAAAGACGTGTTTTTATTACATCAGTGTATTTTATTGTGTCACTCTGTTGTTTTTTTCGGGGTGGCTCAGTCGGTAGCGCGCCAGATTCAGTAATTCGCAGTTCCCAGATTCAGTCCCACTGGGCCACCGTTGAAATCTCTCTCCGAAAAACTCCCCGCCCTGTCCACGGTCAGTAGGGGGTTTTTCCAAAGGGCTTGGAAAAACTTTGGGAAACGTTGAGCCGTGTCACCGTGTGCGAGAGAGCCATACCCTGCGGACATTAAAGAACACGTTGGATGGCCTTGACAGGAGGCTATTATCTGTGTTCTAACAGCTGTCCAGTGGATCTTCTCCCCTAACCTTCACTGAGCCCTCGAAGTCATTGTGACATGGACATTTAGCCCATCGTGTGCAAAAAGTACCGCTCAGAGGTTAAACAGCCAACCCGGTTTTCTTTATCTTCGTAGTCAGCGATTTTGGAACAGTAATATCAACAGAGTAACCTCAAAGTTTCTTGTGATAGCTTAGTTAAGTTCAGTTTTCATAATTTAGTGATTTAATTAAAAATAGGGACCCCCTTCCCACCCGAGAGGACCTCATAGCCAATTTGCATTTTAGTTCTTTGAATTTTGGGGTCATATTTAAATAATATTTCATAATAGAATTAAAAAAAAATACTTTCACAAATAACCTTCGTTAGTAAGGTTCCCCATATTTTGAATTTAGATCTCGGCTCCCAAAGATCTTTGCATGACCATGGGCTTCCTTTGAAAGACTCTCGTCAAATTCATTCAATTTATTTTTTCTTCGAAAGAGAGCACACATGGCTGTTCAGCACAAAACTACATTTTAAGGTCAGGTCCGATGGCCGTAGGCATTACTAGTATCATTCTGTGCCCCTTTTTCACATCAAGGATAGGACGCAGACTGAAAATGTTTGGAATGGAAGATGTAAACTTCAGTTTAATAGTGATGCACCCCACCGACTGAGCTCATCAGTCGCTACTTAATAGAATGCATGCATCCCTTAGAATTTTTGATGTTTGCTTCTTCTTATTTAACCTTAGTAGGAGAAAAAATCCCTTCTTTGCTTACAGACCACTTGACACATTAATGAATAAACCTTGGCCTCTTGCCAAAATGCCTATTCGAAATTTAACTCACTTAAATGATATTGATCAATCCACGATTCTCTTTGGAATTTCGATGTGGGTTTTCTGATCTAAAAAAAGTTTACTAATTTAAAGCTAAATAAAAATAAGGATAATAAATGAGGCTAATAAAAATAACCTAAAAATAAAAAATGAGGCTAATAAAAATGTGTTGATAGAACTAATGAAAAATAATAAAATAAAAAACAGGCATCATTATTAAAAAAAGAAAACAAAAATGATTTTCTTAAAACTTGTGCATTTTTTATTTTCCGGCAAATAGAAACTGTCAACCAGTCACCTATGCCGGCACTTTAGATTGATTGGTAGACAATGTAACACCTTCATGAAAAATAAAATATAAATCCGTATTCTAAAAGTCTGATTCAAAAACCAGACTAAGGTTTCTGAGAAAATGTTTCTAAGTCTGTATTCGCTTCAAACAAGTGGAAATGGGATATGAAATGCTTTTCTTCCTTTGGCAATAATTCTGCTACTATGCAGTTGGTTTCACTACTATTGTGTTTAATATTCTTAATGAATACAAATGCGGTCTTAACCTCGTGCAAAATGAACTGCCTCACATGATTTAATCACGTCGTACGTCTTTCTTTTCTCGGCATCACACTGGATTGCTGACATTAATTCTCTTCCATTACCAAGGGAAACCTTTTAAAAATTTCCAGCGATGCAAAACAGGCATCAGTGGTGGGAATAAGTCTTAGAAGAAAAACCGTCTTTCTTGCCAGTTAAAAATGACACGATACATAATAAGTCTCACTTATAGGGAATGAATGAATGCAGAAAGTGATCTACAGAACATAAAGCGTGGTTGAAAGTTAGCAGAGAGAATGACCCGAATGTGCAAATGAGGACTAACCTTGGGCGTATAAGGTGAGCAGGCATCGCTTTTTTTTTATTAAACCTGCATCCATATTAATGACTGTAATATGATTAATAGTGTTTGTTCTTTCTTTTCGGTTAGCTTCTCTTCATTTACCAAATACAAGAAGAAAGGGAGAGATTTCCCTTAAGAAATTTCGCAGACTGCTTCAATGTGAATTAATAATTCACGAGGCATGTATGGTAAGCAGAAGAACTGTGAAACTACTCTTCTTTACAATTTTTCACAGTAAAAACTACTTGAAAAGTGAACGTGTAAAGCTGCGGTTATAAATATATATAATTACGCTAAGTAAGCGAAATTTTTCCTGTCATAATTTCGTTATTGCTTGTTTCGCTCTATTTTGTTTCACTCCATCACGTCGCTGTATAAATATCTTCTTCCCTACGTAACAGAAGAAAGATTTCCGTTTTTTCATGTGGTGTTGTGATCTATGATTTTTGAAATCATGATTCGTGGAGGTTTTGTAAAGATAATCTCTTGTGACCGTACGCAGAACCACGAAAAGTTTCTGAGGTCAGTATTGATCAAATATATAATCATATTGAAAGATGCCTCTTTTATCTTTCAGGCTCTCTAAACTGTGGGATCGAGGCAAATGACACTTGTACTCTCCCCTCTCTTCTGAACGGTGCCGACTGAATGTTTGCTGAGTATGAAGAAGAGAATATCTACAGGAACAACAGGGGAGATTGCGCAGTTGATATGACAATTCGCTAGTTCCGAGGGATAAATAAGTTGAGTAAAAAGGGTTTTTTAAGTAGATCATTGGTCTATGATCTATGGGAGCGGGGGTGGTTCAGTCTGTGTCACGCCAGACTCGTAATCTGTAGTTGGGTCAGCTTTGTGATTAATCTCTGCAAAATTCTCCGCCCTGCCCACGGTCAGTAAGGGACAATGATGGACTTGGAAAAGTCGCCGTCCATCGGATGGGACGTTAAACCGTTGCCTCGTGTGAAGCTCTAACCTGTGCAACTTAAAGAACACGCTGGATGGCCTTGATGGGAGGCTATCATCAGTCTCCCAACAGTTTTTCCAGTGGGTCCCCTCCACCAACCTTTTCTGAACCTTCGGGGTTCATGTGACCTGACCATTTAGCCCAAGGTGTGCAAAAAACATCCCAACCCTATGATCTGTGAGTACTTTCGAGGCATCTAAGGCACAACCCCATAGTCTCCCTATACTTTCCCCCCATTATAACGATTACCACTATTATTAGCACCACTATTACGAAAACGCTGCTAGATATACAGGTAACGGGCAAAAAAATGGAAACAGAAACGTAAGATCACTAATACGGTGTTGGACCGCCACATGAGCCCAGTACAGCCTGTATACGTCGTGGCATAGAGTTCTACCTTTTAGATTCCCATGCAGACATGACCTTGGAAACTGTTCTTCGCGAAATGTCAGAGTTTAGCTGTCTTAGTGATCAAAGCTGTTAAAGTTCTCCACCATCATGCCGCTTTTCAAAATCATTATCTTACCAGTGTCTGAAAGTAAGCAGAAGGGATACGACACCATTCTTCAACAAGAAACGTGATCGATTCGTGCTTGTTCGATGGGGCTGGGAAAAGCTACCTAAGACGTCGTTCCAGAAGTTTCCGTATATTTTACAGCGGGTTGATATCTGGTGACTGCGGTGGCCATGGTATGTGAAAAAGTTAAGTCTCATGCTCCTCAAACCACTGGGTGATCATGGGAGCACTGTCAGCATGAAAAATGAAGATGATCAATCAGGACTGTCAAATAGCGATCGACATTAATCTTGCCTTATAACGGAATGCGTGCACTCAAACTTTGCCATGAGAAAGCACCCCATACAATTACAAAACAGCCAGAACCCTTTATAATAGGAAAAAAATCAATCAGAGTTGTAATTATCCTTCGGTTCGTGCCTCAGGTGCAGTATTTGTTCGGAAACAAATTATTTCAAGTGCAGGGTGATTCGTGAGACCATGTCACATTCCTCCACTGCTCAATCTTCATTGTTTATGCTCTTTGCACCACTGGATGCGACGACATGCGTTGACAGGTGTGATGAGTAGCCTGTGAAGTGTAATTAGACCATGATAATGAGCTCTATGTGTGTTCTCGACTTACCGTTTTTGACGAAACTAGCCTCTTGCATCTTTCGTTGAAATCCGCGCATCTGATCATCTGTAGCTCGCTGATTTCGCTTTGAACATCGCACTGATGCTCGAACGCCCCAGATTTTGGAGCATGCGCTTTCGCTCACTGTTGACTTTTGTAGATGATGTCCTCCCTTTAAATTCCCATGCAGACATGACCTTGGAAACTTTTCCTCGTGAAACATTAGCGAATTCAGCTGTCTTAGTGATCACAGCTCCTGCCAAATATGCTGCAACAATCATGCCCCTTTCAAAATCGCTAAAGTATTGTACGGCACGATACCAATAATTACATGTTGTTATGTGGAGTTTGCTTTTATAGAGATGGCGCTAAGCACTGGGATGTAATTTGCATGCTTCATGCCTTCGTCAGTGATATGTAGACGCCGCTGTTTAACATAAACCGAAGGCTTTCTGCAAACCTTTGTGTTTCCAATTTTCTGTCCATTACCTGTATAAACAAAATATTTCGGCTGGGAAGTATCCGTGGTGGGAGGGGAAGTAATACGTTAAACATAAAACGACTAGACAAAGGGTGCAATATATGTTTTGTCTCTCCATTCCAATTCCAGTTAATCTTTTAAAAATATTCTTTCAAAATATTGATATATGTGTGTAAATCTGTAACCGCAAAGCGGTAATGTAATATTAGGTTCGTTTGTATTCTTTAGAGTTTTGTATTTTGTAGGCGTTTGGCAGTTTTTAGTGTGTTGAAAACTATGTTCCTTCCTCGTAAGTTTCGTGCCTCTATTTGAAACACTTCAGGTATTGTACTTTAATCTTATATCCTCGCATTTATAGGTAAGATTCTGGCGCCTAAAAACAAGATGGCAACCTCGCCAACGAATGCAGTTCTCGCTAGAAAAGCATCAAGCTCGCCAGTGGGTAGAAGCAGCCCTTCAAGGTACTACCTGCCCTACGGCTAGCTTGTCGCTTTTGGACGACGATCTGTTGGCGTCAGTCTCTAAATCTGTTGAAACTATTTTCAAATCCCAAGACTGTTCAAACGATTGTCTCGCTACTCACTGTAGCTGTTACTTATGCTGTTCTGCAAGAAATCAAAAGAACAGTTGAGTTTTCTACGGAGTGTATATATGAGCTAAGAGAACAACTTAGAGAGAAAGATGCAGTAATAAATGAACTACGTTCTGAGATTTCTTTGAAATGCAATGAACTTGAACAGTATCAACGCATAAACTCTATCAGGATTTTTGGAGTGGAAGAAGTAGATACGCCTACTGATGACCTTGCCATTAAAATTTTCAATGAAGAATTGAACGTTGGCATTTCCATAATTGACATTGACCGCAGTCATCGAGTGGGGATTGGTCGGAACGGCAAGCCACCACCGATCATTGTAAAATTCTGTTCATATCGGAAAAGAAATGCTGTGTTCCGTGCTAAAAGTAAACTTAAAGGCAATGGAATCACTATTCATAAAGATCTAACGTCAGAAAGACTTAAAGTGCTTCATTCGGCTATTGAGAAATTTGGTTAGTGCAGTGTTTGGACTCAAGATGAATCAATAGTGGTAAAACTGAAAAACGGTAACAAGCGCTTTATTAAATCAATGAATGAGTTAAATGAACTTTAAAAAAATTAAAAAAATTTCTTTGTGTACCTGTATATTTATATATATATATTTACCCATGTTTATATATATATATATTTGTGATCTGTAACACACTTTACACGATTTTGTCTCAACTTCTATTGTTGCTAAACTGCACATGTATTGTCGTTTTCAAAGTAAAAACTCTCCTGCTACGAGAACTTTTACGATTTTTAGAAATCAGTTAGGCTAACAGAAACCCATTAATTCTTTTATTTATCTATTTTTATTATTCTTTATTCGTTTTCAATTTCTACATTTTTATAACATGATGTTTTTATCTACCGCTAAAAAAAGTTTCATCCTAACTTATATTTAAGTCTCTCAGAAAGATTTCTTCCTCCCTAATATTTGATATTATCACTAAAGTCAATGCAGTGAAATGTCAATTAGGACCTCTCCTTCGGAGATATGCTGTCTTAATGATTGACCATAAATTATTATTGTACAACATGGTCATTCGTCCCATAATCACTTATGCTTCCCCGATATGGGCAAACACCACCTCCACGAATATACGCAAGATTCAGGTCTTGCAAAACAAAATATTGAGATCTGCGGTCGATGCCCCTCCCCTTGGTTTGTTGATTGAAACAGACAACTTCATAATGACTTGGGCATCGACCACATATATACTCATATTAAATGCATCTCAAAAAGGTTTTTTGAGGCTGTTAAAAATAATTCAAATGAGATTATTTCTTCTTTGCTTAATTTTGATCATAATGTTCTTAATAAGTACAAGAGGCCTAAAACGATGACTTTCTCTGAGGAAAGCTACTCGTTTTAGGTTTCTTGTGCATGATATATGCTATTTTTAACATATATTTTATATTAACTTCTAGAGGTCCACCTGCGAGTTGTTTACTTATTATATGTTTTTACTTATGCCAACTGGACTTATTCTCAGATGGAGATGGTAATGGGTAAAGTTTTACCTGGAACATCACTTATCCATGCACGATCTACGATCTATTACATCTCTTCCCAAAGATCACTGTTGGTTAAACCTTTGTCATCTCAATATTTGTTCTCTTAAATCTAAACACTCCTATCTACTGAGTTCTGATATTCTGAAATTTGATGTTATTGCTCTTATAGACACATGGCTCAAAACTCCCTTCCAGATGACCCAAGGATACAAACTCTTCCGCATCGACAGATCTAGTGGGACAGGAGGAGGACTTGCATTATATGTCAGGGAAACATTTAATGTCGAAATAATGCCTATTCCTTCTTGTTCTTGTTTCGAAGGTCTGTGGGTCAACATCTCCCCTATCAATAAACAAAATCTTGCTCTTGTTATCGACACACTTTACCGTCCTCGGAACATCAATATTGAAGATTTTATTAATTCATTGTACTCAGTCCTTGAAAGCTTCCCTTGCAACATTACTTCCATTATTATGGGAGATTTTAATATCGATGCTCTAAAACATAATTCTGCGTATTCCATGCTTGAAATCTGCCTAAAAACATTCGGACATACTCGTTTAAACAAATTGCCCACTCGCATTACTGATCACAGCGAATCTCAAATTGATATCATTTTCTCCAATAGACCTACATTTCACAAACATACACTTACTGTCTTCGAAGACATTAGTGATCATTTTATTATTACCACATCTGTATCGTATTATTCACCTCGTGCACCTAAAGTTTTAATTTCAAAAAGATCCTTTAAAAATTTCAACAACGATGAGTTTTTTTGAGTTTGCAAAATATCTCCCTTTCCACAAGAGTATTTCCGAATGCACAACTCCTACCTCAAAAGCACAACATCTCTCCTGTTTAATCAATTTTGCACTTGATACCTGTGCGCCTTATAAAACTTTCAGAGTTCGCCCTTCTCGAAAGCCATGGATTACAAAAGAGCTTCTGAAAATGATCACATTAAAAAACAAACACTTTAAGGATGCTATTAACCCTAATTACCCATACACATGGGAGAACTATAAAACTTTCCGTAATCTGGTCAACAGTACATTAAAAATGCCAAGGGTCTATATTTTCTTAATTGACTTTCCGTTATTAATCCAAATGGTAATGAAGTATTTCGAATTTTCGATTCTATTACTGGTAACTTAAGAAACCAAAATTAATAAGATTGTTTGCAACGACAACTCCTTCTATGGTCCCAAAGACATTGCTAATGTTTTAAGTAATGTATTCTGTAAATCCTGCACTTCTTCAGGAAATTATGCAAACGCAAATGAGTCATTATCCTATTCCAGTAAATCATTTAATAATCTGGAAACCTTTAAACTCCAGAATGTTACCGAAATCGAAGTTCTTAACCTTATAAATTCGCTAAAAACACTCGCAGTGCCGGACCAGTTGGAATCTCTGTCATTATTCTAAAAATTCTTTCCCCATTAATTTCTGCACCCCTTTGTGATCTAACTGATTGCTCATTTAACTCTAATGAATTTCTATTTCCATGGGAAGAAGCCATTAACTCACCTATATATAAAATTTCAAATCCTTCTAACCCTGTGGACTATCGACCTATTTCAGTTACATGTGTTTTAAGCAAAATTTTAGAAAAAGCCGTGGAGAGACAATTATCGACTTTTGTTGAAAAATTTAATTTACTTTCGTGCTGACAATTCGGGTTTAGGAAAAATCGGTCAACCGAAACTCTCATGACACTTCTTGTTATCAATGGAGATTGGCTTTAGACAGCAAAGTGAAAACGGTTGTGGGTCTAGTTTCCCTTGACATCTCAAAGGCATTTGATTCAGTTGAACACAATCGTATCTTGCAAAAACTCTGCTATTATCTTAATCTATCGCCCTCAGCTCCTTCCTGGTTTAAAAATTATCTCAACGACCGTGTTATCCGCACTAAATTAAGTACTAATGAGATCTCTACACCTCTTAAAATCAATCGGGGAGTACCCCAAGGAACCATTCTTAGCCCACTTGTCCTTAACCTCTTTGTTAATGATCTTCCTTAATCTTTCACTAACTACACTATTTTTATGCATGCAGATGTTTGTCTTCTTTCTTTCAACTGAAGTTCTTTCAGTTCTCTAAAACAAAAAATAGAAAATAATATTCATGATGTGCTTTATCGCTATACTAAAAATGGATTCACTCTCAATATTAAGAAAACCAATATAGTTTTTCTTTCAACTTCAAATTCTTTCCCACATGACACAAACAGTAAAATAAATAACACACATTTACAGTTTCCACTTCCATGAAGAACTTAGGTATGACGATAGATAATAATCTTGACTTTGGAATTCCCATTAATAAAACCGTGGCTTCGGCTTCTAAAAGAACTAATATATTGAGGTACATTCGAAACTATATATCCTCCTATACCCCAATGTTCTACAAAATTTACATCCGAAGAAACTCGAATACTGTGCTTTCACTCTTTCTGCTTAGAAACTCTTATAACTCAGAAAAGTTGAAAACGAAGCTCTCAAAATCATCACCAAATTCTATTTTGACAAACGACAATCTCTAACACTTACTGATATTCGTTCCAACTACCAAATTCCCACTCTTGAATCTAGAAGAAAGCTGCGGTTTATTACCATTAATCACGACACTATTTATAACAAGTTTCATCCCCTTCATTCGATTCTTACACCCTATATTCGATTACGACATCGCCACATCCTTCGCTCTGATAATAAAATGTTTTCTACTCCCAAGATTTTCAAAGCTAAGTATGGTGAAATTTCTTTTGCCTTTCAAGCAACCTCAACTTGTCAACTCTCTACCGAGCGATATCACTTCTTTAAATTGTAAAATAAAATTCGAAAACTATATTACTCCACTCCTATTAGAATATTGAAACGTTTGACCAACGACATCTCCTCACCCCTATTCCCAATCCCCATCTTTGCCCTTTGTTCTGGATTATCCGCAATCTTTTTTTCCCCTGTTTATTCATTTAATATTACTCTCTGTTGTCTTAAACTTTCCTTTCCTTCCCCCTAAGTTTACTATGTTTTTTTTTATCATATATCATATTATATGTTTGTCCTCGTCTGTGCAACTTGTCATTTTGTTTATATGTATCAAAAAATTATGCAATTCCTGTAGACATGTTTGTATTTTTGTAATATCTTCAATATTTCTTTTTAATTTTTCAAATGTACTGGGACATCAAGCCACTTGAACGTTTAAATTAATATCCAAAATTACCTGTACCTTGGCTTTACTCTAACCCCCCTGCATAGAAAAAATTATTATTATTGTTATGTTCGCTGTTTCGCTTCCCCCATTCCCTCTATTAGACTTGATATAATTGGTGATAACTATTCTTTAATAAGTTGTGCGTTTAATGCGAAATGTCTAAATAAACGGTCGTATCAGAATAACATGACCACCTACCTAATAATGGGAATAACCAACCACCCTTGGCCCGGATGACAGCGGCGAAACGGCGTGACATAGACGCAATGAGGCCCTGGAAGCTTGCCAGAGGCACACGTGCCCATTCGAACTCCAGCAGAGCACGGAGGTTCTGGAGATGACGTGGCTGTGGTTCCCCACGCCGAACCTGTCTATTCAAATGGTCCCACAGGTGATCTATGGGATTGAGGTCGGGCGATTTCGCCGGCCAAGGGAGAACGGAGAAATCGCTGTTGTGTTCCTGGAACCAGTCGTGCATCACCTTAGCAATATGACAGGGCGCATTGTCCTGTTGGTAGACATCACAACCAGGGTAAATGTCTTACACGAAGGGATGTATGTGGTCAGCGATGATGGACAGATATCCATTGGCATTCAGGGACCAATCTAGTGGTATCAGTAGTCCCAGGTCATACCAGGAAAACATCCCTCAGACATGCACACTGCCACCGCCGGCCTATACTTGACTGACAAGCGTGTCCGGGTGTTGGTTCTCGTGTGTCTGACGCTGTATCCGTCACCGCCCGTCACTTCTGTGGAGTAGAAACCTCGATTCGTCGGAGAAGGCAACCATTTTCCACTCTTCCACTGTCCAATGATGGCAGTCCCGTGCAAACTGCAGGTGTCATTGCCAATGGATCTTGGCTAACACGGGCACATTTGTGCAGCGTCGACTCAGGAGACCCATGTGTAACAGGGTTCACTCTACTGTTATCGGGGACACGTACCTGGGTATCCCAGCATTCATTTGAGTGGTCAATTGCTGCACTGTTGTGCGTCAATTGCCCTTTACCGGTCGACGGAAGCGACGTTCTTCTCTGGGATCGATGGCCTTTGGGGCTCCACATTTATTATGTCTGAAGGTACTCGGTGTGCCAACGGTCCATTCTTGGTACACCCTTACTACAGCACCTTGCGAACAGCCCACGAAGTCTGCTGTTTCCGAGATGTTTCCACCCTTGGCGAGGTAGCCGATGATCATTCCTTTTTGAACGTCAGTCAAATCAATACCTCCGCCCATTGTGCTCACGTTACACACTATGGCTCATCTGTCCTGGCCGGCCGCTTATATCTCCGTGTGGTCGACCTTGTCATGTGCACTCTGTGACGCGCCTTGGCGGGTACACTATGATTCCGTGGGTGGTCATATTATTCTGATACGACTGTGTAAATACTAAAGATAAAGTAAGAAATTTTGAAAATTTTGAATTAATTTATAACTCTTCAAAATTATTTAAGAAATAAGTGTAGATTGGAATAAGTGAATAGATTGAAAAGGAATAAGTGTATATTGAACTTATTTAGCTTCTTAGACGGGAAGAATACTCAGGGGTTGTTACTTTTGTTTTTTTATCAAGATGGTTGGAAATGAGATTACCACTACGATTATCATTCTTCAATTATGTCTTCTGGAAGACACTTTCAAATAATCTAATCTGAATGAGAAGGCACTTTTAAAAAAATCCTATCTTATCTATGATTGAGTAAGAATTTTTGATCTTGGAGCAGTCTCTATTCGAGAAATCCCGCACTCGTCGCAGATAACATTCTAAAAATGCAATCCCTTTGCAGGAAACTTGGGAGAAATTCTGGTCTCGTTGTAGATCACATTCTAAAAACTGAATCCCCGTGACAGGAAACACTCGAGAAATGAGGGCCTCGTCGCAGATCATTTTCTAAAAACATAACCCCTTTGAAGGAAACAATAAAATATTTAGCAATTACCAATTGGGTTATTATATTCATATCGGAGCATTAAAATCCCATTCTTAAATTTCCCATTCTTAAAATCCAATGTTTTCTCCGGGAGTATGAAAATTGCAATCGCATCAGAATTAAAATGCAACATTCCTAATCTTGGGAGGGCATAACTTTCAAAAACTTGAATCTCGTCTTAGGCTTCATAAAAATAATAATTTATTTGATGCAGGGGGTTACAGTAAAGCCAAGGTACAGGTAATTTTGGATATAATTTAAACGTTCAAGTGGCCATCTCGTCTACGGCTGGACACAAAAGCAATTTTTAACAGGTCTCATTCAACGAATCCAGTATTGTCTCCGGCTGGGGCGGGGGTGGCTCAGTCGGTAGCGCGCCAGGCTCGTAATCTGTAGTTCCCAGGTTCGAGTCCCAGCTGGGTCAGCGTTGAGATTTATCTCCGCAAAATTCCCCGCCCTGCCCTCGGTCAGTAGGGAACACCGATGGGCTTGAAAGGCCGCCATCCGTCGGATGGGACGTTAAGCCGTGGCCCCGTGTGCGGGAGAGCCATACCCTGTGCACGTTAAAGAACATGCTGGATGGCCTTGACGGGAGGCTACCATCTGTCTCCCAACAGCTGTTCCAGTGGGTCCCCTCCCCCAATCTTCTCTGAGCCTTCGGGGTCCATTTGACCTGGCCATTTAGTCCATTGTGTGCAAAAAAGTGCCGCTCAGAGGTAAAACAATCCAATCCAATGTCTCCGGCTACATAAACAACAGTCTAACGCAGTTGTCTCAAGTTCAAATCATGCAGCGGCCAAATCAATTATTTCGAAATATATGGCGGTAAACATTTTATTTTAAGCAATGATAAGCAAAACATTTTTACGTACATTGTCGCTTTGGTAGTTCAATGTTGTATACTTTTAAAACCAAAATATAAACATAAATTTCGTTTATAATGGTTCCATCTTCTGCTGAACAGCGGCTCATTCGGTTGTGCGCCAGGATTGTAATCTGCAGTTCCCAGGTTCGCGTCCCATCTGGATCAGCATTAAGATTTATCTCCGCAAAGCTCTCCGTCCTGCTCTCGGGCAGTAGGGGACACCAATACGCTTGAAAAGGCCACCGTCCTTCGGATGTGACGTAAAGCCGTGAAACCGTGTACGGGCAAGCCATACTTTGTGCACATTAAAGAACACGCTATATGTCTTTGACGAGAGGCCTGTCGTTTAACAGCAGTCCAGTGGGTTCAACCCAAGTCTTCAATATGTAGATTATGACAAAATGAATTGTTTGTTGGACGCAGAAAATAATTCTTTGTCTAATAATTGTGCATTCGAAATGTTCATTTCGTCTCTGCTGCACGATTCATGTTTCGTAAGAAATATTTCTATCTAAAATTCCTCGGGCACCAGATACTGCTTCGGCGCGAGATTTCAATGCTTCGATATGAATTAATAACCCAACTGGCATTTCGATTTTAATTCACTCGAGCAGTCTGTTGAAATCGTGACAGCAGACCGAAGACTGCTTTTTGAACATCGTTGTGGAGAGACGAAAGCATTTCTTTGCTTTCTTTATAATTTACAATTTAATTTTAAAATATCATCCACTTAGTCACAAAGAATAACTTCAGGACAACATTGATTTCGATGGAAATTTGCATACTTTGTCGACAGCAAATTAAATAGAGCGCAACGAAATTAAAATTTCTGTTTGATAACAAGCCTAACTCTTTTGTATTTAAATCTCTTGCAAACTTCATTATCATTATTACTGCACGGAGTTAAAAATAATACGACGAAATAATTTTTCTGAACAAATTTATGATTCTTTGGATTGCATGCACTTTGTTTCAGCTGACTTAAAGCCGCAATGAGTGCTTTTTGTTTTCTTATGAAATGTCATTAGCTTAGAAATAAAAGCTCCGCACACAAAACAACATGCATCTTTAATAAGCACTGAAACAAAAAGATCGCAATGAGAACCAAAGATGCTTTAGAACAATCCATTAATTGCAGTTTAACTTTGTTTTTGAACTAATGAAATCCTTGTATTGCGTTGGAAGCAAATTTCCCATTTGGAAACTTTTCATTCGCGTGTATAAGTCGGAATCCGTATGCAATAATTCGCCCTTTATTGGAACACAACAAGAGATAAGAGAATGCAGCGCCTGTTGTTTTTAAGAATTATTGCGTTTCACGCTCGTCTGTTATGTTCGGCGATAGATAAAAGCGGAAAACGATGCTTAATAGCTTTTTCTCTTGCACTTCTTTCGAACCGAAAACACTGCCTTTACAAAATAATGCCGGGGGAAATTTGCATGACACCGTCTTATGTTTCTCGCATTATTCGCCGCCATATAATGTTTGATGACGCTCAGAGAAGTAAAGTTCTCTCACAGCTAAGATCGTTTTGCTTTATAACGCATTATTTTTCCTCGAGAAAGGAACGAGAATGATGAATGGATGTGCATTAGTCAGCTAAATGCGCAAAGACCATAAGAATAATCGCAGTATTTTTTACCGTCTGTAGTTGGGAAAGATGTCCACACGCGAGGAGAATTTGCACATTCAGTTCGTAAAGGAATGGGATGATAACATTTATAAAATACGTATTAAACTCAAATGAAGTGAGTTGTAACAAAAATAAATTTCATTTGAAATATTGTTCTTCGATGGGAAGATAGTAAAGATATATTTTTGATAGGGAAGAATTTTGAAAATAGCACTGTCTAGAGCAGTATGCCTGAGGATGGTAATGAAAGAGAAATATCTTTTTAAGGCCTTCTTTTTATTGAATGAATTGCGCCTTTTCTTTATGCTAGTATTGAAGGTAAGAATTGAAGAAAAGAATTTCTCCTTCATCAGTCTAATCTGAAAAATAAAGTTATATGACAAGGTATTGTCCCAGTAATAACTTTAAAAAACATAAGATAAGGTAGGAACAAATATGTTTCGAGGCAAAATTTAAAAAAATGCAGAATCATCATTCTGTGACTATGGAACCAGCTACTACGTTTATCGGTAATCAAAAACGAAAAAAAAGAACTATCTTTTCTGCTCTTTATCACCTAAAGGATTTCAAGTTTTACGGATGATAACTCAGAGTAAGACGTAGAAGTAAGCGTAGTATCATGTACAAACTTTATTAGAGAGGGACATCAAGTTTATTGGCTATACATATAAACAGATGATAGCTCCACGTCAAAATATTAAAGACAGTGTTGAACTGAAACATATTAACAAGGATGCGTTATTTAACCTCTGAATGACACTTTTCTCTACCCAATAGGTTAATTGACTTGATAGTAAAAGATCGCAATGTTCAGAACAGTGTTAAGGAAGAGAACCATTGAAAATAAGCTTCAGGGTTAATTTGTTTTACCTCTGAGCGGCACCCTTTTGCACACACTGCGCTAAATGGCCAGGCCACAAGGATCCCGAGGGCTCAGAGAAGGTTGAGGTAGGCGACCCACTGGACAGCTGTTGGGAGACAGATGGCAGCTCCTGTCAAGGCCATCCAGCGTGTTCTTTAACGTACACAAGGTATGGCTCTCTCGCACACGTAGCCATGGCTTAATGTCCCATCCGATGGACGGTGGTCTTTCCAAGCCCATCGGTGTTCCCCTACTGACCGTGGGTAGGGCGGATCCACTGATAAAGTATTATTGGTTATCCGCATCGGATTTAGAGCAATATTAAATCTAGGTAGATTTACGATCAAATTATCATCATCTATATAATAGAGAGTTTTGTGTGTCTGGCTGTTGGACAACTCCTGTGGAAGACTAAAGCATGTAGTCACGAAAAGGGATAAATGGTCAGAGCTTCGACCTACCAAACTTCGTCTACAGCTTCATCTCACTGTAACTTAATGCAATGCCAAGGTTTCGAACTCAAAAAATTAGGCCTTTCCCGAAAAATTGGCCCAAATATTCTGTCTTTTGATAACTTGGTGGATCGATAGCGTTCTATTCCAGTCATATGATACATGGCGGCAGCGCCCCCAGAGATATCGGACACTTGCGTCGGGTTTAATCCCGACATACCGCAGCTGCAAACCGACCGGGTTCGGTTTCGCAGCTGCGGTAAACCCGACCCGACCGGATTCGGGTCGGGTTTAATCCCGACCTCTAAACCGCAGACACCGAGACATAAATGGGACCACCAAACCAATTTCGGAACCGATCAGTCGAGTTCCGGAGGAATTACGAGGAGCCAAAAACTTCTGCAACAGGTGAACTTACCCCGGATATCAGTGTCCGCACACCCGTTACCCGTATTACTCTGTCATTACATCGATGCCTGAACAACGCTAGAAAATTCTGCTAGTCATTTATATAGTAACCGTAATTCCTGGACGAATGGGCGACCATGTGTGACATCATCGGTGGCAGTAATTCTCGGTTTCCCTGTGGCTCCGTGACTACTGGAGCAATTGGCCGAAAATTTGGTGGGGTGTTCCACTTAGTTCTAGCCCCATTGGGCTAATGTATTGGGTTTGTAGCTGTCGTGGATCGGGAATGATTCCTAAGAAAGTGTCCGAAATTTTTGAGGGCTGCCGAAGCCTACCTCGTGAATTTAGTATGTTGCGAAGAGTACTTTATGGGGGAAAGCTGTGAATGAACTTATTGATGTTAAGAGTTATTAATGAACATAGGTTTCGTGCCAAACGTTTGGTCAGGGTTTAATTAATAATAAATAATAATAGTATCTGCACCAACGAACGGCGAACGGTAGAATATGCATATGCTGACGTCAACTGGGGTCTCATTGTTGCAGATGGCTTAATTAGTGCACAAGTTGTTGAAAGATTCCCCCCCCCCCCCTTATTTTAACAGATTTCTGAGTCTTCTCTTGTCCCATGTACTTGACTGACCGGTTCCAAATTCTGGTATGTGGGTTCCTCCAGTGCAACTTAGTGCTGGGTAAAAAAAGTCAGGTCCCTATTTGTAATGGAACGCGAACTTCCAAAGGCTTTGCGAATGTGGAGGATCTGGTAATGGAGGAACTGGTACCACTCTGCCACATTTCCTCACTGTAATTTGTGAAAGAAGAAATTGTCATTGGAGAAATCCGATGGAGAAGAAATTCGTTTCCTTTACGCCAAAAGTTTCGTGATTGATTTTATTCGTAATGAAGCGAGATGCAAATCTATTGACTTCAAAGCCAAGGTGTTTCCGTAACAAATAGCGACGGCATTGTTTGTAATTTCTGCAAAAAGATTCATTGTTATCTGTTTTGCCACACTCCATTAGAGCAAGCATCACCACAGAACAACAGGAGAGAGGTGAGACTAAAGCACTCTAGTCACGGAACGGGATAATTGGATTGTTTTACCCCTGAGCAGCACTTTTTAGCATATATTGAGCTAAATGGCCAGTTCACAAAGACCCCAAGGACCCAGAGATGTTGGGAGAAGGGGATCCACTGTATAAATGTGAGAAGACAGATGGTAACCTTCTGTCATGGCCGCCCAGTGTGTTTTTTCAGCGTGCACAGGGTATGGCTGTCCTGCACAAAGTTGAATGGTTTTTAGTCCCATCTGACGTACGGCGGCCTTACTGAGCCCAACAGTGTCCCTTTTCTGACTGAGGTCAGGGTGGAGATTTAGTGCAGATAATTCTCAAAGGTGGGACTCGAACCTGAGAACTGCAAATTACGAGCCTCATGAGTTACCGATTGAGCCAACCTTGCCCTCGGGAAAGATGAGAGACTACAGCACTCTAGTCACGGAGCGGACCAGCTTTGAGATTTATCTCCGCTAATTTTCTCTCTGCCCTCGGTCAGAAAGGGAACACCGATGGGTTTCATAAGGCTGCTGTCCTTGGATAGGACGTTAAGCTGTAGCCCGTGTGCAAGAGATCCATACCCTGTGAATACTAAAGAACACGCTGGATGGCCTTGACGGAAAGGTACCATCAGTCTGCTATACAGTGCGTCCCCTTCTTCCAACTCTTTGTGAGCCCTTGAGGTCTTTGTGGCCTAGCCATTTAAACCATTATGTGTAAAAAAGTGCCTCTTAGGAAAAACAACCCAACCCACCCACGGTACGGGATAGTTAAACTGAATGGACCACGGAACGGGAGAAAAGTGAGACTACAACTCTCTAGTCACGGAACGGGAGAAAAGTGAGACTACAACTCTCTAGTCACGGAACGGGAGAGAGGTGTGACTAAATCACTCTAGTCACAGAATGAGATCCAGTAGGACTAAAGCACTTAGTCACGAAAAGGGATAGAAATGAGACTACAGTACTTTAGTCATGAAAAGGGAATGAAGTGAGACTACAGTACTTTAGTCATGAAAAGGGAATGAAGTGAGACTACAGAACTCTAGTCACGAAAAGGGATAAAAGTGAGACTAGAAATCTAGTCACGAAAAGGGATAGAAGTGAGACTACAGAACTCTAGTAAAGAAAAGCGATAGAAGTGAGACCACAGAACTCTAGTATCGAAAAGGGATAGAAGTGAAAATACAGAACTCTAGTAACGAAAAGAGATAGAAGTGAGACTAAAGAACTCTAGTCACGAAAAGGTATAGAAGTGAGACTATGGAACTCTAGTCACGAAAAGGGATGGAAGTAAGACTACAAAACTCTAGTCACGAAAAGAGATAGAAGTGAGACTATAGAACTCTAGTCACGAAAAGAGGTAGAAGTGAGACTATAGAACTCTAGTCACGAAAAGAGGTAGAAGTGAGACTATAGAACTCTAGTCACGGAAAGGGATAGACGTGAGACTACGTAGAGATAGACGTGAGAATTCTAGTCACGGAACGGGAAGAAAAGTGATATTAAAGCATTCAATCCTTAAGAGCTATGCAGTCTGAAAGCATCAAATGTTGCCACTTATACTACGCACTAGTATAAATGCAAAACATTAGTATATACTATCCCGTTGAAGTCTGATTCGCTATTAAGCGCTTATAGTTCTTGCCAAAAATGTTGTATTCTGAAAAGGCTAGAAAATTAAGTTTCTGTTGTAAAATTAACGACATGTTAAAACTAAAGCTTCTAATTGTAACAATAGAAAAGTAGCGGTTGCGAGGAAACTTAATAAAATTTTCTGTTCACACGACAAATTACGGTCCTACAAAGTGATTGCAAAACCCAAATTTAGGTAAGAGAAACTTAAATAAAGGACTTATTAACGAAATTGCTTCTTTAAGTTCAGTTATCCTTCAATCTGCAACAGAAATGTTCTCTTCAACTGTTTGATGCAGATAAATGCTGTGAGCAAGAAAAAACATTCTTGTGCATATTTTATTTAATCGGCAGCCTGTAGGTGGTATGACTGGTTGGCTGTTTTACATCTGAGCGTCACTATTTTGTACACAATGGCTAAATATCCAGGTAATAAGGACCCCAAGTGATCAGAGAAGGTTAGGAAAAAAGATCCAGTGACGGCTTTTAAAGACTCCCATCAAGGCCACCAGCGTGTTCTTTAAAGCACAGGGTACGACCCTCCTATATTTGCAGACTGAGTCATGGCTTAACAATCTGTAAGACGGACCGCGGCCTTTCAAGCTATCGATGCAGCCTGTCTCACTCTGGGGGCTGAGGTTGTTTCAGACAATTGCTCTCTCTTTCCCAGATCGAGGCAGAGATTCAGAAAACTAGAAACAGGATCAACTGAAATGTTTCAAATATGCTGATAGCTACTCTGTTCCTCAACAGCTTCGTAATAAAAATGAAAATCGCAAGAACACCACAATACTTGAAATGGAAATATCTCTTCTACAAGTATGAAAGTTGAATTGGTTTAGAATTTGAGTTGACCAAGAACAATGTGAACTGTTGTTCGTAAATATTAACGTAGCTGAAACCACAGAGTTTAAGTTATTAAACAGCTGAGCAAGAATGATTTAAGATATTGAATACTTTATGCAACTTAAACTAGAATTAAGCAACGCACTGTTTGAGATAATTCGTGTTTCTCTTATTGCAAGCGTATTCTCTTGTATTCTCTGTTTCTGCTCCTCTTTCATCTCTTAAAACGGAAAGCACACGCAGTTAACCTCTGTCTGCTCTAACCTCAGTTGGCCTATAATTACAGCCAAGTATTAATACAATAAATGGAAATGCAGCCCATGAAACGAGCTCCTACGGCGCCCCAGCTTGCAACTAATATATTCAACGCACATGTTGACACTGATTGGTAGCACTGTCGCTGCCGCTAATTTCGGCAGCAGTCGGCGAAGAGGAGTTAATGAACTGGGCCAATTATCTCAGCAAAACCGGTTTGCTGGCTGCACCAACCACAGCAGATGTTAGAAACATGTTTCTGATTAAAAGCTTCACAGTTCGCACATCCAATCAGACGCACTATCCTGGAAACGCGAACGTTGAGAAAGGTAATAGTCCGTCGTTTTAAAGTATTTCGCCACATTTGTGCTTCCAACCAGTTAACACCATGCTAAATCTGTATCGTCTCTAAGTAAGAGAAGTGATCAGTGCAATGAACCTGCTAGTTGCACTTGTTCAGCATGATTGCTTAATACAAACTCCATTATCCATGCGGACAGTTTCACACCGAAGTAATGTTTCCTTTTACTAAGTTCATGATTAGCTGACGAGTGGTACCAGTTCATATTTGACCTTCTCTTTCACGAAGCTTAGTTCTGCTAGCGTTTTGATGAACTCATAAATAAAACCTGAAAAAGAAGCATTCATTGGCAACATAATAGAAAATTTCTTTACGATGGTGTACACCTTCAACAAACTCGTATACAAATAATATACAGGGGAAAAATAATAATTTAATATTGTTAGGAACGTATCTCTATATCAAGTGGATTATAAAGACCCCATCAAAAGTTGATTCGCTGAAATCTTCTCTTTCTTTTCATTTTTTATCGTTACATGGAGCATTATTGTATTTATAATACACGAGGAAATATTGAGAAAAATAAGAGAAATAAACAGATTGTCTCTCATAGAAAACTTCTGTTCATAACTGATGACACATATGCGTTTTCTAAATTCAAGGACTAATTCATTCCAGGGTCCAAAAGACGGAAACAAAATCCCAAAAAACTTTATTTGAAAGTTAGATCACACAAGTCATTTTACAAAAATTATTCGAATTTAATTTCTGTGGGGTCGTTTAAAAAACTTGTCGTATGTTTTCTGCTGAGGTCCTGCCATCCTCTCATATCTTCTACTGTGGCATATAAACTGATAGACTCCTGTCAGACCTCTGTGGCAAGCAGCTGCTTGAGGGGGTATATATTTTTATTATTTATGAAACAGACCTTCAAGACCTCGTAGCTTCTACTATATTTTTAGGATTTTTATATTTTTATATTTTTCTATATTTTTAGGGTCACTCCAGGAATCCTTATTAAGACTAGTCGAGATCAACGTTTGAAAGCGCCACTTCAAAAAATTGTTATGGTATAACTTGTATGCCATAACCTCTAAATAAAACATTTCCCTGACATACTTTTCTGGGACTTTTTTGCTCTTTTGGATCTTAGAATACGACCTTGAATTTGTGAGGTGTACTTATATTACACCCTCGGTATTCAAAAATATTTATTGGTTTAGGATTATATGGTTGTGTTTTCCATTAAAGGGCTCTTAGAACAGGGGTCACAGATTCCTCCTCCCCTCTCTTTCCCTCCTTTTCAGTAAGGCATTGGTGGACTCGTTTAGATGACCGAAATACAGACCGCTTGGAAAGGAATTATCGATTTATGGTTCGAGCAAGTATCGATTTTAAAGAAGACGGTGTGCAGGTGGGGGAAAGTTGAGCATATTTCTATTTCAGAATATTTTACATTCGTAGAAATTCATATTAACTGCAAAGAACAGATCCCATTATATGAGGATTGTTTCCTGGAATTCAGTTACATACGTCATTGAAGGCAACCATTCAAATTGGCTTCAGTTGGCTCAGTAAGGGGGTTTGATAGCATCATGTTACGTCATGCGGAAAATATGCAAGAGGAGAGACTTCAGAGGAAAGACATCCTTATCTCGACTGGGAGGCGAAACCAGATAACTTTTGTTCAGCTGCCATAACTCCTTCACTGTGATGGACGTGTTGTGTGATCGATGGATGATAAAAGTAAATTATTTTCTTTGTATTTATGAAAGAGAAGTTTTCTATCTGTCATCACCGACTTGATTTGCTACTATTTTATGGTTTGCCACTGCAAACTGGACACTATTATTTTATAACTGGTTTACTATTATTTTACAGTAACTGAACTGTACCAGGCACTGCCTTTGTCTCACTTTAAGAAGTAATCTGTATATTTTGTTGGTATAGCAACCCCTGCTCCCCAACGCCATTAGCACGAATAAATAATAAATAAATAAATACCCCCTCAAGCAGCTGCTTGCCACAGAGGTCTGACAGGAGCCTGTCAGTTTACATGCCAGAGTAGAAGGTCTGAGAGGATGGCAGGACCTCAGCAGAAAAACGACACGTACATCCATGCCTTATCCGGGGATCGAACCCAGGTCCCGTAGATCAGTAGTCAAGCGCGCTAACCACTCGGCCACGGGACGGCTGTTAGCACGAATTCAATACGTAAATATGTTGGCGTTGTAATAAGGTAAATTAAATGTAGTGTTTCCAACTGCAAAAGATGAAATCACGCCTAAACTTCAGAAAATGGCAATGAATTTGGCAGCTATTACCATTTCCCTTAGCAATAATAAGGTAGATATTTTTACTTCTAGCAAGTCGCCTTTTAGAATTCAGATTTGAATGCAATTTGCCATTGCAAACTGGACAACAACCACATACTGTATAATCTGTTAAATTTTGAAGAATTTACTACGATTTCCCGATGAATTATGACTGTCACTAACATCGCCTCTATTCATTACAGATATTGTAACAGGTAACTTCTGTGAAATGAACTATCAGAATCAATAGATATTAATAAGAAACTCTATATACTGATATCCAAGAACACTGGTGAGCCCAGAAACCCCGTCCCGCTTTTAATCTAGGGGGAGGTGAAGGAGAAAAAAAAATGCTTTATTATTTCCGTGCACTTTTTTTTTATCACCAGTTAAAAACATCAAAGTTGTTAATTCTATACGAAATTCCCCAATTAACATTAATTGATAATTCTTAAGAAACAATAAAGCCACATATCAAAAAATATAAAAGCAAAATAATATATCTGTCACCTATAAAAATATAAAAGTAAAATATCTACAGGATTCGATAACATTACTGCACCTACACATCTTTAAAAATTTCATTTAGATTACTCTATTATTGTTACAAATTAAATGGATGAGCACTGAGCGTGAGTTAAAAATATAGTAGTATTTAATAATCATTTATACAAGAAATATGGAAATTTAAATACTGAACTAAATATGCTTATCACTAATTATTCATTATCTCCTATTGACAAATGTTAATAGAACAGAACATTCCAATATCCTTAATACGATATTCATATTAAAAAGTCTTAAGAGTCGGATTATCTTAATTGAGAAGCAAGCACATTATCGAATAAATCTCTACTTAGCACTTTATCAAACATTCAACAACAGGTTACATAAATCAATTATTAGTAAAAACTACTTTATTTTGTTTACAAGAATACCAAGTATTTTCTTTAAATTATATTACGACCTTATGTCTTATTCATACCATCTGTGAAATGTTTTCTTTAAATTATATTACGCCCTTATGTCTTATTCATACCATCTGTGCCTTCTATTATGCAATAGCACAACTTTGTAAGACAGAACACAATCTCTGTCTTCTGTTCTTGAATACATTAAGTTTACTTCTTGACACTGACTGGAAACATCTCCTTCAAGATAAACACACAATAGTAATTGTAAAACGACACTCAAAATCAACTCTTTGCATCTTTTCAATTCACCGAACTCACGACTGAAAGGGGCGGGGGTGGCTCAGTCGGTAGCGCGCCAGGCTCATAATCTGTAGTTCCCAGGTTCGAGTCCCAGCTGGGTCAGCGTTGAGATTTATCTCCACAAAATTCCCAGCCCTGCCCACGGTCAGTAGGGGACACCGATGGACTTGGAAAGGCCGCCGTCCGTCGGATGAGACGTTAAGCCGTGCCCCGTGTGCGGGAGAGCCATACCCTGTGCACGTTAAAGAACACGCTGGATGGCCTTGACGGGAGACTACCATCTGTCTCCCAACAGCTGTTCCAATGGGTCCCCTCCCCCAACCTTCTCTGAGCCTTCGGGGTCCATGTGACCTGGCCATTTAGCCCATGGTGTGCAAAAAAGTGCCTCTCAGAGGTAAAACAACCCAACCCACGACTGAATATCTTTTTTAGTTAAATCAAAGTTCCAAATCGTTGTTGATGTAATTCGCACGTTGAAGCCTATTCGACCTTCAAAACGATACATCATATTGCGAGTTCATTGTAGTACGTTCATCTGTAGTAACATTATTATTTTAGTCACTGCCGAAGGCATGATATTTTGCAGCATTGCACTCCTCTCTGAAAACTCTCTGAAAGAAGGGGGTCCTTTCAGTGAAAAATTTATTCTCCTTATACCCCTGTTAATTCGTAAATTTACTTGCTTATTTATCAGATACGTTCATTCCTAATCAGTATTGAAGTTTGCTTTCTTAGATAAAGATGTGAAGGAAAATTAATTTAAACGAAAACCGGGTGAGAAAGAATATTGAATATTCTTTTCGGTTTGATTCCTTGGAGTGTTTCTTTTGGTTTTCAATTGTTTTATTCGGAAGGAATAGATTTTTAAAATATTCGTTTTATAGAAAGCGGGATTAGAGAGATTGGCCGTGTTGGTGTCCTGAACGGTTGCTCAGTCGATATTGCGCCAGGCACGTAATCTGCAGTTCCCAACTTCGAGTTTGAACTGGGATTACTTGAGATTAATTTCCATTACGCCCTCCCCCCCTGCACTGCCGGTCATAAAGGGGATGCCGATGGGCTTCAAAAGGAGGACCCGGGGCCCCGTGTGCAGGAAAGCCAATACCCTTTGCACTTTAAAGAACATATTAGATGGTCTTGACGGAAGGCTACTGCCAACAGCTTTCCAGTGAGTTCCCTTTTCCTAATCTTCTCTGAGCCCTCGGGGTCCTTGTGACCTGGCCATTTAGCCCATTTTGTTCGAAAAAAAGTGCTTCTCAGAGATAAAAACAATACAATCCATGTGGATCGGAGTCTTTGTTACCTGGCTATTTAGCCCATTGTGTGAAAAAAAGTGCTCCTCAGAGGTAAAACAATCCAACCCAACCATCGGGGTCTTTATGACTTGACCATTTAGTCTATTGCGGACAAAAAAAATGTGCCGCCTAGAGATAAACATCAATTATCATATCGGTGTTCTGTCATTCATATCGCCTCTGGCACATATGATAATCTCGTTTTCATATGCAAAGCGAATGCAGTTTTCCTTTACCTACTCTTTCACTCCTTAAAAGTTTTAATTTGAGATAGCGGATGATGGGAAAAATGCAAATAGTGTGCTAATAAATAAATAAATAAATATCCCCTCAAGCAGCTGCTTGCCACAGAGGTCTGACAGGAGACTGTCAGTTTAAATGCCATAGTAGAAGGTCTGAGAGGACGGCAGGCCCTCAGCAGAAAAACAACACGAACATCCACGCCTTACTCCGGGTCTCGAACCCAGGTCTCTTAGATCAGTAGCCAAGCGCGCTAATCACTCGGCCACGGGACGGCTAGTGTGTTAATAGTAATTATGAGAAACACAAAAGTATTAGTCTTTCAATTCCTAAATCTAAGAAGTTGCATTTTCTTTACATCTCTGAGAAAAATAGGCAGATTATTTCTGTCAGTGAAATATCTCTTAAAAACTATCACTAATTTTTCAAATTTTATTTCTAACATATGTTTATAAAATTCTATAACAGCTTTACCGTTTCATGTTAGTGATCTGTAATTATATCATATATTAAAACTACTAAATATTTGAAAAAAGCGATTTATAATAATTTAAGTAAGTATCATTCAAACTAAAAAAATATTTTTCAAATTATAATTTTCATTGTTTCCAATCGAAACGTCATGACGTTCACATTCCACCACCAAAATTTTAAATTTCTGTCATTAAATGCCGTTGATATATTCGTTTGAAAAATTTGAATTTTCAAAATTTTTCGTCTTTAGAGGGCGCAATTATAGCATTTGAAAGATTCCGAAAGGACGAATCATAATATTTTATCAATTCCTATCTGACACCAAAAAAATAATTTTTCATTTATCTCTAAATTATCTGATAAAATTCTAATAATCTGATTATCTAAATCAGTGATCCTCAACCTTTTATGCTTCACGTACCCCCTGGAAATGTGTATGTAACTGGTGTACCCCTTGTATAGATAGATAAAACTATAGTTATAGTACAACAATAGTTATTTTTGCTTTGTTACTAGATCTAGCGACTTTTGAGCTCTCACGGCGCACCCCAAAAAATTTTACCGCGTACCCCACACGTTGAGAACCCCCTAATCTAAATTATCTCTAAATTATCTGATAAAACAAAAAAAAATGTGTTTTCCACTCCCCCTGGGTCTAAGGCGACAACTCATTGTTGCAATGAAATTACCGTAACCTTCCCATACCACCACTAAAATCTCAAATTACTACATCGTTTGCAACATTCGTTTGAAAGCTTGGAATTTTCAAAATTTTCCATCGTTAGAAGGCGCGATTATAGTTTTTGGAAGACTCCGAAAAAGCGAATCATAATATTTCATCATTTCCTATCTAACTTCCCCCCCCCCCTCCAAATAAAAAAAGAAAAAAAAAATATCTAAAAACAAATAATTGTCTGTTCAAAAAAAAATAAGTGAAAAAAAACTGTGTAACCCCCCCTGGGTCTAAAGCGCCAACTCATTGTTGACAGAGGAAATTTTGTGACCTTCACATTCCACCACCAAAATCCTAAATTTCTAGCATCAATACATCGTTTGCAACATTCGTTCGAAATTTTCGAAATTTCGACTTTTTCCACCGCTAGAGGGAGTAATTACGGTTTCAAAGAGCTTCGGAAAGCGTATCGTAATATTTCATCAATACCTATCCAACACAAAAAGATTTTTTAATTTACCTCTGTAAACAAAAGAGTTCGATATATACTGACAAAAAGACATACATACATACATTCAGACAGACGACAAATCGAAACTAATATCTCGTTTGTTTGAAAACAAGATATACAATGAAAATCCGTTTAATGAATTCCGGATTGGGGAGAATACCCCTAAGGTTTTGTGGATCAGTTTTACGGAAAGTGTTCTTTTGATTCACGTTGTTTCGTTCGGGATAACAAAATTCGATGGAACTTTGCTTTATGGAATGCCGAATTGTAATGATATCCAAAAAATGTTTTTTTTAATTCACTTGCTGATATTGTTTTCCTTTTACCCAGTTTTAAGTTGGGGGGGGGGGAGGGGCAATACTTTCACTTTGTCGTCTGCAGATTTTACCCGTTTTTGTTTTTAGGGATGAATAAAAAAAAGTTGTTTTGATGGATGTAAGCGAAATATTATGATTCATTTTTTAGAAGTTCCCAATAGATTTAGTTTGCACATGGCATTGAATGTGAAAAAAACGCAAAACTTAAAAAAAAATGATCTATTTCTGCTAGGATTTGAAAATTCTGGAGGAGGGTCAAAGCCTTTACTCTGATAGCGACCATTTTTACTCGAGAGGGGAGGAAGAATGAACACAATATTTTTAAGTGAAACTATTTTTTGAAGTTGGTTATATACTGATGAAATATAATTGCATTTTCGGAAGTATCCGTTTGTTCGAATTTCCAGCGTCAGAGGATGAAATAGACAGAAAATGACAAAACTGTTTTGAAAATTAGCATTTCATATTTCCCAGAGGATATTTATTCATTATTACAATTTACTATTGTTTTCATCTTTCACACCTCATTACATTCACTTATCATACCTATTCAATATCTCATCCACTCAATTGTCGTCCATCCTGTTGTCATTTTCCTAGTTGTCGACCACGAAATTGTCCTTCACTCAATTGTCGCATAAAAATTTTAAAATACTTAGTGGATGGTGAGGGGTGGAGGGGATTCTATCCGTAGAGAGCCAGGCTCATATTACACATTCTCAGGTCCGTGTACCAGAGTTGAGATCTATTTCCGCTAAACTCCATCCTGTCGTTGGTGAGAAATCGGACTCAGATGAGCTTGAAAGGCCCCCGTTCGTCGAGTGGGACCTTAAGCCTTCACCCAATGCTTGGTTGTTGCTGTTTTAACTCTGAGCGGCACGTTTTTGCACAAAACGGGCTAAATGGCAAGATCATATCGACCCCGAAGGCCTAGAGAAGGTTGGAGAAAGAAGACCCATTACACAGTTATTAGGAGACAGATGGTAGCCTCCTGTCAAGACCATCCAGCGCGTCTTTCCAAGTCCTTCGGTGTCTCCTACTGAGAGAGGACAGGGTGGGATTTTTACAGAAGTAAATCTGCAAAAATCCGCCTGTCTGTGTCACTGGCCTAGGTTTGACTCGAATCAGGGAACTGCAGATTACGAGCTTGGTGCGCTACGGCCTGAACCCCGCTCCTCGGTATTTACGAGAGCCATAGTTTGTGTACGTTAAAGAACACTGTGTATGTCTTGACCGGAGATTACCATCTATCTCCTAACAAATCCAGTGGGTCCCATTCCCCTAAGCTTCTCTGAGCTTGGGACCCTTGTTACTAGCCACTTAGCCTATTGTATGCAAAAAAGTGCCACTCAGAAGTAAAATAACAAAGGAATGATGAGCCTGGAGATAATGGAATGACCTCATCCAGAATTAACACATTTTTTTAAAAAGTGGACTGATTTTGATTAACTGGAACCTGGTAATTTTAAAAGTTTGTGAAATATTTGAAAAGGTCGGAGTATTTGTTTTTAAAACATGATGCTCATCGGACTTAAAAATATGCTGTTAAAGCCACACAGAAAAAGAATAAAGAAATAAATAAGAAATAAATAAAAATAAAACTTGAACAGAGAAAGCTCCGAAGATTTAAACTGTGGATAGTTGACCAAAAACAGCGCTTAGTTTTAATCATATCTCTAAATTCCATAACATTTTAGCTATTTCGGACTCTCTTACTGACTGACTGATCCGTCTTCCTGTACACTTCAGAGATACTGATTTTTAATGGGTGACCTCTTTTCTACACAGCTTCAGAGACACTAATATTCAGTGACTTACGTCTCTACTTCAATACTTCAGAGAGACTTTAGTGATTTCTCTACCTCACACTTGAAAGACACTAATCTTTAGTGGTGATCTTTCTTCTTCAACACTTTAGAGACACTAATTACCAATGATTGAACTCTCTTCCTCATCACCTCAGAGACACTAATATTTAGCGATTGACTTCTCTTCCTGAACACTTCAGAGATACTAATATTTAGCGATTGACTTCTATTCCTGAACACTTCAGAGACACTGATTTTCAATGATTGACTTCTTTTCTTCAACACTTCGGAATTGAAGCATGGAACTCAGTATTGAAGAAGAGATTAGTCTATAATCTTCAGCGACTGATCTCTTTTCCTCAACAGAAATACTGATATTTAGTATAAAAAGTCCCTTTTCTATCTACTCAGAGACGTTTTTCTTCAAAGATGAAACTCTTCACTTCTTCAGAGATACTGACCATAACCCTTAACTCTTAGAAATATTCATCTTTATAGCAGGCATTTCCACCCTGATACCTCAAATGACACTTATCCACTTCTTCACAAATACTCCACAGACCAGACAACTTACTTTAGAAACACTCTCCCAACTACTCCTTCTAGTCTTACCCATACAATCTTTTTCGCTGAAGATCACTTCAATAACAGTTTGCGACTCATTTATTGAACTTCATGAATCCTCACAAAAAGGACTCATCCGCATATGATATGCATCTCCATCATCCATCTAGATTCTGAACTCAATTTACATCTCATTTTCCACGAGTAATGGTCTATTTATATTCCGGTTTTCAAGTTGCTTGGTACCCTGGGCTATCGAAGGTTATTACCAACTTATCGCCCAAAGAAAACGCCGTTGCCCATAGTAGGGAACGCATACTTGAAACTTCTCCATTGATATATATATAAATAAGATGAAAATTTCTGGGATTGCTAGCAGGAATTAAGGGCAGACGGGGACAATCCATTCGTATTAAAAACCGTACGAAGAAACATCTGCTGCATAGCGAAAAGAACGTTATCTTATCTGCTAAAAAGTATTAAGAAAAAAAGAAAAACAACAGCTATCTATTTCTGTTTATAAGGGTCTCCTCCTTCTCTTGTTCTTGTGTCTTCTCTTTGACAATGAGAAAAAAAAGAAATAGATAAGAGTGAGCTTAAATTTTATTACAGTACAGATGCTGTAAGAAAACTTTTTGCACAAAAAGCTCTCCAAAGATATTAACATCGTCGGCTGAGAGGGAAGAGCACTTTTTAAAAAAAAATGAGCCTTTTCTCAGTCATTGATCGCTATGATCGATTTAACATTAGTGTTCTTCCAAAGTGGAAAGAAGCTCGTTCGTCTTCTGTCATCAGTTATGTGCGAATATTCGGTATTTTTTCCCCTCATTTTTATTCTTAATTACTCGGGAGTATTCATCATCAAAAATTTAAGTTAATTAATTAAGATCCCATGTTCGTTACGTTTCTTTTTGTGTTTTTTTTTTATTATGAATTGTAAAGAACAAGCAAAAAGTAGGTTTCCAGTATGCATTATTAAAAAAAAAAGGGTAACTTGCATGGTAGTTTTTAGCCTTTAAAAAGTCTTAATTATAAATTCAGACAGCTTAATGAAGTGGCTGGTGTTTGTTTATTAATTTAGCAAGTCTTTCAATAAGTGACTAACTTCCTGAATTATGTTTTTATGTTGTACATTCCATTAATTATGTACTCTCATCAGTTGCATAGCGTGGATAATACTGTAAGGCTGCGTAATTCACACTCTGACAGTTCTTCTGAGACTGAAGGGCATTATTAGTCACATTTATCATCCGTTCCCTAACGACGTTTGCTTTATTAGAACGTCACAAATAGATAATATTACAGCTAAGAGTACAATTTTAGCCATCTGATATAGCTAAGGCGACCCTAAATAAGGTTTCAAACCGTTTGTCTAGTAAAGATTAAAAAAAAAAGGTGCATTTGAACCGGTTTTAAAATTTGGCACATTATTGAAAAATTAAAATAACTCAGTCGTGTATTGCAATACGTAGTTTTGAGTAGGAAATGATGTTATAATATTGTTCACAACGCCAGATTAATGGACAACAATGGCTTGTTAATTAATAACAATGGTCAATTAATGGACAACAATATGCAGTAAATGGGCAACAAATGACTTGTTATTTAATAACAATTGTCAATTAATGGACAACAATGGCTTGTTAATTAATAACAATGGACAATTAATGGACAACAATATGCAGTAAATGGACAACAATGGCTTGTTAATTAATAAAAATGGTCAATTAATGGACAACAATATGCAGTAAATGGGCAACAAATGGCTTGTTATTTAATAACAATTGTCAATTAATAGACAACAATGACATGTTAATTAATACTAATGGCCAATTAATGAGCAAGGTGGCTAATGAATAACAATGGCAGTCACTTGTATTGAATGTCAGTTAACATGTATGGCTTGTCTATCGATTTGCATATGGTTTGTATGGATGACGAACCTACATAGCTTCCTTTAATTAATATCATTTGTGGTTTGTGAAACGAAACTTGGAAGAAATATCCATTTTTATATTTACCAGTGATTTCAGTGTCAATTTAACGGTGGGCTTTTAATTAAAAAATTAAAGCGGTTCCGCAACAGCCTGCTTCTCGACTGCCTGGAGATCTACCGACCCTCCGGGGTCAAGGTCAGCCCTTGTGGCTCGATCGTTTCTCCCCCGTACTGGGGGAAGTATTAACTTGTTCTACTGAGTTACAGATATCCTGAGGCTTAGCGTATTGCTCTGTCAAAGGAAGTTTACCCCTAAAGTGTTCAGTGAAGTGAAATAAATGAATAAAATGAATTAACTAAAATTTTTTGCCTATTCGAAATCGGGTTTTATTATAGGTAGGAACTTAAATTTATTACGCCACGTGCAAGAAAAAATTACCCCAATTTAAAAAAACTGAAAACCGACATTTAGGAAAATGACCCGGTTTCGAGACATTTGCGGAAATGTTAGGTTTTTAATGGAAAAATGGTCACCTTTTGTTATTCAGTAACGAAGTATCATAGGAAAATGTCCTGGAGACAAGAAGCATTTGAAATAATTAACTGAAAAAAATTGGTTGTCCTGAGTAGGGACATCAATTTTTTTTCCAACTGATTATATCAATCTTTAGTTATAGCTAAGAAACTTTTTTAAAATTTATCTTTTGCTTAAACAGTAATTCCTATTAATGAAATTCACTTCTATCATTTTTCTTTTGGAAGACTGGTCTTTTAGTCTCCCAAAATACTTCATCCTACCTTGAGTGGTAAATTTGACACTAAAAAGGTATTAATAATGTTATGCATAATGAGACATTAAACCACAGTTTAATATTGGAGGACAGTCATATCTTAATCATGCTCGTTGATCTTAAGCTTACATAGTTTTTAACTATCTGAACAATGATTTTATTTTCTCTTTAAAGATGTGTTGTTTTAGCTCTGAGGGGACTTTTTTTGCACACAATGGACTAAATAACCAGGTTACAGAAGACGAAGGGCTCAGAGATAGTTGGAGTAGGTGACTCACTGAACAGCTTAACAGCTGTTCAGTGAGTCACCTACTCCAACGACGGAAAGATGATAGAAGAATAGATAGATAGAAGAAGAGATAGACGGAAAACTCTCTCTTGTCAAGGTCATCCAGGGTGTTCAATTTGATGGATGATAATGCTCTCCTTTATAAGACTTAGTCGATGAATTTCTAGAAAATGAAAATATTCAGCAGATGGACGACAACATATTCTCCGGACCTGAACGTTATAGGGTATGTGTCGGAGTGTTCGGATACTTTTTTGAGTATGAGAATTCTGTAATCAACAGAATAATCAACCGTAGTGTTCGGATACTTTTTTGAGCGACAGTACAGTCGCTCAAAAAATATCCGAACACTGTGGTTGATTACAGAATTCAGAAAAAATATCTGGCAACGTTTTTTTATAGAAATTAGTGATCTGGCAACCTTCGTGTACTGTACCCGAAGATATTTTTTTCAGCGACTGTACTGTTACAATATCCCATGAACAGACTGGTAAACAGAATAGATATTGTGATGTTTGTATTCGGGGTTATCACACTTCGCATTAACCTCTCCATTATGCTAAAACTTAGCTGTGGATACTTCTGCATTCATTTGCAAAACCCATGGAAACGATGTGATTGGTATGCTCTCTACCTCATTGTTTATTGTGTTATATAACAATGCATTGTCACTCCAAATCTCATAATATTTCATTGTCGCATTTTCGAGATATTCCAGAATTTGTATATTATCCTTAATGTTTAGACATCAGTATAAATTAACGAACTGATTATTTTTTTATGAATGAAATTTGAAGAAGATTTAAATCCCATTAGCAGTTCATGGATACGCCACTGATAAAGCAAATGCATAGAGTATAATAGGAGTCTCAAACACGATGACTACGAAGTCATTTTGTGTGGCCCGCAATCAATACATTATATCATAATCGTTGTAACGAAATGTGGCTAATTAGCTTGGCTCAAATGCGATGATCTCACGTGAGTACAAGGATTATGGTCGCCTTTAGCCGAAGACGTACCACTATAAAGACAATTTAGTTAATGTAATATTAAGTAGGTAGCATTTAAATAATAAAAACTACAATATACCGTATTTTAATGTGTATAAGGAACCCCTTTTTGCCAAAAATTGGGTCCCAAAAATAGGGAGGTTTCTTATACATGAATAGTATTCTTAAATAAATGATTATATATTAAAATAAAAATATATTTGATGAAAAATCAGCGGGTTCCTTATACACGTTAAAATACGGTAAGTAGTTATGTTTCGCTTATTATTGCCTAAAATTAAATGCTACTCGCTACATATCCGGAAGTAACTGATTTGGCCCCTATGGGATTGAGTTTCAGACCCTTGCTCTGAGAGTCTACTTGGTTAATTTGCCTATTTATGCATCAAATATCAATTATTTTTCCGGTATATATATAGCTAGACAAGAAAGTAATGAGACTGAAATAAAATTGAAATTTGCAGTACAAGTATCATTCAGCCAAAGGCCGCTGCAGAAGCACTAAAGTGTGACCTTGGCAGTCCCATAAACCGTTAGTAGTTGAGATTGCGTTGTTGTTTCGTATGGACGTGCTTTGCATCATGTACTACTGCGCCGTCAGAAACTCATCAATGAACAACGTGTCAACATCAAGTCTTGTGCAAAGCTAGGGAAAAGCTTCATTGAAACATATGAAATGTTACGAACAGCTTATGGACATGAGGCTCGGCTCCTTCCATAGCAAAAACTTTTAAATAGCTTGAGCTTTTTTTAAGGGGATAAAATGGATATGGAAGATAACTCTTACAGTGAAAGATTGAAAACGACCTCCAATTCAGAGACGGTGGAAAAAGTGCACAATTTATTCGCACGAGATCGTATAATGATGAGTGAACTAAAAAGTGAATAAGGAATCGTTAAGGTTCATAATTACCAAAGACTTGGACAAGAGAAAAATTTGTGCGAAGTTTGTGTCACACTTTTTACGTGATGAGGAAGAACTCATATGATTGGATGCCTGCAAAGATTTTGTGACAACAACTGACGGTGACCTAGCTCCAGCACACTTATTTTCTGTTTCTCAAATTGAATTGCAATTGAAAGTCACCCGTTTGATATGTTCGATGACATCCAGAAGAACGTGAAGGCATAATTGTACATCATCACAGCAAAGAAGTTTCCCAAGTCTTTCCAAGTTTAAATGATCGCACTCCCTCTGTGACTATTTTGAGGGAAACGGTAAATAAACATGCTGCCCTCTGCGTAGTTTTTTTTCCATTTCAGTCTCTTTACTTTCTTACGCACTGTGGATAACAGCTTAACGAAACTGACTAACGCTAAAATATGAAGTTATTAGGACTTGCTTCCATTTTAAGAAGCGCTGGCCAGATGGGTAGTTCGCAATGCTAATAAACTTCCTAGCTTCGAGACCCTCGTCGTATGCTTTCATATTTCTTTCTCTAACCCACAGTCAAAAGTCGATCGAAAAGGGGGTACCGATCAGCTTGAAAAGACCGCCGTTCAACGGATGAGTTATTAAACTGTTGCATCGTGTATATAGGCGAGCCACATCATTTTGAATGTCGAAGAAGATAGTGGATGGCCATATAGGGTGTCTTCCATTGGTTTCCTACTAACAGCTATACACTGGACGTTCTTTCCTGCTTTGAGCTTTTACTGTTCTTGTGACAGGGCCATTTAGTCCGTTTTGTCAAAAAAGAGTATGGCTCAAGGATTAAAGAAGCCAACTCTTTGTAGAAGCATATTTTCGCACATAATAAAAAATTTGTGCTATAACTTAAAAATTTGCTTTACTTTAAAATACGGCGAGTGAATTTACATTACGATTCGAACCATCACCTTTCATTTCCGAAGGGGACTGGGGTTGGTTCAGTCGGTAGCGCGCCAGGCTAGTATTCTATAGTTCCCAAGTTCGAGCCCAACTTGTGTGAGCGTTGAGATTTATTGCCTCTAGAGAACCTTGCACCATGCCGTTGGTCAGAAAGGAGACACCAAAGGATTTGGAAAGATCGCGGTCCTTCGGATGGAACGTTAAGCCGTGGTTCCTTGTGCAGGAGAGCAATACGCTAGGCACGTTAAAGAACATGCTGGAAAGTCTTGACGGGAGGCTTCCATCTGTATTTTAACACCTGTATACTGAGACCCTCTCCTCAAGGGGCGGGAGTGGCTCAGTCGATAACACACCAGTCTCGTAATCTACAGTTCATAGGTTCGAGTCTCGCCTGGGTCAGCGTTAAGATTTATCTCCGGAAAACTCCCCGCCCTGTCCTTGGTCAGTAGGGGGACACCAATGGGCTTGGAAAGGACTCCGTCCGTCGGATGAGACGTTAAGCCATCCCCCTTGCGCAGGAGAGCCGTGTGTGGATGACCTTGACGGAGGCTAACAGCTGTCAATGCCTTTGGATTCAGAAAAAATCGATCGTCCAAAGAATATATCTCTCTTTTAAATCACAACATCACTACAGCTAGGAAAAAAAGGAAAATCACGGTCGCAATATTTTTGGATTTATCTCAAGCCTTTGACTCCATTTGGATAAAAGGACTAATATATAAACACTTACTTCATGGTATTTCAAAAATTTATTACAATTTTTGGATTTTTTTCACTCAAAAATAAAACGTTTCAAGTAAAATTAAATAACCACCTCTCAGATGTTTATAAATTAACAAAGGTCTTACTCAAGGTTCTGTTCTTTCTCCTTTATTTTGCCTCCATTTTTGAACCACAAATGAAATTTTCAGGCTTTGCAGGTGATATTCTTATATGGTCATCCGATCGGAAATTGAAAAGAATTCAATACAAATTCCAAAATCAAAATAAATCGAATTACAAAATATTTTCAAAAAAAAACGCATTTAGAAATAAACTTATCTAAATAAAAAAATTGTCTCATTTGTTGGACACGTATTACTCCTCCAAAAGTCAACATAGTAATTAATAACTATAAAATTCAAAATATATGGGAATTCACTAGATTCAAGGTTAAATTGGAATCAACACATTCAAGCACAAATCATAATAGGTCAAAAAATTATTAAACTTTCTAAAATGCATTGCCTTAACAAATTGGGGAGTCCCTACACACTACCTACCAACTTACTATAAAAACCTAAATAGAGCTAAAATGGAATATGGAACAGAATTTTTATTAGGAATTTCGGACACAAAAATTTAAATATTTAATACTATTCAAAACCAATGCTTAAAAATTGCTTTAGACCTTTATAAATTTACATCTAATATTTCTTTAATTTCAGAAACTGCTATTCCACCATTCTCTATTAGAATATAAATTTTAATGATCAAACATATTTCTAGATTATTCTATAAAATTCCAGATCATCCTTTCATAAAAAACGTTTTTAATAAAAATTTCCTACAAAGTACCAAATCATACTTAAATTTGATAAATTTTTAAATAATATTCTTTCATCTAAATTATTAGGAGCAATTTCTGAAAATATACTTCATGGAATTTTACTAGACCAGATATTTCAACTGATGTTCCAATTATAAAACATTAAAATTATCTGCCTCAAGAAATAATTTTAAAAATAGCAAAAACTTACTGTAAATATATATATAAATTATACAAATTTCTTTATAGATGGCTCAGTGCAAGGTGCAAAAATATCTACCTAAGTAGCAATTTATTACCATCTAAAAATATTGAAAAATCATTCAAACTTCTTACACATAAATCTATTGTTTCAACAGAAATATTTGTAATTATTGAGACAATTCATTGGATAGCATTAAATGGAAAAGAACAAAAAAAAAGAAAAAGAAAAAATCATATCTTTTCTGACTGTAAAAGAGTTCTTCAAATTTTACTTCATGATTACAACTATACACCTTATAAAAATATATATTTATGATCCATTATATCTAAATGCAAAAAACTTAATTGAAAAAAATAATTTAATTGAAATACAATGGATTAAAATACAATGAAAGAAATTGATTATGTTGATCAATTAGCCAATAATGCTTTGAACCTTCAAAACATAACTGAAATTCCATTCTTTCATATATGCCTTAAAATACAAATTCAAAAATATGAATTCGATCTAACAAATAAATATTTCAAAATTTACGGTTCATTTTATAATAATTTTAAACATAATCAATCTAATAATATAAATTATTATTTACCTACAAATTTTTCTAGAAAACGTTCAACAAAAATTAAAGACTTAAAACTGGCAATCCAGGCCAAAATCCTTTTCTATATAAAATAAATAAAATTAAATCTTTAAATTGCCAATATTGTAAATTACCAGAAACGATTAATCACATTCTCTTAAATTGTCCACTACATGTAACAGAAAGGATTACATTTTTACTAATTTTACAAAAACTAAATATATATAATTTTACCACAGAAAATATTTTATTCTACATGATCAATCTAAAGGAAATGTATAAACTACTTGGTGGCTTCCCCCTCCAGACTTCATTGTGGGAAAGAATTTAAACCAAATTTCATTGTAATTGTTTGAAATTTCAATTACTCAAGTTTTATAACCTGATATTTTGTGTATTCATCTTATAGAAATTATTCTGAATCAAACGATTATATCAATATCCTTTATTAATTTATTTCTTGTACCCTATTATCTTTATTATGTAAATAAATGTATTGAAATTGTTCTCTTAAATTGTTTTGGGAAAGCACGAAGACTGACTTCCCATTTGTACGTTCTGTTTAATAAATAAATAAATGGGTCCCCTCCCCAACATTCTCTGAGCTCTAGGGTTCCTTGTGACATGGCCATTTAGTCCATTGTGTGCAAAAAAGGCCGCTCATAAGTAAAACAACACAACCCAATTCATTTCTGAAGTTTAAAGTGCAGAACTTAGATGTTGAGTCATACCTTTTTTCCGGTATTAATGCATAGCAAAAAGAAAGTTAAAGCTTTCTCAATTAAAGAAACAAAAATTTTAAATTTAAAGTTTTCTTTGAAAAGAAAAGTTCTTCAGGCAATTTATCGAAGTTACTACTACTTACACAGTTTCGAATACCTTCCATATGACAGGATTAGCAAAGATTATACTTTTTTTCCCCAAAATTGTAGCTTAAACTTTAATGGAAAACACTCGAATTTCTTCATCCGTAAACTATTTTATTTCAAAAATGAAGCGATATTATCAGAGAAATGAATTCATTCTGAATAACTATTTCTTTTTTTGCAAGCAAAATACTTCGAGACTTATAATCGTTTATTCCGCTTTTCTTAAAACTGAACGAACTTTTTGCTCAGGAACACGAAAGAAGCAGAAGGAATAAAGATATTAAAAGAAATAAATAATAAAAAAATGAATCTGTACAATCCTTTCCATTATCATACATTTTCAATTCGTCTTTAGTCATGTAAGCTGTTTTCATCCAACAGAAAACGTTGCAGTGAAATAATCTTGTCTGAGTTTTTCTTTTTCGCTAAAAGTGTAATCATCAGGCGTCTTTGGTAAGTGAGATGAGAAAATTAAAAGTGAAACTTGGCGTGCTTTTTAGATCGTTTTTCATCTGCCACTTCCCTTGAGGCTACGGAAAAGAAGGAAAAAACGTTCGATTCTATCTCTCTTCAGTTTCATTTTCCCCAACTGCTGCTCCACAGCAAACACGGGGAAGAGCAGATGCTGTAGTTGGTGGATAAATTGTTGTAATAGGAAGAAAAGAAATAATTGTATCCAATGCCGTCAACGTATGTTCGAACAAATACTTTTTTCTGCTCTTTTTCTCCACTAAAAATCTTAAAAATTGCTCGCTTGAAATTTTAAATTAATTCCTATTTGAATTTCAGCAAAATTTGCTCAGCCAGAATGATAGTTAACTATACTACTCAGTGTTTTCTAGGGGCGGGGGTGGCTCAGTCGGTAGCGCGCCAGGTTCGTAATCTGTAGTTCCCAGGTTCGAGTCCCAGCTGGGTCAGCGTTGATATTTATCTCCGAAAAATTCCCCGCCCTGCCCTCGGTCAGTAGGGGATACCGATGGGATTGAAAAGGCCGCCGTCCGTCGGATGGGGCGTTAAGCCGTGGCCCCGTGTGCGGGAGAGCCACACCCTGTGCACGTTAAAGAACACGCTGGATGGCCTTGACGGGAGGCTACCATCTGTCTCCCAACAGCTGTTCCAGTGGGTCCCCTCAGCCAACCTTCTCTGAGTCTTCGGGGTCCATATGACCTGGCCATTTAGCCCATGGTGTGCAAAAAAGTGCCGCTCAGAGGTAAAACAACCCAAACAACCCAGTGTTTTCTTTGGTTACATTATCAATCTAATATATTTCGATCACAACTTTAAAAATATTTTTTATTCCATAGTCTTATATTAGACTATGGATAGAGATAGCAATTCTTCAGAAGTGAAATTTCACACATATATCTTCAAATACTGATGTACAACATGTTGCTTCTTTAACTTTAGTGTAGTGTTTCTATTATATAATTTTCATGTTCTAAATTTCGTTGCTCTCAAATTTTTAAACGGTCTGGATCCGACACTATCATTGAGCTTTGCCGTCTCCAGAATCTTTCTAGTACACTATTAATTAAAAAGGACCTAAAATATGTTGTTCTTTCACTATTGTGTCCAATAGTCACTTCTAGAAGCAGAAAAAAGAGAAGTGACTCTCTTTTTTCCCCTCTGGGACGGCCATAAGACTGAGAGTTATAAAATGTATTGCTATGAGTTAATTGAATATTTAAAATAAAAGATGTATTCTTTGTAAAACTGATTTTTTATAAAACTAAATAATAATAATAGATTTCTAAAAATTGTTTCTAATATATTTCTTGAACTTATATTCGCAGGTCTTTTGCACGCACTCACATCATCGTTCTCTGATTTTATTTAACCTCTGGTAGCGTTCCAATTTCACTGATCATACAGCTCATCTTTTGGTTAACTGCATTATTTGATTCAGTTTCAGACTTCGTTCATTTTTTGACAGGTTTTAAAGAATACACTACACAGATAAGTTCTTACATTTTGAGTGGCAACTTCTAAACTACACTTCGACGAATGTTTTTTGCGGCTACGGTTTTTTCTGGGCATTTTTTGTGGCCTCTTCAAAATAAGAGCTTTATTATATCTACTGCGGATCTCACTGGACTATATATAATGTACTACCACTTCCCGCTGCAAGATTGAGACAAAAATGTGCGTCAGCTTAAAACCGAATGTACAAAAGCCGGACAAAGTGCGCCCTGCAGAAATTATTACACCGGACATTTCGGTTGGAAAACCGGCCGATTGGCAACTCCAGTATCAATTAGTCTTGTCTCATATAAACATACCACATTCCCCTATAAGTAACCTGCATTTTAATTTGGAACAGAGATATCAGTAAATTTACATTTTAGTCTGGAATACCTTCATCAGTCAAAGACTTTTTTTTTTTGATTTGCAACGTATATGATAGAGAAGGATCCTGGAAAATACTACTAGTGTTTAAGTTTTATCGTAAAAGGATATGCTCTACTAAGCCCTAAATCGCTGCTGACCACTGCCTCAGATAGAACTAACACAGCACACAAATTTTACCTATCGCATTGATTAGTGAATAAGCCTATGAAAAAATTATATGGATTTTAGCATCCGTAAAAAAATTGGTACTTTTCAACTTTCATTTATTATAATTAATTTATGAAACGAAAGCATTGAAAACATAAATTTGGATTCTTTTACTTACAGTACAAAAATTCGAGTTTAAAATTTAATGTGCCGAGGCCATTTCTAATGACATCCTGGCCCATTAAAATGGAGCGAGGTCCATACTTTGAAACACCTTATGGTAAACCTGATTAAGTTACGCGTTAGTATACTTTCGTTTCTGCCAAGTATCATCAGGGGCAAACATTTTGACTGTTATTAACTGGGTCTAACTGACTTATACTATACTTAAGTTTGAAGCTGAAGTTAAGTATAGTTCAGGGGTCTCGGTTTTTGATACATCTTTAGAACGTTCATTATGATTTCATGTTCATAATGGTGATTGTCTAAAGAGGTGTAGGTTCCATAGTTCTACTGTGGGTACCGATATGTCATCTGCAAGCATGCAACTTAAACCTTCAATATTGTGACTAAATATATTTATCCTTGCAAACAGCGAAAACTAATGATTTAAAGTAATTTTAGAGTAGAGGTTTGTTAATTATGATAACATTTACTTTTTTGAAAGGAAGCTTAGAGGAATGTAGTTATTAGATGGACTTCAAAATGCAAATTTTTTTTGACTTTTAAATATAATTAAAAATATATAATAATAAATATAAATAAAAATTTTATATATAATTATAATAATAAACTAAATTATACATTAATATTGTTATTATTTATATATAATTTCAAATATAATATTCAACTTTTATTAAAATTTGCAGATAAAATTAATCAGCCATTGAACAAAGGAGAAAACGTGGTAACCATATTTTTAGATCTTCAAAAGGCTTTTGATACAATACATCATTCCTTATTACTTAAAAAATTAGAAAATTTTGGAATTCGAGGTGTTTTATTAAATTGGTTTAAAAATTATTTAGTAGAGCGATATACCATTACTAAAATAGGCAATTCCTGTAGCTAAAAGATTATCTGCTTCAAAAATTAAGATATATATTTAATACCAAAGCATGAATTTTATTCTATAAATCTGTATGTGAATCAATTATATCTTATGTTATAACCATTCATGGCACAACAAACCCAACAAATGTAAAAAAACTGAAAATGGGCAATCTGTAATAGCAAAAATAATAATTCATACAAAACTTAGACAAAATTAAAGAGACATAAACTTATATAATTATTATAATATCATCTTAAAACATTATTTTGGTAATAAGTTTAAAAAAAGAAAATAGATGTTAATCAAAATACAAGATTAGAAGCTTAATATTATTACAAACTACCTAAATTTAAAAAAAGTTATGGAAGAGGTATCAGGAGTATGAAATACCGCACACTTTCAATTTAGTTTAAAAGAAGATAATATTTCATCATAAATGTTAACAGTTATAATATATTAAAATAAATTAAAAATACTTTAAATAAATCATGTAACTGCATTAAATTTTGTATATATGAAAAAGTTCATGAAAAAATTCATGAACTTTTTCATTTTATATTTTTGTCTTCTTTTAAAATTTTTTAAATAAAACTATTAATTGAGACAACATGTGTGTATACATATTATGAATGTATTATTCAGTTACCTACAGAAAAGCTACTTAACGTTGTGTGTCCTATATATTTTAGTATATTGTATTATATTATATGTTCTTATGAATGAATAAGCAATGTATGAAAAAACCCTTTTGATGCAAAAATCATAACTTTGGTTTTCAATTGGCATTTGAGGTAAATTCTTGCGACTTATTACCAGACTTACACTAGTTTGTACTTGAACTTCATCTGCCAGTAGGCTGTTTTTGTTGCATCTTTAGAATCTTCATGGTGATTTCGTGTTCACAATGCTGGTTGTGTAAAGAAGTAGGTTCCATAGATCCTCTGCCAGTATCGCTACTTCATCTACAAACTTTAAAATTGTAACTAAATTTAATTATCATTGTAAATAGTGAAAATTAATCATTTACAGTAATTTAAGACTAAAGTTTTGCTAACTATGATAGCATTTCGCTTTGTAAGAGGAATCTTAAAGGCAAACAGTAATACATCTATTTTTGCAACACAGGATCCGTAAAGTGAAAGAGAGCAAAAGGAAACAAATCGATAGATGGATTTTTCTGATGCCTTCGAGCGTAAAATAGGAAACCAAAAGCCCTGCGATATTTCAGTATATCGCCAGGTTATGTTTTCATAGGAACATTTTATTTGTTTTCAATTTGTAAACACGATGGAAGCCACAGGACAACGAAAACTGCCTTTGCAGCTTCATTCGCGCATGTCTTTCAGAATGGATATCTTGATGTAGAGCTACATTCACTTCTGCAAGTGCTACAATTTACCAGAACGGTTTGCATGAACCCTCTGTCTCTTACATGTCTCAAAAGAAAACAAGCGACACCGCCAAATTTGTAAGGACGCGATTCATGTGCGTATTGTGCGCCTCAAGGGAAATAACATCAGGAATTGGTTTTCAAAGACTGGAAGATGTTCTGGAGGGAAGGAAAGGCACTCCTCTGCATCAAGACAAAAAGACTATCAATTCATTTTTCATGTGGCCTGGCCAATAGAATCAGGATAGAGAGATTATTATCGATTGCAGACCATCACAGTTTCCCAGTTTTATTTTCAGTGATAAATAATGACGCAAATACTTTTTTTTTCTCATAGTAACGTATTATTTTGCATTTAGAAATATGATTTCTTCATTTGTTAAACTTGGCGTGGATAAAGAGACCATTAATTTGCTGATTCAAATGCATAAAAGTCTCAGCTGGATTCACATGAATTTTGAAGTATGGATTAAAAGTTAAAATTGGAAAATAGTACTAGCCTGCTGATTAAGAAAACAAGGCATTAAATATAGACGATTTTCCCTCTACAAACCATCATTTCTCTGTTCATTTCCATCCACTTCCCGCAACAGAACTCTTAACCGTTCGATCAACATATTATTTACTTCTTTTATTACTCTCGCAAAAAAAAGAGCGTGATGTTTTTACTCACTATTCTCTCTGTACGTCTGTGTTCTTCTGTCGTCTGTAGACATCCAACTGTTCTGTTTTTAGAGACAAATGAAAAAGTTTTCTGGGTTGCATAGATATTAATGAAATATTACGATTTGTATTATTCGAATCTTCCAAAAGTTTTAAATCGTCCTCTAACAGTAGAAAAAAGCTGAAAATCACAAAATTTTAAACGCATGTTGCAAAGGATGTATTGATGCTATAAATTTAAAATTTTGGCTGTGGAATGTTAAGGGTCACGAAGTTTGCATTGGCAGCAACGATTTTTCCATTTGCCACAGGAGGTTGAAAAAATGTAACTCTTTTAAAAGAAATTATTGAAAGAATTCTTTTTAGTGGGATAAGGTGCTAATGAAATATTATCATTGCCAGTTTTTAAATCGTTAGGAAAGTAATTCCTATCACATCCAGGCTTTTTACTATTTTCTAAACTTTGAATAATTCTAGCAACTTTAGTGTCATTGGTATTCTCTAAGCAGATTATGTTACTTATGGTTTTATTGATATTGATCAAGAGTCAAATATGCATCATTCTCATCAATAAAAGGGTCATTGTTATTTTGAGGAAAACATTTATTGATGTCTCTAACCAGAATTTTTAATATCAAAAATGGACAGAGTATTAGTTGTCATTTGATTTGCTTAACAGGCTTGTTGACATAGTTCCATTATTTTTCATTATTTTTACCACAATTCTGAAATTTATTTACACTTCTGTTTCTCTTTGGCTATATTTATTATTGCTTTAAGCAATTTACAATAATTCTTATAGTGCATTTCAATTGACAGAATACCAGTTTTTCTTATACTTCTTATATAATCTTTTGTTTTTTTGTTTATACCTAATAATACCATCTGTAATGCAATTATTGTTAGCCTTCTGTTTCTTATGCTTTATAATTTTGAAAGTTTTTTACTGAAACCTTTTTTACTGAAATATCATTTGTATCCAGTAATCATAAATGTATTAAAGATCAGTAAAACTGCGGGGTAAATGTTTTATTGCATTGGAAATCCAGGCTCTTGTCTTCCCCCACCCTTCCGCCTTTACATTTTCCCGGCCAAATTGTGCTTCTTGCCCCGTCTATGACATATAGGTATAATAAGAGGCATATTCCGAACGGGGGAGGCATATTCCGAACGGGAGAGGCATGTTCCGAACGGGGGAGGGGTGCTCTGTCTGTTGCTCACCAGGCTCGCAATCTGAAGTTCCCAGGTCCGAATCTCACCCGGGCCATAATTGAGATTTATCTCTACAAAACTCCCTGTCCTTCCCTCCCTAAGTATGGGACACTGATTGGCTAGGAAAGGCCGCCATCCGTCGGGTGAGGACTTTAAACCGTGGCCCCGTGTACAGGAGTGCACGTTAAAGAATACGTTGGATGGCTTTGATGGGAGGCTACCATTTGTCTCCCAACAGCTGTCCAGTGGGTCCCCTCCCCCAACCTTCTCTGAGACCTCGGGTTCCTTTGACCTAGCCATTTAGCCCATTATGTGCAAAAAAGTATCTCTCAGAAGTAAAACAACCCAACACTAAAGGAAAAAGAATATATAACCTTCTGTGATTGTTTTAATTTAATAATCCTATTGAAGAAAAAAAGGCGAAACAGAAATAGAAACTGCACGTATCTGTGCTAATATAAAAGTTGTGAAGCCAAAAAGCCAAATCAATTTTGCAGCACATAATTTCTGGTCATTAAGACTTTTTAACAATCAGATATTTTACTTTTAAAATATGAAAATACTTTAAATTATCTCAAAACAGTCAGGGTTGGAACTGCGAGCCCCACAGATGCAAGACCCATGGCTCCCATTTGTTTAATATACGTAGACCACATGCTTAGTACTTTGAAACTCTAACCGTATGCTTAAAATCACCGTTCTACAAAAAAAAGAAATATTTTTTCTAAGTAAGAGTTGTGCGATTCTTAAAGGTTTTTTAGTACAGACTTCAGATCTGTGCTTAGATGTTTTCTATCAGGGATAGAAAATAGATTTTCTAGTTAGACGATTTTTAATATTTCATTTTATTCCTATATTTACAATGAATAATAATAGGGGAAAAAGAGATTATACTTAGCTTCCTTAGTATTAAAATGATTATAGATTCATACAGAAAATTTTACAGAATATTATGAAGAAATAAATTGATTACAGAATAATTAAATAATATACCAAACGTAAATCATTTTTTTCTTTTATGTTTATCTGTGCTGTCTCTTTTGAGATTCCAACAAAAATCAGCTAACATTGCATGCATTCACTTCCCTTCATATCGCTTTTTAATTATCGAAATATCTTTGTGAAACCTCTCACCGTGTTCATCGGAGACATCACTGCAGCTTTCCGGAAAGTAATCCAGATGTGAATGCAGGAAGTGCACTTTCAAAGACATATTACATCCTAAATCCCGATATGCATTAGCATCTGGTTTACTATTTCATTACAATCTTTAGATCTCTTTTTTTCAAGAAAATTGTCTGTAACTTTCTTAAAACATGTCCAAGCAAGTTTCTCTTTCTCTGTTAGAGATTCGTCAAATTTCACATCTTTCTTCAACTGTCTTATTTGAGTGCCAACAAACACGCCCTCTTTTATCTTTGCTTCTGAAAGACGGGGGAATTTTGTTGTTAGGTAGGCAATATCCTCTACCATATTTATCCACTGCCTTGACAAATTGCTTCATAAGTCCCAGTTTTACATGAAGGGGAGGAAGGATCATGTCCTCATAAGCTATAAGTCTCTACTACTGTAATTGTTTTGCTCCCATTTTCCAAATACGTATTGGTCAAATTTTCTTCAAGTAATGGGATGCTCTTTCACGACTGTACCATCCCATTCACAAAAGAAAGAATGAAATTTTATTCTTCCCTTGTTGCATTCCCAATATCATGACAATATCCCCACATATTTTCCAATTGAAATCCTTATATTTAATGGATTTGAGTATTATATCTAGAATCTCATATGATTCTTTACTAGCATAGGTACCTGGAAAAGCATAGGCAACTAGGAAATACTGGCATAGGCAACTGGAAAAGAAGGCATTAATCCTTTCACGACCAAAGGAAACATTTTTCCCATTTTAAAATTGGTGATTGTCGTATTTAATTATAACCTTATCTGCATTTTTTATACAGAATGTCAAAATAGAACGTATGCCGAACGCAATTACGTAAACGGGAACGTTTAGGAAAAAAGAAGAACTGTCAGGACGCATAATATATGTATTGTGCAATGTCCATCTTTGCCTCACTACCAAAAGAAATTGCTTCGCAGAATATCGTAATTAGCACATCATTTTGTATAGTAATTTTATTTCATAATTTTGTATTATTTTAGTTAACATTTTGTTCTAATAAACCAATAAATAAAAGACATTGCATAATAAGCCTAACTATAATTTGTGTTACCTTTATAGTCCATTGGGAAAAATATTTTCCATAAAATTCCAAAAAAACTACACATTGTTATGTATTTTTCTTATGATTTTTATTTATTTTACGTCTAAACAAACTAAAATAAACAGTTACATACTAATATTTACTCTTAGAAACCTTATGGTCCTGAAAGGGTTAAATTGCCATTATATAGTAAAACCGCCTTCAAGCTAGTTTTGGATGCATCTGTAAAGAATCTCCAATTTTGTGAGTCAGGAATAAAGTCTAAAGCTGTCATCAAACCGGCAATATCATTACAGAAAGTCAATCGGCCATCATGTGAGAAGAATACAACAAAATTCCGTTCTCTATTTCTATATATTTTCTCTCTGCAGGAACGTGGAACGTGACGACATTACACAGAGATTATTCTCTTGATGTCCTCATGCAGGAATTCCAGCGCTATAACCTAGATATTCTAGGCTTGCAAGAGACCAGATGGACAGGTAAAGGTGAGATACTTAAAAATAACTTTAAATTTCTCTTTACAGGGAGGGAGGATGGAAAGCATCACCAAGGCGTGGGTCTGCTGCTCAGCAGACATGCTAGTGATGCTCTTCTTGGATATGAGTGCATTAATGAAAGGTTTCTTACAGCAAAATTTCAGACAAGCATTAAAGACTTGAATGTTATCTGCTGTTATGCCCCCACTGAGGATTCTGATGAGGATGAGAAGGATAGGTTTTACGGACAACTTCAGGATATTTTGAATTCTGTCAAGAAGGGAGATATTACCCTTGTTCTTGGTGACTTCAATGCCAAAGTTGGTACCGACTCTGACCTTTGGGGAGGAGTAATAGGCCCTTTTGGTATTGGTAGCTGCAATGGCAATGGGCAACGTCTCCTACAGGTAAGTAAACTCAATGGTTTCAGAATAACTAACACATATTATAAACACCGCGACATACATAAATACACATGGGTTTCACCTGATGGGCTGCATAGGAATATGATTGATTATATATTAATTAACAGCAAATGGGCTAGTTCTGTTAGAAATGCCAGGGCATATAGGGGAGCTGAAATTGGATCTGACCATTACCTTGTTAAAAGTGTCTTGCAACTTAAACTTAAAAAGTGTTGTTCTAGGGTTAAAAAATTTACCTTTAATACTGAAGCTCTGAATGTTATAGCTAAAGCTTACCATGATAGGTTACTTAGTCATTATGACAGTCATGGTGTGCTTAATACTGAAGTTGAGGAAGAATGGGGCCATTTTAAACAGGCTTTTTTGGAAACTAACAGTACTCTTTTAGGGAAAAAGGAGCAGAGGAGACAGAATTATTTAAGTGATAAGGCACTTGAGCTTATTTCTGAAAGAAGGAACTGCAGGAATGTCCTTAATCAGTACCCTACTAGTCCTAATAGAAAGCATTACAAAGAACTTAATAAACGTGTAAAGGATCAGTTAGCTACTGATAAGAATCTTTGGCTTGATGGCCTGGCTGACAAAGCTGAGGAAGCAATTAGACAGCACAACAGCAGAGAGCTGTATCAGATAGTTAATGTTTTGTGTGGTAGAAAACGAACAGGTATACAGGGATTGAAGGCTAAACAAGGTAAGGTTGTAGAAGGTGAAGATTCTGTCATGGCTAGGTGGGCTGAGCATTTCAGTGATGTTCTAAACAATGTGGTTAATTCTACTCCCATTGTTTGTAATGATGATAGATGCATTGTTGGCTTTAATGTTGGACCTATAACATAATCTGAAGTTAGTTTGGCTATTTCTAAACTTAAACTTCATAAATCCCCAGGGGTAGATGAAATTACTACGGAAATGCTTAGAGCTGGGAATGTTTCAGTTACCATTTGGATGACTGAAATTTTGAATAACTTTTATGATAAAGGCATGGTTCCTAAAGATTTTACCAGAGCTATTATTATCCCCATTTTCAAAAAAGGTGATCGCAGTTCTTGTGATAACTATAGGGGTATCAGCCTACTCTCTGTTCCAGGTAAAGTTCTTTCCATGATTGTGCTTAATAGAATTAAGAATCTGGTTGACAGGCAATTGCGTGATGAGCAATGTGGATTCAGAAGTGGTAGGGGATGTGTAGATCAGATATTTTCACTTAGGCAGATTCTTGAGAAATGTTTAGAGTTTCAGAAACCTTTAGTTGCTAGCTTTGTTGATTTCAAAAAGGCTTTCGACTCTGTTGATCGTCATAATTTGTGGTTGATTGTGAGATCATATGGTATACCAGACAAGTTAGTTAACATAATGAAAGCTCTCTATAATAACACTGAGTCATGTGTGAGAGTTGGTAAGACTTGTAGCAATTGGTTTAGCATTACGTCTGGTGTTCGACAAGGGTGCATTTTGTCTCATTTTCTCTTTAGTTTGGTTGTTGATTATGTTATGCGAAATTCACTTCGAGGGAAAGATTTTGGCCTTAAATGGGCTGGAGATACGAAAATTTCTGATTTAGATTATGCTGATGATTTAGCCCTTTTGGCAAATGATGTTGATGAGATGAACTCTTTCATTCGAGCTGTTGATGAGACTGGTAGTACAGTAGGTTTGGTTATAAACAGAGAGAAAACTAAAGTGATGAAAATTGGTCAGGCAGGTTGTGATTCAGTTAATCTGAATGGTTGCAGTCTTGAGCAGCTGTCACAGTTTAATTACCTTGGGAGCTATGTAACTGATACTGGTGATGTGCGGCATGAGATTAACAGACGAATAGGTATTGCTGCCGGGACTTTTAAGAATCTATGGAGATTGTGGAGAAATAGGTGTATACACCTAAAGACTAAAATTAGACTGTATAATAGTTTGGTTTTTTCTAGGGTTAGTTATGGTAGTGAAACGTGGAGGCTGTGTAAACAAGATAACAGGAAACTAGATGCTTTTGATTCTAGATGCTTACACAGTATCTTGGGTATTAGGTGGTTTCACTTTGTAACTAATGATGAGGTTAGGCAAAGGAGTCTGCAACCTCCTTTAAGCAGCATATTGTGCAGAGAGTGACTCCGCTGGTTTGGCCATGTTGCCCGTATGGATAATTATAGATTGGCGAATAGGGTTATGAATAGTGTGCCTAGAAGCCTCAGAAGGAGGGGGAGACCTAGGATGCGGTGGGCAGACAATGTCAAGCAGGACCTTTTTAGAATTGGTGTACAGTGGCCGGATGCAGCAGATGTAGCTCAGGACAGATATGCTTGGAGAATTAAACTGCGCGGTCTGGTTGGACCTCCGTAGCCCATGGCTGCTTGAGGATGTTGATGATGATGATGATGATGATGGAGACGATTCCATTCTTGCAACCCAGAGTCCAGCAGTTCAGCATTTTGCTTACTTAGCCCTAGATCACGAACCAAATCGTTCAGATCTGTTTGCGTAAAAAAATGTGGAGTTGAATCCATGTTAGCTTCGTAGGAAGGATCACTTCTTTCTGGAGATAATTCACGTGCCTCACTCTCTTCACCAGTACTTTCTTCATCTTCTGTTTCCTGACTTGGAGTTAGTGGAACTGGCAAAGTTTTAGAATGTGGTACTGGTCGTATTGCAAAAGATAAGTTGGGATAATCAATACGTCTCTTCGATTTTCTGCTGGTAAAGCCCTGGATACTAGTCAAACAGAAGTAGCAAACTGTGGAATAGTCTTTTGGTTCCCTCCATATCATGGGTACAGCAAATAATATGGCGCTACCTTTACCCTTCCACCAGTTTATTAATTTCACATAGCATTAATTGCTATGTAAAATTGCACAACGTATGTGAGGGGCCCACTGCTTATCATGATCTCCTATTTTACATCCAAAGTAATTTTTGTATGCTCTCTTTATTACAGGTGACATTTTTTTTCTTGTGTCTTGGAAAGGTGAACTCTCCACAAATAAAACAGAAGTTGTCTGCAATATTTTGACACTTTTGGCGGGTATTTTCTAGAATACAAAAGAAAAAAATTAACATAATGGAAGTATTCACAAACCTGTCATGTTAACTACACAAATATTGTCTTAAAATATCTTTGCATACCCTAGAATACAGTTTGAAAAAAAAAAACCATGTTAAATCCACAAATATCTTGTCACTTATATGTTTTTAAAATAAACTTTAGAGAGGCAGACTATAAGTTATCTAAACTATGAGTAGAATAACATTGTTGCCAACCTGTGAGTATAAACCATTGCAAAAAAGTCAGTGTTGCCAACTTTTTTGATATAACATTTCCTGATTTTTTCATTCCCCTAGTAATATGTATGAAATTGATGTGTTATATTTCCATAACTCTAAAACTAGCCCTGATAAGCCAATTCTGGTCTCAGATTTCAATTTCCCACGCCAAAATACTTTAGGAACACATTAGTTAACCAAAGAAAACTTTTCCTTGTAGAACAGTGTATTTATTGGCACAAAGCCTGCAACCTTATAAGTAGCATTCAGTTTCTAAAGTAGCGTGGTATGAACAGCTAAAAAAGAGGTTATAGATGCTCTGTCGAACAGTGAATTAAGAGAGAATGTGCCTCTCTTAATTATTCTCTCTTATATATCTCTCATTATACAGCATGTGCCTGTATAACTCCTAACTCCTAAAAGAGTCTGGCCGCTTTTCCTTTGACTTCACGCACTTGCATGATTTTCATATCGCTTAATCCGACCCAGCTGTCCCCTCGCCGAGTGGTTAGCGCGCTTGGCTACTGATCAAAGTGACCAGGTTCGATCCCCGGATAAGGCATGGATGATTGTGTTGTCTTTCTGCTGAGGCCGCGCCATCCTCACAGAGCTGCTACTATGGCGTATAAACTGCCTGGTTCCTGTCAGACATCTACGGCAAGCAGCTGCTTGAGGGTTTTTTTATTATATTTTAATCCGCTCCTGTAAACAACAAATATCTAAAGTACAATATACGTAAATGTTCTTTCCATTTTTGACATTTATTTGCTCTATTCTGTTTAGTACACTATCTTACTTTTAAAGACCCAAGACGATGCATTTTTTTGCCCCAATTCACATATCAAACACAAAAAATACGTCAGATCTGTTCTTACTGTAATTTAAACCAAATATAATAGAAAATAAATATTCATCAAAAATAAGATAGTTTTATGTATAGTAACATGATGGAGGTATAGGCAAAACTGGAACGTTACCTATATAGGGTTATGGAGAGTCAGGGTCATTAGATAACTACAAATAATCAGAATATTCTCAGAGTTCAACATCAAATGGTATTCATTAATAAATAGTCGAATTAATAAATCGTTTACTCATTTTTTGTTTTTGGCAGTAAACCAAGAGGACAAAAACTGCGCTCCTAGTTAGATAAACATTTATTTATTGAAAATATTCTTGTGGCTGTTTGATTGTCCTTATTACTAAGGAAGGATGATGACCTCCGAGTCAAGCCAGGAGCTCGATGTGAGGTGAACCAACGTGAGTCGCGACCTCGCGACTAATGTGAGATAGGACAGGATTACGCGATGCTCTAAATTTGAAGTACATCGCTGGTTTAGTTCTCGTCTAATCGTTTAACTCTGACTTGCGCCATTAATACGTATAATTTTTGTTGTTAAACAGATCGTCTGCTTCAGATTGAATTGCGACATAAATAACTGAGAAAGGTACAGAAAACTACTCCTGGTATGCACCTAACTTCTCATTACAAGGTCCCCATTAAGACCGAAGTCACTACCGACCATTGCCTCAGTTAGAGCTAACAACAAACAAACAACCATGCCAGGCGAACACTCTAGCCCGGACTCCACCAATTGCAGTACGAACCAACGCGATACCATTCCGCCACAGAGTGGCAACGCGATACCATACCAGAATGGCATTCATTTTGAATTCGTTTAAAAGGGAAAGATACTCTATCCATAGATAATATATCATAGAAAATCCATATATCATAGAAAATCCACATATAATATCCCGCGGCGTCAGTGATAATTTTTTTCAGATGTCTTTAATAAGAGATACTCTACATTCCATTTTTTTCCTGTTTGGGATAATAAAATATTTGGAAATGAATTTAAAAAAAGAGTGCTTGTTCTTCAATTTTTGAATTCCAGTTTATTACTCTTTTCATTGTACAGTCGCTCAAAAAATATCCGAACACTATGGTTGATTACTGAATTCAGAAAAATATCTGGCAACTTTTTTTAGAAATTAGTAATCTGGCAACCTTCGTGTACAGTACACGATACGACGGATATTTTTTTGAGCGACTGTACGCTTGATCGCGGGCTTAAATTGATTTGACTGTTATCAAATAGTATTATCTAGTCAAGCACAAAGCCAGCAATAGCAGCAACAGGTACGTGTACCTGTAGAGGAAACATTTAAAAAATAATCCCATATGACGTTTGTTCTCTTTCCATGCGAGTTGAAAAATATCTGTTTACTCAACTCACTTTAGATACCTAAACACCTCATTTTCATACTCCCATAAAGCCCTGGATTAAGTAAAATGGATGTCGTTTTCAATTTCCTATTCCAAAAGGAAAAGCGCAAAAGTGAAGCTGAAATTTCGCGGGAGATACTCGGAAGAAGCACGATTCGGAAGGATATTGATGAGATTCGTTTTTCTGAATGAATTATCTTTTTTTCTCTTCCGCAACATTATCTTGATCTTTTGTGTGAATGCAGGTAATCAAAAAAGGAAATATCTCTTTAGTTGATTCTAAGGGAAACACATTATGGAACTTTTCATGTTTATGAAAGTAATGGAGATAGGCAATATAACCATTTAGCTCTAGGGCAATAAAGACGTCTAGACTCTTTATCGAAGCTCATTTTTCAGCCGTTGAGAATGTTGCAATCAAAGGGTTATACTGATTAAGTGAAGCCTTATAAAAAAGGAAATTTTGTTTACAATCTATTTTATCCAAAGGAACCTAAGCACTTCTTTATACTTCAAAAGATTTCTTTTGTAAGAATTGTTAAGATACGTTCATGTTGCGTCTATCGATAAAAGAAATTTATAATGCCTTATAAAATTATGCTTTTGAATCAGCTCCGTTTTCAGGTTGGCACAACAGGTACATCTGCACAGGGCTCTCCGCTAAAATTAAACTACTCCAAGATTTATTATTTTTAGCACGCGTAGTAGAAATTCACTAGGCTAATGCGTAAACTTTAATCATTAAGTCTATTTCACGGATAGTTTCTTGTCTAGAGGTTGGAAGCTCCGACTGCCAATTTATATCAGAGATAATGTAGATGATAACTAAGCCTTGAAAGCTAAGATTGAAACTCGAAACAACACAAATACTCTGCAGCCATCTTGTCTTCAATCTATGTCTCAATTCATCTGTAGTTTGCTATTCGTTTGGTTATTGGATTATAAGGATCTTATGAAAACATTCTCTGCTAAAAAGGCAAAAAGAGTTAACTTCTTGTAATTAGGAATGTGGTCTTAATTAGGATATTCATGTCTTCACTACTTTTTCTAGATTCTTAATCTGTTGTACAAAATCAATAAACAATAATTTACGAAAATTAATACAAGACTGTGGACAGATAGAAATAAGAGATGCCTTTATTATTTCTCAACCTTCATGTATTTTGGTTAGCGCGCTTGGCTACTGACCAAGAGACCTGGGTTCGAGCCACGTGTAAGTCAGATGTTCGTGTCGCCTTTCTCACAGATTCTTCTCTGTGGCGCATTAAACTGACAGACTGCTGTCAGATCTCTGTGGCAAGTAGATGCTTGAGGGGTAATTTATTTTTATCCCTAACCAAGTTGTGTTGTCGTCTGTGTTTGTTGTTTTGGGGATAACCTAATCTAACCGAAATTCATTCGAAAGGCCTCGCGCTTACACAGTCCGAGGTTCGCGCGATCCCAAAAATCTACATTGTTTAATATTGTCTGATATTAATGGATTTTTAATTAATTTTTGGTTAAATATTGAATAGATATCGATGATAGAAAAGTTTCATGTACAATATGTGGTCCTTAGCTATGTGTAAAATGAAGCTGTTTTCGAAATATAAGAAGTAATTTACCACATTTCTGCAAAATTACGATATAATTCAGAAACTCAATGAATGTGTTGCCATTTTGTGGTTCATATTTATTTTGAGTATTCCGAGTGTTTTCTTTAAATGAAGAAATGCTAATTACGAAATTGTAATTATTAGGGGGGAAATGAGCGATCAAGACAATTGAAAATACTACGAAATCTAACTAAAAATGTATTTTTTTAAAATAGTTTTCCTGAATTAATTATTTTAATTAATTCTTCTTAGAAAAATAGGGTGATTAGCTTGATTATATTTTAAATAATTGAGCAATTAGTTTGAATTTTTTAAAACTAGGATATTAATAATTTTGATCATTTTAGTTACTGACTGAAAACAGATTTTACAATGCGTCTATTGATTAGATATTACAACAAAGGCAGCTAATGACTTCAAAGTCCTATTCTCAACTTTAATTTATCACTATGTCATCAGCAGTATTTTAATTCAACTAATGGTCACAATCTGTGGTTTGACAAAAAGCTCAAGTTGGTAACTTATAAGAAGTTAACGTAATGGTTTGTCGTTTAATAATAAAAAGTATGTTTGATGGCTGTATATCTGAAGCAAAAGGATAAAACTTTCCAATTTCCACTATTTCTCTCTTCGCTTGGATATTGATTTTTATGATGAGAAAAGCTTTGATTGAATTAAATTTAGCATGCATGTAAGTCTCCGGTTTGAGTTTAATGTAAGTGTAGAGTGCATTGAAGTATATAAAAAAAAAAACGTAAATACCTTTGGATTGCGGTGCGCATCAGCTGAGTAGTTAACGCGCGAGACTTCCCAGGTTCGAGTCTCAATTGTGCGGGCGTTGAAGGTTTGGGCATGAATGAGCTTGGAAAATCCACCGTCCGATGGATGGGACATTAAATCTTGGCACCTTGAACTGCGGAGCCATACGCTGTGCACGACATCTGTCTCCTAACAGCTGCACAGTGAATTCTCACCCCACACCCTTCTCTGAGATCTTGGGGTTTTTGTGACCTGTTCATTTATCTCTTTGCAGTCTTTGTGACCTGTTCATTATCTTATTGTCCAAAAAAAGTGTATTTCAGAAGCAAAATATTCCAATTCAATCTGAATCTGAAGATAAATACCTAGAAGAAGCGTAGAAACCGCGGATGATTACCTGATCACATATTGAATTACATTGGCTGCATCATCTAACTTTGAAATGCACACTTTCCTGCACTTAGGGAAATTACAGTAAGGAAGCAGAACCAGCATAAGACTCAATTAAAGCTTAACGCATTCTTCAAACCTGTTGATGCTCCTACCAAGTCTCTCTCTATCCAAACCTCTATTAGTAAAAGACTATAGGATTCAAACTCCTCACCACAACACTTTTCAATTAAGAAACCACGGGAGCATTATAGCTTCTCAGAGTCAGAATAGCAGTTTTTCTAATTTTATTTTTTTTTAAATGGTGAAGATAACTTTTTAATTAGGCTTATCCTTGTTTTTCATACAACATATAAACACATACACGAACGCATAACCATGCCATACAGGGGAATCGAACCCTAACTCCAGCAGCTATATAGTGTCACCGCGAGACACCCAGGCGGCTGTGTACAGTATTGTTCATTCTGTCGTTTTGTTGCTATTACATGTATTGGGTATATGTATTAGTCTGTGGAATGATGTTCCTAATGTATTGGTTATTGAAGATATGATCATGCACTATGTGCCTCGTCTATTGCCATACAAAGAGTCACATTCAACGAAATCTTGTTATTAATGGACACCATTTCCTTCCTACAGATCGTTGTATTTTTAAAAAAACTACTGAGTTATTTGAATGTCAAGATGAATTTCTTCCTCTGATTATAAATTTTTTAACAAAGTTTTAAAATTTATTTCCTTTGAAAGCGACTCTAATGGAAAATGTATTTCTGTTCATTAATGAAGCGGTTTAGAATAATAAAGATGAGAAGTAAACTAGGAATGAAAGCTGAAATGAATGCCATGCCTAGGTGCTTAAAAAATGTTTTTCAGTTCTCTGTTTTTCAACGCATTCTCTGTTACAGTATAAAAAATGGAGTCTAATATAAACTGAAAATGTTACGCATTTATTATTTTAAAAAATGCTACTCCCCTAGGCAATGGACAGGGATAACCTAGAAGTTCTATTTGGGCTTGCCTTATCATACAACATACACAGGTCCATGCCTATTGGTTTAGTAATCAGGTAGGTTAAATACTAGACCAGGTATTGCCTTGTGGCTTTCTAGCAAGTTCGATAGCAGATGAGTTCGTAGTATTTTGAGAACTGAGTGATATGATTTTGAAAGGTAAAGATGAACGTTATCAAACCAATTTACCCTTTGACTACCTGAAAAGAGAAAAGTTTTTTTTTACAATCTATGATAATGAATAAATGCAGAGTTTGCTTTCTTTCATTTATATATTTTTTCTTCTATATCATGGCAGTTAAGTCGCAAAATGTACCTGATTAGAACCGTTATTTTCAGACCACAAACAGTTGGAAAGAATGGGTTATCGAATGTACTGACTATTTTAAGAAAACATTTTTTGCAATCCGCATAAATTTAAGATCACCCAGGAAAAACTGGGACTCGCGTATGGTAAATTTTAATGAATATTGTATAAACTTGACATAATTTTATAACACAGAGTAATATTAGCGTGTATGAAAACGATATATACAGAATTAATGGCTTCAGCAATTTAAATTCATATATGTTTGATCAAAGAGGCAGGGGATTTAAGTTGTACATTTATTAACGAATCTATTGCTCTAACTTTACAAATCTCTGTAACGAAATTCAATGTTAAACTTCTTATTGTTGCAATATACAGAATCCCTAGTTCTGGTTTGAAAATTTTCTTATAAATTAAAAACGATGGTTTAAAGAAAATCAGATTTAAATTCTGTGCTTTTGATTGGAGATTTTAATATTGATGTTAAAAATCCGCATAAATCTGGGGTAGAGGAGTATAGAAATATTATAACAGGTTTTGGCTATGATCAAATGATAGATGATTATACAAGGGTAGAAATCAGAAACGATCAGTTGACCTGTACATGTATCGATTATTTAGTTGAAAAAATAATTTACCTTTATTCACAACAGTATGTACGCAGAAAATAGCAGATCACTATTTCTTAATGCCAATAAATGGTTCCAACGATTCACATTCTAATGAATCAGCCACTGTTGAGCTGTACAACAAAATAAGTGAACCTGTGTAAGCCTATGATGAGAAAATCATTGGGAAAAGATTCCTGGAAATAAATTGGACGATTTATCAAAAAGAACAAAAAATCCTGAAATCTTATACAAGAAAATTGTTGACGCGTTCCATTATACTTACAATGAAGCAAAATGTATGTGCACAGAAAAGATGAAAAAGAATACAAGACCAGACAAAATGTGGACAAGTGTCCAGATACTTGTCCACATTTGTTTGGACACACAGTTCAGATTCTGTCTGGATTTTGTCCAGACAGAATGAAATGAATATTAGAGATAAACAAAAGTTTTGAAAATTAGGCAAATCGTAGAGAATGTTGGTAACTATTTCATTAAATCTGTGTCTGACCGAAAGGAAAAATTCTGATCAAATGTGACTTTCAGATATGATTAGAAAATCCAGTACACAGAGCTCAAAGTATTTTCAAGATATCGACTAAACTAATGTATTTAAAATAATCAGAGAAATGAGCCCTCAGAAATCACTTGGTATTGATCATATCATAAAAACATATAAAATTTTGAAATAAATATTATTTCTCGCAAAAATCTATAAATTACAGAGTGCAATTCAAATTCAAATACTATAGCTAAGCTAATAAACCTAACATTTGATGAAACTTATAATTTCTGTAATGAAACCAATTCTTTTAATCTGGAAAAAAATGAGATATTAAAATTTACACGCCTCTCGCTATATTACCAACAATTGAGATAATTATGGAGAGATACGTTACTGATGAAATCGACAGTTGTCTTTACAAATCTAATCTATTACACTCAGTTCAATACGGTTTTCCCAAAAAACTGAGATCTTACTTTTACAATATTTTGCTGATATTAACAAAGGCAATTTACCTACAGGTAAACTCGTATGCTATTTCTTTTTAGATTTAAGTAAAGCCTTCAATACCTTAGATTCTGATATTTTGCTCGGGAAGTTGGAAAGAATTGGCATTGGAGGTAAATTATCAGGTCTTTCAAAGCTTATTTAAATGATCGATACATTACCACCAAAATAAAAGACTACAAGAGCTCTCCTCGGGCGTCACAGTATGGTATACCTCAGGGATCAATTTTGGGTCCATTACTGTTCTTAATATGCATATATTAATGACTTAACAGATATTAAAGTTCTGGATCTATCTTTCTACTCGCCGATGATGTTGTATTAGTCAACTATGATTATAATTTGGAAACAGTTATTTGCAATTCCCAACTTGATCTTACAAAACAATAAAATGGCTAAATAAAAATAAAATTTATTTGAACAGTAATAAGACCAAAGTTATGTACATCCATTCACCTGGTATAAAAATTACATCAGTAGAATATATCAAAGCTCACTCCAATACATGTATAAACGAAACTCATTTTCAATTGATGAAAAGCGATGACTGTGTCTGTCCAGATTTAGAACAGGAAGAATCATTTAATTATTTAGGTTTACTAATTTATAAACATTTAATATGGAATTTCCATATTAATAATCTATATGAGTGGCTTAGAAGATGTGATTACAAAATTTATAAATTACAGAGTGTAGTTACCACTAACGTGTGTCTTAGTGTACAAATCTTTATGTGAATCTATTATTCGATATGGCTTGTCAGTCTGTGGTTCAAATTATCCCCCTCACATTCACCGCATTTTTAAAATGCAAAGCAATATTTAAAAACTAATATTGATTTCTCACACTATTGGAAATTCCAGCCTCAAGAAGGAAAGATTTAGATTATCCATCTTACCAGTCGACGCTTTATACAAGTATATCATAATTCTAAAATATTACTTTAGTAAAGGCTTCAAAACTGAAAAAAAAGCTCACTAATCCAGCAATAAGGTTGAGCACTAAAGGATACTACTTATTGCCTAAAATCATTAACAACTGTGGTAAAAATACCCGAGCGTATCAAGTACCATTCATATTTAATTCAGTGCCATGATATCTATTACAGCTGAAAATCTACTATCAAAAATATAAATAATTATATAATTTAATAGTGGCTACAAAATACGTAATTTGATATAATAATTTCATATAATGTATAATTTGATGATGGATAAATATCATAATAATATAATCCATATGATGATGGATAAATATATAATTTGATAGTGGCTATAAAAGCCTCTATCAAAAATAGAACAAAAATTTGGTCATTTAAAAACATGGAAAATTAAAATTTCGATTTTTATGTTTTACAAATGAAATGTTTGTTTTCATATTTTTTTACTTATTTTTTCTGATAATTATCTACATTGTGTGAAATCACGTACTATTTGCGATTGTAAATTATTTCATTATATACAATAGAACTGATCCACATAATGTAAAATTTCCTGCAGATAAGCCCCTGGCTTCGTAAGATCATTTTAATTATGTATGTATTATTTCATTGCTTTAAATATGATGTAGATGTGATGTAAAAAAATAAAGACTATTATTATTATTTTTTTTTAATAAAAAAGTTTTAAATTTAAACTGTGAAGAATTTTCGAACAGGTATGAGCATCTTGAATTTAAGTGACTAAACATGCCAATGGCCAGATACTGAACTGAGATGTCAAATTGCTTCAGAAATCGAAGAGTTAAATTTTATAACCTGATCATATTTGTGAAAAATCTATGATTTCTTAAATCATAGACAATTTAAATATAAACATGGCAAAAAGGTGAAGCTATTTTGCTAAGTTTTTCCTCCAGATTTAAAGTTAATGTTTGATATTTTATGTAAACCTCATTTGCATTAACATTTTTTTTCATTATCAGCTTCACTCTTTGCAACCTATTTACTAATCTTTTATGTTGTGTGCAGCCATCACGGTTAAACAGAAACATCCTTTCCCTGTATGTTGCGGATGTTGCTGGCGGAGGTTAACGACTCCTTTCAGAAATCTCATCATTATTCATCGAATTGAACGAAACTATACTCCAAATCGGGTCTACTCAATTACGTTGCCTAGAAAGCTAGATTTTGTTTCATGTTTTGAAATTAGATTCGCATTTTTTGGTTGGAGGCGAAAACAAAAATCGTACATGGGAAAAGATTAAAAAAAATACTCAATTTGCATTTATATAGTTTGCTTTATATTTTTCCACTTCTTCGATTGCGTTTTAAATTTCGTTTTCTAAAACAAATCCTCCTTGTTTTGCTTTCGAATTTTTCATACATATCCCTCTGGCCATAAAGTTTTTGGTGGACAAGCTGCAGCTGGCGGGACGCCTTTTGATTAACTCTACTCTAAAAACCGCCAAGAGAAGTTTACAGTCACCTTTGATACACCACCAACACTTTAGTTTTCGCATATGGTAATCAAGACGTTAGAAAATCAAATATATACTTATAAGGTAGTTAAAAAATAAGCATTTATACATTTCGAAACAGTGAACCTAACAGGAAACTCCAAATATAATGTATACTTAGTATATGGGGTTAAATACATTGTTTTAAATTTATAATGGATGAGTACTGAGAGTGGGTAAAAGTAAGTATTTTTACAGTACAAATTACAAAACAATGCAATTTATTACAAAAGCATGGATGAAATTACTTATAAACAAATTAAATATTATCGTACATAAAATAACACTGTCCCCTCCTTAGGTCTTGTTAGTCCCTAACAATTCTGGATTCCGAAGCTTCTTCAGTTCTTCGATGAAACGGGGCCAAACGATCCACATGAATCACCTTGCACTTTGTAGTTGGACGCCGACGAATGCGATACACCACGTCGTTAATCCTGTTAACTACTGTATACGGACCTTCCCAAAGTTTCTGAAGTTTTGGAGAAAGTCTCTCCTTTCTGTGTGGATTGTACAGCCGAACAAGATCTCCTTGATTGAAAACAGTTTCATTTGTTTTACTGTCGTATCTCGTTTTGGTTCTCTCGCTTGCTAAATTGATGTTATGTCTGACGGGGTGATGGATTTCTTCTAGTCGTTGTTGTAATTTTTGTAGGTATTGTGGAGTGGATACAGGCATTGCTTCGGGTCGACCATGTAAAAGGTCATAGGAAAGACTAACTCTCTTCCAAAGAACATCATGGAAGATGTCTGTCCAGTTGTCTCATGCACTGCTGTTCTCTGTGCCAACAAAAGGAGTGGCTTATGGCGATTCCTATCACGTTGATGGTCGTCGACAAACAATGCTAGATGTTGCGCAATTGTCCTATTAAACCTCACAACCATACCATCCGACTGAGGGTGTAGGGGAGTTGTTCTGGTTTTCTGAATGCTAAATAGATGGCAGATGCCTTTAAACACTTTGGATTAAAATTTCCGTCCTTGGTCAGAGTGTAGTTGCAAAGGTACTCCACACATATCAAAGTTATTTACTATCATCTCTGCAACTGTTGTTGCTTCCTGGTCTTGGATGGGATAGACCTCAGGCCACTTCGTGAAATAATCCATTATCACTAATAAATAACGATTTTCATCATCAGTCCTAGAAAATGGACCCATTACATAAAAGGTTATTCTCTCAAAAGGGGCACCAACGTTATACGTCTGCAGCTTACCCCGACTCCTTGTCTTAGGGCCTTTTTTGCTGCACAGGCCTCATATTGTCTACACCATCTTTCAACGTCTGCCCTACTTTTCAACCAATGAAATCGTTCCCTGTCTTTAGCTAATGTCTTATTAACACCAAAGTGTCTTCCAGTGTCACTGTCATATACATCTTTCATCACTAGTTCCACTCGGGAGAGAGGAAGGATTATTTGCCAACGGATCAGCCGTCCAGTGGGATTCTCCCATCTTCTGTATAATACACCGTCTTTCATTTTTAAGGTGTCCCACTGTGCCCAGTAACTTTTAGTAGTTGGACTATACCTCGAGATTTGCTCCCAATTAGGTCTTATATTTTTTAATCAAATCTATTATTGGTCATATCTTCATCGTCTAGTTGGGCCTTCCTAATTTTAACTGGACTCCAGATATTAGAAGTATCACTGTTTGCTTGTGTCGATGTTATTTGTCTTATGGGCATTACCTCTTTAGTACCATTTTTCAACTCTGTATTACAGCAATGTTTACAGTTGTCAATACATCGAGTCTGGAAAGGGCATCTGCATTCCTATACATTTTACCACATCGATGCTCGATGGAGAAATTGTGCTCTTGTATCTGTTGTATCCACCAAGCGATTTGTCCTTCAGGACAAATCGCTAGATTCTTTCAGGCGAATCGATAGACACTTTCAGGGTTTTTAAAGTTTAGTAACCACCTGAGTGCAGCATGATCAGTGCGTATAAGAAATTTCTGGCCATAGAGATAATGATGAAAATGTTCTATTGCTTTTACTATTGCTAACAGTTCTTTTCGTGTGACACAATAATTTCGTTCTGGTTTGGAGAGAGTTTTGCTAAAATATGCAATAACTTATTTTGTTCGTCTTATTGTTGTGAATGTACAGCACCAACTCCTGTGTTACTTGCGTCGGTATCTATTATGAACTGTTTTCCAATTTGTGGATATGCTAACACTGATGCTGTGAAAAGAGCCTGTTTCAATTGTTAGAAGGCTACTTCACATTCGGTGGTCCAAATGAACCGATGGCCCTCCTCTGTCAGACGATGTAATGGCCCTCCTCTCTCAGACGATGTAATGGCCTTGCGATGTTGGCGACACCCTTGACAAATCTTCTATATAGGTGCAAAGTCCAATAAAACTAAGAAGTTGATGAACATCTTGTGTGGAGGCGTCTCTTACAGCTTCTATCTTACTAGGATCAGTTTTAATCCCTGATGTAATGATGACATGAGCAATGTAATGAATTTCTTCTGGAACAGTTTACACTTAGTCGGCCCCAATTTTAGCTTGGCTGCCCTAAGTTTTTCAAACACTTGACGAAGATTTCTCAAATGTTTTTCAAAATCTTTCCAAGAACGATGATGTCATCCAAGTAAACCAGGCAGACCTCCCAAGACAAACCTTTGAACACCGACTTCATTAGTCGTTCAAACGTTGCAGGTGCGTTGCAAAGTCCAAATGGCATCACTTTAAACTGCCAAAGTCCATTTCCTGTAGTGAAAGTTGTTTTCTCACGGTCTTCAAGATGTATACCAACTTGCCAATAGTCGCTCTTCAAGTCTAATGTCGAGAACCATTCTGACCCAGATAGAGTGTCCAGTGTATCATCAATCCTGGGTAAAGGAAAGCAATCTTTCTTTGTTATATCATTCAATCTACGGTAATCCACACAAAATCGGGTAGATCCATCCTTTTTCTTGACAAGAACCACTGGTGATGTCCAGGGACTCTGTGATGATTCCATAATACCTTGAGCTTCCATGTCCCTTATGAGTTGTTCTGTCTCCTCTCGTTTTGCCAATGGAAGACTTCTTGCCGGTAGATGGACTGGAGGAGAATCACCAGTGTTGATCTTATGTTCTGTCAGGTTAATACGGCCATAATCATTTGATGTGGAGGAAAAATGTCGGAAAACTCTTTCAATAGGGTTTCTACCTTTAGCAGCTTGGTCTTCAGTTAATATTGTTCTTGTTCCTCTCCATAAGTTAGTAAGATGAGATGGGATGTCTATATGGTGTTGGTTTGAGTCAGTAACTTCTATTGGTTTATACTTGTTATCCAAGTAATAGGTTCACATATTGCTAATTCTTCACCCTTTTTCAATATTCTATTGGATCTGTTACAGTTCATCACTCTGATAGGAATCTGTTCTTTATCGACACCGACTAAAGTCCTTGCAACCAGGATAACATGAGCCAAAGCTCTTTTACCAGGGGCATCAGTGACTGCCAATCCGAAGGCCCCAGAAGTCTCCGTCCGATATCCACGGAGTATAATTTCACTTTGTGCTGGGATTTCTGTGTCTTCCGTCACTAATATTGGGGTCACGCTTGATAAAGAATCAGATGTTCGGCTAAGCAGAGGGATCTCTTCTGTCTTATAGATGAGTAGGCTGTTACTGGGTCTAATGCAGAATCCTTGTTTTTTTAGGAAATCAATTCCTAATATGCATTCATCGTAGATGTCAGCGTTGTAAACAGGATGGAGTATCAGACAGCTACCAACTCTGATGTTGAGTTCTATCTTTCCATGACTAGCACGATCTCCAGTGGCTGTTTGAAGAGTTATATTAGGCTGTATAACATTCCAGTTTGGGTGAGGTGTTGTTTTCTTTATTATATCAGTTCTGAGTAAAGTTACATTTGCACCAGTGTCGACTATCATACGGCAAGATACTCCATTCATGGTTTCATCAGGTAGCAATACCTCATTCTCACCATGTAGTATTGAAACGTGGCGACTTCCCCTGCGGCCAACTAATCAACAGCCAGCCTTTGCCGTTCACGTTGCTTCTGCTGGTTCTATTGTCTGTTAGACGTACTTGAACTTTTTATCCACCATTTTTTGCAGTTGGCTCGAATGTGTCCAGTCTTGCCACAATTCCAACACTGAATGTTTGTAGAAGTCTTTGGAGAGGAACCTTTAATCTCTTTCAAAACATATAATATTGTTTTGGTTTGTTCTTTCATTTCACTATCCTTTTCTACACTTTCTTCTACACTCACAAATCTCACTGTGCATTTGTTCGCTCGGGAGGAAAGCCTGGAGTACTCGTACCTCATGGCATGTATCACAGCTGATTTTAAAGTTTCACCTTCAACATCCTCAGAGATTGCTGAGTCTCAGAGTCAGCAACAGCATCAATAAATTGTAATTGAGCTAAGTTGTCTTGAATTTCTGATGGACAATTACTAGAAGCCAATCTTACTAGACGTTCAATATCACTAGCAAGTATTCGCCACTCTTCTGCATACGATGTTTAAAGTGAGTAATATAATATTGTTTTAAATAACTATCGCCAAACCTGAGTTCTAATGCAGAAACCAAACTTTGATAATGAAGTCGTTTTTCTTCTGGAACAGACTGCAGTACTTTCGCAGCAGAATTTCTTAAGGAAGTTGCAGAAAACTGGCCTTCATTCATTCCACTGATTAGCTCTAGCGATGACTTCAAACTGAGTTTTGAAGACTGTCCAAGATGATTGACCATCATATGTAGCAGGTTTAGTTGCATTTCTAACGATATGTGTAAAAACATTATTGTCACTAAAATTACCATTATCACAAGAAAAAGGGAACATTTCATTTCTTAAAATCTGAAACTGGCATTCACAATCAGCTTTTACAGTTTAAATGTGATGTTTATAATCTAACACTATCAAGATCATCTTTTACACTGCCAATTTCAACCTTTAAACTATCACATTGTCTGTTAAGTTCAGTTTTAATGTCCTTATCCTGATTAGTGATTTCACTAATTTTTTTATTCAGATCATTATTCTGATTAGTAATCTTATCAATTTGAGAAGCCACTTCAGCTCTCAACTCAGCTCTCAAATCATTACTTTGTGTAGCAATTTCGGCTTTCAAGTTATCATTTTCAGAGACTATTTCAGCTCTCATGTCCCCAATTTCACTTCTTTTGGCAGCTATTTCATCTTTAATGTCAGTTATTAATTTCACTAACTCATCCATACTTCTAGTTAAAGGCATTCAAAATAATAATATCTATACTCCTGACACCAATTGCTATAAATTTATGAAGGATGAGTATTGAGCGTGGGTAAAAGTAAGTATTTTTACAATACAAATTATAAAACAATGCAATTTGTTATAAAAGCATGGATGAAATTACTTATAAACAAATTAAATATTATCGTACATAAAGTAATAATCTTTTCTTGCAGAACAGTTAAAACTAGCTCTGTTGTCTCAACTGATGAACATTTACCTCTTAATTTTTTTACACAATGTCCTTCATAACTTTAGAGATAAAATGACTAAACGATTCTTTGTTTACCTTCGACAATTTTGTCTTCCTTTTAGTCTCCTTCACAGCTTTCTTGTTAGCTTTGACTCCCTCCTTTGTTTGTGCTATTTCAGACTCACTAGTGCTGAATCTCTTTTCATAAATCCACAACTCTAACATTACATTTCTATCTTTCTTAAATTTCAGATGGGTTGAATGTTCCCGTTCGTTTGTTACATGAATCTCACGCAGAAGCATAGGCGAGCGTTCATGTCACGTTTTTCATAGTCACTGCAGCACGTTCATCTGTCGTAACAATATAAAACAAGCTAACTTTTTGCGACTATTCTCTAAAGAGAAGAACATTTCTATTCAACATAGATATATAATATTTTGTAAAATTTTTACAAGGATATATATATATTTTGTAAAATTAAAAACTTATCTACGAAAACAACAGGTCTATAGTCATCTTTAATACATATTTTAAAAATTGATAAAAGTGATAAATTCGGCTTCAGATTATTGTGCAATATTTCAATAAGGTTTAGATATCAGATATTTTAAAGAAAACATTTTGCGTCTGTCGTAATAATTTTTAATAAATTGAAATTCACCATAAAAATATTTTTCTCAACATCAGCATACTTGAGGGTTCATATGTAGGATTCATATGTAATAGAACCTGCAAGAAAGTTTGCAACTGAATTTTTAGGTTTTTTTAACAGTTTAAACTAATGTTATGTACTATATTCATATAACATTAGTTTTTTTTGCAGTGCACTTTTGCTTCATTTTTAAGTTTTTAGGAATAAAATGATTTTTTTTAGTGTTCGACATGGAATTATTAACTTATTATTTTTCAAATTTTCTACAAATTACTTCTTATTGAGATTATTTTTACTAGATTATGTAAACACTTTCTTAACTAATACTTTTAGTATCACTTTTAAATTTGGAAAAGTAGTTGCATTTAATACGTTTCTCCGTATTGTGTTACGAACATGAAAATTTGGCATTTTTGTGAACATTTGTCATAATTATTTCTTATGCTTGGTAATTTATTACATTTTCTTTGTTTCAATTTTTTATATTTCTCATAGTCCCTCTTTTTTACTTTATATATATTAGAAATAATAATGTTTACTGTTATGTTAGATTTATATTTGTAATCAAGTATATAAAGTTTTGAATCTGTATTCCCCTTGTTTCCATATGTGAATATTCATTTCTACCCATTGTTACATTTGCTATGTTGATTGAATATTTTTTAGCTGCTTTATGTTGCACATATTAGTTGTTTCATGAACAGTTATTCCACATTTTCGCATTTTGCTCTGTAAATAAAAACATGCTTCCTTATTCATGGCATATCGCAATTTACATAATTTTATCATACTTAATCGTCGCTTATCGTATGTGTGTTATATATAAGTATTGCAAAGGGAAAAGCCATCAAATTATATACCTAAATATATTTTTTAACCAAAACGTTGAATTTTATAAACTAGAATTTTTTTCTGCCAGAAAGTTATTATCTAAAAATTTTATCATTTCCTATGCATCAGGTGACCTTCTGAATGATCAAAACTAATATTTAAATGAAACATATTTATGTGAAAGAAGTCAAAAATTCACATGACTCAACAAAAAGTTCTTTAGAGCCGAATAAATTTGAAACTATTGCCTGAAAGTTGCAAACATTTTCCTTTTCAGAATGTTGAGACCATGATTTTAATCGTAAAGCAACAGCAATACTGCCAGTGACATCGATTTTATCCCACATATAATGTGAGCTTTACCGCAATTTCCACGCTTTAAATTCTGTGTTATTTTGCTAGAATGACAATTGCCCTTCAAATGGATAAAATCTGCAGTTGACGTGACTCTTGGTATTCTAATTGAAACACGAGGCATATTAGTGAGACTTCCGTTCCTAAAAATCTATCTCTACAGTTATTTGTTCGGCACCGTGTTTCTCACTGAGCTATGAAATCAATGGAAAGCGTTGCCGGCTGTAATGACCTCTTAGATGGTGATAAATTCTCTCTATTCTTTCCCAGACAGCCGCATAACATAAGCAAGTGGCTCCGTCGTTCTCATGTTTTATTCCTTTCTCCAGATGATCAACGTCTGAGCAGAAGACACCATTGTTATGTCATCAGCTCCATCTGGTGGGAGGAGAGAGTCCCACTGCTCCTTCTTCTAGACCACTCTCTCTTTACTCCTCTATGTGAGAATGGAGAGCATTGGAATGCAGCATCAGGGACTAGAACTTCCGTGTTTCGTACCGAACAAAAGATACTCATAAATTTCTAGAGAGAAAGAAACTGGAAGAGCGTAAACTGTGTGCCTTCTTATTATCATTCTTCGTATTCTCAGTGCCGCTTTCCTAAAGAGGGCTTGTTAGATGCTTATGGATTTACGTTATATATCATCCATTGAAACTTTGCGAAACCGTGGTTTGTTTTGTAGTTCGTTTATGACCTGAACGAATCAGCATAGACTGTCTATTCAGCTCTGGAGGGTTAAGGCGCAGGATATGACAGTTGAAAAGGAAATATATATGTTGGAAATGCGTTGAAGAACTGCATATTTTTAAGTCTATTAAAGTAAATGGCGCTAAACGTCTTTTTTAGAAGAGAATGAGCCGAAGAAAGCTTGCTGTCATTAAAACGTAATGTCATCATCAGGAAAAAACTCATAATTTGTGGTTGGTAGCTTTCAGTGGTAATCACATTTATTTTGAGATTTTTTTTCTTCTCTTATTTGTGACTGGTATTCATATACTAAGAATTCAATATTTTGTGCATGTAAGTTGCCCCGTGACTTAGTACATAGTTACCTTGCGTGGGGATCGTCAAAGGGCCCAGGATACGACATGGATATGCTTTAGATTCATTCAGTGGCAAGCAACTACTTGAGGGGTATTTATTTATTATTTATTTAGGAAAAGCTACTTTAAATTAGTGTTACAATTGATAAGAAATGGAGTAATAGTAGTATGTCACCGTAAAGCGGTTTGTTTGGTAAAATCTAGGTTTTACCAAACAGTGTTGGTAAAAACCAGAAAAATCAACTAATCGCGTCTTATTTTGAGGGTTTTACTATTCACTTGTAATAAAACCTAGGACTCCTCAGAAACATTTCTAATGACATCCAGCAGATTGTCAACATTAGGTTTTTAGCTTTTCTATAATTTGAATGTTACACAAACTTAGTCACTCTACTTAGGATATAGAAACAGTTCTTAGTTGAGCTTAAGACTTTCTCATAGCGGTAAACTGATTCTATATTTTTTGAGAAATGCTGATTTCTTAAATATCAAATTGTTTCGCGGCGCACCTTGGAACAAAAGCACTAATGCGCCATAGAAGACTGGGAAAGAGTATATTTATTCATTCAAAGCATCTAGCTTTTTCTACAATTGACAAATGCCGTAGTCAGAACTAAAAACTTGTTTCCTGTTCGTCTATTACCGTTCAAGTAAGGTTGTAAAATTGTAAACATTAAGAAACATCATTACATTTTCCACGCTTTATAAGTGTTAGATCTACATTTAAGTACTAAAAAGACAATTTCGATTTCCATATGCACATTCAGGACAGATCAAAGTTTCTGACTTTTACTACCTGCTTATGGTAAATCCTAACATTTACAAAATCCCATTAGCAAAACTCCGAAATAAGATGCGAATTTTAACAACACTGTTTGGTAAAATCTAGGTTTTACTAAAATTCGGGCTTTTACGGTAACTTGTATGTTATACTGCGTGCAGTGGAGGATTAAGTTATCTGAAGGTCCCAGGCACAAAACATTCGGGAAATCCCAACTTCCAGGATAGTGTGTGGTGTGTGTGTGGGGTGGGTGGGAGGGTCATGAATGGTCTCCTGGATCTCTGCTAAGAAGGGAGGTTGGGGGAGGGGCTCCTGAACGGCCTCCTGGATTTTTACTAAGGGAAGTTTTTTTTTGGGGGGGGGGGGACGCTCCTGGATCTCAGCTCAGAAGGGAAGTTGAGGGAATTGCCCGTGAACGGCCTCCTGGATCTCTACTAAGAAGGAATTTTTGGGGGATACTATTTGCAAAGTTTTGCATTTACGAAAATTTTTACAACTTAGAATGGAAAATATTAATTAATTTAAAAAGCAAGTTAAATAAATTGAATTACAGAAATGCATGAATAGAAAATTTAGCATTTGAACTTGGGTGTACCGAAAAATAAATAAAAAATGATATCTTTTCTTTTCTTGTAATGTATTTAACAAAAATCACATTAGCTTTCATAGTCACCTAGGAAAAACACGAGATGTACGCAAGTATTAGTTTGTATGGATTGTGAAATATTTTACAAAAATAAAATGTTGAAAAATATCGAGTTTTGAACAGTTTTGTGGTCCCCATGAATGTCCAGGTTGTGAAATATATGGGTATAAACGATTCGTATGACAAGCCGATCGGCGTAGCAGAACGTCCAATAACGTGTCCGCTATCCGGCTGACGTACGAATCGGAAGGGGCTATGAAAATGGGAATAAACCAAATGGTGAGCGTAGCCGCCTCGATGGCTTAGTGGTATTGCTTTGGCTGGCGGTGATACTGCGCCTGCTGGGGTCCGGGTTCGATTCCTGAATATAGTATAGTCGTTTGTTCTGTCATATATGTTGTGATTGTCCCTCCATAAAAGATACAAAAGTGTTCACTTAGCGACATATCAAAAACAAATATATGTTCTCTCATTGACATAAAGCAAATATTGGCTATAAGTCCCAGCAACCAAATTAAAGGGAAAACTGGTGAGGATATGACCTGCGAAGAGTGTGCAACGCCTTTCATATGCGTAAGACAATATTATGTGCAGCTGACGGAATTTGAAAGGGGTCAGATCATATATTTTCAGCAGCCGAATGGTCAGTACACCAAATCGTCATTTGTGTGGATCACGACGCCCTAACGGATAGATGCTGTTCACAACAATGAGTCGAGAAAGGTATTCAGACACTTTGCAAAGGCTCTTTTAGCATCAAAGGAAGTTGGAAAGGAGTATCAATAGATCCGCCGACTAGCGACAGGAGATGAGTCACAAACTGGCAAAATTTCGACATCAAAATGTGATCTCTGTCTGTGCCTGTGTTGAAGAACTGCGAGAATCGGGGATGCACCCCCCCCCATCGCACTCATCTGCAGTAGAGCAGAGAGAGAGAACTGCTTACGGATAAGATTGATATCGTGTCGTCTTTATTGTGGAATCACATTTCTGTTTGGGATCCAATGACGGCGGTATGCGCGACTGGACACCCTCCGGGGACAGAGGTAATCCAGACTCTATGAGGAAACGTCATACCGAGCGAAGACTCAAAATCATGGTATAGAGAACCGTCAGTTACACTAGTCGTTCCGTCTGGTCGTTATTGATGGTGCATTGAATGCAAGACATTATGATGAAACCATTCTGGCACCAATGCTTCTGTCCTTTTTGCACTTCATCCCAAATGCTATTTTTCAGCAGCAAAATGTTCGCCCACATACGACTATCATATCCAGACAATAATGATAACGTGATGTGGATATGCTTCCTTGGCCTGCATGTTCCCCATATATGTTGACCATTAAGCACGTTTGAGATATGATGAGACTTTCACTTGACCACCGTCTCTCAACCCCCTACCACGGCACAGGTGCTAAAAGCATGGCTCAGTGTTCACCAGGATGACATTCGCAACTTTTTTACTCACTGCACAGACGTTTGCCAACTTGTATCTCTGTTCATGAAGGGCCATACTTATTGATGTACGCCGCATTTTTGTAAATAAATATTGCTAATTCGACACATAATCTTAATAATATATTTTCTACATTGCTATCTATCACTCTTTGATTTGAGCTCAAATCGACCACTCCTTGTAAGTGAGGCAATCTTAATGAGGAGCAGTACATATATAGTTGAGGTTGTGCAGTGTAAATGTACAGTTGGGAACGAGCAGTGTATATACAGTTGGGATGTTTTGGATATTTTTAGTCAACTTATAAGACGTTTGCTTTCTGACTGTTGAAAATTTCAATACTGAAAATATTTGTTCTTGTTATTAATTTCATATCCTCCCGTTGTGTTGTAAACTTTCTGTGGGATATTCCTACATACGTTGTTACCACCCCAGTTAGGTGTCATTTTCCCGGTCTCTGGCACAGATGGCTTAGTTAGAGCTGTCAGTAGCATGTTGAGATGGATTACCTGAATTTCCCCAGTTTTGCCACTAGTTACGATAATGTTATTAGCAAAGGTCCGAACGATATGCTTTGTGAGTAAATTTCAAAGAAGTGATAATGAATTTTTACATTGCCCCAGATATCAGATATCACATATAAGCATCCATCACAAAGTTAAAATAGAAATATTTCATTGCATGATGTTAAAGTTTAATTTTTTCAACCAATAGTGAGCATTAGGGGTTCTTTCAACCTGATAATTTGCTCTGTTATGCATCAGAAAAGCACTGCTGAAAGAAAAAATAAAAAAATTTCTGGACAACTGAAGTGGCGATAAAGTGTTCTTTTCCAACTATTCTGCTTTGATGGTGGAAAGAACGATCTAGTATGTATATCATGAGAATTTGACCTCTTATTCTAACTAATAGTTCAATAACAGGGACAAAACATAGGGCTTTAAAGATTTCCACATTCGATTTTATTAACCTTTAGAAATATGTTGCGCGTTTAAAGTAATCAAATACTTTAATCTTTTCAATTTAATGAACATGTTTGCTTTACTCTGTGTTTTTCTGAAACCTTAGGGCTGCATAAAAAGACAAAATTTATAAAAAGCCTATGAATCTTTATTATGAGCTTTATTCTGCCTATGAATCATACAGCCCATTAAACCGATACATAATGAACAGTACAGGCAATGAAATACGCATCACAGCAGAGTGTGACCATGCGTATAAAATAACAACGCATTATCCATTCATAGATCATTTTCCACGTGATAGAGGCGACATCCTGCACCATCAGTACGACAGATTCGCTGGAAGTTGAAAGAGCAAAAACTTCCAGTTTCTTTCTGGTAATTACAACATCTTGACGGATGGCCTCCACAGAAGTTCGAAACGCTCTTTAGCTTAATGACTGTGTTAGAACTAAAATTAATGAGCTCTAGGTTTAAGCTTATTGACTTCGTGTTTACAATTTCTTTACGTATTGTTAATTGATGGTGAGTAAAAGAAATTTTTTTTTTCCTGGGCGAACATGTACTCTTAATAAAATAGTAGGTGACGAAAATTGAAATAACAAGTATAAAATATAAACTTTATATTACCGAGTATACACTACATTGCAAAAAGTTTCCGGACACGTCCATGCCAAAAATATCTTGTCATAAGGGAATTTGAAGGAATGTCATAAGGGAATTGAAAGTCATATTCAGATTTCGTAACTTCGAAAATAAGTTTTTTACAAAAAAAAAGTTACTGGAGATAAACTGAAGATCTCATTCCAATCTTTCTATTTCTCGATTTCCAAAAATATTCATCTCATATTTAAAAAGTTATAGAGCCTGAAGCATCAGCTTCACTGATCGCAACAATTTACTTCCTAAAACCCACTTAAACACAAATTACAATTTTTGCAACACACTGTTTACTCAAAGAAATAAAAATTTAGAAGTTGTTGTAATGATTGTTTCAATTAATTTTGAAAATGTTTTGAACGAGTATAAGAATAGTGTTTGACGCCAAATGTTTCCAACTTAATAACTCTGTAAACATTAAAGAATATTATTGCAAATCCAGAATTAGGAACGTTTGAGTGATATCTTTATTCTCAACCAACATTTATTCTTAAATCATTTACATAACTTTTACTGACACAATTATCTTCATTTCATTCTTAGAAAATTTGCAGGTCTCATTCGGATGTAGAATTACAAGAATAGTAACATTTATTTTTACTTAACGTGATAAAAAAATAAGCATTGCGGTGTTGTTGTTTGTTGTTGTTTTACCTCTGAGCGGCACTTTTTTGCACACCATGGGCTAAATGGCCAGGTCACATGGACCCCGAAGACTCAGAGAAGGTTGGCTGAGGGGACCCACTGGAACAGATGTTGGGAGACAGATGGTAGCCTCCCGTCAAGGCCATCCAGCGTGTTCTTTAGCGTGCACAGGGTATGGCTCTCCCGCACACGGGGCCACGGCTTAACGTCCCATCCGACGGACGGCGGCATTTCCAAGCCCATCGGTGTCCCCTACTGACCGTGGGCAGGGCGGGGAAATTTTGCGGAGATAAATCTCAACGCTGACCCAGCTGGGACTCGAACCTGGGAACTACAGATTACGAGCCTGGAGCGCTACCGACTGAGCCACCCCGCCCCAGCATTGCGGTGATTGCTGATTTAAACGTAATCATTAACCGAAATTTTACGCTTACAAACTTAAGTTTGACATCAGTTTGTTTAATTTCAGTAGATAGGGAATTGTATGACTTAATCCATAATAGCCGCAAACTATTATATAGGGCAGGGGTGGGCAAATAGCGGCCCGCTAAGAGTTTATTGTGGCCTGCCAAGACAGTCAGAAAAGTCCGCCTTGAACCGAGATTTCCTTCCCGTGCGCGACCGAAGATTCGTCTCGTATTTTCCACTAGGACGGCCACGTCAATACGCATGCGCAGTGTAGATACGAAAACAATTGCCCACCCCTGATATAGGGTGTACACAAAATAACGCCATAAAATTAAAAAGAAATAACTCATGAAGTAATGAACATATATTTGTAGTAGTGCTTGCTGTTACAAAGTCACAAAAGAAGGAAGTTTTTTACTCAACAGCATTCTTTGAGCGACGTTCCTTGTACGAACAATCGGGAAATGGCAATGAACATTAATCCATGTTTATTGAAACATATCTGTCGTGATGGTGGAAATGTTATTACAAAGTCACGAAAGTTGGGGTGCTCCCACACATAGCTCGTCTTATGACTAACGTTTTGGATAGATAATTTCCCGTATGCTGAATTGGTCTGGGCAAATCTGTTGGTCTCCACAGGTTGCCAAATTTAATCCTTCTTGACACTCTCCTTTGGAGGCAATGTTAAAGATACCGTGAATGCTAATCCTCGTACTCATCTTTCAAACTTGCACCTGATCTGAAATGTCATTTCCACGATCTCGCCAGATATGCTTTAACGAATATGAATTGAGATTTATTATCGATTGCAGATTGTCCATGCACTGCAACGGATGGTGCTCATGTGGAAGTTGATGCGTGGGAAACTCCCATCTTTTGCGCCAGCAAAAGCTTTTGTAGCAGCAGTCAGTACAAATATATATCCGTTATTTCAAGAGTTATTAATGTTTAATTTTATGATATTATTTTACGTAAACCTCTATATCTACCTATTAGGTTATTAGAAACATTAATTAGTTATTAGGTTTTGGAAGCAATGAAATTGTTAAAGCTCTCGTAGGTTATAGCTTTCGAAATCTGTATCTTGATGAATGTATATAGTAATATTTTAATTTATAAATTTGACAGATTAATGACATTTGGATTTTGTTGAGAAAAACAGAATTTTCTTTTTAAATCTCTTCCAGAAAAATAATGAGCTAATGATTTTCACTTTCCCGTCTGCAGATATTCAAATGTTTTGTTTTTAGAGATGAATTAAAATTCTTTTGGAGTGGATAGGTATTGATAAAACATTACGATTCTTATTTCCCGATTCTCGCACTACTTTTAACTGCGCCCTCTAAAGGTGGAAAAATTTGGAAAATGTCAAAATTTCTAGCGAATATTGCAAACTATCTATTTAAGCTAGAAATTTGACTTTTTGCTCGTGGAGTGTGAAGGTCAAGCGATTTGCTTCGTCAGCAATGATATGACTCGTTATTCGAAGGTGTGGGGGGAAGACAACACTTTTGTTTTAAGAGATAAATGATCGGTACTGATGTAAATATTACGATATAGATTTTTAGAATCCTCCAGTAGTTTTAATTTCAATGATTAGAGAAAACTAAATTTTGAAAAATGCTAAACGTTACATTATTTTAAACAATCATGGTGTATTTTCAAACTAATATTTAAAAACGCCAAGGTGTATTTTCAAACTAATATTTAAAAACGCCAAGGTGTATTTTGAAACTAATATTTAAAAACGGCAAGGTGTATTTCAAACTAATATTTTAAACGGCCAAGGTGTTTACAATGACAGTAACGATTTACTCCCTTATTCAAAGAGGGGTAATTTTTTTAAGAGTTAAATGGAATTATTTTTTGTTCTGTGGATGCCAATAAAATATAGTGGGGCCCCAACATCTGATGGCAATTCGTTCCACAAAACACATTGTATGTTGAAAATATCGTAAGCTGAAACCAATAATACATTTATTCCCTGTAATTCGTTCCAAGCCGTCCCGTGGTCGAGTGGTTAGCGCGCTTGGCTACTGATCTACGGGACCTGGGTTCGAGCCCCGAGTAAGGCATGGATGTTCGTGTTGTTTTCTGCTGAGGTCCTGCCATCCTCTCAGATCTTCTACTGTGGCATATAAACTGACAAGCTCCTGTCAGACCTCTATGGCAAGCAGCTGCTTGAGGGGGTATTTATTTTATTTTATTCGTTCCAAACCCTTGACAGGCGACCCAAACAACAGATAAAATAGATTTCTTACATGTTATACCTGATTTCTACAATAAAAATATATAGTATGAACTGTAACAGCTGTTGGGAGACAGATGGTAGCCTCCCGTCAAGGTCATCCAGCGTGTTCTTTAACGTGCACAGGGTGTGACTCTCTCGCACAAGGAGCCAAGGCTTAACATCCCATCCGACGGACGGCGCTCTTCCAGCCCATCGGTGTCCCCTACTGCACACGGGCCCTACAGGGCAGGGAGTTTTGCGGAGATAAATCTCAACCCTGATCCAGCTGGTACTCGAACCTTGGAACTGCAGATTACGAGCCTGGCACGCTACCGACTGAGCCACCCCCGCCCCGGTGGCGTTGTGGTGGTGGGTAGGTGGTAATTCAAAAATAACCTAGAATGCACTCTCTTTACATTGAATAACCGCATCAAACAGAAGATAAACAAAGAATAACAATATTCTTTTGCATTTCAAAACAAAGCGGGATATTGTGCTGAACAGTAACAAAGACGTTGATTGGTTGAGAACAATTATACGAGAACTTACGCGTAACGTTCCGTGCGCTGATTCGTCAAAACTCCATCCACACGTCTGGAAATTTCCACCGATTCTTCGTTCCCAACAGTATCGGAAAGCCATCGGTTCCTGCAAATATTATCAGTCCTTGAAATGAAAGCTCTTATTGAAAGTAAATCGGTTCCTGAGAATATCGGATGTCGATGTCAACGGAAGTCAAGGCACCACTGCATTGCTATTTTCCTGCTGCGAATCCTCAATTAGTTCGAATTTCCATTGTGTTAGGATGCAAGAGTTTGGAAAAAACCTTAGTCTCTCTGAAACGACTATCTCATATTCTCCAGAGTCGATATATTATTCTTCTGGTTAAATGCAAGCATAATGATATACTTTTGAATTTGAATTAATTGAGTTAAATAAAATAAGGATGATATTACCTCAATTTAATAATAATAATAATAATAACCTATGTTTATATTGCTTACATACTAAGTTGCAAATAACAATTTCACAGTAGAATAATTAGACAACGAAGCTAATATTAGTTTAATCGTAAGCGATGCAGTTAAAAAAATATACGGAAGACTGTGAACAACAAAAAACAGCAACTTTTGCACTTAGGCGAATTAACGAAGACACGTATTTACAATTTGAATATGTCACGAAAATTTACAATATTTTAGAAGCAAACATTCTGTTTACAATTTAATTTTTAGAGACTCTAAGAAATGTATTCTTTTCCAACCAAAACACACCTTTTGGAATTTGACAGAAGGTTAAAGGAAAAGAACTAATGGTAATGCTGAAACAGTGTTGTAGTGGAGGCTATTTGAGATTTGTTTATGATACAGGAGAGCTGACAGGATCGAAGGGACCGCAATATCTGGGGGCAGTGTCTCTGGTTGCTTACGTGTAGTGTTTGAAGAACAACGACTAACCAGAAAGGGGAAAGAATAGTAGTATTGCATGACTTTTTTGAAGCCATTTTATGTTCTATTCCTTTAATAAAAGAGTAGTTTGTAAAAAGTGGTTTTCTCCAAAAAGTTTTATATTCCATCCTTCCGAACATGAATAATGGGACAAAATCGGTTCCTGAGAATATCAGATGTCGAATGCAACGAAAGTCAAAGCCTTCTGTTTTTTATGACTTTGTCCAGGAATTTCTGACTAATCCAGGAATTCAGGGACGGACTGGCACTTTTTTTTTCAGGGACGCAGCTGTAGCAGGGGGGGAGGGCGTGCTGCGATAAAAAATTCCTTTCTTTTTCAAGATTTCAACACTATTTCCAGTTTCTTTTGACAACACTTATTCTTTTGTTCATACGTGAAGCTTAAAATAGGATTATTCCCAATTCTGTGAAATTTCTGTAAAATAACAATTAATATTATTAACAAATCCTGCTTCTGTGAGATCTGAAAGGCCGCAACACTAAGGGTCCGGGACGCTACAGCCCACCCCCTTACCAGTCCGTGCCTGCTTCCAGGCACATATACTTAAAAGTTCATTTCATTCCCCAGCGACTATGGGGAAAAATAATTTGGATTCGAGCAATCCACGAACAGAAGCTTTTGAAATACGATAGGGAAAACATCGATATCTCTCAATCCAAAAAATTCATTCACTCATGAATTTTCCATAAATAGATGTGTGTAAAACAGTTTGTATAGTAAAGTATGGTGTAAAAATCATATTGGCAACCAGGAGGGGTAAAGGAGGCTCACGTTCGCCATATCAGATTGAACATGAATGGAATCATGAAGTATTGTGGTTGCAAAGCGATATAAAAGCACATGCAAATAAAGGATCGCTATAAAATATTTAACGTAATATTGTACTATATAAATTTTATTATAGTATATTAAAAATTTTACAGTTTTTTTATTTTCATGAATAATTGAACACGACTCTTAGGTTTGGATAACTATATTCCAAAACTCTAAGAAATGTTATTAAACTAAACAATATACTAATTTCATCATGGTTGATCTTTAATTAGCGTTCATGGCTAAATAAAGATAATATTTATAAACAACTAGGTGAAATACTTATCATAAACACCATGAAAATAAATATACTCATTCTAAGAGAAATTCAAACACTCCATTCTTTATTTAGTAATCTATGCCACCGTAGTCTAAAATGTAAACCGCCATATCCATAAGAGTTGATAGATATTCCCAATAAATTGGTACTACAAGTTTGTCAGATATATTGTAACTCGTATGGAGATATGGGTCTAATTTCGTGCATCACAGAAGAGTACTTCTCAAACGCCTTATGCATGCAGCTCAGTGTCGACGAACACTCCGCGAAGTAATAAGCAACGCGACTGGAATTCGGATAACAAATTTCATTGGATAAAGGAAGGAGATGTGAACGTCGGTTGACCCACCTGGGGAATAGCGCTAACTCCATTATGTCGTTTACAGTTTGTTCTGGGAATCTCTAGAGAAAACGTAAATTAGCTGAATGCGGATGACAGGAGTTTGCTTGAGAATGTTTCGCGAACTATGCGCGAGATAAATGCAATAGGAAATACGTAGAAATGATAACAATGTGACTAAGCAGACTTGGCGTGACTCGCTTTATAAGCGCAGAAAATACCATGTTGATAAAAAAAAGACTGGATCACTCGCAAAATATTATTTCTTGTATCAAATCCGATCTGAAGTCGAGCAAATATACTTAAAATGATTTTTGACAACTTTAAATACTTTTGTGAATAGGTTTTGGAAAGCCTGGTGCATTTCAATGCTGATTTCGTCGGTATTATCTCGTTTGCTAAAACAAAAAGCGTAAATGTCACTATTGCGTTTTCTTCTAAACAGTTTTTTTGGCAATATTTGAAAGTAAATTCAACAGTGATGAAGGGGAAGAGGGATATCAAAGGAAGCTCTGAATATTAAAGGAGAAAACAATATATGATACGCGAGTACTGTGGGAATTCGCTTTGTACATCTCACATAGTCACCATATGTAGAATGTTAGAATATCTTTGTGAAAGAAGCTCTTAGGTTGGATTATTTAATGTTTCTGAAATAAATGGCAGCTTTAGCAGATGCCTTTGAATAGAGGCTTTTAGAAATGCAGCGAAAAAACACAATTTAAAAACTCGAAATACGCACGAGTAAAAGTGTGTTTTTTTTGTGGGAAAGGAGGAAAACAATCGTAAGAAACTACATTTATCAAATATAATTAAATATACTTGGAACACAAAGCAATAGAAAGAAAGCCTTTAACAACTATTCGTTTAAAGTTTTTCACGAAACAGAAAATTCGTTTTTATCTCCTGACCTTTGTGAGAAACTATATTGATGGATTTAAAAATGCATCAGCTTGAGAACTAGAAATCGTATTCAAATTTACGGAAGAAGCACACACTGACAAAAGCTCTGGATCGTTTATCTACATACTATTATGATGTATTTATTCATATGATGGCAAATGTAAAGAGGAAAAACTCTTTAGCCTGGTGTGATCTGAACCATCGACCTCCTAATAACGTGTCAGGGGCCCTGACCGCTGAGCTACCGGCTTTAAAACTTTAAAATCCGTTCCATAGTATATTTAAACATTTTATGAACTATTGTGAACCTCATGCAGTTCAATATGTAAATGATAAATGTAAGTTTGAGGAAATATTTACTTCTTAGCTGTCTGTTAATTTTTGAAACCAAATAAACATCAAACGGAAAATATGAGATGGATTTTTTAGCAAAGCGATTAAATAATTCATTTCAACTGTTTTCTCTCACACAGATTAAAAACCAACTACTGCATTCATCATATTTCAAACCATAGGGGGTAATGCGAAATTGGCAAACATAATGTGTGGAATTTTTTAAAGCGTTAAAATTTTACTAATATTCGCACGTTAATATTTTTTACGAGTACTTATACATCTAATATTTTAAAAATTAGATAAATATTCGTTAAACTTATAAGTGCAGTTCTTAAACCATTACTTTATTGGTTTTTATTATGCATTCAGTACACGCTCTCCATTGGGAAAAACAAAGCCAAAAAAAAAACTAATCAATCTACATGTTATCTTAGAGGAAGAAGCGGAATGGTTATTGAATTAGGTTTAAAGCAAATGGGAAGTTTAAAGGGCAGTTCAGGAAATTAAAATTTCCAAAATTTTAAACAAGAAGCAGCAAGAAAGGAAGTATGTGTATTGATAAAAATTTGACAAATAGTGAAAGCAGTCTTTAATTGAAAGTCGTCCAACTAGGAAAACTGTTCGCTTCATTGCAATGTAAGTAACTGTGTAGGAAAGCACACATGCAGGAAGCAGACTAAATACACTAAAATGTTTTATGAATTTTCTAAAGTAAAATTTTGACTAAAAAAATTTAGTTTACATTAAAGCAAAGTGTTTGAAATTTGCTCTCTACACTTTTTACACCATTTTAGCATTGAAAAATTGTATTTGATTAGAATATGCAAGGGGCGTAGTTATGGGGAGGTGGGGGAAGGTTCCCCGCTAAAGTAAATAGGAGTTGGCAAAATCTTGGGGTGTTGGCAAAATTCGAAGCCACTTAGTAACATACAGGGGAGTTGCGAAAATTGGGATTGTTTTTGGGAAATTAAGGAGAGTTGCCAAAATTCGAAGTGACTTGGTAAAATTAAGGTGAGATATAATATATTAAGATTCTTTCGGCAAAATTATGGCGAGTTGGCAAAATTGAGGAAACTTGGCAAAATCTTGAGGAAGTTGGCAATATTCTAAGCGACTTGCTAAAATTCAGGTGGGATGTAAAAATTGGGATTTCATTTTTTCTAAAATTATGGCGAGTTTGAAAAATCGAGCCAACTTGGCAAAATCTAGGGGAGTTGGCAAAATTGAGACAACTAGACAAAATCTTGGGGAAGTAGATAAAATTCGAAGAGACCTGGTTAGATTCAGGTGAGATGTAAAAATTGATTTTTTTTTGTAAAATTATGTCGAGTTGGCAAAATCGAGGCAGCTTGATAAAATCTTGGGGAGTTGGCAAAATCCGAAATGATTTGGTAAAATTCAAGTGAGATGTAAAAATTGGGATTTTGTTTTGCAAAGCTTTGGCGAGTTGGAGAAATTGAGGTAACTTTGCAAAATCGAGGGGTATTGGCAAAATCTTGGCAAAATCTTGGCAAAATCCCCCACCACCACCACAGAAAATAAATCCTTGGTACGTCCCTGACAGAGACATGATTAAATTTATGTAAAGTACTTATCTCCTCAGTTGGCAAAATTTGATTTCTGAGTTGGAAAATTTTCGCTCCCCCCCCCCCCCAATCATAGTCCTTTCGTTACGTCCCTGAGAAAATGTTATATTATATATTAAATATTTATTATTACGCCAAAACTAGAGAAATATTAGAGAACCCTTTTTTAAACCAAGTGACATGCATTCTGCGGTCTTCCAAGTGAATACAGATCGGTATTAATATTCCTGATGATTGAAAACCTTCATTGAAGATAAAGTATGTTATGTGTATTGCTGCAGGCAGTTGAAACTGGTTCTCTCCATCTCAGCTATTTGGTCCAGTAGTGACATGTTATCAGCGTCAAACAACTAATTGCTTATGATTTTAAGGAACCCAACAGAGGTATGGAATTGTAGCCTTTGAAGGGTTACTATATTACGTGTAAGGACGATTGAATTTCTTAGTAATACTATTCATACCGATTAGTTAAATAAAAAGATCTAGAAGCTAGCAATTGATTTAGCAATGTTGTTTGGGCTGACATGTTATCTTCGTTATTGAAAAATGGCTCGCAAGTTAGAAATGTTAAAAGACAAACACTGATTTTGGAACATTTCATTAGGAGTTTCCTATCTCATGATGATGATGTTAATGTTTTATTCAACTAAAATAAAATGAAAATGCAAATTATGATAGAAAACAACAGACGATGTAAAACAAATTATGATCTTTACATATTGCACCAAGGGGTTAAGAAACTCAGATTAAAAGAAAAGCTGAAAATGGTTATGTGGCATCAGTTGTACATTTGTTACATATTTGTGCCAGATCAAGTACATAACCTCTGAATACTAATCAATCAGTAACACTTACGGTTTATCAACTTTTAAATCTCAATTGTATTTAAATTAAAAAATTCTTATATATATATATTAGTTTAAAACAGATTGAAATCGTGCAAAATTTAAAAACAATTCGCAATTATTGAAACGTATTAAATATTTTTTAATGTTTTTTATAAACACCAAAATAAGCTAAAACCAATTTCCGTAGAAAATGCCTGCTGAAACTGACCTTGGACGACTTGTATACGAAATAAAGCATGAAAACATTTAATTTAAAAACAAAAAAGAACAACAAGAACCACAACAATTTCTTCATCATATACTTTACACCAGTGGTGCACAACCTTTTCCTGTCAACGGGTCGCACGTTGTTATTCTCTGAGCCTAAAGGTCGCAGTAAGGAGAACTGCAGTAAATGTATTTTTAGTTCTTGAATTATCAGTATAGAACTTTGTAAAACTTTCTTACAGACTTTAATACTTCCTCCAAAATTCATGTTGTTGTACTATGAGGTTAATATCTCTAAGATCTTATATAGTTGCTGAAATATCGCCAAGTTTGGCGATTGGCGATATTGTCTTAAAAAATAAGATCCTAGGTAGACTCTTGTGCTGAATCATCTAGAAAAATACTACTTCACCTGATTTTCACATGTAAAACACACTAAAGGAATAATTTTACACACAAACATAATACTTTTCTGAGAAAACCACAAAGATAATTTCATTATTTACGAATTTGTAAAAATAACAACAATAAATAGGGGATTGGTAGAGCAGCCGGTAGTTCGCCATTTGCATGCTTCCAGGTTCGATCTCAATTGTACCAATGTTGAGATTTATCTCCGCTAAACTCGCACACTACCCTCAGTGAGAAAAAGGACACTGATGGGATTGGAAAGGCTGAAATTCATCGGATGGGACATAAAGCCATGATCCCTTTTTTGCGGGATTATTAAGATTTAAAGAGATTAGACTGAGAACTTAACCTGTGCACGTTAAAGAATGCCCAGATAAGCTATAACCTGTGCACGTTAAAGAATGCCCTGGTTGACCTTGAAGGGAGGGTACCATCAATCTCCTAACAGTTGCCAGAAGGTGGGGGTCCCTACCTCCACCTTCCCTGAACCCTCGGAGTTCTTGTGCTCTGCCTATTTAGCCCATTGTATGCAAAATGCTGCTCAGAGGTTATTACAGCACAACAAATAATATCAAATATTTAAATTTTTGAAATCAACATAAGCGGCCGTGGGATGCACAAAAAGCATTTGCACGCAGCAGGTTGGCACCACTGCCTTACAAGATATGCTACATAAACTATAATTTTAATTCGCGTAAAAATATTAAATAATTTGGCTTATTAAAAACGAATAGTTTGAAAATAAAATGATTTTCAGTTTTGCTCTTAAGAAAATATCTGGCCTTTCCAGCACAAGTTAAGGTCTGCCTGCCTCCTTTTCCGCCATTACGCAAGATACCATTCAGTGATAAATTTAATCAGAGTATGCGATTGTTATGAACATATAGTATTAAGTAGGTACGAACTTAGTATATATACACACACAAACACACATTCAAAAAATGACATGCACTATCCATATGTTGTGCCAAATTTTTTCATTGCCGCAAGAAAAATTCTGCAAATTTGAAAAAAGTTTTTTTATGGAAATGTATCACTGCAAATAAGTTCTCAGTCTAATCTCTTTAAATCTTAATAACACTCGTTCATATTCAAAGAGATACTGAAGCACGAACATTTAATATCACTATTCATAAATATGTTTTTAGAAGTTAATTAAAACACGAATAATAACTGTTATATCCAACTGTTTACTAAAATATGTATGTTTTAAGAAGTTTGTGTAAGGATTCTTCAAATATTTCGATAACATTTTACGAAAACGTTAAGGCGGACGCTGTTCATTAATACTACAGCTACCAGAGTTCTTTAAATATTAAAGAATATTGTGGTGAAATAAAAGTTATAAATATTTGATTTATTGATATTGAAACAACTGGGCTATTACTGGCAATATTAATAAAAATATTACCTGAGTTTGGCAGCTCTCTGGTTTCAGCAGCAAGTGGCATTGTTAATTCTAAGTTCTGAAAACGTGTGAAAATTTGGGTGACAGCTTCAGTTTTCTAAGCTAGACGGAATTTACAACAGTTTTGGAATGAGAATGTGATTAATATTACGAGAATCAGTTGGGATAAAAGCGCTTTGGAATTAGATAGCAGGTGCTAAAAGTTTTAATCATTCTGAGAAATTAGCTAATCTTGCATAAATTAAACGTCTAACTCTGTTTTGTTGCTATTATCATTATTTCCTTTTGTATTATATCAGTTTGAGTTGCAATTTTGTCACCAGCGGTTGTTTGCAAATAAATTTCTATGCTCACTATTTCAGTTAACGATACTATTACGATTATTTCTTATGAATAATCGTAATATTCTCGTTAATTTATTTACTGTTACACTTTTCCATAATATTATTGGCAACGGTATTTTGAATGGTATTTTCCATTGCCTTAAGAAATAGGTGGTGCGTAACGTCTTTAAATGCGTGTATTTGAGAATAAAACGCCGTGTTGTAAATACATTGAACAATTACGTTGCTTACCGAACTAGAAAATTATGTGGAAAAGCCTTTAAGGAATAACACTTATTATTCTGCGAATCTCAGTTTAAATTTTTACTATGATCAGACGGAATTTTTTCTTTTAGAAATTTGCACTAAAGTACTAACGATAATGTGTTTTCAACATTTTGTTTACATATATCTCGTAGTAACAAATTTTGTTATAATGTAGAGAGGAAGGGAATCTGGGATTAAAGCATAAGATTAATATTTGTTTATCTCTGAGATAATAATATGTTAAAAATATCTTCGAGAATTTCCATGAAACTGAGGAAAAACGTGATACGTGTCTTCAACCACAGGAAAGTATTTTAAACATATGATATTAATTTGTACAGCAATTATATTATTATAGGATTTCAGACTAATTTTACCCTGTGTATTGTACACTGTTCGACATTGAAATTGCCCCATCCAGGAGGAGCGGTCTGATTTACTGCAGTTATATTTTGCATACCAGACAAGTTAGTTAACGTAATGAATGAAAGCTCTCTATAAATGTAATGTTCTTTAAATGAAACGTAACACATATGAATGAAAGCTCTCTATAAATGTAATGCTCTCTATAAATGAAATGTAACACATATGAATGAAAGCTCTCTATAAATATAATGCTCACAAAAATGAAATGTAACACATGTGAATGAAAGTTCTCTATAAATGTAATGCTCTCTATAAATGAAATGTAACACATATGAATGAAAGCTCTCTATAAATGTAATGCTCTCAAAAATGAAATGTAATACATATGAATGAAAACTGTCTATAAATGTAATTATCTCTATAAATGAAATGTAACACAAATGAATGAAAGCTCTCTTTAAATGTAATGCTCTCAAAAATGAAATGTAACACATATGAATGAAAGCTCTCTATAAACGAAATGTAAACACATATGAATGAAAGCTCTCTATAAATGAAATGTAACACATATGGATGAAAGCTCTCTATAAATGAAATGTAACACATGTGAATGAAAGCTCTCTATAAATGAAATGTAACACATATGAATGAAAGCTCTCTATAAATGAAATGTAACACATATGAATGAAAGCTCTTTGCAAAAACACTAAGTCGTGTGTGAGAGTTGGCAAGACTTGTAGTAATTGATTTAGCATTGCTTCTGGTGTTTGAAAAGGGTGAATTTTGTCTCCTTTCTCTTTAGTTTCATTTTTGATTATGTTATGCGAAATTTACGGAAAGGGAAAGATTTTGGCCTTAAATGGTTTAGAGATCTGGAAATTTCTGATTTAGATTATGCTGATGATTTCGCCCTTTTGGCAAATGATGTTGATAATTCCACAATTAAATAATGATGACTTCCTTTTAAACTTTCATTCCATGACTTCCTTTTAAATAACATGACTTCCTTTTAATGATTTTCATTCGATCTGTTGATGATACTAGGAGTAGAGTAGGTTTGGTTATAAGCAAAGAGAAAACTAAAATGAAAATTGGTCAGGCAGGCTGTGATTCAGTTAATCTGAAAATTTCCACTCTTGAGCAAGTGTTTCAGTTTATTTATCTTGGAAGTTATGTAACAGATACTGGTGAAGTCCGTCATGATATTAACACATGAATAGGGACTGTTGCCGGGACTTTTAAAAATCTATGGAGAGTGTGGAAAAATAGGCGTATGCACCTAAGGACTAAAATTAGACAATATAATAGTTTTTTTTCTAGAGTTAGTTATGGTAGTGAAACGTGGACCCTTTGTAAACCAGGTAACAGGAAATTTGATGTTTTTGATTCTAGATGCTTACTCAGTATCTTGGGCATTAAGTGGTTCGTTTGTAAGTAACGATGAGGTTAGGCAAAGGAGTCGGAAATCTTTAAGCAGCATATTGTGCAGAGAGAGACTCCGTTTGTTTCGCCATGTTTCACGTATGCATAACTACAGTGTAGCTAATAAGGTTATTAAGTATGCGTAAAGGCCTCATAAAGAGGGCAAGAGAAATCCGCAACCTAGGATGTGGTGGGCAGACAATGTTAAACAGGACCTTGTTAGAATTGGTGTGCAGTTGCCAGATACATCAGATGTAGCTCTGGACAGATAGACTTGGAGAACTAAATTGAACGGTGTGGTTGGACCTCCGTAGCCCATGGCTGCTTGAGGATGATGATGATATTTGTACTTTAAAGGACGTCATGTCATACACATATGATCAGGCCTGATCTAGGGAAAAATGAAGGGGGGTGGGTGGAGGGGAAAGGAACACCATCGAGTCAAAAACACTTGATTTCTAATGCAGTATAATATTTCCGCCTCCGTTTAAGGTTTTCTTTTTAAATTTCTTGAAAAATGCATGAAATGTAAATAAGCTTAAATTTTTTTTGCCTCTTTTCCCTTACTCGCATTCTGAAAGGGGAAGGCATGGCTTCCTTGCCTCCTTCCCTATATCCGGTCCTGCATGTGATAATCTGTGTCTGTCATGAATCTCAGTTTCTTCCACTCCTTCTGGATGAGACAATTTCAGTGTTATTGTTGTTGTTAAACTCTAAACTTGAGAGACTTATCTTCAGCTCAAAGGCTCCGGACTCGCAATTTATCCTTTCAAGTGCCACAAAAAATATAATTGTAGCAAAGAAAATAACAGAAAAAATATTTCAAGAGTTGAGGAGAAGCAAAAAATTCATATCTTCGGACGAGTAGCTGGTCTTGAGTACTGGGAGTTTTCTTGCAGGGGACAAGTATCAAAGCTCACTTTTGGTGACACCAATTCATTCACATATAATGTTACAAAACAAAATTGCGTCGTTTTTTTTTGCAAATTTTTCTTCATCTGTGTTACAAAGTGACCGAAACGATGAACACAGAAAGCGTTTTTTTTTCGAATCACAAACATTTTTGAAGAGAGATTAAAACAACATTTATTCTTATTTGAACTATTTATTTGCATTCATAGGAAGACAAGTCTTTCCAAAAAGCACAGGAAAAAAATTGAAGCTCAAAACGCTTGGCAATCGGAAGGTGTCATTGAGCATATGAGTTTTTGATTTAGCTGGTCGATTAAATGCTGCATTTTCAAGAATTAATAAGTGTATAAAACAATTTTTTATCAACTTCACTCCCATATTACATAAGAGAGTGCTCTATATTTTAAAGTTTATTAATTTTGCTTGTAACCTGCGGTTACAGAAGATATATTCCAATTATGTTCCATTTAGGAAAATTTTAAAACAGTGGAACTTTACAATATTGATACTATTCCCGATTCTTAAATCAACTTATATGAAAATGCAAAGTTTCATAAGGCCATGTTTCCATGGAATGAGGTTTGGAAATCAATAGCAAGCGTTAATTTCTTCTTGTGACATTGAGTCATGGATTTAAATGTAGCATTTCATTCTTTATTTCCAAAATGCATGTAAGAGTTGCAAAAATATTATTTCCTTTATGGCAGATTTTTATATTTTTTTAAGATTTGGTTAATTTGTTAATTTTTTATAGTCTGTGGTGGTTTTGTATCTCCATAAAGAAGTTGAGAATATTTTTGTGGATCTTATCTATTTTTTTAATAGAATGACTAATAGAGAATTTAGCGAAAAGTTAGGAATATTAAACTTTTCAACAGAATTAAACATTTTCGTTCTTTGTAGAACGTATGCAAGGTAGTAAGGAGGACATAATTTATGTACTCAACCATCTTGCAATGTTCATAAAGGTTGGAGTCAGAAGTTTCTGGATGAATGCTTTATCATTAAGTCTACTGTGACCTGTTCTAAGCCTTGTTATTATTACACTGGGTAACAAATTTTCATAAAAGTCATTCCTCTGAGATAAAAGTAGCCATTTCTTAAAGATTTCAAGGAGCTGAACACGAATATGACAATGAAATTGCAAAATTGGCTACGATTTCTGAGAAATCCGCAAAGATTTCTTATATAATAGAATAATAAGTACATATGACATGTATCGGTAAAACTCCGTTTCTACTTCCGGCGTCACATTGCCCGTCGCTTGTACTTCTGCTCACGATCATCTCTGGCGAGCGTCCAACTATAGTCAGCCAACATTGAAGTGTACCAGTTTTCTGGTATCCTTTCTCCATCGTTGCAATGTCCTGGTGAAAACGTTCACCGTGCTCGTCACTAACCATGCCGCAGTTGTCGGGGAAGAAATCTAAGTGGAAATGGAGAAAGTGGATCTTTAATGACTTATTGAAGCCAAATTTGTGATACAGAGACAACATGTCCTTAACCAGTTTATTGTACTTGTCTGCCCTGATATTCCAGAGTAATTTAGTTGACACCAGACGAAACGCTTCCCAAGCCTTTTTCTCCTCACCCTGAAGCAGGTTGTCGAACATCTGGTCTCTGAACAACAGCTCGCAGATCTGAGGACCCACAAACATACAAACATTCCTTCTTTAATTTTCGCTTCGTTGAGTCGAGGGAATTTTTCAGCCAACTACTTGTTATCTGATGCAGTCCGGTCCATGATTTTTCATCACACCGAAAGTTTGATGTGTAGGGACGGTAGCAGGATTTTGTGCGTTTCTGCCAGTGCTGGATGTTCCACATTCTTCTCTCCGACCTTCAGAGATTTGCTCTGAGGCCAGTTTTTATTCACGTAGTGCAAAGTCTTTGCTTGGCTATCCCATTCACATAAGAACAACAGTAGTCCGTATATCCCATCTGCAGACCCATGAACAGAGACACTACCTTCAAGTCACATCAGAGATGCCAGCCATACTTGCTGTATTGAACTCAGGTCAACAACAGCTGTTTTTGGTTGTCGTAGGTTTCTTTGATGTAGACAGCGTGTCCGACCGGAATGGATGAAAGTCAATTTTCATTACGCAGCAATACCGCCTTGAGACTCAATTTCGAGGAATCTATTAATAGTCGCCATTCTTGAGAGTTATGTTTGATTCTGAGGGCATTCGTCAGGCCATCTACATCGGAGCAGAACACAAGGTCGTCTTCCTTTCTGAAGTAAGGCGCAAACTGCTCATGACGAGTTCGAAACGACGTCACTCGGACATTTTCCTTGAGCAGATTACATTGTTTTAAGTTTAAGCAGATTCCATTGTTCCAAGCAACTCTGCTTTGGTCTTGGACAGCTCCTGATCGCAAACAAGATCGTTCATTTCTTCTTCGGTGAGAATGTGTGGTGCAGATGACGCACCGTGACAGATGTATGGATCATCATTAGAAACCGAAGTCTGCGGATAACTCAACGTCGGTTCGCCTCCCTCCTCATCGTCTGAATCGATGGAAAATTCTTTTGAAGGTTTGGGAACGGGAAGACCTTCGCCGTGCTGAACTGGTCGAAAAGCAGACTGTATATTCGGGTACGCTATTATCCACTTCTTTTTCCTTGTTATGCCTCCAGAAACAGGTGGAACCATGCAGAAGTAGCAGTCATTTGCGTGATTGCTTGGCTCTCTCCAAACCATAGAAAAGCAAACAGCATCGCCACTGTTTCGCCTTTCAGCCACTTCGGAAGATTTCTAGCACATGTGCTGCAGCATATGTGTGGGGCCCAGACCTTATCCTGATCTCCGATCTTACATCCAAAATAAAATTCATACGCCACTTTCACTATTGGAATGATGGCTCTTTTCTGACATGCAAACATCACTTCCCCGCAAATGTAACAAAATATATCTGCACTATTAATACAGTTACGAGACATCACTACTGCTGGATTAAAACTGCAAGGACCATTTTGGTTGTACTTATGACTCAGGGGTAAATGCGAGACGCTCAAAAGACTTGCCCACCTTACGAGACGTCGCTTACAACTAACGATTGCATCAGCTTTTGTCCGCGATCGTAGAGTCGCGATGTCATGACTCAATTACATTGCATCAGACAATGATGCAATACCTCCGGAGCTTGTGTATATGGCGGGTTGATGCAATACAACGCAATATGTTGCAATCTGGAGTTTAAAATAGAGCGTTGCGAAATGGTTACCAATGTACTCAATGAGGACTGAATCGTTTATACATGACCATCTCTGTCTCTACTAAACAATAGCCAATCAACAAATTTTATTGTCATTTTCGTGTTCAGCACCTAGAAATTAGTAAAGATTGGCTATTTTCATTTCAAAGCCTTTTTGTGTGTTACCCAGTGTTATTTGCTGAACTCATTTAAAATTTCTAGAAAACAATAGATTAAGTTGATCTTCAACTAATTATCTGTGATTGCTTTGCCCTTTTTTGCCATTGTTTTCTTGTGTAAAAATGCTAGTAATTTATTTTCTGTGTCCTTGTGTAGTACATTTTTCAATTCTTTTAAAGTGGGCATATTACCTCTCTTAGGTGTATTATCTCGAATTTCTTTGGTAATTTTATCAGCAGTTTCATTTCCTGGAATTCCTATGTAGCTGGGGATCCGTTGTAAAGTTATATCACGTTCGTTGTTGTTCTTTAAATGATTAAATGAGTGAAGATTTTTTTTCCATTCTTTTGGTTGAAAGATTTGTGAGGATCTTTGCAGAGGGAAATTAAGGCTGCTTTGTTATTAGTCAGGAAGACAATTTTTCCTTTTCTTTTTTTCAGACTTTATATTCAATTTAGGGTTGGTACAATTTCAGTGTCTAGCAGCGTATATGTGTGCATAGAAAGAGACAGACAGTGAGATAGATAATCTCAAATGAAACTCATTTAAAGTATTGAACTGTCAATTAGATCAGTAATTTCTGACAACTATTTCAACCAAGAATTTTTCTACGGTGTCTTAATAAGAAAATCTACTCTTACACATCTGATGCATCAAGTATCAGAAGTTCTATTCTTATAGGGGCAGTTTTGAAATGGAAATGAAAGCATTTAAATAAAATCATGCATTTAAAAGTTAAAAATTAATTTGGTTTAAAATGACTTTAGTTTTTTTCTTCTTAAATTAATTAAATGCTTTTCATTTACGTTGCATTTAGAAACCAAACATAAAATTCTTGTAATTCCATCAGTTTTAACGAATGTATTGAAAAAAGTAAATTGGCATTGAAAAAGTAACTACTGTTTTAATATAACTTATAAATGTATAAAAACAGAATTACTTGCGAGTAATAAAATACAGCGATTAAATAAAATCCGCTATAAAGAACAAGTACAAGTAATTAGCACTAATTTCCCAGAAAAGCAAATCACTTAATTGCCAGTATTTTAGAGTTAGAATTCCGATACTACCAGACGAACTTCCAATGCTAATACTTTCATTACCACAAATATTTCGCAAGTATTTGATTAGAGCAAGAAAAACATTCGCTTCATCAACGTCCCAGATTTCCGGGAAAGCAAAGAAAAAAAAAACCTCCCATATTAAAAAGTCTCGTCAGGAAGTTTTTGAAGGAAGTTTGCTGAAGAAACGAATACTCCGCCGAATAAGTATATCGATCGAAGAATGAGCTGTGAAGAAAAAGTGATGCATGTTTTAATAATATCTTCCTAATTATGTTTTCAGAATGAAGTAATAAGTGTCATCGAGTGCAAAAGTAGTTTGAAGTTATTTTCGTATTATCTGCCGTCAAGCGGTCGTAAAGATATTGATCCCCGAAAGTCATTAGGAGTAATGAGACTATTTCAGTTATCAATGCAGGTTTTCCAAGTCTGTGTTGTAGCGAAAACTCAACGTTCAAGCCACTTTAAAGAGGCTTTCATTTCCAACTTGTTCCAACTCTTTTCAAGCCGCAAACAACACTAAACTCTTTTCTGATCCTAGAGAACGTAATCGCCTTGTTAACGAACTCATGAATGTAAACCTGCTGATTTTAGTGGCGATGAAGGGTTTTTTCTCCCTTTTGTTGTTGTTCTACCTTTAACAGTGTTTTGTTTCCGGTCGTTTCATGTTGTTGTGAAATAAAAATTTCGTAAAAGTTCTCTGGAACATTCTAAAAATTCGTTTGGTGGAGAGAATAAACTTTTATTAATCTAAGTCATTATCCTGATATAATGGTTTATTAAATGGAGGGAAATCAGTGGCTGCATGTCGACATTACTAAACGGTTAGGAAAAATGGTCTGGTCATTTTTCTAGGGAGAAATTAAAACAATATTTCAGGGTAGAAGCAAGCAAGGTAGAAGCATTGAAATCGTATTAGTTAGAAATTGAAGTTTTCGTACGTAATAATTACTCTCCTTGGCTCTCTTATCATCTGAAAACAGTTGAAATAACTTTTCGAAAATACTTTTGTTTCAACTATGTCATTTGTTCGTCAGCGAACACTATTGTTTAAGAGAAGAATTATCCTTCAAGCAGCTGATTATCAAAGAGATCTGAAAGGAGTCTGTCAGTATAATACGCCTTAGAGAATATCTGTGAGGAATGAGAGCCTCAGAAGAAGGATAACATAAGAAAGAAAATATCCATTCCTTATCCAGGGTTCTTTGATCGGTAGCCAAGCACGCTAACTACATTTATTGAATTTTCCGTTTAGTTTCAATATCTGCAATTAAAGGGCCTAAAGTAAAAAAAAATGAAACTAATATTGTAAAAAATCGATTAATGTTAAAAACATTTTTCAAATAGCGTGTAAGTCAAGAGTTTTCCCTACAACAGCAGCAATCTCACCTTCTTCTTGGGAACGAGAAGGAGAAACTGATCTTTTCTGATTCTTGAAAGCGGGCATTTCCACATTAGCCAGAAGCGAACTTTAGTTTCTTTAAATGTATAAAAGAAGTTGTGCAATTAGGATGATTCGGTAAATCAATCAAACTATTCTTAGTTTGACTGATTTACCCAGTGCTTTGAAAGTGCAATACCTTAAAATATTAGACGTTTCAGCAAATGTTTATTTGTTAAATGCCAACTGGTTGTCTCATGCAGTCTAATAGAGTGTTGTAATTTCTGTGTTTGGGAAGTGGATTTCGCCCGTCTTCTAACCTGAAATGTGTAAGGGTAGTTCAGGTGAAAAGTGTACGAATCAGAAATAAAACACAGATGATTTATTTATCTAAAGATATCGTCTATGCCTGTCGAGGGACATTTGTGAGAAGGTGAAGTTAGGCAAAATGATACTTTGTTCGCGGAATGAATTTGGCTGTTGTTTGAGGAATTATTCTTCCGACTCGAACTTCTTTCCTTTCATTCCTTTTTTTTAGAGGACCGCAAATGCGAAAATCACATGGGGAGAGCTGAGGGCTGTAGGGAGGATTATTGCATGAATTCCAACGAAATATATTGAACGCTTTTTACTGATAATTGGCAGTGTGGGAGACGAAAATTGTCATGCAAGAAAAAAAAAACAACTTTCCTGTCCAAAGATCTTGGGAACTTCGACTTTATTGCCTGCCTTAAACGAGCCGAAGTTTCGCAATATCGTTGTGAGTTAAAGTTGTCACCACGGTCCAGAAACGCAGTCAACAGCTGGCGTCAAACTAAACGTCAGCATACCTCATATTGTTCAACTTTGGATTCTTCCACATGGGCACTGTCTGCAGTATACACAAGGTCAATCACACTTTCAAGTTAATATTTCCACTGATTCTAGTATTGATGAATCCCTTTAATGTACATACATTTCTTAGTTTGAGGTCGCAACAATCACTCAGTCCATTATCCAGCATAAGAGTTGATCACTTTTCATTCGAACGACCCATAATATATAAAGAAAGCCCCACAATGAAAATTTCCTTACAAGGCTTTTCATTAGAAAAATTACGGTAATCAGTGCAAACATTATAGAATTATATTTGAATAGGCACGAATATACACACAGATAAATAAATCCACAAAATCTAGATGCTAAACCAGGGCCGGACTTTGACCATCTGAGGCCCTAAGTTTTGTCAAATTTAAGAGGCCCCCCCAAAAAAGTAAGTCGAAATAAAACTGGACATTGATGTTAGGAAAACATTATTCTAGCAATGGTAAATTAAGATGAAGAGAGTTTGCACACCAGATTAATTTAAATCTAAAACTTTTTTATAACAGTAAAGCTTGAAATGCATTTCTTTGAGGCCCCTCGTATTTCAAGACCCTATGCTGTAGTTTAGTTAGCTTATGTATAAGTCCGGCCCTATGCTAAACCTATTGATTGGAATCAGAGGTCTTCGTTTCATTCAATTATTCTGTGTTTGGTTCAAAGAACTAAAGCGACTCAAATCATTCCAGAAGACAAATATCTGAAAATGTAACCAAAGTTATGTTTCTTGCTGTTTAGGTAGAATTGGAAGTTCTAAATAAAATTGTGACTTATAGAAAGACGTGCACATACTTATTATTATATGGAGAGACAAATAAATACAGTAATGCACAGAAATTAAAAGTGATATCGTGGAAGAAGCAAATTGATTTATTTATGAACTAAAAGTTATCCAATAAAACAAAGATTTTGATCACAGCAGCAAGAAAGAATTTTACTTGCATAAACTGACAAACATTTTCGTAGGTGCTATAAATAGGGTAATACATTCTGAGCAGGTCCTATAAATAGGGAAATTTGATTTAACATCAAATATTAGGAAAATAAAATTTTATACCAATAAAACTTTCCCATTTTCGGATGTTTAGAGTTTATTACTACTCATCATTTAAATTAAATTGCATTTTTGCATTTTGATAATTTTGGTTTTGCATAAAGCTTTGTGTAGCTTTCCTGTACCCAAGATCACAATTTAGCTTTCTACACGATAGACGGTGACCTTTTCAACCCTAGAAATGACTCCCTCTCATCAAAGGGAAAAACGAATGTTCCACCTGAGAATAACTGGATGATGGCACAGATGGGATTCGAACCTTGAACTGTTTAATGATTGATGCATTTATTAAATTGAAAATGTCATCAAATGAACTTAGAAAATTAAAGACATGATTTATAAATTGAAAAAAACATCATTCCTCTTAAGAATCTAGGGAGGAATAGTGAACTTAAGATAAGTATTCAGTACTATTTATAAATATTGAGAACAAGAACGTTAATTATTTCATGAGCAGCTCGAATAAACGAAATTTGCACCGCTAAGTTTAGGTATGTAAGCATTCTTTCAAAACTTCTCTTTATCGATATTTCGTGGAAGAATTGGTTTTCTCATTTGGAAGCACTGCATGGAGGCGTTGGTCCAAATTCCAGTCCAGCTTTGCTAGTTTTAAAACTCCCAATTCTGGTCAGTAGCAATCTCAATGGATAGGATCTTATCCTACTTTCACTGCCAATGGCTGCCTGAGGAGATATTTAGGTTGTCTTTTTCCTTAGAGACTAACTAGCTTGTAGTACAATGACCTGAGTTCGAAGATGCACCTTCCCACTGCCAGAGATAGCATGACGCTGTGCGAGAGAAGCAATGCCAGGAAATCGGGGGCTAAAGCATAAAAAAATAGTAAACAGGCTAACGGAAATATTGAATCTGTTCTTCGACTATCTATTACTAAAGTTAGGGTGAATGTTAAAAGCGGTAGCAGAGAATAGGAATTTTTAAATTTATATTATTCTATTTATAAATGAAAAATATCGGAAAAAAATATATCATTAAAGTACAAAAAAATATTTGCTGAGTACGGAAACCTTTGAACTACATCTAGCTGAAGCAAGTGCCAGCTGAATATCAAACACACCTTACTCTTTCTATCTTCACTTCTGGAATGGTATGAGGTTTATTTCGGTACACATCGCTTCCAATGTTATCATAAGAAAAAAAATTTTAATTTTCGACGTCATGAACATAATCCAGAAAACACATTTAAAAGTTACGGAAGAAATGAAATTTTAGTTTAGTTGAAGCGCGCACAAAGCGCTATTCAGAAGTAAAACAATCTCAGTCCATATCAGAAACCATTGATCAGGGAATCTGAGCTCGACCAATGATTGTTGAGAATTAATTACGGATCCCTATAAAACTATTTTCCATCACTAATAGTATTTTATTAAGTGAAACGCATTCGTTGTTGGTTAACCCAAGTTTCAATGACTGACAAAAAACAGCAAAGTGCGTTATTTACTACAAATGAAAATTTTAGAAAATTCTCATCCAAAAATATAAAGAAGCAGAATTTGCGCGATTTTGATATACACGAAGTATTTAAGCACAAACATACATAAATTAACATTTATGACAAACACTTCCACTACCGTTCTTTTTAAACAAGAATTATGCATAACTTCACATTCTTATTGGGAATCACAAATTGCACCACACCCAATACTCCTCCGACTGGAACTTCATGTTTAGTATAAATTTTTAATCATAATTTTAAGAGTTAAACTACTGCATGCAAAAAATATAAAATAACTTTGATATACTACAAATTTGAAACGATCATTCCTCAGGCGACAGAATCTCAAATTTATTGGTCTAGGATGAAAGTGATGAAAAAAAAGGAAACAGAGTTTGATTTCCTCCTATGAATTTAAAAATGAAATAAATTATAAGGAAGACTAAAAACACATCATGGCTGGCTGATGCATTCTCTTTACAAGAAGTTATAGCTGAATATGCAATGCATATAAATTAATTTATTCGGAGCAAACTGAATGGAATTAACTTTCATGTTCAGAAGGAAAAATAAGCATTAAATATGCATTAAAAAGCAAAGTGATCGTCCAAAAAAAAAAATCGTGGTGCGGCTAAAGCTTTCCTATAAACGGATGTAGTAAAAAAAAAAGTCTCCAACGAAAAACCAAAAAAAAAAAAGCAAAACAAAAGTGTTCCTAAATATTTAAAATTGTATATTAATAAAGTTTGACTTGAAGTGAAACATACATTATATTTCATAAGACCATGGGTCGGGGTTGGCTAAGTCGTTAGCATACAAACTCGTAATCTACAGGTTCGAGTCCCTCCTCTGTCAATGTTGAGATTTATCTCCACTAAACCCTGCTCTCGGTAAGAAAGGGGATACCGATGGGCTTGGAAAGGATGCCGTCGTCTTTCGGATGGGGAGTAGAGCCGTAGTCTGGAGGGCCGTACCCTGTTGACGTTAAAGAACAGCTGAATGGCCTTGACGGGAAACTAACATATGCCACCTAACAGCTGACTAATAGGTACCCTTCCGCCAAATTCTTGGGGTCCTTGTGATCTGGCTATTTAGCCCATTGTGTGCAAAAACGCGCAGCTCAAAGGTAAAGCAACCCAAGAACAAGACAATTTAGTGAAGAAGAAAAAATTACTGTTGACTGAATTTTTTTAATATCGTTTTAAAATTTATTGTAGGTCTGAACCTGAAGATATGCTAAAATGATATAGCTTTTGTTATGCCGATATATCGAACAAAACAAATTGAATAAATGAACAGCGTAAATGAATTTATCAGATTTACATACCGGGTGATCCAAAAGTAACAGAAAAAGTAAAAATGCAATAATTCGAAAAGTATAGACAGTAGCACAATGCGGTTTTCACAGAAATGCACAGAAAGACATGGGATTTTTTTAATAACGAAAAATTTTATTGCCAGAAGAGTTACATTTGTCACCGACAGGTGGCGCTGTAGCGGTGTACAAAGGTCGGCCGACTTTATTGGCTATGTTGAAAGAAGCTATTCGCCATCATGTGACAGGAATTACAGCTAAAACCCTCTTCGATGCTGTGCAGTGTCGTGCCACGTCTGACGGCCATTCTCATGAATGACGGCCGTCACATTGAACATTTGTAATCCTAGCTGCGTTGCGAACTGTGCTGCGCCACTGTACAAACTACTGACACAACTGAAGCGCCACCTGTCGGTGGCAATTTAACTATTCTGGCAATAAAAGTTTTCGTTGTTAAAAGAAATCCAATGTCTTTCTGTGCATTTCTGTGAAAACCGCATCGTGCTACTGTCTATACTTTTCGAATTATTGCATTTTTACTTTTTCTGTTACTTTTGGATCACCCGGTATATAAACATCATAAATAAAGAAATATAAGTATTTGTTTATGATTTCATTATTTGAATTTAACAGAATAGGGATTGCTACTGGGACTTATAAGAACCTATGGAGAGTGTGGAGAAATAGTCGTATGCACCTAAAGACTAAAATTAGACTGTAAATAATTTGGTTCTTTCTAGAGTTAGTTAAGGTAGTGAAACGTGCACCATTTGTAAACAAGATAACAAGAAACTTGATGCTTTTGATTCAAGATGCTTAAGCAATATCTTGAGCATTAGGTGGTTCAACTTTGTAAATAATGATGAGGTTAGGCAAAGGAGACGGCAACCACCTCTGAGCAGTATGTTGTGCAGAGAGAGATTCCGTTGGTTTGGCCATGTTGCCCGTATGCATAACTATAGATTAGCGAATAGGGTCAAGAACAGAGTGCCTAAAGGCCTCAGAAAGAGGGGTAGACCTAGAATGCAGTGGGCAGACAATGTCAAACATGACCTCGTTAGAATTGGCCTACAGTGGCGAAATGCAGCAGTTTAGCTCAGGAGAGATGTATTTGGAGAACTAAATTGCATAATCTGGTTGGACCTCCGTAGCCCATGGTGCTTGAGATGATGGTAAATATACAAATAAGGAAATTTAATTCGTACAATTTCACGTTACTAATTTCTCAGGCTAAACGTAAATGTCGGAATTTTGATTCGAATAAATTTTAATAGTTTCCATGTATATGTCTTATAATAATGTTTACTTAACTCCTATGCGGTGAGATTGATTCAGGCGGTAGCGCGTCAAGTTCGTAATCTGATATTTCGTATTTCGACTCCCAACTGTACTGGCATTGACAGTTTTATCCGCTAATTCCTCTTCTGACCTCTGGGAGAGAGATGACACCCAAGGGCTTGAAACGGCCGCCCTCTATTGGATGGGACGTTAAGCCGTCGTAGGATTGTGTTGGGTTGTTTTACCTCTGAGCGGCACTTTTTTGCACACCATGGGCTAAATGGCCAGGCCACAAGGACCCCGAAGGCTCAGAGAAGGTTGGGGGAGGGGACTCACTGGAACAGCTGTTGGGAGACAGATGGTAGCCCCCCCCGTCAAGGTCATCCAGCGTGTTCTTTAACGTGCACAGGGTATAGCTCTCCCGCACACGGGGCCACGGCTTAACGTCCCATCCGACGGACGGTGGCTTTTCCAAGCCCATCGGTGTCCCCTACTGACCGTGGGCAGGGCGGGGAATTTTGCGGAGATAAATCTCAACGCTGACCCAGCTGGGACTCGAACCTGGGAACTACAGATTACGAGCCTGGCGCGCTACCGACTGAGTTACCCCCGCCCCCCGTCGTAGGAAAGCCGCATCTTGTGAATATTAAAAAACACATTGGGTGGACATTAAAAAACACGAGGGGAGTTTTGCATGTGCTTCCTAATGGCTGTCCAGTGGGTCTCTGCAACTATCATTTTTTGAATCCTTGGGATCCTTTTGACCTGCCATTTAGTCCACTGTGGGCAAAAATTGTCGTTCAGAGGTAAAACAATACAACTTAACCCCCTTACTAAGAGTTAACTACGATTCACTGGAGTATTAACTATACTGAATGGAAAACCAAGGGCAAAGATTTATTATTTGAATTCTGTAAACGTAGAAAAAAAACGTGATAAATGTTCTTTCTTAATAAGACGCCACATTCTGAAAATATACGTATACATGTTGAATAGTAAATTAAGAGAATCAGCGGAATGCATTAGCAAACCAATTTCATTAGTTTCAAATATAATTTTAACTGAATATTTTAATACCTTTACATAAACTACATAGTACAATCTTAAAAGAAAAAAGCAAAAAATATATTATTCTCAGCTATTAGCCTGTGTTATACAATTCAGTGGTAATTAAGAAAATTATATTAAATGACGCATAGTAATATGGCAACTATATGATCTCGAGAAAGTTCAGATTTTGCAAGAATGCATTTAAAACGGATAGAAAGCCATCTGTTAGGATTTATCTAAAGACTGTACTTGACTCGATAACAATTTGGTTCTTTTTTTTTATTTGGCAGTCACACTTAGACTCTGCGTAAAAGACAACAGGAAACTTGATGTTTTAATTTAAGAGTCAATAGGAACATCTTACATAGTATGTGGTTTATGTAAATAATGATGAGATTAGAAAAAGTCATCAACATCTTTTGAGGAACATTTTATATAAAAGTAAGGTTATAGAAGGTGAGGATTCTGTCATGGCTAGGTACTCCCATTGTTTGCAATGGTGATAGATGCATTACTGGCTTTAATGTCGGCCCTATCATTTTTTGAATTCTTGGGATCCTTTAGACCTGCCATTTAGTCCATTGTGGGCAAATATTTCGTTCAGAGGTAAAACAATACAACTTAACCCCTTACTTCAGACCGTAATACAGTCTGAAGTTATTTTGGCTATTTTCATTTAACTTAAATAAATCCCCATGGGTAGATGGAATTACTACTGAAATGCGGAGAGCTGGGAATGTTTCGATTACCACGTGTATCGGAAATTTTGAATATCTTTTATGCTAAAGGCATTGTTCCTAAGGATTTTACCAGAGCTATTATTATTATTCATATTTATAAAAAAGGTGATCGCAGTTCTTGTGATAACTACAGGGTATCAGCCTACTTTCTGTTTCAGGTAAAGTTCTTTGCATGATTGCGCTTAATAGAATTAAGAATCTGATTGATGGACAATTGCGTGATGAGCAGTGTGGATTCAGAAGTGGTAGAGGATGTGTATATCAGATTTTTCACTTAGCATATTCTTAATAAATGCTTACAAAAACCTTTGGTTACTAGCTTTGTTGATTTCAAAAAGGTTTGACTCTGTTGTGATCGTCATAATTTGCGGTTGATCGTGAGATCATATGGCATACCAGACAAGTTAGTTAACATAATGAAAGCTTTCTCTAATAGCACTGAGTCGTGTGAGAGTAGGTAAAGCTTGTAGCAATTGGTTTAGCATTGCTTCTGGTTTCGAAAAGAGTGCATTTTGTCTCCTTTCCTCTTTAGTTTGGTTATTGATTATGTTATGCGAAATTCACTGCAAGGGAAAGATTTTGGCTTTATATGGTTTAGAGATCTGAAAATTTCCGATGATTTCTAATGATTTAGCTCTTTTGGCAAATGATGTTGATGAGATGAACTCTTTCATTGGAGCTGTTGATGAGACTGGTAATAGTGTAGGTTTGGGAATAAACACAGAGTAAACTAAAGTGATGAATTGGTCAGGCAGGCTGTGGTTCAGTTAATCTGAATGGTTGCAACATTGAGCAGGTGTCTTAGTTTAATTATCTTGGGAGTTATGTAACAGATACAGGTGATATGCGGCTTGAGATTAACAGACGAATAGGGATTGCTGCTGGGACTTTTAAGAACCTATGGAGAGTGTGAAGTATGTGAAGAGAGTGAAGAATGTGGAGAAATAGGCGTATACATCCAAAGACTAAAATTAAACTCTACAACAGTTTGGTTCTTTGTAGAGTAAACTACAGCAGTGAAACGTGGATCTTTTGTAAAAAAAGATAACAGGAAACCTGATGCTTTTGATTCTTGATTATTATGTAGTATCTTGGGCATTAGGCGATTTGACTTTGTAAGAAAAGATGAGGTCGGGAAAGGAGTCGGAAACCTCCTTTGAGCAGCATATTGTGCAGAGACTCTGTTGGTTTGGCCATGTTGCCTGTATGCATAACTATAGATTAGCAAATATTGTATGGTTATGAACAATGTACCTAAAATCCTTAGAAAGAGGGAGAAACCTAGGATGCGGTGGGCAGATAATGTCAAACAGGACCTTGTTAGAATTGGTGTGCAGTGGCCAGATGCAGTAGATGTAGCTCATGACAGACTTGCTTGGAGAACTAAATTGCACAATCTGGTTGGACCCCCGTAGCCCATGGCTGCTTGAGGATGATAATGATGATGACGCAGTATTAATAGCAAAAAATTACCCAATCAAGCAGCTGCTTGCCACATAGGTGTGACAGGAGCCTTTCAGTTTACTATGCCATAGGAAAGATCTGTGAGGAAGGCGAGACCTAAATTTTAGTAAACACAGGATTAATAGTGTGCTTGGGGAGCTTTATTACACTATATGTATGTGCATTTCATTCGTGTAGGACAGATTAAACGGAATATCAAAAATTTCATAGATTAACATTGCCTAAATGATAATCATAGATAAACAAGGGGTGCTCAGCCCAAAACGATTGGGATCTACTGGTGTAGGACATGTTACTATTCGCCTGAAAGTGTTTTAATTTGTCGGAAAACATTCTTTTCCAACGCATTTTTCACCCACTGCAATAAATTAACTGATTGTAAGAACGGTTCAAGAGACGAGGCAGATTCTAGGGCAGGTGGATGTCTCTTGTCAAAGCTATCTAATGTATTTTTTAAAGTGTGTATATAGAGATTATCCTGACTTTGAATTAAGAATGTAATCGTTTATTAATTTTGTGAGGATGGGCGCAGGCAGAAAGTTTTGCTGGGAGCGAGTGGCGAAATATTCCCAGTATCGGGCAAAAACACTAATCAACGTTTCAAAATAAGTTCATGGTAATATATGTCGAGTCTTTCATTAACGACTGTAGTTGTAAATAAGGAAGTTTTCATAGATCATGCATACATTCCTTAAATTGAAAAAAAAAAACATTAATTTTTTGGTACACCTGATATCATTTAACATAAATACGTACTTTTCCCCATCCGACATTGTCAAATGAAAACAGTCGGGCCCATCCTTGCGAAGTCAGATTTGCATCATTTTACCTGTGAGAAATTGAGTCATTTCGTACACACAATGGGTTAAAGGTTAAGGTACCAAAGAACCTCCAAGGGCTGAGTCGAGCAGGGGGATCCACATGACAACTATTAGGACACAGAGAGAAATATTTTGTTAAGATCATCCACAAAGCAGAGTTCTTCTGAAAACGGGGTGATATTTCCCAGCCCATCGATGTCGTATTTCTCACCGAGAGTAGGGGTGTGAGTTAACAGAAAAAATTCTCAATGGTGGAATCGATACCGGAACTTCAGAATACTAGTGTGGTACACTACAAATTGAGCCACCCTACCCAAAAAGGGTTGGTGGGCAGTAATTTCTCCAGGCTTGGCCTAAGGACACGGAAAGTGTAAATCCAGCTTGTATAATACATGCCTAATTAACATTATGCTTTGAATAAATCTGAAGTGCAATACAGGTCGGATTGAAGGAGCGCATTCAGGAGTTATTAATTTGCCTTTGAAGCTTGATCAATACATTTCTCATTTTCAAGTAGTTTTTCAACATGGAAGTGAAAAATCATCTCTGCCTCTACTTATCCTACTGAGCGCAGGCAAAAATTTTTCAGGGGGAATATTTCCAGCAGAGGCAAAAAAATTAATCAACGCTTCAAGATAGAAATAATTTGTCTAGTTGTTCAGTTGCAAATAAGGAATCATCAAGTGTATAGTTTAAAAAAATAAGTTTTGTTACACCTGATATTATTTAACAGAAATCAATTTTTCGATCAACTTATCCATGAGGGTGGGCTGGGGAGAGCAATTGACCCTATTGGGACCTCTGTCGGAAACCATACTTGTGAGTACATTTCTATTTTCAGTTTTTGCTTTAACAATCTCTCTGATGAGACTTATATCTTTTTAAATATTAGTTTTGATAGCAGAATTTATGTCGCTCCTCGAGTAAGTAACAAGTCTCACCATCTTGCAGAAGTTTGGGTAATAACCTTTTTGAGGATGAAGAGGGAAAACAGGGAATTGTTGCTGTCGCACATGATCTATCCTTTTTTGGGAGAAAAAGAAGTTTCAGCCAAACTGTATTTTGTAATAAATTCAATAAAAGGGCTATTGATTCACTTGTTGTGTATCATCTGTTTCGTTTGATTCATCTGGGCCACACGTGAAGAAAATTGTTTTTAAAAAGATTGAATATACAACTGTTAGATTCGCAATTTATTCATATTAAGCATTCTTTCAAAAAATATTCAGGAAAACGACTCACATGAAATTGTACTTGAATGTAACACATGTTTCTTTTACACACACACACACAAAAAAAAAACATTCATAGTGATTATGAACACAGCTTGAAATCGAAACTGATATTATATCCAGTTTAATGGGATCTTTGGGTCTGCATGTTAGAACAGCGTTCAACTATTCTTGGGGGAAAGCATTACATATGATGTTTGCCAAGTAGTCCATTTTGTCATTGCCAAAATTCTATGTGATTCAATTTTTGTGTTTCCCTTTTTACAAAATCTTGCGCATACCTTGTGCAACAAGGATTGTCTTACATAATAAGAATAAGAATTAATTGCAGTTAGAATGCAACACATTTGATTAGCAGAGATCTTTTTCTGAAGCAAGAGGCAAAATGAACAATAGATCTTTTTCTGAAGCAAGAGGCAAAATGAACAATAGATCTTTGTATATATATATGTGTGTATTCTCTCGTAGTGAATTTTTTTAGCATCGGTATCCTTTCAACCATGTATCAGTTACCGGCAGATGTTTGAGTTCATGGCCACAGAAAATAGTGAAGAAAGCAGGAGCTCATTCAGATGTTATTAATTTCCCTTTGAAGCCTAATCAATTTGCTTCTCATTTTCTAAAGTAGCTTTTCCACAGGGAAACGAATGAATCATCGCTGACTCTACTTATCCTATTTGCATATTAAATTACATATGTTGAGCTATTCCGAGATGATGCTTTTATTCTTGCCTGAAAGGAATTATTTATTGCTCTATTTTCGTGTTGAACTATGCGAAACTAAAATCCGAACACTTAAAGGGGAAAAAAACACAAGGTAATTTAGTGTAACTTGGATCATTTATTACTAAATGAGAAAACAGGAAAAAATTAATAAACCCATGCAGCTGTAAATTCTTCAGATTGTTAATTAAAATTTAGTACTTAAAAGTTTTATAACCCTGTAAATTTAAATGATATATTACTTTTTGGGTTGTTTAGAATTGCTGTGACGGTCTTGAGACAACAGAATAGTAGTAACTAATGAATATGGCCACCTCCATGATTGTTTGATCAGCCTCCAACCTTCCAACGTCTCTACATCATTTTCAATCATCTGAACGTTTTCTTTGAAGTCTCATGGAGAAATCAGCTATTCCAGACCAATGATGTAGCTTTTCAATTTCAAATAATCAAGAGACTACCAAAGGACTCCTTTATAGGATATCTGTTTTACATATTCTGTGACTTCACAAGGGATTTACATGTTGCTTTTTCCACACATTAAATTACCTAGGTACATTTAAAAGTATTTTACATATCTCTAATCGATATCAAATCATTGCATCTTTATTAAAAATGGATAAAAAAAGTAATCTATAATAAGTCTAAAAATGCTTTACGAATGTTTGCGCAACTAATATTTTGTCATCAGCGGCAGAGAACATGGAAAGATTTTCATTTATACAACAAAATGTTTTTGCACAAAGGAGAACATTTAATGAGGAAATTATATTTTTATCTGTGCGAAAAATAAGCAATACTGTCTGAATGAATAACTATCCAATTGTTATGCACTGGAAACAAAATAGTAAATGTTTTTTTTTTATCTCATCTGATATCTACCATTTTCAAGGGATTGTTTTACTCTCTTCTGAGAGGTTTATATGATTTTCAAACTCTATCGAGCACCTCGCAGCCTTCTCAAAAGCTAATTTTATTAAGAAGCCACTGAAGTACTATGTAGTTAGTTTAAAAACACTTCGAACAATAAAAACATTATACACTCGTTCTAACGGCATATTTTCAAAGAGCTCATTGCAAATCAGTCCCTTCTCTAACGACATATTCTCGGTGCCATCTTGCATCTCAGAGAGCAGTAAACAATAAGCTTTATTTCTTACAGTGTTGTTTAAATATATACAGTAAATAATGTAATTTTAGAATAAGTACAAGCAAGGTTGTTCCCAGGCTTCTGTGCATTGTTTATATTACTACATAATTTAAATTAACAGTATTATTGCCCCAGTGTTCTCAACATGCAATACTTCTTCAGATTTTTTATTTGGTGATGAATACTTATATACCTGTATGCATGGCCTTCATTATTTACCAATATTTATCACATGTCTTACCGTTGATTTATCATTTCCACGATATTGCACATCAAAATTGCTTGTTTATAGGTATTCCTCTTTAAAAGCATATTTGATTTAACGGCACACTCCCCCATGAGTGCCGGATAATTGAGAGTTTACTGTAGATTTATTTTAATGTATTTATTTATTAATATTATTTCTTCTAGTAAACATTCATTGATCCAATAGTGAATAAATATTACAGCTTTTCATTAGTGTAGTAAATTGTAATTTATATTCTTTAGGGAATACCTTATCAATAGGGAATAAAATCTATGCCAAAGAACAGCTCCATACATTGCTTAAATTCCTTTCGGCATTTTTATTTTCGAGTTAAAAGAAGTTCGTGTTTTAAAAAAGGCAAAAAGTTATTCAAGTCAGATCATAGTAAAGAAAATCAAAACACAGTATTTTAAATTTTAGACAAAGATGCTAAAATCAAACTCATAGCCATTATATTAGGTTAAATGACCGGTTGTAAAGGTGATTATTCATACCTTAGGAATTTCAGCAAGGCAAAAATCAATTGATTGTAAAGAATAAAAAGAATTTAATAACATTAAATTGACCGAATAGGAGTCAAAAACGTTGATCAGTAACAGACTGAACAGATTAGATGAGGAGAGCTTTGAAGACGGAAATTAATTTTTTAATTAAAACAGATACAAGACGAGGCTTTAAACCGTAACCGGATAGTCGCTTCTGATACCAGGTAATTAACTACTCACATTCTGTATCTGACACCAACCAAATTAACTTACTCAGAAAATTCTCCCAAGGTTAATATAATCGCGTTCACCTGGAGCAGAACTCAATTTCTTTCGCTTCTTTTACTTTAGAGTGACTAATAACATTAACTTGAAGAAGACCGAATTAATAAAGGAAAGAATGCTTGAAAAAACTTCAGTGTTCTTACAACAGGCTCAAGTGTAAGCAAATAAAAAACCTAATAAAATTGTTTTTCTTCTACAGTATCTATTGTTTAGTGATTAAGAAATGTTCCTTGGGACATTTGGAGTTCTCGGATTATAAACATTTAGTTTGCACGCTTAGTATTTCTTTCTGAGTTAGTATTTGTAAAGTTTTGTGTCTAAAACACAATGATTGAATGATTTCCTAGTTGACAACTACTTCAAAGATCTGTTTTGGAGTATTTTTGAAAACTGCACGAAGTTGTTTAATTTCCTGTCATAAACGTGTAATGAATGATCTGTTCGTTATTTCTATGTTCTATGAAACGAAGATTTTTGTGAGCATTTTGTGGGATGGGTTTGTAACCGAAATGTTTTTGTTATATCCTTCATATGTAAATGTTTAGGGTAAGCCAAAAGTCCATAGACAATTTGAAAATTTAATTTAAAAATACTACTTACTTTAAAGCAATGCGGCAAGCAGCATTTGAAAGTTCAACTTAATTTATTCCCCAAACATAATGTGCTTCATTGTGAGTACCTTTTGTAGGCGGGAGCATATCTAACTGAAGGTTTAAGTTCAAACTACGAGCGTTCCATCTTGCTTTCGTTAACTGATACACTTTCATTGTTAATGCAAATTTTCGGGTCATCAAAACTTTGAACCTGTACCCTTTGCTTTTGACTTAGTATCACAAGAAAAAAATCAAGGAGTGTAATATTGGGGTTACGCTCAAGATCATTGTCATACGTGTTAGGTTTGTCCTTTCTTTTTCGATCGAGAATGCTGCCAATGTCAGCATGTAGAGGGTGCTCTGATGGAGTTATGAAATGATGGATCTTTGTTAAACTATGTAGAGAAATTTCGCTGTACTGGAATATCCGATCTGGTTTCAAAAACATCTATGCAGATAGCCTTCTACTGTGGACTCCAATCTAAAATCCGACAAGTTTGTACGGCAATAGCGCCATCTATAAGAATACAGCACATACTCGGAATAAAAAATAGCTCATCGAGTTGGACTATCAAATGCAGCATACCGCATGTATCTGAGGTATTTTTTTAATTCCGTTTTCGAATTGTCTGTGGAATTTTGGCTCACCTTGGACATTCCACATATTAAAAATCCGTTAAAAATATTTTGTTGAAAGCCACGTTTCATTGAGGTGAATAGTCCAATGTGTGCTGTGGCAAGTATGATATATGAAATTTTCAGGTTTTTGCCGTCGAGTGAGCTTTTTCTGTTTTCTTGTCATATTGATTTCTCTAAGAATTAAGGATAGCTCTTTTTTCAAAGCAAAAGTTGATTACTATTTAATCTTTCGCCAAATCTTGGTCTTTTGTGTCAGGTCTATTTATTTTTTTAGGCTAAAGAACTAGTAACTTTTTTAGGCTATAACAGGTCTATTAATTTTTTTAAGCTAAAGAACAAACTGTGTGTTTCTTTGAGAAAAATTGTAAATAAATGTTATCCAGTCTGCTATCCATTATTGTAAAATAATGTCTCCAGCGTGTTCCTTAAAGTGCACAGGATACTGCCTTCGTACACGGCTTAACCCTGGCCTTTCCAAGTCCATCGGTGTCCCCTATTGAACGAAGTCAGGGTTTTTATGGAGATAAATCTCAAAGCTGGCCCAAGTGAGACTCGAACCTGGGAACTGCAGATTACGATCCTGCCGAAAATGCGAATTGTAAAATTTCATAAATACTTATCCAAACAAAAAACAATTTTTCAATCATGTCTAAAAACAAAAAAAAAATGTTGAATGTCTACAGACGGACAAGGTGATAACATTCACACGCATATTTATTGGGTGCAATAAATCCAATAATTATTTAAGGTTATGTTTTTAAATTTGTAAGAGATTAAAATTAATCTGTTTATGAAAATATTATGATTTTAGTTAAAAATTGAATTGTTGCTAAATACACTGGTTTTCATAAATTAAGGAAAAATTAGGAAAATTTTAATAAATTGCCAAAAAATTGTACGATCCTCACCAAACTTGTTCATGTTACCAGTAAAGTAATGCCGTCAGCATATCGTATGAAAATTAGTCTAGGTTGCGTCAATTTGCGAATCACATAGCGGCATAAAAACTGGTGTTTTGGAGTGGATCGTTATTTTGTGTTGTAAAGGTGAATAAAGAAATTCGAAATGGCCATTTTATAGGAATGATATCGAGACATCATTTGCCAAATGAACTGCGGTGGAGATCTATTGGCCTTCCCGAAGCAGACCAAAGTCAGTCAGACGTGGCACGATGGCTGAATGTGAGTCCTTCTGTGGTCCATACACTGCGGAATCAATTTCTTAGCATGGATTGCGTGTCTCGAAGGTTTAACCGAGGAAGATCAAGAGTTACGACCGTTGTACAAGACCGATATATGCTATTAGCAGCACTAAGAAGCAGGACGTCTACTCCCTCTCAGCTACGATCCTCTCTTGCAGCAGTCACAGGGAGAGTTGAATCAGCTTATACTGTGCTTAGAAGGTTCAATAAGTCTGTGCGCTAGAATGCCATAATTTGTATACCCCTTCCGTCACGTCACAGAAGAGAGCGGTTCAATTGGGCACGCACGCATGTCAACTGGACAGGAGAGCAGTGGAGGTCCGTACTCTTCACAGATGAATCCAGATATTGCTTGCAGTGTTATTCCGGGCATTGTTTGATATGGAGAGACGAGGTCCCCTCTATAATCCCAGTAACATCCGTCAAAGAGACAGTCACGGTGGAGGTAGCGTGTATGTTCAGGGTGGCATTTCCTTAGGTGGACGCACAGACCTCTATGTGTTGACGAGTGGGAACCTCAATGCTCAAAGGTATAGAGATGACATCTTGGACCCATATGTACATCCGACATCTACAGTTCCGAAACAGCTCTCCATAAAAGACTACATAGTTCAGAGTTCATAGTATCTGCTGCTTAAAACAGCGACTAGGATTTTAATTATAGTATCAATGGTGCTGGTGCAATAGGTGAAACATTCATCTTACAAGACGATAACTCTCGTCCACACAGAGCTCGATCTCTCGATCTAAATCCGATTGAGTACGTGTGGGATGCTCTAGGGAGACGCGTTGCTGCTCATAACCCGCCATCTGAAACAAAGGGGGAGCTTATTACTGCTTTAAAGGAACAATGGTCGTTACTCCTTACTGAACTGATTCACAACATCATAAACAGCATGGAACATCGGTGTCGTGCCTGCATTGCTGACCACAATCCTTATTAAAGAACTTTGCCCATTACATTCTGACACCTCATTTTTGGACAAGTTCCTGTAAGTGTATTTTTTTGACTAAAAATGCTTCTTGTGTAAATTATTTTATGCCATTCTGAAACTAGCATTGTAATCCATGTTTCCATCAAATTTTATTAAAATCATTCATATAGTTTTTTCTTTATAATAATTTTTCTGAATTTTCCTTATTTTATAGAAACCAGTGTATATTCTTTATAATATAAACTAGAATTGGGACTAGGTATTATATATGTTATATAAAGTCGTTAATTCTGGACTTGATATTTTTTATAATTATGCGCTTTTGTTATTTCCAAATTAAAATTCTACAGTTCCGAAACAGCTCTCCATAAAAGACTACATAGTTCAGAGTTCATAGTATCTGCTGCTTAAAACAGCGACTAGGATTTTAATTATAGTATCATTCAAATTTCATCCGTATATACTACTATTAGTGCTTCTCTGATCTTTGGTACCAGAATCCGCAGAGATTACTGGTAACTACTTACGAAAGGAAACAAACTGGTTTGCTGAACGAAGCAAGACCAATGTTGTCAGCAAATGCTTTAAGACTGCTTTGCCTTGAAATGTAATTAGGTAAAATTACTTCCCATACGGCAGAATAATATTGTCTTTGGCATGAACTTTAATTTAAAACTTCAAGTCTTCTTGGCGACAATTTCTGAAACAAAAACGGGAAACATTTGATGGTACTTCATCAAGAAACAACTTAAGCTAAAATAAAAAACTGAAAGCTGCAGGGACGAGAGCAGACTGGTAGAAAAATAGTGACTTGGAAAAAATTTTACAATAACTTGCATTTTAGAAAATTTTGCTGATACTTTTTACCTTGTGACAATTGTAATTCCATTTGGTTTTTATTAAGATGATTTTAAACTTTGTAATGAGAGTAGCATATGCATCAGAGTTGTGTTAGGTAGTTTTATCTTTGAGCGGAAGTTTCTTGCGCACAGCGGATTAAATGGATCTCAAGGACTGAGAGTTGAATAGAGGAACTCACTGGACAGCTGTTAGGAGATAGATGGAATCCTCCGGTCACGACTATACAACGTGTTCTTTAATGTGCACAGGGTATAACTTCCATGCACACGGGACCATGACTTAATGTCCCATCTAACGGACGATCATTTTCAAGCCGGCCTGTGTTTCGTTTCTGACTGAGGGCAGAATAGAATAGCAAAAAGTAAGGAGAATGGAATGAAAAAGATTAAAAAAAAACGACCAGGAATGAAAAGGAATAAAGGATGAGGAACAAGAATAGAAGAAAGAAGAGAAGGATGAAAATCAAAAAGGTAAAAGCAAAGATTTGGAAGTAAAAGAAGAGGGATAAGAATGAAAAGGAAAAAAGGAAGAAGAATAAGATTGAAACGGAGAGAAAGGGATAGGAGTAAAAATTAAAAAAAAAGTTAAAGAATGGAGAGGAATAAATATTAAAAAAGACAAGGAATGAAGAAATTCAAAAGTTAAACAGTCAAGAACAGGAAAAAGAGTGATAAGTAGAAGGGATGGAAAGAAGAGAAATAGGAACCAAAGGAATGGAAAATAAGAAAAGGAGAGGTGTAAGAATGAAAGGTTAAAAAAGAATAAAGAGTAAGAAACAAAGGATGAAGCAGAGGATGAAAAAGCGAGAAATAAAAATGAAAAGGGAAGATAAGAAGAATAATAAGAATTAAGGGGGAAAGGAGGGGAATAAAAATCAGAAGAGGATGAAGCAAGGAAATATAAGCAGCGAAATAAGAAACGAAAGAGGATGAATCAAGGAAAAAATGAAGAGAAGAATAAATATTAGGGGTAGAAGAAAATCCAAGTGAGAAGAATGAAAATTAAAGATAATTAGGGAAATAAGATTCGAAACGACAGAAAAGGAGTGGATTATTATCAAAAGATATAAAAAGAGAAGTGTGAATTAAAAGGGAGTGATAATTGCATTACTAGTGTATAAATGTATTTATTCATCAATGTTTGGATTCTTCTTTTCTGCCACAGATAACAACATCTAAATTTCGGAATATATTTTTGTCCATTCAAGAACAGACAGCTATAAATCTGTACTGTGCACAACGTGACAGAACGATATTTGATACCCAGAATACCTCCATAACTGTACTGTCTCTAAGTCACCATAAACAAGGGTCTTGGAACGTTCTATAACTTAAAGAGATGCTGCAATGAATAAGATATCATTTGCAATTTTTTGCATGAAATAAAACGGCAGCAGTTGATATATGTCATACGTCACATTTAATAATCGCATGCAGAGTGAAAATGTCATTTCCTTCTTCATCTTATTCTAAATGCCCCCTGTTAGCTGCTGTCAACGATTTAAGACAAGGACACAGTTCTTCGTAAAATGCGAAATCATGGAGTGAAATCTTCATTTTAATGGGTTCATCATGCGACGGAGACAAGCTAATATATTCTTATAAATTCGAAGGTGTCATCTTAATACATATTAGTAGAGGAAAGCGGCATTATTTTTCAGAGGAAAAGGAGATCTTTGGCATTTGATTTTTCATGCGAGGCTCTGTTGTCTCTGAATGCCTCTCGCTGTCATGGAGGAAAGAATCCAATTTGCAGAAGTCTCCTGAACCTTTGCCAAGCCAGACGAAGACGGTGATGAAAAACGACGACGGTTACACGGATTGTGAATGTCGTGCTCTGCCAGTCACGAAGAGAAACGAGAAATATTCTCTCAGTCCAAACATATTCGAGAGATGAAGAATTATATTTTTCTCCATGTTCCTGGATTAGAAGAATTTTGTTTCTAAGAATATTTTTTCTTTTCATCGTTATGAAGCATTGTTTTAAAGGCAACGAAACTTTGGTGATAGAATTCTCTTTCTTTGTGATGTTGAATTTAAAAATAACAAAATCCGATGTTTAATGCTGATTAATTTACACGTGTTTCGATAATCGTTTTAGTCACAGTTTTAGGAAATAAGAAAAGATCTGATTAAGTACTAAATGGGAGGAAGAAAAAGAAATTGTTTCTTAAAGGAGATGAAAAATAGAGAAATTATTTCTTAGGAATTGTCAAGGAAGAGTAATTTGTCTTAAAGCAAACAAGGCGGAAATATTCAGACTTGATAGTTCTGAGGTTGAAGAAAGCGAATACAAAAGCAGAGTTGGATGCAATTTGTCATTGTTTACACTGCAGGACACAATTTACTTTGTGCATAAATTTATTGTACAAATTATATTTCTAACTTTGAGATTAATGCTATATAATTTACTGATAAACATTTCTGATTCGACAGGGTTGGGTTCATTCTGCACTTTATTGGCAGAGAATTGGAAATTTAATTGTACAGATCCCAAGGGACTTCAAGAGCTCAGAGAAGGTTAGGGTAGAGGATCCATTGAAATATACAGCGTGTTTTTTTAACGTGAACAGGGTATGACTTCAGGCACAAGGTTCGCCAGCTTAACGTCCCATCTGATGGACGACAACCATTTCAAGGCCATCGGACTCGCAAAGTTCATTTGGGACAAAGAGCAGTTGGCACTCGAACCTGAGAACTGTCCTCGGTACGATGACGGTGGGGATTGGCTAAGTCGGTAACGAGCCTACAGCGCTACGGACTTAGACAACCCCCCCCCTCCCCTGATTCTACTGGCGTCCAATATCCGAAGCGTTTCCCTTGTTAAGTAGTTCTTTTTAAAAAATATTTTTTTTCTCTTCTTTTGAGAAAAAGATGCAGCTGACAGAGAAGCACCAGGTCGTCTGCTAATTTAGGACAAATTAATCATTACCACATCACACTTACCCTTAAGAAATAAATGGAATAATAAGACAGTATAAACCGTAAAATGATATCAAAACAGGATCTAAATGGAGAAAATCACCAAAAAAGCGATTTTTTTTTCATTTTGATCTTATTCGGCATTTTACTTGCAATAGAGTGACGCTACAAATTTTTACTGTCAGTGGATTTTATAAGATTTTCTGTAAGGGATGCTCGCTCATGTATTCAGATTTGATTTCATACGAAACGAGACAAAAGACAGGAAAGAGTGCTCTGCGAAAACTCTCACTATCGTCACCTAATGAATCTATTTTTAACACTAAAAAATCACTGCACTCAAGAATGTGTTGTTCAGTTCAATTAACAACGGGCTAGCCATAATGTTAGTAAATGGGGTCTCTCTATGGAAGCCAAATATATGAGGCTAAAAATACCCTCGCATAAACTCTTATGGATTGAATGAGGGACTATTATTCATATATCTGTATTTTTCCTCAGATTAATATTAAATGGTATTATTACATTTAATATTTCAATTAAAAGAGTTAATTTTTAAATATATTAAAATATTTTTATTTTAACAGTAATCTCGGTGAATAAACAAACCAACCCTTAACTAAAAAAAGTGAGTAAACCATACCCAGCCCGCTATAGCACACTCCTGAATGCTTTGAGTGCTTAATATCTTGCAAGTCGATTCGTCATAATTTTCAGGTGATTAATTGCTAGTTGTGAGCTTAAAGATCCCTGTTTTCTCCTAAAACTAATAAATGTGGGCAATAGTCTTTAACTCTATATTACTGAATTATTTACAGGAGCCTAGTCACATTCAACTTTTGTACATACTACAGAAATTCTTCTCTGTGAATAACAAACAATTCATCTTCTAAAACTCTCTTATGGAAATCTCGAGAGTCCATAGTATTGTGAATCAAGTCTTCAAGATTTAGATTACAAGTCCGATTTACAATTATTGAGTCATTTTCTTCCGTTGTCCCAAATCCCAAAGTAAAAAAAGAAATCTTTTTGAAAATCTTGAAGTAAACTGGAATTAATTCTCCAAGCCTCAGTACCATTCTTCATGTTTGGAAAAAAAGGAAGTTTTTTTTACTCCACAGGGTGCAAATATTTATGAATTCATTTATAAAACTAAAATTAACCTCAAATTTACTTTTTCTTTTGTTAACAGTTCGCATGTGACTTTATTTTTCCCGCTAACGAGGCACCGCCATCTCAAATGGATCTTCAAGCTGATTCTTCTTTGGTTGACAGACTGATTGATTCTTCTCGAGATTTCTCAGATTTCTTAGACTGCTAGAGGGAAACCTTTGAATTCGGTTACATTTTTCAGTTCCCAAGTACTGATTGCAATCCGTTATTCTTTCCTTAACTATACAGTTATAACATCTCTTTTCTATTAAATGTAAAAGAGACAGATGGAGATAAAGTAATTAATAAATCTTAAAGGAGATTTCAGATCTTCGGATGGGATAGCTGAAGATTGGTATTAGAGGTGATAATCATTTCTCTATCATTCTGTTCAAGAATTTGCTTTATGTCATGAAACATTCATAAATTCTGAATGAAGTTTTTTTAGACTTTGTAAGTTTGCTCTGAAATCGCCAGACATAATGTGACGCTACCTAACCCATAAGACTAAACAACAATCTGCAATAAAGAGGAAATTTATGATGACTTATCTATTCTTTCTGGGGCGGAGGATGGCTAAATCAGTCAGTAGCGCGCCAAACTCGGAATTTTCAGTTCCCAGGTTCGTGTCCCAGCTGGCCAGCGTTGGGATTTATCTCCGAAAAACTCCCCGCTCTGCCCTCGACCAGTAGGAGACACCGAGGCCTAGGAAAGCTACCTTCCGTCAGATGGGAGGTCAAGGTATGGCTCTGTGTATGGGAGAGCCATATCCTGTGCCATTAAAGAACACGCTGAATGGAGGCTACCATTTGTTTCCTAACAACTGTCCAGTGGGTCTCCCCAACCTTCTCTGAGCCCTCGAGGTCCTTGTGACCCTACCATTTAGCCCATTATGTACAAAAAAAGTGTCGCTCAGATGTAAAAGAAGGATTAAAAAGAAAGAACAGGTTGTTCTTTCTTTTAAATCCTCATCGCTTCTCATGCATACGTACGACGATTGATGAACACTCGGAGAATTTCACCTCCTGTCTTAGTTTCAGCCTGATAGCTCAACTGAACCTCCTTGAGAAACTTAGTTTTCAATATGTATAACACAATTAGTGTAACACAAATGTGAGCAGGAAAGGTTTTTAGAAAACGAGAATTCAGTAGCATATATGACTGGGCTTGTTTCCTGACCGCGATATACATTAACACCTAATATGTAGTCGGTCAATATATTTGTAAATCATTATTGCTACTGTACGTAAAAATCCTTTTTTATTATCTAAATCTTGAAAACATTCTTTAGCAATGTGGAAAAGTTTTTTTTCTTTTAGTTTGCTTTAACTAAGAATTTTTAATGCGTTTTTACTAAAGACTTTTTTTAAATTGCAGATATTGAATAAACTTATTATGCAGAGTGGCCACAATGATATTTTAAAATAAGCTGGCGAAAGCCCTGTGATGTCACGTAATATTCGAAATGGATGCAGAGTGGCCACAATGATATTTTAAAATAAGCTGGCGAAAGCCCTGTGATGTCACGTAATATTCGAAATGGATGACGATGCTGTCATCAGGGCAGGATTAAGAATTTTTTGGCTCCTTCCAAGTCTAAAAATTAGTTCCTCCCCCTCTCCCTCGATCAGTGCCAATTTATCTAATAGACAGGGACAAAACTGGTGGGTGAAGAATTGCCTGCAACAATAATAAAAATAAAAAATAGAATATTTTGATATGAGGGCGAGAAAAGATATGAGTGATTTGCTAAATATAATGTTTTTATTATTTATTTAAAAAAAATTCAAACATTACATCTACAATTTCACTCGAGAAATATAAAAACCAAATCGTTATTTTTACCTTGTTAAAATATTAATCAATTTATAAGGATTTGCAGAAAATTTTTAGTTAGTAGTTAACTACCGTCTCGAAAATAGATCAATAATATTACATATATAGATAAGAGAGATTCATGCGTAGAGCGTAGTGGAGGGTCTAAGTTTTCATTACCTACAAATTCGTCATCCTCTCATCTACCTGCTTTTTCTCTCTTTTATTGGAATCTTTCTAAAACATTTTAAACATTTCCTTCCTTAAAAGCAAGGCTCTCCTTGAAGGTATGGTCCCCGTCCATTATGTTAATCAGGCCCTTGCTGTTGTATTATGTGAATGGAAATCTGCATTGAAAGCTTCCTAACTTCGGAAATAAGCATTTCAAGGGAAACTGTCACTGGAGATAAATTGAAGATCTGACTGAAATCTCTCTAAGCCGCGGTTTTCAAATATTCGTTCAATATTAAAGAATTACGTAAATTGAAACATTTAACGACACACGCTCCTAATTAGCCTCATTCTAAGAACTTTTCTAATTTGACGAAGACTAAAAGAATCGTCAAGCAAATATTTAAATTTGCAATTATTTTAGCAAACGATTTACTATAAAAAAGGTCTTATATGCGTTGGGGTTAACTTTTGTATTTGAGGTAAATTTTTATAACTAGAAATGATACTGGTAAATGTTTTAGTTTTAAAGTTTTAATTGATATTTAAAAGGTTAAACAAATATTGTCAAAAATGGAGATTTAGAAATTGAGCGAACATTATTGAGTATGGAGGATAGTGTAGGTGTATTTTCTTATTAATAGAGCAATATAACAAAATGCCTCAAATTACCCCAGTGAAATACGCTTGAAATGCCAAGTGTATATTACATTCAATTGTTAGTATGGGATTTTGCACAAATACTGACTTACAGGCCATGCATGCAAAGATATGTATGATGTTGGCTGTAATAATAAATATTAAAACTAATGTGCGACTATCATGAAGTACCCACTACATGGGGGCGAGGGTGAATCAGTCGGTAGCGCGTCAGGCTCGAAACCTGCAGTTCCCAGGTTCGAGTCGCATCTGGGTCAGCTTTGAGATTTATCTCCGCAAAACGCCCTGCCCTCGGTCAGTAGGGGACACCAATGGGTCGGGTAAAGACTGTCGTCCGTCGGATGGGACTTTAACCCGTGGATCATGGTGCAGTAGAGACATACCCTGTGCACGTTAAAGAATATGCTGGATGACCTTGACGGGAGGCTACCATCTGTCTCCTAACAGCTGTTCCACTGGGTTCCCTCCCCCAACCTTCTCTGAGCCTTCGGAGTACATGTGACCTGGCCATTTAGTCCATGGTGTGCAAAAAAGTGCCGCTCAGAGGTAAAACAACCCAACCTACTACACGTTGATGAGAGATCTCGCCTTCATTCATACTTTACAGACTGATAAAGATCAATTTGAACACTTATTACAGTAATGAATTGTGTACGTTGCGTACACAATTGTGTACGGGGTCATCGCATATAAACACGTATCTTTTACTTAAAACATGGTAAAAGAGTTTAGTAAAATTGCCTTTACTAAAGAGTTGGCTGTTTAACTGTAACCATTTCACAACTGAAAAGAGTGGAAAACATTTTGCAGTTTACATTGGCAAGTGATACGAGAACTAATGGCAATGGCTTAAGGATGCACAAATTTCGACAAATCAAATTATTCCCTTCTAACACTTCACCAGGAAATACGGCTTATTATCGTGTTCACTTTTCATGCTTAATCGGATCAATTTGTTAGTTCTGTAATTAGAAACAATGTGCGGATCGTAAATTCGACCTGGAGATAATTTCAAAATATTTAAAAGCATAAAATGCGTTTCTGATTTCCTAATGCAAAAAGTAAAAAACCTGTATTGAAATCAGAAATTTAGACAATTTAAATTTGAACTTTGCGTTTATGTGAAAGGTTTAGTATTTTTGATGTGTTTCGCGATTCGCTGCATGCGTTGAATACAAATGTCAATATTTTCAACATATTTGCATTATTTGAATGACGAAATGTATCAGCAATTTCCTGAAAGTAGAAAACACATCTGTGAGTCTCGAATACAAAGGATTCTGAAGTAATCAATGGGAGGTGAGCCAGTGAAAATAAATCAGGTTACCGTAGTCTGGTTGCTAATGCTTCAATGGATATATAAAAGTCTATATAATTTCGATCACAAAAATAATACTTCAGGTCTTAGTGTCTTTTATTAAGCGATTTGTACTTGTTTTCGTGGAAGATTTTTTTTCATCAGACGAACAAAATTTCTTTACCATTGGTCTGAATAAACAAATTCAAAGTATCACTGTTTTTGCTTCAAAATTGAAAGGTAAAAAATGTAAATCAACACTTATTACATTAACTAATATACTGTATATATAATATACAGTACATTACATTAACTAATATACTGTATATATAATATACAGTACATTACACTAACTAATATACTGTATATATAACATACAGTACATTATATTAACTAACATACTATGTATGTCATAGATATAAATATAGGGCCGGATATGGGTGGGCCAAGGGGGTCATGCCCCCCCCATTTCAGAAGGGTATTGATGATAATAGAAGCAAAAAAATTAAACTTTTTTACACTTATTATTGTTATTATTATACATATATTATTATTTATTATAGAAAATGTTTTTGGCTTGATTTTAGATTGCACTTCTTTATGGTAGATTGGTTAGAATATATTTTTCTTTGCATATTATGCGTATCTAAGGGCTTTTCTTCTCAGATATTAACTTTTTAAAAATACCTTTTAGTATTATTAAACAATGCAAATCAAAATACGCTTTATACTGCCCATTACAATGCAAAAATTCACCTCTCTCTCTACAATTGATATTACATTACACACATATAAGTTCCATGGTTTGGTTGATCATTTCAAAATATTGCCGATCTCAACAACCAGCAATTCCCACCCTATATGTGGTGTTAGGATAGAATTACACAGGGAAAAATTACACGGAATAAAATTACACAACAAAAATTACACAAGGAAGAAATTACACGAAGAAAATTACCAAAACGAAGAAAACAACCGAATAGTTTAATAAATTTTAAATAAAATTGAATTGTGTAATTTTTTCTTTGTGTATTTTTTCCATGTCTAATTTCTTCCATGTGTAATTTATTCCTTGTGTAATTATATCCATGTGCAATTTTAGCAGTGTAATTTTATCACGTGTAATATTTTCCTGTGTAATTTTATCATGTAACTCCTATATGTGACCAGAATGTGACGCGTGCTGATCCTGTTGTCACAAGTGAACCGAGTTCTTTTCCACGTCGTGATCGATGTATTCCAATTTTTTTTCCAAAAAGTAACCAGTTTGTTCTTTGGAGATATGATTTCAGAGCATCAAAATGATGTTGAAATATAAACAGTTAAATACACTTTTTTTTACTAATCCTTCAAGTATTTAGATTGATGGTGTCTGTGTGTCTGTGTGTGTGTATTTGCATATATATATATACATATTCTATGAATCATTGCACTTATAATACCTAAAAACAGATGCTAAAATGTCAAGAAAAATTGTATTTATTAAAAAATTGAGTGTTTAAATGTAACAATTTTATTTCTAAAAAGAGTGTAAACTGTTTTCAGCTTGAATTATTTTTATTTATAAATGGTATTTAATTGGTTATTGTAAGATAGATCAAAAGTTATAAAAAAGGAACATCCCAGTAAGTATTTATCATTCAAGGAGAGAAAGAGGAGGTTAATAGCTCGTGATGGCAAGAGAAGTTCTGAGAAGTCTCGCACGAGAAAAGAAAGAAGACGATTGCTGAGTTGTTTGGAGGATGGAATGAAAGTCATCACTTACTTGCTCTGCTGCCACTGTTAGTCTCAAACTGCTTGCCAGAGGGCTTAGGGATCGTAGAGCAGAGACGAAATCGCTTTTTGGTGAAGGCCAAAGAAAGAAGTGACTTCCCCTTCAGTGCTGAATTTGCATCTCCTCCTGAAATACTCACCATCGCGTTCGGTGTGTGAGACGTTATGTCGAGAATAACTCAACCCCAATGCTGAAACCTAAAATGCCAACTATTCGGAAGCAGTCAAGTTTTGTCCTTCATGTGGTTGTCTGAAGTTCTGCGCTGTCTATCATAGAATGAAATATGAGTGCTCAGTGCTATGCGATGCTCTTCAAAGGAGGTTGATTAGATTGTTTTACTAGTAAGGAGGCACTTTCCCACATAATGGGCTAAATGGATTGGTCACAAGGGCCCCGAGAACATTATGGAAAAAGATCCACTGGGATAGCTGTTGGGAGACAGATGGTAGCCTTCCGTCAAAACCATTCAGAATGTTCTTTAACGCGCACAGGGTATGGCTATCCCGGCACGTTGGACTAAGGCACAACGTCTTATATGACAGACGGCGGCCTTTCCAAGCCCATTGGTGTCCCCTACTGATCGTGGGCAGGGTGGGGTTTTGCGGTGAAAAATCTCTACGGTGACCCAGGTAGGACTCGAACCAGGGAACTGCAGATTACGAGACTGGCGCGCTACCGACCGAGTCACCACCGCCGCAATATTGTAGCAACCCATATAAACTTCATAAATATACTGCAAAAAATCATCATCAGACTGTGAAACATTAGACAAAGAATAACTATTAACATTACCGAAATCTCTATGTGAGTGAGAATCTATCGATAGCTCATGAACATCAATAGACATTTTGAGCAGAAGAAAGATGACTAGGTATAAAGTAGAGCAGAAGAAACTAAATAGAAGACAAATCTCGCTGAGAATTCATCTTGATTACTCTACTATTTTCATCTTTCCTGATGAAAACTGTTTTATCTTCGGTCCAAACGAATTTACAGTTATATTTATTTCTGAATTATTTTGCCTCTTGTAACATTTTCTTATTCACCCAAGTAAGGTGTTTATTGACATAAATTCTTGTGTCCATAAATTTCTTAAACATACAACCTGATGATACATATTTTTTCTTTTCATCCACCTAAAAAAAAACTTCAACCCTTTTGTTGGCCTTTTCTCCTAAATTTATTTTAACTGTAGTTGGTATTCTGTGCATGTTAGCACCTCTGTTTTTTCTGATATATTCATACTTTTCCGAATTCGGCTCAGACTTTCATCAAAATTTTCTCTCTCATCCTCTGGAACTCCTAAGATTTCCAAATTCATATTTCTGGATTACTGTTCTAAACCATTTAACTGAGTTTTAAAATCTACAAATTTGCTGAAAGGAAATCAAAGATTAAAAAAAAAAACTACTTTGTAGTTTTTTATTTTCATTTTTTAATCTTTGATTTCCTTTTTTTTATTTGAAGCAATTCAGATTTTAAATCCTTAGTTATCTTCTTCAAGTTATTTATTGTTTCTGATTTGTATTCGATAGCTCTTTTCAATTCACTGAGTTAGTCAGTGAAGAACTTATGGATAGATGCAAACTCTATCCTTATCCATTCCTCAATGTCCCTCGTATGCGTCCCCTCCTCCGTCATGTCTACCTAACTGTCCTTCCCCTTCCCTTTTTATCATTTCCACCACAGACACCTCTCCTTCCTTTGCGATGCAATCCAGGTTTACAGCTACGAAATTTTCGTCAGTTTCTTGCGAATCTAGGGGAGGCAAAAACGTTTTACTTCACAAATCTTTTTCAATTTTTTCTCTGATTCTTCTATTTTCTGCATAAAATGCACATCTCCATTTATTGTGCCGTTTACTAGAATACACTCGAGTCTCTTTTTATGCGTATTTTTAATGCGGTTTTGAAGTTATGCGATGCGCATATTTCATGCATATGTTTTTCCACCCAATACAACAAGCATTATTCAGCCATTAGATCAAGGCATAATTGCTACTTTTAAAAACTATTACGTTAAGCGCACTTATTAATTTATATTGGATAAACTAGAAAACGAGTCATTAACAGTAACTGACGTTTGGAAAAAAAATTCTCTTTTGGGCTGTTTAAACCATGTTGCATCTGCTATCGCTGAAATAAGATCACAAACTTTAAATGCCTGCTGGAAAGTAGCTTGGCCTGGATGTGTTGCAAACAATGAAACCAATCAAACATCGACATTATCAACTGAAATCATTATTTTGTCACATGAAATTGGTGGAGAAGGTTTTACCTTTAGTAAGAATGACATCGACGAATTGCTTGTGGATAATGCCTTAAGTGGCGATGATATCATTAATATGACTTTAGATATTGTCGAAGAACCAGAAAAGGATAGTGAAGTGGAAGAAGAACCTGTTCCCTCACTGCAAATATAATTCGAGGTCTTCAACTTTGTAATAAATTGGAAAATCATTTTCTTGTTATTGACACAAATTCTGAACGAGCCTTCAAATTCCAACGTGAGCTGAAAAATTGTATGTCCGGATATTACGAACTGCATAAGAAATTAGTACAATCATCAACGCAAAGTTCAATCACTGATTATATTGTCAGAAGACAAAAATCAACACAGAACGAGCGTGAAATTGACGCTAATGCTATTCGTGAAGAACCATTGTCTTTACCAAGCAGACCTGATGCGCTGACTATCTCTTCTAGTGATGAAAGTGATTTTGCACCAGTTCAAAAATGCTACCGAGTATTGTCAGATAGCGACGATAATTCTGATGAAAAAATGTAAAAAGAATTATTACTTTTCAATAAAATTAAATGGATACAATTTTAAAACAAACCTATTTTAAATTTTATATCAATTTCTTTCAGATTTTCGAACCAATTTTCCTCACTTTTTTTAGTCATTCTTACTTTTCTGAATTTTCATAAACTGTTTTATTAGCCGTCCCATGGCCGAGTGGTTAGCGCGCTTGGCTACTGATCTAAGGGACCTGGGTTCGAGCTCCGGGTAAGGTATAGTGTTTGTGTCGTTTTTCTGCTGAGGGCCTGCCATCCTCACAGACCTTCTACTATGGCATGTAAACTGACAAGCTCCTGTCAGACCTCTGTGACAAGCAGTTGCTTGAGGGGGCATTTATTTTATTTCTTATGCGATTTTCGGTTTATTTTAACTCATTCCCTTGGTTTTATGTGGTTTTAGAAAATTATGGAACGTATCCCTAATTTGCAACGTAAACTATGCCTTTTTTGTGCGACTTTTTTATATGCGGTTTTCTGTGGAACGTATCTACCGCATAAAAAGAGACTCGAGTGTACTTCCTAAAATTTTCCTCCTAATACTCAAGCAGGAGAAGTGGTACACATTGTAACAAACAGTGCATATTAAAATACCCTTAAGAACATTAGCAGCGGCTTTGCAATCATTGAAGAGAAGGCAATCCTGGTGTCCGTATCAACAATATTGCGATATTTGTATCTAATGCGTCAGTGCTAAGCACAGTTAATGACTTTAGCGTCGTGAATGAAACGGAAATTACAGGCAAAATTGTAATTACAGCGAAAAAACGAAAACAATGTAACAGAAAGTAGTGCGGTTTCGCTGTCAATAAAACACATCGGTTGTGGCTTGACATAAAGAAAAAAAGGATAAGGTTGTTGTCTTTAGGCTCATCTAACGTGAAATACTGTGTAGTAGAGGGATGCTAGGTCTCTAAGGGATGTTAGGTCTCTGAGGGATGTTCACTCTCAGAGGAATGCTATATCGCGCTGTGTTGTCGACGGGTGAACTAACTTTTCGGCGGATAAAGCAAGATGGAACCGAAGCACTTCTCGACTAGTTCGCCGGGTCATCCATTTTTTCTTCATCGGTTAAGCCAAAAATCGGATAATCGAGCGTTTGATAAGTGGGATATTACTATATTTCAATTTATTTAAGTACAAAAGCTTGGTTAATCAATTGCCAAACCTTCAGTCAGCTCGAGCATTTAAAGTTTAATACACCTGGAGTTCAAACCAATTTGTCAATGAAAGTTAAGTAATGCACTAATTGTCGCAAATATGCACTTTTTCCTGTATTGTTAGAAAGTTAAAAAATTAACACTAGTGAGAAGAATTTGAGAAGGAGTAGTCAGTGGAAATCATCTGGGTTTGACGGAGTTCTATGAACTGGTAGAAGTTGCCAACACTTGCTCTACTATATTAAACTGCTTGGGAAAAAAATGAGAAAATTTCCTTGTTTTGCTAGCGGAAAGCTATAATTCGATTCGCACGATATTTTTTAAAATAAATTTTAATGAACAAATGTGACCGATAATAAAATTATATCCGAAGTCTCCGCAAAACTCTCCGCCCTGCCTTCGGTCAGTAGTTGACACCGATGGGCTTGGAAAATCCGCCGTTCGTCGGATGGGACGTTAAGCAGTGGCCCCGTGTAAGGATAGCCCTGTGCAGGTTAAAGAACACGCTGGATGGCCTTGACGGGACGCTACCATCTATCTCCTAACAGGTGTCCAGCGTGTCCCCTTCCCCAACCTTCTCTGAGCCCTCGGGGGCATTGTGAACTGGACATTTAGCGCAGTGAGTGAAAAAAAGAGCGGCTCAGAGGTAAAACAACATAACACAAATACTCCCAAGTCGCTCGAAATTATAAATTTGCAGTATTTAATAGAGTTATGGAAGCTGTAATGTTTAACAGCAAAAATTACAGTCCTAAGAAAGGTTGAGATTTATCTCCGCAAAACTCCCCGCTCTGCGCGGACACCGATGGGCTTGGAAATGCCGCCGTTCGTCGGATAGGATGTTAAACCGTGGCTCTGTGTACAGGAGTGCCATACCCTGTGCACGTTAAAGAACACGCTGGATGCCTTGACGGGGGGCTACCATCTGTCTCCCAACAGCTATTCCAGTGGATCCCCTCCCACAACCTTCTCTGAACCTTCGGGGTCTTTGTGACCTGGCCATTTAGCCCATTTTGTGCAAAAAAGTGCAGCTCAGAGGTAAAACAACCCAACCCAAACTAAGAAACACAAAAAAATTAAAGAATATTTTACACCTATTTTATAAAAAGGTTTGATATAATATATCTTATTTAAGTTTAATTTTTGAAGTAAATTCTTTTAAAGAATTGTTATAGTTAAAAATTTAGAGTTACAAATCTCTTTAAGTACTGAAGGAATCGTATGGAAAAGTCGAGATTTAGATAGATTTCATTGAGATCTCTTTAATAGTGTAAAAACTTATTCTAGAAGTTTCGAAGCATCGAATTTGGCTTTCCACTGGAAATCAAGGAAATTATCCAATTTCTTGTCTTGAAAAAATACATAGGAGCATCTAAAGTGTTAAAAAGTCAATGCCAAACAAGATTATGCAAAAAGGGAAATTCATTTCAGAATTTTCAGTGCCATTAGGATCGATGTTCAGTAACCCTAAAACAAAAGGTATTTCTAACGTCGCTGTAGCAGTAGTTTATGTCTTTGATTAGATAATGGTATATGATTAAAGATATAAGAGTCGTTCAAATGAAAAGTTGATAAGTCGTAAATAATACCCAAAGGATTTATTTATCTATAGATGCAAAAAAGAGAGTTTCATGCTTTTGTTGAAAAATTTGTCCCAATGCGAAGTTAGTAAAATGATACCTTGTTCGTAGAACGACTGGGCCATACTGGACAACTCTCATGGGGTATATAAGCTTACAGCCAAATACACTAATCATTCATTTTTAACATTTACAGGATAAAACCCATCTGCATAGTGAACTATGTTATATAATGTTCTATCCGATTTCTAATTACGAAACTCATGATTTGTGTTTCGAGGGTTTTATAGTTTCATCATCATTATCTTCTTTGTTCCTTAAAGTCATTGAATGACCCTCATTTGCCTCATTCTTTACAATTTCTTAGGCTTCAGGTCCTTTTGACTTATCTGTTCAATCCATTGTATAACGGAGAAGTGTAACTCGGGGCTACGAGAATACAACTAACTCTCAACTTTATATATACTTAGCTTTCTGACGGGGTCTTTTGATGAAAGTTTCGCTGCATTTATTAGAACGAACATATTTTAACACCTGCAAAGTGTGATAAGGCGAAGGTTCAGGAATGAGTCATTCATTTAAAGCTACGTCGTTGTTCTCGTCGGTCGTTAGTGCTCGGCTTCCCCCTCGGAAGGGGGAAGAGATAAACTCTGCTTCCGTTACCCATCAGCATCATCGCCGATCGAATTGCAGTTGACAACTCGGCGTCCACATGTTGCTGGATCCCGATTCAAAGTTAAGTGCTCAGGCATATGAGAAAGATAGGAAATTCAAAGCGATTCCATCAAAAGATTCCCGCCTGCCATTGGTGAACTGGGCTGCTTAATGAATCGATCCATGTTAGTTGTTTGAATGGCTGACATCGTGGAAATTTATTTGCTCTGTTCACGTTATGACAACGATCAGAGGATACTTTGACGATCTCGAAATTAAAGCTAAACTAGTCATTAAGGGTACGTGAAATTACTCTTCTGAGAGAGATGTGACTCTGTTGTCATATGGTTGACTGTAATCGTCGAATATTACTTGTGAAGATGAGTTGTTCAGAGATTTTGCTAGAGCTATAATTATTCTAATTATCAAAAAGGCTGGTGGTAATGTTAGTAATAATCACAGAACAGTAAATTATTTTCTGTTCCTTTGCACAAACGTGCTTAACAGAATCAAATATTCAGTTCTTTGGTCGATAATTTTGATGCAAATAGTGTGGGTTTTGAAGTTACAGCAGTCGTACTGATCGATCGTTTTTAGGCAAATTCTTGAAGAAAATTTACAAGTTTCAAAAATGTGCAATTAATAGTGTTTCAGATTTCAAGAATCTGATTCTGTTGATCGATGAAATTCGTGTTTTATTGTACAATCTTAAGGATACCTCTAAAAATGTGATATCTTCCTACAATAATAATGAATGATAGGGGAGAGTTGGTAAAGCTTATAGTATTTGAATTAGCAATTAAAATTTAATCGTTACACCCAACAAAATTTTTGTTGGGTGTAACGATTAAATATAGATATCATTTTTATATGAAATTAATATAGATAGTAACGATTAATATAGATATTATTTTTATATTGAATTAGCAAATAAATATTTAATCGTTACACCCAACAAAATTAGACCTATTGATCGCTACAAATGTTTTGTCCCTTTGCTTATTCTGTTAAACTGCATCTTACCCCGGATCAGAAAGGGCACAGATGGGGTTAGAAAGGCTGCCCTCCTTTGGATGCGAAATAAACCTGCGCACGTTAAAGAGCACGCTTTGACGGAAGTCTTCCATTTTCCTCCTACAGCTGTCAGCTGATCCCTTTCCTTAACGTTCTTTGAGTCCTTGGAGTCCTTATGACTTGTCCATTTAGCCCACTGTGTAATTTTTCATTTTCGTTTTTAACATTTACAGTGGTTAATAAACACAAAGGTGGCGCTCATAGTTTAAACGCATGATTATGATGCTTTGGAAGAGAGACTAAGGCTTTAGATTGCCTGGAGATAAGAAAATATTTGATTCAGATATTGTTAATATGAGCCCTATTGTCAATGGTGTTCAGAAGATGCTCTTTCACTATAGCTGTAGTCTGACAGTGTTCGATAGAGAGAAAGTTGAAGTGAATTGATCAGGTAAGTGATACTTCAGTTGTTGTGAATGGTTCAACTTTGGATTTTTGCTTGAATGTTTAACTATTTATGTAGAATGTGCAAAATAATATAAATAAAAAAATTAAAAAAAACACCTATCTTCCTATAGTACCCTAAAAAGTAGAAAATAATCCTAAAACATATCGATGGTGCAATCAGTCAATGAGTTCGTATTCATTTCAAAGGAAGATAGGGCACCGACAATCTTGTCGAGTAGGAAAATCAGCGCCCTATCTTCCTTCGAAGCGAATACGAACTCATTGACCGATTGCACCATCGGTATGTTTTAGAATTATTTTCTACTTTTCAGGGCACTAGAGGAAGATAGGTATATTTTTGTTGTCACTAAAAACACCTACCTTCAAAAACTGTGATATATGACTCATAAACATCGATCCCATTTACCACCGTTTTGGGGACGGGGGTGGCTCAGTCGGTAGCGCGCCAGGCTCGCAATCTGTAATTCCCAGGTTCGAGTCCCTGCTGAGTCAACGTTGACATTTATCTCCGCAAAACTCACCGCCCTGCCCACGGTCAGTAGGGGACACTGATGGCTTGGAAAGACCACCGTCCGTCGGATGGGACGTTAAGCCGTGGCCCCGTGTTTGAGAGAGCCATACCCTGTGCACGTTAAAGAACACGCTGGATGGCCTTGACGGGAGCTAACATCTGTCTCCCAACAGCCGTTCCAGTGGGTCCCCTCCCTCAACCTTCTCTGAGCTTTCGGAGTCCTTGTGACCTGGCCATTTAACTCATTGTGTGAAAAAAAGTGCCGCTCAGAGGTAAAAACAACCAACCAGAGTTTTGAATTCAGTCTTGACGTAGACCACGATATTGGTGACATTACAAGCTTTAATTTGAGATACGACTCATTAAAGTCGACTACCGCAAAAACCGCCCTCCACATTTTATCAGGGGGGAAAAGTGGTGGAGAAATTCCAAATAGTTTACGACCGTCATTATACGAGCTTTTATTTGACACCTAATTAGTAACTGTAGGCCCTGATATGATGATATGGCAGAACGACTATTTCCCATTTTTTAGAGGGGAGGTGAGCATAGATCATTTTTATAGCCTACGGCACTCCCCACGTCACAAATTTTCATTCGACACATATAGCTCGTTACATTCCGCACTCGCGTTCAGGAGATATAGAGAAACAAACATTTTCACATTGTCCCCCTTTTTAGGGGTGGGTGAAAGCACGAGAAGTCAAATTGTCATAGCCTACGACATTCCCCGAGTTACAAGCTTTCATTTGACGTATATCTTGTTACATTCAGCTTTCACGTTCTGGAGATATAGTGGAACAATTGTTTCACATTTCCCCTTTTTTAAGGGGGTAGAAAGCATGGGGGAGGGTCAATGTTTTATAGTCTACGAAAGCTTGTGAGGCGGGGAAGCTTCACAAGCTTTCATTGAACACATAGGTCGTTACTTTCCGCATCGCATTCAGGAGATATAAGGGAACAATAATTTCACGTTTTCCCTTTTTTAGGGGGGAAGAAAGCAGGAGAGTAAATGTTTCGTATCCTAGGGCATTCCCCGTGTCAGTAGCTTTCATTCGACGTATAGCTTGTTACTTTCGGCCTTCGTGTTCTGGAGATATAGCTTAAGAACTGTTTTCATAATTTCCTTATTTAGGGGGGAACAAAGCACGGGGGTTCAATTTTTTAATAGCCTATGACACTACTCGCATCACAACTTTCATTTGGTACAAAAATCATTAAGTTTCTCCATCTCGTTCGAGAGATATGGTGGAACAACTTTTTGTCAAATCCACAAGCAACCGAACGACCAACCGACAAATGTCAAAGCCAAAAACAATAGGAAGATTGGTAAAAATAGACAAATGTGTTTAGGCATTATAAGAGTTAAATGCTCTCTAAAATTTATTGAGATATTGAAACTTGATTCCTTTTCAAACACGACTGCTTGATAGAAGCTTGATATTCTAACTCCAAATGTTATACAACATCTTGAATATTGGGTAGTTTGATCGTGTGAATAATGATGTGTTAGGCCTTTAAGCTGCACATGGACAAATCGCGTAGATCTGGCTCTTTTGTCAGCATAAATTACGGATTAAGAGCTAAAGCTTTGAAATTCCTGATCATTGAGGATGAAGAGGGTTGTTTCCCACGTGACAATAATGAATGGGCTTTAGAGACGCTGTTTGGCGGTTGGATTTCAAACGACATTCTGTACAGAGGAAAATCACACCTGTATCACACTATAGGAACTCTTCTGGAACAGGAATGGCGGTTGGCTCAGCCGGCAATGAGAAAGGTTCATAATATGATATTCTCAGGTTCAAAGCCCCATGCCTGTATCGAAATTTTCTCCTCTTACTACAATCAGTATACCCTCATTAGGAAAGATGAGATCGATGGGATTAGAATCACCGTCATCTGTCAGATGGGTGGTTAAGCTGTGGCTCCCGTATAAGGAGAGTCATACCCTGTTCATGCTAAAAAACAAACTATAAGATAATCCATGCATGTATTCCATCTGTCTCCTAATGGCTGTTCAGTGGGTTCCATTCTTCTTCCCACCTTTGCACCCTTGGGATTCTTGTAACCTGGTCATTTAACAGTTGTGGAAAAACGTGCCTCTCTGAGGTAAAATAACCCTATAAAACAAAAACGTTTTGAACAATAGTGAACAGCATGGATGAACATAGAGGAGGATGTATGTCTATAACAATTTCTGTGTTGGTCGCTTTTCTTTGACATCTTTTGCTAACATTTTGTGTCATCTAACCTTCACCCTGCCTGCGATGAGAAAGAGGATGCCGATGGGCTTGGAATGGCCGCCATTCGTAGGATGGGACGCTAAGCCGTGATTGTGCGCAGGAAAGCCATACTCTGTGCACTTTAAAGAACATCCTGGGAAGCGTTGACTTGAGGCTTCCTTCAGTTTTATAACAGCTGTCCACTATGTCCCTTTTCCCAACCTTCCTTGGGGCTTCGGGGTATTTGTAAATTGGCTATTTAGTTTGTTATGCGCAAAACAATGCCGCTCAGAGATAAAACAATCCAACTTCACTCTGAGAATTTACTTCGATGAGAAATGGTAATTTAACCCACAGTGCAAAAATACAATGACGTTTTTGCTTAAAAATGAACACAATTTCAGATCATATGTAAAAAAAGTAAGTTGCTAGTTTAGATTGAATGCAGAAAACCAAATCTTTTCCATTCCTTGCTAGCAGTACCTAGGTTTACATGGGAGTCATTAATGGAATTTGGGCTAAAAGTCTACTTGATATTTTTTACCGACATAAATTTGGTAACAGTTTCTAATAATCACCACTTACAGAACGTAGTACTTACAGCGGCTTGGGTACAAAAACTTCGGCACATGAAAATAATACATTATAGAGATGTTGTTTAGGCATTTCCGAGAATATTAAGGGTGCGCATTTTTTATTCGAATAATATGGTAACGATAAACTTCTTTACCATGCATTTTAAACTTTGGAATGTTCGCAAAAAAAGGTACTAGCGAAAGTACCTATATTTTTCTGTTGTTATATGCAGGCCAACTGACAATAAAGAAAAAACACTGAGCGAATGGATTGAGAATTAGTAAAGCCCATTCTGTGCATGTTTTAATGTAAATTCCTTTGATTATCAAAGACAATTTATCTTCTACTTATACAAGTTAATTACCATTTTTTAATCGTAATATGCAGCTCACGATAAGCAGTTTACCCCCTTCTCTATTATCTGGTAAAGAAAATTGCTGTTTCAGATAATTCATTCATTAAGAGGTCAATACTTTTATTCATCCAAGAAGGAAACGATTTATGTGGGCCTGACATAAAGATAAGAGTTATCATGATGAGCTTTGACAAATTGCACGAAAAATCTTGCCATTGCCGAAGACATCAAAACTGAGAGTTTTTTTCTCTCCATTTCAGGCTCGCCGCTGAGTTTTGTTCAGTCCTCATCTGCTAAAGAAAATAGAACACTCCATTAGAATATTCATTGCTAATGTCTAATGATAGAGATCGGAACTTTCAAGAATTTCAGAGAAACAACCTCCAGCCTTCAATAACGATTATTCACTGAGTTTTTTTGCATAAAAAAGTTATTGTTCGAAACTTATTACATTGAAGGATGCTAGGTTGCATTAAGGGGAAATGTGTTATGAGATATTCTAAAGAGTAATTTTTGAAACTTTCTTGGTCGTTTATTTCTGTGCAACTAGTCATCTTTGATATGTATTTCATCATGATAGTTTTGCTATATATATATATTATCGATTCTACATATTTCGTATGCAACGTGCTATCTAATGATTCATATGACACAAGCTATTTAATTATTTATGTTTCACGTATTATTTAATGATTTGTGTTACGTGCTACTTAATGATTTGTATGCTACATATTATCCAAAGATTGGTATGCCGCATATTATCTATTGATTTCTGTGTCACATACTATCTAATGATTTGTGTGCCACGAATTATTTAATGATTTGTATGACACATACATTAAATTATTTGTATGACACATACATTAAATGATTTGTGCCATATACAACTTAATATGTGTGCCACATGACATCCAATATTTTGCATGTTACATAATATCTAGTGATTTATGTGTCACATGCGATCTAATGATTTGTGTGACAAATATTATCTAATCACTCGTATGCCATATATCATCTAAAGATTAGTACGTCACGTACTATTTAACATTTTGTGTGTCAAATAGTATCTAATGATTTGTATGTCTATTCCATGTAATGGTTCCTATGCCTCACAATATCTTATGGTTTGTGTCACACATTTCTTCTATACTTGTTCGATTTCTGCATCATAACAGAATTAACATTATCCATCGTCACTCATTGTCCCACTCAGTCAAAATAAGCTATATATATATACTGCATTGGTTTTGCATTAGCAACATCTATCAAATACCTCGTACATGGCGCGTTATATTATTGATAGACACCAGAGTTGTCTGAATACACTGTCATCATTAAGGAATGTCCTAGGTTTGCGACGATAGAAAAGTAGGCGGTCCCATTCGAGGCATTAATTCGCTCTGATCAGTGGACCAAGGTATGTCACAAAAACAGTTCCCAAACGAAACGTCTCCAGACTAATACCGACAGTGCATCTTGGTTTTATGTCTTCAAATTGCTTTCTACAAATGCGATATTTTTTTCGTGATTGGCAACTGTTTTAAAAAAATTCAAGCTTTCGTGTCATAATAACTGGGCGGAGAGAGACTTTAACAATGCATATTACAACAAGGAGGAATCAGCATGATAGAGTTGAAAACGAGATTCGTCTGACCAGGGGGAGCAGGGTGTAACCCTACTCTTCCACACCAACTTCTCCACAGATCCTTCACCCACCTCCCATACCACGATATGAAATTATTAATCAAGACTAATGATGCAAAAAACGAATCCATGCCTGAAGACGGCAAGCACAAGGAAGCCTCGTCAAAACATCTCACGATTTTAAATTTTTACACGTTTTAATCATCAGATTGGTACAAGATCTATTGTAGATGAAAAGCAATTTTACAATTTTATGATGCGCAAATGATTTAAAAATACGAGCCTTCGTGTAATAAAAACCGGGAGGCGAGGGATTTTAGCGATGCGTACTATAACAAAGAGGAAAACAATGTTATCCTATCTCAAAATAAGTGCACAGGTACTCACCATCTTTCTTTTTTTAACCTTTAGTGAAAAACAGTATTAAGGGTGATGTATTAAATATTTATAGCATAATTACACTGTAAAGAGTATATATATATATACACACACACATACATACAAGACAAATGTTGTGTTTAGTCTCTGCTTCCAACCACTAATAGAACCGGAGTTTCCTAACTAGAAATATTATTCAGTAATAAAGTCCTGTAGACAAGAAACATTTGAAATAATTAGTTAAAAAAAAATTGGCGGTTCTGAGTGGGACAAACACTATCCCATTCAAGACAACCATTTCTTTTCAACTAGTTACAGAAAGATTATATTTTCTTTAGTTCGACACTGCGTATTATATTTTCTCTCGTAGATTTCTTCATCTGTGCATATATATTTAGGCGCTGAATGGAAAGCTGCGTTCAACTAGCCGGGCTACCTCCCATAGGAGTAATATATCCTATTTTTGAATAATGATAATTCTTATTTTATACATTTCATATTTGTCGCGTTGGATGTTACGTGCAATGCAAGTGAAATATCAATATTGTTTATGAGAGACCACAGCGACCGAAAAACTGCGAGTCTCATGGTTAATGATGTCGGTTGACTATAAATGAATTAGGAAAAAAGGGTTTTGAGTGTCAATATGAATTATTAGCAAAAAGTGTATCTTGCAAGGTATCGAATTCTTTTTTTTTCACAGCTAAAGTTCACCTACTCTAGCTGAATCTCTGACCAAAAAAAGATCGCCAGTTTGCACCCGTTTATATTACACGTATTATTCACAGAACGTTTTAAAGACTAATGAAACAGAGGGAAAATTCAAACCGGAAAGCCACGCTATGTCGATCCGCTAACTGGATAACTTGCTTTCTTTTCCTCTATCCGTGTTTGGCGCTATCATAGTTCAGTTCTACAGCATTGCTTTCATAAACCAAGAGTACCGAGTCAAATTTTACTATTCCGTATAAAAGAAGCTTTTTCGACACTTCGTTTATTTTTACTACAATGCTTTACTACAATGCTATTTTTCAGGAAGAAGAGAAAAATAAAGAGCAAAAAATGTTTTATAAATAAGTTTCAGTTTTGCAATTACGGTTACCATCGCGCACATTTAACCGATTCCGCCATAGCTCAGTGGTATAATGTTGGTCTCGTACACAAAAGGGCTTCAGTTTAATTTTCACTGGTGGTTTTTCGCGCATTTCTTATTTCGTGAAGTATACAATTAATTTTCCACTAGGAACGGAAAAATAAAGTGAAAAATAAATTTCAAAAAAATTAAATTTTATCCCTATCATTACCATTGATATCAACCTACATCACCACCATAGTTCAGGGAATAGCATTGGTCTCGCAAATCAGTGATAGTTTCTTTAATCCTCACTGGCGATTTTATTTCGTGAAATATATAACTTATTTTCCACTAGGAACAGGAAAATGAAGCCCAAAATAAATAAGCTTTAATTTTGCCCTTATGATTACCATTCATCTCACCTTACACCCCCCGCCATAGCTCAGTAGTAGAGTATGGGTCTCGTAAACCAAGGGTCTTAAATTCAATCCTCACTGGTGGCTTTTTCACATCTCATATTTCGTGAATTATGTAGTTTATTGTCCACTAGGAACAGAAAAATAATGTGCAAAAAGAAATTATAAATAAGATTAAAATTTGTCCTTATGATTATGATCGATGTAATCTTGAATCCCCGCTGTAGCTCAGTGACAGATCCTTAGTGTCGGTAACCAAAAGTCATGAGTTCACTCCTTCTTGGTGACTTTTTTTGCTTCGTGAAATATATAATTTGGTTTCTACTAGGAACAGAAAAATGAAGTTCCAAGTAAATTTTAAATAAGTGTTATTTTTCTCCTTTGATGATCATCGATTATCACCTTACACAGCCGCCACATTGGTCTCATAAACCAAGGGTTTACAATCATCATTAGTGGATTTATTTTCGTGAAATTTGTAAATTATTTTCCACAAAGAACAGTACAACGAAGTGCAAAAAGAAATTATAAATTAACTTTGATTTTGTACATATGATACTATAGATGTTATTTAACACCGCTGCGCTATATGAGTGGTAGAGTATTGGTATCGAAAACAAACGGTTGTGAGTTTAATCCTCGCCGGTGGCTTACTTCGCATCATTTATTACGTGAAATATATGAATTATTTTCCACTAAGAAGAGGAAAATGAAGTACAATTTGAACCATAAATACGTTTTGGTTACCATCGATGTCTCCTTATACCCTCGTCATAGCTTAGTGGGAGAATAAGGGTCTCGTAAACCACGGGTCGGGAGTTCAATCCTCACAGCTGGCTTTCTTCGCATCTTTTATTTCGTAAAAAATATCATTTATTAACCACTGCAAAGAGAAAAATAAGTTGAAACTAAATAATAATACATCTCTTAATTTTGTCCTTATGATTACCATCGATGCCCATTCACACCGCCGCCATAGCTCAGAGGTAGAGTATTGGTCTCGTAAACCAAGGGTCGTGAGTTCAATCCTCACTGGTGGCTTTTGTTTCCACCGCATCTTTTATTTTGTGAAACATATAATTGATTTCCACAAGGAAAAAAATGAAGCACAAAATAAATTAGTATTAATTTTCTGTTTATGATTACCATTGTATTTTGTGTATTATGATTACCATCTTACATCCCCGGCATAGGTCAATGGTAGAATATTGGTCTCGTAAACCAAGAGTTGTCAGTTAAAGTTTCAATGCTGGCTTATGCGCATCTTTTATTTCGTAAAAATTATAATTAATTTTCCACTGAAAACAGAAAATTTAAATGCGAAATAGATAACAACATATGTATTAATTTTGTCCTTATGATTATACTCGATGTCACCTTATACAGACTCAGTCTCTGTAATTGCTCAGTGTCAGAGTATTGATCTAGTAAACCAAGGGTCGTGAGTTCAGTCCGCACTGGCAGGTTTTTTCGCATCATTTATTTCGTGAAATTTGTAATTTATTTTCCAGTAGGAACATGTAAATGACGTGAAAAAAGGTAAGTTTTAGTATTGACCTTATGATTATCATCGATGTCAATTTTCACGCCGCCGCCATAGCTCAGTGGTAGAGTATTGATCTCGTAAACCAAGGGTCGTGAGTTCAATCCTCACTGGTGGCTTTTTTTTTTTATTTCGTGAAATATATAATTTATTTTTCAGAAGAATCAAAAAAATGACGCACGAAATAAATTAATTTTAATTTTGTCCTTACGATTGCTATTGATGTCATTTTACACGACCAGCATAGCTCAGTGGTGGAGTATTGTTCTCGTAAACCAAGGGAGGTGAGTTTAATCCCAAATAGTGGCATTTTTTTTAATCTTTTCTTTCTTGAAATAAATGAAATTTATTTTCAACTAGGAAGAAAAAACGAAGTGCAAAATAAATTATAATTCAGTTTTTTTGTCGTTATGATTACCATCGATACCACCTTCATTGTTTACTGGGAGAATAATGGTCTCGTAAGTCAAGGGTCGTGAATAATTATTTATCCTAATTGGTGACTCTTTCGCATCTTCTATTTTGTGAAATATATAGGTTATTTTCCAGTAGTAAGAGAAAAATGAAATAAATTTTAGATAAGTGTTAATTTTGTCCTTATGATTACCATCGATATGACTTACACGTCGCCATAGAACAATCTTAGAAATACTCTTTGTTGCTTCACAAAACAGCAACCACGGCAATCCCCGGTTCCGTCTTTCGACACTACCAAATTATGGAAAGCCGCGACTATTTACTGTCGGGGGCAAGGTTACACCATATACATGCACCTCATCCCCGACATTCCTATGGCGAGCAGTCCTATAGAAGGAAAGCTCATCGATCGGTCAAAACCTGGAATTTATTTTGTTCCCCGGTTAGCCAAGAAAAAGGATATATAGATCCAAGTTCGCTCGGCACCCGGATGGAGGCTCTTAGTGGGACCCAGACTTTGAAAAGGGCCCTTGCCTACTAGGGGACCACATCCGTTCTGCAGGGCCCTTGCCTACTAGGGGACCACATCCGTTCTGCAGGGCCCTTGAACTGCTCCACTGAGCACCTGATTTTGAGGTATTGGCACTGTCCAACCGGGCCACTAAACCGGTCAACAATGCCTTCGACCTCGGTTGGTCTTGGTTCTGCCAAACCGGGGCCCATACTGGTCAGCAGAGTCTTCGACAGGTTGCTGGGCTACAAGCCCCCCTAACACGATAAGGTGGTCCCCTATTGGAAGGGAGAACAATCTTAGAGAAAACATCTTAAAAAAGTGCAGAGAGATATTATAAATAAATTTTCTCCTTATGATTAACATCGGTGTCACCTGATACGTGATATCAGGTGACACCGCCTTATCTAAGTAGTAAAGTATTGTTCTCGTAAACCAATGGTCGTGAGTTTCATCCTCACCGGTGGCTTTTTCGCATCTTTTATTTCGCAAAAATTATAATTTATTTTCTGTTAAAAACGTAAAATTTAAATGCAAAATAAATAATAATATATGTTTAAAATTTTTTTCCGCATGTTTATCACCCATATCACTTTACACCGCCGCCATCTAGAGGTTAGTCATAGAGTATGGGTCTCAAGAGCCGTGCATTTAGTTCGCACTGGTGACTTCGTTATTCGCATCTTTTATTTCTTGAAATATATAAAATTTATTTTACACTAGGTAGAGGAAAACGAAGTGCAAAATAAATTATAAACAAGCTTCAATTTTATCCTTATGATTACCATCGATGTCACCTTATACCCTCGCCACTGCTTACTGGGAGAAAAATGGTCTCGTAAGCCAAGGGTCCTGAGTTCAATCCTAATTGGTGACTTTTTTCGCATCTTATATTTCGTCAAGTATATAAGTTATTTTCTAGTAGGAACAGAAAAACGAAGCAGAAAATAAATTTTAAGTAAGTGTTAATTTTGTCGTTATGATTGCCATCGATATCACATTACACCGCTGCCATAGAAAAAACTTAGATTAGTACCTTGGAGAAAGGGTATTGTGAGTTTAATCCTTACCGATGGTTTCCTTTCGCATCTTTTATTTCGTGAAATATATAATTTATTTTCCACAAGGAACATAAAAATGAAATACGAAATAAATTACATATAATTGTTAATTTTTTTCGTTATGATTACCATCGATGTCACCTTACACAGACGCCATTGTTCAATGTCAGAGTATTGATCTTTTAAACCAAGGGTCGGGAGTTCAGTCTTCATTGTCAAGTTTTTTCGCATCTTTTATACCGTGAAATTATTTTCCAGTAGGAAAAGGAAAAAAAATTGTGAAAAAAATATAAGTTTTAGTTTTGACCTTATGATTACCATCGAGGGTCCTTTACATCGCCACCATAGCTCAGTGGTAGAATATTGGTCTCGTAAACCTAGAGTCGTGAGTTCAATCCTCACTGGTGGCTTTTCTTTTTTTCGCATTTTTAATTTGTGAAATATATTATTTTTATTCCATTAGGATTAGAAAAATAAAGTCGAATCAAGAAACATATATAAGTTTTAATTTTATCATTAGGATTAACATTGCAGGCGTAGATCAGTGGTAGAGTATTGGTCTCGTAATCCAATATTCGTGAGCTCCATTTTCAATGGAGCTTTTTCGCATAAATTATTTCTTGGAATATATCATTTATTTTCCACTAGGAAGAGAAAAATTAGTGAAAAATAAATTATAAATGCGTTCCAATTTTACCATTATGGGTAACATCGATATCAACTTATACCGTCGCTATAGGCCAGGGGTAGAGTGTTGGTCTAGTATTACAAGGATCGAGGTTTTCTTTGTTTTTTTTTTATTTTGTGAAGTATAAAATTAATTTTCTTCCAGCAACAGAAAAGTAAAGTGCAAGAAGATATTATAAATAAATTTAATCCCTATGTTTAATATCGATATCGCCATACACCCGCCCCGTAGCTCACTGGTGGAGTATTGGTCTCATAAACCAACGGTTGTGAGTTTAATCCTCGCCGGTGGCTTTCTTCGCATCATTTATTACGTGAAATATATGAATTATTTTCCACTAAGAAGAGGAAAATGAAGCAGAATTTGAACCATAAATAAGTTTTGCTTTTGGTTACCATCGATGTCTCCTTATACCCCCGCCATACTTTAGTGGGAGAATAATGGTCTCATAAACAACGGGTCGTGAGTTCAATACTCACAGCTAGCTTTCTTCGCATCTTTTATTTCGTAAAAAATATGATTTAGTATCCACTGCAAAGAGAAAAATAAGTTGAAACTAAATAATAATCCATCTCTTAATTTTGTCCTTATGATTACCATCGATGCCCCTTCACACCGCCGCCATAGCTCAGAGGTAGAGTATTGGTCTCGTAAACCAAGGGTCGTGAGTTCAATCCTCACTGGTGGCTTTTTTTTTTCCACCGCATCTTTTATTTTGTGAAACATGTAATTGATTTCCACAAGGAAAAAAAATGAAGCACAAAATATATTAGTATTAATTTTGTGTTTATGATTACCATCGATGCCACCTTGCATCCCCGGCATAGGTCAGTGGTAGAATATTGGTCTCGTAAACCAAGAGTTGTCAGTTAAAATTTCAATGGTTTCTTATGCGCATCTTTTATTTCGTAAAAATTATAATTAATTTTCCACATATGTATTAATTTTGTCCTTATGATTATACTCGATGTCACCTTATACAGACTCAGTCTCTGTAATTGCTCAGTGTCAGAGTATTGATCTAGTAAACCAAGGGTCGTGAGTTCAGTCCGCACTGGCAGGTTTTTTCGCATCATTTATTTCGTGAAATTTGTAATTTATTTTCCAGTAGGAACATGTAAATGACGTGAAAAAAGGTAAGTTTTAATATTGACCTTATGATTATCATCGATGTCACTTCTTACATCGCCGCCATAGCTCAGTGGTAGAGTATTGGTCTCGTAAACCAAGGGTCGTGAGTTCAATCCTCACTGGTGGCTTTTTCTTATTTCGTGAAATATATAATTTATTTTTCAGAAGAATCAAAAAAATGACGCACGAAATAAATTAATTTTAATTTTGTCCTTACGATTGCTATTGATGTCATTTTACACGACCAGCATAGTTCAGTGGTGGAGTATTGTTCTCGTAAACCAAGGGAGGTGAGTTTAATCCCAAATAGTGGCATTTTTTTAATCTTTTCTTTCTTGAAATGAATGAAATTTATTTTCAACTAGGAAGAAAAAACGAAGTGCAAAATAAATTATAATTAAGTTTTTTTGTCCGTATGATTACCATCGATACCACCTTCATTGTTTACTGGGAGAATAATGGTCTCGTAAGTCAAGGGTCGTGAATAATTATTTATCCTAATTGGTGACTCTTCCGCATCTTCTATTTTGTGAAATATATAGGTTATTTTCCAGTAGTAAGAGAAAAATGAAATAAATTTTAGATAAGTGTTAATTTTGTCCTTATGATTACCATCGATATGACTTACACGTCGCCATAGAACAATCTTAGAAATACTCTTTGTTGCTTCACAAAACAGCAACCACGGCAATCCCCTGTTCCGTCTTTCGACACTACCAAATTATGGAAAGCCGCGACTATCTACTGTCGGGGGCAAGGTTAAACCATATAGATGCACCTCATCCCCGACATTCCTACGGCGAGCAGTCCTATAGAAGGAAAGCTCATCGATCGGTCAAAACCTGGAATTTACTCTGTTCCCCGGTTAGCCAAGAAAAAGGATATATAGATCCAAGTTCGCTCGGCACCCGGGTGGAGGCTCTTAGTGGGACCCAGACTTTGAAAAGGGCCCTTGCCTACTAGAGGACCAAATCCGTTCTGCAGGGCCCTTGAACTGCTCCACTGAGCACCTGATTTTTAGGTCTTGGCACTGTCCAACCGGGCCACTAAACCGGTCAACAATGCCTTCGATCTCGGTTGGTCTTGGTTCTGCCCAAACGGGGCCCATACTGGTCAGCAGAGTCTTTGACAGGTTGCTGGGCTACAAGGGGGGACCACTACCCCTACCAATAGGGGACCACGACAAGGTGGTCCCCTATTGGAAGGGAGAACAATCTTAGAAAAAGTGCAGACAGATATTATAAATACATTTTCTCCTTATGATTAACATCGGTGTCACCTGATACCCCCCCGCCTTATCTAAGTAGTAAAGTATTGTTCTCGTAAACCAATGGTCGTGAGTTTCATCCTCACCGGTGGCTTTTTCGCATCTTTTATTTCGTAAAAATTATAATTTATTTTCTGTTAAAAACGTAAAATTTAAATGCAAAATAAATAATAATATATGTTTAAAATTTTTTTCCGCATGTTTATCACCCATATCACTTTACACCGCCGCCATTTAGAGATTAGTAACAGAGTATGGGTCTCAACAGCCGTGCATTCAGTTCGCACTAGTGACTTCGTTTTTCGCATTTTTCATTTCTTGAAATATATAAAAGTTATTTTACGCTAGGTAGAGAAAAACGAAGTGCGAAATAAATAATAAAAAAAGCTTCAATTTTATCCTTATGATTACCATCGATGTCACCTTATACCCTCGCCACTGCTTACTGGGAGAAAATGGTCTCGTAAGCCAAGGGTCCTGAGTTCAATCCTAATTGGTGACTTTTTTCGCATCTTATATTTCGTCAAGCATATAAGTTATTTTCTAGTAGGAACAGAAAAACTAAGTAGAAAATAAATTTTAAGTAAGTGTTAATTTTGTCGTTATGATTGCCATCGATATCACATTACACCGCTGCCATAGAAAAAACTTAGATTAGTACCTTGGAGAAAGAATATTGTGAGTTTAATCCTTACCGATGGTTTCCTTTCGCATCTTTTATTTCGTGAAACATATAATTGATTTCCACAAGGAAAAAAATGAAGCACAAAATAAATTAGTATTAATTTTGTGTGTATGATTGCCATCGATGCCACCTTACATCCCCGGCATAGGTCAGCGGCAGAGTATTGTTCTCGTAAACCAAGAGTTGTGAGTTAAAGTTTCAATGCTGGCTTATGCGCATCTTTTATTTCGCAAAAATTATAATTTTTTTCCACTGAAAACAGAAATTTAAATGCAAAATAGATAATAATATATGTATTAATTTTGCCCTTATGATTATACTCGATGTCACCTTATACAGACTCAGTCTCTGTAATTGCTCAGTGTCAGAGTATTGATCTAGTAAACCAAGGGTCGTGAGTTCAGTCCGCACTGGCAGGTTTTTTCGCATCATTTATTTCGTGAAATTTGTAATTTATTTTCCAGTAGGAACATGTAAATGACGTGAAAAAAGGTAAGTTTTAATATTGACCTTATGATTATCATCGATGTCAATTTTCACGCCTCCGCCATAGCTCCGTGGTAGTGTATTGGTCTCGTAAACTTATGGTCGTGAGTTTAATCCTCACTGGTGTCTTTTTTATTTCATGAAATATATAATTTATTTTTTACTAGGATCAGAAAAATGACGCACGAAATAAATTATAAATAAATTTTAATTTTGTCCTTATGATTGCTATTTTTTTTATTACATATCTCAAGATAAATCTTCCCACGTTCTGACCCACGTCTGAACATGGACTCATTCAGTAACCTTTTCTAATCTAAATTTTATAAAGTTGAAAAAAAAATTTTTCGTTGTTTTTATTCCATTTTTATGCATATATATTTTTCTTTTCTTCTCTTGTTTTATAGCTTCCAATTTATAGCTTGTTCCAATATATATAATATTTTTATAGCTTGTTCCAATTTTTTAATGTCTTTTAAGAAAGATATTAGAAGTTTGTAGCACCCTGATTTATCAGATTTTTTTTAGGTTCTAGAATTAAACGATTTTGCTATGATTTTATATTTTTTAGGTTTTTAAATTATATGTTTCTTTCTAGATTGTATTTAATACAGAAATAAAATATGTTCTATGTTTTCATAGGCATCGCAGTTTTCACATATTGGATTATCAATTTTTTTTCATCTTATAAAGAGTTGTTTTTTTAGGGTAATATTTGCTTTTATCTTTAATATTAAGTTTATCCTTTCTTTTGTAGTCCATAATTATTAAATTTCTGAAGTAAACTTGATATTTTATATCTGTGTGTGTTTTTTGCATGTATATCATACCATTTTTATTTGTCCTTAAAAATGAAAGTTTTATTTTGTTTTTTGAAAATTGACATCAGGAATGGTGTTTCCATAGTTTTGGTTATGTTTTTTGCTGATTTTGCAAGTTCATCTGCTTTCTCATTATGTATGAGTCCTACATGAGCAGGTACCCATTGTATGTTTAAAATGTTGTTTTGCGAAATGTGTTGTTTGGGTAGCAGTAGAATGTCATTTGGAAAGATTTTAAGGTTACATTTCATGGGATCAAGGTATATGATGTCTATTGAAGTGTTACTGTCTGCAAAGATGACTATTGTATTATTATGAAATTATAAAGCCCAGTTGAAAGCTAACACTGTAGCTGTTAGTTCAGCCGTTATGCATGGATCTTGGATTCAGAATGTAAACATTTTTTTCAATTAGGCAATGAAATGCACCTGATAGAGTTTGTTTGTCATTGCTTAGTGAGCCGTCTGTGTAAATGTGTATATAGTTTTTGATTTAGTATTTATGGTACATTCTGTTAAGGATTTTAATGATTTAGTATCTAATGTTTTTTTTTTACTCTATTCCAGGGATGTTGGTTTCTAAAATTGGGAATGATGTTGTCCAATATAAAATTGGTGGGAGATGTTCTCACTGGTTTGGTTATTAATCATAAAAATTATTATATTTTTGGGGGGAATGAGTTTATTGTGATGTCTTGATAGTTACTGAATATTTTTTTCAATTATTGGATGGTTTTTATTTTTTGATGCTATTCTAAATAATAAATTTGCTAGTAAGTATTCTTTCTTTATGCTTAATGGTGGGATATCTGTTTCAGCATTATGATTGCTTTCGATGTCATTTTACACCACCAGCATAGCTCAGCGGTGGAGTATTGTTCTCGTGAACCAAGGGAGGTGAGTTTAATCCCAACTAGTAGGCATTTTTCGAATGTTTTATTTCTTAAAATAAATAAAATTTATTTTCAACTAGGAAGAAAAAACGAAGTAAAAATAAATTATAATTAAGTTTGAATTTTGTCCGTATGATTACCATCGATACCACCTTATACCAGCGTTTACTCGGCGAATAATGGTCTCGTAAGTCAAGGGTTGTAAATTCAATCCTAATTGGTAATTTTTTTTTGCATCTTTTATTTCGTGAAATATATAAGTTATTTTCCAGTAGGAACAGAAAAATGAAATAAATTTTAGATAAGTGTTAATTTTGTCATTATAATTACCATCGATATCACTTTATATCGCAGCCATAGCTCAGTGGTTTGATCTATTAATACAAGGATCGTGTGTTCAGTCTTGGTGGATTTTTCGCCATATTTTATTTCGTGAAATATATAATTTGTTTTCCACTAGGAACATAAAAGAAGAGTGCAAAAAGGAATTATAAATAAGATTTAATTTGTCCTTATGACTATCACACCCGTCTCGTGGCCGAGTGGTTAGTGCGCTTGGCTACTGATCTACGGGACCTGGGTTCGAACCCCGGATAATGCATGGATGTGTCGTTTTTCTGCTGAGGTCCTGCCATCCTCTCAAACCTACTCTCGCATATAAACTGAAAGGCTTCTGTCAGACCTTTGTGGCAAGCAGCTGCTTGAGGGGGTATTTATGATTACCATAGTTGTCATCTTACACCACCGGCTTTGCTCAGTGGGAGAGAATTAGTCTTGTAACCCAAAGGTCGTGAGTTTAATCCTCATTAGTGGCTTTTTCGCATATTTTATTTCGTGAAATATATACAAATTTTAATTCTGTGTTTATCATTACCATTGATGTCACCTTGCATCCCCACCGTTGCTCAGTGACAGAGTATTGCCACTGAGCAACGGTGGATACCAAAAGTGGTGAGTTCAATCCTAATTGGTTGCTTTTATTTCGTGAAATATATAATTTAATTTTCACAAGGAACAAAAAAAGAAGTGCAAAAAGAAATTATCAATAAATTTTAATTTTGTTTTTATGATTACCATAGATGTCTCATTACACCCCACCATATTTCTGTGGCAGAGAATTGGATTCATAAACCAAGGGTCGTGATTTCAGTTCTCAGTCTTGGTTTTTTTTCGATTCTCTTATTTCCTGAAATACATGCATATAATTTATTTTCCTCTAAGAACAGAAAAATAAAGTGCAGAGAGATATTATAAATAAATTTTAATTTTGTCCTTATGATTATCAGCGATGCCACCTGATACCCCCGCCATATCTAAGTAGTAAAGTATTGTTCTCGTAAACCAATGGTCGTGAGTTTCATCCTCACCGGTGGCTTTTTCGCACTTCTATTTCGTAAAAATCATATTTTATTTTCTATTAAAAACATAAAATTTAAATGCAAAATAAATAATAATATATGTTTAAATTTTTTTCCGTATGTTTATCATCTATATCACTTTACACCGTTGCCATCTAGAGGTTAGTCATAGAGTATGGGTCTCAAGAGCCGTGCATTTAGTTCGCACTGGTGACTTCGTTATTCGCATCTTTTGTTTCTTGAAATATATAAAATTTATTTTACACTAGGTAGAGGAAAACGAAGTGCAAAATAAATTATAAACAAGCTTCAATTTTATCCTTATGATTACCATCGATGTAATCTTATACCCTCGCCACTGCTTACTGGGAGAAAACTGGTCTCGTAAACCAAGGGTCCTGAGTTCAGTCCTAATTGGTGACTTTTTTCGCATCTTATATTTCGTCAAACAGATAAGTTATTTTCCAGTAGGAACAGAAAAACGAAGTAGAAAATAAATTTTAAGTAAGTGTTAATTTTGTCGTTATGATTACCATCGATATCACATTACACCGCCGCCATAGAAAAAACTTAGATTAGTACCTTGGAGAAAGAGTATTGTGAGTTTAATCCTTACCGATGGTTTCCTTTCGCATCTTTTATTTCGTGAAATATATAATTTATTTTCCACAAGGAACATAAAAATGAAATACGAAATAAATTACAGATAATTGTTAATTTTGTCGTTATGATTACCATCGATGTCACCTTACACAGCCGCCATTGTTCAATGTCAGAGTATTGATCTTTTAAACCAAGGGTAGGGAGTTCAGTCTTCATTGTCAAGTTTTTTCGCATCTTTTATATCGTGAAATTATTTTCCAGTAGGAAAAGGAAAAAAAAATTGTGAAAAAATATAAATTTTAATTTTGACCTTATGATTACCATCGATAGCCCTTTACATCGCCACCATAGCTCAGTGGTAGAGTATTGGTCTCGTAAACCAAGAGTCGTGAGTTCAATCCTCACTGGTGGCTTTTTCATTTGTGAAATATATTATTTTTATTCCATTAGGAACAGAAAAATAAAGTCGAATCAAGAAACATATATAAGTTTTAATTTTATCACTAGGATTAACATTGCAGGCGTAGATCAGTGGTAGAGTATTGGTCTCGTAATCCAATATTCGTGAGTTCCATTTTCAATGGAGGCTTTTTCGCATAAATTATTTCTTGAAATATATCATTCATTTTCCACTAGGAAGAGAAAAATTAGTGAAAAATAAATTATAAATGCGTTCCAATTTTACCATTATGGGTAACATTGATATCAACTTATACGGTCGCTATAGGACAGGGGTCGAGTGTTGGTCTAGTATTACAAGGATCGAGGTTTTCTTTGGTGATTCTTTTTATTTTGTGAAGTATATAATTACTTTTCCTCCAGCAACAGAAAAGTAAAGTGCAAGAAGATATTATAAATAAATTTAATCCCTATGTTTAATATCGATATCGCCATACACCTAATGTATAAATATACACCTAATGTAATAATATATAAATATGCAATTTATATTCCACTACAAAAAGAAAGACAAAGTCGTATAAAATATATATATATAAGTTTTAATTTTATCATTAACATTGATAAAAATCCAATAATATCATTTATTTTTCACTAGAAATAGATAAATTCATTGGTGGTTTTTTTTTTGCATCTCTTATTTTGTGAAGTATATAAAAGTTTTTCCTCTAGTAACAGGAAAAAAATGATAGCTAGGCATAAACTGGAAGGAGAGCTCTGTACCAATCCCTAGTGATGATGCACAGAACCAGCCAGGTCTAGCACCTAATGTCCGACCCCGCCTTCTCTTGGTGCAGGCCGTTAGTATCTTTCAAAAGAGATATTCTCTTTTGGAAGGGAACGGAAGGCGAGGGCTGCCAGTTCAGTATGCCTACTGACATGGTCATCTATGGTCACTTTTTATCTTTTTTTTTCAACCCTGCTGAGGAGTGATCAACTTCACAGGGTCCTGGTGCTGACCATTCATACATACTAGACTGGATATGTTTATGGATTTAAGCTTGATTATGGATTGCCTTGCAACTAATGATGAGGTTAGGCAAAAGAGTCTGCAACCTCCTTTAAGCAGCATATTGTGCAGAGAGAGACTCCGCTGGTTTGGCCATGTTGCCCGTATCGATAATTATAGATTGGCGAATAGGGTTATGAATAGTGTGTCTAGAGGCCTAAGAAGGAGGTGGAGACCTAGGATGCGGTGGGCAGACAATGTCAAACAGGACCTTGTTAGAATTGATGTGCAGTGACCGGATGCAGTAGATGTAGCTCAGAACAGATATGCTTGGAGAATTAAACTGCACGGTCTTGTTGGACCTCCGTAGCCCATGGCTGCTTGCGAATGATGATGATGATGATAAACAGAAAAATTCCGTACAAAAAGTTATTATAAATTAATTTAATTTTATCGTTATCTTTAATATCAATATCGCCAAACACCGTCACCATAGTTCAGTATTAGTGGTAGAGTATTGGTCTCATAAACCAAGGGTTGTGAGTTCAATCCTCACTCGTGACTTTTTTTTTTTTCGCATCTTCTATTTTGTGAAATATGCAATTTATATTCCACTAGTAAGAGAAAATCAAAGTCGTATAATATATATATAAGTTTTAATTTTATCATTAACATTGCTGCCGTAGATATGTGGTAGAGTATTGTTCTCGTGAACTCCATTCTCAATGGAGGCGTTTTTGCCTAAATTATTACTTGAAATATATCATTTATTTTTCATTAGAAATAGAGAATAAGTGGAAAATAAATTATAAATGTGTTTTAATTTTACCATTATGAGTAACATCGATATTAACTTACATCGTCGTCCTATCTCAGGAGCAGAATGTTGGACTTGTAATCCAAAGATCATGTGTTCATTGGTGGGTTTTTTGCATCTTGTTTTGTGACGTATTTAATTTATTTTCTTTTAGTAACAGAAAAAGTAAGTACAAAAAGATACTATAAATTAATTTAATTTTCTCCTTATGTTTAATATCAATGTCGCCATAAACCACAGTAATAGCTCATTGGTAAAGTATTGGTCTCATAAACTAGTGTCGTGAATTCAACTCTTACTAGTGGTTTTTTTATTTCGTGAAATAAATAATTTATTTTTCACGAGGATCAGAAAAATGACGCACGAAAAAGATTTTGAATAAGTTTTAATATTGTCCTTATGATTGATATCGATGTCACTTTACACCACCAGCATAGCTCAGTGGTAGAGTATTGTTCTCGTAAAACAAGGGAGGTGAGTTTAATCCCCACTAGTGGCACTTTTTTCTAGTCTTTTATTTCTTGAAATAAATAAAATTTATTTTCAACTTGGAAGAAAAAAACGAAGTGCAGAATAAATTATAATTAAATTTTTTGTCTGTATGATTACCATCGATACCACCTTATGCCATTTCCATTGTTTAGTGGGAGAATAATGGTCTCGTAAGTCAAGGGTCGTGAATTCAATCCTAATTGGTGACTCTTTCGCATCTTTATTTCGTGAAATATGTAGGTTATTTTCCAGTAGGAAGAGAAAAATGGAATAAAATTTAGATAAGTGTTAATTTTGCCCTTATGATTACCATCGATATCACTTACACGTCGCCATAGAACAATCTCTGAGAAAACGTCTTTAAAAAATAGTAGTGTTGTGAGTTTAATCCTTACCGATACCTATTCCGTATCTTTTGTTTCGTGAAATTTATAATTTTGTTCCGCTAGGAACCGAAAAATGAAGTATAAAATAAATAAGTTTTAATTTTGCCCTTATGATTACCATCTATCTCACCTTACACACCCCCGCCATAGATCAGTGGTAAAGTATTGGTCTGGTAAACCAAGGGACGTAAATTCATCCTCATTAGTGGCTTTTTCACATCTCATATTTCGTGAAATATGTAGTTTATTTTCCACTGGGAACAGAAAAATAAAATGCAAAAAGAAATTATAAATAAGAGTCATTCGATTTTGTCCTTATGTTTACCATCGATGTAACCTTAAATTCCCGCCATAGTTTCTTGAGAGAGCATTGATATCGGTAACCAAACGTCATGAGTTCAACCTAATCGGTGACTTTTTTCGCATCTTTTGTTTCGTGAAATATATAATTTGGTTTCTACTAGGAACAGAAAAAAGAAGTGCCAAATAAATTTTAAATAACTGTTAATTTTCTCCTTTTGATGATCATCAATTATTTCCTTACACATCCGCAACTGCTCATTGGTCTCAAACCAAGTGTTTACAATTATCACTGGAGGATTTTCTTTCGCATCTTTAGTTTCGTGAAATTTATAAATTATTTTCCACAAGGAGCAGTACAACGAAGTGAAAAAAGAAATTATAAATCAATTTTAATTTTGTACATATGATACTACAGATGTTATTTAACACCGCTGCCCTAGCTGAGTGGTAGAGTATTGGTCTCGTAAACCAACGGTTGTGAGTTTAATTCTCGCCGGTGGCTTTCTTCGCATCATTTATTACGTGAAATATATGAATTATTTTCCACTAGGAAGAGGAAAATGAGGCAAAATTTGAACCATAAATAAGTTTTGGTTACCATCGATGTCTCCTTATACCCCCGCCATAGCTTAGTGGGAGAATAATGGTCTCGTAAACCACGGGTCGTGAGTTCAATCCTCACAGCTGGCTTTCTTCGCATCTTTTATTTCGTAAAAAATATCATTTATTATCCACTGCAAAGAGAAAAATAAGTTGAAACTAAATAATAATACATCTCTTAATTTTGTCCTTATGATTACCATCGATGCCCCTTCACACCGCCGCCATAGCTCAGAGGTAGAGTATTGGTCTCGTAAACCAAGGGTCGTGAGTTCAATCCTCACTGGTGGCTTTTTTTTCCACCGCATTTTTTATTTTGTGAAACATATAATTGATTTCCACAAGGAAAAAATGAAGCACAAAATAAATTAGTATTAATTTTGTGTTTATGATTGCCATCGATGCCACCTTACATCCCCGGCATAGGTCAGCGGCAGAGTATTGTTCTCGTAAACCAAGAGTTGTGAGTTAAAGTTTCAATGCTGGCTTATGCGCATCTTTTATTTCGTAAAAATTATAATTAATTTTCCACTGAAAACAGAAAATTTAAATGCAAAATAGATAATAATATATGTATTAATTTTTCCCTTATGATTACACTCGAAGTCACCTTACACAGACTCAGTCTCTGTAATTGCTCAGTGTCAGAGTATTGATCTCGTAAACCAAGGGTCGTGAGTTCAGTCCGCACTGGCAGGTTTTTTCGCATCATTTATTTCGTGAAATTTATAATTTATTTTCCAGTAGGAACAGAAAAATTACGTGAAAAAAGTTGCGTTTTAATATTGATCTTATGATTATCATCGATGTTACTCTTATATCGACGCCATAGCTCAGTGGTAGAATATTGGTTTCGTAAACCAAGGGTCGTGAGTTCAATCCTCACTGGTGGCTTTTTTATTTCATGAAATATATAATTTATTTTTCACTAGGATCAGAAAAATGACGCAAGAAATAAATTATAAATAAATTTTAATTTTGTCCTTATGATTGCTATTTTTTTATTACATATCTCAAGATAAATCTTCCCACGTTCTGACCCAGGTCTGAACATGGACTCATTCAGTAACCTTTTCTAATCTAAATTTTAAAAAGTTGAAAAACTTTTTTTCGTTGTTTTTCTTCCATTTTTATGCATATATATATATATTTACTTTTCTTCTCTTTTTTTTATAGCTTTTCCAATATTTTAATGTATTTTAAGAAAGATATTAGAAGTTTGTGGCACCCTGATTTATCAGATTTTTTTTCAGGATCTAGAATACTTTTAAACGATTTTGCTATGATTTAATATTTTTTTAAGTTTTCAAAGTATATGTTTCTTTCTTGATTGTATTTAATACAGAAATAAAATATGTTCTATATTTTCATAGGCATTGCAGTTTTCACACATGATAAAATTACACAGGAAATAATTACACGTGATAAAATTACACTGCTAAAATTGCACAGGGATAGAATTACACAAGGAATAAATTACACATGGTAGAAATTACACATGGAAAAAAATGCACAAAGAAAAAATTTCACAATTCAATTTTTATTTAAAATTTATTAAACTATTTGGTTGTCATATCAAGTACTTAAACTTTCTTATAATTACAAAATTTTTCACTTACAAAAATACATAGATAAAATTAAATATAAAATAATAAACCGTAAGTCATATGAGCTATACAACGCAAGAAATCTAATCGTCTACTAGAGTCGTAATTCTGTACAATTATTGAAATACGTTGTTTTAAAGAAATGTACCTACCACTTCCGGAGTTTCGTTGACTAGTTAAATGCTGCAAATAGTTTGTATATTGTAAGGATAATTCTTTGACGATGCTGTCTAGAAATTTCCAAACAGTTGGATGGAAACACCGAAAAAGTGACTGAAGTCCGTAGTGCCATCCTTCGATACAATTTGTAGTCCTTGCTATACAGTTGGCGGCAGATTGCCTATGGTTCCAAATAGAAACATTAAATAGAGGTTGTTTGCAAGTGACGTTCCTGAGCTGTTGATCCCGAACATATGTACGTTCGAAATAAAGGAGATGAGTGATCTCAAGAAGATGTTTTGAAAATCCTCTTTCTACAGAAATCGATGTTGGTGGACAGTTTTTAAGAAAGATATTCTAATGGAGAAATATTATTTGTACGAAACAAAACATATTTTATTCCATTGCTTTCTAACTTTGAAATACATGTCATTTTAGCATACATTAAAAGATGCAAAATAATGTTTATTGAATTGTTGCCTACTTATAATTTCAGCAGTTATTGAGTCTTAATGTCTTGTCAGTTAAGCAATGGAAGGACCGAGGGGGGCACCTTGTTGGGCTGTGCTTAGGGCATCAGTTGGCCTTAATCCGGTACTGCCTCTGGGTTAAACTGAATAGTTACAAAATAACGAATTCGAACAATGGAGGCTACAAATTTTGTACTATGTATAATTTCGGACTTGTGTAATTTTTTCTTCGTGTAATTTCTTCCTTGTGTAATTTTTGTTGTGTAATTTTATTCCGTGTAATTTTTTCCTGTGTAATTCTATCCTAACACCATATCCTCAAAACTTATGGTCTTTTTTTTTATCTAAGAACATAAATGCATACAGTAAGGTCTAAAGTGATGAAATTTTGAACATTATTTATTCGTCAAAATCTAAAGCAAAATTTCCTTAACATTAATCAACTAGGAATTGTTTTGAAGCAACTTTTTGCAGAAACGCTTGCCGAGGCTATTACGAAGAAAGTTTTCGATAGATGGCTCTGGAAGCGGTGGCCAAAGTCAATTGTTTTTCTGTTTCTCAGTTCGCTATTCATTTGGAGACTGTTAATATATTGTAAATTAATTTCTTGATGGATGATGGTTCCTGAGATGAAGATATTTGTTTTTCTATGAAGTAATGGTTGGACTCCACTAAACTTTCTTTCATCTCCCAAAACACCGCAGAGCTTCCTGTAAACGGCAAAAGCCAGAACCAGGGTCGGTTCTGAAAGAGGGGAATTGCCCTTTCCCCTTTAAGAATGCTAGTAAGAAGAACGGAGGCGAAAAATCTTTTAAACACATATCCGCATTTCTGGAGATATTTGTTAAAGACTATTGAAACAGAGGTAGAATGTTTATATTGGAACGGTGTTCTAACCAGTCCCGGTTAGGATCACTAATTTCCGGTTGTTTTACCTCTGAACGGCATTTTTTTTGCACATAATGGACTAAATGACCAGGTCAGAAGGAACCCGAAGGTAGAGAAAGTTCAAGGGGAACTACTGGACAGCTCTTAGGAGATAGATAGAGCTTCCTGTCAAAGCAATCCAAAGTGTTCTTTAACGTGCACAGGGTATGTCTCTCCTGCACACGGCTTACCGGCTTAATTTCCCATCCGATGGACGGCGGACTTTCCAAGCCCATCGGTGTGTGATCGGTAAATCTCGATGTAGGCCCAGGTGGGACTCAAACCTGGTAACTATTGATTACGAACTTGGCGCGCTACCGACTGAACCAACCCCCAATCCCCGCACCACTAAATTCAGTATACGGCTCCTCCTACTATCATAACTTAAACCAACATAGGATTTTGGTTCCCAATCTTTCTATTTTCTGCCAAAACACAAAAACAGGGGAAATATGTAAGTCATTGCGAGTGTAACTACAAATATCTCAAATGAAAGCCTTTGATGTGGGGAATATTATGTGTCAACTGAAATTATGTTTTCTACATTCTAACCCCACAAAAAAGGAGGGGGAGAAATTTCACGCAATTCGATCATAACGAGTACCAAATTCAAGTCTGAAACATTGAAGTAACCGTTACTTTATATTAAAGAGAGTATATTTTGATTGAGTTAAGGAACGTAACAACGCCGAGTAAATCTACTATTGTAATATTGACAGAGTCAGAATAAAATCGGATCATTATTTCATTAATCATATTAGCAATTAACTTTGCCTCACAATATATAGAAAATTAACGAAAGTTCGAAGACCTGTTATATTGAGAGTAACTATTGTTACGTGACCCACATCCACCAATGAATTACTGATGATTGCAGATATAGTGCCACTTCCAGTTGCAGCGATGCTTCTAGATTCAGAAACCTAACTTGAAGAGAGGCCTGCGTGAGCATTTCTCCTTGGTCTTGGAGCAGGATTATACGATGATCAGATTAATCAATGACCAGTGCAGCGTGTTCAGAGACTGACAATTAAGCGGGATGCCCTAGGTTCAAGACTGACCGATCTTGAGATCTACACGAATGGTTCTAAAAGCGATTCACATGTGGGATTGGCCTTTACGAGTTACATCCACGGAAACCACCTGTAGACTCATCAGATAATTGCTAAGGGTTCAGCAACAGTCTTTAAAGCATTGGTTCTGGAGAAGCATTAAGTTAACATTCAGATGATGCCTGAGATGAATCTATGCTACGACGGATTCCAAAGTGCAGAGCATCCTGTGATGACTTTAGAGGATGTACAAAATAGACATGCTATGTTCAGAATTGAGTTTAACTAAGGTAAGCTTCGCGTCAGAATAGAAGGCAATGAAAAGGCAGACCGATTAGCTCGCGCGGTGGAAGAGGTTGCACGTCCGATGCGAAATGCAGCAATGTCCAGAGAATCGTTCAAGTCACCGTTCTACGAGAGGAACAGCAGATTCAACATAAATTATTAGAAAGTTTAGTCTTGAACTGCATCTTCCAGTCATTACTTGACCCGAATAATTTTGAGTTATGATAAATTCCTGACTGCTTAAAGTGCCTAATATTGCTCACAAGAGCTATTTAGATCAAGATCAAGGTAGTTACTGTCAGCTTGCTTGATAGGGTTTTACGGCTGGCATAACGTAAAATCGGATCAAGAGTATCGTGATATTAAATTCTATAGTACATTCTACAATAGTGCATTACAGAAAGATGTAATCAAAGAATTTAAAAAATTTAAATACTGAACTAATATTTCAGACAATTTTCAAGACATAGAAGATGAAAACAAATGATAAAAGTCACTTAAAAGAATTAAGAATGTTCTCTGAGCTTCATCACTTCGTCTTAGTCTTGAATCTCTTACTATTTTTTCCGTTGGAATGCTCTACACACTCCCAATTGCATTCTTCTTATTACCGGAATCTTCTATGGCATCTCCATTTTTACTTTCTTTTTCGCTTTTTTGGCGCCGTAAGGCAGAGCACAAGACTTCCAGGAGGCTTTCTTACTTCCTCTTCTAACGATAGTCATATCGTCTGACGATACAGTAAAGAGCTCTGATTTGGGACTTACAGTGGATGCGATAACATCTTAGGGCTTAGCAGGAGGTACGATGCTGAAAGATTCTGAGTGTGTTAATGCAAAGTATTGGATGTCCGATGCTGAAAAATATCTTTCTGAGAGTGTTGATGCAAAATATTTTACGAAAATAACCGAAACATATCCCACGACAGCGCCGGATGCAGGAGAGGATGGTCAAAGGTGGCGGGAGACTATGCCCCCTCTCTTGGAGAACTTTGATAACCTGAAAAATAATAAACGTATGCTGCATTATTCCTGTTTTTACAAGAATATTTCTAAGTTACTACTAACAGAGGAGAAAAACATGAAGGCGAAAATAACTAAAAAAATGCATTAGAATTACATTATTAATTTTTACGTCTAAATCAAGTCATTTGCCTTAAACTTCAAAATTTTCTTCTAGAGCCAGGTTTTTTTCGTAATGGGATATTAAAATTAATTGTATCCTTTTTTTGAAATTGCATTAATTTTCACTTTTAACCTTTTCCTAGAAAGTCACTTTAAATGTAATTCTTATAGACGAGTAGTTATAACATTATGTATTACTTCCTTATGAAGAACTTCCCACGGAAAGTGCCAATTGTAAACTTGTGTTCGAGTTTACAATTCATGAAAACTCACCTACAATGAGGTTCATAATTTTATTTCAATATAAGTGGAAGCTTATTTTCCAAAATACATAGCCAATAATATGCTTTTTAAGGTCCAAAATATTGTCAAATTGTGAAAAGGATAATTTATTTTAAGTATCAAATGAAATATAGCATATAATTGCAAAATGCTAGTCTTAATTACAAGCGTATTAATTAATTAATTAATTAACTATAATACACAATTTGATATTGATTGACTAAAAACGTAAGAATAGTACTAAAAGCTATTTACTTCACATTGAAAGTAATATTCTCTTCTAGATGGATAATCAGTGGGAGGGGAGTAAAAAACAATTCCTTGATAGTATATGGTGACCTCCCCTTCCCCCCCCAAAAAAATCCCGTCAGCTTTATACTAAATTTCAAACTTGTCTTCTTGCTTTGAAATCCAAAGCAGTTGTCTTTCTATAATTTTATTTTAGCCCCATATTTTATGTCCGAAATTAAAATTAAAGAAAGGCAACTATAAAATCTCATTCCATATAATTTTTAATCGTTCCTGTTCGGTGGAATATTTTAAAATAATAAATAAGAAACCATATCGAAGTCTTATGGTGGGACCACGAAACTAAATTCTGGGTATGTTCCTACCCTAGTCTCAAGTAGATCACATGACTGCAGATAAAATCTACATCAATCTGAATTATTTCACGCTCGTGAACAACACCAGTGATTCCAATTTCTTTTTTTTTCTTTTGGAGCGTATCTTAATTTTACCTGTTTACATTCATTAATCATATCACAAGAGGTTAAATATTAGTTACCAATAATCATTATTTTTAATTCACAGTTGTCTAATCCTTTATATTTAAGCCACTCCCTTTGCTTTATCCTGCTAATATTTGGTATGACGTCATGATATCTACTAGAATCGTGATATCTGCTTGAGACTGGGTATGAGACTTAACAACAACAGGGGAATTCTGAGTAGATTGTAGCTGAGTTGTCAGAGCATCTGCAATGTTGTCAGGAAAGCTTGGGCTCGGCTCCAACTGCCTCCAAACATACAATCACCTATACCGAGAATTAGCAGAATTTAGTGTCTTAAATTTCAGCAATTAATCTCTGTGGATTAACGGTAACATGGGTAGTGGGATTTTCAGTTGATTTCAGTTACTTGAAATAATTAGCTGAAAAAAAATTGTTTTTTGCTTTGGATGGGATTCGAACCCACGTCTCCCAGACACATGTTGGATATGATAACATTACATCATCAGCGGCTAACCACTTTTTTTCCAGTGATGTGACAATACCGCATAATTTTTTGATTTCCTCCTGGCGCCATCTGTAGTAGGAATCGAGCAAACAAGCTGCGTTATATGATGGGAATAATATTTGTCACTGACACTCACAGCATTTTATAAATGATTCAGTAATAAAGTATCACAGGAAAAGGTCCTGTAGACAAGAAACACTTGAAGTAATTGGGCGAAAAAAATTTGGTTTTGCCCTGAGTGGTATTCGAAGAGAGAAATGGTTAGCCGCTCATGGTGTAGTGATTATCAAACCCGGAAGGTTTATGAGAGACGTGGGTTCGAATCACGCCGAGGGTAAAGCAAAATTTTTTTCCCAGCTAATTATTTCAAATGTTTCTTGTCTACAGGACATTTTCCTATGATACTTTATTACTAAGTTCAATTATTTTAACAGAAATATTTCGTTTTTAAAACATAAATTTTCGATCGAAAGAAAAAGTATTATTTGAAAAATGTAGTTATACTTTGATTTACTCGCAAAATTCTCTATTACTGAAATAAACTTATACTTAGAGGGAGTTTTCTATGCAAATGATAAGGGAAAAAATTGATTTTTCGTGGAGTAGAAGCGGGAGCAAAATTTTCTGTAACAGCTGCGCAACGTAAAAGAGAATTTGAAGTCCCTGATGTTATGAGATTTTTAAAAACAATGTTTACTATAAAGCGTCAGGGATTTAGTCAAATTTTACAGTTTAATCCATCATCCATATGCTTATGCCTTGTCAAGATATTTCGATATCACATATCTTTAGGATAAACAAGCATAACGTGTACTTGTGATTAAACAGGCTAAACGTACTTTATTTGAATCTAATGAAGGTAAATTATTTGCATCCTGGTTTTTTTTTCAGCACATAAACTATCGAGAAAATTCTTATTTTGAGCTCACATAAAAGATGACAAAATTTTTAATTAAGATGGATAACTTGAGGATATTTTATTTCTGGTCAACAAAGGAATTTCCATTCAAATAAGTAGAGTACGTGTTCTCAGTTAATTCTCGTCTTATTCAAGGAACATTTTGCTATCAGCTGTCGTTGAAAGGTTGTAGGAAAAAAATACTTACTGGAATGCACTGTTGAGGAGTTCTTGAAATTTTTAATACATCTTAAAAATTCTTGCTCTTGGCACAGCTTGGATAGGAAAAACACTACAAGGCTTTAATACTTTCGTATCCAACTTAATTAAATCACGTCATATTTTTTCTTGTCTAGTGTTTGGGTAAAAAGAACTATTCTTTAAATTTAAGTAGTTGGTTGCAAGATATGACTTAATTGGTGCTTCCCAGAAAGAGTCAACCAGTTGCTGTCTGATAAAAACGTCAGTAAGAATCAGGTTAATCATTAAGAAGAATAGGTCCAAATTAGTTGTTAAAATATATATTTTTGGTTTTTGGTTTGAATTATGTTTTGCAGTTTCAAGCCATCACTGCTCCTAATAATATGCTGAAGAAGAAGTTTGGATTTCATTATACTGAAAAAATGATGGTAAATTTTCATAAAAGATGCTTTTGTTTCGGAAAATTAAAATAACCTGAAGCTACAAGTGAAGGCTGTTGCAAAATGTTTTTTGGCATATAATAAGCATATTTTTGGGAGTCTTTAAATATTATATAACAATTACGTTCCATGAGGAAAGCTGCATCTCAGATAAATATGTTTGATTCTAGATTCCAGAAAGCAATATATTTTGCTATATTTTGTCTAAACACATGCACGCTTCGAAACCATATATTTAAATGCGTGCTTGAAGGTTCTATGTTTCATTTTATTGGCCTTAACTAGTTTGTATACAGTGCTAAATCAGTTAAGTGCATAATTTTTATTTATAAGATTTGAGAGTTTAACGTTTTATTTTCGAAAGCTTCTGGGCTTTTTTTTCGTATTTGAACAGGGCTAAATTTAGAAAAAGGGAGACTGTATCCAGCCGATGGGTTTGCTTTACGTCTGAGCGACTCCTTTGCTCATACAATAAGCTAAACATCCAGGTGACAAGGACACCGGGGGCTCAGAGAAGGTTGGAGAAAGGAATCCACTGGATAGCTGTTAGGGGAAAGAACGCAAGTTTCCTGTCAAGGTCATTCAGGGTAAAGATTTACGTCCCATCCGACGGACTTTCCAAGTTCATCTGTGTCCATATTCTGATCGAGAGCAGGGATTTAGAGTAGATAAATCTTAATGATGGCATTTGAACTGCAAATTACGAGCCTGATATGCAACCGACTTCTCGCCCCGGATCAAGTCGGTGTTCGAATGCATGACTGGACTGGCTCTGAGACCGTCGGAATGTTATTCCGGTGTGTAATTTTTCTCTCCGTCTAAGTGGTTTATATATATATCTATCTAGACTTTTGTGCAAAATTTGTATAACAAGTCAGATTTTTTTTTTGCCTACTTTACGGTTCGTAACAAAAGGGAGATGGAAGGCCTTACTCCCACTTTAGATCTAGCCCTGTATGCTAACGGGACTGTAACCCTTATGCTTTGATGTCTCAAGGTATGAAATGCATACCTGAAAATAAGCGCCATGCTGGTAATCTGCGGTTCCAAGGTTCCCGTCCCACCTAGGCCAACTTTGAGATTTATCTCCGCAGAAATTCCCACCCTACTCTCAGCCAGTAGGAGACACCGATGGGCTTGGGAAGTCCGCCATCAGTGGGATGGGACGTTAAGCAGTGGCCTCATGTATGGAAGAGCCAATAACCTGTACACTTTAGAGAACACCTTTGATGGCCTTGACGGAAGGCTGCCATCTGTCTCCTAACAGCTGTCCAATGGGTCTCCTTCCCCCAACCTTCTCTGAGCCCTCGGAGTCCTTGTGACTTGGCCATTTAGCCCATTGTGTGCAAATAATGTGCAGCTAAGATGTAAACAACCGAGTGTAATTTTAATCTAGAACTCACTTTGTCCACGATTTCTGACTTCTGGAATAATGCCGCAGGAGCAGCTGCTTAAAGGAGATGTCTAATACTAAGTGAAAATATTGTTTTATTGATAGCTGAATGGATATAAAACTTAAAAAGCTGATGAAGTGTACAACAATAAATACCAGATAATTTTGTACCTGTAAAACATACGCAACACGTTGTAGAGTGCTCTAAGGATTTAAAATGGCAAGGTAAGCGATGGTAACGTAGACTAAATACTTTAAGGCATTCTGAAATATTCAAAATATCTTTCAAGTGCTTATGTCAAACTTTTAACAGCAATGGAAATTGTGTTTATAACTTTAATTTTGTCCCAGTATTATGATATGAAATTGCTATGGAGGTCTCTAAATTAAAGGTGCACAAGTCGCAAGGGTATATGAAGTTACTACTATAACCAGAACTAGAGATTACGCTGTTGTCACATTGATAAGAGAAATGCTGAATATTTCCTTTGATAGAGATGAAGTTATTGAGGAATTTACTCGAGATAAAATTATTTCCTTTTTTAGAAATCTGTCACAGTTATTGTGACAGTTACAAGATGAATTAGTCTGTTCTTCATGAAAAAGTCATTTAACTGATTGTAGTGGTGAACAGAATTAAATATTTATTTGAATGGGAAACATCAAGATGAATAATTGACAATGGGAAGACATTACACATCAACGACCAAATGTTTTTGTTCTGAACGATTTTCGCGAAATGCTTGTTACAAAACTTCAATTATTATAGCATTGTAGATTTGTAAAATCTTCTGACTCTTTTGACCTACATAATTTGCTATTGGCACAGAACTCTTATCTGAAACGTTGGCTAATGTAATGATAGCTCTCTAACAATGAATAGGAAGGTCTTCACTAAGGTCTTCAAACTTTAATATCACAGTTACAAATGGACAAGACTACATTTTGTTAGCTTTGCTCGATGACGATTACTTTACAAGATCTCCTGAGGGGAGAGATTTGCGTTTGATATGCCCTAGAAATTCGAAAATATCGGACTTAGATTATGCTGATGAATTTGGCCCCTTTTCGAAAACGATGTTCAGGTGATGAACCCCTTCATTGGTGATGTTGATGAGATTGGTAATAGAGTAGATACATGACGATGATCAGTGAAATGATCGATGCAGTGAAAATTAAAATGATTAAGATTAGATAATTGTTGATGATTTGGCGTTTATGAAGGTAGGAGATTCAGGTTCATCGCCTTTGCATCATTTTCCAAAAGGGGCCAAATCATCAGCATAAACTAAGTCCGATATTTTCGAATTTCTAGGATATTTCAGACTCAAGTCTCTCTCCTCGAGATGGAATACTGATCTCATAAAGAAAGTTTGATCTCATAAAGTAATCAATTATCAGCTAAACAAGAAAGCTGACAAAATGTAGTCTTGTCCATTTCTAGCTGTGATATTGACCTTTGAAGACCTTAGTGAATACATTCTTATTCATTGTTAGAGAGCCATCATTATATTAGCCAACGTTCACACTTTGCAAACAGTTTCTCGGCATAATTAGTTTTGAAACTTTATGATAAATGATAGAGATGCGAGACTTGAAACGAGAATGCGAGACGAAATCGGAATCGCTGTTTGAAGTTTAGGGATCTATTTATAGTTTGGATTCCTGTTTGAATGCTTTAGAATCTGTGCAAAGATAATCTGGATTCCAGTTTGAATGTTTCAGACTAAGTGTACATATTATCTGAATCTTCTTCGAATGTTTAAGAATTTGTGTAGAGGTCGTCTGGATTCCTGATAAGAGGTTTAAGAATCTATGCAAAAATAATCTGAATTCCTGTTTTAGTAAGACAGTGTATACATAGTTTGTATTCCTATTTGAATACATAATGACCTGTATAGAAATATAGTGGCGAATATACACAGTTCGTATATAATCGTTTCGTGTATATGATCCACACTTATAGTACGACAAATATACACACTTCGTATATAATCGCTTCATGTATATGTTACACACTTATAGTACGGCAAATATACACTTTGTATACGGGGACGCTGCTGAAGAGGGGCTGTCTTTCTGGAAAAAAATCAATGAAAAATCAATATATTCCGTCACCCTTGAATAACCATTAGCGAAAATTTCACAGCTTTATTAACTTTCACTCTCAATAATACAATTGCTATCTTGTCGCTGGAATACTTTATTCTGCGCTAATAAAACAGTTCTTTCTACAGCTGACTGACTCCACACCTCATGCAATCACAAGTGAAAGTTGAGGACCGCTCCAATTAATCAACACACTAACACTGAGACATTTCTTCCCGGCTGCCTTCTCAGCAAATGTAGTCACAAATAAACATTTCGCATTGCTGCATTAAATGAATAGACTAAAACCTATACATTCCTTCTTGTCTGACTTCTCAGCAAATGTAGTCACAAATAAACTTTTCGCACTGATCCCATTAGTCAACAGAATAACACCTAGATCTTTCTTCTTGCTAACTTCTCAGCAAATGTAGTCACAAATTAACTTTTCGCAGCGCTCCAATTTTTTTTTTTTAGAATATAATTTTTATTCATAAGAGTAAAGACTACAGATACATTTACACTTTGACCCGCAAAGCTAAATAGCTTATCTGCAGGAAAATGAATAAATTATATTAATATAGATAATTCAGCCACAAAAATGGTGTACATCAAATAAATCCACAATACACAACACATAAAAATCAGATAACTAGAAAATACCAAATAATTTTTTAATTCCATTTTAAGTCTTCTAAAAGAATCTATATTTAGTAATTCTTTTGGAATAGCATTAAATATAAGTGGTACTTGATATTCGGAGGTATGTTTCCCGTAATTATTTCGAAAATTTGGCAATTTGTAATAACCCTGGTTTTGAAGTCTTGTATTTTTATTATGTTGAATTTTTAGTTTGTAAGTTTCGTCAAAAAAATTTTTAATTTTTACATTATATTTATATAAATTGCTGTAGGACAAAAGATTTAAAAATTTTAATCTATCGGTAGAAGTTTTATAAATTTTTTGCAAATGAAACGGAATAATATTTTTAGCTATTATACACTGCAGTTTTTCTATTTTATTTATGTTAGTTAAGTTCGTTGTTCCACGCACAATTATTCCATAATTTAAAATAGATTCGCATATTGCTTTATAAAATAGGACACATGTTTCCATATTTAATACGTATTTCAATTTTTGAATTTTTATCGCCGATATTCTCAAGCTTTCACATATGTGGGATATATGAGCATTCCACCTAAAATATTCATCAAAAATGATTCCTAAGTAATTTATTTTATTTACTTGCTCAACAAGTGGGCAACTGCATAATGATTCAAAATTCAAAGCAACCTTTTTTCTGCAATTTATTTTATGAGTTTTGATAAAGAGGTTTTGATGAATATGAAATCCTGGTGAATGAATAATCATCAGTTTTGTTTTTTTCTCATTTAAATAGATTTTATTATGATTTAACCATCTAATAATATTATTGTAATCTGTTTGAACCTCTGAAATGCTATCATTTAAATATTTCTGACTGTTTATTAAAACAATGTCGTCAGCATATAGATAAATAGCACTATTTAATTTTGTATTGAACAAATCATTTATGTATACTAGGAACAATAAAGGACCTAAAATTGAGCCTTGGGGAATTCCACATCGTGTAATTACTTTTCTGCTGTAGCAGTTTCTTATTTTAGTAATTGTGTATCTGTCTGATAAATAATTTCTAAACCAATCTAACAATATACCGCGAATACTGTAATTTTCCAATTTATTTAGTAAAATGCTATGATCTATTGTATCGAAGGCTTTCTTTAAATCTAAGAACATAGTTACAATTTTTTCCCTATTATTCAATGATTTATTAATATTATTTGCAATTTTGGAAATTAGTTGAATTGTGTTTTTTCCTTTTTGAAAGTCAAACTGATTTTCATTAATTATGCTGTGTTTAAGTAAAAAAGTTAAAAACAGTATTATAAATATATTTTTCCATTATTTTCGAAAAAATAGGCAGAATTGTTATTGGTCGATAGTTAGAAAAATCCTCCTTAATCAGCATACTAACACCTACAGATTTTTTCTCGCTGAATTCTCAGCAAATGTAGTCAAAAGTATAATTTTCGCATTTCTCTAATTGGTCAACAGACAGCCATTTCTTCTCGGCTGACTTCTCAGCAAATGTAGTCAAAATGAACTTTTCACAATGTTCCAATTAGTCAACAGACTAACACCTAGACATTTCTCCTCGCTGACCTCTCACCAAATCTAATTACAAATAAAAATTTCGCACTACTCCAATTAGTCATAAGACTAACACCTAGCCATTTCTTCTCGGCTGACCTCTCAGCAAATAAAGTCACAAATTAACTTTTCGCACTGCTCCAATTAGTCAACAATTAGGTATTTTTTCTCGCTGACTTCTCAGCAAATGTAGTCACAAATAAATTTTTTCGCACTCTCAATTTAGTTAATAGAGTAAAACCTAGACATTTCTCATCGGCTGATTTCGCAGCATATGTAGTCATAAATAAATTTTTCTCACTGCTTCAATTAGTCAACAGATTAACACTTAGATTTTTCTTCTCGCTGATTTCTCAGGAAATGGAATCAGAAATAAACTTTTTGCACTGCTCCATTTAGTTAATATACTAATACCTAGACATTTCCTGACCGCTGACTTCTCAGCAAATGTAGTCAAAAATATAATTTCAGCAGTGCTGCATTTAGTGAATGGACTAACACCTAGATATTTCTTCTCAGCTGAATTCTCACCAAATGTAGTCACAAATAAAATTTTCGCCCTGCACCAATTAGTCAACAAAATAACACCTAGACATTTCTTCTCGGCTGGCTTCTCAAGAATTGTAGTCAAAAATTATTTTTTCGCACTGCTCCAATTAGTCAACAGACTAACACAGACATTTCTTCTCGCTGATTTCTCAGAAATGTAGTCACAAATAAAATTTTCTTACTGTTCTAATTAGTCAACAGGACATTTCTTTTGAGCTGACTTCTCAGCAAATGTAGTCATAAATATAGTTTTCGCAATGCTCCATTTAGTGAATGGATTACCACCTAGACATTTCTTCTCGGCTGAATTTGTAGCAAATGGAGTCACAAATAAATTTGTCTGAGTGATCCAATTAGTCAACAGAATAACTCCTAGACATTTCTTCTCGCTGACTTCTCAGCACATGTAGTCAAAAATACACTTTTCCGACAGCTCCATTTAGTGAATAGACTACAACCTAGACATTTCTTCTCGGCTGAATTTGAAGCAAATGGAGTCACAAACACTTTTCTCCCTGCTCCAATTATTCAACAGAATAACACATAGACATTTCTTCTCGGGTGAATCCTCAGCAAATATAATCACAAATAACATTTTTGCACTGCTCCATTTAGTCAACAGACTAACACCTAGATATTTCTTCTCGCTGACTTCTCAGCAAATGTAGTCACAAATACACTTTTTCGCACTGCTCAATTTACTTAATAGTGTAACACCTAGACATTTCTCATCGGCAGAATTCTCAGCAAATATAGTCACAAATAAACTTTTCGCACTGATCCAATTACTCAACACACTAACACCTACACATTTCTTCTCGATGACTTCTCAGGAAATGTAGTCACAATAAAATTTTTGTACTGCTCCATTTACTCAACAGACTAACACCTACATATTTCTTGTCGCTGAATTCTCAGCAAATGTAGTCAAAAATAAACTCTTCGCACTGATCCAATTAGTCAACAGACTAACACCTATACATTCCTTCTCACTGAATTCTCAGCAAATGTAGTCAAAAATAAACTGATCCAATTAGTCAACACACTAACACCTATACATTCCTTCTCACTGAATTCTCAGCAAATGTAGTCAAAAATATACTTATTCGCACTGCCCCATTCAGAGAATAGACTAACACCTAGACATTTTTTCTCGACTGAATTCTAAGCAGTTATAGTCAAAAATAATCTTTTCGCACTGCTCCAATTAGTCAACAGAATAACACCTAGACATTTCTTCTGGGTTGACTTCTCAACAAATGTATTCACAAATAAACTTTTCGCCCTTATCCAATTAGTCAATAGAGACTGATACCTAGATATTTCTACTCGCTGACTTCTCAGCAATGTAGACACAAATATACTTTTCGCACTGCTCCATTTACTGAATAGACTAACACCTAGACATTTCTTCTCGAATGGAGACATTTCTTCATGAAATGGAGCCACAAACACCTATCTCACTGCTTCAATTAATCAACAGAATAACACCTAGATATTTCTTCTCGGCAGAATACTCAGCAAATATAGTCACAAATAAAATTTTCGCACTGCTTTAATTAGTCAACAGACTAACACCTAGACATTTTTGCTCGGCTGAATTCTCAGCAAATGTCAAAAATAAACTTTTCGCACTGCTCCAATTAGACAACAGACTGATACCTATATATTTCTTCTCGCTGAATTCTCAGCAAATGTAGTTATAAATAAATTTTTCGCACTGCTGCAATTAGTCAACACACTAACTCCTAGATATTCCTTATCGGCTGAATTCGCACAAATATAGTCAGAAATAAACTTTTCTCACTGTTCCAATTAGTTAACAGAATAACACCTAGAAATTTCTTCTGGGTTGACTTCTCAGCAAATATATTCACAAATAAACTTTTCGCACTGCTCCAATTAGTCAACAGTAACATCTAGACATTTCTTCTCGGGTGACTTCTCAGCAAATGTAGTCACAAATAAACTTTTCCACTGCTCCAATTAGTCAACAGTAACACCTAGACATTTTTCTCGCTGATTTCTAAGCAAATATATTCACAAATAAACTTTTCGCACTGCTCCAATTAGTCAACAGTAACATCTAGACATTTCTTCTCGGGTGACTTCTCAGCAAATGTAGTCACAAATAAACTTTTCGCACTACTCCAATTAGTCAACAGTAACACCTAGACATTTTTCTCGCTGATTTCTAATCAAATGTATTCACAAATAAACTTTTCGCACTGCTCCATTTAGGTAAGACTAACCTCGATATTTTTTGAGGGCTGACTGCTCAGCAAATGTAGTCACAAATATAGTTTCCGCAATGTTCCATTAGTCAATGGACTAATACCTAGACATTTCTTCTCGACTGAATTCGCAACAAATGGAGTCACAATCGCTTTTCTCACTGCTTCAATTATTCAACAGAATAACACCTAGACATATCTTCTCGGCTAATTTCTCAGGAAATGTAGTCACAAATAAAAATTTCGCCCTGCGCCAATTGATCAGCAGACTAACACCTAGAATTACTTCTCGCTAAATCCCAGCAAATGTAGCCAAAAATAAACTTTTCGCAGTGCTCCAATTAGTCAACAAACTGACACCTGGATATTTTTTTCGCTAAATTCTCAGCAAGTACAGTTGAAAATAAATTTTTCGCACAGCTCCTATTAGTCAACAGCCCAACACCTAGCCATTTCTTCTCATCTGACTTATCAGCAAATGCAGTCACAAGTAAACTTTTCTAACTACTCCAATTAGTCAACAGAATAACACCTAGATATTTCTTCTCGGCTGACTTCTCAGTAATTCTAGTCAAAAATAAATTTTTCGCACTGTTCCAATTAGCCAACGGACTAAAATGTAGACATTTCTTCTCGCTGACTTTTCAGAAATGTAGTCACAAATAAAATTTCCCGCTGCTTCAATTAGTCAACAGAGGAACACCAAGATGTTTCTTCTCGCTGAGTTCTCAGCAAATGTAGTTAAAAATATAGTTTTCACAATGCTCAATTTAGTGAATGGATTACCACCTAGACATTTCTTCTCGGTTGAATTTGTAGCAAATGGAGTCACAAATAAACTTGTTTGGGTGCTCCAATTAGTCAACAGAATAACACACCTAGACATTTCTTCTCGCTGACCTCTCAGCAAATGTAGTCACAAATATACTTTTCGGACTGCTCCATTTAGTGAAGAGACTAATAACTAGACATTTCTTTTCGGCTGAATTCGGAGCAAATGGAGTCACAAACACTTTTCTCACAACTCCAATTATTCAACAGACAAATGTAGTACAAATAAAATTTTCGCACTGCTCAATTTAGTCAATAGACTAACACCTAGACATTTCTTGACTGAAGTATATGAAAATGTAGTCACAAATAAACTTTTCTCAGTGCTCCAGTTAGTCAACAGACTAACACCTAGACATTTTATCTCGCCGACTTCTCATTAAATGCAGTCAAAAATACACATTTCGGACTGCTCCATTTAGTGAATAGACGAACACCTAGATATTTCTTCTCGCTGAATTCTCAGCAAATGTAGTCAAAATTATACTCTTCCCACGGATCCATTTAGTCAACAGACTAACTGCTTACTAATGTAATATGTAGTAGCCATTTCTTCTCGCTGAATTCTCAGCAAATATAGTCACAAATAAACTTTTTGCATTGCTCCAATTAGTCAACAGATTAACACCTACAGTACTGTGCAAATTAGTTGGGACAATAGGAAAATGCAGTAACAAAACACAACTAAAATATTTATTCATTTAATAGTGTACATAGTTAATAGTGAATGTGACCCCCCTTACCTTTAATTACTTCTTTCACTCTCTCAACCATTGATGCCACTAGCTTTCCACACATCTCCTTCACTTCAGGGTCGTGGTACCACACTTTCATGACACTTTCTATCATTTTGGTTTTCGTCGTGCAAACCATCTTAGATATGCACGCTTTAATAATGGCCCACAAATTTTCAATGGGGTTTTGATTGGGTGAATTTCCTGGCAACTCCAAAACCTTCAACTGTTGCTGAGTAAAGTTCTTAGCAAGCTTAGAATTGTGGCATGGAGCCAGATCCTGTTGAAATACCCTATCGCCGTTAGGAAACAGCTTCTGCAGTGTTGGGACCAGTTTCGCCTCCAGAACGCCTATTTAATTTTTGCTGTCCATCATTGCTTCAATGGGGTGAAGCATCTGTGGCCCGGAAGCTGTGAAACATCCCCAAAACATGACCTTTGGTGGGTTTTTGGGGGATTGCTGGATGTGGAGGATCGAGGAGGTTCTCCAGGTGAGCAGTGGATGAAATTTGACCTGTAGCCATGCACCTCAAAGTGGGTTTTGTCGGAAAATATCACTTTTTCCCAATTCTCCACAGTCCAGTCTCGATGTTTCTTTGCCCAGGATAGCCTTTTTTGCTTCATAGCGGGTGTCAAAAGTTGCTTTTCTGGAGGGACGTCGAGCCCAGTGGCCACACTCCATAAAGGCGACGACGTACGGTGAAAGCATCTACATTAACCCCATGAGATGCAATCTCCCCTTTGATGTCTCCACTGGTTTTCTTCGGGTCTATGATACTAATTCTTCGAATTAGACTATCATCTCTAGGGGTGGTTTTTCTTTCTCTTCCACAATGTCCTTTACGGGACGTGTCCACGGACCCTGTCTCCTTATGTAGTTTCATTATTCGTGAAACGCTGGATTTTCCGACGCCAACTGCTTTTGCTATCTGCCTAGCAGTAAGTGAAGTGTTTTCGCCTAAAGCGATTATTTTATCTCTTTTACGAGGCGTGATGTCCATGATGTAGGGTTGGGTTGTTTTACCTCTGAGCGGCACTTTTTTGCACACCATGGGTTAAATGACCAGGTCACATGGACCCCGAAGGCTCAGAGAAGGTTGGGGGAGGGGACTCACTGGAACAGCTGTTGGGAGACAGATGGTAGCCTCCCGTCAAGGCCATCCAGCGTGTTCTTTAACGTGCACAGGGTATGGCTCTCCCACACACGGGGCCACGGCTTAACGTCCCATCCGACGGACGGCGGCCTTTCCAAGCCCATCGGTGTCCCCTACTGACCGTGGGCAGGGCGGGGAATTTTGCGGAGATAAATCTCAACGCTGACCCAGCTGGGACTCGAACCTGGGAACTACAGATTACGAGCCTGGCGCGCTACCGACTGAGCCACCCCCGCCCCTATGTCCATGATGTATTTAATAAAAAAGTTTCAATGAAAATTGTGAACTATTTACATAATCCCGTCCTCAGCCTATGAAATATCAATTCCGACTAAAGTGGAAGTGTAAATAATAGCAGAGTAAACCACAGACAATTCTACACTTGCAGATATTGTTCTGCTGCAAATCTAAACTTGCGTATGTCCATTGCAGGGACACATGCAAGTTTAGACTTGCAGCAACAGGTTACGAACAAGTTTAGACTTGCAGCAGTTTAGACTCTGCAGTGGAAGGGACTTAGCGTTCCTTCACTTGTCCCAACTAATTCGCACAGTACTGTAGATATTTCTTCTCGCTGAATTCTCAGCAAATAAATTCAAAATTATACTCTTCCCACGGATCCAATTAGTCAACAGACTAACTACTTACCAATGTAATATGTAGTAGCCAATTCTTTTCGCTGACTTCTCAGCAAATGTAGTCACAAACAAACTTTTCGCACTGCTCCAATTAGTGAGTAGAATAACACCTAGGCATTTCTTCTCCTAAATTCTTAGCAAATGCGGTGAAATATAAACCTTTTGCACAGCACCATGTAGAAAATGTAGTCAATAAAAATTTTTTCGCCCTGCTCCATTTAGTTAATAGACTATAACGTAGACATTTCTTTTCGGCTGAATTTGCAGGAAATGTAGTCACAAATAAACTTTTCTCACTGCTCCATTTAGTCAACAGACTAACACCTAGACATTTATTCTGGCTGACGTCTCAGCAAATGTAGTCACAAATGAACTTTTCTCACTGCTACATGTAATTAATAGACTAACACCTAGACATTTCTTCTCGGCTGAATTCTAAGCAAATGTAGTCAGAAATAAACATTTCGCACTGCTCCAATTAGTCAACAGACTAACACCTAGTCATTTCTTGTCATCTGACTTCTCAGGAAATGCAGTCACAAAAAACATTTTCGCCCTGTTCCAGTTAGTCAACAGACTAACATCTAGACATTTCTTCTCGCCGATTTCTCAAGAAGTGTAGTCGAAAATAAACTTTTTGCACTGCGCATATAGTGAACAGATTGACACCTAGAGATTTTTTCTCGGCTGAATTCGCAGGAAATGTAGTCACAAATAAACTTTTCGCACTGCTGCAATTAGTTAATAGACTAACACCTAGACATTTCTTCTCGCTGAATTGTTTGCAAATGTAGTGAAAAATAAACTTTTCGCACAGCTCCATGTAGAGAATAGACTGACACCTAGACATTTCTTCTCGCTGAATTCTCAACAAATGTATTCAAAAACATACTTTCCCACGGCTCCAATTAGTCAACAGACAAACACCTAGCCGTTACTTTTCGGATGGCTTCTCAGCAAATGTAGTCACAAATAAACTTTTCGCACAGCTCCAATTATTCAACAGACTAGCAGCTAAACATTTCTTCTCGGTTTCTTCGATATTGATAGAAATGGTATTATTATTTTTTTCTTATCTGTCTTGAGAAACGCAACTTTTCGATGTCTGCCTATTTGAGAAAGTAAACGAGATACTGCTTGGAAATGATATCAAATGTAGACGGGAATTTAAATCAATAAAGTGTGATGCCTGAAGGAGAGATTTCTTGATTTATTTGTCAGCAACACTCTCAGTTACAATTATTAGTTAGTGAGAAAACTGATTTTTTCCGTCCGGTTAAAAAACGTTTATTCATTGACATTATAATTGGTCTTCAAAATAGAAATGCAAGAAAACCTCGATTCTACGATTATATAGGAAAGGGCTGTCAAGAATAAGTGATAGTGTACTAGATCGAGTCTTTTTGTATCAACAACGCTGCATTGTTTTATAGGTATAAATTGTAGTTTACTAGTATACACTTAAACAATATAGTAGCAATATATGGCGGGGTTGACTGAATCGGCAGAACGACAGACTCGTAATCTGCGTCCGTAGGTTCGAGTGTCAGTTTGCAAATTTATTTCCTCTAATCCCGCGGCTCCATCTGTCAGAAAGGGACACTAATAAATTTCGGAAGACTTCGTTGTTTGGTTGTTTTCCCTCTGAGCGGCACCTTTTTGCACACCATGGACTAAATGGCCAGGTCACATGGATCCGAAGGTTCAGAGAAGGTTGGCGGAGGGAACCCACTGGAACAGTTGTTGGGAGACAGATGGTAGCCTCCCGTCAAGATCATCCAGTGTGTTCTTAACGTGCACAGGGTATGGCTCTCCCGTACACGAAGCCACGACTTAACGTCCCATCCGACGGACGACGGCCTTTTCAAGCCCATCGGTGTCCCCTACTAGACCGTGGGCAGGGCGGAGAATTTTGGAAGGCCGAATAAATAAAATAAATATAAATTTTTAAATAAATAAAGGCAAATATCAATACATATACCTGTATATACAGGGTGTCTCAAAAATATAAGTACAAACTTTTAGGGGAGGTAGATAACATCTAAAGGAATGAGAATTGCATAGGAACCCATAACCGGAAGCGTCATGGGAAAGTGGTAGCAGAGGTACAAGATCTGAAAGGACACAAGACAGTGATTAATGGGAAAACATTTATTGGACATAATTATTACAAATGGCGTACTAGATGATACATTTCATAATGTTACAGCAGATGCTCAAAGTTTCCACCATGAGACGCGATACATGCGTGACACCGACGGAGCATTGATTGCCGCACACGGTCGAATACACTTGGAGTTTCTTTGATAGTAGCAGCAGCGCAGACGAGCCTTGCCACGAGATCCATGTCAGACTCCACAGACGATTCATACACGGTAGATTTGAGCCCCCTCCCCACGGAAAGAAATCAACGCTCGCTAAATCAGGTGAGCGTGTGGGTCTGGCAACTGGTCCAGCACGCCCAATCCATCGTTGGCCAAAAGACATGTTCAAATGCGCACGAACGCACCTTCCATAATGGGGAGGCGCCCCATCATGTTGAAACCACATGTTGCGTCTCACATTTGATGGAACATGGGCAAGTAAGCCTGGTAGAATCTGTTCCAGAAAGATCAGATACTTCGCGGAGGTCATGCGGGATGGTAAAAGGTATGGCCCGACCTAGCAGTCGCCGACCAAACCTGCCCACACATTTAGTGCGAAACGATGTTGTGCCGCATGGGTGCGCACACCGTGGGGGTTCTCATGAGTCCACAAATGCGCATTGTACTGATTGAATACGCCATCTTGAGTGAAACTGGCCTGATTAGTAAACAAAACAGAAGCTGGGAAATTCGCATCTTGGGCACTTTCTTGAAGATACCACTGCACAAAACACACACGTGCAGGATGATCTATGGGGAGAAGTAACTGAACCCTTTGGAGATGAAAGGGGTGTAAGGACTCGCCGTGCAAACACGCTGTACACTGCAACGAGACACTCCTAAGGCAGAGGCAACGGCACGTGTGCTGGTACTAGGATTAATCTCCACGACATCCAACACACCTCCTTCCATGGCGGGAGTACGCGTCGATCGTGGCCTGCCCTCACTTCTGCTACCTCTTAATGACCCATAATCGCACAAATTGTGATGCGCACGCGCAAACAAACGGTGGCCCGGTACATGTCTGTGTGGGAAGAGTTCTTGATACATTCATTGAGCGGCTCGTTCGTTGCCCTCAGCTATTCCATACACTAAGTGCATGTCTGCCAGCTGCCTGTACGAATACTTTTGTATGCTCTTCGTAAGCCGACTACCGCTCGAATGAGTAAATCCGAAATTTCCCCTCTAGCGCACTGATGAACAGCGCCGCCTATTGACTTACGGTGACGTTTCCAATTATGGGTTCCTATGCAATTCTCATTCCTTTAGATATTATCTACCTCCCCTAAAAGTTTGCACCTATATTTTTGAGACACCCTGTATATAAATGCAGATACCTATACTATGTAATACACCCAAGATCAGTCGGCACAGTTGTTCTTCGCTTCGTTGTTAATAGCGATTTTGAGGAACGTAACCCCGACGAACAATGAGACTTACTGTATTTGTTAAGCGAGAGGAAACATATCAGAATGTAGAGAAATGGGTCGAGTTTATACATGTTGAATGTGGGCATCAGAAGTAATGCAGCAGACATCCCAACGATTTTCTCCCACAAGCTAAGGAGAAAATCTCAGATGGAAACTTTCCGTCAAGTCATCCAGCATGTTCTTAAACATGCTCTTGGTATAACTCTCTCGCACACGGGACCACGTTTAACGTCCCATCTGACGGATGGCTGCCATTCTAAGCCCATCAGTGTCTCCTACTGACCAACGGCAGGGAGTTTTGAGGAGATAAATATCACGACAGGCCCAGGTAGGATTTGAACCTGGAAACTGCAGATTACCAGACTAGCGCGCTACTGACTGAGTCACCCTCGCCACTCGGGGATCAGGTAGAATTATTGTTCAACAATATGATGCAATTTTACCCGTCGCAAATGAGAGATTGTCTAACTCGACAAATCCTCGTGCTCGATAGGTCGTGATAGCCCCCTTAATGACCTACCCGTTCATCAGACCTAATCACAGTCAATCTCTTTTTGTGGGGTTTCACCAAAGATGCTCTTTATCTCCTACCATTACCGCAATCCAAATGAATTGTAGGATAGGATTACTATCGCTATTGCTCAAGTAAATGGAGATATTCTCCTTAGCTTGTGGGAGAAAATCGTTGGGATGTCTGCTGCATTACTTCTGATGCCCACATTCAACATGTATAAACTCGACCCATTTCTCTACATTCTGATATGTTTCCTCTCGCTTAACAAATACAGTAAGTCTCATTGTTCGTCGGGGTTACGTTCCTCAAAATCGCTATTAACAACGAAGCGAAGAACAACTGTGCCGACTGATCTTGGGTGTATTACATAGTATAGGTATCTGCATTTATATACAGGGTGTCTCAAAAATATAGGTGCAAACTTTTAGGGGAGGTAGATAATATCTAAAGGCGACGGGTAAAATTGCATCATATTGTTGAACAATAATTCTACCTGATCCCCGAGTGGCGAGGGTGACTCAGTCAGTAGCGCGCTAGTCTGGTAATCTGCAGTTTCCAGGTTCAAATCCTACCTGGGCCTGTCGTGATATTTATCTCCTCAAAACTCCCTGCCGTTGGTCAGTAGGAGACAATGATGGGCTTAGAATGGCAGCCATCCGTCAGATGGGACGTTAAACGTGGTCCCGTGTGCGAGAGAGTTATACCAAGAGCATGTTTAAGAACATGCTGGATGACTTGACGGAAAGTTTCCATCTGTCTCCTAACAGCTATCCAGGGGATCCCCTGTCTCCAAACTTCTCTGAGACTAAATGGCCAGGGGCGGGGGTGACTCAGTCGGTAGCGCGCCTGGCTCGTAATCTGTAGTTCCCAGGTTCGAGTCCCAGCTGGGTCAGCGTTGAGATTTATCTCCGCAAAATTCCCCGCCCTGCCCACGGTCAGTAGGGGACACCGATGGGCTTGGAAAGGCCGCCGTCCGTCCGATGGGACGTTAAGCCGTGGCCCCGTGTGCGGGAGAGCCATACCCTGTGCACGTTAAAGAACACGCTGGATGGCCTTGACGGGAGGCTATCATCTGTCTCCCAACAGCTGTTCCAGTGGGTCCCCTCCCCCAACCTTCTCTGAGCCTTCGGGGTCCATGTGACCTGGCCATTTAGCCCATGGTGTGCAAAAAAGTGCCGCTCAGAGGTAAAACAATCCAACCCAACTAAATGGCCAGGTCAGAAGACCCCGAAAGTTCAGAGAAGGGACCCACTGGATAACTGTTAGGAGACAGATGGAAACCTTTTTTTAACTATTTTCCGGCTCGATTAACTTTCTTGACGCCATCTCCCATTCTTTATATATTTTTTTCTAGATCCGGTCCTGAACACAAGCTATATCTGATTGTCTTCTGTGTTATTTAACAGACTTTCATCAAGAGTAAAATTTAAATGAGGAATAATAACTTTAGATTTGACAAATAGCACAAAATTTTTTTAGTGCCAATTGTTAATGGTCATTTATCACAATACATACAATATGATCTTTTTTAATTGCATTTTTTAAGCTCTTTTCAACTTTTGGAAAAGTTCGTGTTTCTGACCAAAGAGTAAGATCATTAAAATAGTTTTAAAATTTGACATTCTTATTAATAATTTCTGGTAAATCATATAAATATATATGTATGTATGTATGTATGTATGATATGAAGACAGGGCTATGCGACGAAGAATTAAACAAACAACAAGGACTCACTGTAGTTGTAAACGTTTGAAATTGTAAAGTTTCCTTAAAAACTATATCCTTCTGTGGTAACCTTCTCTTGAATATTTGCCTTTATTCGCAGTTCCAGTTGTTGTCGTTCTACATCATTATTACGCGTTGAAATCAGCCAGTTATTAAACTAGGGAACTCAAAAATAAACATGGTTTTACAATCGTGTTTACTGTTTTTAAACAACTTATGCAAGACACTTTACAGCAACGATACTTTATGAAATTTATTTTCTCATCTCAGTTCTGTGAACTAAAGCCGTTTTACATTTAAAACTATCAGATGGCGATAAGATGTTCTTTTCTTGTTTCATTTTACTGAAATAAATGTGTATTTAAGAATCATTAAAAAAAGCAATTAATACGATGCTTTCTATATTAGCGCGAAAAGGTTTGACAGATTAGCAAACATTGGCTATCATTGATTCCGATATTCTTTAATCTTTGCATAAGCCTCAGTTATTCCTGGTATCACCAATTTCAGTGTTTATCCGTATTTCATTAGCATGTCTACGTTAAAAATCAGATCAGGATTGCTCTGCAATCTCTTTAGCTAATCAAGAGCTCATTTATCTTCCCTATTGACACTTCACCCTTGTTAAATTTGACGCGGTTAACCTTCTCTTCAGTCAATAGTTGGTCAATAGAAATTAGCCCTAACACTTTAATTGCTATCTGGTTATGTAGGAATGGGCTGATGGCTTCTAGTTTCAGGCTATTTATTGAAGCATTAGTCGGGGAGATAAGAATGTTGTAAATCAACTTCGTTTCGTACGCAAATTAGTTTCTCTTTTTCCTGTAACGTCGACCAATAATGCAAAGCAAAGAAAGAGAGCAGTGCAGTTTCTTTTAGAGAGATCAGATCTGTCTAAATGAGAATGCAAACAAGTTGGCTTTATCGTTTGTGCTTCCTTCGATTTCACCATTACAGGATACTTATTTGCTGCATCGTTTAACCTCTGAGAGGTACTTTTTTTGCATATAATGAGCTCTTGGCCAAGATATCAGAGTCGAGTAGGATAAATGGATCCATTGAACGGCTTTTAAGGGACATATCGAGACTCTCATCAAAGTCATCTTGCCTGTATTATTTAAAGTTCACCTATTATAGTTCTCTGACACAGTATGTTTGTTGGGTTGTTTTATCTCTGAGTAGCCCATTTTTGAACACAGTGGCTAAATGACCAGATCACAAGGACCCAAGATTCAGAGAAGTTTGAGGGTAGAGGACCCACAGGACAGCTGTTAGAAGACAGATGGGAGTCAAGACATCCAGCGAGTTGAAAGTCCAGCGTGTAAAAGTCGAGGCAATCCTTGTGCACGTTAAAGTACACGCTGGATGGTCATCAAGGTCATCCAGCGTGTTCCTTAACATGCACAAGGTATGGTTCTCCTGCACATGGATCCACGTCTTTACGTCCCATCCGACGACCTTTCCAAGCACATCTTTCAAACTGGGCTGCAGCTTAAAGTCCCATCCAATTGACGGCGGCCTTTCCAAGCCCATCTTGCACACTGGACTGCAGCTTAAAGTCCCATCCAACTGACGGCGGCCTTTCCAAGTCCATCTTGCACACTGGACTGCAGCTTAAAGTCCCATCCAACTGACGGCGGCCTTTCCAAGTCCATCTTGCCCACTGGGCTGCAGCTTAAAATCCCATCAAAGGACGACAGCCTTTCCAAGCCCATCTTGCACACTGGGCTGTAGCTCAAAATCCCATCAAAGGACAGCGGCCTTTCCAAGCCCAACTTGAACACTGCGCTACAGCTTAAAATCCCATCAAAAGGACGGCGGCCTTTCCAAGCCCATTTTGCACATTGCGTTACGGCTAAGAATCCCATCCAAAGGACGCCGGTCTTTCCAAGCCCATCTTGAACACTGCACTACAGTTTAAAATCCCATCAAAGGACGGCGGCTTTTCCAAGTCCATCTTGCACATTGCGTTACAGCTTAAAATCCCATCCAAAGGACGGCGTCCTTTCCAAGCCCATCTTGCATATTACGTTACGGCTTAAAGTCCCATCCAAAGGACTGCAGTCTTACACAAGCCCATTGGTTTTCGCTTTCTCACCGAGAACAGAATGGGGGTTAGCAGAACAAATCTACATTCAGGCAAAATGAGGTTTGAAACTTGTCAACATCGGGTTAGAACTCTACCGACTGAGTCAACTCCAGTTTTAAAACAGATCTATTAAATCGACTTTTATTTTCTAATATATGAACAAATATCTAAATCTTCGAGCTCTCTTTATCAGCAGCGAGCTTGCTCTTTTATCATAAAACACTACTTGCATTTCTTATTGTAGGTAGGTAATGTTAATGTCATATTGCCGAAATGAGGGTTCTTTCGTTGATAACTATATCTGGCATTCGATCAGAAAATAATGCACAATCCATTTTTTTTTTGGTGACATGAAGCAAATGGAAGACATGAAATAATTATATTAATTTATGAAAATAAAACTCTGGTAATCTCAGGCTAATTTTTTTGTAAACATATATATTCATTAAAATTATAACTTTGCTCAAAAATGGTTCATTTCTACTGTTCTACGGTAGTTCTTTATCTGAAAGATAACTTCTGGTGACTGTTATCTGAACCTGTTTTTCTATACTGCCTCAAAGGAAGCGCCTTCGAGGTATTCTAGAAATTCTTGTTTTAGCTTTCTTCTGTTCTCTAGGTTCTTAAGTTTTCCAGTAGAAATAGATAAAATAAAATATCAAATAGTTCTTAAATTAACATCGTTATGCATGTTTTGTTTCGACAGAAACATTTTAGAAATTCATGGATACAGTAAAAAATTACTCTTGATTTCCTATAAAAATCAACTTATGAAAACTTTACCACCACGAGAGCTTCAATCCTTTATAGGAAAAACAGGGATGAAGCTTTCGTGGGAGTAAACAATGTTATAAGTTTATATTTGTGGATTTTTATACATGGTAAATATCACCCCACCAGCCCTATATGGGTTAGTGTACCTGGCTACTATTCCAGCGGGTATGTCCTCGTTTATATGTCATATTCCTTATGACAGTGTACGAGAAACCGTGAAAAGCTTACAGGTTGCCCTTTTCTTTTAAATACATATATTATTTCAACTAATTTTATACAGGAAAAAAATATTTTTATTCCATGAAGTTCGGTTGAGTTATACGAAGTGAGGGGATTCGGTTGAATTCTGTGAGCAGCACTTTTTTGCACACAATGGGATAAATAACCAGGTCACAAGGACCACGAAGGCTCAGAGAAGGGAACCCACTAGACAGCTGTTAGGAGACAGATGGTAATTTTCCGGTAAAGAACATCTAGCGTGTTCTTTAACATGCACAGCGTATGGTTCTCCCCCGCACACGAATCCACGGCTTGACGTCGATCCAACGGATGGCGATCTTTCCAAGCCCATCGGTGTCCTCTACTGACCAAGGGTAGGATATTTAGTGGATATAAATCACAATGCTGACACAGGTGAAACTCGAACGTGGGAATCCCAAATTACGAGCCTGTCGCGCTACCAACTGAGCCACTTCTCGCCTCATTTGAAATGTGACATGAATTGTAACTTTCAATTGGAAAATGGTTCTAATTTATATTTAGCAGTTTTTAGACTCAAACTCTTTTCATAACTCCCCAAAATACTTCATTTACCAGCTATAATTTCATGAACAAATAACCCCAAATCTCTCATCACTACAATAAAAATTTAATTCCATATCTATAACGGAATCCAACTTCGAATACCACAGGATTCTAATTACTTTCGTTCAATTCTAATCGTTATATTAATAACACACTTAGTTATATTAAAAGCGATATTAGTATAACATCACTTTGAGATGTAGTGTATTCACCATCCAGAAACCGGCCAGTGATAATAACTCAGAAGTATTCAACTTGTAGCTAAAGTTCAAAAAGCTTGCATCTGCATAAGGAAAAAGATGGGGACCACTATATCTCTTCATTTTCCTCGATCAATTTTTGACCACGCACTAGGAAAAGTTGAAAGCTCTGATTTAGCTGCTCACATATTTTCTTCATTTGTATGTTTTATCCTCAGTGCCACACTGGCTGCCACTGCCACAAGTGTTAAAATAAATGTTTTAATGAAATATTGAATATTTGTGCTCCACGAATAGAATGAACATGATGTTGCAAAAACATATCCTTTATGTTATTAGACAAAAATATATCCTCATATTGCTATTAAGATTAGAAACAAATGTAAGAATTTGTTGTGAAATATTTTGTCATTAAAATTCTCCACTGAGCATATTCAAAATGGCGCAGCACGGTAACAGAGGAGATTATGCTGCTGCACAGTACTCATGACTTATGATTGACCAACAGATGATTGATGGACCATTAACCATTTCATCATCCTGTTATTTCTTTGTTGATATATGTTATCATCTGCAATGCCATTTTTGCTACGCCAGAGGGACGGAGATAGTTCAGTCGGTAGTGCGCCAGGTTCGTAATCTGCAGTTTCCAAGTGCAAGTCCCAGCTGGATTAATGTTGAGATTTATCTCTGCAAAACTCTTCGCCCTTCCCACGGTCTGTAGGTGACACCGATGAGCTTGAAAAGGCCGCTGTCCGACGGATGGACGACCCCCCATGTCCTGAAGAGCCATACCTGTGTCCTGAAGAGCCATACCTGTCCCCCAACAACTGTTCTAATGAGTCCCCTCCTCCAACACTCTTTGAGACTTCGGGGTCCTTGTGACATGGCCATTTAGCCCATTGTGTGCATAAAAGTGCGGCTCAGAGGTGAAACAACCCAACCCAAAAGCTATGTCAGGTTTGCTGTTCCTCAGATTCGATTACCAACTAAGCCTACTTTCTCCAATATCTGCCCTCGGTGAGAAAGTGGACACCGATGGATTAGGGAAGGAATATTATGTGAGACCTCGTGTTCAAGAGAGCCATACCATATGCACGAAAGAACACTCTGGATAGCATTGATGGGAGGTTACGGCTGCTAATAGCTGTCCAGTGAGTTCCCTTCTTTAACCTTCGCCAGAAACTTGGTGCCTTTGTGACCAAATCATATAGCTCATAGTGTGCAACAAAATGTCGTTCAAAGGAAAATTAACTCAGCCTGTTTTTGTTATTCATATCACTTCGCTCCATAATGCTTATTCCACAGTTGTTATGTTACTTTTGCGAATTTCTTTTCCTTGAGTCCCCGAGTTGTATGGGGGCGGGGGTGGCTCAGTCGTTAGCGCGCCAGGCTCGTAATATGTAGTTCCCAGTTTCGAGTCCCCCAGCTGGGTCAGCGTTGAGATTTATCTCCGCAAAATTCCCCCGCCCTGCCCACGGTCAGTAGGGGAGACCGATGGGCTTGGAAAGGCCGCCGTCCGTCGGATGGGACGTTAAGCCGTGCCCCCGTGTGCGGGAGAGCCATACCCTGTGCACGTTAAAGAACACGCTGGATGGCCTTGACAGGAGGCTACCATCTGTCTCCCAACAGCTGTTCCAGTGGGTCCCCTCCCCCAACCTTCTCTGAGCCTTCGGGGTCCATATGACCTGGCCATTTAGCCCATGGTGTGCAAAAAAGTGCCGCTCAGAGGTAAAACAACCCAACCCAACCCCGAGTTATATAAAAGATTACATCTCCCCTTTCTGAATTATAGCGACGTACAGTACTTCGTCTCTTAGTTGATGGTGTGTCTGCTCTCCACTACTTCAGATCTATGACAACTACCTAGGTTCACTGCGCATGCTCAGCCGGTAGCACAGCAAGCTCGTAATTGGCAGTTTCTAGGTTCGAGTCCCAGTTGTGCCAGCATTGTGAGTTCTCTTCGCTAAACCTCACCCTCTTCTCGATCAGAAGGGAGACAACAATGGACTGGAAAGGCCGTCATTAGTCGGATAGGGCATGAAGCCGTGTCCTGTGAGCATGAGAGCCATGTTATATGCATGATAAAAACACGCTAGATGGCCTTGATGGGAATCTACCATCTGTCTTATAGAAGGGGTCCAGTGGGTTCCTTCCCCCAGCCTTCTCTGAGCCGTTGGGGTCCTTATCACCTGGCTATCTACCCCAAAATAAGTAATTTATACAAAAAAAAAAGCGCCGCGAATTGCAAATCAGCCCAGTCTTCCCATTGGTTGCTAAGCTATGTCACTGCATAGTATTGCATCTTTTTGTAGCAAAGTATCAATGAAAAATCCTTGATAATCGATTTATCAAGTCGAAGGAGAGGTTCTGAAGATAGTGAACTGAGTAAAATTCATCTATAATAAACAAATGAGATGTCTGTCTGTCTGTCTCTCTGTTTCTGGCAGCCACAGCTCTTTGCGAAATCGTGATAGACGCTCCAAATTTTCAGAGTATTCCTGGTTGTTATCTGAGTCTCAGCACCAATTTCAAGACGAAATTCCAAAGGGGGAGCTTATTATAAAATAATAATACAGTATTTGCCAAGCTATTCATACGGGAAAAGATAGTCGCTGCCAAATCTGTGGTTGCCGTTCACTGCTCCTTAACTGTGAAGGCAAGAGTCAACAACGTTTAAATCAGCGACCTTTGCCATCCTATACTGCAAAAGACAATATGAGATTAAAGGTGAGATCCTGACAACGCCGATGCCGTTCAGTTAGTATAAAATATAATGCACTTATTCGAAAGAAATTTTAAATCCTGTAAAATTTATTCCCAGTATTGTATCTGGGGAGGAGTATAATGTAATATCCCAACAAGTTTTGAAATTTTTTCTTCTCTTTTTTCATTCACGACACATGCAATCGCAAAAGAAGTTTCGTCATTGATCACTGTGTCATATAAAACAAAAAAAATACATCTCTTATTTCTCTTATATTTATCTTTCTGATTCCCCTGTTGTATAGGCTTTAGAAAATCTCGTTTCAGAAACCTGTGTGCACAAGAAAGATTTCAAAAGTAAGTTTACGTAAATAGAGTTAACACAACAAAAACGTATTAAAGATTTAGAATAAAAAAGGGTTATAAACTAGGGTTCAAAACAAAAAAATTATGAAAGATGTGAAAATAAAAAAAATATGAAAGTTAATTCCTGATATAATTACACATTGATAAATGACATAAGCAATTAAATAATTTTACTAAAATCATCTGGATTAAATTAATAAAAAATATTCTTATTACACTTAGGAGGTTATTTGGATTTTTTTTACCTTTTTTTTGTTATCAGGGGAGCAAACATTGTATTAAAAGAAATTATTTCTGTCTTCAAAACAACATTTCTTTTGGCTTTCTCTTTATTAAAACTGTTTCATTTCCAAAACTGGAACACATGGAAGTTATGATGACGACTTAAACAAGGCAAGAATTGTAATTACTAGAAATTGAACTATATACGTAGTTTCTGTATCAGTGTTCTCTAAAACGCTTTCGTCTTATCACTGTACAGAACAGGAAATGCCTGTTTCTTAATCCAGGGCCCAGTCTTGGTCCAAAACTGTTTTCTTCAGCGCGTCACATTTCAAAAATGACTCTCGTCGCTGTCGCATATCTGCAGTATAAAACGCTGTTGTAGCATGAAAGTAGATAAAAGATTCCATTCAAAACCAATAAAGATCTATATTATGTCATGCTGTACAGAAAACGAAGTGATGAAAATGATCAAGTGTAATTTTCCTTTCTCTTGAATGACTTACTCTTGAACAATGCTTCTCTTCAATTACCTCAGGAGCTGTGGGATGGTTACTAGTGATGTGCAACAAGAGGTAGAAAAAAGAATTGACGTTATTTCGGGGACATTTAAGAAAATATAGGCATATACAGCTAATGACTAAAATTAGGTTATGTAATAGCTTTGTCATATCTCAAGCTTGTCTATGGTATCGAAAATTGGACTCGTTATAAGCAAGATAACAGAAAACTTGATGCCTTTGATTTAAGATACTTACGTAGTATGCATAGGTTATATAATGTGTTGAGCATTAAGTGGTTTGATTGTATAAGTGATGATGAAGTGAAATGAAAAAAGTCATCAAACCACCACAGAATTGCATCTTGTGTAGGGAGAGACTGCATTGGTTTTGGACATGTTGCCTATATGCAGTACCACAGATTAGAATGTGAACATGTATGTGATTAGAATGTTGATTATTATCACATAAGTGGTTAGAATTCACTACAGTGATTAGAATGTTGCAGGTTATAAAATAAAATTATGAACAATGTGCCTAAAGGTTCAAGAAAATAAGGAGACTTACAATGCGATATGTGAACAATGTCAAACAGGACTTTGTTAGAATTGACCTGTGGTGAACCAAGTACAACAGCAGTAGCTCAGCTTAGACGTATGTGCAGAACTGAATTGCATAATCTGGGTGGACAAGTAGTCCATGGCTGCTTGAGGATTACGAATGTATGTATCTGTTTTATAATACAGCATACTTTATGGGCCCAATTTGTGCATTTCCCAATAGTGGTTCCAGCCGTTGAACTTGTGAGCCAAAACTCTCTACACAATGAATTCAATGTGTTACAGCAGTGGAGAAACAATTGCTCCTAATGCCGACCATATCCTATGCAGTGGATGCAAAGGGAAACTGCATTTTGGGTGCTCTGGCACAACGGAGAGAAACTATAAAAAGATGACTCAAGAGAAGAAAAAAATGTGGCTCTGTACTAAATGCAAATTAGGCAGGACAAACAACAGACCCGTTTCAGATAATGAAAGCAGAGACAATACGCCTCTAAAGAATAACACACGTGTATCACCCTCACCGACATCGAATAACAACAGTGACAATACAGCGTCTGCCTTTCTGAACTTTCAGCTAGAGGATGAGACTTGTAATAGAGAAGTGAAATCCATGTTACTTCGTATCGATACGAAGTTATCCATACTAACCGACATGAAGGACAAAATAGATTCGCTGGAAACCTCTATGAGCTTCTTGTCAGAAAAGTATGACGTATTATTGAACAAATTTATGGACTCTGAGAAGAACAATAACAAGCTCACAGAACTGTTGACCGAATGCAAAACACAAAATTCTGTGCTCGAGAAAGAGATTCGCGATCTAAAAATTGTGAATAATGATCTAGAACAGTGTCTCGCAAACTGTGTGCCGCGGCACAGTAGTGTGCCGCGAGAGATTTTTAAATTGACACTAGATATTCCAAAGATTTTTTGACTTGACTTGTGTTATCGACGTGCTTGTAAGTATTTATCAAGCTTTTTCCAAATTTTGGTATTAATTTCTGATTATTTCAAGCCATAGAATGGACAAATATTTAAAACAAACACCGGGTTATGAATTAAAGAACGAGAGCAAATCTTCAAGTAAAACCAGGCTGATGACTTCAAAGAAGCGCAAATATAATGACGATTATATAGAGTTTGTTTTTATTCTTTTTAGGTGTGCCGCGGAAAAAAAATTAGATTTAGTGTGCCGCAGAGTAAAAAAGTTTGCGAGGCACTGATCTAGAACAATACAGCCGAAACAAAAACATTGAAATACACGGCACCTCATTAAGAAAAGAAGAAGATGAAAGTGTTCTGCATGGCTATGTAAAAAATTTAGCTGATAAGTTAGATATTACGGATTTTCAAACGAAAGATATTGATGTGATTCACAGAGTCTCTGTTCGGGATAAGCAAAAATTACCTTCTGTTATAGCACAATTTAAGAGTAGATCCATTAAAAATAACTGGATTGCTCCGAAAAAAACTAGAATTAACAGTGGTGAGGTTTTTCATGACAGTTCAAATAATTCAATTTACATTAACGAAAATTTGACACAGGTGAACAAAGAAATTTATTGGAGAGCTAGAGTTTTTGCTAGACAACATAACTATAAATATGTATGGTACAAGAATAACAAAATATTTGTTAAAAAAGGAGATAACGATAAGCCGATTAGGATTAATATGTTTGATACTATCGAGGATTTAACTAAAGATTAATTTTTGCCATTTTTAAATTATAGTTTTTTTTCTCCATTTTTAAACAATTACGGAGGTTATTGAACTAATAGATAATGAATTAAATTTGGATGGCCCTGATACTACACAAGAATTAAATCCTAATATTTTTTAGAAGGCAAAGATAATAACGAATTAGGCATATTCTATATTAATATCAGATCAGTTAAAAAGAAATGGGACCTCTTTACTGTTTATATTGATTCGTTTATCGATTATTTGGATGTTATTATTCTAGTAGAAAGTACAACTAACGCTATGGAAAATTCACTTATTAATTTAGCTGGTTTTGATAAAATCACTATTGATGTTAATATTTCAAGTGGCAGAGGGCTTATAGTGTTCTATAGACATAAGCTGAATGTTTCTGAACTAAACATTTCGATTTCACCTGCGGAAGTAATTCATCTACAGATTGAAATTAATGGCTTTTTATTAAACTTGATCGCTCTATACAGATCACCAAGTACAAAGGTTAAAGAATTTCTAATTTTTCTAATTTTTTTCTAAATCAAATTTGAAAAATTGGTTCGACCTAAATTTAAAGCTAAATGATATTTTCTTGGTTGGCGATTTTAATATTGATACTGCAAATATAGACAAATATGGTAGCGACCAATACTTGAATCTGTTATTGGAGTATGACATGGAACAGAAGGCATCAGGTTTTACTAGAGAAGAAGTCGTTATGCAAACTTTGCAACAATCTCAAATTGATCATGTGGTTCATAAAATTAAAAACTTTGAAGCAGATATTAAAGTCTATAAAAAAAAAGATTGCTGATCACTATGGAATATTAATTAGAACAAAACTAAAATCCTTAATTTCTAGAGATAAAAATCCTACAAATAAGAATAACGCTTACTTAGTAGATTGGAATGTTATTGGAACGAGGTTACTAATCCGAAAGACTTGTTAAAATTGATATTAAATAAAATTAACGAAATTAGGAATCAGTGTTATTTCAAAAAATTTATTTCAAAAACTAGAATTAAAAATTTCAAAAGGAAACCGAAAGAATGGATAACTGAAGGGATAATTAACGCTATTGAAGAAAGAGATCTGTTGTGGGTTAAATATAAGAATAATATGCAAAGTACGATATTATATGATGAATATAAAAAAAGTAAGGAACACTGTAAATAGTTTGATAAGGAAACAAAAATGTTTTTATTACAGAAATAAAATCAATTTAAATAAAGATAACAATAAGAAAATTTAGGAGCTGGTAAAAGATATTATTAATGATAAAAAGAAATTATCTGTTGACATGCAAATAAAACGCTGTTTTGGTTAAAATAAATCGATGGAGTTGATAGTGGATTATTTTATCAATTACTTTGCAAGTGTTGCAGAAAATTTAATCCTGAAATATTCAAAAAATATAAATATAGCTGTCAACGAGATTATTACACTTTCTAATTCACATTCTATTTTTATACCTGAAGCAAATAGAGATGAGGTAGTACAGATCATTAGCAATTTAAAAACTAGTAATGCAGTGGGCAATGGGTGGGTGAAAACTTCATATATAAAAAGCAATGCAGATGTTTTTTCTGAGATCCTGCAACGCTTGATTAATTTGAGTTTGAACACTGGCATTGTTCCTAACACACTCAAAACTGTAATTGTGCGTCCTATATTTAAAAAGGGATCATGAAATATATATATATATAGTAATTATAGACCGATCATGATCTTATCAGTTATTGAAAAAGTTTTAGAAAAATATGTATACAAATATGTTAATAATTTTTTAGAAAAATGTAAAATATTACAGATAGGCAGTACGGGTTTAGGAAGAACAGAGGAACTATTGATTTATTAGAGAATTTCTCACAATACATTAATACAGCACTCAATTCTGGAAAAAAGGTTTGTGCTATATTTATGGATTTGAATAAAGCATTTGACACGGTTAACCATGACATATTGTTAAAAAAGTTATCATTGGTGGGAATTCGAGGTTCACTGAATAAATGGTTCAAAAATTACTTGTCTAATAGGACTATCATCACTAGGATTGAAACTTTTGAGAGTAGAGATCAAATTTTAAAATCAGATGTACCACAGGGCTCAGTTTTGGGCCACTTTTATTTGCAATTTATATAAATGATTTAGCAGAAATAAATTTTCAGGGTAATTTGTTTATGTTTGCTGACGATACCGTTCTGCTGAACGCAGGTTAGCAGGTAGAAGAGGTAGTTAGAGGTGCACAGAACGATTTTAATGTAGCAAATTCTTGGTTTCAGAAAAACAAACTCTTCTTAAATGAAAAAAAAAACCAAATATATGATCATTCAGAGTAGGCACAAGTTAAATAACTTATGCATTAAAACACATAATTATAACTGTCAATTTAAATTTATAATTAACCAAAATGCATGTTCCTGCCCAATTGTGGAAGAGGTTAATAAAATTCAATATTTGGGGATTTATATTGACCAAGATTTTAAATGGAAATCGCACATAAAATATACTTGTGATAAACTAAGGTATGCATCTAACAAAGTGTTGAAGTTGAATACACTTATTCCATTGGATGTCATAACAATGATATATAAAGCTCTCTGTGATTAAATTAAAAAATATGAGTATTTGATAAGATATCCGCGCTTTTTCATAATTTCCCCGAAGCCGCGCTAAATCGCGTTTGTTATTTTCATTGGCATTTGTAATCATTGGGTATGATATCAGTATATATGGATGCACATATAAATCTGTTTTAAATAAAATTAAACGAATACAAAAATGTACTCTGAACAATATTGTTAAATTCAATAAACATGTAATTAATGAAGATCACATTGGCAATATTTTTCATTATCTGAACATTTTACCAGTTGACTTGTTATATATTTATGTAACTATCTTTAGAAATTACTTTAAAAATGAGCACAAGGGGAAAATTTTGCATGTGATCAATACAAGACGAAAGTGTGAAAATTACTTTGTTCAACCAATTTTTCACAATAATTATGGAAAAGCGCGGATATCTTATCAAATACCCAAAAGTTTTAATTCTCTACCGAGAGATCTGTTATGACTGAGCACTTATTCAGAAATTAAAACTAAAGTTTCGAAATGGTTATTAGATATAAATAATTGAAAAGTAATGTTTAAAAAGTCATATCCTCTATCTGGTATCCTTTAAGCAAGTGCAGTTTTAATGTGAAATGACGACTTGTACCATAGGTGATAGTTTTGTGCAATATGTGCTGTAATCAGAAATTTTATAGGTTTATTTCATAAATGTGTTTAATTTTTCATGTCTGTGTTTTAATACGTGTTTTTTTTTTTCGTGTTATTGTTTTAGTTTCTTTTTTTATGTGTTTATTTTCCATTATACATGTCATATTCTTTAATAAACCTGTCGTGTGATTGACAGGAATCCTGCTGACAAGCCATAAGACTTAGCGGGGTAATCTATGTATATAACCATACTAAGGCTTAATAAAGATATTATTATTATTATTACTTGTTTTCTTTTGAATTATGAAGATTTTCATTGGCATTTGAATATTTTTTTTTTATTTTTAGACTATATAAAACATAGATAAAAATTTGAGCCTCGCGGCAAAGAACGCTTTTTGTGAACTGGATAATGAGGACTTATGCCTTGAGGGATAAAATTAGTGAGTATCAGATTTGGTTGGCTGTGCACATATAAAACGTATTATACTGTATATTACCAAAATTTAGTCATGTTAGTGGCTACTCATGCTATTTGCTATTTATATAATAGTATTAAGTATTTTACTAACAATAGATTAATTTGAAATTTGTTGCCTTATAGGGCTGAATTGAGTAGATTGATGGATTTTATTGTTGTAGTCGAGTCGGCTGTAATCTTTGCTCGTGTCAAATTTCTCCAACCTTCGACTATCAGTCATAATATTGTTTGCGAATTGCTGGAGCTGCTATTATTATTATTATTATTATTATTATTATTATTATTATTAACAATAACAATAATAACAATTAGCTTCAAGCAATTGCTTGCTTTATAGATCTGACAGAAGCTTGGCAGTTTATGCCGCAGAGAAGATCTATGAGGAATGCTAGAGCTCAGCACAAGGAAGAAAACACCCATTCGTTCCGGGCTCGAACCCGGGTCCCCTAGATCAATAGCCAAGCATCCTAACCATTCGATTATCGAATGATGATGATGATGGCAACAGCAGCAGCTACAACTGATATTCACAATAAAATTTACATCGGTTTTACTTGAAAAAAATTTGATATGTGCATAAAAATTATCTAGTACTGTATGATGATTTAATGGATGCTGACAAGTTGTACGACGAATTATGAAAATTATACCTTATATTGATATATTTAAATACAGAGAAATGGATCATGGCGAAAGGGGAAAAAGTTAATAATTGTATTACTGCGGAATTAAAAATGTAAAAATGCTTAAGGGGGAAAAATAAATATAAAATAACTTACGATTTATCTTTGAAAAATAAACATAGAAATTTTACCAAGCGTTTAAAGATAAGAATAAAAAAACTAAAGACAAGTATTTATTATTAGAATTAATTTATTGCATGAATGATCAGAATAAGGAATTGAAGCTAATTAATAAAATTATTACTCTTGGTAAACATTCATGTTTTTCAAATGGGTATTGATGTCATTGCAGTGTTAAATGAAATGAATAATAAATTTGCTAATTACGGAATAATTATTATCATATTCTAGATGGGAACAGATACACTATAATATATACATAATTCATAATAACGACACATAATTCATAATGTATTCGTTTTGTGGTTTTTATGCCGTATGAAAATGTGAATGTTCCTTGATGTGCTGAAAAGACTCTTACTGAAAATGGGGGACTGCAATGTTTCCCGAAACATCGATTAAAATCGTCATTTTACATGGTATAAGATCCCAGAAATCGACTTACTTAACTAAACTTATTATTCTTTAGAAATTATTTCTACTTCTACAGCACTATCGCTGCATAATCAGTCATCAAGGTAAATGAACATAAGGCGCCGTTCCAATCTGATTATAATAAGTGCAATATAACTACTATAATTTTTTACATTTGTTTAAATGGGCATGCATTGGAAGGAGAGCAGTGTACTAATCTACGATGATGATGCACAGAACCGGCCAGGCCTAGCACCTTTCAGTAGAGATATTCTCTTTTAATGAAGGCTAATCTGGATATTCTAGATCATTCGAATCCTTCTTATCACATTTTTAGAATCATACTTCGATTGTTTCAAATATGATTATATCATTGTCATAGTATCATTGGGATGAACTTGAGATGTAAGTTAGTTGTTAAAGGTAATAGTAGAGATGCTGTAAAAGGGATTTTCGTGATCGACAACTACCTCATGAGGCAGGCACAGACATCCTTAAACCGTCTCTGATATTGTAGAATAGTGTATAGATAAGTGTAATTGTGTAGGTATATGCAGGGTATTAAACATTTTTCAAGAATGTTGTTGAAGGCCTCTAAAAAGGAGTTGGAAATGTTACACCGATACGAAAAGGGTTATTGCAAAAACTAAACATAAGTATCTTCATACACGTTCATCTTGAGCTACTGCTGTTGCACTAGATTACTATAGGCCAATTGTAACAAGGCAATGTTAGGCATTGTGAACCCATCTAGGTCTCTCTTTTGTTCGAAGCTTTAGACACATACTTTACTATTGCATTTCGTTTCATTCTCATCAACCCAATGAGGGGAAAAAGTCACTGTTTTTCCGACGAATGAGTCCAAGAGAGCCAGTCATCACTTGCCATGACTGGTTCGCGAAGAGACGGAATGATAGAACCTTGTTATGAATTAGAAATGGCACGCCTATCTCATCGTATGCGACAGAAAATGAGTTACAGGAAACAGATAATATAAATGAGAGAGAGAAAGCTCATCTGTGGGGGGGATGCAAGGGTTAGCCCAAAGTCTGCTTCAGACTGATACAGCAGCTGCAGACTAATCAAGATCTCGATGATCACGGGATGAAATGAAACCTCTCCAACGTTGTCGATTTTTGTGTCATTTATGAAGACATCCTGCGGAAAAACATCAACACATTCCAGTTCCTTTACAGCTTCTGGCGTAAACGAATAGATTTAGTATTACGCTGATTAAACAATTACGTTCAAAACAATGCCTTAAAAGTTTTCAGGATATCTACTTTGTAATTCACATTTTATTATGTTTTCATATTTTAATGTTCATATTTTTTCATATTTTGTGCAGATAAGAATCGTTATAATCATGGCTTAATTTACAAAGCTGTAACTATGGTAATGAAAAGTTAAAGGCACTTAACTCCCAATAATAATCCTTGTCGTAGATGGTCTTGAATATTGAAAATAGAACAAACTAGTTGCCATAACAATTAACTTCGTAGAGTTTATTAATGCTTGCGTAAGGTTATAATATCTTCCAAAATGAGCTGTACGATAATGTTGATTGATTTCTAGCTCGTTTAAAAAACATTAGTATGCTTTTAAACATCAATTTAAAAAACATTTCCCACCCGTCTATGCACTTTTATCTTTGTCCGCCTATGCACAATCAAAAACTTTTTAACTTTGACCGAAAATTACAATTCGAAAACATTACAATTCGCACATTCCGAATCTCCCAACAACTTCAATAGCTCCCTCTAACCGGTGGAAAAATTTGGAACACGCCAAAAGTTGGAAAATGCAAAAATTTAACGAATATTGCGAACGATCAATTTACGACAAAAAATTGAATTTTTGCGTTGGAGTGGGAGGTGCAAGAGGTTTGCATTGGCAGCAACGATTTGTCACCTTATCACTGCAGTGTGGTAAATCGCAACTTTATTGCTTTAAGAGAAAAATGGAAATTCTCTTTGCTTTGGTATAGGCAATAACAAACTATTGCTTTTTGCATTTTCCTAATCATCCATTAGTTCGAGTTTCCACAGTTAGAGGGCATAAAAGGGGAAAACAGAAAGCTTCATTCTCTTTGAAAACCAGCGCCTCAAAAGTTATCAGAAGCGATACTTTATTCTTCTGTTTATTTATTGAATTAACCCTCTATGTTAATATAAATAAAAAAATAAATACCCCCTCAAGCAGCTGCTTGCCACAGAGGTCTGACAGGAGCCTGTCAGTTTATATGTACAGAAATAAAATAGGGATAAGAAATACGTAATTCTCTTATCCCTTCTTGTAGGTAATTCCTGTGTTTTTTAATTGTTAGAGCGATATTCCTTTAAACTGAATCCAATTTATGGCTATTGGAGCACTGCTATCATTCGTTCCGAAAAATATTAAAGGTAATTGAAATAACTGCTGCTAAAAATATCATATCTAGAATTTAATTCTTGCTCTAGCTTGTCTACTTTCATAAAATATAATTTTTCAGAATTACTCTCTCGAGATGAAATATGCTTAATAATAATTGAGTAAAGCTGTTTTTGATAAATGAAGTTACAAGTCCGGATCTGGGAAGCGGAGGGGAGGGGCCATGACCTTCCTCTTTCAGAATGCGACTAAGGATAAAAGAGGTAAAAATTTTTAAACCTTCTTATATTTCATGCATTTTTCATGAAATTTATAAAAATCCAGTAATAGGGAAGGGGGGGTGTTAAACTGCTTTGGAAATCAAGTGTCTTGGCTCACCTCTTTTTGAGTTTTTTCAGCTGAATTGCGTTTCTTATCCCCCCCCGCTATATTTTTTCTAGATTCGGGCCTGTCAAGATATAATCTAATGATTATAAAGTTCGACTTCCGAATCAGAAAATCATACTGAGCGAATACAAAATGAGACGTGAGTTTGCAGATAATTACTGTGACCATTCGTCCTATATTTTAGGGCGATATACAATCTTATATTTTAGGGCCTTGTGTCATATACACTGCTCGACATTGAAAGTGCCCCACCCAGAAGGACATGTCGTACAAACATGCAAATAGAAGGGTGGCTGTGTGCAGTTGAGATATGCAAATGATGATAATCCGGAGCAAATGACGTGTGTGGCTCAAGTGGTAAAAGGTAGAAAAAGGAACAGGGATGGTATTCTGTTTATGCAGGTGAAAGTTGTGCGAACGGTTGAGATTAGGTGGTTCCACATGGAAATTGTTCAGCTAAGGCCGAAAATGGCTGGTACACGCCATCGGCAGGTTTATCGATATTTGGATGCTTTTGAGAAAGGAAGAATTATAGGCCTATGTGAAGCTGGATGGACTACACTTCGTGTCTCTGCCTACGTTCATCGGGAAGCACGAACTGTTGGCAACAGTAGCGAAATGAAGGTTCTAGCGTGCGTCGCAGAGGGAGTGGTGCTATCCGACAGACATCAGCACAGCTTAATATGCGCATTGTTCGACCTGCTAGTTCGTCACCACAGAGCACTGCAGGCGATATTCGACGGGAACTGCAACGACCCTAACGGTAAACCGAAGATTACATAAGGCACACCTGTGCTCTAGGCAACCGTTTCATCGACTGCCATTGATTGCAAACCATCGCAGCGCTCGTCTGGCTTGGTGCCGAAGTCGTGCGAACTGGGGTCACGAATGGAACACTGTTGTGCTTGGTGATGAATCCCACTTCTGTCTGGGTGCTGACGATCGACGGGTCCATGAATAGCGACAACTTGGCGAGAGGATGGATCCAGCTTTTGTTCACGACTGGCACACCACCCATCTGTGAGGCATAATGGTATGGGGTGCTATTGAATATGACAGCAGATCAACTCTTGTCCGCATCACGGGAACACTGACAGTTGCACGATATGTTAGCACGGTCCTGCAGCCTGTTCTGTTACCATTCCTGGGAGGCATGCAGCAGCCCATATCCCAGCATGACAACGTCCGTGTACACACTGATATGATCTCCAGACAATGTTTGGAACATGTTCAAGTATTGCTACGGCCAGCACGATCTCCAGATTTATCTCCAATAGAAAATCTGTGAGACCATATTGGATGACGTGTGCAATCCTCTCACTGGCCGGCACGGAATCTCAAAGAATTATGAGAGCAAATCAACTCTGCTTGGTGTGCAATTCCTCAAGACCATATCTATCGACTGTATGACTCCATGTCACGCCGTATTGCTACCTGTATCACTGCGGTATTGGTTACTGTGGTATTACCTATATCACCTACTGAGGCAGTCATATTGTGCTGCATTATCTTATCATCTAACCGCTGTAAGTGGCTGCAAATTAAATCATTGTATGGCAATATTACCCCTATCCCCTCACTCGTTCTGTGCGGGGCAATTTCAGTGTCGTGCAATGTATTTATAAAAAATTCAGAAAGGTGTTTTTTGTCCTATATTTTTTGTTCTGTCCTTTAAAAATCCTGTATTTATGATACCAAATGAAAATCGTTCTGTCTTGCCATTAATTTTGTGGAAATTTATTTATTATTTTTGATCTGATTAGAGAATTAATAATATATAACTATAATATTATATTTATAATTCGTAATTATTTAATTCTACTAAATTATTAAATAATTCTCGCAATAGTGTGGACCTTTGATAAAGTAAAAGTTGTTTTATTAATACTTTTTACGTTTTGAAATAATTTTTCATTTTAATTAAAATTAATGTATGCATATCATTTATTTTATCAGAGTTTTTTAAAGATATATATCACCTTTAGAGTTATTTTGCTAGACACAGCATAAAATTAAACATCATTACAAAAAATGACGAATAAATAGTGTTAATGAAAATAATTATCAGAAAATATATTTTTTAATAAACATTCTATGTTTTCCTCAAATCAAAATGATCCCTGTACACATAATGTGCGTTTCTTCGACCTACATTTATACACATTGGATTTAAAACTATCATAATTTCCTAAATATCCGATCCGATTTTTTTTTACAAAACTCATGTAAATAATTATCAGAGTAATTCAGTAATGAAACTAAGCAAACTGATATATTCATTTATATCACATATTCATTGGGAATAATATTTCACTAATTACTCGCTTACATTGTGCCATCGGATATGACGTAAAGCTGTTGCCCCATGTGCAGGAGAGAGACATGTCCTATACACTTACACGTTGGGTTGTTTTACCTCTGAGCGGCATTTTTGTGCACACTATGGGCTAAATGGCCAGGTCACAAGGACCCTTTAGGCTCAGTAAAGGTTGTGGGAGGGGACCCACGAAACAGCTGTTGAGAGGCAGCCCTCAAGGCCATCCAGTGTGTTCTTTAACGTGCACAGGGTATGGTTCTCCCGGATACGGCCAACGGCTTAACGTCCCATCCGACGGACAGCGGCCTTTCCAAGCCCATCAGTATCCCCTTCTGACCGAGGGCAGGGCGGTGAGTTTTGTGGAGATAAGTCGTAACGCTAACCCAGCTGGGACTTGAACCTGGGAAACGCAGATTAAGCCTGGTGCGCTACCGACTGAGCAATCCCCGCCCCCTGTGCACGTTAAGCAACACGCTGGATGGCCTTGATGGGAGGCTACCATCTTTCTTCTAGTAGCTGTTCAGTGGGTTCCCTTCCCCCAAGCTTCTCTGAGCCATTGGAGTCCTTGTGATCATTTAATCCATTGTGTGCCAAAAATACCTTCCAGAAGTTAAAACAACTCACCCCAGCACAGCGACTCTAACAAAATCCTCATTAAATCGATTGACAATCGAGGAGGGGGAAACGAATGAATGATAAGCGAGTAGAACGTGTAATTGATAAACACCTTTGATGGGAAAATTAATCGTTAAAGTTAGATCATAAATAAGAACTCTTATATGAAAGTGTTTTTAAAATAAGTTCATTTGTATATTTTCTACACAGATTATTTCAGTTTTTTGTTAATTTCGAAAAAAAAAAAAAAAAAAAAATCCTAGGTAGAATGAAAAACTATTGTTTAATGTTCTAGTTTACAGAATTCTTAATCAGTTGAAAAATATCAGGATTTAAAGAGATTTCATTGAAGATTATCTTCAGGCACATTTATTAAATATCTCCAGGTACAATTCTTGAATACTTATCTACATCTACAGTTCTCTGTAAAATGATTATTTTAGAATTTTCGGGCTTCTAATATGGCTACTCATTCTATAACCTCCAAAAACCCTGATAATTCCATAGAGTTGTGTATAATGCCTTATTATTATTTCTCCGTTTCAAACACTTTACGGATTATAATCATATTAATCATCACAAAATATTATCGCATTCCGTAGAGATATCCATAGATCCTTCCGATCAGTGTTATTAATTTATTAAACAACATTAACCATTACGACGTAATGTAATACCCTGATTTGATGGTAAAGAAGATTTCATGACAATAACAGCTTACACATTCCAACCCTCCCAATCTTATCCTTTCACGCTCAACACCGCATGTTTTGGCATTGAGCAAGCGGCGAAGAAGATAAGTTCGCCGTCCAGTGGCAGCGGACTCACTGCTCAGGTGTGCAACGATCCAGCGTTCACTTTTCAAGCCATTCCCGATGATAGCACGGCTCAGCTATCGGTAGCAAAGCTGGGCCGTGTCTCAGCCATCTCACTGGCAGCGCAGCCGATAGCAGAGACGGCCCCCGGGGGTGCTTTATCGCGACCTCCATGCGCCTTTCCGTCCCCAAAGACGCGCTAGCCCGTCCCAGCCTTACGTTCTGCCTTTACGCTGGCAGCACCGAGACCTGTCCTGCGGGTCTTCCTTTAGCTGTCTCTGGACCTGCAGTGGCTTCGTGAGCTGACTGGGTCAGAGCAAGAACAATTCTGTGATCATCTCTGCGTGAGGAAGAGGAAATGATCCGTTGCAAAACAGGAAAGGAAGAAAGAAAAATACTAAATATATTTTAAAGAAGTGATGAAAAACAAAAAGATTACACTTTTAAAACTCGAGTTATCTTCCATGGATTTTGTTTTTGCCTTGGGAATAATTTCAAACCGATTCAAGCATTAATAGTTTTCAGAATCTATTGCTCTTGCAAGAGGGTTTAAAAAAGCGATATAGAAATGATAAACATAACTGAATTAGAACTATTTTCAGTACACTGCCTCTGTTATATTATATTACACATAAAAAAGTAGCTTTTACTTAACTCTAGTTTTCGTTTATGATACACATTTAAAAGGTATGTGTGAATAGGCGAGAGACTTGGCCAACAGAGTAGGGAAACAGAAAAAAATCCACTTTTCGATTTCTTTGATTCTCTCTGCAAGATTTTTAAAAACGCTATCACGATGAATTTAAATATTTTGAATGTGATCTTGGAGCTAAGAAGGTTATAATTCATATTGCTTCAAAATAAGACGCGAAAAATAAGCCATCGTATGTGAAAAACATAAAAACAACGGTGAATTATTGTCTTGTATGTAGGTAGGTACTTTTTTTGCAAATGGTAATAAATATTTGTGTATTTAAAATGTATACCATATTATAAAAAATGTTCCGAAACTTCCAAATACACCTATCCCTCGATTTACACGGTACTCAGTTCACACAATTTTGGCTTTGCACGGTCAAAAAATGCAACCCGTTTCGATTTACACGGTACTGACTGAGACGTACATAGAAAGGAAATCTCAGTCAGTACCGTGTAAATCGAAACTGGTTGCATTTTTTGACCGTGCAAAGCCAAAATTGTGTGAACTGAGTACCGTGTAAATCGAGAGATAGGTGTATTGAAATGAAAACCACACTTAAACAAGTTATTTTCTTAAAAATAAAAAATCAATGGTGATAAATAAAAATTTTTCCTAAATTTCTCTGCATCTTGATTTTCAACGATATTCGTTAGCCATTGAAAGAATTAAAAGGATGAAATATTTAATATCAGTCTTTGCTGGTTATACGAATTTACCTCAAAAGTCAGTTAAAACAGAATAATAACAACTTATAAAAGAATAATAACAACAACTTAATAAAACAGAATTACTTATAAAGGTAGAAATACTTATAAAAGAATAATAACAACAATTTAATAAAACAGAATTACTTATAAAATTAGAAATACTTATAAAAGAATAATAACAATTTAAGAAAATTGATTAAACAGAATAACAAAAACAATTAAAACAGAATAATAACAACTTATAAAAGAATAATAACAACAAATTAATAAAACAGAATTACTTATAAAATTAGAAATACTTATAAAAGAATAATAACAATTTAAGAAAATTGATTAAACAGAATAACCAAAACAATTAAAACAGAATAATAACAACAAATCGTTAACTAAAATAAATATAAATTTCTAAATTCGTGAATTATTCTTTCAATTTCCATCAATTGTAATATCAATGCCTGATGTTTTATGCTATAACTGTTTAAACATTAAACGACTATTATTGAAAATCGAGAATTAGAGAGATTTGAATAAAATAAATATATTTCCATGACGTTTTGGTTTGTAAATATCTTATTTTCAAAGTTAATCAGATTTGAATGCGGGTTTCTGTTTTCATAGCATAAAGTTTCCAAACACGTTTGGTAATATAATATACACTGCTGTTCATAATTTAAGGAAGTTGAACAAAAATACAAATATATCAAGAAACCCTTTTCAGAATTTAACGAAAGATCCAGAAGGCATTTAATATCACAAACGCAAATTAATATTTACATTTGAAATAAAGAATATATCGTAATATGTGTCTTAATATAAAATTAAATTTTCAATCAAAAACTAATCGTAAAATGTTTTCGATTGAGAAAAAATTATAGATCACTGCAGATATTTAAAGTTAACGTTATTTAGCAAGGAATATGATTACCCCAAACATCAATACAGTTTGCACAACGAACTCTCATGCTTCTAATAAAGTTATCCAACAACGTAGGAGGCATTAAATCCAACTCCTTCATAAGTGCATTTATCAGCTTCTGAGGAATCCTTGTTGTTATATGAGGACTGTTTACCCATCACAGAAAGAGTTGATGACTTGCAACTAGCCTTCCCAAAGAATCCCATACATCTCCAATGTGATTTAGGTCTGTGGACCCCGCTGGCAAATCCATTCTCTGGATATCTTAATACTCGAAGTATTCCTCCACACTCTGAGCTCTATGTGAACGAGAGTTATCATCCATAAAAATGAATTCTGACCAAATGGCACCTCAAAAATGGTCATATAAGACATATCTCGCTCATCTCGCTAAGGATCTCGTCTCTGTACCTTAGGAGAGTTAGAGTTCCTCTTGAGAAGACATGCAGGTGAGTGCGACAAATGACAGTAATAACTCCCCTGACCAACAACCCTCCCCCCACCCCCAACTTTTGCATGGTATTAAATATAGATTCTCCCTTTGTATCAGATTCCAAATTTTTAGCAAATAATAACTCTTCATGAATTTTTTCTTCTTTTATAAATCGTACGTATGATAAGAGTAGAGCTTCGTTATTTGGTAGAGTTGATTCATCGAGTTGAATGGAAAATTTGCAAGTCTTTAAGTAATCACATAATGATATTTCAACGTCTTTTGCCATTTCATCTATTCTTCTTTGCACTGAATTATTACTGAGAGGAATTTTTTTGATGATATCTGACGGTGTCTTATGATGAAGAACAGTTTTTAATATCTCTTTGACTGCCGGCAAAATTAATTCCTCGCCAATTGTGTGTGGTTTTCCTGCTTTTGCGATTAACAATGAAACATTATATGAGGCTCGTAGTCCATCATCATCTTGTTTAGAAGACGACGCAAAAAGGTTTGACATAGTTGGCTGTTTTAAATATTGCTTTTCCAGTTCTTGAAAATAGGATAAATCTTTGTTCTTCTTATCAGCATGCATTTTATTTAAATGCTCTTGTAGCCTAGAAGCCCCCCCGATAGGGGACCACCTTGTCGTGGTGGGGGGGGCCTAGGGCCCAGCAACCCGGCTGAAGGCTGTGCCGACCGGGTTGGGCGCCGGTTGGACATGGCCAAGGCCAACCGAGGTTGAAGACGCTGCTGGCCGGCTTGATTGCCGGTCGGGTGGTGACGGCGTCGGAGACCTCACTTTCAGGGACCTTGGGTGGTCAGTTCGACGGCTCGGTCGAAAGGTTCCTCCTGCCTAGTAGGCACGAGCCGTCCAAAAAGTCTGGGTCCTACTAAGAGTCTCCACCCCGGGTGCCGATCGAGCTTGGATCTTTATATCCTTGCACATTTGCAAACCGGGGAATAGATTAAAGTTAGGTTTCTTCCGGTGGTTAGCTTTCCTTCTATAGGACTGCTGCCATGTGAGGCCGGGGTTGAGGTGCGCCTATAGGGCGTATTCCTTGCCCCCGGCTCTAGATAGTCATGGCTTTTCTTTAACTAGGTAGTGCTGTCAGGCGGAACCGGGAATTGCCGTGGTTGCACAAGATCGCAACATAGAGATCAATTGTAGCCTAGAAGGTTTCATAGCTTCATTTGAAAAAACTTTTCGACAAATTAAACACATAGGTATTGATTGGTTTGTAGGAGAGTAGGTAAATCAATATTTCAAATACTCAATACTGTACTGCCGGCATTTCTTTTTAGATGTAGATTCAGACATTTTCAAATACAAATTAACTTCTCAACAGATTTATAGATAGTTATAAAAATAATGTTTTGTAATGACTTCTAACACTTATCACTCACGACTATTTATCACGGCAAAGCACATAATAATAAAACATTCCTAGAGCTATCGCTTTTATAGATTTGATTTTGTGCACGCATTAACTTGTATGTTTGCGATGCCGGCGCATTTGCTCCGTAAACAAGAAATTTCAAGTTCCCGTATTCTTCTCGAAACATGTTAAATTGCATGAACCGCGTGTTTGCCTACCAACTTGCAAGGACTTGTCACCGTCAATCTATTCTAAACTAAAACAAATTAGGTATAGGTATACCTAATGCTAATTTAAAAATGCTTATTAACGCGATAACAATAACATAATTTACAAAGCTAGATAAAATATTTATTCATGAAAACAGGTATTTTCAAAGTATTTTATTACATTAAAAAAATTATAAAAAATATTAAATATAATAAATTTATTATTATTATATTATTATTGCATCAAGGTTGATTTGCCTATCAGGACGGACACACATGTCCAACATAATAAGCCTGATATAGTAGTGCATGTTAAGGTATTGAATGAGATTACAATTATTGAAGTAGGAATAACATCTCAGGATAACCTGCAGACAGTAGAGGTTGAAAAGAAGAGGAAGTGTGATCTGCTGGCTAATGAGTTGAGCCTAATTCACAAGTGTAATATTAATATTATACCTTATGTTCTGACGTGGGATGGTATTGTAACTACATACCATAAAGCATACTCAAAGCGACTTGCAGTGGGAAAACATATTGAAGCTTATATCCAATCTGTGATCTTGAAGAGAACTTTTGAGAGCATCTCAGTCGACTTCAGACGTACCAGTACGCTAGTAGGCGGTAGCAGGGAACTTATTGTCCAAGCTGCAGTTGAAAAGCTGTACATGACGGATGAGGTAGTGGATGACCAGAATCACCAGGAAGACACCACAGAATAGAAGAGATAAAAAGGTTGTCACAGAAAATTCCATTAAATTTATTTATTTATTTGACCGCCCCTCTTGACTGCCTCAACGCCCCCCATTTGCCTCTGGATCCGCTACCGCCCCCATGGAAGGCTCCAGCGCCCACTGGGGGACGGTATCGCCCCCGTTGGGAATCTATGTTCTAGAGTATGTTTCAGTGTCATGGAAATATCTCCAGAGTCTGGAAATTGCACTTTCCGACACATTAATAAATTTGGCAATCTTTCTATATGACCGTCCTGCTTCCATCCGACCGATGGCTCGCCACCTCTGACCGTCATCCGAATCGTAATCTTTTGCATTTTAACAAACCTATAATCCGAAACCCTCGATAATCCGTTCTTAATCTGAAAGAAGCGCCTGTTCCTGAAGCTGCTTTTATTGCCAGCTTAATCTACATATCGCAGTCTTTCGCCTTGAGAAATGCAAATTTAATTGCCGATAAATGTGTGCTATTTCAGGCTAATTATCCTTTAAAACTTTCGTTAAATTAGAAGAAAAAAAAGGATTTATTGAGATATTTGCAACTTTCTTCAATTTTCTTAAAGTTTGAACAGCAGTATACACAGTCGTATCAGAATAATATGACCACCTACATAATATATATAAGGCAGGTGGTTATATTATTCTGATACTACTGTGTATTTATCATTATGCAATACTTCAATTTCCTTGATGATGTCACAATAGTTCATTTCCTCGCATTTTTAGTGTGTCCACAAACGCTACCCAAGTGTGCTAGAGGTACAGGAAGAATCAAAAATAAAGGAATACAAGTTTAGTTTAGTTTAGTTTACACTTCACAAAAATTGGGAGTTCCTTGCACAGACTTTCCCATAGAATTTATGTTTTCCTTTTTTTTTTTGAAAATTCTTGATGTTCAGTATTTTTTTTTCCTCTTAGATTTTAAGAGATTTTTTTTTTGTTTCGTCTTCCTCCTAAACTTTAGGATTTAATTCTTTTGTTTATTTTGTTTTTGTTTATTTAATTTTGATTTATGTCTTTTTTTTTTGGTATAAATATATATATTTTTTTATTATTATTTTTTTTTTGGCTTTCTTTAATTTTTTTTATAACCCTTTTTTTTATTATATTTTTTTTGTTACTTTGTTAATTTTTTTTTCATTCTTTTTTTTTTGTTTTTTAGAAATTTTTTTTTATTTTTTTTTTCTTTTTAATTTTTTTTTAATTTTTTTTATTATTTTTTTTTAAGATTTTTTTTTTATTATTTTTTTTTCTTATTTTTATTAATGAAAAAAAAAATTTTTTTTTCTTTTTTTCTTTCTTTTTTTTTATATTACGTTTTTTTTTTGTTGTTGTTCTGTGTTACAATTTATTCCATATCTCTGTTTCTTTGATGAATTCCAATAGGAAGGCAAATATTTTTGTTTGAATTGAGATTGTAGGGTGATTTAAAATTAAGTTCAGAGTAAATTCGTTAATATTTATGTTTCTAAGTTTTTCAAAGAATTTTTCTCGTTGTGAGTCATATTTTGCACAATTTAATATAAGGTGTGAGGAATTTTCAGTAATATTGCATTTTGTACATTTGGGTGAGGTACTTAATTTGAGTAAGAATTTTGATTTATTTAAAAGAATTGTATCTGTTCTTAGCCGAAATATGATTTTGGATTCATGTCTGGAAAATGGTAATTGTAGGAAGGTATTAATTTTGTTGGAAAGTTCAAATCTGAAATTTGGTTTGAAGATAGAGTGAAATTGAACATGTTTTTCTAAAATTTTGAATTCTAATTGTTTTATTTCTTTTTTAACATGTATATAAAAATTGTGTGTTGGCGAGATGTTATCATAATCATGTGCTGATTTTGCTATGTTATCTACATATTCATTTTCTTTAAATCCAGAGTGTCCTGGTATCCAACAAAGTTGAATATGGTTATTTTTTTCATTTAGGTTTTCATTATAAAGTTTTAGGAGTGTATGTGTGTAGTATGGATATGTGGTGTATGTGTTGTCTTGTATTAATGTGTGTATAGCACTTTTAGAATCAATGAATATAACTATTGATTGATTTGTTAAATTGTCTAATGTCCAGTTAAGTGCGGCAAATATTGCATAAATTTCAGCATGCAATATCTGAGTAAAATCAGGCAATTTGTATGCTAATGATATGTTGTGTGATGGAATATATACAGCAGCACTGGATGACCCAGAATCTTTTATGTAGGACCCATCTGTGTAGATTTCCAAACAATTGTTAAATTTTTCAGATTTAAAATTAATGAATAATTGATATAGAGCTTCATTAGAAATTTCATTTTTTGAATTTAAATGTGGAATCTCTGTATAAACTACTGGGAGTTTGTAACACCATACTGCTACAGATTCAGTAATGTCTCCTCGCAGTTCATCTTTAGTTAGTTTATTAAAGAATTCTTTTAATAATTCATTTTCTTCGATTTTTTTATAGAATATGAGTCTTTTAAAGTTTATATAAAATGGGTGGTCTGGTAGTTTATAGTGGAGTCTTGTGTAATATTTTAAGATTAAAATTGAATGCCTAATTTCAAATGGAGGAATGGCTGTTTCAGCCAGAAGAGCTAATGTTGGACAAAATTTTGGTAAGCCTAAAGCAATTTTTAAACATTTGTTTTGAATAACATTTAATTTCTTTAAGTTAGTTAAATTAGGTTTGTCTATAAGGTCTAAGCCATATTCCATTTTTGATCTGATTAAATTTAAGTAGAGTGTAATTAAGGTTTTTTGATCAGTACCTTCTTTTTTGAATGCAAAGTATTTAAAAATGTTTAGGAGTTTTGAACCAGAATTGTAAGCTTTCTCCAGATGAGAGTTCCATATTAATTTTGAGTCTAAGTTAAATCCCAATAATTTACATTTGTTGACTTGATTAATAGGTTGCGAGTTAATTTTTAAGAGAAATTTTGGATTATAATTTCTACGTCTATAGAAGTAAATACAAAAAGTTTTATCTGTGTTAATTGTTAAATTCCATTTGTTACAATAATCTATTAGTTTGTCTAATTGTTGTTGTGTTTTTTCTTGTAGAGTATATTCATTTTTGTCTGATACCCAGAAGGTAAGGTCATCAGCATAGCTTGTAAAGTTAAATTTTTTATCAAAAATCTTTTTGATGTCATGTAAGTATAAATTAAAAAGAACAGGGGATAAGGTAGATCCTTGTGATAATCCTTGTGTAATGTTATAAGACTTAGAGTAGGTTGAGTTTAATTTAACCTTTAATTTTCTGTTTCTCAAAAATTTTGCTAGGAATTCTATTAATTTATAGTCTAATTTAGCTTTACACAGTTTGAGTAGTAAATGTTCTATGGAAACTGTATCAAAAGCCTGTGATAGGTCTATTGACACAGCTAGTACTGTTTTTTTCTTTTTATTGGCAGAGTAAATATCATTTAAGAGTAGTGAGATGCATTCTTTAGAAGATCTGTTTTTTCTGAAGCCAAAGAAGTTTTTTGGTAATAATTTTTTCTCTTCAATTTGCCAATTCAGTCTAATAAGAAGCATTTTTTCAAATAATTTTAAGGAGTTGGATAATAGAGAGATTGGTCTATAAGAGGTTATTTCTGTAGGGATTTTATTGGGTTTTTGGATAAAAATTATTAAAATTTCTTCCCACTCTGGTGGTATGTCTAGTGTGTTCCATATATGATTAAAGATAGATAATAATTTTTCTTTCCATGCTTCTGGAAGATTTTTGAAAAGTTTGTTAGAGATCAAGTCTGCACCAGGGGCAGATTTAAGATTAAGTCTTTTTATTGCTCTATTTAGTTCCAATAAGGAAAATGGTAAGTTAACTGTAGTGTCGATTGATTTTAATTTGTTTAACTGTGTGTTATAAAAGGATTTTTGTCTAGAATCTAAGCTAGGTGCAGTTTGAACTATTTTTAAGTTTTGGGCAAATCTTTCAGCTGTTTGACTAATGGTAATGTTATGTTGTAAGGCATATTGGGCTATTGGAAAAGTTTGTTGCTTTTCTTGGACAATACTTTTAAAAATCCTCCAGATGTTTTTTCCTGGAGTAGAGGTTGTTAATTCTGATGTAAATTCTTTCCAATTATCACGAGAGGCAGTTTTTAATTTTCTTCTTACTTCTGCTTTAATTTTTTTAAAATTGTTAATGTCTTGGAAGGTTCTGGTCCTTTTAGCTTTTTGTTCTGCTTTTTTTCTGATAGCTGTTAATCTATTCATATACCATATATTTTTTTTTAATTTTGGAATTTTGTTTATAATTGTTTTAAATACTGATTTAGTTTGTTCCTTAATTGATTCAAAGAATTCATTATATTTTAGATTGTTAGAGGGAGGAGTATTGTTAAGGATTTTTTCGAAGGAGTACCAATCGTTTAAATAAATTTTTTGTTGGTATTTTACTTGTAGTTGTGAAGTCAAAAGTATGGGGTGGTGGTCACTGCCCCTAGTATCTGGGAGCAGTGACCATTTGAATTTGTCAATTAAATCAGTTGAGATTAAAGTTAAATCAATAATTGATTGAACATGTTTATTAGACATCATGTTTACAATTTCAGAGGAAGTGCTCAAAGTTCTTTCCATCAGCAGCAATACATGCCTCGCAATGTCGACACATGGATCGGCGAACGTGTTCAAAAATGCCAGGCCTCTCTTGGACATGTGCTGCTGCCTCAACGACTCTTGCGACGAGGTCAACGTCAGAGGCTACGGGGGTTTCGTACAAAAGGCCTTTGAGGTAACTCCAAAGGAAGAAATCAATTTGGGACAGTCGGGTGATCTTGGTGGCCAAGCGACAGGTCCGCCCCAGCCAATACATCGTGCAGGAAAGATGCTGTTGAGATACTAGTGCACAAACAAGATGAAATGTGCGGGCGTGCTGAAACCACATGCGTCGGCGCACAGATACAGGAACATCATGCAATAGTTCCGGCAAGACCTCCTCCAGGAATATCCGATAACTACGCCCGTCTAGTTGCGATGGAAGAAGGTATGGCTCAAGCAAACAAACTACAACAATGCCCGCCCAAACATTTACGGTGAAACGGGGTTGCGCAGCATGGGGGCGTGTAGCTCATGGGTTGTCATAATTTGCATGTGCCTACACATGCAAATTATGAACATTAACAACAACTTCACGTGAGAAGGTAGCTTCATTGGTGAAGAGGACCAGTTCTGGAAATTCCCATTGTGCGACACATTTTTTCAAAATTCTGGAAATTCCCATTGTGCGACACATTTTTTCAAAAGCTAACGTGCGAATTCCCGACGTGGGTGGTCATCTCCTTCTTCCAGTGACTGGACCCGTTGCATGTGTAAAAGTTATAACAACTCCTAGTGTAATACTCGTCACACGCTGGGTTGAAGCACACGAATGTCATGCGAAATAGCTCGTGTACTTGTACTTGGATTGCATTCAATTTCGTGTAAGACCACTTCTTCCATGCCAGGTGTGCGCGTCGTTCGGTCTCGACCACAATGGCTGTTTACTTCTAAAGATCCAGTTTCACAAATCTGCGGTGCAAACGCGCAAACGTTTGGTGATGGGCAACTTGTCTGTTTGGGAACCGTTCACGATACAATCGCACCGCGGCAGGCCCGTTTCCATTCGCTGCCCCATAAGCTAAGTGCATATCTGCCATCTCAGTATTATTGTAACGATGCATCGTACTCCCGCAACGTCAACGACTCGAATGATAATGACTCGCGCAGCATAACTCAATTTCTAGCAAATCACGTCCTCTAGCACACTCGGGTGGCGTTTGCGGCTATATGTTCCTATGTAAAAATGGTTTGTTTTTGTATTCCTGACCTACATTTACAGTTTGTCTAAGACCTTTTGAATCATCCTGTATATATATATTTCTTCTAAGTAGAACAATTGTGGAAAGAATAGGCCAGGTCACAAGGACCCCAAAGTATTCAAGATAGGTATGGGATGGGGATACACTGGACAGCTGTTAAGAAACAGATGGAAGCCTCCAGTCAGGGCCCTCCAACGTGTTCTTTAACGTGTAGTTGTATGGCTCTACCGCACACGGACCACGGCTTAACTTCCCACGACAGAAGACAACCTTTAAAAGTCAATTGGTGGCCCCTTTCTCGCAAGTGCAGAATGGAAATTAAGGGATAAAATTCGAAACTCAAGCAAAGTTGGGACTAAAAGTTTAATGAAAATACAGCCATAATAAGAATATGACACGAAGAAATTATTTACAAACGTTATTCTGAAATCAAGTTCAAACGAAAAGGAAATTATTTTATTCAAACTTTCGGCCCTAGTAAAATAAAAACTTTTCGGCTTTAGTAAGAATGGGATGCTGTTTTCGAAGAGAATGAAGTTTTTTGTTTCCATTGTTTATAACCCTCTACAAGTGGAAATTTTAATTAATGAATACTTGAAAGAATACAAATAACAATATTTTATTAATTCACAAAAAGAAAGCTTGAAGCAAAAAATTAAAATTTTCTCCTCCTCCTCCTCATCCCCCCGAGGGGTAACCTATGCTCTAGATCTTTTCACTCCAAAATTTCCATCATAAACAAGTCGTTTGTAATATTCGTTGAAAGATTTGCATTTTCCGAAACTTTCTACTGTTAGAGGATGCTTTTAAAGCTACTGAGTGATTAGAAAAATGCAAATGGTAAAATTCACCCAACCTAAAATTAATATTTAATTTATCTCTAAAAACAATAAAGTTTATGTCTACAGGCGGACATACCGACAGACAGATAACAAAAATATTTACTGATTTTCTTTTTAAACGATAAAAAAGCCACTTGAACTTTTAAATTAGTACCTAAAATTACCTGTAGATTGATTTTACTGTAACCCTCTGGTATAGAATAAATAATAGCAATAATAATAAAAATTTCTTAAGCCATGTTTCCTGAACGCTGTGGGCGGGGGTGGCTCAGTCGGTAGCGCGCCAGGCTCGTAATCTGTAGTTCCCAGGTCGAGTCCCAGCTGGGTCAGCGTTGAGATTTATCTCCGCAAAATTCTCCGCCCTACCCACGGTCAGTAGGAGACACCGATGGGCTTGGAAAGGCCGCCGTCCGTCGGATGGGACGTTAAGCCGTCGCCCCGTGTGTGGTAGAGCCATACCCTGTGCACGTTAAAGAACACGCTGTATGGCCTTGATGGGAGGCTACCATCTGTCTCCCAACAGCTGTTCCAGTGGGTCCCCTCCCCCAACCTTCTCTGAGCCTTCGGGGTCCATGTGACCTGGCCATTTAGCCCATGGTGTGCAAAAAAGTGCCGCTCAGAGGTAAAACAACCCAACCCAACCTGAACGCTGTCCAGTGTTGAACAGAGACTTCGAAAATTAATAACTGTTAACTTGGAAGCAGTTGTAGCATTAAGAAATCTCATGACAGCACAATCAACCAATGTTCTATGAGAAGACATATCAATACATCTTTATCAAACAAAATATGTCCCGTTGTATTTCTGAAAAATCCATACCCGAACACCATTAACACATAAATATTTCCATAATATTCCTGAAATACCACAGAAAACATTATTTTACCACAACAGAATCAATGAAGTCCAGCCTTTATCAACACCGTGCGATATTCTGTCAACTGCTATGGATTATCTCAGCACTCAACTGTTTCACTTACCGTTAACTGTGTTAACAGAAATTCCAGCTATCAGATAAAACTCCAGTGGGGGAGCGAAGAGTGGAAACGCTTCATGAAAACAAACACAAATCACTGAAACCATTAAGACCACCAAAAACCACTGAAGCAGGAGAAAAAATGTGGAAGATGCTTTTTCCTCCCTATTTCTTTTTGGTCTCCTGTCGCACCAAATGCAATCGCCTGTCCTTTTCCTCTGCCTGAGGACGTTTTTCGTAGAAGACGTCTTAATTTCCCCTGGGCGAGATGTCGATTTGTTCACTCACCACCTTCACTCCTTCTCTCTTATTAGCTTCCTTTCTCGGTTTGTCGCCAGACAGGACGAAAAAAAAAACACCAGACTTTCACCAAAGACATCACACTCTGCTAAAGTGTCGTCAAAATATTCTTCCAGTTTACTCTTTCTCTTCCCAGACTTTGTCTTCGTAGCTCTCTTAAAGTATCTCATGAGAATTTCTTCTCTTTTCCTTCCCAAATACTTTTTCTCTAAGTCTTCTGAATTTTCTATTTTTCTATCTGAAGATGACTTGGAAAGAAATATCACAAATCAGGCCATTGTGCTGTTAAATCGCATTTTTAAACGGTGCGAAGTATGACCAGAATTTTATATTCTAATGCAGTATTCCGCAAGTGCTGTAGTTTGACCTATGAGTCACACTTCAAAATTAATTCTGTCTCGCATCATTAATTATGTGTTTCGTTTTATAACCAATCATTAGCGATTGTACATAATATTTATTAGACTGATTAATTAACGTTTAGATTTGCTGTTTTCATTAATTTACAACTCGATTTATACATAAAAAATTACTGAAGTGAGAAAATATTTTACTTTCCATGAATCAAAAAATTCCCAGCCAAACGTTCAATCCACAATTTTATTATTTTTCCATTGGTAATTTAATGAATTTTAAAGAGACAGTTTTTCAAATCGAAAATTCCGAAAAATCTTATGACCTCTTTTTTAAAATTAAAAGCTTTGAATTGCGTGGCCGAGTGGTTAGCACGCTTGGCTACTGATCTAAGGGACCTGGGTTCGAGCCCCGGATTAGGCATGGATGTATGTGTCGTTTTTCTGCTGAGGTCCTGCCATCCTCTCAGATCTCCTACTGTGGCATATAAACTGACAGGCTCCTGTCAGATCTCTGTGGCAAGCAGCTGCCTGAGGGGGTATTTATTATTTAATGTTTTTGTAACAGTGTGTAAGGTTTAGGAACAGATATATTCAGGAGACATACCCCGAGGTGGGGTCCGCCTCCCCTCTCCGAAATTCCGGTCGTCTCGTACGAAATCTCGAACTTACATATCTGCTTTGAAATGCAAGAGTGTATTGCATAATTTTATTTTGATCCCATAATATATGCCTGACATTACAAATAGATTTAAAGAACAGCTATAAAATTCTATTCCATACAACATATAGAATGCTATTATAACCTTTCCTGTCGGGTGAGATATTTTAGTAATTGGGAAATCCGACTTAAGGATGAAACGTTTTATCTGAAAGGATAAAGGATGAAATCTCAGCACTCAAGAAGATAGAAATGGTGATTCGCAAATATTTTCGCTTTGAGTGCCCACAGACTATTATTTAATAGTGACCAAAAGAAGAAGAATGCAACTTCTAATATAATAGTAAAAGCTGGAAATACCAAAGTTTGTTCCTTGAAACGAACCCCCCCCCCGCCCCACGACACCCCGAAACTAAATTGTCGAACTCTCCTTGAAACTATATTCACGGACCCCTCTTCCACGAAACTAAATTGTCGAACTCTCCTTGAAACTATATTCACGGACCCCTCTTCCACGAAACTAAATGCTGCATATGTGCCTGGATGCACTTATATAGCAAAATAGATGCCTGGTGTAGTGGTTTGATTAACATTATTAGCATAATGAGAAATCGTTGATAATGTTCCTATCCAAAAGTTTGCATTTTTTAAATCTTAAACTTTTTTTGTAAAACTTTTTTTCTCTTTAATCAAATTGCAATTTACAAAAGGCAGTATGTCAGAGTCCTATGCTTTAATATAACTAAGAATACTAATGCATTAAAGGTCTTTATTTATTCTTGAAATGAGAACTATATGATTAGAGAAAAACTATATGATTAGAGAACTAAGTGATTAGAGGAAAAGTATTTGGGAATAAATATTTTGGAGCCCACGATAATGACGAAAACTAGGTCCACTTCAGAATTTCTGAAGTGGATAAAAAAAATCTTTTAGTTTACTTCAGAAATCTTTTGTAGCCAATCATTAGAGATTGTGCATAGTGTATATTGGACTGATTAATTAAAAAAAAATAAGATGTAAATGGTGAACCGCAAAATTAATACCTTTGAGCACACACAGACTGTTATTTGGTATTGGCCAACAGGAAAATGCATCGTCTAATCGGATATAACCTAGAAGCCATATCAGGGTCGTACTGGTTTCTCATTCAAAATATAAACACAAGCATGCCCTCCCGGGTTTTAAACTCAAACCCCAGCAGCATTACCGAAACCCAAGCGATACCAGCGCGGCGGGGTCGAAATGTAACACTACTAATTTTAAATTCTTTTTTATTGTTGTTTTCAGCAAGGAGTGAAAATGAATATAACAATAGCGAAGAATAAGGTTAATAGCATCAGGACACTTAAAAATTTTCCTTCTTCGATTTCTTTTAAAAATAAACTGGAAAATCCAATCGACACTGACAAATATGAAATGTTCGTTTTCAAAAGTAAGTTGAGCTTTATACCTTTGCCAATGAGAATGGGACCAAGTCGAATTTCTCATTCATTTTCAACATACACAGTCTATTATTTAGTAGTGGCCAAAAGAAGAATGAATTGTCTAATCGTAAGAGCTAGTAATACAAAGTTTGTTCTTTGAAACGATAAAGGATGAAAAGTTAAGATAGAAATGGTGATTCGCAAAATTGATCCATTTGAGCACACACAGACTGTTCTTAGCAGGGCAGAGAGAAGAATGTAACTTCATAGTAAGAGCTGGGAATACCAAAATTTGTTCATTGGAAGGTAAAAGAATGGAAAACTAAGCTGTATAAATGAAACCCTTTGAGCACACACACAGACTGTTATTTTCATAGCAGTGGCAAAAAGAAGAATGCAATTTCTAATAGTAAGAGCTGGAAATACCAAAGTTTGTTCCTTGAAACGAAAAAGGATGGAAAGCTAAAATGTAAATGGTAAATAGCAAATTAAACACTTTGAGTACACATGCATGTTATTATTTAGTGGTAGTCAAAAGAAGAATGCAACATCATAACCGTAAGAGGGGGGAGGGATTATGAAAGTTTGTTACTTAAATCCAAAAAGGATTGAAAGCTAAGATATAACTGGTGAATCTAAAATATAATCCGTGTGAGCTTATACAGTCTGTTATTTAGTAGTGGTCAAAAGAAGAATGCAATGTATTGTAGAAGGAGCGGAGAATATAAAGGTTGTTCCTTGATAGGAAAAGTATGGAACGTTAAAAAATAAATGGTGAATCGCATAATTAATGGTTAAAATTTTTCTCAAAGTAATGAGGCTTACTGAAAAATCAACATGCCAATCGTACTTTGGTAACCCCTATATTAGAGGAAATTTTGATTGATGGCTGGAAGTTCGAATGCGGTCATTAAGAGGTCATAGATTTGTATGTCGAAACGTTCATAATATTTTTGAAAACTTGATCACAATGTAAATAGTATGGTTTTAAATATTACAAGTCGTAATACGGAATGCGTTCAGAAAGTTCTTGACATGTGCTTGTAGATTTGAACTCTTTCCACCGAAGTTAATGAACTACGACTTGTTTGAAAGCTTGCCGAAACTTGTCATTGCGTGTTAAAAACAAAGACAGATCATCGTTTCTCTCTTCGCAGGCGGCGCATAAAGTTTAGTCTGTGAAATCTGTGCGTTTTTGCTATGGAGCCTACTAAAGACGGGAAAAGGTTTTATATTTTTATAAGGATGCAGCTTGGGGACGACGAGAAAAAAATTCATTCCGATTTATCACAAGTGTATGGGTATCACGCCTGTTCATATGGCACTGTTACGGGATGGATGCACAAATTTAGAGAAGGACGGCAGAACTTCCCTTGTGCAGGAAGAGCGAGGGAGGCAGTGAACGAGAGATCTATCGCTGCTGTTCATGAACTCATTAAGGAAAAACTATACATCATAGTTCAGGTAATAGCTTAGAAGTCAATGTATCATGTGGCAGTGTGGAAACAACTATTAATCAACATTTAAAGTTCCGAAAGACCTGTGCCAAATGGGTACCCCACAAACTGACAGAGCAGCAAAAAATGACAAGAGTAGACTAATGCAAGGAGATGCTGGCAATTTTTGAACGTAATGGCCCCAAATGGTTAACAGGCATTGTAACAGGTGATGAGACGATGAGATATAACTTCCAGAAAGATCGACAATTATGTTTGGGTTACGGAGGATGAACAGAGTCCCCAAATCCTCTGACAAATATTTTGCTCAAGGAAGAGGATATTCACATTTTGTTTTTTAATTCTCAAGGAGTGGTAGCCATGGACACTTTACCTGAAAAACAAATGACTATAAAGGCCAATACTACACCAACATTGTTTTGCCCAAAATGGTTAAGAAGATGAAGGAGCAGCGTCAGCAACAGGCGTGTCAATAGTTCTACTTCTTCTTGACAATGCTAGTGCTAAAAAAAATTCCAAAACGTTACGGCCTATCTGGAGCAGGGAAATAAACAAATAGCTACCACATCCTGCATATTTATCCGATCTCGCACCATACAATTTTCGTCTGTTTCCAAATATTAAAAAGGAACTTTCTGGGAAGTCTTTTTCAAGGGTGCAAGGCCTTGAAAAATGCGTTTATTCAGAGTTGTGGAGTATTCATTCACCTATAAGATCACCAAGCTTTCCAGAATTGGCGTACACTTCTGAAACTTTGCATAGATGCTGAAAGGAAGTACTTGAAGTATAGTAAAAGTTTTGTTCAGGTAAGTGCAATGTTTTTGTTCTGCAGATGCATGTCAAGAACCTTTTGAATGCCTCTCGAATAAACCATGAAGTTCTAAATATACTCGGGACATTATATTAATATCTGGATATTGTTGAAATGGATTGCATTTGGATGAATTGAATAATATCTTTCACGATGATAAGACGAGAATCTTTGTAGTTGAAATATTCAAAGCAAGAAGAAGAGGAAATTTTAATATACGTCAGGTAGCTTTAAAGAAGAGCATCGGATATTTCATCAAGATGTCGTGGACTCATGTCCCACTCAACTCGCAACACTTCTTATTGTACCCTTAACATAATATGCTATATACAATGTAGTCAATCATTACAGTTCTATTACGAACTATATAGTCAATCATTACATACATACAGTACTGTGCGAATTAGTTGGGACAAGCGAAGCCTGGAGAACCTCTTCGATCCGGCCACATCCAGCAATCCCCCAAACACCCACCCAAGGTCATGTTTTGGGGATGTTTCACAGCTTCCGGGCCACAGACGCTTCACCCCATTGAAGGAATGATGGACAGCAAAAAGTACATAGGCGTTCTGGAGGAGAAAATGGTCCCAACACTGCAGAGCTGTTTCCTAACGGCGATGGGGTATTTCAACAGGATCTGGCTCCATGCCACAATTCTAAGCTTGCTAAGAACTTCTTTACCCAGCAACATTTGAAGGTATTTGAGTGGCCAGGAAATTCACCCGATCTGAACCCCATTGAAAATTTGTGGGCCATTATTAAAGCGCGCATATCTAAGATGGATTGCACGACGAAAACCAAAATAATAGAAATTGTCATAAAAGTGTGGTACCACGACCCTGAAGTGAAGGAGATGTGTGGAAAGCTAGTGGCATCAATGGTTGAGAGAGTGAAAGAAGTAATTAAAACTAAAGGGGGTCACATTCACTATTATCTACACTATTAAACAAATAAATATTTTAGTTGTGTCTTTGTTACTGCATTTTCCTATTGTCCCAACTAATTTGCACAGTACTGTACATGCAAAATCCTCATGCAGCCGTGGGCTACGGAGGTCGAACCAGACTCTGTAATTTTTCTCTCCAGACGTGTCTCTTTTGAGCTACAGCTGCTGCATTTGGCCACTCTAGACCAATTCTAGCAAGATCATGTTTGACATTGTCAGCGCATCGCATTCTAGGTCTCCCCCTTTTTCTGTAACCCTTAGGCATAATCCTGTTGCCAATCTGCATGAAATGCCAGTGTCAATGCCATTGACACTGGCATTGTTTCTGGGACTTATATAATTTATCGTTCAATATCAACATATCGTTCATACGGACAGCATGGCCAAACCAAACAGTCTCTCTCTGCACAATATGCTGCTCAAAAGAAGTTGATGACTCTTTTTTCTAACCTAATGCCCAAGATATTGCTTAATAAGCATCTAAAATCAAAAGCATCAAGTTTCTTGTTATCCTGCTTACAAATGGTCTATGTTTCGCTACCATAACTAACCTTAGAAAGAACCAAACTATTATACACCCTAAGTTTAGTCTTTAGGTGTATACGCCTATTTTTCCACACTCTCCACAGATTCTTAAAAGTCCCAGCGGCAATCCCTATTCTTCTGTTTATCTCATACCGCATATCACCAGTATATGTTACATAACTCCCAAGATAATTAAACTGAGACGCTTGCTCAAGAGTATAGCCATTGAAAGCAACTACTGAAGCACCATCTACCTGACCAATTAGAGTTCATTAAACATTATTAGCTTTAATCATTAGAGCTAAGACGGAGGCTCTCTCCAAGTTTTTGAAGAGAACAGACGTGTTTTTGATCGCTCCTGAAGTTGCTTAATTGACAGCCATGGATTTAAAAATGCATATAACGATGAAAGACTCCAATGATCACATAAAATACGACATGAAAATGTTAAATATGAAACTCTGGTGCAACATTTAGCTGACAAATATCGACCTTCAAATATGGATTACGAACAGAAGCTTACTAATGTCACAACAGTGATTACATTTAAAAACGATTCAAGTGCTGATCAATTTGCCTCTTCACTTAACTTCTGTCCGGATGGACATCGGATTACATCTTCAAGACTGTTACCTCCAATTAAGACTGTTCATGTTGCCAACTCCCATTTTTTACAACTCACTTGGAAATTCAAATCGCCCTTGAGCCTTTTGGCAAAATTTGGACTGTGAAGATGAGGTTCTCACTTCTAAAGGGCTGGTGAGTATTAAAACGGGGACCAGAATCTTGACTTTTCAAATGCTGAAACTCATTCCTAATTTTATTAGGGTGGGAAGTTTCACTGCTACAATCTGGTTTAAAGGAATTCAAAAGTTATGCAAGTGGTGCAAAAGTGCTGAGCACATTATTAAACAGTGTGATGCTTTCGTTGAAATCTTGAAAGTTAAGAAGCCTCCCCTTGTGCAAAATGCTTCAGAACTGAAAGCTCCAGTTTCTGAAAACATCGTTTTAAAACCTTCAATTCCTGTGAAAAGTTAAAATACATCTTATGATTTAACAAATGACGAAAATATGGTCTTGGACTCTTCCACCATAAAAGAAAAGCAATTTCTCCTGTGTCTTCTGCTACAAGTTCTATAATTGCTTCAATTGTGGACTTTCCAAAGAAAAAGGTTTCAAAAGTCCAACTTAAAGCAAATTTGAGTTTCGCACTCTCGGAATTTATCCAAGATCGGCTTCCGGAAAATCGTGAAGACTGCATTCTTGATGATAAAGAATCCCAAGGAACTTTTGATGATGTTATCGACGTTTTAAAATTTATTACAAATCCAACTTCTGCTGATTCTGAGTGGAAAATCCCAACTTCCTTCTTGTTACTTAAAAGGACAATCACAGAAGAAGAAAAAATTAAGTCCAAATTTAGAAAAATATACCAAAAAGTACTCCATTCTAGTGACCTACCGGACTCTTTCTCAGTATGGGACTACTTGAACTGTGTTTGCAAACTTTTTAAAGCTTAAAAAGTGAGCCTTTTTGTTATTTATGCTATTTAATTCTTTTATTAGCTTTAATTCTAGTTGACGTAGAGATTTTCCCCTTTTATTTTTGTTAAAGTTCATTATTTTTATAAATTTTTGACATTGCATTCATGTAATCCTCTTTTTGAGACTCTCAGCCAATACCAAAATTCCTCTGTTCTCATTGGCTGAGAGCTTTTCTGTCTGAATCCTGTCTAAATTTAATGCTTTCTTCGATTAGGCTTACAACTGCTCTTCACTCTTCTTTTGGCTTTTATTTTTCTTTCTCTCTCTAAGGAATTTTAATGTTACAGTGCCATTCTTTTATTTTTTATTCTCTTTTCCTTCATTTTTCATTTTTTCCTTTTTTTTTTGAGTTTTTAATGATTGAAATCGCCATCCAGAGATATGGCTCGTATGAAAAGTTTCCCATTTTTGGGAGAACTTACAATAGAGCAAATAATTTTCATATTATGATGATGATGATTAGAGCTCAGACAGGTTAATTGTGTTGACTGACTACAGGTATAATGCTCTTAGCTATTAATAGAAATAATCTTATTTTTAGCCGGTAGTTCACCAGTATGATATCGTGAGTTCATAACCAAACTAGTTCCAGACAATTTTTCGTCTATATCTCGGATTATTCTTTTCTGTAAAAGTGCTAATCTGTGATTCTTGATATCAGGTTTCAAACAAGCGACTTCCACTTTGTAATTCTAATTTTCGAAAGGTATGGACACCTTGCTGTGGGAAGTCTGAGCAGTAGTAGTACACTGGAAGCTAGAATAATTCATCACAGTCGTCTACTGTAGTTAGTGCATTAATTAAAATTATTCCAAATGAAAATAATACGAAATTTACTATATTTGCAAATTTTGAAGACTGCCAATGAAATGAAATGAAAAATAGAGAATTAAATTAGCACGCACAGAATAATTAAGCTTATGCTAGGTAGGTTATTCAAAAACAAGGATCTTATTTACAGACAACGATTTAAGTGCTCATAATTTTATATTCGATTTCAAGTTAGTTCTATCCAATCCCCAACAAAACTTTTTACAGCATTATAAATTCAGCAACTATTTCTGGACAGATGATATTAATGTACAAAAAATTTTACATTATGTTTAATTAAAGAAGAATTTGCAACAGGTTCATTTGCTTTCCAAACAAGGTTGAACGCTTTTCCTTTGACATATATATATATACATATGCGGTGGTGGTTACAGTCAGTAGCGCGCCAGGCTCATAATCTGTAGTTCCCAGGTTCGAGTCCCAGCTGGGTCAGCTTGAGATTTATCTCCACAAAATTCCCCGCCTTGCCCACGGTCAGTAGGGGACACCGATGGGCTTGTAAAGGCCGCCGTCCGTCGGATAGGACGTTAAACCGTGACACGTGTGAGGGAGAACCATACCCTGTGCACGTTAAAGAACACGCTGGATGGCCTTGACGGGAGGCTACCATCTGTCTCCCAACAGCTGTTCCAGTGGGTCCCCTCCCCCAACCTTCTCTGAGCCTTCGGGGTCCATGTGACCTGGCCATTTAGCCCATGGTGTGCAAAAAAGTGCCGCTCAGAGGTAAAACAACCCAACCCAACTTTCTAGTTGACAATATCAGCATATCGTTCTATTGACATCTACACACATCTGACACTGAATTAGAAACCTTTATTCAGATGTACGTAAAAGTCACATGCGCAGCATATATGCAAAATACGTGGTCACGTGCATCGCCACGTGGTCTAGGCAACTATTTAAGACTGCTGCTCCCCACTAATCTTCAGTAGTGTTGATCACAATGAGAAAAACAAAGGATCTTTCGGGGTTCGATAAAAGGTTTATTTTGGGTGCCGGTCTGGCTGGAGCGACGATTTCAAAAACAGCAGAGTTGACTGGTTTCTCAAAATGTGAGATCTCTCGGGTCTTTAATCAGTGGTAAAATAACCCGCATTGCTTGTCTAAGAGGCGTAAGTGTGGAGCGACGACAATCTGTCAGGAACGAGATCGCCTTCGTCTGAGAAGGCTTGTACGGAGAAACAGAACTTCGTGTGTGCAGAAAGTGAGCGAAGCATTCAATGAAGGCTGTTCCCGACACATATCTTAGAGAACTATGCGCAGGGAATTGCAGAGGATCGGTATTAGCAGTCGCATGCCTATACGGAACCTACTGATTTCGGCGAAGAACCGGAATGTTCGTCTAAAGTGGTGTCAAGACACTGGAAGACTGGAAAAGAGTCATGTGTTCCGACGAGTAACGGTACACCTTGTTCTGTACCGACGGTAGGCAGAGAGTTTGGCTTAATCCCCATGAACCAATGAACCCAGCTTGCCTTGTAAACAAAACTCAAGGTTCGGGTGTGGGGCACGTTCTGTTGGTACGGAACGGGTCCCCTGATATTGCTGGAATGTCGGCTGTTCTCCAAGGATTATCTGAACATTATTGCCAATCAAATACATCCTGCAATGTTGACTTTTTATCCAGCAGGTGACGGCTGTTTCATATATGAGAGTGCTACTGTCCATTGCGCAAGGTGTATTCAGCAGTGGTTCAGTGAACATGACAGCGACTTACACCATCTTCCCTGGCCACCACAAAGCCCGGATCTGAACTCCATTGAGAATGTATGGGACATGTTAGAAAAACAGATCCGAGAGAAAAGCCCTCTTCCTTTAAATTTGAGCCAGTTAAAGGACTATCTGGTGAACGCCTGGTGTGCTGGAGATGTAAAGGCACTCCAACACCTTGCGGAATCTATGCCAAACTGCATACGTGCTGTAATTCGGGTTAAAGGAAGTCCAACTCGGTATTGAATAAAGATTTCTGATTCAGAGGCCGGTGAGTGTAGTTGACAATATCAGAAATATCAGCAGAATCGGCTAATACCATTGCCACCTTAACTACGACCTCATATCAGTCTGGAACCACAGATAGCACCGTTAACAGTGACATTCTGCATTTTTAATTAATCTGAATAGTGAGATTATTAATTCTTGTAATAATGATAATAATCATAATAATTAAATTAAATGAAAGACTATGACAATATTCAGTTCTTTTTTATTTTCGCAGCAGGATTTCTCTGATGAATATCATTAATAAAAAACTGTTCCTGGGATTTCACAAGAAGCACGAAGATAGTGTGACCTGAATAGTTTTTTTTCCATGAAAAGAAATTTTCAGAAATGGATTTCAATTGAAAGACGGTAAAGGAAGAAACTATGAAAATGCAAAATAACATTTAAAATTCCTCCATTTACATGCCAGAGCTGAAATTAATCAAAATAACATTCACTCCACAAGAAACACGTAGAGTAATATCTCCCCCCTTCCTCGCATACGAATCCCTGGAAATCTTTTTTACCTACACAGGGCCTTTCAGAGATCATGAGGACCATTTGGCCAGGGCCTCAAACTCAAAGGTGTCATCAAAATTACACTTGTAATTTTTCTTATATTTAATGCAATAGAAAGTGCTTCTATTTAGTAAAATATGCTTTTTTCTTTTTTAACTTATAAGTTGCGGAAAAAGCATTAATGTGTTGCTTTCTGCTGTTGTCTTTTCTGGTGAAATCTCGCGTTACAGGCCTACTCTATGGCATATTATACCAATATGCCTCCGGCCAGATGTTTGGCACAAGGTTACTTTCCCAAGCCCTGCAATGATCACTCATTAGCTTTAAAATGCATTGCTCGACATAGAAAATGCCACTTCATGAAGGAATGCACAAAATGAGACCAAACTCACCACTCACGTAGATAAATAGGTGGGAAAGAAGCGATTTAATTTCTGAGGGATTGCATGAATGCGATGGGAGAGAATACAGTATAATGTGGCCTGAGTCAGTAGGTTGGGTTGGGTTGTTTTACCTCTGAGGGGCATTTTTGCACACAAAGAGCTAAATGACCAGGTCACAAGGACCCCGAAGGCTCAGAGAAGGTTGGGGGAGGGGACCCACTGGAACAGCTGTTAGGAGACAGATGGTAGCCTCTCATCAAAGCCATCCAGTGTGTTCTTTAACGTGCACAGGATATGGCTCTCCTGCACACAGGGCCAGGGCTTAACGCAGAAGTGTGAAGTCATCTGTCAATGATGTCCCACACGTTCTTCATTGGAGAGAAGTCTGGGGATTGCTCTGGCCACGGCAACATCTGGACACCTTGTTGCCACTGTCTGCTGATATTGGCAGTGTGCGAGTGAGCATTATCATGTTGAAACTGGCATCAGGGATACCACGGAAATACAGCAACAATCGGGTTGCAGTACCTCATCGATGTATCATCATGCTCTCATCGTACCCACTATGCGTATGAGCGATATATGGCTGTTGAAACTGATAGTGTCCCAAACCATGACATCTGGCTGAGGAGCCGTATTTTGCTCACAGATGGCAGCACATCAGCCAGGTGACCACGTTATCTCCAGACTCTGAATCGGAACAGAAATGAGACTCATTGCGGAATGTAACATGGCTCCATTCATTCTACCACCCATGTGTGGTACGGCACCACGGCAACCTTGTGTGAACGTGATGTGGTGAGTGGCAGTCATGGCAATGGCTGGTGAGAGAGGAAACCTGCTTCAGCCAATCTGCAATTCACAGTCCGTGTCGACAAGGTATGTCCATAGCTGCCTGTACCCGTGTTGTATGTCGTTTGCTGTGGATTGTAAGGCTGCTACGGCTTGACGTCAAATGCGGCATTTGAAGAGTTCGAACGTTCGCCTACGTGCACCAGTCCCATTACGACGATGCACGTTACCTTCCTATAACCACTGTCGCCAAATTCGCACAACAGTTGTTGCACTCCGATGCGATGCAGGGATCAACCAGCCATATATAGCCCTATGATGAAGGCCTATGGTAAAGGCATCTTTGTGATGGTAGAATTCCCGATGATGTCGCCCATGCATTCTCACTCCTTACACCTGCTTTCCCCACAGAGATCATTGCGATGCAGTGGTCCACACACACACACAGGTTAGGACGACCAAACTTAGCTATGCTGAACCGCTTTGCCCTGTTATCTCCCTCACATATCACGTGATTGCTTCGCAGCTGCACTAATTTCCAAACCCGACTGTCGACAGGTAGCCACCTACTTGTATGGCGCTCTGACAAATACTTCCTAGTGTAACACTTTCTATGTCGAGCAGTGTATTTGGTCCTGTCGAGCAGAGTATATGGGAACTTTCAGCATATCTTCCCTCACATAACAGAGCCACAAAATTTGAAAGCAGCCTGGGCTTCGAAAGTTATAAGTGGCCCGGGTCTCAAATGTTGGATTGCCTGGGCTTCAAAATTTGACAGTGACTCGGATCTTAAAAGCTGAAAGCTGCTCGGATTTCAAGAGAATTTACCGGGTTTAAAAATTTGGAATTATCCCTGCCTCAAAAGCTGCAAATGGCTCGTGAATCAAAAACTGCGAGTGGCTCGACAATACACCTGTGAGAGATCCTGTGTGCCAATGGATCTGTAGACCTGTGAGAGGCCTTGCCTGTGCCTATGGTTCAGAGGGGGGCGGGGGTGGCTCAGTAGCACGCCAGGCTCGTAATCTGTAGTTCCCAGGTTCGAGTCCCAGCTTGGTCAGCGTTGAGATTTACCTCCGCAAAATTCCCCGCCCTGCCCACGGTCAGTAGGGGATACCGATGGGCTTGGAAAGGCCGCCGTCCGTCGGATGGGAAGTTAAGCCGTGGCCCCGTGTGCGGGAGAGCCATACCCTGTGCACGTTAAAGAACACGTTGGATGGCCTTGATGGGAGGCTACCATCTGTCTCCCAACAGCTGTTCCAGTGTGTCCCCTCCCCCAACCTTCTCTGAGCCTTCGGGGTCCATGTGACCTGGCCATTTAGCCCATGGTGTGCAAAAGAGTGCCGCTCAGAGGTAAAACAACTCATCCCAACCCTATGGTTCAGATGTCCTTATTTTCATTTACAACCTATTCAATCATATTTATTATTCATTATCTCCTTTTTCTACATCCACAAGCATAATTGAAATCAGCATTCACGTAAACAGGAATAGTTTAAAAATACATCGCTCTAGACTTTTAAAATACTTGTTCCAGTTTGCATCCAGAAAGAAATTAAGTTCAATAAATCTTCCACTACCACTCGTGCATTAAATTAGTTTAACTTGGTTATTTTGATGAGACTTGGGGCATTTATAAAGACAAAGCTACTGGCCAACACAAGCCACCTGAGGAAATGCTCTCTTTCCTTATCCATTCAAGATTTGATACAATACCGATTCCCGTTACCACATTAACCTTATTATCTGACGAATAGAGGAACCGCTTATTCCTTCCATTAGACTCTCCTGATTCGGCACATAACGCACCTGCACGCGCACAGTTGATTTCTCTAGGGATGTGATTTGCGCTATAATTTTCCGCTCGCCTGAGCTGCATAGTAAGTATTGCAAGGATTCTCGTAACGCAGAAAAATGGACGTTGGATATAAATAAATTTCGGTAGTGCGGAATGCTAATGTTAAAACAAAATTACACCATCTGTTTACTTTTAAGCTAGTTTATTAGAAATTCGACCACCACTGAGATGAACTGATAACGTCCAGGAGCATTTTATGAAAAGCGGCTTGAGGTGGATGTTTGGTTCTTTGCTTATTAACCTAAATGGCCGTGTTGCGCTCACTATGGTTAAAAATACGGTAATCTCAGAGATGAGTAAATAATCTTTCACCGTACTCAATTAAGGTTTATGAATCTCTTTAAGTTTTTTTTTTTTTGCTCCAAAAGTATTTGGTTAGGATTAAATTATCAGAAGGTAATAAAAAGGGGTTTGTAGTCTTCCCAGTGACTCTAAAATATAATGTCAATATTCGCAATTTTGGATTTATAGTTGCATATATACAGTATAGTAGCCTTAAGTATACAGATCGGTCAGGCATATATCATTCAAAATATATTGTGTCAGATCATGGTTCACCATATTTGATACGGGATTGTTGCTTTACTCGCAATTATCGGATTGGGAATCTGCAGATGTGATGGTTGTTGTTACGTGTGGAAGAATTGGGTTGTTTTACCTCTGAGTGGCACGCGATGGGATAAATAGCCAGGTCATATGAAACCCTAGGACTCAGAGAAGGTTGAGAAAAGAGGACTCACTGGACAGCTGTTAAGAAATAGACGGCAGTCTCCCGAAGGACATCCAGCATGTTCTTTAACGTACATGCACAGGGTGCGGCTCTAGGAACTGCGGATTATGAGCCTGGTGCGCTACCGACTGAGCCACCCACGCTCCTTACGTGTGGAAGAAATTGGTCCTATGGACCATCAGGTCTCTCTCAGCAAAATATGTGATGGAAATAAGTGCTTTATGTTGACTTTCCCTTTAATAAAAATTTGATGACTGCAAGCTCAACGCTTAATCTTAGAGAAATGAAAGGCGACTTTTGTTAAGAGCAATATTTTGCTCTCACCTATTGCCTTGGTTGTATCTGTTATGTAAGTGATTGCCATATATGCAATAAAAGGAGAGCTGAGCTCAAATCGATTTATGAACAATTTGATCATACGATTCCCATCGATCCCCATGTTTTCGTGGTGCAGGAGGTCATTACTTGCGAGAAAAAAAAAGTATATATATATATATGTATTGTCTCTTGTAAAGGGGAAAGGAATGAGGGGAATACGATTTAAGTTTGGTCTATTCATCTATGTCACATGGATTAATTCATTTTTTAATTGTAATATTCAATGATGTGGTTATATTGTTGTAAATATGCAATAGAGATTGACGTTTTAAGTGTTTCGTAGTAATTGTGAATTTATTACGCCATTTTTTTTACGTTTTTTGAAATGTCTTGTTGTGCACCTCTCTGATTGTTCAGAGGTCATTCTTGAATTTTAAAACAGGTTCGAAATTGCTGTTTGTTGAAGAAAGAAAATAGAGTGGAAGATGGACTACCGACGATGGGAGTGTTATATCGGCAGTAGCGTTTGGGAGTGTAGTGATGTCATTCTGGTTCCTGATGGCAACGTTTGTTGTTGAGAGAATAACCCGAATCAGTCGGAGGGCAGAGGTCGAGTAAATAAAAATTCTTATACCTCATAGAGGCAATAGCTTCGAAAACAAACGAAGCATTTTCTCACGCTCCAAAAAGGAGATTGCAGATCTCGTCCTACGATAGATCAGAGGTGATCCGTGTTAGAAATCAAAAGCTGAACTCGATGATCTAATCCAAGATTACATCAACTGAATGAAGGATCAAGGTTCATTTTTGTAGCTGCCAAACCTGCTGTATAGAGTTGTGCTATATATGTATAGAGATATTTTGCTCTACCTTTTGGAGCGTGAGAAAATGCTTCGTCTGTATAGAGTCTGTATAGAGTTGTGGCATATCTGTATAGAGTTGTGGCATATCTGTATAGAGTTGTGGCATATCTGTATAGAGTTGTGACATATCTGTATAGAGTTGTGACATATCTGTATAGAGTTGTGGCATATCTCTATAGAGTTGTGGCATATCTGTATAGAGTTGTGGCATATCTGTATAGAGTTGTGGCATATCTCTATAGAGTTGTGGCATATCTCTATAGAGTTGTGGCATATCTGTATAGAGTTGTGGTATATCTTTATAGAATTGTAGCATATCTGTATAAAGTTGTGGCATATCTGTATAGAATTGTGGTATATCTGTATAGAATTGTGGTATATCTGTATAGAATTGTGGTATATCTGTATAGAATTGTGGTATATCTGTATAGAATTGTGGTATATCTGTATAGAATTGTGGTATATCTGTATAGAATTGTGGCACATCTGTATAGAATTGTGGCACATCTGTATAGAATTGTGGTATATCTGTATAGAGTTGTGGTATATCTGTATAGAGTTGTGGTATATCTGTATAGAATTGCGGTATATCTGTATAGAGTTGCGGTATATCTGTATGGAGTTGTGGTATATCTGTATAGAGTTGTGGTATATCTGTATAGAGTTGTGGAGTAAGTTCTGAAATCTGTAATATGTGGTGTACCTCTCAAAAGCAAAGTAATCAAATTACTAGTAATGTTCTAAAAGAAAAAAATTCATAAGCCAACACTGATTCATAAGCCAATCTGAATAACGTCTGAGGTATATGGGATTAAAATTAGTTTAATTGTTAAAAAGTACTTAATACTTTCGATTTTTCGCGTTGAACTAGGCTACGATTCTTCAAAATGTTAGTAACGATCAAGCGTCGAATTGTTGCTCTAACTACAAATATCAGGATATAAAACTCCTGCAGACCTGAGTGAAAAAAAAGAAAGGTATTCATAAGCATCCTTCAGGAAGAGTTTGACTGCCACACTGCGATTTAAATCGTTGATTTCAGAAAGAAAAAGGAACCCTAAAATCGAATTAAAAAAAATACTTTTCTTTCCTTTTTCAGAACCTATGAGGAATGATTTTCGATATTAAGAGTCAAACAGACTATTCAATGACCTTGAGCATTATCTATAGTGGACTTACTACATTTGGGCCTATCCTGGACATACTACACTCTCTACAGGGAGATTATAACTCTGTAAATTCTATTTATTCGTGGGTTATTATGTCCAGTGAAAAGATACATAGGATGTTTTATAATGTAGTGACTAAACCTCGGAAGAAGACACCACAGGTAACCATTGGGGCGTGGGTGACTCAGTCGGTAACGCGCCAGGCTCGTAATCTGCAGCTCTCAGGTTCGAGTCCCAGCTGGGTCAGCGTTGAGATTTATCTCCGCAAAATTTCCCGCCCTGCCCACGGTCAGTAGGGGACACCGATGGTTAGTTCTTGATGTATTGAGACTTGGAAAGGCCGCCGTCCGTCGGATGGAACGTTAAGCCGTGGCGCAGTGTGCGGGAGAGCCATACTCTGTGCACGTTAAAGAACACGCTGGATGGCCTTGACGGGAGGCTACCATCTGTCTCCCAACAGCTGTTTCAGTGGGTCCCCTCCTCCAACCTTCTCTGAGCCTTCGGGGTCCATGTGAGCTGGCCATTTAGCCCATGGTGTGCAAAAAAGTGCCTCTCAGAGGTAAAACAACCCAACCCAAATCTGAACCATTATTTGTAGGTCTATCGTCAACCGTAAATCGGAGTAATGTTCCAAATAGGTCAGCTTTGCTGGTAGAAGAAAAGCTCTCTTTGGTGTGTGCACCTTCCTCAGGGGTCTCCTATGAGACGCCGAGTTCTCACCTTCCTCAGGGGTCTCCTATGAGACGTTGAGTTCTCACCTTCCTCAGAGTTCTCCTACGAAACATAGAGTTGTCACCCTTGTTGGTGGTAGAAGATGATGGGGAATGTTAGGAACTGGATTTTCTCCATTCCTCCGATTAGGGGCCTGTTGGCCCTATCTCTCACATTGATTTAAACGCATGGTTTTGAGAGCTAACAAATATTTCCTTTTCGCATGGAAGTAGAATATGACCATGCTTCGTGAAGATTACTCTCTTGATGTCTTTACACACAAATTCCAACGGCCTAATTTGGGCATCATGAGATCACAGAAAAGTAAAGATTTAGATTATTGAGGAAATATATATTTTAATTTTTAGACCATGTTGATGACAACTCTATGAAAGGGGTTGGATTATTGATTAATAGGAATGCCAATTAGAACTCGTTCACCTTATAACAGCATTAAAATGCGATATCTTACAGATAATTTGTGAACAGCATTTAGGTGACAGCAATGCCACTAAGAGGGATCTTATGCAGTAAGAGGCTGCATTACTTTGATCATTTTGCCTGAAAACAGAAGTTCAGATTAAAGAACAGAGTTATGATCAGTACTCCTGAAGACTTCAAGAAAACAGGCGTAATTTTAATATGGCAGGTGGATAATATTAAAGATTAAAGTATTAGAATTGACTTTTGTGTTCAATATCAAACATAAACGCATTTAGAAATGCCTTTCGCTAGCCAAATACAGCAATTGTTGTTCAGGATAGATGTACTTATTTTGAGAACTGATTTTTATAATCTGGTTAGACCTCCGTAACCTATGGTTACTTGAGGAATACTCATGTTATATACAGGATCAAGTGCTCTATTTTTTTAGTAGAGTATATTCTTATTGAAACCGAAAAACTATTAGCTCATAAAGCTGAGAGCGGAATTTGGACGGCATGAATTTATAGCTTCTTTATATTACGGATACCAAGATTATTTTATGATTTAAAAGGATTAAAAACTTGTCTTAAAATGTCGGATTTAGGCTTTGTCTCCAATATACATCAATTTCCAGTGATTTCTTCTCCTTCCACCTTCAGGAATCTAAGCTTATTCCTGTAGCGACATTAAATCGAAACAGGGTCAGCGGATTGGGAGCTCGAGTGGTTAGCGCTCTTGACTGTGGATAAAGTGATCTGAGATAGAGGCATGGATTCATTCTGGAGTAATCACTTTCCTCAGAATTCTCCCATGAGACGCTGAGTTGCCATCTTCCACAGAGGTCTGATATGAGTCACTGAGTTCTCAACTCCTCAGAGGTCTGATATGAGCCGCTGAGTTGTCACCTTCCTCAGAGGTCTCCTATGAGACGCTGAGTTGACACCTTCCTCAGAGGTCTGATATGAGCCACTGAGTTCTCAACTCCTCAGAGGTCTCATATGAGCCGCTGAGTTGTCACCTTTCTCAGAGGTCTCCTATGAGACGCTGAGTTGTCACCTTCCTCATAAGTCTCCTATGAGACGCTGAGTTCTCAACTCCTCAGAGCTCTCATATAAGCCGCTGAGTTCTCAACTCCTCAGAGGTCTCATATAAGCCGCTGAGTTGTCACCTTTCTCAGAGGTCTCCTATGAGACGCTGAGTTGTCACCTTCCTCATAAGTCTCCTATGAGACGCTGAGTTCTCAACTCCTCAGAGGTCTCATATAAGCCGCTGAGTTGTCACCTTTATGGTAAGAAGATGTTTGAGGATAAATTTATGTTTAAAAAAATACCTTTCCTTCATTTCAGTACTAACCGGAGAAGAACGGAAGAAGAAAACAATAATAAACACAAAATTTGAAAAGCGGATTTTGGAAATGATATTTATTAAAAGGCAAACAAATCATATTTTGTGCTACTTGACCGAAGCATTTTCTAAGAAGCTTGCATTTTGCAAAGCTTCTTAGAAATTGCATATCTCTATTGCATATTCTCTGCATATTGCATTACGCAGTCAACTTCTCCCAACATCCAGGTTCTTTTCCCTGATTGAGCTATGACCCCTGAACTATGAGTGATATAACTAATAATTTTACAGAAAAATATGTGCTAGGTTCCTCATCTTAGAATGATTTTTTACCAATGATTTAATTTGTTTGTTTTTTAAAATCAATTTTGGAGGTAATTATTTTAATTTTTCCGTTCCCATCATTTTGCTGTCCTAGCCAGTTTCGTGGTATAAATCTTAAAATTGTTCTCATGTCCGCGAACTTAGTGTAACCGACAAATTTCCACACCTTAGTTTAAACCCTTAATTTTCCTGTTTGTAACTCGTTCCCTTCCTGATGCTTACACGAATTACAAGACTGATAATCTGAGGATTTCAGATTTTAATGACTCCTCTGCTCCCTCTAATTTACTAAAATTGCTTCCTTGCAACTAATTGTCCGTCCTCCTTTCACATTAATAGAATGGCTGTAATATCATGTACTGTTAGTGATTCGTCTTCTATCTCAGCGTGGCAGAAAGACAGTGCCTCATAAGGTCGCATTGAAACCTATTCCTGCAGTGCTATTTGAATTAGTTGAATGTCAGATCAATTATACTTTTTTTCTTTCAAAACGTTCAGATCAACTACCATGAAAGTCAGATGTACTAAAGGTGAACAAACATATCGGAAGGACAATTTATTGTCATTTCATTGGTGATTTGAAACTAGGTATTAAAACTTTTGTAGGCTACTTCAAAACAAATAGTACTAGGGCTCAATTCAAACAAGACATACAGTTCATTTGTTTCGCTATTGAATTTGCTAGTATAGAAGGAAAAATTTTCAGTTGCGTCTCTAATTTCAGTCGTTCGCTGCTAAGCATCTTCGTCCCAAGAACAAAACCAGTTTCTTTACACTTATTTCGTTCGAGTAAACAGGAAGATAAGTCCACTGAAAATAATTACTCCTTTATTATATCCAAAGTATAAATGAAACATTTGAGTAAAGCAGGAATGTGATTTGTGAACAGATTTGAATAGGTGAAGGCCACCTCCTTCACCTACTCAAATCGGGGCGGGGGTGGCTCAGTCGGTTGCGCGCCAGGCTCGTAATATGTAGTTCCCAGGTTCGAGTCCCAGCTGGGTCAGCGTTGAGATTTATCTCCGCATAATTCCTCGCCCTGCCCACGGTCAGTAGGGGACACCGATGGGCTTGGAAAGGCCGCCGTCCGTCGTATGGGACTTTAGGCCGTGGCTCAGTGTGTGGGAGAGCCATACCCTGTGCACGTTAAAGAACACGCTGCATGGCCTTGACGGGAGGCTACCATCTGTCTCCCAACAGCTGTTCCAGTGGGGCCCCTCCCCCAACCTTCTCTGAGCCTTCGGGGTCCATGTGACCTGGCCATTTAGCCCATGGTGTGCAAAAAAGTGCCGCTCAGAGGTAAATCAATCCAAAACAATCCAACCTCTCAAGCTATGATACAGTTCGTAGCATGAAAAATTTCAAGATTAATGAAATAGATACGAAGGTAGGTTGAAACGATTGTCATTGAAGAGTGAAGTGATTGGAACAAGTGTTGGTTCAGTCGGTAGAGTGCCAGAATGATATTCAAAGATATGAATTTCACCTCTGCCAGCTTCGAGCTTTACTACCGATATCCCCCATCCTGCAAACCTGGCCATTTAGCCCATTGGATGCACAAAAGTGCCTCTGAGAGATAAAACAACTCAAACCATTGTAATCACACTTGATATGTGTCACCCTTCGCACCCCTTCGTATCACTTGCAGTCTTATAACAGAGTCTTACCGTATAATCTTTATAAGGATTCGAAATCACCAAAATTTATTTTTTCGCTATTATATTCGAAAACGAATGTTCGAATTTGTCCACCGAGAAGTACACTACATTAAAATTATATTTAAATACCCCCTCAAGCAGCTGCTTGCCACAGAGGTCTGACAAGAGCCTGTCAGTTTATATGCCACAGTAGAAGATCTGAGAGGATGGCAGGACCTCAGCAGAAAAACGACACACACATCCATGCCTTACCCGGGACTCGAACCCAGGTCCCTTAGATCAATAGCCAAGCGCGCAAACCACTCGGCCACGGGACGGCACACTACATTAAATATCAATAATTATTTGCTATAAGTTCTGCTTTCTGTATCAGCTGTAGTGAAACCCCTCCTCCCAACAAACATTTATGACTTCTTTTCTCTGTATCACTACCAATAGCAAACAATTTCCTGGCACACCACTGTATCACAGCAATATCATCCAATCCTCACAAGGCAATTTCATTTACTTTTGTCGCGAGAGCGAGTTCTCTTACTGAAGCTTAAGTCGCTCATCCATTTCGAAAACGAATGTTCGAATTTGTCCATCGAGAAGTATCCCTGTTGGGTGAAGCGTGTGAGCAACATTCTTTGCTCATCGGATGCTGACATTAAATCTTTGTTAATGGTCGCTTTTGTCATTTACCGGAAAACAGACAGAGTAAGAGAGGTAAGATTACGCAGGTTATTCCGAGTTGCTCCAGAGGTGTTGTTGCTTTTGACAAGGCAGGCAGCCGAGCAGTGCCAAACAGTGATTTATTTGCTTTGTTCGCTTCGTGTGAGTTTTCGTGAGAGTGCAAGGCAAGATAGGAGAGCTGAAGTTAGAGAGGATGAAGGCTGGAGTAAGGAAGAAAAGGATCTGATATTCGTTTGCATAACGATAACACCGTTTTTAATTCAAAATAATATATGCATCATTACAGAATCGTTATCCGTAAAATTGCATAAGGAACATGTATCATTTTAAATAGTAGGCGCTTATCTTTTATTAGATCGTTTAAAAAACGTATTGTTTTCGTTTTATCGTTTTTTTGTCGTAGATATTAATTATTTTGTTTAAAAAGGCAAACGATTATTTTTTTTGCTTCGATAAATACTAATGAAATGTAGTAACGTTCCTATTATCCGAAACTGAAGTAACCGGCAGTCTTATGAAACAGGAATAAATCAAATAAATTAAATGCAATATAATATATATAAATATATAGATGAAAAATATTTAAGTCTCCAAAACAAAATCCTCAAGCAGCCATGGACTTTGGATATTCAACCAGACTGTGTATAATAGTCTTTCAAATATGCCTGTCCTGACTTACAGCTGATGCACTAGGAAACTGTAAACCTATTCCAGCAAGGCCCTGTTTAACATCGTCTACCCACAGCCTCCCTAATCTGAGGCTATGGGAAGGATGCCTTAAGAAGGCAATGTTATTTTCTCCCTCTTTTATTGATGTTTTATCCCTTTTCTGAGGCCTTTAGGCTCATTGTACATAACCTTATTCGCTAATCTGTAGTTATTCATACGAGCAACATGTCCAAACCAATGGAGTCTCTCTCAGCACAATATGCTGATCAAAGGTAGTTGCTGACTACTTTGCCTAACTTAATCACTACTTATAAAGCCAAACTACTTAATTCCTGAGATACTGTTGGTTGGTTGGTTGTTTTACCTCTGAGCGGCACTTTTTTGCACACCATGGGCTAAATGGCCAGGTCACATGGACCCCGAAGGCTCAGAGAAGGTTGGGGGAGGGGGACCCACTGGAACAGCTGTTGGGAGACAGATGGTAGCCTCCCGTCAAGGCCATCCAGCGTGTTCTTTAACGTGCACAGGGTATGGCTCTCCCGCACACGGGGCCACGGCTTAACGTCCCATCCGACGGACGGCGGCCTTTCCAAGCCCATCGGTGTCCCCTACTGACCGTGGGCAGGGCGGGGAATTTTGCGGAGATAAATCTCAACGCTGACCCAGCTGGGACTCGAACCTGGGAACTACAGATTACGAGCCTGGCGCGCTACCGACTGAGCCACCCCCGCCCCCCTGAGATACTGTGTAAGCATTTATACTCAACGATATAAAGCTTCCTGTTATCTTGATTACAAAAAGTAAAGGTTTCACTACCATAACTAATTTTAGATGGAATTAAATTATTATATAATCTAATTTTAGTCTTTGGTGTATACGCCTATTTTTCCATACTCTGTACAGATTCTTAAACGCCTCAGAAGTAATCCAATTCTTCTGTTTATATCAAACCGCACATCACCAATATATTACCTACCTCTCTAGATAATTAAACTGAGACACTTGCTCAAGGGTGCAACCATTCAGATTTACTGATACACAACCCACCTCACCAATTTGCATCACTTCAGTTTTCCCTCTGTTTACCACCAAACCTACTTTACTAAGTTCCATCAACAGCTCTAATAAAAGAGTTCACTTATCAGCATCATTTGCCAAAATGGCTAAATCATCAACATAAGCAAATCAGAAATTTTCAAATTTCCAGACCATTTAAGCGCAAAATCTTCCCTCTGCAGAGAATTCCGCATAATATAATCAATAATCAAAACAAGGAGAAAATGAGACAAAATGCCCCTTGTATAACCCCACTAGCAATGCTAATCAAATCGCTATAAGCCTTACCAACTCGCACACACGAACGCAGTGTTATTGTAGAACCATGATAATGATAACTAACGTTTCAGGTATGCCATATGATCTAACGATCAACCACAATTATGACAATCAACAACGCCTGTTTGAAATCTACCAAAGCTATTAACCACGGGTTTCTGAAACGCTAAACATTTCTCAAGAATCTGCCTGAATTTAAAACGCTGGTCTACACATCCCATACCACTTTTGAATCTACACTGTTCATCACACAGTTGTCCATCACTGAAATTTTTAATGCCATTAAGTACAATGCAAAGGAATTTATCTGTTATAGAGAGAAGACTAATTCCCCTTTAATTACTATTAAATATAAGAATAATATCTCTAGCAAAATCCTTAGAAACAACACTTTTACCATAAAAAAATATAACATGAAAAATTGTTAGCAGTGTGGTTTAAAAATTTATGCAAAGGTTTCAACAGTTATAATAGTTTAATTCTAAGAGTAAGTCTCAAGAAATCAGAAACTACAATTATCCGGCATTGCCCATTCTCCTAAGTACTGGGACTTGGACTGTATTATTATTTGCATTTTTCGAATTTTACCATTTGGTCTTTAAAGGAAACTAAAGTCAAAAACGACAAAACTTTATTATTTTTAACATTCTATTTATGCTAAAACATATTTTAGCAATGAAGTTTCTAATAGAAACTTTTTTTAAAATATTTCAGCATTTCCTTAAACGAGGAATTACGGTCGAATAATTATGTTTGTTTCCTTTGTGGGTTTGCAGACGTTAGCGCCATCTGGATGGACATCAGTAAACTAAGTCTGTTGTTGGGTTGTTTTACCTCTGAGCGGCACTTTTTTGCACACCATGGGCTAAATGGCCAGGTCACATGGACCCCGAAGGCTTAGAGAAGGTTGGGGGAGGGGACCCACTGGAACAGCTGTTGGGAGACAGATGGTATCCTCCCGTCAAGGCCATCCAGCGTGTTCTTTAACGTGCACAGGGTATGGCTCTCCCACACACGGGGCCACGGCTTAACGTCCCATCCGATGGACGGCGGCCTTTCCAAGCCCATCGGTGTCCCCTACCGACCTGGGCAGGGCGGGGAATTTTGCGGAGATAAATCTCAACGCTGACCCAGCTGGGACTCGAACCTGAGAACTACAGATTACGAGCCTGGCGCGCTACCGACTGAGCCACCCCCGCCCCAAACTAAATCTGTAATTTGGGACAGGACCGTTCTGAAGATGAGCGAGTAAGCTTTCGGATCCGAACGCTCATTCGCTCGTGAAGTGCAAGCCTTAAATTAGCGGGTGAGAATCTTTTGTCAGAGAGAGAAGAATCATGAAATCTCATTTCCATCCGATAAAGGAAAACGAAACAAACCCACCGTCAGGAATCGCTCGGGATTTAAAAGTGGCCATCGTCTTCAACGTTGTCACGAAAATCGTTATGATACTGTTACCGCTAAAGTGCAGAAATCAGTTATTCTACTGATTATCTAGGTATTGTGCAGATTAACTAGGGTGATCCGTTAACGTGCGGAAAATTGTTTCATTTCTCAAATTACCTAGGTAATCTGAAAATTACCTGGATAATCTGCACATTACCTACTAGGCACTCGTTAAAGTGAAAATAAGATCTTTGCTGGAACAACAGGAACGTTTCTGTACGCTTAAATTAACACAATGTTATTTATCTAGTGTCCGAGAGTAGAGTTGAAACCAGGGTCATCCCTCTGTCAACATGAATCAGTCGTCCGAATTGTAAAAAACGCCCCCAAAATGAGCAGGCCAAGTGAGAACGAATCATTTTAGTGATTCGTTATCAAGAATGAATCACTTTACCGATTCGTTCTCACTTGGCCTCCGCTCATCCGGGTCGTTTATTATAATGCGGACGAGTGAATCACGTGACACGAAGATTCATATTCAAGAGATTCACCACTACGAGAGAAACAAACTTTTGAACTTTAACGATACGGAAGCCGTTAATGTGCACATTACCTAGGTAAAATGCGGAAAACTCTTGATTCCGCACGTTAACGGAGCAAATCAGTTAATCTGCAGATTAGCTAGGTAATGTGCACATTAACGGCTTTCGAGCTTTAGCGGTAACAATACCACTAAGTTGAATACTGTGATCTTCTCTATTCCCATACATTTTATTATGTACACACGATCTAGGCTCAATAATGAAAACAATAGATAATCTTGACTGAGATTTCTTTGAAGGTCTTGTCTTAAACCTTTGGAATGTCTTCTATTTTAGACCAAATAAAAATAAATCGTTTAAAAATTTCCAATCTGTTTCGATGATTAGGTTGGAAGAAAACGCTGACGGATAAAGCGACTGACAAATGAGAATTTTGTCGTAGTATAGCTTTTATTTCAACAACAACAAAGTACCAATCCACTGATTTGCATTGCTGCTAAGGCGTACTCAATTGCATTTTCTGAAGAATCCGATTTTTAAACTTTCGGATCCTTTAGCAGGCCAGTGGTGAAGATAAAAAAAAGCAGCAATTATATTTACATAACACGATTCTATTTTTTTCACCCATTCATTCGTTTACTATTCACATTCTTTTTGCAAAAAATATTTGCATTTTTTTGCATATTTCATGCAAGCCGTTATTTAAATTTCCCCTATTGTAGAGTATGTCTTTTACATTCATAGCATTCTGACTACAATAAGCTTATATTACAAAATTAATGATTGTTGTCATTAAAATGATTTGTAAAGAATTGAGATTCATGATGATTATAGTATTAGTTGTTGTGGTTTTCTTACATTAGTGGAGGGAAAGCAATTGCCTCGTTTGGCACAACTACTGCCAATACATCTTCTAAGAGCTCAGTCATAAGGATATTTACTTATCTCCACGAAAAAAATTGAAGTTCTGTTAATAACTTTATTAAAAAAAGATTCGGTTAAAAAAATAAAGAACACCAATGTCATTGTCACCATGACAACGGGTGTTTCAACACTCCTCCTTCACAGCTAAGCTATGTCAAAGAAAAAAATTCGCTATTAGTCACGGAGCTGCACATTTTTTATCAGAAGAACAAACAACAAGGAGCAGAAAAATAGTTTACTCATTTCCTCTCTGAGAAACTACTTCTTTTACATGACAAAAGATTAAAAGATTGCAGAGATATTTCGTAAACAACCACACAGACAGGCAGAAACGTTCAAGAACAAAATTTATATATTGTGTAAGGGAGTCCGTATATTAGGTTACTTATATATCGTATTTAATTCGCATGATCGATAATCCAGCGTAGTTTTGCAGAAGCATCATGCTGTTACAGAGCATCAAAAACTTATAAAAAATTGAAATTATTCCATTAGGTTTTTTATGGTGTTTATATTTGTTACAGAGTGGGAGGTCTTAACTGTGTAGTGTTGTTTCAAAAACTACAGTCGCTGTAAATAATATCCGAACACTATGGTTGATTACAGAATTCAGAAAAAATATCTGGAAACGATTTTTTTAGAAATTAGTGATCTGGCAACCTTCGTTGTACTGTACACAAAAGTTGCCAGATCACTAATTTCCAAAAAAAAAACGTTGCCAGATATTTTTTCTAAATGCTGTAATCAACCATAGTGTTCGGATATTTTTTTGAGCTACTGTACATTATTTTACACCAGAAATGAATTTTATCGTTATCAAAAGTTGACCAAAAAAAATGTCTCTGGAGCTCCCCTAAGATGAGCTTAGAAAAAGTAAATAATTCTGCTTTCAAAATTATTTGCTGGTATATTCCCTAATGCAACAGACTTTAAAGCACTAATGTAATGGTATTACAATAAATTATACATATGATTACTATTATTTGGTTTCCTATATAGGTAAAATAGTCTTTTATACCTACTTATGCCTTTTATAACGGAGCATCGTTGCAAAATACCGATACGATTCGAATACTAGACCCACGTGACTGAAAAACCATGTCGACTGAGCAAGAAATTGTTCTAAAAAGAAAATTCTGATCTGCATGCAATTTAACTCTTATCTAATGACGCCTCTGAATTATACTCAATCGAAAGAGTAAAATTTTCAGAATGTCGTAATGGAAGAATATAACTTGTAAAGTGACGATATAATTGTATGAAAAACAATGAAACTATGAGAAAAAACTAATTTGGCTATTGCGAAATCTGGTAAATTTTGACAATTCCATTTTAGTGTAGTGAGAATCTGTTTTAATTATTAGCGGTGACTTTCACGCTTTGAAGAGTGTTCAAAGAACTTTGAAGAGTGTTGCTTATCACGGTTGCCAAATCGTCGTGCTTTTAATGTTCCCCTTGTGATGGTACCGATGAGAACTTTGAAGAGTGTTGCTTATTCAGTTAGTATTTGCGAAATATTGACAACATGCTGGGTTAGAGCTGGTGGAGAAGGTCACTGATCAAAGGTGTTGGTAAAATCCTTGGGTTGTTTTACTTCTGAGCGGCACTCTTTTGCAAAGAAAATGGGCTAAACGGTAGGTCACAAAAGACCCCCAAGGGATCAGAGAAGGTTGGTGTAAAGAATCCACTGGATAACTATTAGGAGACATATAGTAGCTTCCCATCAAGGCTGTCAGCGTGTTCCTTAATGGGCACAGAGTATGGGTGTCCTGCACATGGAACCAAGGCTTAAATTTTCCATCTGACGGAAGGCAGCTTTTCCAATTTCATCAGTGTCCCTTTTCTCACAGAGAAAAGAACGGGAGTTATTGGAGATAAGTATCAACGCACGTACAGTTTGGATTGAACCTTGGAACTGTAGATTACGAGGCAAACTGTCCACCCAGCAACTTCTGAAATGTAAGTTGTATTTAAATAACTAAGTCTTCTGAAAACGGAACATCCTATGATAATCAATTTTCAGAAAATATTTGCTTAAATAGCACTGAACCCCACCCAATGTAAAATACCGTGTGACACACTACTGAACCTAGTTAAAGTCATACGAATTCTATTGAAATTAATATTTGATGTTAGGAAATTTGAAAACAAAATGAAATACAACATTTAACATGATGCTAATAAAATGCAGAACAGCAACTCAGGGATTAATTATCTCTACAACAAACGAGGAAATGTAAAGGCCCTTTGTTGATACATACTCCGATGTCTAACATTGCCGTTACAACTTAAGGAGTAGGTGACGAAACCAATGATTATTCCGAAACCTATTATTGTTTAACAGAGAAAATTTCTACCTGTGTTCAGACAGAGCATCAGTTGAGGCAAGTTTTGCTGCTTTTAATGTTCCCCTTGTGATGGTACCGATGAGAGCTTTGGTCTTCAGCACAGTCATTAGCGCATGAGTATCAAGCAGATACCTACCATTCTGTGTTCATTGCTGGTAATGCTTCTTTATACATTGCATATACATATGCAAACTGGTACGATAACAGAATATTAATTGCATTTATCTACAAACATTTTAGCTCTAATGGAAAAGTATAATTACAATGTTACAATTACTGGATTTCCATTCCAGTGTAACTTTTCCCTTCCGTTTCAGAAGGTTTAAAAAATTTTTGAAAAATGAGGGAAAAATGTACATGTTTAATAATTTTATCTCCATTGCTCTTAATAGCATTCTCAAAATGGGGGGATCATTCCCATTCTCCTAGATCTGACCCTATATATATATTAGATAAAAGAGCCAAAAAAGGAAAGATATGGATTAAACAGATCATTTTTGGATTGATTAGGAATCTAATGAATTTAAAAGTTTAACAGAGTAAACCTTTCTCAATTGAAGTTATTTTTTAGTAAATTCTGGAGATGATTGTCGTTTGGACAGTCTCTTTGAAGAGACTTAATCGTTTTCAGTGTTGAAAAACGTACCGAAACCAACCGACGATTTGGCTTTGAATTAAAAAAAATAAGAAAATACCGTGATTCAGTCTAAAAAAAATTCGCCAAACAAAGCCGATTTCATCTACTACGATTATGCGGTAAATTAAATGACTTTTCCAGATTATCATCGTGGACAGCAATGAAAAGATGAGGAGGGTTACCAGTTTGGCATTAATGTACTCTATGCCATCCTCACAGACCTTCTACTATGGCATATAAACTGACAGGCTCCTGTCAGACCTCTGTGGCAAGCAGCTGCTTGAGGGGGTATTTATTTTATTTATTATAGGTAGGGAAAAGTTAATTAAAATCATTAAAGCTATTTTTGCGAAAATACCCTTCTTTATAAAATTGTTCTACGGCAAAATATCCCGTATTTTTCCGTCACAAGGTTGCCCGAATGAAAACACCCCTAAGTATCGTAAACAGACAGATGGAGTTGCAAAAAAAAATCTTCTCTTTAAACTTTAGGATCTATTAAAACGACCGAAATCTTAAACACGAAACCGATTACTTTTCCTGATCACTTCGTGTGTAAAAGTGTTGAAATCAAGATCTCTACACATTATTCCAAATCCGAAACTTTCCTTCCAATAATGAAGACTTACGAAACGTACTAACAAGTGCTTCGAAAACAAAATTCTTTAAAGCTGAAATATACTACGGAGAAGAAGTAAAGGACAACGCATGCGTCACCTAAATGAGGGCGTGCTGTTTCCATGGCAACGTTAAATATGTTCCTCGAACAAAGGAAAAGGGAAAAAATTTTCACAGGCTAAACGAACAAGCGTGCCGATGACTAATATTACTTCTTGGTGGATGTTCAGATGAAACTGTTGATGCCAAAATACATGCAAGCGTTCTTTCTGATGTTGCTCTTGTCTGACAAGGTGATAGATTCTGAACCAAATAAAACTTGTCTGTAAATATTAGCAATGATGAAGCTAGATAAATTAATATTCAATGAAAGGAGGAGAGAATTGTTTTCTAGAAGGAAAGTGTTTTCCTCTGCTGCAAGAGAGAAAATGACGCATAAAAGAGTAGATTTAACTTCATTCTCTTTGCATACAATTTCCATAGCTTGCCTGGGAGAGGATTGAAGATGTTTTATTAACTTTAACTCCACGTAGGAAAAGGTTGTTATAATATTATTTCGTGTAGTACATTTTTATTTTCATTTCGCTCCTCGACAATAACAGAAATTTATGTGGCTAATATATTTGTTCCCTAGTAATATTTATTATAGATTTATACGCCCTCAGCCGCCATTTTATTATATACAGTTCCATGTTATGTTAATAGTAACTCAGATACAGAATTAAGTAACTTCTTAAATAAGTCCGTTTGTGAAAAAAATATGACTGAATATATTTCACAGATCTCAGTGAGATCTGTTTCAATATCGATTTTCAGCAATATTCATTTGATATCTTAGAGATTTACTGAAATTCAAATATTTAACAGCAACAATGATAGTTGAAACAATTGCTCTGAGAATTTAATAATAAAAAGTCAAAAAGAAAGCAATATCCATTATACTATATTTTACTAACAGGAATATTTGTAGCATTTCGCGTGATAAATATATTAATTTTCACCAATTTTGAATCTTTTTTTTCAGACTTCGAAAAATGTTTCAGTTTCCATAACTCCCTAAATACCGAACGCATGTTGTTGGAAAACGAAATTGAAATAGAACTGAATGAGACCTTTTTTGTCTTCTGTGAAAATGTTTTTTCGTAAAAAGCTTATTAAAGAGATTGGGTTGGGTTGTTTTACCTCTGAGCGGCACTTTTTTGCACACCATGGGATAAATGGCAGGTCACATGGACCCCGAAGGCTCAGAGAAGGTTGAGAGAGGGAACCCACTGGAACAGCTGTTGGGAGACAGATGGTAGCCTCCTGTCAAGGCCATTCAGCGTGTTCTTTAACGTGCACAGGGTATGTCTCTCCCGCACACGGGGTCACGGCTTAACGTCCCATCCGACGGACGGCGGCCTTTCCAAGCCCATCGGTGTCCCCTACTGACCGTGGCCAGGGCGGGGAATTTTGCGGAGATAAATCTCAACGCTGACCCAGCTGGGACTCGAACCTGGGAACTACAGATTACGAGCCTGGTGCGCTACCGACTGAGCAACCCCCGCCCGCTTTTATTAAAGAGAAGTTACTGAATTCTGTATCCGAGTTATTATTGACTTAACGTGGAACTGTGCCTAAAAATGCGGCCGCTGAGTGAATATATAATAAATGAATATAAATGTACCAAATGTTTTTTTTTTATGAAAATTTATTTACTCTCATCACAAAGAAGAGGTTTTATTGCGCTGAAGAGATACTTGACGATGAATATTCAGTTATTGCTTCCCAAAGGTAATGCGAAGCAGGTAAAAATGTTATAGTTATTTTGAAATTCATTACAAAAGCCAATACAAAGTGTTAGACAAAGGTGATGCCCATAAGTGTTACGTAAAGATATTCATGAGAATACGTTAATAAGTTAAAAAGGGCCATTGCTTTATAATAAAGGTTGCCAACCGTCCTTTATTTGGAAGGATGCCAATAAACCGAAATGAATTCCAAATGTAAATCAATTCCTGGCATAAACCTAATTGCAGTTTTTTATTTGAAGAATGGCCAAAAATTGTAATAATATTGCTTTGTGACGAAAATGGACATAAACTGGTAGATATTTACATTTATTTTTAGACTATATTTTATAAGTTTTTACAGATACGATTAACACTGGAGTCTAATCAAACTTCTGCTGTTAATATAAATGCCGTCAAGGAAAAAATTTGAAAATAAAATCTAATCGCGGGAGCACATTGTGCTTCAACTGATAGCAATTCAGACATTAACTCATATGGTATTCGATTTTGATGTTATAAAAGATTGGATCCTGTTATAAACACAAATTAATGATTTTATCAGTGGCGGTTCGTAACTAAAAATTTTCATGGAGACACTTTGACTACTACATGCAGCTCCCGTATACAGAAAAAAGATTTGAAGAGATTCCTGATATTGAATTGAACCAAATAGGACTGGAAGGACATTTCGTAATGCATATATATATGTATATTTCAGCTATTCTCAAAATGCATTATTTCATAAAAAAATTCGGGAAAAACAAATTTGAAAAGGTGTTCTTTTCCTTTCTGCTTCAATTCAGTATTTTTCCCCTCCTTTATAATAAGTACTATATACAGGGGTTTATCAAAATAATGGAAACACGTACTCTTTGTGGATAACATTTTAATAATAAGCTCTAGACCCATCTCAGGCGTTCAGAACAGACGCAATTCGACGTAGAATAGACTTTACAAGTCATTCACATACGGTAATGGAATGTGGGAACTTCTTTTTGTAAAATATGGCCCAACTGTGCCAGTGATGCTGTAGATGGAAAGTGTGATCTGATCTTGAGATCCAGATATTAATAGAAATGTTCAATAATATTGAGGTCTGGAGATTGAGGTGGTCAGGGTAGTTGCTATACCTTATCCTCATGCTTTGCAAACCACAACTTGACAAGTTTCGCACAAGGCATGGCTGCATTATCTACTTGAAACCAGGGACGGTCATTAGGAACAATGCCCGCCAATATTGGGTGCAGGTGGTCCCCAAGAATGGATTCGTACGTTGCGGATGTGGCACCCTGCAGAATAATTAATGCCCTAAGGAATGCCATGATATAGCACCCCACAGCATCAGGAATCCACCTCCATATTTCAGTCAGAATCAAACAGTGGGGGTGGTACGCTTCTGTAGGTTTTCGCCAGACATACACTCTACAAGTGGTGGGAAACAATGTGTAGCATGATTCATCAGACCAGACGACACATCACCAGTCTTTAGCATCCCAGTTTTTATATGCTTTGCATCACCATACACGTTTTGTTGCATTGATGTTGGTAATCAGAGGTTTGTGGATTGCAGCACGGCCATAAATACCGGCACGATGAAGTTCCCGACGAACTGTTATGAAGAAACGGGATCATTACGGATTACTGATGCAGATCTATGTTAAAATATGACAGTAGCATTCTCTTGTTGTAAACCATATGCTCAACATATTTTATAATTCCATATCTAATGCTGTTCTTAAATTCTTCTTACAAAAGTATCCTTTATTGGCAAAATGAAAAGTTGCCATCCCAGTTCAAACACATCTTGCCAGGGTTGGATTGTTTAACCTCTGAGCGGCACTTTTTTTGCACACCATTGGCTAAATGGCCAGGTCATATGGGCCCCGAAGGCTCAGAGAAGGTTGGGGGAGGAGACCCACTGGAACAGCTGTTGGGAGACAGATGATAGCCTCCCGTCAAGGCCATCCAGCGTGTTCTTTGACGTGCACAGGGCATGGCTCTCCCGCACACGGGGCCATGGCTTAACGTCCCATCCGACGGACGGCGGCCTTTCCAAGCCCATCGGTGTCCCCTATTGACCGTGGGCAGGGCGGGGAATTTTGCGGAGATAAATCTCAACGCTCACACGCTGACCCAGCTGGGACTCGAACCTGGGAGCTGCAGATTACGAGCTTAGCGCGCTACCGACTGAGCCACCCCCGCCCCCATCTTGCTAGGAAAGATTAGGCTTGTTGAGCCTGTCACAATGAAATGAAGATTTTTGCTAAGTAAAAAGATTTTCGATTATTGGTTGTTTTGGTGGAATCAGCCAATCAAGTATCTCGAGCCGTTACAAAATGGGGAACTACCTGCTACAGCTTAGCGCCGTCATGCGCATTTATGCCATCGCTATAATAGATAATGCTAATAGATAATGATTAATATCTAATATAATAGATAATGCTAAGATTCCGGATGGTGGCCTTAATGCTAAAATTTATATTGACAAACGAGAGCAGACGACGTAGCCGTGATTCGCAAAGTGAATGTTGTGAGTGTCTACGTAACACGAAAAATAATGAATGCATAATGAATATGAAAAATGATATTATGTTGATTTAGATATTACAAATTATGAATACTAAATCTGAAATTTATTTATTTATTTATTTGTTGTATGATTATTTTTGGTGGGAGGTGCCTCAGGTGGCCTAATGGATGAGCAGCCTCTAGATTATGTATTATAAAGCATTTTAAATACATGGTCAAAATAAATGACTACGGTGTGATAATGCATTGCAATACTTAGTTATGAGTTCTTCGGGCTGAAAATATCGAGCACGACTCCGTCCGGGCCCGAACTATTGCTATAATTAATTACTGAGCTGGAGAACTTGCAGAATATTCATTACGGAAATTTGATGCATCTAATTTTTGTTTTATTGTTAGTATTACATTTTATTACAAATTTTAAAATAATCGTAATTATTTGAAAATAAATTTAAAATATTAATGTGATTTGTAACTTAAAACACTGCTCATAATTCGTAGACACCTAATATTCTCTACTAGTATCATTATAAATCCTAAAGCCGATTCTTTACTAAACGAAACAGTATATCTGAAAAAATATTTAAAAACTGAATAATTCGTATTAATTATAAATACTAAAAACTGATTAGGAGTTGAAATCATAATAAAAAGAATTTATTTATTTCCATAGCTTACATACTTTTTTTTCCACAATTGGAAAAGAAAATTAAACTGTGACTCAGTCGGAGTTTGAAAGCCATCAGCGCAATTTCAAGCTTGAACCATACTGAGCTAGCCTGGCTCATATGCGTAGATCGCAGATCGTTACATCATAAAATGAAGTACCAGGTACAATAGTACCCATAACCTTCTTCATCTGGAAATATGCCTAATTGGCATCAGTTTGAAAAAACAAGCAAAAGTAAACCACACAATGGTGGGCCCCAAAGGGCAAAAGAACATAAAACAAAAGAGTAGTAATGATGCACAAGAGATCTAAAATGGATAACGTTCTTTAGCGAAAGCCATCATCTTAGGCCTCTTGTATCTGTTAAGGACTTCATGATCGTATTCCAGAAGGCAGGATATAATCTCGTGCGGGTTTCTCTGCACTGACTCGTAGAAACCTCGCGAGACAAACTTAAGATATGTGTAAATATGATCAATGCCCAGATCTTTATGCAATTGTCTATTGGTTACTAACCAGGGTGCATTGACCACACATCGGAGGATTTTTGGCTCATATGCAGTACCTCTCTATTGACATATATAATCTGCATGCATTTTACTAGCGGTGGTTATTTCATAATCTTTAGTTTTCGGGTTCGAGTCCCAACTGTTCGTGCGTTGAGATTTTTATCTGCACTAACCCCCATCCTGTCCTCGTTTGGAAAGAAACCACATGTCGGATTGGAAAGGTCCTCGTCCGTCGGATGGGACATTAAACCGTGCCCACATGTGCAGGTTGATGGATGGGATTTTTTATCTCTTAGCGGAACTTTTTTTGCTACAATGGGCAAAATGGCCAGATCACAAGGATATCAAGTGCTCAGAGTATGTAGGGGAAAGGGAACCACTGGATAGCTGTTGGAAGACAGATGATAGACTCACGTCAAGGTCATCCAGTGTGTTATGTGGACATTACATCTCATCTCACGGAGGCGACATTTCGAAGCCCATCGTTGTCTTCTTTGCCACGGAGAAAGAACGCGGAGTATTGGAGACAAATCTAATACCTGGCTGGAACCTGGAAACTGCAGATTACGACCCTGGTGCTCTACCGAATTAGTTACGCCTTCCCCAACTTCAAATGATCAATGTAGAATTGATTGACTTGAATCCATTGAAGTAATGAACGTTGAAGAAAAGTAGCCGTTGATTTCAGTACAGTTGTCACCAACGTGATTAATCACCTTTGCTGTTGTTATAACACCAAATTCCGATCAAGGACATTTCTAAAGCTGGTGAATTTAATCAACAAAAAGAATAAGACTTTCAAAGAAACAAAAAAAAAAAGAAAAGAAAATGGAGGATGTGATAAAAAGAACAAAATAACTTCTAAATTACCAAAAAGCGTATTTCTTCCTGAGAGGAATTTGGCAACATCCTTCGCACTCGTTTCCACTCATCCTGAAAAAAAAAACATCTCTGACAGCATTGAATAAAACAACGTATACGAAAGAAAGTGTCCGTTCAACGCTCCTGTGCGTTGAGAGAGTTCACGGAGGAACAGGCTATTTTCCTTCAAAATAAAGAGATAAATATGAGTTTTACAATCCCGTTATCCCTCGCTCAGAATCTTCACAACTCCAAGAATCCCTTGCAAGCTTCTCTGTCCACGTGCTCGCCTCCATCTCTTTTTTCTCTTCCTTGGCGCTGCTGAAATATTTATGGTCTCTGTTCTCTGCTTTCCAGGCCTGCGCTGCACCTGCAGAGGTCAAAATAAATCACGCTTAACTTCCGGCATTTGAACTGTTCTTGATGAACGGGCTTCTTTGCCTCGATGGGAGGACGAAGAGGAATAAGATGGATGAGGAACACTGCGAGGTGGAGGTTAAAACACTCAAGCATCGAAGAATTCCCTCGACCGAAGCAAGGAAAATTAGTGATGCGGACCAGAGGAATCTGCATACGTGCTCTGGTGGCTGGCTTACTGTTTAAGCTTTCTTTTTGAAGCGTCTACAAGTTTAGATAAGGAGAGGGACTTTTTTTTACAGTTTTCCTACTTCTTTTTCTTTTCTGTGAAAGGACATTTGTTTCTCTTGTGTTCTTTTTCGTGTTCACATGATGTTAAAAAAGTAGGATAATTATCAGAATAGGTTGGGTTGTTTTACTTCTAAGCGCCAAGTTTTTGTACACAATGGGCTACATATCAAGGCCACAAAGACCCCAAGGGTCAGAGAAAGTTGAGGGAAGGTGACCCACTGGACAAATCTGTAGTTCCCAGGTTCGAGTCCCAGCTGGGCTAACGTTGAGCTTTAGCTCCGCAAAGCTCTCCATTCTGCTTCGGTCCGTAGGGTACAATGATGGTCTTGGAAAGGTCGCCATCTGTCGGATGGGACGTTAAGCAGTGGCTCCTTGTGCGGGCCATACATACCCTGTGCACGTTATTAAAGAACACTCTGGATGACCTTGACTGGAGGCTACCATCTGTCTCCTAACAGCTCTTAGGTATGTTCCTCCCCCCAACCTTTTGTGAGCCCTCGGGGGCCTTGTGACCTCGTCATTTAGCCCATTGTGTGCAATGATAGCCTTCCATCAAGGCCCCCCTGAGTGTTCTTTAACGTGCACAGGTACGGCTCTTCAGCACACGACGCCATGTCTTTACCTTCCATCCGACGGATTTGGACCTTTCCAAACCCATCGACGTCACCTGTTGATCGAGGGCAGGGTGGGGATTTTGAGGAACCTGGGAACTGTAGATTACGAGCCTGGCGCATTATTTGACTGATCCATTCCCACTCCTAATTATCAGAATGATTCATGATGTTAATTATGCTAAATATATTATGATCTTCGTTTAAATTGTAACATTTTCTACTTCAAATAAGATTATGTTGTTTTAATTCTGATTGTACTTTTTGCACATAATGGATTAAGGTGGCCGGATCACAGAGAAGGTTGGGGAAAAGGACCCACTGTAGTGTTCTTAGGAGACATGAAAGTTTCCTGTCAAGATTATCCAACTTGTTCTTTAGTGGGCACAGAATATGGCTTCCCTGTACATGGGACAACGCTTAATTGAATAGGCATTGATTAACCAGCTTAAAGCCGGCATTTGAACTATTTGTTAATGAATGTGCCGGCATTTGAACTATTCTTTAACTGAATGCGGGGTGGGGGGTGGGGGGGGGGCAAGAAAGGAATAAAGTGGATTAGAGTTAAAACACTGAAGCATCGAAAGAACGTTTCTGACACTGTTGCTTCAACTAGAATTATCCAGGCAACAGACGTGGTCTTTTTCTATGTCTTTATTCATCAGAGCAAAGTTTTGGGTAAGTAATAATATTTTTTGTAAGTAATTCAATAGCCAAAATAAATCTTTTTCAAATGGTAGCACAATTTATAGTCGAGTCTTTTAGATTCGAAATATCCTGAAATCATTTTCAAAACAAAAACAAAAAACATTAGTTACTTTCGTAATTTTTTAAATACTTGAAGGTCAGTTAGGAACATTGATTCATCTTGCTGAAAGTAGTTTAACACTTTGACTGGCGCAAGGTTAAAAATTTTAGGGTGCACCCAGGCTAAGCTATTTTTTTTCTTGCATTTGACTCAAAATAAAAACAATAATAATCCAAACGGCAAATATATCAGGCTGTAAAATTTGATAAATATAATTAATCAAAAGTATTAACCTTTTAAATTATAAAAAATATTATTTTAATATATACTTAATAAAAAATATGTATCATATTGTGATGACCTGGATGTTCGGATCCTGTCCGACTGAGCCAGATGTGATGTCCTCCCTTTTTAGATCTATGAAGACTGAGCCAGATGTGATATACTCCCTTTCGGAATACGATGGGACTGAGCCAAATATCGTGACTGCCGGATGACGATGCAATTAGTACTTAGAGAACTTCACCCTCACTTCGGTGAAAAGACAGGTTCGCGGGTTTTTAGGCCCGTGGCACTGCATGCCTGATGTTCGCTGCGTTGAATGATGAATAACAATAGTCCATCAATTTACTGCACGAGAGTTAGATAAGGACGACACAGTTTATTTACAGTTTATACACTCAAGTGCTGGGGATGCGCTCAACTCCGTGGGCCTTTGCTGCCTTGCTGCTGCAAACATTAATAATGAGGTGGAGAAAAGCACACTCTACAAGTTCTCACTTTACAGACCTCAAACACTGCGAAAGGATAGTCAACTTTGCCTACAATGTGGTTCACTCTGAATCCTATTATCAAGATTCCATTATCAAGAAGATTATCAAGAAGAAAACTATTATCAGATTCTCCAAGAATCTCGATTCCCTCTTCGAATCGCACACTCCCTTCAAGGGTTACTTCGAGTAAGGCGCGACGTCCTTCTGACGTGTATCGAAACGACTACCTCGTTCGAAAGCTCACACCAAACTGTTGTCTCAAAAATCCCGCCTAGCCTCCTCGCTTCACTTGCACCCTAGGCTAGTCATTTACGGCCATAAACAACTTCTGGAATCGATCTTGATACAAGCAGCCCGCTTCCGACCTGAAAACAACAACAGTGAGTCACATCCCAGCGCAAAACCACACTTAATACATAAAAATATATACAATAATAAATGTAAAATAGAAATATATCAATAAATAAATAAACATAAAATTTGGGGGACATGACACATATTTTAAGGGGGAAGGATGGTTCAAACCCCATGGACCCCACCACCATCACCTGCATACGCCATTGCTATATATGTGTGATTTCTATGTTTAACCCAAGTGCTTGAGGTCCCGATTATTCCAGGGCAGGAGTTGACTGAATTAGTAGCGCCTCAATCTCATAAACCGATATTTTCGTGTTGGAGTCCATACCGTACCTTCATTACGATTTTGTTCACTAACCCTCTGTCTGCTTTCAGCGAGAAAAGGGCCATTGATGGGCTTAGAGAGACTGCCGTCCGTCCAATAATAATGGTAATCTTGGTTCCGCGAGCAGAAGAGTCACACCATGAGAATATTAAAGAACATGTTGGATCGCTTTTACGGGAGAACTCCTCTGTCACCTAACAGATCTACAGTTACTCACCCTACCAAGCTCCGGATCCCTGAGGCACTTGCGACCGATTGGACAAAAAAAGTTCGCTCAAAGGTGAAACAACCCAGCACACTTCCCTAGTCCTTCATTTTCCCCTTTGTTTTGCAGGAGATCCATAACACTTTGCTTGCTGAAAACTCACTGAATGGTCTTGAACGGAAATTGCCATTTGCATCTGTCCAGTGTATGTCTTTTCCCAACCCTGCTATAAGAATTTGGTTTATTGTGCGCTGACCGTTTTTATTATTTTATAACCATTTGCCAAAGCACGATCATGCATGAGGCAGTTTTATACTCCAACTAATCAGATGCTCTATCTGGCAATTGGGATTTAAATTGTCTTCGTTTCTCCATGCTGGAAAATCTAATGGACACAGTCGAAGAGGCAGATATGGCTCATAAGAATTATGTTCGATATTTAGCCAAATTGTTAGTAATCAAAGTGATAGCTGGAAACAAGAATGAACTTTACACGTCATCCGATTCAGATTGGAAAAAATATAACGAATTATGAAGCTCTTATTCATTAGACACTTTTCTAGTAAACTTTCCGCTTTCATTGGATTATAATCGTTTAGTCGTATAATGTGAATTGATTTAAGACTCCGATTATCAGATACCCCATTAAGACAATTAAGAATAGAAAACAGCTTCATCGTCTTTATTTCATAACTAGAAGCCAAACTATCACCAAACTGTTGTCTCAAAAATCCCGCCTAGCCTCCTGGCTTCACTAGCACCCTAGGCTAGTCATTTACGGCCATAAACAACTTCTGGAATCGACCTTGATGCAAGCGGCCCGCTTCCGACCCGAAAACAACAACAGTGAGTCACATCCCAGCGCAAAACCACATTTAATACATAAAAATATATACAATAATAAATGTAAAATAGAAATATATCAATAAATAAATAAACGTAAAATTTGGGGGACATGACACATATTTTAAGGGGGAAGGATGGTTCAAACCCCATGGACCCCACCACCATCACCTGCATACGCCATTGCTATATATATATATGTGTGATTTCTATGTTTTACCCAAGTGCTTGAGGTCCCGATTATTCCAGGGCAGGAGTTGATTGAATTAGTAGCGGCTCAATCTCATAAACCGATATTTCTGTGTTGGAGTCCATACCGTACCTTCATTACTAGAGCTTTTGTATCTTCGCACAAACTTGCTACATTCGACATATTTGTTGATCAATTCCCTCCAGAAATCCATCAACACTACATTTCAAGTGAATATCAACATCTCTAGTCAATCGTTGTTCAACTTAATACGTAGAACTGTTTTTTCTAAAAATCTACTTAGCATGTATTACGGATTGCCTGGTTCACGAAAGCAGACAACGAAGCTTGTAAAATCTGAACCTTAATAAATATGATTTAGAGGTCTCCTAATTATCAGTATATTCTTTTAAAAACAGGCCTGGACAGACTACGGCTCGCGAGCTACTGATGCCAAATATATTTGTAAAAGGAAAAAGAATGTATGGAGGAGAAGTCAAACTTTGGAGAAGCGAATTCTCATTAAAATAATTAATTTTAATAAAATTGCGTTATTTATGTTCCACTTTACGTTTATTTTTTTTATTTTTTCCTTTTTTTTCGGAGGGGTGGGGGCTTACATGCTTTGGTTATTATATGCTTTGTTATGCATACGTTATTGATTATATATTAGTTACATATTTCTTTGGCGGCCCGCCATTCTATTTTGGGTTTCTATGCGCCCTTTCGTCTAAAACGTTTGCCTAGGCCTGGAGTATATCTTCTTATTCTCAAATGCATTATGGGATCTTTTATACTGCAAATAAAAAGTGTTACAATTTATGCTAGGATTTTAGGTGGTAGTAGGAGCACCATTTATGGTGAAAAGGTAGCACTATTTTTTGATAAAACGCACAAAAAGCGATACTTAACACCGCGAAACAATAGAAGTAACGTGAAACTTCAAAGCGAAACAAATGTAAAGTAACACCATATTCTGGTGCAAGAATACGCATGAAAAGTGAAATGTAACGTTATAAAAAGGAGTAAAATAGCACTACAGTTAACACCAAAAACAGGTGTAAAAAGAACACCACATTCGGGTGAAAATATATGCCTGAAAAGCAAAATTTAACAATACCAACGGTACTTTATTACTGTTTCTCAATATTTGGAACAAGGGATATATTTTAGATAGATCCTTCAAAAGAATATTAAAAAGTAGAAAATTATGTTGTCTTTTACAATAAGGGATGCTAAATATGCAAACGGTTTCAAGTTTTGAACTTACACCATTTACTGGTGTAAGGTCACACCATAAACGTTGCACACTTTTTTTACAGTGCAGGACTTATCCTATCCGTACTAACTGCTAGAATTTCTAAAAATTAGTAGTAGTGTAAGCTAAAATAGTACATTTGGACACAGAATTTTCAATAAAATATCGTAAAACTGAAAATAAATTAGTAAAGAGTGTTTTTAGTCCAACAAGCAGTTTCGAAGCCTTTTCCTAAAAAAAAATTAGAAAAGTTTCTAAGCCTTTTCCTGAAAAAAACCAAACAGAAAACTGATATCAACTAAAGTTTCGATTGTGAGATTTTTCGAGAAAAAAAAATGTAGCATGAGAAATAATCTTCCAAGCTGCCGTAGATTCATCTCAGAGATTTCCTACGTGATTTTTCTCAAGATATACTTTATTCTGAACTATGCTTTTAAGAATCGAATAAGGATGTCTTCGTTGCGACAAAATCAGATTTGAACCTCTTCTGCTATTCTTTGCTTTGGGCAGTTGAAAGGCCTTTCATCCTCGAATTGTTGCTTCTTCAAGGAGACACTCAGCGAACCACCGCAGCACAGTCTATTGACAGAGTCAGAGAACGTCGAATTCGAGCCTCTGTTTGATCTTCCCAAGATACAGTACGAGAGAGTCGGCGATCGGACGATAGAACATTTCTATCTCCAAACCATGTAGCCGACAGGATCATCTCACTAAATTCTTTGCTCCCCTATTCTTCGTCCTTTTTTTCTCCTGTGTTGGCGAGTTCTTGAGAATGGTTTCCCGGTCTCTGTTTTCCTCTTGTTTGTCGAAATCAGTAATCAACTTTGTATACGGTACCCAATTTTATTTTCGTTTATGGTAATACAAACATTTGCATTATAATCGGGATATTCTTATCACTGCTAGGGTGCTGTGGACTAATGAACCCTAGTTTAACTCTTACACTACCAAATTCGTTTTTCGAAACCGGTTCATGAATTTATATTAAAGGATTTACTTCTGCTACCTGATAACATCAGAAAAGTTTATATTTTTTTAAGGAGAGTGAGTGGGAGGAAAGGGAATTATTGGACATATGCGTACAGTCACTCAAAAAAGTATCCGAACACTATGGTTGATTACAGAATTCAGAAAAAAATATCTGGCAACGTTTTTTTTTAGAAATTAGTGATCTGGCAACCGTCGTGTCAACGTGACACGACTAGCAACCTTCGTGTCAACGTGACACGAAGGTTGCTAGATCACTAATTTCTAAAAAAAACGTTGCCAGATATTTTTTCTGAATTCTGTAATCAACCATAGTGTTCGGATACTTTTTTGAACGACTGTACCAGTGGTGTTTTTCAATAGGATTGGAATAAATATGTCCTATTAAAAATAATACTGGGACTCAAAAATATATAAACTATTGTTTTCCTTAAATTCGCCGCCCTGCCCACGGTCAGTAGGGGACACCGATGGGCTTGGAAAGGCCGCCGTCCGTCGGATGGGACGTTAAGCCGTGGTCCCGTGTGTGGGAGAGCCATACCCTGTGCACGTTAAAGAACACGCTGGATGGCCTTGACGGGAGGCTACCATCTGTCTCCCAACAGCTGTTCCAGTGGGTCCCCTCCCCCAACCTTCTCTGAGCCTTCGGGGTCCATGTGACCTGGCCATTTAGCCCATGGTGTGCAAAACAGTGCCGTTCAGAGGTAAAACAACCCAACCCAATCCTTAAATTCGTACTGGAATGAACAGAACAAATGCAAAGCGTGGGACGATGATTGAGCAATGATAATTATGATGAAAGAGTGAGAAATAAATTTTACAAAGAGCAATTTTGCACACAGTAGAGAGTTTCTGTTCGGTTTTCTGTTTTTCTGCTGGTCACATCGGGCACACTCTCATCTTGTGTCTATTTTGATTAGCGAATAGTCACCAGCGTTGAACGTCAGTTTGGAAGCTTCTGGGGCAGATGCTCCGCCACAGTGCTAGTAAGTGTAATAGAGACAAAATTTTTAACATTCATATTTCTTACATTTTTGAAGATCTCGGAAACGGAGATGAAATTGCCCAACCTCTAAAAAACGGAGAGGGGAGTACTGAAATGCATATCCAATCTCTTGCCCCCCCCCGTTTCTCTCAGGTCTGGGACGATGTATGTATAAGACGTTTGCATTGTATGCAATCTACAAACGCATGTACTGGGGCATGACCGCTATATACGTATGTCCCTATGTGTAGTGAAAAGGTTAATTCGATTCATTAATTCGATGAGAGATAAAACTCTGATTCTTGAAGATCTTGGATTATTGACAGATCAATTAGTCTCCAACCAAATAAGTGAGATACCAATTGCTCCTTCCCACTTCCTTGAAAATCTCAACTTTCGAAACATCTTTATCGACTTTTTTAGACTCGTCCCCAGGGAACACATATAAAGAGTATTTCTTCCAAATGTCATGGAAATGGTAAAAGTTCTCATCCACCATAAAATATTCCTACTTGCCATCATAACTAGCAAAATTCATGGTTATATCATGTCTACACCGTGAATTTATCATAGTAAGAATTACCTTATCTATTTATATGAATAATAAGTATTTTTACGTATAATAGTAATACGTATATAGTACGTATTATATATAATATATAATACGTATATGGTTGTAGGTAGCATCAAGGTAGATTATGACACTAAGTCTCCCCCAAAGGAAAATGGACGACATGAATTTAGTTAATGACAATAATTTAAAGAGTGACAGCAAATGATTATAAATCCTAATATAAGCTAGAAGAATGACATATCAATATCAGATGCTCATTTTCAAAAGTAGTTTATATTCCGCCTCTAGCAGTGGAAATTTCAACTAGTGGATGATACAGCTCACACCTGGTCTAGTGGTTAGCGCACGTGACTGCTGAACTAGCGGTCATGTCCCTGAACATATGTTTATATGTTGTATGAGAAACTAGGACAATCCCAAGAGCGCTTCTAGGTTATTTCCATCCTTTGTGTTGGAAAGTACCTCCTTCCCTTTTTAATAATAATAATGAATTGTGAAAATGCATGTACATTAAACTCTCGTTAACTCGAAGCTCAAAGGAAGCGAAAACATTTCGAGTTACCGAAAATTCGAGTAATCGAATCTGTGCTAAAAATGCACATAACCAGTTTAAACACTAATTTCAGCACCCCCATTAGTTCCCACTTACTGGAATGCTTTTTGTTCCTACATTGAAAACGGAGAGGGAAGTACTGCAATGCAAATCCAATCTCTTGCCCCCCGCCGTTCCTCTCAGGTCCGGGACGATGTATGTATAAGACTTTTGCATTGTACAATCTACCAAAGCATGTACAGGGGCATGACCGCTATATACGTATGTCCCTATCTACATAACCAGTGTAAAATGGTTAAACAGTGTAAAATAGTTAAAATGGTTGTTTTCCAACCATTTTAAATACCAAGACTATGGTATTTAAAATGGTTGATAAAGTACTGCTAGAAATTCCGAATTCTTTGACAATGTATTTCTTCTTATTTTCGCTCTTTCAACAGCTGTGATCACTTTTGCTTTATCACTTAATAACAATGCATTCAACTTACGCTTTTCTGCCACTGCAATACGCTGTACCGAGAGAAACTAGCTATAAACTAAATTAAATGGTACTTTCTATTAAGAATGGGAGGGACGCTTTGCTATTTTTCAGCTGTGTGGGGAGAGAGGAAGTATTGCATAGGCAATAAAAATTATTCTGCCACCTGCAAGCAGTGGGACAATGCGTAGCCAGTGAGAACCGTTTTATCCACCTGGTAAAAATTTAAGCAACTTACCAACAAGCGTGGATGTAGATAAAAATTGAGGGTGGGTGGGGAGGTTAGAGACTGAATTTCCAATGCAATGCATTATTTCCCCCTTCCTTTTACAGGTCTTAAAAATTTCTTGAAAAATGTATGAAAAATCATTTTAATATTTTTTTTCTTCTATTATCCTTACTAGCATTCTGAAGGGACGGGGGGCTTCTCCTAGATCCAGCACTGATAACCAGTAGCAAAATTTCAAGGAAAAGACATCACAAAGGGATTTTCTTTCAAATATTCTTCAAAACATTTCGACGTCCGTTGTGACATGGTAAGATGGTTCGAGTTAAAGGGAGAGAATATCAAAGTTTAAGGATTCGGTTGGGAATTTAACAAAATTTGAGTTAACGAGGAATTTGAGATCTAGAGGTTAGAGTTGACTGTAGTAATATTCAATTAGTGCCCATCAAACAGAAAAACATTTTTTGATTTAATTTTAAAATTAAAAAGTTGCGTTTCCCCCCCCCCCCCCACTTTTTAGGTAAGGAGCCATCATCACTCTGTACTATTCAAAGTTTAAATATCTCTGACAAATTGATCGTTTGAAAATTTTGTTTATAGCTTTGCTATTTTTTTACCGTTGGAGGACGTTATTTTAATTATTAGCAAGGTCTGAAAATGAGAATCGTAATTATTTCATCAATCAATAAATCATCAATCCAATCCAGATAGTATTTTAAATTTAAAGCAAAATAAACTAAAAACCAAAACAAAAAAAGTTAAAGTCTACACCGTCGGATAGAAAACAAAGTGAGACTATTGGCTGTTTTCTTTTTTGGAAAACGGGCGACACAGCCATTCCGGAAAGCAGGAGTTTTCAACTGTAACAAGTGTCTAAAATTCTTATTTTAACATTTTAACGTTACCTGTTTCTTAAATAATGTAAAAACAGCCATGAGTCTGACGGGAAAAGGGGGGGGGGTCAAGAGAATTGACCGGGCTTAAAAATCTGGAATTGACTCTGCCTCAAAAGCTGCAAGTGGCTCGTGAATCAAAAACTGCGAGTGGCTCGACAATACACCTGTGAGAGATCCTGTGTAACAATGGATCTGTAGACCTGTGAGAGGCCTTGCCTGTGCCTATGGTTCAGAGGGGGGTGAGGGTGGCTCAGTCGGTAGTGCGCCAGGCTCGTAATCTGTAGTTCCCAGGTTCGAGTCCCAGCTTCACGTCACTGTCACTGAGATCACGTGACACGATGGTTGCCAGATCACTAATTTCTAAAAAAATCGTTGCCAGATATTTTTTCTGAATTCTGTAATCAACCATAGTGTTTGGATACTTTTTTGAGCGACTGTACCATCCTTGTCAAAAGCAATGCAAATAATAAACTATACTGACCTAAAGCATATTTCTTAATTCTGGCCTCTGTGGCTCAATGTTATCGCTGCGATGCTCGACTGCCGAAGTATATTGTGACTGTACCCTCAGTAAAGAATTGCTTACTTCTAAATATGCCCTAAAAACGATGTTCTGACAATGGGATGTGAAGCAAACATTGGCTTGTAAGTCTCATCAATAGAAAAAAAAATCTGATTCGAAAACGTAATAGAAATTTTGCAATTTTTAATGGAATTGCAGGAAAAAGTATTTTCATAATAGTCTACTTCCCTTATCTTGTTATTATTATTGTTATTATGGTTTTTAATAAGAAACATTTTAGATTTCAGTTGTTCTTTTTCTGTGGGATTCAAGTGCAATATACCCGTTTCATACTCACCTGCTTCGCTTTTGCATTCTCTTCTTCTTGTTTTTTTTTAAATATTAAACAGAAGAAGCAAGCAGAGTTTGTTGGAAGCGTTTTTGTTCTTTTGTGATAACGGTATTATTATTGTTTTTGTGCGTTCAGTGTTTTACAAAACGTGTAATAAATGACGGAGTGCATGACCTCTTACGAGCCGCTTCATAAACAGCGAAGCAATGACGCCTACACATTTATTGCCCATTACTTTAGCTGGTGTGGAAAAAACTGTCTCCTTGATTTTTATTCGTGGCTGATACTTTGGCGGTAGTTAAGATGGAGGACACATCACCCGGTTTCAAAAAATGCTTCCTATTAAATGGGTTCATTATTGTGTAGCGAAGTTACAAGTAAAGCACTCTGGGAGCCTCGTGTTTGATAATATGATACCGATTTAAAAATCGATTATTACTAAATTTTTGCTCGTAAACATCATTCTTCGCATAATTAATGTATGAAGGATTATGTTTCCCAAAAGCGTTTCGATCAGAACTGACCTCAATCTTTTAAAATAGAATGAAAAAATAAATTGCCATTCAAATAGCTGCTTGCCATAGAAGTCTGACAGGAGTCTGTCGGTAAAGTCTGGGAATAAGGTGAGAAATCAGTATTTGAAGACTTTAAATAATCAGTAATAAGCAGCACGTGATACAAGAGTAAACATATACAGGGCATAGCATTCAAAATGAAGCCCAAACAGCAGAGCTGTTGGTGAGCACATTGTCGGGAGCGGCCACTGGCCACCGCAATCCCCACACCACCTGACTTTTTTCCATTCAGACCTCACACCACCTTGATTTTTTTCCGTGGGGATATCGTAAAGAAAAAGTCTATCTCAATAACCCACGAAGCATGGAGAAACCTAAACATAACACTGAATACACTGTTGCCGGTTTTGACAAACAAACACTACGAAAAATTGCAAGAAACACTGCCAAAAAGGTGGATACTTAGTTCAAGAAGGTGGTGAACATTTTATGCATCTGATGCAAATGTACTAAAATTTGTTTATTACTTTTACATCCCCGACAATTTTGAAAATATGTGGTTCACATATTGGATTGCGTTTTAAGTTGTACACCCTGTATATTGCACATATTTTGCAAAAATATTAAAAAAACCGCTAGAACAGAAGAAATAACAAAGTATTGACCATTTTGGGAAGGATGATTAAAAAAAACTGAAAGGGAGTTCTTGTGCGTTCTGTTCAATGCCATGATTTCTAATTTACCCCCCCCCCCCCCCCACATACAACACTCTTTTTTCCTAGATCAGGTCCTCTCACGCCGAGCGTTAAACTATTTATGTTCCCGAATAATATCTATCACAAGATTCTTTATTTTTTAAGACTTCTAAAAGAGAGGGTGGATGCTATACTGCAACTGGATTCCAGTCTCTACCTCCCACTATACTCATAATAATTATTATACGTAAGACAATGTTGCAGCACAATATATATATATTGTTACGACATATGAACGCGCTACAGTGACTTCGTGACAAAACGTGACATGAACCGACCTGAAAAAGAGAATGATAGAATTACGATGTTAAAAGTTGTGCAGATCAAAAAAGGAGATTCAGATAGTCTGAGTCAGTACACAGTAAGTAAAACCAAGAAACATTTTTATGTAATGTGTGCGCGGGTGGTCGTTTTGTTTTGCTAGTGTGATAAATCTAGTGATCTAATCAAAGACGAAGGATTGTTTATGCCTGGAATGAAGGTATTCAAGAGATATGACAAACAAAATGAAAATGTATTAGTTTAGTAGAACAGACAGAGCTGATCTTGACTGTTCTGTAGAAAAAGGTTATTAATTTATGTACGATAGTAGTTATTTTGTTTATAATTTATTTCATCCATATTTTTGTAATAATTTGCATTGTAAAAATATATATTATACTCACGCTCAGTGTCATCCATTTAAAATTTATGACAATATATACTGTATATAGCAATGCTTAAGAGAGAACAAAGAAATTGCATATCATGTAGAATTATATGTTGAGTAAAATTAACGCTTAATATGCGTTGACATAGTGAAATGTGTTAAAATTAAGAGAAAGATAAGGGCAAAAAATATAAATATAAATATATAAACAAATGCTGTGAGAAACCATGGACGAACATAAAGACTAAAATCTGGTTCCTAAGGAATGTACAGAGGTATACGATGCAATCTATTTGAATAGAGTGCTAATTGCTTAAAACTTATTTTTGAAGTTATAGAGCTTTGACGTTAGCTTCCCATTGACTTAACATAGAGATTTTCCTTAATTTATGGAAACCAGTGTAGAACATATACTAAGTGGAATAGTAATTCCTTTAGGTAAAACTAAAGGAATTACTATTCCACTTAGTATACGTTCTACACTGGTTTCCATAAATTAAGGAAAATCTCTATGTTAAGTCAATGGGAAGCTAACGTCAAAGCTCTATAACTTCAAAAATAAGTTTTTTTGTTTTGAAAAATGTGATTGCAGATAAATATCTCAATCAAATAAATATCTCGATTTTCAACAATATTCGTTCAGTACTTAATGAGTTATGGAAGTTTGAATATTTAACAATAGCAATGCCAGTGTTAAGAAACATACAAAACTGAAGAATAGTAAAAGAATTCTTTACACAAAGTTCTAAAATACAAACTTATTTTATTAAACACTTTGATCCAATACTTATTACTAAGATTTAATTAGCTTCTGAAGTCAATTTTTGTGGCTGGCATTGCTATCGCTAAATATTCAAACTTCCATAACTCATTAAATACTGTACAAATATTGCTGAAAATCGAGATATTGATTTATTTGATTGAGATCTTTATCTGAAATCACATTTTTCAAAACAAAAGAACTTATTTCAGAAGTTATAGCGTTTTGACGTTAGCTTCCCATTGACTTAACATAGGCTTAAAATTTCTTAATTTGACTTAACATTTCTTAATTTATGGAAATCAGTGTAGTTAGTGGGTCGCGGTCTAATATATCTCGAGAAATTAATGTAAATACCTAATCATCCAGGCACTTGGAGGGTTATTTATTACCTAATCAGTTAATTTTCACTACAGAATTATATAGAACTGTTACAAGTTTTAATTACCAATTGGGTGAAGTTTGCTGGTAATATGTGAGAGCACTGAGATATCCAGTGTACTAATGGCTACTAAGATACCTCTGTGTCGTATTTTTTACTGACATTTATATTTATTATGAAACTCTGATTTTATGTTCATTAGCATTCGTGCTCTTTTAGCATAGCATAAATATCTGTGTGCAAAAAATGTTACTAAAACCATTTTGTAACATACACAGTCGTATCAGAATAATATGACCACCTAAATAATAATGGAAATAACCACCATTTGCCCGGATGACAGTGGCAAGACGGCGTGGCATGGACGCAATGAGACTTTGGAAGGTTGCCAGAGGCATACGTGCCCATTCGGACTCCAGCAGAGCACGGAGGTTCCGGAGATGACGTGGTTGTGGGTCCGCACGCCGAACCTGTCGATCCAAATGGTCCCACAAGTGCTCTATGGGATTGAGGTCGGACGGTTTCGCCGGCTAAGGGAGAACGGAGACATGGCTGTCGTGTTCCCGGAACCAGTCACGCACCACATTAGCGACAGGGCAGGGTGCATTGTCCTGTTGGTAAACACCATTACCACCAGGGTAAACATCCAACATGAAGGGATGCATGTGGTCAGCGAGGATGGACAGGCAGCCATTGGTAGGGTGTGTCTGACTCCGTATCTGCCACCACCCGTCACTTCTGCGGAGTAGAAACCTCGATTCGTCCGAGAAGGCAATCTTTTTACATTCTTCCACTGTCCAATGACGGTAGTCCCCTGCAAACTGCAGGCGTCGTTGCCGATGGACCTTGGTTAACATGGGCGCCTTTACACAGCGTTGACTGCGGTGACCCATGCGTAACATGGTTCACTCTACTGTTATCGGGGACACGTACCTGTTTGCCCCAGCATTCATTTGAGTGGTCAATTGCTGCACTGTTGAGCGTCGATTGCCATTTATCAGTCGACGGAGTCAACGTTCTCCTCTGGGGTCGATGGCCTTTGGGATCCACAGTAATGACATCTGGAGGTACTCGGTGTGCCAGCGGTCCATTCTTGGTACACCCTTATTACAGTACCTCGCGAACAGCCCACGAAGTCTGCTGTTTCCAAGATGCTTCCACCCTTGGCGCGGTAGCCGATGATCATTCCTTTTTGAACGTCTGTCAGATCAATACTTCTGCCCATTGTGCTTACGTTTACGCACTATGGCTCATCTGTCCTGGCCGGCCGCTTTATATCTCCTTGTGGTCGACCTTGTCATGTGCACTCTGTGACGCGCTTGGGCGGGTACACTGTGATTCCGTGGGTGGTCATATTATTCTGATACCACGAGGTCTGACAGGAGCCTGTCAGTTTATATGCCACAGTGAAAGGTCTGAGAGGATGGCAGGACCTCAGCAGAATATACCATTGTGTATATATTACGTAGTATATTTATATTAACTAAACATCCATTTCTTTTCCAAGACACATTTTATACATTTATTTTTTTAAGCATAGGAATAATATTTTCGCATTTACCGTTTCTCGCAAGCAAGCTTTAAATGTTTACTTTCCAACACAGACGAAAGAACTATTTTATTGAGATTTCAAAACTTGGAACCGAGTTATTCGAAGAGACGAATATTGGATTTTCCAGAAAATAATTAGGTTGGTGTAATGCGGTAGCTGGAAATCTGAGGTACATATAATTGGCAGACCAGTTTTGAGTTTTTTGAGTCAGTCATCATCAAATATTTACATATTCTCCATGCATCAATAATAACTAGATGCATCAGAGATCTACTCAATAGGAAATATGAGGAAGACTTCAAAGGTAAGATTCTTCAGCTATGCGAAGCTTTTCTCTATAATACTATTCTACGGAGTAGAGAGGCTCTTCTGGTTAAAAATAAATGGGAAGACTGAAATTAGTTTTAGTATTTTTTTACTGATTTTTCTCATATCGTTCATCAAAATTCATATCTTTTTATATTCAATAACATTTAATGCTTAAATGTGTTGGTTTACTCGGAATCAACCCGAAGCGTAGATATTCGATTTAGTTAGTTTCTTTCTTGTTGATACCGTTAGAATGTTTTTTTGATTAATTTAAAAGTTACTGTTTCCAAAATTTAGATTGAAGAATTTTGATTGTTTCCTGTACAATCAGTACAATATTAAACATGGATGTCGCTCATAAAGGCAGCAGCAAGTAAATCCTACTCTGAAATACCCATTGGTTGTAAAATAGAATGTGAATTTTTCGTGTTAAATTCAATGGGGGAAGAGAAGAGGGTATTATTTAGATATAATCGGCAAACATTCTTTTTATTTCGGGTTGAATTGGGGTCGAAAAAACAACAATCCAATATTATTTTTCAAATTTGGATTGAAATGGTGTTGAAATTTTTAAAAATATTACTTTTAAGGTATTTAGTGCTAATTATTTACATACAATAACATATGGATATTTGTAAAGAATAAAGAAATAAAATAGAAATGGGATGAAAGCGGGTGAGATCCGAAAATGTCATATCCTAGTTATAAAGCATGTCATACTTTCTTAAAGTAGTTAGTTTCCAACTCGACTATTCAATTCCGTCTATCATCAGATATCCCGCTAATGTAAATGATATACAACATGTTTTCCAGGTCATTCGCAAATATCTTTAATTATTACAGTGCCAGGGTTTCTCCCCCCATAAAAATGCAACCAACTTCTAAGCCATTGTATGAAACAGCTAGTGAATGAAATAGTTCGCATTACACACTGAGAGAAATAGCATTTAATTCTGAACAAAGAATATAAAACTTGAAAGTAAAAAAAAATGTAGGTGAACATAAAAAAAAATTTGCAAGATTTTTTGGAGTTTTTTCTTGAAAACTATTTAATGAGCTCTTAGGACTGTGTTATTTACAACAGATAAAGAAAAAACTTTATGACAATGGTATAGAGCAGGGGTGGGCAATTGTTTTCGTATCTACACTGCGCATGCATATTGACGTGGCATTTAATTCTGAACAGGGGTGGGCAATTGTTTTCGTATCTACACTGCGCATGCATATTGACGTGGCCGTCCTAGTGGAAAATACGAGACGAATCTTCGGTCGCGCACGGGAAGGAAATCTCGGTTCAAGGCGGATTTTTCTGACTGTCTTGGCGGGCCACAAAAAACTCTTAGCGGGCCGAATCTGGCCCGCTGGCCGCTATTTGCCCACCCCTGGTATAGAGCACCAACACATCAGCATAGCTTTAACATCTTGCAGTAAATTTTCCACCCTGTAAACAATATGGACAAAATACACTGAAAGTACATTATACACATCCACCTAATAACGTGTAAGTCCATCTTTCGCTTTCACAGCAATAGCAACCTTCGTGGCATGGACTCTACCAGATGTTGATAACTTGCGGATGATATATCGGCCCATGATTTCAGGACAGTTGTCTGTAGAAAGCCGAGAATTGCGGATGGTGGGTTTCGAGCTCGAATGCATCACCCCACTTCGTCCCACAGGAGCTCAATAGGGTTCAAATCCGGAGAGTGAGAGGGCCATTCAAGTGCTGCGAACTTCCTGTAATGCTCTTCCAACCAGTCCTTTGCCAAACGGAAGCGATGAAGAACCTTTTCCAAACGGGGGTATTAAATAAAAGGCATCCTGCTGTGGGTAATGGATAACCATGAACGGGTGTAGGTGGTCGGCAAGTACGTCAACATAGCCGTGTACCATGGTGGTAGCCTGAATAGGTACAAGGGCCCCAAAATGGCCCACCTAAACACGTCCCAGAACGTTACACCACCTTCACTGACCTGCAACACCCATACTTCACAATTGGGGTTCGTGGTCTCGTGTGGTCTATGCCAACTTGCAACTTCTTGTCGGCATATTGTAGTTGGAATCTCGATTTGCCCAGACCAAACTATCCGTTTCCAATCTTCCATGGTCATTGGCAATGTTCCTTCACCTACTGCGATATCGAATAGCTGAAACATGGCAGGTTAGAAAAGTGAAGGCAACTGAGAGAAAACTACAGTAGAATGGTGTGACTTTTATCATTATTATGATATTTAACACGATACTAATGTGTAATCAATTCATTGGCACAAACGTAAACTGAGTAGTTGAGTTATTAACACTACGACAGAGTACTACAGAGAAAGCTCTACACGTGTTCTTAGCAGCATTCAATAAATCCTTTCTTTTTATAACTCTTTAAATGCTAAATGATTTATTTGAAAAGATATCATTGAGCTCATTAACTTATTGTTGATAGATTTTTATACGACCGTTACTTTCATGGTATTCATGGGATAGGAAATACCCATTAATTTGATACTGAGGGTGTTGTTAGACTCAATTTCTCATCTGAGTACAATGGAGTGCGCCATTTCGCCATTTCCATGGATCACCAAAATGCTGTACAGGATTCAGATTTCGGCATCTTCTGTAAAATTGATAAATAAAAGGTAGTGGAGAGCCATACTTTTACTGTTATTAAATTTTACTTACATAGGAATTATCCACCGAATTGTGTGTCAGGATTAGTTATATCGATTAATTAGTACTGTTCTTATTCAACGTTTCGTTTCATAGCCCCTTTACTTTGCTGATGAGAGAACTTGGAATCTGGAACATTCGCCAGAGAAACAGGCTTATCCTGTTAGAGAAAGATTCCATAAGACATACAAGGGGTGGAAACAGGGTTATCCTGTAGGGAAAGATCCCATAAGACATTAATAAAGTGGAAACAGGGTTACCCTGTTAGGGAAAGATCCCATAAAACATACAAGAGGAAGAAACAGGGTTATCCTGTTAGGGAAAGATCACATAAGACATAGAAAAGATAGAAACATGATTATCCTGTTAGGGAAAGATCCCATGAGACATACAAGGGGACGAAACAGGGTTATCGTGTTAGGGAAAGATCACATAAGACATACAAGGGGAGGAAACAGGGTTATCCTGTTAGGGAAAGATCCCATAAGACATAGAAAGGGAGGGAACAATATTATCCTGTTAGGAAAAGATCCCATAAGACACACAAGGGGAGGAAACATGGTTATTCTGTTAGGGAAAGATACCATAAGACATAGAAGGGTGAAAACAGTGTTATCCTGTTAGGGAAAGATCCCATAAGACATACAAGGAGAGAAAACAAGGTTATCCTGTTAGGGAAAGATCCCATAAGACATCGAAGTGGTCGAAACAGGGTTATCCTGCAGTGAAAGATCCCATAAGACATGCAAGAGGTGGAAACAAGGTTACGCTGGTAAGAAAACATCCCATAAGGCATACAAGGGAAGGAAAACGGGTTATCCTGCTAGGGAAAGATCCCATAACACATACAAGGAGAGGAAACAAGGTTATCCTGTTAGGGAAAGATCCCATAAGACATTGAAAGGGAGAAAACATGGGTATACTGTTCGGGAAAGATCCCATAAGACATACAAGGGGGAAAAACATGGTTATCCTATTAGGGAAAGATCCCATAAGACATACAAGGGGAAAAACATGGTTATCCTATTAGGGAAAGATCCCATAAGACACACAAGGGGAGGAAACATGGTTACTCGGTAGGGAAAGATCCCATAAGACACACAAGAGGATTAAACAGGGTTATTATGTTAGGGAAAGATCAGATAAGACATACAAAGGGAGGAAACAGGGTTATCGTGTTAGGTAAAGATCCCATATTGCATACAAGGGGAGGAAACAGGGTTATCCTGTTAGGGAAAGATCCCATAAGACATACAAAGCGGAGGGAACAGTGTTATCCTGTTAGGGAAAGATCCCATAAGACATAGAAGGGTGGAAATAGGGTTATCCTGTTAGGGAAAGATCCCATAAGACATACAAAGGGGGGGTGGGGCAATGTTATCCTGTTAGGGAAAGATCATATAAGACATACAAGGGGAGGAAACAATGTTATCCTGTTAGGGAAAGAACCCATTAGACATTAAAAAAGTGGAAACAGGGTTACCCTGTTAGGGAAAGATCCCATAAAACATACAAGGGGAAGAAACAGGGTTATCCTGTTAGGGAAAGATCACATAAGACATAGAAAAGATAGAAACATGATTATCCTGTTAGGGAAAGATCCCATGAGACATACAAGGGGACGAAACAGGGTTATCGTGTTAGGGAAAGATCACATAAGACATACAAGGGGAGGAAACAGGGTTATCGTGTTAGGGAAAGATCCCATATGGCACACAAGGGGAGGAAACAGGGTTATCCTGTTAGGAAAAGATCCCATAAGACATAGAAAGGGGGGGAACAGGGTTATCGTGTTAGGGAAAGATCCCATATGGCACACAAGGGGAAGAAACAGGGTTATCCTGTTAGGGAAAGATCCCATAAGACATAGAAAGGGAGGGAACAATATTATCCTGTTAGGAAAAGATCCCATAAGACATACAAGGGGAGGAAACAATGTTATCCTGTTAGGGAAAGATACCATAAGACATAGAAGGGTGAAAACAGTGTTATCCTGTTAGGGAAGGATCCCATAAGACATACAACGAGAGAAAACAAGGTTATCCTGTTAGGGAAAGATCCCATAAGACATCGAAGGGATGGAAACAGGGTTATCCTGCAGGGAAAGATCCCATAAGACACAAAAGTGGTAGAAAGAAGGTTACCCTGGTAGGAAAAGATCCCATAAGACACACAAGGGGAGGAAACAGGGTTATCATGTTAGGGAAAGATCAGATAAGACATACAAAGGGAGGAAACAGGGTTATCGTGTTAGGTAAAGATCCCATATTGCATACAAGGGGAGGAAACAGGGTTATCCTGTTAGGGAAAGATCCCATAAGACATACAAAGCGGGGGGAACAGTGTTATCCTGTTAGGGAAAGATCCCATAAGACATAGAAGGGTGGAAATAGGGTTATCCTGTTAGGGAAAGATCCCATAAGACATACAAAGGGGGGGGGGGCAATGTTATCCTGTTAGGGAAAGATCATATAAGACATACAAGGGGAGGAAACAATGTTATCCTGTTAGGAAAAGATCCCATAAGATATAGAAGGGTGGAAACTGGGTTATCCTGTTAGGGAAAGATCCCATAAGACATAGAAGGGGAGGAAACAGGGTTATCCTGTTAGGGAAAGATCCCATAAGACATTCAAGGGGAGAAAACAGGGTTACCTGTTAGGGAAAGATCCCATAAGACAAACAAGGGGTAATGCTACCGCAGGTGCTACTGCATTAGGCAGTATTTCTTTAAGGTAGGCTAATTTGCAAACTAATGACCATAGCTGCATTAAATTTTAATCGAGTAACTAAAACCTATTTTTCAACAGATGACTTTTGATTGCTTTTAAAAATGGCATTTAAATTTAGCTAAATTACCCATTAATATCTAATATTAGACTTGGAGAAAGGGGCAGCAGAGTTGAAGTTACGTCGTCGACGGTGACAAAATAGCTAGAGCCTGCATACAATTGGTTAAATTTTGTATATATTTGAAAATAACATGTAAGAGTCAGAGTTCTCTGACACAAATATTAAGAGTTTAGAGAGTACTCTTTTAGCCTATTGCATCTTGTAGGAAGGGAGTAACCCACGCTCTCTATTTACTGTTCCGGTAAAGTAATTACAAAAGTGACTCTATGGTACTGCGAAATCACAATGCGGGGAATGCCCCTACCAATGTCATCAAGTTGGAGTCTGTTGCATCGACCCCAATAGGGAATGCGCAACAGTATCATTTATTCTGTCCTCTCAATGTATAGGTTGGGAAATTTACTGCATCTTGATTCAAATAGTAATGTTTTATTAATGTCTATAAAACACAAAACATTTTTACCTTTATCTCTTAGAACAAAAAGTTGCGTTCAGTTCAGGGGGTGTAAAGGAACCAATCATTGCTACCAAAAATAACCTCTTGACCATCACACTGTACCACCAAATTTTAAAATTTCTGGCATAAATACATCATCACTTGCAATATTCGTTTAATGTCTTGGCACTTCATAGAAATTTTCTAGCTGTAGATGACACTATTAATGCTATTGGGAGATTTGCAAACTGCGAGTCCTAATATTTCGTAAACAACTATCCAACACAAAAGGAATTGCTATTTAACCCTTTCACGACTAAGGGAAACATTTTTCCCATTTTAAAATTGGTGATTTTCGTATTTAATTATAACCTTATCTGCATTTTTTATACAGAATGTCAAAATAGAACGTATGCCGAACGCAATTACGTAAACGGGAACGTTTAGAAAACAAAAACAGAACTGTCAGGACGCATAATATATGTACTGTGCAATGTCCATCTTTGCCTCACTACCAAAAGAAATTGCTTCGCAGAATATCATAATTAGCACATCATTTTGTATAGTAATTTTATTTCATAATTTTGTATTATTTTAGTTAACATTTTGTTCTAATAAACCAATAAATAAAAGACATTGCATAATAAGCCTAACTATAATTTGTGTTACCTTTATAGTCCATTGGAAAAAATATTTCCCATAAAATTCCAAAAAAACTACACATTGTTATGTATTTTTCTTATGATTTTTATTTATTTTACGTCTAAACAAACTAAAATAAACAGTTACATACTAATATTTACTCTTAGAAACCTTTTGGTCCTGAAAGGGTTAAAGAACGAAAGATGAATGTCTAGATACGGAGAGGAAATCTATGCGAGTTGTATATGGTCTTGACACGAGGCTATCATCTGCTTCGTAACAACTGTTCACTGAGTTCCTTTCTTAACTGTTAGCCTTTGTGTTCCTTGTGTGTTTAGCCCATTGAGTTCACAAAAGTGCTGATCAGATGTGAAACAACCCAACTTGCTTAGTATGTAGTAATGAATATTTAGAACTCTTTACTTATCATTCTTGAAAGAAAAAAGCATGTTATATATGCTCATAAATAGCATTTTAACAAAATGGTAAAAGCAATATTACTTCAATAAGATCCAAAAAGTTTGATAGAAATATATTTTTATTAATCCCACATTCAATTTTAAGCAGTGAAATTAATTTAAGTTTAACGTTTCAAACTTATATAAGTGCATAGTTGGTAAATTAAATGTTTTATAGTAATATTTTCGTGTGGAATTTATAGCAAATGAAATTTTTAGAAAAGGCATTTTAGAAACATAATAACTATCTATCACCAGCATAGCTATCATGGTACCAATGGCTCTCTGAATCATAGACCGATACTCGATAAGTAATGATCTCGCTCCTTCCTTACACTCTTATTTTTTTCCTGTAAAAAATATGTTTAATTAGGGAGGGGAGGGCCTGAGTAATCAGTACAGATTAAATAAGTATAAATCACGTAGATAAGGTGAAGATACTTCAGAAGAAAAACAACCAGTCTTTTTCTTTAGCACGCGAATCTGTGTCTTTTAGCTACACAACCAAACACATCAATTGATCGGCCTCTGAGGAGAACTAAATAAATTTCTGTTGCAGCAGGTTATAAACAACCGACTAGAAAGCGAACGAAACTGGTTGAAAGAACCAAATTTAATTTCGAAAGCTTTCTATTTTGCATACATAAATACTTCAAGACGTGCATGTATAAAACTCAGAAAAAGAAACGCGACATGAATTTTAAACAGAACAGAGAAAAAAAAACTGCAGTACCTCAAACATAATATACATATAAAAAAAGTTTTATTTATATCTTTCTAAAATGTAAACAATGCAGACTTGGTGCTTCTCAGACGAACATGCGCTGTGAGGTAGCTTAGCTGCCGCCTGAGGCCAAGACTGCAGTTTCTTTCCCCTTGGGTCCCAGCTGAGTTGACTAGTGATAAGAGTTAGGGTCGATAACGGTCAGTAGGCACGTGTGTGTACTGTCCGCCCGGTGGCGCGGCAGCTGGCAGCTCATAACGTGACAGCCCTGCTGGCAGCTGACGCCTGCGTTGCTCCCAGGTCTGTTCGCTGATAACGACACTTGCAGAAGATCTGAGGAAGTCTTCCGATCGTTCCTTGGGGCGCTGGGGAAAGCGAAAACTACCTGCAGATGGGTTAGCCAGAGATTGTGACAAATGGCTGAAGTCGAATCTAAGTACCATCATTTTGATGGTTAGCTAGAAAGCTTTGCACATCCCACTGGAACTTTACTGCCTGATTGCGTTCATATATCTATTAGTGTTGATGGCTACTGCTGCCTGAGTTGCGTTTTTGGCGAAAAAGTGTGAAACGCAGGGTGCGAATAGGCCTGTGTTTTTTGTTTGGAAGGAGGTTTATAGGCTGGGCGTGTGAAATACCAGCCTCTGCGCAATAAAAACAAGGGAGTATGTTGACGATCAGAGGCTGCAATGTGATGGACAGCAGTGGCAAATCGTGAAAGGGTTGGATGAGCCAATGGGGCTTCATACATAAAAATATTTTGGTCGTCTCCACAGCAGTAGCAAATGAATGAGGTAAACTAGCCAGAGCCAACTACACTCTAAACAACTCTGCATTAACTTCCTAAAAGTATTTAAGTCCGTAGAGAAAGACTAACTAAAGCTGAGAAGGCCATAATTTTGAAATGATTGATTTTTTAAAAAATACTTTAGTATCGTTACAAATGCTGCAGGTAGCCTAATGGAGTAGTCATCATATTTGAAAAGTAAAGTATGTCTTATGGTGGAGCTCTTTAAAAAGACATAGTACTATTACTTTCACCAGGTTTGGAACCTATGTCCACAGTGCAAACTTGAATGAATGTGGCAGCTCAATTTCGATCATTTGTATTGTTTTATCCTGGAGCGATATTTCTGCGTTACATAAATTTCCAATAGTCAGGTTACAAGAACCCGAAACTTGAGTGAAAAGTCGTGAATGGTTAAAGAAATGTGGAAGTTTTTAAAATTCTATTAAGACAATGAGAGATAACGATGAAGAACATTTTTAATTAACAGAAATAAAGGTTAGATCTAAATGGCATCCCATGGCCGAGTGGTTAGTGCGCTTGGCTACTGATCTAAGGGACCTGGGTTCGAGCCCCAGGTAAGGCATGGACGTCTGTGTTGTTTTTCTGCTGAGGGCCTTCCATCCTCTCAGACCTTCTACTATGGCATATAAACTGACAGGTCCTGTCAGACCTCTGTGGCAAGCAGCTGCTTGAAGGGGTATTATTTTAATATCACGTTTCATTAAAAACCCATCATGAACTGAAGAACTAAATATATATTTTGATCAGTCTTTTCCGAAAATTTTTGAGGCAAAGTTATCGTCATTAATTGCTACAAAATGCTTATCATAAAAAGGTATCAGGCGTTTGGTGAAAGTTGGACTGTGCCTAAGACTGTTGTGAAAGTTAAGGACTTTATTCAAGAGTGCCACGAAAGTTGAGGACTATTTAAGAGTACCACGACAGTTGAAGACTGTTAAAGAGTGCCACAAAATATGAAACTATTTAAATAGTCATGGGCTCTGGCGCACAATATTCACGGTGCGTTGCATCGTCTGCACCAGTTAATGTTAATTTCGTTCCTCAGTTGAAGATTCTAATTAAGAGTGCCTCGGAAATTGAAGACTCTAAGTTGAACAAAAATCAGTTACATAAGATCCATTACATAAGATCACAAAAGTTGAAGATCATATGTAAGGGCACCGTAGAAGTTGAAAATTGGTGTCATCTTTTACGCTTCAGAAATGTTATGCTGAAGCAAAACCTTAAAAATTACCTTTAACACTGAAAGACCCAGGTATCACCAAAGCAGATCACAGTAGGCTACTTAACTGTTATGATAATTGTGGTTTGTTTACTGCTGAAGTTGAGGAAAAATGGGATCAGTTAAGGCTTTTTTTTTAACCTGACAGTATTCTCTTGGGTAAAAAGGAGCAAAGGAGACAAGATTATTTAAGTGATAATGCACTTGAGCTTGTTTTTCAAGGGGCGGGGGTGGCTCAGTCGGTAGCGCGCCAGGCTCGTAATCTGTAGTTCCCAGGTTCGAGTCCCAGCTGGGTCAGCGTTGAGATTTATCTCCGCAAAATTCCCCGCCCTGCCCACGGTCAGTAGGGGACACCGATGGGCTTGGAAAGGCCGCCGTCCGTCGTATGGATGTTAAGTCGTGGCCCCGTGTGTGGTAGAGCCATACCCTGTGCACGTTAAAGAACACGCTGGATGGCCTTGACGGGAGGCTACTATCTGTCTCGCAACAGCTGTTCCAGTGGGTCCCCTCCCCCAACATTCTCTGAGCCTTTGGGGTCCTTGTGACCTGGCCTATTAGCCCATGGTGTGCAAAAAAGTGCCGCTCAGAGATAAAACAACACAACCCAGTCCTCCTTTTGGGATATGCTAAAGGATGTCTAAATAAGGTGTAATATATTCAATGCAAAAATAAAGAAATTATATTACCCAGGTACATCACAGTTTGGAATGTAGCTCAGTTGTCGTCCTCTTTGAGGTTGCACCTGGGAAAGAGAAATAGAAATTGTGTTTAATTGCCATTTTTCTTTCCATCTGTAAGAGTTCTTTTCTTCCTTTGTCTCAAAAGATAAATTCTTTATGTTTCAGGTGATTATTAATAAGATATTACACTTTGCATTTTCGGATTGACAGTAATGGCTAAAGCTACACTAGGGAGAGGGGAAAAAAACCTGTTCATTTCTTTTAACACATTAGATATACACAGGATACGTGAATAACACAGGATACGTGAATTTACTATATCCGTATTCAGCGATCTTGCGGCCGAAACAACGCATTTTTGGCTTAGCTTTTTTAAGGCTTTGGGTTGGGTTGTTTTATCTCTGAGCGGCACTTTTTTGCACACTATGGGCTAAATGGCCAGGTCACATGGACCCCGAAGGCTCAGAGGAGGTTGGGGGAGGGGACCCACTGGAACAGCTGTTAGGAGACAGATGGTAGCCTCCCATCAAGGCCATCCAGCGTGTTCTTTAACGTTGGGTTGTGTTACCTCTGAGCGGCACTTTTTTGCACACAATGGGCTAGATGGCCAGGTCACAAGGACCCCGAAGGCTCAGAGAAGGTTGGGGAAGGGGACCCACTGGGTTGGGTTGGGTTGTTTTACCTCTGAGCGGCACTTTTTTGCACACCATGGGTTAAATGACCAGGTCACATGGACCCCGAAGGCTCAGAGAAGGTTGGGGGAGGGGACCCACTGGAACAGCTGTTGGGAGACAGATGGTAGCCTCCCGTCAAGGCCATCCAGGGGGACCCACTGGAACAGCTGTTGGGTGACAGATGGCCAGACCATCCAGTTTGTTCTTTGACATGCACAGGGTAAGGTTCTCCCGCACACGGGACAACGGCTTAACGTCCCATCCGACGGACTGCGGTCTTTCCGAGCCCATCGTTGTCCCCTACTGACCGTGGGCAGGGCGGGTAGTTTTGCGGAGATGAATCTCAACACCGACATAGCTGGGACTCGAACCTGGGAACTGCAGATTACGAGCCTGACGCGCTACAGACTGAGCCATCCCCACCCCTTTCTCAGAGATCTTGCGATCCTCGTGCCCAGTCCATTTAGTCCCTTGCGTGAAAAAAGCGTTTCACTCAGAGGTAAAACAACCCAACCCTTGTAGTGTGAGAACCTCTGCACTAAACAGTGTATACTGTTTTACTTAGGTGAGAAAAAATGACACAATTTGAGTATTAAAATTGTTGTCTTTATTTTTCAACTGCAGCTCTCCATCTATTAACCAGATCCAAACCACATCTGATCTTCTGAATCTCTTCGAAGAATCTCAGACCCCACTTCTGCAATTGTTCTTCAGTGATGGAGCAGACAGTATGCAGACGCTAAGAGAAAATGTAAAAACTTTCTCCAGGTAATTTTTTTTCTTTTTTTTTTTTGCTATTCCTTTTTATTTTAAAAACTTTAGTGTACCATGGTTTTGAACTCATACACTGTCTGATTATACATAAAAAATTTAGTGAGAATTCTTTCTAAATTATATAAATTTTTTGAATGTTTTTCGTGTTTTAAGATTAAGCGCAGAAATTTAGCGAGGTCCTATTCCAAACACATCCAGGTTCTTAGATAGATAAGATAGATAAGATAATTTTTATTTCAGATAATGTTTTACAATATACAAAAACTTTTGAAGTCTCACAAGAGCAGGCTCGTTCGTGAGATCTCAATATAGAAACAATTTCAATTGAAAACATCAGTCGTCACATTGAATAATACACAAAAAAAACGAAAACAACTCAAAACAAAAAAATTCTAGTAATCCAGAAGTGTGAAAGTCAGAAACATTTAATATCCATGTTACATGTAACAGTTATAGTAGATTAATGCAAAAAAAGTTTCCACATCATCCAGTTTCAAAATGTATTTCTTGAGAACTTTAGAAAACAAATGGTGATTCGTGATATTTTTCATGCTGACTGGGAGAGAGGAAAGAAATTTCGGTGCTAAATACAAATAATAGTGCCTACAAATTTCCTTATGTAATGCAGGAATTTCATAATTTATGTTTTAATCTCGTCGTAATTGGTAATTATTCGTGTCAGTTTTAATGCTATCATTTCTAAAGTAAAAGTATTTAATTATTTCGAAAAAATAATCATAGCGTAAAGGCAAAATTCCTGCTTCTCGAAACAAAGGAATGAAGGTTGCGTTTTTGGGCTTTTAGTTAATAAGCGAATAAATCTCTTTTGCAGCACTAAAAGTTGTTTAAAGTTATTGAAATACATGCCTCCCCAAGATTTTATACCATATGTTAGTTGAGAATGGATTAATGCATAATATAGTGTACACATAAATTTAGATGAAACTAAATGTCTTACAAGTTATAAGCGGGCCAGGTTATGGATGACCTTCTTTTTAACCCATGTTACATGCACTTTCGAAGTTAGGCCTGCATCAATCCAAATACCTAAATATTTCACTGACGGCACAAAAGGAATTTGAGGACAATTACAGTGACTTTTCGATGAACAATTCGTATCATGATATTTCAATTGATTGCGGTGCAAAATATCTGTAACAGAACTATTTTTCTTTAAGTAGAAATAAACTGCATTTGTCTTTGTCAGATTAATTGTTAAAAAATTACTCGTGGTCCAGTTTCTAATTAATTCTAGATCACTATTTGCTTGTTTAAAAATAATCGAAGAATCAGAACCAGTATATGTCAGGCAAGTGTCGTCAGCAAAAATAGTTAATTTACCTGTTAGGTTAATGGAATCTAGATCATTAATGTAAATAATAAATAATAAGGGACCCAGAACAGATCCCTGGGGCACTCCGTATTCAATCTCAATTATAACTAGGATCAATATTTTCCGTTTTTATCAAGTTGGGTTGGGTTGTTTTACCTCTGAGCGGCACTTTTTTGCACACCATGTGCTAAATGGCCAGGTCACAAGGACCCCGAAGGCTCAGAGAAGGTTGGGGGAGGGGACCCACTGGAACAGCTGTTGGGAGACAGATCGTAGCCTCCCGTCAAGGCCATCCAGCGTGTTCTTTAACGTTGGGTTGTTTTACCTCTGAGCGGCACTTTTTTGCACACCATGGGCTAAATGGAAAGGTCACAAGGACCCCGAAGGATCAGAGAAGGTTGGGGGAGGGGACCCACTGGAACAGCTGTTGGGAGACAGATGGTAGCCTCCCGTCAAGGCCATCCAGCGTGTTCTTTAACGTTGGTTAGTTTTACCTCTGAGCGGCACTTTTTTGCACACCATGGGCTAAATGGCTAGGTCACATAGACCCCGAAGGCTCAGAGAAGGTTGGGGTAGGGGACCCACTGGAAGAGCTGTTGGGAGACAGATGGTAGCCTCCCGTCAAGGCCATCCGGCGTGTTCTTTAACGTTGGTTAGTTTGACCTCTGAGCGGCACTTTTTTGCACACAATGGGCTAAATGGCCAGGTCATAAGGACCCCGAAGGCTCAGAGAAGGTTGGGGGAGGGGACCTGAGAATTTTTTTTTATCCAACTGACAATTTTTATGAAAATCGTTAAAGTGAATTTTGAGTAAACTATCTCTATGTCAATTATTCTAACTATGGAAATGAGAAAGTGTCGGTTGGCTTAATCAGTAGTGTTCAAAAAGGTTATTTCACCTCTGAAGGAAACTTTTGTTGCACACAATGGGCTAAATGGCCAGGTCACAAGAACCCCAAGAACACAGAGAAGGTTTGGGGAGGGGACCCACTGGAACAGCTGTTGGGAAACAGATGGTAGCCCCCCGTCAAGGCCATGCAGCGTGTTCTTTAACGTGCACAGGGTATGGCTCTCCCGCACACGGGGCCACGGCTTAACGTCCCATCCAAAGGACGGCGGCCTTTCCAAGTCCATCGGTGTCCCCTACTGATCGTGGGCAGGTCGGGGAATTTTGCGGAGATAAATCTCAACGCTGACTCAGCTGGGACTCGAACCTGGGAAATACAGATTACGAGCCTGGCGCAGGGTATGGTTTTCGCTCACACGGAGCCACGGCTTGACGTCCCATCTGACGGACGGCGGCCATTCCAAATCCTTCGGTGTTCCCTTTTTGATCGAGTGCAGGGTGGGGGTTTAGCAAAGATAAATCTCAATACTGGCACAAGTAGAACTCGAATCTGGGATTTGGGTTGAGTTGTTTTACCTCTGAGCGGCACTTTTTTGCACACCATGGGCTAAATGGTCAGGTCACATGGACCCCGAAGGCTCAGAGAAGGTTGGGGGAGGGGACCCACTGGAACAGCTGTTGTTAGACAGATGGTAGCCTCCCGTCAAGGCCATCCAGCGTGTTCTTTAACGTGCACAGTGTATGGCTCTCCCGCACACTGGGCCACGGCTTAACGTCCCATCCGACGGACGGCGACCTTTCCAAGCCCATCGGTGTCCCCTACTGACCGTGGGCATGGCGGGGAATTTTGCCGAGATAAATCTCAACGCTGACCCAGCTGGGACTCGAACCTGGGAACTACAGATTACGAGCCTGGCACGCTACTGACTAAGCCACCCCCGCCCCTCTCGAATCTGGGAACTGCAGATTATGGGACTAGCCTGCTACCAACTGAGTCAACCCATGCGCCAGTCAGTAGTTGGCCAAATTCGTAATCTGCTATTCTCAGTGAGCTTAGCAAATTCATTTGCCTGTCATATCGAATATTAAGACATGGCCTTAAAACGTAGGAGTGCCATATCCTGTATATATTGAAGAACGTTTCAGTCCTCACCTCCTTCACCTACTCAAATCGGGGCGGGGGTGGCTCAGTCGGTAGCGCGCCAGGCTCGTAATCTGTAGTTCCCAGGTTCGAGTCCCAGCTGGGTCAGCGTTGAGATTTATCTCCGCAAAATTCCTCGCCCTGCCCACGGTCAGTAGGGGACACCGATGGGCTTGGAAAGGCCGCCGTCCGTCGGATGGGACGTTAAGCCGTGGCCCCGTGTGCGGGAGAGCCATACCCTGTGCATGTTAAAGAACACGCTGGATGGCCTTGACGGGAGTCTACCATCTGTCTCCCAACAGCTGTTCCAGTGGGTCCCCTCCCCCAACCTTCTCTGAGCCTTCGAGGTCCATGTGACCTGGCCATTTAGCCCATGGTGTGCAAAAAAGTGCTGCTCAGAGGTAAAACTAACCAACGTTAAAGAACACGTTGGATGGCCTTGACGGGAGGCTACCATCTGTCTCCCAACAGCTGTTCCAGTGGGTCCCCTCCCCCAACCTTCTCTGAGCCTTCGGGGTCCATGTGACCTGGTCATTTAGCCCATGGTGTGCAAAAAAGTGCCGCTCAGAGGTAAAACAACATAAGAAATTATGATTATTAATTTATGATAAAGATGTTTTTCCTTAGAAGCATTGATAAGATTATTATCAACTTTTTAATTATACACCAAACAATAAATTTGATATAAAAATAATGCTATAGTAGGTTTTGGGTTCTGCTTTAACGAACAATGGCGTGGAACTGAAAGAAAAAGCCCAGCAGTTTTGCATTAAAGAAAAGCGAGGTTACTTTTCTTGGAAGCTTTTATGAGAGTGGATTAAGGTTAGGAGAGAAGAGGAAGAATTCTGCCAGGTCCACTAGAAGAGTGGCGTTGCAGTTGATTATTTAGCGGCTACCTCTTTAAGGGGGATAGGAAGTTTGAGACGAGGAGAGTTTGAGATGCAATGGCCTTCTGCATGTATTAGCTTTGCTGAATCGCTAAACATTTCTCATTAAGGTGAAGACAAGGTCTATATTCAGGTCAAATCATATGTAAAGTTAAGTGTGCCAAGAAATACATATATCACGTGTAGAAGTGAAATGATTAATTTTTTTACTGCAGATATGGCCAACTTAGAGTACTCGTGACAAAGAGTGGAATGCTAAATGAATTTGTATTATATGTGTATTATATAGTATATATAGTATTCAAAATTGCAATACGAGTGAAACGTTAATTTTCCTTTTCAAAAACATTTCTTCAAGTACGAAAATAATTTAAAATACATCTAAATCGTATTATTTTTTTCAATAAGACTGAAATCCAAGAATATAACGGAATCAGCAAGTATTTAAAAACATGAATATTTATTTCACATTAAAAATCCCTAAATCATTCACTATTTGCGGAAAACATATGGAAAATCAGAGAATCTAAGAGCACTGTACTTTGACCGCTTTGGGCGGGGGTAGCTCAGTCGGTAGCGCTCCAGGCTCGTAATCTGTAGTTCCCAGGTTCGAGTCCCAGCTGGGTCAGCGTTGAGATTTATCTCCGCTAAATTTCCCCGCCCTGCCCACGGTCAGTAGGGGACACCGATGGGCTTGGAAAGGCCGCCGTCCGTCGGATGGGACGTTACGCCGTGGCCCCGTGTGCGGGAGAGCCATACCCTGTGCACGTTAAAGAACAGGCTGGATAGCATTGACGGGAGGCTACCATCTGTCTTCCAACAGCTGTTCCAGTGGGTCCCCTGTCCCTCCCTTCTCTGAGCCTTCGGGTCCATATGACCTGGCCATTTAGCCCATGGTGTGCAAAAAAGTGCCGCTCAGAGGTAGAACAACCCAACGTTAAAGAACACGCTGGATGGCCTTGACGGGAGGCTACCATCTGTCTTCCAACAGCTGTTCCAGTAGGTCCCCTGCCCCAACTTTCTCTGAGCCTTCGGGGTCCATGTGACCTGGCCATTTAGCCCATGGTGTGCAAAAAAAGTGCCGCTCAGAGGTAAAACAACCCAACTGTGGTCGCCACACACTTCAATTATTAACCCCTGTAAAACGACTTCACTGGAGTGATCGCCTGTGTGTGATTTTGTACACATGGCTGTGCTTTGAAGCATACCGCTAAGAAATAAAATCTACTTTCACCACTGGCTAATAGTGATATGAAAAAAGATTCAAATAGCATATGACAAGTGAGTAACCATTGCATTCGTTTGATATATTTAAATTATTCAGTCATTATACACTTTTTTACGCAAATCTGAAATCAATTTCGGAAAGTTAAATGTTATTTTCAAAGTGGCGAAGTTCACCTTAAATACTCGGATATTAAAGATTCGTATAGTTATTTTGTTTCTATATTGCGATCACATGTATTAATTAAAAGTTATGCAGTTCCAAGTAGAAATTTCAATCCTTGAAACGTTACGTTGGAAAAAGGTAGATATGAAAAGTATTGAAATGTGCATAGTTTTCAGGCCAATATAATGTTGATTAAAAGTTCACACTGGAAATGTGTATTTAACTGGCGTACCCCTTGTATAGATAGATAAAACTATAGTTATAGTATATCAATGGGAATAAAATAAAACATATATCAGTGGTTCTCAACCTTTTATGCTTCACGTACCCCTGGAAATGTGTATGTAAATGGCGTACCCCTTGTATAGATAGATAAAACTATAGTTATAGAATAACAATGGGAATAGAATAAAACATATATCAGTGGTTCTCAACCTTTTATGCTTCACGTACACACTGGAAATGTGTATGTAAATGGCGAACCCCTTGCATAGATAGAAAAAACTATAGTTATAGTATAACAATGGGAATAAAATAAAACATATATCAGTGGTTCTCAACCGTTTATGCTTCACGTACCCCTGGAAATATGTATTTAAGTGGCGTACCCATTGTACAGATAGATAAAATTATAGTTATAGTATAACAATGGGAATAGAATAAAACATATATCACTGGTTCTCAACCTTTTATGCTTCACGTACACACTGGAAATCTGTATGTAAATGGCGAACCCGTTGTATAGATAGATAAAACTATAGTTATAGTATAACAATGGGAATAGAATAAAACATATATCAGTGGTTCTCAACCTTTTATGCTTCACGTACCCCTGGAAATGTGTATGTAACTGGTGTACCCCTTGTATAGATAGAAAAAACTATAGTTATAGTATAACAATGGGAATAGAATAAAACATATATCACTGGTTCTCAACCTTTTATGCTTCACGTACCCCTGGAAATGTGTATGTAAGTGGCGTACCCCTTGTATAGATAGAAAAAACTATAGTTATAGTATAACAATGGGAATAGAATAAAACATATATCACTGGTTCTCAACCTTTTATGCTTCACGTACACACTGGAAATGTGTATGTAAATGGCGTACCCCTTGTGTAGATAGATAAAACTATAGTTATAGTATAACAATGGGAATAAAATAAAACATATATCAGTGGTTCTCAACCTTTTATGCTTCACGTACCCCTGGAAATATGTATGTAACTGGGGTACCCCTTGTATAGATAGATACAACTATAGTTATAGTATAACAATGGGAATAAAATAAAACATATATCAGTGGTTCTCAACCATTTATGCTTCACGTACCCCCTGGAAATGTGTATGTAACTGGCGTACCACTTGTATAGATAGATAAAACTATAGTTATAGTATAACAATGGGAATAGAATAAAACATATATCACTGGTTCTCAACCTTTTAGGCTTCACGTACGGTCGCTCAAAAAAGTATCCGAACACTATGGTTGATTACAGAATTCAGAAAAAATATCTGCCAACGATTTTTTTAGAAATTAGTGATCTGGCAACTTCGTATCACGTGACACGAAGGTTGCCAGATCACTAATTTCTAAAAAAATCGTTGCCATATATTTTTTCTGAATTCTGTAATCAACCTTAGTGTTCGGATAATTTTTTGAGCGACTGTACACACTGGAAATGTGTATGTAAGTGGCGTACCCCTTGTATAGATAGATAAAACTATAGTTATAGTATAACAATGGGAATAGAATAAAACGTATATCACTGGTCCTCAACCTTTTATGCTTCACGTACCCCTGGAAATGTGTATGTAAGTGGCGTACCCATTGTATAGATAGATAAAACTATAGTTATAGTATAACAATGGGAATAGAATACAACATATATCACTGGTTCTCAACCTTTTATACTTCACGTACACACTGGAAATGTGTATGTAAATGGCGTACCCCTTGTATAGATAGATAAACCTATAGTTATAGTATAACAATGGGAATAGAATAAAACATATATCAGTGGTTCTCAACGTTTTATGCTTCACGTACCCCTGGAAATGTGTATGTAAGTGGCGTACCCCTTGTATAGATAGATAAAACTATAGTTATAGTATAACAATGGGAATAGAATAAAACATATATCACTGATTCTCAACCTTTTATGCTTCACGTACCCCTCGAAATGTGTATGTTAGTGGCGTACCCTTTGTATAGATAGATAAAACTATAGTTATAGTATAACAGTGGAAATAAAATAAAATATTTATCAGTGGTTCTCAACCTTTTATGCTTCACGTACCCTCTGGAAATGTGTATGTAACTGGCGTACCACTTGTATAGATAGATAAAAATATAGTTATAGTATAACAATGGGAATAAAATAAAACATATATCAGTGGTTCTCAACCTTTTATGCTTCACGTACCCCTGGAAATGTGTATGTAACTTGCGTACCCCTCGTATAAATAGATAAAACTATAGATATAGTATAACAATGGGAATAGAATAAAATATATATCAGTGGTTCTCAACCTTTTATGCTTCACGTACCCCTGGAAATGTGTATGTAAATGGCGTACCCCTTGTATAGATAGATAAAACTATAGTTATAGTATAACAATGGGAATAGAATAAAACATATATCACTGATTCTCAACCTTTTATACTTCACGTACCCCTGGAAATGTGTATGTAAGTGGCGTACCCCTTGTATAGAGAGCAAAAACTGTAGTTATAGTATAACAATGGGATTAAAATAAAACATATATCAGTGGTTCTCAACCTTTTATGCTTCACGTACCCCTGGAAATATGTATGTAAGTGACGTACCACTTGTATAGATAGATAAAACTATAGTTATAGTATAACAATGGGAATAGACTAAAACATATATCACTGGTTCTCAACCTTTTATGCTTCACGTACACACTGGAAATGTGTGTGTAAGTGGCGTACCCCTTGTATAGATAGATAAAACTATAGTTATAGTATAACAATGGGAATAGAATAAAATATATATCAGTGGTTCTCAACCTTTTATGCTTCACGTACCCCTGGAAATGTGTATGTAAATGGCGTACCCCTTGTATAGATAGGTAAAACTATAGTTATAGTATAACAATGGGAATAGAATAAAACATATATCACTGGTTCTCAACCTTTTATGCTTCACGTACACACTGGAAATATGTATGTAAATGGCGTACCCCTTGTATATATAGATAAAACAATAGTTATAGTATAACAATGGGAATGGAATAAAACATATATCAGTGGTTCTCAACCTTTTATGCTTCACGTATCCCTGGAAATATGTATGTAACTGGCGTACCCCTTGTATAGATAGATACAACTATAGTTATAGTATAAAATTGGGAATAAAATAAAACATATATCAGTGGTTCTCAACCATTTATGCTTCACGTACCCCCTGGAAATGTGTATGTAACTGGCGTACCACTTGTATAGATAGATAAAACTATAGTTATAGTATAACAATGGGAATAGAATTAAACATATATCACTGGTCCTCAACCTTTTATGCTTCACGTACCCCTGGAAATGTGTATGTAAGTGGCGTACCCATTGTATAGATAGATAAAACTATAGTTATAGTATAACAATGGGAATAGAATACAACATATATCACTGCTTCTCAACCTTTTATACTTCACGTACACACTGGAAATGTGTATGTAACTGGCGTACCCCTTGTATAGATAGATAAAAGTATAGTTATAATATAACAATGGGGATAAAATAAAACATATATCAGTGGTTCTCAACCTTTTATGCTTCACGTACCCCCGTTAATGTGTATGTAACTGGCGTACCCCTTGTATAGATAGATAAAACAATAGTTATAGTATAACAATGGGAATAGAATAAAACATATATCACTGGTTCTCAACCTTTTATGCTTCACGTACCCCCGTTAATGTGTATGTAACTGGCGTACCCCTTGTATAGGTAGATAAAACAATAGTTATAGTATAAAAATGGGAATAGAATAAAACATATATCAGTGGTTCTCAACCTTTAATGCTTCACGTACCCCTGGAAATGTGTATGTAAGTGGCGTACCCCTTATATAGATAGATAAAACAATAGTTATAGTATAACAATGGGAATAGAATAAAATATATATCAGTGGTTCTCAACCTTTTATGCTTCACGTACACCCTGGAAATATGTATGTAAGTGGCGTACCCCTTGTATAGATAGATACAAGTATAGTTATAGTATAAAATTGGGAATAAAATAAAACATATATCAGTGGTTCTCAACCATTTATGCTTCACGTACCCTCTGGAAATGTGTATGTAACTGGCGTACCACTTGTGTAGAAAGATGAACTATAGTTATAGTATAACAATGGGAATAGAATAAAACATATATCACTGGTTCTCAACCTTTTATGCTTCACGTACACACTGGAAATGTGTATGTAAGTGGCGTACCCCTTATATAGATAGATAAAACTATAGTTATAGTATAACAGTGGGAATAAAATAAAATATATATCAGTGGTTCTCAACCTTTTATGCTTCACGTACACCCTGCAAATGTGTATATAACTGGCGTACCACTTGTATAGATAGATAAAACTATAGTTATAGTATATCAATGGGAATAGAATAAAACATATATCAGTGGTTCTCAACATTTTATGCTTCACGTACACACTGGAAATGTGTATGTAAGTGGCGTACCCATTGTATAGATAGATAAAACTATAGTTATAGTATAACAATGGGAATAGAATAAAACATATATCACTGGTTCTCAACCTGGAAATGTGTATGTAAGTGGCGTACCCCTTGTATAGATAGATAAAACTATAGTTATAGTATAACAATGGGAATAGAATAAAACGTATATCACTGGTTCTCAACTTTTTATGCTTCACATACACACTGGAAATGTGTATGTAAATGGCGTACCCCTTGTATAGATAGGTAAAACTATAGTTATAGTATAACAATGGGAATAGAATACAACATATATTACTGGTTCTCAACCTTTTATGCTTCACGTACCACTGGAAATGTGTATGTAAGTGGCGTACCCCTTGTATAGATAGAAAAAACTATAGTTATAGTATAACAATGGGAATAAAATAAAACATATATCAGTGGTTCTCAACCTTTTATGCTTCACGTATCCCTGGAAATATGTATGTAACTGGCGTACCCCTTGTATAGATAGATACAAGTATAGTTATAGTATAAAATTGGGAATAAAATAAAACATATATCAGTGGTTCTCAACCATTTATGCTTCACGTACCCCCTGGAAATGAGTATGTAACTGGCGTACCACTTGTATAGATAGATGAAACTATATGTATAGTATAACAATGGGAATAGAATAAAACATATATCACTGGTTCTCAACCTTTTATGCTTCACGTACACACTGGAAATGTGTATGTAAGTGGCGTACCCCTTGTATAGATAGATAAAACTATAGTTATAGTATAACAATGGGAATAGAATACAACATATATCACCGGTTCTCAACCTTTTATGCTTCACGTACACACTGGAAATGTATATGTAAATGGCGTACCCCTTGTATAGATATATAAAAATATAGTTATAGTATAACAATGGGAATAAAATAAAACATATATCAGTGGTTCTCAACCTTTTATGCTTCACGTACACACTGGAAATGTGTATGTAACTGGCGTACAACTTGTGTAGAAAGATAAAACTATAGTTATAGTATAACAATGGGAATAGAATAAAACATATATCAGTGGTTCTCAACCTTTTATGCTTCACGTACACACTGGAAATGTATATGTAAATGGCGTACCCCTTGTATAGATAGATAAAACTATAGTTATAGTATAACAGTGGGAATAAAATAAAACATATATCAGTGGTTCTCAACCTTTTATGCTTCACGTACCCCCTGGAAATGTGTATGTAACTGGCGTACAACTTGTGTAGAAAGATAAAACTATAGTTATAGTATAACAATGGGAATAGAATAAAACATATATCACGGGTTCTCAACCTTTTATGCTTCACGTACACACTGGAAATGTGTATGTAAGTGGCGTACCTCTTGTATAGATAGATAAAACTATAGTTATAGTATAACAATGGGAATAGAATAAAACATATATCACTGGTTCTCAACCTTTTATGCTTCACGTATACACTGGATATATGTATGTAAATGGCTTACCCCTTGTATATATAGATAAAACTATAGTTATAGTATAACAATGGGAATAGAATACAAAATATATCACTGGTTCTCAACCTGGAAATGTGTATGTAAGTGGCGTACCCCTTGTATAGATCGATAAAACTATAGTTATAGTATAACAATGGGAATAGAATAAAACATATATCACTTGTTCTCAACCTTTTATGCTTCACGTACACACTGGAAATGTGTATGTAAATGGCGTACCCCTTGTATAGATAGATAAAACTATAGTTATAGTATAACAATGGGAATAGAATACAACATATATTACTGGTTCTCAACCTTTTATGCTTCACGTACCCCTGGAAATGTGTATGTAAGTGGCGTACCCATTGTATAGATAGATAAAACTATAGTTATAGTATAACAATGGGAATAGAATACAACATATATCACTGGTTCTCAACCTTTTATGCTTCACGTACCAATGGAAATGTGTATGTAAGTGGCGTACCCATTGTATAGATAGATAAAACTATAGTTATAGTATAACAATGGGAATAGAATACAACATATATCACTGGTTCTCAACTAATTATGCTTCACGTACCCCTGGAAATGTGTATGTAAGTGGCGTACCCCTTGTATAGATAGAAAAAACTATAATTATAGTATAACAATGGGAATAAAATAAAACATATATCAGTGGTTCTCAACTTTTTATGCTTCACGTACCCCTGGAAATATGTATGTAAGTGGCGTACCCCTTGTATACTTATATAAAACTATAGTTATAGTATAACAATGGGAATAAAATAAAACATATATCACTGGTTCTCAACCTTTTATGCTTCACGTACACACTGGAAATATGTATGTAAATGGCGTACCCCTTGTACATATAGATAAAACAATAGTTATAGTATAACAATGGGAATGGAATAAAACATATATCAGTGGTTCTCAAATTTTTATGCTTCACGTACCCCCTGGAAATGTGTATGTAACTGGCGTACAACTTGTGTAGAAAGATAAAACTATAGTTATAGTATAACAATGGGAATAGAATAAAACATATATCACTGGTTCTCAACCTTTTATGCTTCACGTACACACTGGAAATGTGTATGTAACTGGCGTACCCCTCGTATAGATAGATAAAACTATAGATATAGTATAACAATGGGAATAAAATAAAACATATATCAGTGGTTCTCAACCTTTTATGCTTCACGTACCCCTGGAAATGTGTATGTAAATGGCGTACCCCTTGTATAGATAGATAAAACTATAGTTATAGTATAACAATGGGAATAGAATAAAACATATATCAGTGGTTCTCAACCATTTATGCTTCACGTACCCTCTGGAAATGTGTATGTAATTGGCGTACCACTTGTGTAGAAAGATGAACTATAGTTATAGTATAACAATGGGAATAGAATAAAACATATATCACTGGTTCTCAACCTTTTATGCTTCACGTACACACTGGAAATGTGTATGTAAGTGGCGTACCCCTTATATAGATAGATAAAACTATAGTTATAGTATAACAGTGGGAATAAAATAAAATATATATCAGTGGTTCTCAACCTTTTATGCTTCACGTACACCCTGCAAATGTGTATATAACTGGCGTACCACTTGTATAGATAGATAAAACTATAGGAATAGTATAACAATGGGAATAGAATAAAACATATATCAGTGGTTCTCAACATTTTATGCTTCACGTACACACTGGAAATGTGTATGTAAGTGGCGTACCCATTGTATAGATAGATAAAACTATAGTTATAGTATAACAATGGGAATAGAATAAAACATATATCACTGGTTCTCAACCTGGAAATGTGTATGTAAGTGGCGTACCCCTTGTATAGATAGATAAAACTATAGTTATAGTATAACAATGGGAATAGAATAAAACGTATATCACTGGTTCTCAACCTTTTATGCTTCACATACACACTGGAAATGTGTATGTAAATGGCGTACCCCTTGTATAGATAGGTAAAACTATAGTTATAGTATAACAATGGGAATAGAATACAACATATATTACTGGTTCTCAACCTTTTATGCTTCACGTACCACTGGAAATGTGTATGTAAGTGGCGTACCCCTTGTATAGATAGAAAAAACTATAGTTATAGTATAACAATGGGAATAAAATAAAACATATATCAGTGGTTCTCAACCTTTTATGCTTCACGTATCCCTGGAAATATGTATGTAACTGGCGTACCCCTTGTATAGATAGATACAAGTATAGTTATAGTATAAAATTGGGAATAGAATAAAACATATATCAGTGGTTCTCAACCATTTATGCTTCACGTACCCCCTGGAAATGAGTATGTAACTGGCGTACCACTTGTATAGATAGATGAAACTATATGTATAGTATAACAATGGGAATAGAATAAAACATATATCACTGGTTCTCAACCTTTTATGCTTCACGTACACACTGGAAATATGTATGTAAATGGCGTACCCCTTGTACATATAGATAAAACAATAGTTATAGTATAACAATGGGAATGGAATAAAACATATATCAGTGGTTCTCAAATTTTTATGCTTCACGTACCCCCTGGAAATGTGTATGTAACTGGCGTACAACTTGTGTAGAAAGATAAAACTATAGTTATAGTATAACAATGGGAATAGAATAAAACATATATCACTGGTTCTCAACCTTTTATGCTTCACGTACACACTGGAAATGTGTATGTAACTGGCGTACCCCTCGTATAGATAGATAAAACTATAGATATAGTATAACAATGGGAATAAAATAAAACATATATCAGTGGTTCTCAACTTTTTATGCTTCACGTACCCCTGGAAATGTGTATGTAAATGGCGTACCCCTTGTATAGATAGATAAAACTATAGTTATAGTATAACAATGGGAATAGAATAAAACATATCTCACTGATTCTCATTCTTTTCTGCTTCACGTACCCGTGGAAATGTGTATGTAAGTGGTGTAACCCTTGTATAGAGAGAAAAAACTATAGTTATAGTATAACAATGGGAATAAAATAAAACATATATCAGTGGTTCTCAACCATTTATGCTTCACGTACCCCTGGAAATATGTATGTAAGTGGCGTACCCCTTGTATAGATAATAAAACTATAGTTATAGTATAACAATGGGAATAGAATAAAACATATATCACTGGTTCTCAACCTTTTATGCTTCACGTACACACTGGAAATATGTATGTAAATGGCGTACCCCTTGTATATATAGATAAAATAATAGTTATAGTATAACAATGGGAATAGAATAAAACATATATCACTGATTCTCAACCATTTATGCTTCACGTACCCCTGGAAATGTGTATGTAAGTGGCGTACCCCTTGTATAGATAGAAAAAACTATAGTTATAGTATAACAATGGGAATAAAATAAAACATATATCAGTGGTTCTCAACTTTTATGCTTCACGTACCCCTTGAAATATGTATGTAAGTGGCGTACCCCTTGTATAGATAGATAAAACTATAGTTATAGTATAACAATGGGAATAGAATAAAACATATATCACTGGTTCTCAATCTTTTATGCTTCACGTACATACTGGAAATGTGTATGTAAATGGCGTACCCCTTGTATATATAGATAAAACTATAGTTATAGTATAACAATGGGAATAGAATAAAACATATATCACTGGTTCTCAACCTTTTATGCTTCACGTACACACTGGAAATGTATATGTAAATGGCGTACCCCTTGTATAAATATATAAAACTATAGTTATAGTATAACAATGGGAATAAAATGAAACATATATCACTGGTTCTCAACCTTTTATGCTTCACGTACCCCTGGAAATGTGTATGTAAGTGTCGTACCCCTTGTATAGATAGATAAAACTATAGTTATAGTATAACAATGGGAATAGAATAAAACATATATCACTGGTTCTCAACCTTTTATGCTTCACGTACACACTGGAAATGTGTATGTAAATGGCGTACCCCTTGTATAGATAGATAAAACTATAGTTATAGTATAACAATGGGAATAGAATAGAACATATATCACTGATTCTCAACCTTTTATGCTTCACGTACCCCTGGATATGTGTATGTAAGTGGCGTACCCCTTGTATAGATAGAAAAAACTATAGTTATAGTATAACAATGGGAATAAAATAAAACATATATCAGTGGTTCTCATCCTTTTATGCTTCACGTACCCCTGGAAATATGTATGTAAGTGGCGTACCCCTTGTATAGATAGATAAAACTATAGTTATAGTATAACAATGGGGATAGAATAAAACATATATCACTGGTTCTCAACCTTTTGTGCTTCACGTACCCCTGGAAATGTGTATGTAAGTGGCGTACCCATTGTATAGATAGATAAAACTATAATTATAGTATAACAATGGGAATAGAATACAACATATATCACTGGTTCTCAACCTTTTATGCTTCACGTACACACTGGAAATGTATATGTAAATGGCGTACCCCTTGTATAGATATATAAAACTATAGTTATAGTATAACAGTGGGAATAAAATAAAACATATATCAGTGGTTCTCAACCTTTTATGCTTCACGTACACACTGGAAATGTGTATGTAAGTGGCGTACCACTTGCATAGATATATAAAACTATAGTTATAGTATAACAATGGGAATAAAATAAAACTTATATCAGTGGTTCTCAACCTTTTATGCTTCACGTACCCCTGGAAATGTGTATGTAACTGGGGTATCCCTCCTATAGATAGATAAAACTATAGTTATAGTATAACAATGGGAATAAAATAAAACATATATCAGTGGTTCTCAACCTTTTATGCTTCACGTACCCTCTGGAAATGTGTATGTAACTGGTGTACCCCTTTTATAGATATACAAACTACACAATCGTATTAGAATAGTGAGGTATTAGAATAGTGAATCGTATTAGAAATGTCCACCTACCATACGTATACTATGGTAGGTGGTCATATTATTCTGATAATATTGTGTATAATTATAGTGTAATAATGCCAACTTAGCGACTTTGTTACTAGATCTAGCGACTTTTGAGATATCGCGGCGCACCTCAAAAATTTTTCTCTCGCATCCTACGTTGAGACCCCTGGTGTAGAGCAAGAGAGATGGTGGATACCTGGAGACTAGGTATCCACCATTAATAGTCTCATTAGGGATTGCATCGTATTTTGTTTTATTGAGTGGGACGACCTTTTGGAAGCAGCTTGGATTAAATATGGTAGACGGGGAAAAATGCTGAATATGTGTTTCTTAATTTAGCTGCTTTATTTAATAATATTTTATGCTGTAGAAATTTTTGAATCCTTTTTGCGTAGCAGTTTTAAAAGAGATTTTACTCACTGTGTAATGGAATGTTTGAGCCTTTTGCAAGAATTATATAACAAATTCGTTTTCGTTACTATTTGGTTTCATCGTATATGAAATCATGAAATTATATTTGAATATCAATTTTAGATCGTTTTCAAAAGCATGTTAAAGATTTCTCAAAAATACGAGCTATTATTTAAATGTTTTCGTCTGTAAGACATTCAACTTTTTAGTTTTTCGAAATGAAATTTCTATTTAAGTTGGATAGATATTGATGAAATATTAGGATTTGAATTTCACTAATTGTCTAATTTTAAATAGCCTCATCTAACGATGGAAAAATTGTGAAAATTTCAAACGAATATTGCAAACGGTCTCTTTTTGGTATATTCCTTTTCACTTTTTTTTTTTTGGGGGGGGGGGGTCAGTCGGTAGCGCGCCAGGCTCGTAATCTGTAGTTCCCAGGTTCGAGTCCCAGCTGAGTCAGCGTTCAGATTTATTTCCGAAAAATTCCCCACCTTGCCCACGGTCAGTAGGGGACACCGATGGGCTTCGAAAGGTCGCCGTGCGTCGGATGGGACGTTAAGCCGTGGCCCCGTGTGCGGGAGAGCCATACCCTGTGCACGTTAAAGAACACGCTGGATGGCCTTGACGGGAGGCTACCATCTGTCTCCCAAAAGCAGTTGCAGTGGGTCCCCTCCCGCAACTGTCTCTGAGCCTTCGGGATCCATGTGACCTGGCCATTTCGCCCATGGTGTGCAAAAAAGTGCCGCTCAGAGGTAATACAGTAACAATATTAAAGAACACGCTGGATGGCCTTGACGGGAGGCTACCATCTGTCTCCCAACAGCTGTTCCAGTGGGTCCCCTCCCCCAACTTTCTCTGAGGCTTCGGGGTCCTTGTGACCTGGCCATTTAGCCTATGGTGTGCAAAAAAGTGCCGCTCAGAGGTAACACAGTAACAACATTAAAGAACACGCTGGATGGCCTTGACGGGAGGGTATCATCTGTCTCCCAACAGCTGTTCCAGTGGGATCCCTCCTCCAACCTTCTCTGAGCCTTCGGGGTCCTTGTGACCTGACCATTTAGCCCATGGTGTGCAAAAAAGTGCCGCTCAGAGGTTATACAGTAACAATATTAAAGAACACGCTAAATGACCTTGACGGGAGGCTACCATCTGTCTCCGAACAGCTCTTCCAGTGGGTCCCCTTTCCCAACCTTCTCTGAGCCTTCGGGGTCTATGTGACCTAGCCATTTAGCCCATGGTGTGCAAAAAAGTGCCGCTCAGAGGTAATACAGTAACAACGTTAAAGAACACGCTGGATGGCCTTGACGGGAGGCTACCATTTGTCTCCCAACAGCTGTTCCAGTGGGTCCCCTCCCCCAACCTTCTCTGAGGTTTCGGGGTCCTTGTGACCTGGCCATTTAGCCCATGGTGTGCAAAATAGTGCCGCTCAGAGGTAATACAGTAACAACATTAAAGAACACGCTGGATGGCCTTGACGGGAGGCTACCATCTGTCTCCCAACAGCTGTTCCAGTGGGTCCCATCCCCAAACCTTCTCTGAGCCTTCGGGGTCCTTGTGACCTGGTCATTTAGCCCATGGTGTGCAAAAAAGTGCTGCTCAGAGGTAAAACAACCCAACCCAACTTTAAGAATGATGAGGAAGTCTCGCTCAAAGTGTTTCTTCTTCAATCGTGGATTATTGTGCTTTAATTACGAAAGCCAATGAAAAGCAAGATGCAACACCTGAAAATATATTAATCCTCAACTGTCTCTGTGTGCGGTTAACTTTTAGTTGTGCTTTTCATAGAGTATTTGTTTTTCCCTTATGACTCCTTTGGAGTTTATGTGTTGCACTTTTGTAATTGCCAGTCAGGCACTATTTTAGACTTCGAGATTTAAGCACTAGACTTGGAACTCAAAAAATTAATTCAAGATATCAGATGTGTCTGGTCGCCATAACTCTTCACATAAAGCTGATAGGAACCTTGAAATTTGTCAGAAAATTAAGGGTACAGTCGCTCAAAAAAGTATCCGAACACTATGGTTGATTACAGAATTCAGAAAAATATCTGGCAACGATTTTTTTTACAAATTAGTGATCTGGCAACCTTCTGTCACGTGACACGGTAACTGCACACGCTCAATATTTCAGTGAGTGAGCCCACACGATCTAGTATCAAAATAATATGACCACCTACAGTCGCTCAAAAAAGTATCCGAACACTATGGTTGATTACAGAATTCAGAAAAAATATCTCTGGCAACGATTTTTTAACAAATTAGTGATCTGGCAACCTTCGTGTCACGTGATTACAGAATTCAGGAAAAATATCTTGAGCGTGTACAGCAACTGTACACGCTCCAGTTACCGTTCACAGCAAACTGGAACGTGTGCAGTTATTGCACACGCTCAATATTTCCGTGAGTGAGCACACACGATCTAGTATTAAAATAATATGACCACCTACAGTCACTCAAAAAAGTATCCGAACACCATGGTTGATTACAGAATTCAGAAAAAAAATATCTGGCAACGATATTTTTTACAAATTAGTGATCTGGCAACCTTCGTGTCATATGATTACAGAATTCAGGAAAAATATCTGGGGCGTGTACAGCAACTGTACACGCTCCAGTTACCGTTCACAGCAAACTGGAGCGTGTGCAGTTACTGCACACGCTCCAGTTTGCTGTGAACGGTAACTGCACACGCTCAATATTTCCGTGAATGAGCCCACACGATCTAGTATTAAAATAATATGACCACCTACAGTCACTCAAAAAAATATCCGAACACCATGGTTGATTACAGAATTCAGAAAAAATATCTGGCAACGATATTTTTTAGAAATTAGTGATCTGGCAACCTTCGTGTCACGTGATTACAGAATTCAGGAAAAATATCTGGAGCGTGTACAGCAACTGTGCACGCTCCAGTTACCGTTCACAGCAAACTTGAGCGTGTGCAGTTACTGCACACGCTCCAGTTTGCTGTGAATGGTAACTGCACACGCTCAATATTTCCGTGAGTGAGCCCACACGATCTAGTATTAAAGTAATATGACCACCTACAGTCACTCAAAAAAGTATCCGAACACCATGTTGATTACAGATTTCAGAAAAAAATATCTCGAAACGATATTTTTTGCAAATTAGTGATCTGGCAACCTTCGTGTCACGTGATTACAGAATTCAAGAAAGATATCTGGAGCGTGTACATCAACTGTACACGCTCCAGTTACCGTTCACAGCAAACTGGAGCGTGTGCAGTTACTGCACACGCTCCAGTTTACTGTGAACGGTAACTGCCCACGCTCAATATTTCCGTGAGCGAGCCCACACGATCTAGTATTAAAATAATATGACCACCTTACAGTCACTCAAAAAAGTATCCGAACACCGTGGTTGATTACAGAATTCAGAAAAAATATCTGGCAACGATATTTTTTAGAAATTAGTGATCTGGCGACCTTCGTGTCACGTGGTTACAGAATTCAGGAAAAATATCTGGATATTTGTGCGGAACCTATCTTCAGTGTAAATCGAGGGATAGGTGTACAACGTAAACAGTAAAAACGAACAATAAGATGAAACGTAAACAATAAAATATGGAAATAATAAGATGAAACTTAGACAATAAAATACAACGGAAACAATTAAAAAGAAAATTTTAAGATGAAACGTAAACAAAAAAGAAAGAAAGCCATGCGAAAATACGTCAACAATGACACTTGAAAATGTCGGCATTTCGATGGAAGTTGAAGGTATGATTGTGATATGATATGACTTAAAGAAAATGTCAAGTAAGACAAAGAGAAATGATATGATTTAAAGAGATATTAAGACTATAAAATGTCAAGTAAGACAAAGAAAAGCAAAGTATCTCATTGGATAATACGATCAGAGTGGCTGAAGTGCCCTCATATTGGAGGAATCGTCGCTGGGAAATTCATTCCGTTTTAAAACTCCACTGAGTGAATTATATGATGAGCAGATCCCTAAGGGAGCAAAATTCACTCCTTCTATGCTGTTGTCCTCGTTGGAGTATAAGGTGAGGTTAGGATTGTGGTTAGACCTTACAGATTCAAGACATTTGTACGATAAAAGGGATGTGGAATCGAGAGGAATAAAATACCGTAAAATCCCATGTCGAGGTTGTAATGATTACTGTCCTTCTTCAGATCAAACGGACACTTTTATAGAAATGACAGAAAGATTCTTTAACGAACATCCGGAAGAAACAGTGGGCGTACATTGTACGCTTGGATTTAACATAAGCGGATTCTTGATTGTTGCTCATATGGTAAATAAACTTGGGTTTCGTGTTCAAGACGCTGTGGCTTCTTTAGCCTTATCTCGTCCTCCTGGGATCTACGCAAGTGAATGTTTAGAAGAGTTGTTTAAGAGATACGGTGGTCCAGATGATGTCCCGCCTGTAGTGCCAGTACCCGACTGGTTTAGATGGCCTGATGATACTGTCAAAGTCGAAACGAAGATACGAAAGAATAAGAAAAGGAATGTTCCAGTTTTCATGGCTGGTGTACCAGAAGTGAGAAATGTGGGTGAACCTAAGTTATCACATATTCTGAGGAAATGTCAAGCGTTGTGTGATTGGAATGGTTCTGGTTTTTCCGGCACTCAACCGGTATGCATGGATAACGAAAATGTGAAGTTGCTCCGCCAGAGGCAATATAAAGTGACCTGGAGAGCTCGTGGCACGAGGTATATGATGCTCATACAAGGTAAAGATGACATTTACTTCGTTGATAGGAAGAATGCCGTCTTTCAAGTATCTGGGATTCAATTTCCTAGACATATCAGGCTGATGAGCATCTATTCGACACTCTCTTGGACGGAGAAATTGTTATAGACAAAGTGAACGGGATGAACGTGCCCAGATACCTCGTTTTTGACATAGTAAGTTTCCAAGGTGCGGATGTCAGTCAGAGAGATTTCGACAAGCGCTATCTCTGCATCCAGGAAGAAGTCATCGAACCGAGAATTAAGGCCATGGCGAAAGGAATCATTGACAGATCTAAAGAGCCTTTTGGAATCAGATTGAAGTCCTTCTATGACGTCAGAGCTGCAAAGTTCTTACTGAGTGATATATTCCTAAATGAAGTCACTCATCCAGTGGATGGACTCCTGTTCAAGCCAGTGGAGCATCCTTACGTGTGTGGGAGGAATCCTGACGTCTTGAAATGGAAAGCTCCCAGGAAGTGTTGTCTTGATTTTAGACTAGTCATTAAGCATGACACTGGCGAATGTTTGTTGCCTATCAGGAAAGGTTATCTGTACGTCAAAGGACTGGACAGGCCGTTCTCTGAGATCAAACTGACCAAGGAGGTCAACAAGATGGGAAAAAAGATCATCGAATGTAAATATGGGAGAAAGCGCTGGAATTTTGTCAGAGAAAGAAAAGATAAATCTTATCCAAACAGTTACAACACTGCAATTGCAGTTTGCAAAAGTTTATTGAATCCACTGACTGAAGATGACCTTTGTTTAGAGATTGAGTATCTCTCTTGGAAACCTATGTATTAGGTGTAATGGTCTCGGTTAAGAAGATCGCGAAGAAGATGGAGATCATCAGAAGATATATTCAGAGACAACAAACAGAAAAAAAGCAATTGTGATAACACGTGATTTCTTTTTATGTCGTGTAATTGTTAAGGATAAATTCAAGATGTGAATTAATAAATGACTTGTTTTTTCGTTTAGCCCGATTGGTTGTATTGATTTTTATTTTAATTTGTAAATGCAGTTTCACAATGAGGGTTTGGGTTGTTTTACCCCTGAGCGGCACTTTTTTGCTCACCATGGGCTAAATGGCCAGGTCACAAGGACCCCGAAGGCTCAGAGAAGGTTGGGGGAAGGGACCCACTGGAACAGCTGTTGGGAGACAGATGGTAGCCTCCTGTCAAGGCCATCCAGCGTGTTCTTGAACGCTGGGTTGTTTTAGCTGTAAGCAGCACTTTTTTGTACACAATGGGCTAAATGATCAGGTCACAAAGACCCTGAAGGCTCAGAGAATTTTGGGGGAGGGGATCCACTGGAACAGCTTTTGGGAGACAGATGGTAGCCTCCCGTCAAGGCCATCCAGCGTGTTCTTGAACGCTGGGTTGTTTTAGCTATGAGCAGCACTTTTTGTACACAATGGGCTAAATGGTTAGGTCACAAAGACCCCGAAGGCTCAGAGAAGGTTGGGGGAGGTGACCCACTGGAACAGTTATTGGGAGACAGATGGTAGCCTCCTGTCAAGGCCATCCAGCGTGTTCTTGAACGCTGGGTTGTTTTAGCTGTAAGCAGCACTTTTTTGTACACAATGGGCTAAATGATCAGGTCACAAAGACCCTGAAGGCTCAGAGAATTTTGGGGGAGGGGATCCACTGGAACAGCTTTTGGGAGACAGATGGTAGCCTCCCGTCAAGGCCATCCAGCGTGTTCTTGAACGCTGGGTTGTTTTAGCTATGAGCAGCACTTTTTGTACACAATGGGCTAAATGGTCAGGTCAAAAAGACCCTGAAGGCTCAGAGAAGGTTGGAGTAAAGCAAATCGATGGTGCATTCGGTCACTGAGTTCGTATTCGCTTCGAAGGAAGATAAGGCGCCGATTTACGTACTCAACAAGATTGCCGGCACTCTATCTTCCTTTGAAGCGAATACGAACTCAGTGACCGATTGCACCATCGGTATATTTTAGTTTTATTTTCTACATTTTAGGGCCTTATAGGAAAATAAGCATTTTTTAAATATTTTTAATTTATATTTTTTTGCTAATCAATGCTGATTAGACGACGTTTACTTTAAACGTGTAAATGCTTAAATTAAAAATGCATTTTGAACTGAAAAAAAAAAAAGAAAAACGCAAATGCATAAATAATACGCGTATTTATGGTACTTAATATTAATTACCATAATTATGTTTTAAATGTGAAACAGCTACTCAAGAGTGAAGTAATCTTACACTCCATGGAAGCTTTTCCAGTGAGCTCGGCACTCCGTATATAAATTATAAAAAGAATAGTTGGGAAATAGCAGACTCGTTCTTTTCAGATTGAAATGGAGACGACAAAAAAGAGGCTCTTGAAGAGCGACGAAAAGTAGGTACTTCTCCCCTTTTTTCTTTTCCCTTCTGCCTCTGGTCCAGAGTCACCTAAATACGTTACTGCATATCGCAGTGTGGAATCTCCAGCGCAGTTTTTGTGATTTATTCTGAAAGCGTTAAAAGAGCAGCCAAGGGGAAAAAAGTGTAGATCGATCAGACAATTCTTCCTCCGTGAGATTAACTTTTAACTGTGAAGAATGTTATCGCGATGCCTTTCCCTCCTGTGGCACTCGTGTTGTCACTCCTCCGTCTGCCTTCCATCATCCGCTGTTAGCTCCGAGGCTCTGAGGCGCTGGAACACTTCTTTACGTTAACCGATTCATCCGCATTCATCTGGCTATTAGTTTCTCATACTCCCTCAAAAGTTGCCTTCTTTGCTGATGCTATCGCCATTTGACTACATGCTGCACTGATGCACATAACACTTTAAAAATATTTTTGGTTTCTTTTTTTTTCACCTTTTTCTATTTGCTTGCCTTGGACACGATTTGGCAATCTTTTCGCATTGTCAGATGATGGTATATTTCTTGTTTAGTTGATGAGAGATGGTTCAGAAAAGTTCCTAATGTTTGACCCAAATGGATGAAGAAGAAAAAGTCACGTCAGAAGAGAGAAGAACAAGTTTCGGTGGTTTCAGAACTTGGCGATTAATAAGAAACGAACTTTTGTTTAAAAGAAACAAATGTTAACTTTAGGAACAAAAGTTAAATACAATGGCACAGCAAGATGACCCAGGCCTCTGGTGCGCGACTTCTTTACCGGGCTGCCTCCTTAAAAAAAAGTTTTTGATAAAACTATTAAGAGGATAAAAAAAGCATGAAGCTCGCGAATTTATTTTCTCGACCAGCTACCCAAGGCCACACGCAACGAATAATAAAGAAAAAAGCTTCTAAAACAATAGTAAAAGTGTCGAGCACCGTGCTCTGATTCAGCTGAATCATTGGAACCATGGTAGCTACGCTCAGGGTTGAATATAAATGAGAGTATGATGAAAAAGACTGAATTTCGGCGATAGTGGGACCATAAACCACAACCCTTTGAAAGCATGTCAGGTGCTGTAGCTAAATGATTCTTAATATCTGGGACTCGGCCAAGATCACCTTGATAGACATCACTTGATAGGCCTCAATAGCCGTTGATCAAAAGGTAGAAAGGAAATTAATTGCGTGTAAGAGTTTAAGTGATGCAATTTGTTTAAACTTCAGCTGAAAACTATTTATTTTTAAACCACGAATTTTAATTTAATCATTACGATTCAATTATCATATTTAAAAATATTTTTAAATTAAATATCAAGTTTTAAAAAATAATAACTGCCAGTTAAATGCATTTTAAGAAATAAAGTTATAATTAAAACCGCTCTGTATTTCCAAATTAGTTCTTCTGTTACTGCACTGTCCAGTTCTGGCAGGGAGGGGGTGGCTCAGTCGGTAGCGCGCCAGGCTCGTAATCTGTAGTTCCCAGGTTCGAGTCCCAGCTGGGTTAGCGTTGAGATTTATCTCCGCAAAATTCCCCGCCCTGCCCACGGTCAGTAGGGGACACCGATGGGCTTGGAAAGGCCGCCGTCCGTCGGATGGGACGTTAAGCCGTGGCCCCGTGTGCAGGAGAGATATACCCTGTGCACGTTAAAGAACACGCTGGATGGCCTTGACGGGGGGCTACCATCTGTCTCCCAACAGCTGTTCCAGTGGGTCCCCTCCCCCAACCTTCTCTGAGCCTTCGGGGTCCATGTGACCTGGCCATTTAGCCCATGGTGTGCAAAAAAGTGCCGCTCAGAGGTAAAACAACCCAACCCAGTTCTGGCACATCAAGGTGGTCTTGATTTGACTCACTGACAAGAAATCAAGTGTCACGTGCCAAGCCCTGAAATAATTTCGCAAAAATACGTGTATTTGAACTTCTAGAATATGAGCTTGAATAATGCGTTTTGAATTTACAGGATAATAATATCTTTAAAATGTTAGTTTTTAAAAATATCATTTTATTGCACAGTATGCTCTATTTTATGCCAGGCCTGATTTAGAAGAAAATAAAGAGAGGAATTGTCAGGCCATTGTGGAGATGCATTTATGCAATCTGAGTTACCGTTCAATGAATCCCAGCAATTGTAGAGAGAAAATTATTCAATCTTGGTTAACGTTTAATGAGTTCCAGCAATTGTGGAAACACAATTATTTAATCTAAGTTACTCTTCAAATGAGTTTCAGTAATTGTGGAGAGACAATTATTCAATTTTAGTTACCTTCAATTACTTAATTTTAATTAGAATTTTTAAATTATTCCATCTTAGTTACCCTTCAAATTAGCCCGCAATTGTGGAGACGTAATTTGTGGAGAAATGAATTAGCCATTGATTGTTTAGTGGTCACAATACCCGCACGTGACTGGGAGAGATGGATTTGCGTCGCACTGACGGTGAAACTAATTTTTTTTTCAGCCAAATTAATTGACGCATTGATTCCTAAAAAATATTAAGGGGAGGATAAATTTTAAAGAATACCAGAATTACTACCTGGTAGCAGGAATATAGTCGTGTATTTTGCTGGGCCGCAGGTCTAATATTCGTCAAATTTATCAGATCATGAAATGACTTATGCTAGCAATCACTAATCTAGCCTATTGAGCTATCTCATCTGTATCAATCCTCATCTAAGGGAAAATTCTGAACAAATTCTGCCCTTATATGAGGATGAATATAATCTTCTGCTCTGTTGACTTAGCTCAAAATCTAAGCAGAGACAGTCAATAGATAAGACTTAAGGTAACTTTAGGTTGAACTCATGGTAAGACGTAAGTAAGTCAATATAGAGAGTAAGAAGTGGGGTGCAAATGCCAGTCTTCTGAAAGAGATTGTGAGTTTGGATTTGGATCCTATTCCCGCAAAAAATGTTTTTCACTTAACTTTCAATGTCTATAAAGCCATTCGCTTATGAGTTACATGTCTTCAATTATAGTGAGATACGCCTAATTTTACTCTTCGAAATAAGGAAAGAAAACCTAAAAATAATTAACATTTGCGAACTATCAAGAACAAAACATTGAATGTTTTTGTGTTTCATTAAACTTTAATATTTCGCATTAAAGCACGACACTCCAATACCAAATATTAAATTTTTACTACAAATGGATTGTTTACAATATTCGTTTGAGGCTTTGCCATTTTCTCATTTTTTCCCCCGTTAAAGAGAAAAAGGTAGAAATTTCAGAGTAATTTTTCTTTCTCTTATGCTACTTTTTCTCGTTTAAATGTATAAAACAAGAATAAACGAATTTAAAAGAATGGAAAGTTATGAACTAACTACGCACATTACTGATCAAGAGAATTTTTCATCATTGAGCAAGCTAGAAAAGAGCATGTCCTAAGTTTTGCTTTATTGACAGGCAAAGGAAGTCTGATCTTCATCTCAAGCAGAACTATATTAACTCTTTGTCAGATTATCTGTTAATATGTCTTCAACTGATGAGACATTTCGTACAATTTTCCTATTAAAGAGGACAAGAACTCTGATGTGACATTCGGTTCTCCCTAATAGCAAGAGGGATAAGAAGAAGCCTATACATTACTACTGAAAAAGGTCTGTTGGTTCTTAAGAATGATTCTCTGCCCAACAAAGACAAAGTGAAGAAAATGAAGTCAGATCATTATTTGTATCAAAACGGATGCCCTTTTTATGGTCAGTTTTTTACCAGAACTCTCAGGGATTGGCATTGAATTAGGATGGGGATTATATCGTTTAAACACCAGGATTTTTATTAGTTATATATGAAAAAGTAGTTCTATATGAACAAAATTGAAACGAACAAAATAACATTTCTCTATTGCAAAGCAACTTAGAAATCAAATTAAAACACGAAAAACATTTTGTATCCAATTACTACAAGAGAATTAGGATAAGAATAGCATGCTTAGTTACATGGACGCAGTCATCGTGAAAGTTACGCTTCTATCCTCCTCATCAATCAGGGTCGATACTTATTATTAGAAATATGAACGTGCAATTGATAGTCTGTAAAGTTGCTGTTGGTTTTCTCTCTATTCTGCACCATTCAGTTGAGCTTAGCTAAAAGATTCATATCTAATACATTATGAACTGAAGAAAACCTTTTAGCGATGATTTATGGACTTATATCTCTCATCCAAGTGCAAACAAAGGAAGCATTGATCTATCGCGTCGCATTCATCATCTACTGTGTGATTCGTTCCTGTAAGTTGGACCATACAAGAAGCTTTACTGAAAAATTTAATAAGCTACGAATCAGTTCAAAGGGAAATATTATGCGAAAAACTAAATTTACAATTGCGAAAATTAATTTTGGTTTGGCTTTACATTTCAAATCCATTGTTAAGTTTTGGACTTGGAGAAGTTTCACTGGGAAAGATTAATTTACAGTTAATTATGGTGCAGTGGTTGCTTTAGAAGTAACAGATATGAAGCTGAACAGGAAGAAAAATTATTTTGTGAAAGAAAATGTCTGTTAGTGTACAATCTTAGTAATAAAAATATTAACATTATATTAAATTATTAAATATATCCTCCTCATCCCATTGTTGGTATGCATAATGCTGAAAAAAATTCCTTCGTTAAGTTTTTTTAAAGGATGGAGAAAACCTATAAGCTTTTGGCTTGTTAGTTTTTCGTACACTATACACTTACATACACAACAAAATACTCCCTCAAGCAGCTGCTTGCCACAGAGTTCTTACAGGAGCCTGCAAGTTTATACGCCATAGAGAAGATCTGTGAGGAAGGCGGGAAATCAGTAGAAAGACAATACAATTATTCATGCCTTATCCGGGGCGATTTGATCAGTAGCCAAGCACACTAGCCACTTGGCCACGGGAAGTACAATTTATAAACACTCACACAAGGACATGCCCGCTGGAATAGTAGTCAGGTACGCTAACCACTAGGCCAGGTAGGGCCTAGTAGTTAGAGATATGACCAGAGGCATGGGTAAACGATCCATGAGACGGACGGCGGCCTTTTCAAGCCATCGGTTAAATCCATCGGGTTCAGCGGAGATAAATCCTGCCCCAGGTGAGATTCGTACCTAGAACAGCAGATTATAAGCCTGGCATGCTACCGACTAAACCAACCCCTCACTCTATTGATCCACGTTCATGGATTCTCTGAATTTTAAGTGAAAACCACCGAAATATTACACCATAGAAGTTTTAACACTGAAAACAATATGTTGATATATAATTTATTAATTTTATATATAATTTTTAACTCTCATTCGAATTAATAATATGCAATTATATTACACAATATATAAAGCTTTAAAATAAGTAAAATGTATATCCTTTTACCTATAACGACTTTTACATTTTCTCCTATTATCTGATCAAGTGCATTGTGTGCTATTTTAATTATCAAAGAGTGGTAAATTTACTATTCACCAGTTCATAGGAAGTGCTCTCAGTTATTCCTTGAGACATAGGCCAATGTAACACAATGTAACACCAACCAAATGTCGGTGCATTGCATTCTGAAAATAATGCAGATTTCATGCGCAAAAACTTTGATTTATCCCGGAACTCCAAATGATTATGACTGCAGAATGGAGTTTTCGAATTGTCACTGGACGAGGAGAACGCTGGACATCAGATCATCTTTTCCGATGAAGATAATGTTCCATCTGTCAAGCTATGTGAACCGTCACACTTTCAGGCACTAGTCTGATGAGAATTCACATTAATACAGGTGATCTGTTTTATCTCTGAGCGACATTGTTTTGTACACAATGGGAAAAATGGGAAAGTCGTAACGACACCAAGGGCTCATAGAAGGTTGGGGAAAAGGAATCCATTGGAAAACTGTTGATGTAAATGTAACTTTCCTGCTAAAGTCATCCAGCGAGTTCTTTAACGTGTAAAGATATGGATCTCATGCACACCAAGACATGGTTAAACTACTCATCCGACGGATGCTGGACACTTCAAACCCATCGGTTACCCCTTTCTGACCGAGGGCAAGGTAGAGTTTAGCGGAGATACATTTCAACTCTGGCCCTTGTAGGACTTGTATCTAAGAACTGCAGATTACGATCCTGGCCCGCTACAGACTAAGCTAACCATCACTCCACTGATACACGAACAAATCCTTCAAGATCCTCAGGTGATGACGTGGTGTCGAATACATTATGATCAAATCATTGTTCCCTTTCTCTTTCAAGACAGTGTGAATGCTCAGACCCATCTTGAGTCTGAAAAAGAATGATAAAAAGGAAGAGAATGAAAGATGAGCTGACTCTTTATCTCGACGATTTGCTCCTATCTGTTCTAAAGAAACATATTTTTAAAAGGATGGTACAACCGCTCATTATGCGACAAGTGTTAATGAAAACGGGTTAAATCGTAACTTAGTTGGAAAATGGATTGAACGGAGAGGTACCATCCAATGGTCGCCTCGCTAACTTGTCATGGCATCTTTGGACTTCTTCTTCTGGGGACACCGCAGATTCAGAATCTATCTAAATTCCCTACACACGATTCGGGAACTGAAGGTTACTATGGTGGGTGAGGTATCCATGATCAGAAAAGAAACATTGATATCAGAAGGCGGAGCATATAAACCCAAGAGATAATGTCAAGGGACGTCACAGAAAACAGAGGCGTTGGAGTTCTATTATTTGGAGCATATCTAATTCTATCTTCGCAATGCGCATTTTTCTGTTTTTAAGATTTGTTTTCCTGCACTAGGAAAAATCTCTATTATAATGCAAATTGAAATAAAATGTTCAATATTTCCACTAAATGTTTAATTTTTATAAATATAAAAATTGTAGGAAATAAAAAAGCTTTCTTTGCAGAATATCCATGAATATTTCTATTTACTTTAAAGCATTTTTAAATCATTTTTGACATGTATAAATAAACGCCTTCCCGTGGCCGAGTGGTTAGCACACTTGGCTACTGATCTACGGGACCTGGGTTCGAGCCCCGGGTAAGGCATGGATGTATGTGTTGTTTTTCTGCTGAGGTCCTGCCATCTTCTCAGACCCTCTACTATGGCATATAAACTGACAGGCTCCTGTCAGACCTCTGTGGCAAGCAGCTGCTTGAGGGGGTATTTATTATTTATTTTTATTTATAAATAAACATTTACATTACATTAATTTACATTTACAAACATTGGTCTGTAAATGGTAGCTAGGTAGTCACTGGAAGGAGAGCTATGCACCAATCCCCTGTGATGATGCATAGAACCGACCAGGCCTAGCACCTAATGTCCGACCCCGCCTTCTCGTGGTGCGGACCGTTAGTAACTTTCAAAAGAGATACTCTCTTGTGGAAGTGAACGGAAGGAGAGGGCTGCCAGATTAGTGTGGCCTACTAATCTGGACAACTATGGCTACTTTTCCTTTTTTTCTACCCTGCTGAGGAGTTGTCAACCACACAGGGTCCTGGTGCTGACCATATAAACCTACTGGACTGGACAGATATATGGCTCTGAGCTTGATTATGGATCCTGATTTTGCTGCACTGGTGGGCTTCTGTGGAGGGAAAATCTTCCGCTGTGTTTTCTGTTTGTTTGTGGGTTGACAGCCCCAAGTGAATAGATTCACAGGATATGTTTATCAGCTGGTGGATAATCCTGAGCAGAAGTCATCGCAGGCACCTGAACTCTTTGCTTCTATTGGCATCGTTAAATTCTACATTGGAGGAAGTCTTCCAGTGTAGATGGCTTCAGCCTTTAGTGGTGGGGGAACGGGTCTTTGCCCCATGTCTGCGATTAGGGGGCTGTTTGATATTGTCGGCATTCCCTCTCTCAATAAACATAGTTTCTTCAAACATCCCACTAACCATTTTCTCTCCATAGGTAGTTGGAATGTGAGGACTCTGCACAGAGCTTTTTCTCTTGATGTCCTCACACAAGAATTCCACCGTTATAATTTAGATATTCTCGGCTTGCAAGAGACCAGATGGACAGATAAAGGTCAGATTCTTAAAAATAATCTTAAATTTTTCTTTTCGGGGAGGGACGACAATAAGCATCACCAAGGCATGGGTCTGCTTCTCAGCAGACACGCTAGCGATGCTCTTCTAGGATATGAGTGCATTAATGAAAGGTTTCTTACAGCAAAATTTCAGACAAGCGTTAAAGACTTGAATGTTATCTGCTGTTATGCCCCCACTGAGGATGCCGATGAGGATGAGAAGGATAGGTTTTATGAACAACTTCAGGATATTTTGAATTCTGTCAAGAAAGGAGATATTACCCTTGTTCTTAGTGACTGCAATGCCAAAGTTGGTACTGACTCTGCCCTTTGGGCAGGAGTAATAGGCCCTTTTGGTATTGGTAGCTGCAATGGCAATGGGCAACGTCTCCTACAGGTAAGTAAACTCAATGGATTCAGAATAACTAACACTTATTACAAACACCGCGACATACATAAGCACACATGGGTTTCACCTGATGGGCTGCATAGAATATGATTGATTACATATTAATTAACAGCAAATGGGCTAGTTCTGTTAGGAATACCAGGGCATATAGTGGAGCTGAAATTGGATCTGACCATTACCTTGTTAAAAGTGTGTTGCAATTTAAACTTAAAAAGTGTTGTGCTAGGGTTAAAATATTTACTTTTAATACTGAAGCTCTGAAAGATCCAGTTATAGCCAACGCTTACCATGATAGGTTACTTAGTCATTATGACACTCATGGTTTGCTTACTACTGAAGTTGAGGAAGAATGGGATCATTTTAAACAGGCTTTTTTGGACACTAACAGTACTCTTTTAGGAAAAAAAAGGAGCAGAGGAATTATCTGAGTGATAAGGCACTTGAGCTTATTTCGGAAAGAAAGAACTGCAGGAATGCCCTTAATCAATACCCTTCTAGTCCTAATAGAAAGCATTACAGAGACCTTAATAAACTTGTAAAGGATCAGTTAGCTGCTGATAAGAATCTTTGGCTTGATGGTTTGGCTGACAAAGCCGAGGAAGCAGTTAGACAGCACAACAGCAGAGAGCTGTACCAGATAGTTAGTGTTTTGTGTGGTAGAAAACTGACAGGCATACAAGGATTGAAGGATAAACAAGGTAAGGTTATAGAAGGGGAGGATTCTGTCATGGCTAGGTGGGCTGAGAATTTCAGTGATGTTCTAAACAATGTAGTTAGTTCTACTCCCATTGTTTGCAATGATGATAGATACATTGGTGGCTTTAATGTTGGACCTATAACACAATCTGCAGTTATTTTGGCTGTTTCTAAACTTAAACTTCATAAATCCCCAGGGGTAGATGAAATTACTACGGAAATGCTTAGAGCTGGGAATGTTTCGGTTACCACTTGGATGACTGAAATTCTGAATATCTTTTATGATAAAGGCATGGTTCCTAAGGATTTTACCAGAGCTATTGTTATCCCTATTTTCAAAAAAGGTGATCGCAGTTCTTGTGATAACTATAGGGGTATCAGCCTACTCTCTGTTCCAGGTAAAGTTCTATCCATGATTGTGCTTAATAGAATTAAGAATCTGGTTGACAGTCAATTGCGTGATGAGCAATGTGGATTCAGAAGTGGTAGGGGATGTGTGGATCAGATATTTTCACTTAGGCAGATTCTTGAGAAATGTTTAGAGTTTCAGAAACCTTTGGTTGCTAGCTTTGTTGATTTCAAAAAGGCTTTCGACTCTGTTGATCGTCATAATTTGTGGTTGATTGTGAGATCATATGGTATACCAGACAAGGTAGTTAACATTATGAAAGCTCTCTATAATAACACTGAGTCGTGTGTGAGAGTTGGTAAGGCTTGTAGCAATTGGTTTAGCATTACTTCTGGTGTTCGACAAGGGTGCAATTTGTCTCCTTTTCTCTTTAGCTTGGTTATTGATTATGTTATGCGAAATTCACTTCAAGGGAAAGATTTTGGCCTTAAATGGGCTGGAGATACGAAAATTTCTGATTTAGATTATGCTGATGATTTAGCCCTTTTGGCAAATGATGTTGATGAGATGAACTCTTTCATTCGAGCTGTTGATGAGACTGGTAGTAGAGTAGGTTTGGTTATAAACAGAGAGAAAACTAAAGTGATGAAAATTGGTCAGGCAGGCTGTGATTCAGTTAATCGGAATGGTTGCAGTCTTTAGCAGGTGTCACAGTTTAATCATCTTGGGAGCTATGTAACAGATAATGGTGATGTGCGGCATGAGATTAACAGACGAATAGCGATTGCTGCTGGGACTTTTAAGAACCTATGGAGAGTGTGGAGTAATAGGCGTATACACCTAAAGACTAAAATTAGACTGTATAATAGTTTGGTTCTTTCTAGGGTTAGTTATGGTAGTGAAACTTGGACACTTTGTAAACAAGATAACAGGAAACTAGATGCTTTTGATTCCAGATGCTTACGCAATATCTTGGGCATTAGGTGGTTTAACTTTGTAACTAATGACGAGATTAGGCAAAGGAGTTTGCAACCTCCTTTAAGCAGCATATTGTGCAGAGTCTCCGTTGGTTTGGCCATGTTGCCCGTATGAATAATTATAGATTGGCGAATAGGGTTATGAACAGTGTGCCTAAAGGCCTCAGAAAGAAGGGGAGACCTAGGATGCGGTGGGCAGACAATGTCAAACAAGAACTTGTTAGAATTGGTGTGCAGTGGCCAGATGCAGTAGATGTAGCTCAGGATAGACTTGCTTGGAGAACTAAATTGCACGGTCTGGTTGGACCTCCGTAGCCCATGGCTGCTTGATGATGATGATGATGATAAATAAACACATTATTTATTTTATTTATTTCTTTGTTAATTATTAAGCGGCATTGAAAATTATTCTAAAAAATGAAGTACACCCGACTAACACGAAGGTGTAGTCTTAAAAAAATTATGTAAGGTGAAATCTTTTTAGTAGAATGCTAAATTTCATAAGAGATATGTAAACTGGGAAGATGAGTTCCTGAATTCTAACCAAACTGAAATATTTTTAATTTTATTCCTTTATTATGACTGCAGTTTGGTTAATGCTTTCTAATTTTCATTTACTTATATATATTTCATAAAGGTAGCTGATTTTAACAGAAAGGAATCAATGATAATGGGTAAAAACCCAAACCGTTAAATGCCGTTTTATTTTAATGCATGGTACGTATAGATGATTATCGAGGAATGAATTTGAAAGAGAACTTGATTATTGTAAAAAATATATTATCGAATAATGAACATGTCTGAGTATATGTTTACAAATGTTTATTCTCTACACGTGAAAAGTCACAATCTTGAACCAATCAGGGTAAATTTGTATATGTTTCTATTTTCATCGGTGGTTTACAATATATTACGTTTCCCACTTATTAAACACACCAATTTTAAAGGTAAATTGGGAAAAAGGTTTCTGGAGGTGCTGAAGTTGTGAACAATGATAGTTGAGAGAATAAAATCATCCAAGGTCTTCAAAATATTACCGCATATGGTAATTAAAATAGCATAAAGAATTGTAGAGAAGTATTTGAGAAATTGCGTTAACGAGGACTAGTAGTGTTAGTCAAAAAGCAGTCCTTGTTTAAAAATCTTGTTAAACTGAAATCGTGTTAGTCAGGGACTGGAGGTACAAAGGAAATTTTAAGAAAACTTCAGCTTTTTGATAGACTGTGATACAGAACAAATGAGAATTGTAATATCAACATAGCAAAGACTGGAGTTACTATAATTATAATTATTCAAATTCAAAATAGCAATGTGAACAGAAGTGGAAAATTCGGTATATAGAAGAGGGTTGGGCTGTTTTGCCTCGGAGCAGCAATTTTTTTTGCATACAAAAGGCCAGGTCATAAGGACTTCGAAGAGTTTTGGGAGAGGGGTGACACTGGACAGCTGTTAGGAGATAGATGGTAACCTCTCGTCAAGGCCATCCAGATCCAGATGTTCTTTAACGTGCATAGGGTATGACTCTCGCGGTGACACGACTTAAGGTCCACTTGAACGGACGGCGGCCTTTCCAACCCCATCAGTAACACCCATTTACTGAAGGCGGGGGAGTTTTGCGGAGATAAATCTCAATGCTGACTCATGTGGGATTCGAACTTGGGAAATGCATATTACAAGCCACCCCCGCCCCAAACATTTACATGTACAAAGAAGAGAGTTGTTTATGCCTTTGTCTGTCTCTTTATACATCCAGCCTCCTAAAGAGCTAGATTACGAACTTTTGCACGAACTTTCCATTCATTCAGGGAGAAGATTATAGGTTGTATGGCATCCCCTTGGGATAAACGAAAACTGTGGGAAGAAGGTTGAATTCCTCGAAACTCTCATAGACTTAACATTAACAGTTAAAAACTGTCTTGTCCCCTAGACTTAACGTTGGCAGTTAAATACATTAATTCATTTATTTCTGCTTTCGCGTGACAAAGTCGTTATTTCAGAAATGGGTAAGTAGCACGAACGGGAAAAGAGCTTTTTTGTGGAAAACGAAGTCGTTCGAAAGAGTACGAAGAGGACTCGATCCTCTTTGACGAAATGAAGACATTCTAAAACTAAAAAGAATTCTTATTAGATGTTAAATTACTGATGCAATTAACGCAATTTGAATTAACCTAATTGAAACTGTCGGGCTCAGTGTCCAAAGACCAAGCCCGAACCCATCTCTAATACAAACATTTTATTTCTTCACAAGAGAATTCCAAATAATATATCAGAATGCATTATTCTTCCAGTTTTATTTTTAGGAAAAACTATCCAGAGGGATTTGACATTTATTCTTTACTATAAATTGTCAATATTGATTAGTAGTAGTTTCAATATAATTAGGAAATATCAATAACAGCTTTACAGAAGAATAATAGTTAATTTATTATGTTCATCTATAATAAATACACAGATTACCTGTAAAAGTAGACTTCAACAATTATTAAAAACATCTGAAAAAAAAATTATCGTTGATGCGGCGGGAATCGAACCCTCAACTCTCTATATGCATCCCAGCAGGGAGTTTTGAGGAGATAAATCTCAACATTGGCAGGATTGAAATCTGCGAACTGCAAATTATGAGTCTGGTGTGCTATCAACTGAGCCACTACCGCATCGCGCCTTGTCCATAAAGTGCAGGTGGTGTCTTAAGAAGAAGCAGTTGGTGGAGGCTGAGAGCAGTGTCAACTGAGAGCTCTGAGCAGTTGAGGAAGAGGTGAGGAGAATGTATGTATACAGTCAAGTATTGTTACTTTAGTGCTCTTGATTCGTGATATTATGAACGCATGACTTGTATTTGACGAGTTCAAAATTTAATAATTAGTTGAATTTGATTCGGAGTTATTCTTTTTTCAACAGCAATAATTTTTTTCAAATATATTTTTCATAATTTATTATGTTTCCAGTTATATACCAAAGTTATTTTACTCTTAAACACACACAATATTATATATTTTTGATAAAAAATTACCTATATTTTCTCTGATATGATACCATATATCTTTGAAAGCTAATTCCATAATCTTAACCAATGGATCTCAACATACTCAACTCATGTCCCAAAGCGAATATATTACGTCGTCGCATTCCAGCAAAATACATGGATATATGTTCCCTTGTCCCATAGCAACTCAAGTGCTCTTACTTTTACCCCATCCTGAACATTTCATATGAATTAATGCATTGTTTATTAAAGAAAACTTACTATCAAAAGGAAAAAAACGAAGAATGTACTCTAGCAATCAAATGATATTATTGAAAAATAACATTTTAAGACATTAAAAATCTTCCTCAAGCTACTGTTTGCCGCACAGGTCTAACAGGAGACTCAATAAAATACCCCTCAAAGGATATCTTTGAAGAAAGCAATCAGCAGGACAACACAAGAAAGACAACACCCATGCCTTATCAGAGATTCGAACCCAGGCCCATAAGATTAGTAACCAAGAGCGCAAATAACTCTGCCACTGGGAACATTAACAAGGTGGAAATTTAAAACACAATATACTTCAGCTGTTGAGAATTATTAATCCATATCGCATTCAATCTCATCAATATATATCAAGAAAAACCGGAACGAACCCTGATTCCTTTAATCCACAGCTAAGCTCGATATCCATTCGGTTGCGGAATGGTTGCAAATTCATTATTTTTCTGAAATAACAGATGGAATTAATAAATAAAACAGACCTTCACTTTTAGCTGCTTATACTACATAGTTTGTCATTGATAAAGAGATGTAGGCCACTCTAACAAATTTTTAGGTTTTTCAATTTCTAAAGAGAAAAATAAACAAAATGCGAAAGAAACGATATTCGTTCTTTTTCCGATTCTACAGAAAACAGTAAATAATTTACTATTTGTTTCTAGGGAAAAAGATTATTAAAACTACAGAACCTTACAGTTATGAAGTTCTTTGTTGTATATCTTAGAATACAAATAGTTTTTTCGTACCGCAGCTTTTGTTATTTATGACAGCAGTTTCTAGAATATATAGGCTGGGGGAGCAAATAAACATATGATACGTTACGTTCTTTCTTCTGGCAACATGCTCCGAGAGTTCATCTACTTCCCAAAAAAAATGACATTTTTAAAAGAAATATATCGTACAACCTACTCATTGGAGAGTGGTTTTAAAATTCCGAACAAGTCACTTGTGGCTCGTATTTTATTTACTACGCATTATTTTTATCACGCACTTCAAGAAATACTACATGCCCAACATATACAGTTTTATGGCAAGGTGTGTAAAAATGGGTAATATTGATAAAACTCCCATCAGTCACCCAAAATAATCTAAAATTTAGCACCTTTGCTTTGCAAAAAATAACACAGAATTTCAAAAATACAAGAAATTGTCAAATTTTTTGTGCGAGGAAGGTTGGAAGAATCATGCTTATTCTAAAAATTAATTCGATTGTATGGCAGGGTGTTTTTTCAAAAGTTTGCCTAAGTTGCCCTTTCAAAAGGCAGGTAGATTTTGAGTGAGGCTTTTTATGAGTCATCAGTGTAAAGAAGTATTAATTAGTAACAACATTAAAATGAGGGACTTGGTAAAGGATTTAGTAAAGGGAAGAGAAAGAAATAATGCCCTTATCTGTCTACAGTTTTTTTTTAGGTTTAGAAGAAGAATAAACTAAGATGAAGAGACGACTTTTTAAAGCAAACTAATTACATTCTCCAATAAATAAAAATAAATACCCCCTCAAGCAGCTGCTTGCCACAGAGGTCTGACAGGAGGCTGTCAGTTTATATGCCATAGTAGAAGGTCTGTGAGGATGGCAGGCCCTCAGCAGAAAAACGACACAAACAGCCATGCCTTAACCGGGGCTCGAACCCAGGTCCCTTAGATCAGTAGCCAAGCGCGCTAACCACTCGGCCATGGGACGGCTACATTCTCCCCTAGGTTTAAAAAAAATAAAAAAAACCTTTTCCTTAGTTTAATGACTTTAAAGAAAAGGGAACTTATGTACAGTCGCTCAAAAAAGTATCCGAACACTATGGTTGATTACAGAATTCAGAAAAAATATCTGGCAACGATTTTTTTTAGAAATTAGTGATCTGGCAACCTTCGTGTCACGTGACACAAAGGTTGCCAGATCACTAATTTCTAAAAAAATCGTTGCCAGATATTTTTCTGAATTCTGTAATCAACCATAGTGTTCGGATACTTTTTTTGGGCGACTGTACATCATTGGTGTAACTCAGAATATTTAAAATAACTGAGTTTAAGAAACATGTCATTTGCTCTTTTATTGCGATGATGGATGGGATACGATATACGATTTCATGGCTTTAATATCAATACGGTACTCAAAACAACGAAAACTGGATTTATGGTCTCTGCTTAACTTTACAGTTTTAATCATCATTTAAAATAAGGAACTCACTGATGTGATGTTAGTGTTCCCCTATACAGGTAGAGAGAGAGGTTTGGTATCTCAAAATTGGACGCCATGTTTTGTCGTAGCTCGGATTCTTTGGCGTGCAAAGCTGAATTGGTATTGTAAGGATACTTATGGATTTCCAGAAAAGAGTAGGGTAATATTTGATACAGATTATAGTGTTCACGATTGGAAGCACTTTAGAAAACGGCAAAAAGTAAAAGTAAATTTTAGGGCTTTTTTTTTGTGTTCAAAAAAGAGAGATAATTTGCTTTGTTGTCTGTCCGTCTGCAGACATAGAACTTTTTTGTTTATGCAGAATAATAAAAAAAATATTTTTGTATTGGATAGGTATTAATGAAATATTACGATTTGAATTTTTCGAATCTCCCAAAAGTTATAACTGCGTCCTCTAACGGTGAAAAAAAAAATGAAAATTCCAAAATATCAAACGAATATTCCAACGATGTAGCTATGTTAGAAATCTGAAATTTCGGTGTTGAAATGTGATGGTTGCGAAGTTACTATTGGCAACAATCACTTTACCCTTTAAACCTATGGGGGGATGCAACTTTTTTTTTTGCTTAAACAGAATATTATGTTTTTAGAGATATATTAAAAATTCTTTTTGGTTTGGACGGGTGTGATGAAATATTACACTTTGCAATCTCCCGAAAGCTATAACTGCGCCCTCTAACGGTGGAAAAAATCGAAAAATTCAAACGAATATTGCAAACGATGTAGTTATTCTGGAAATTTGAAATTTTAGTCGTGGAATGTGACAGTCTTGAAAATTACAGTGACGCAATGAATTGACCTCTACGACCAAGATAGGTAGGAAACGGAAAGGTTTTATTTTAAGAGATAATTGGAAATCTCTTTTCAGTTGGTACTAATAAAATATAATTCGCATTTTCAAAGATAGTTTTTATTTATGTCATTAGAGATGATTAAGTATTCAAACAGCAAAACTTTTAACGAATGTTTCAAGTGATCTGCTTACGATAGAAATTCCACTGACAGCAATGATCTGCCCACTATTTTCAGAGGAGTGGGAGAAAAGCAATGTTTTAAATTTAAGAACTAAAGGACAAATACTTTTATGTTATAAAATTACTAATAAAATACTACTATGCGCATTTTCTCCCCATCATATATTAAAAAAATATTAAAAAATATAACCCTTGAAGCAGCTGCTTGCCACAGAGATGTGACAGGAGCCTGTAAGTTTATATGTCATAGTAAAAGGTCCATTAGGATGGCGATACCTCAGAAGGAAAACAACACGAACATCCATAATTAAAACTTTTAAGGATTGAAAAAGTAGGCAAAGAAAGAATTTCATTCTCTTTGAAAACGAGAGATATGCTTTCTTCTTGTTATTTTACACATTCAGTACTCTCTGACAGTGGAAATTCGAACTACTGCATAATTGGGAAAAATAAACTATTAATATTTTATTAGTATTTGTAAAACACAAAAAAATGGTTTGTATTTATCTCTTAAAGCATAAAAGTTGCATTTTACCAAAAACCCCTTTGTATAACGGTGAAAATCGTTACTATTAGTGTAAATCACTTGACCATTAACTCTGTGATCAAAAATTTAAGTTTCTAGCATAAATATATCGTTTGAAATTTTGGTTTAAAAATTTGGTATTTCCCAGCTTTTTCAGCCTCCATAGGCCGCCTTTCGAGCTTTAATTTATCGCCTTCAACATCTGTGACAGTGAAGTACCAACTGATGGCGAGTCGAAAAATGTTAATTTTAATATTTCGTTGGTACCTATGGGCTGGAGATACGAAAATTTCTGATTTAGATTACGCTGATGATTTAGCCCTTTTGGCAAATGATGTTGATGAGATGAACTCTTTCATTCGAGCTGTTGATGAGACTGGTAGTAGAGTAGGTTTGGTTATAAACAGAGAGAAAACTAAAGTGATGAAAATTGGACAGACAGGCTGTGATTCAGTTAATCTGAATGGTTGCAGTCTTGAGCAGGTGTCACAGTTTAATTATCTTGGGAGCTATGTAACAGATAATGGTGATGTGCGGCATGAGATTAACAGACGAATAGGGATTGCAGCCGGGACTTTTAAGAATCTATGGAGAGTGTGGAGAAATAGGCGTATACACCTAAAGACTAAAATTAGACTGTATAATAGTTTGGTTCTTTCTAGGGTTAGTTATGGCAGTGAAACTTGGACACTTTGTAAACAAGATAACAGGAAACTAGATGCTTTTGATTCCAGATGCTTTTGATTCCAGATGCTTACGCAGTATCTTGGGCATTAGGTGGTTCAACTTTGTAACTAATGATGAGGTTAGACAAAGGAGTCTGCAACCTCCTTTAAGCAGCATATTGTGCAGAGAGAGACTCCGCTGGTTTGGCCATGTTGCCCGTATAGATAATTATAGATTGGCGAATAGGGTTATGAACAGTGTGCCTAAAGGCCTCAGAAGGAAGGGGAGACCTAGGATGCGGTGGGCAGACAATGTCAAACAGGACCTTGTTAGAATTGGTGTGCAGTGGCCAGATGCAGTAGATGTAGCTCAGGATAGACTTGCTTGGAGAACTAAATTGCACTGTCTGGTTGGACCTCCGTAGCCCATGGCTGCTTGAGGATGATGATGATAAAACAAAAAAGGAATTTTTCGTTTATCTCTTAAAATAGAAAAGTTTCATTTTCCCATCCTAGAGGGGGAAAGAGGGCAAAGCCTTGTTCCCATTATAAACCTTTTGACCATAACACTCTAGTACGAAAATTGCAGATTTCCAAAGTAAATAAATAATAAATAGCCTTAACTGGCATAGTGGTTAGGCAGCTAGCGACTGTTCCAGCAAGGCAAACTTTGTGTGTTGTGTTAGCTCTAACTAAGGCAGTGGTTAGCAGTGACTTCCGTCTTAGTAGGGCATGTCCTTGTATGAGAAGGCCTGTAAAAGCTAGGAGTACCTTCTAGGATTCGTCTCTGTCCTATATGTCGCAAATAAAAAAAAACAGTTTGTTTGCAATATTCATTTGAAATTTTAGCATTTTCCGTCTTTTTCCACCGCTGGAGAGTGGACGCTATTAAAGCTATTGGAAGATTTCAAAATTGAGAATCGCAATATTTCTTCGACATCTATCCAACTCCAAAATAATTTTTCAGTTATCTCTAAAAGTAGAAAAGTTGATTATCTATAGATGGACAGACAGGTGGAAAATTAGACAGACAGACAACAGTTAATAGAGAAACGGACAGACAACAGTTAATAGAGAAACGGACAGACAGACGAATAAATATTGGCATAGGCAGACGACAAAGTGGAAACATTAGCTCGTTTTTCAAACGAATCTTAAAAAAATTATTTGTTGGTTTTTCAGTTAGCTCGTTTTTCTTTTGCAGCACATTGCTGTCTTCTGACGGAGTTTTTTTTTTTTTTTTTTGAAAAAAATATTCATTAATTTATTTCTATGAATGGAATATTTACTCCCATTTGCGTTGGGTTGTTTTACCTCTGAGCGGCACTTTTTTGCACACCATGGGCTAAATGGCCAGGTCACATGGACCCCGAAGGCTCAGAGAAGGTTGGGGGAGGGGACCCACTGGAACAGCTGTTGGGAGACAGATAGTAGACTCCCGTCAAGGCCATCCAGCGTGTTCTTTAACGTGCACCGGGTATGGCTCTCCCGCACACGGGGCCACGGCTTAACGTCCCATCCGACGGACGGCGGCCTTTACAAGCCCATCGGTGTCCCCTACTGACCGTGGGCAGGGCGGGGAATTTTGCGGAGATAAATCTTAACGCTGACCCAGCTGGGACTCGAACCTGGGAACTACAGATTACGAGCCTGGCGCGCTACCGACTGAGCCACCCCAGCCCCTTTTACAGCCAAATGCTGTGCAGTAAGGCATTGATAAAATATGGAAGCTTTCTTAGACAAAAAAAGTGGTAGAAATGTATAAAACTATAATAACTCAAAAATTTTAACTAGGTACACACACTAACTCATAGGCTTTCGTCTCACGGTACGACAAAACATGGCGCCCATAAACCACGTGACTCAATCAACCAATGGCAGTCAATCACCGAGATGACCAGCCTCTAACTATACAAGACCTCTAACTGATGTAAATCGAAACTTCTTAAGAGTGGTACGTATTCCGTTATAGAGAAAATGATAAAAATAACATTTTTGTTTATATTTGGCCTGCTCCAACCTTTCCACAGAAAAAAATAGAATGAACGGAAAATATATGTCGAAATCACAAAAATATAAAACAATCTAATAAAATAATATCGCTATATACAATACATTCTAGATCAAAGTTTTTCGAAATTTTTGCTTTGGGGTTCAAAAAGAAAAAAAAAAACAGTATTCTGGGTGACTCCAAAAGGTCCGTAGACCCTGAAAAATCCAAAATGGTAATCTAGTTGCACTTAAGATGAAACATAATTAGTGTTCCTTTATTTTGTGTAATTAAGTATTTTTTTATTTGAAATAATTACATTTAATATCGAAGAGTGTTTACAATGATGAGTGAATAGGTCTATGAAAATGAAAAGGTCATGGATTTCTACATTCTCACGAAAAAAAAAGGTGCCTTTAAACTTTTATGAAGTCAAGATACTTATTATTTATTTTCAAGTACGGAATAAAGGCGTTTCAAAATATAAATTTTTGTTCTTTTGCTTACAGTGCGTAGATTCAAGGTTAAAACTGAATGTGCTGCAGCCATTTTTAAAGACTTCGCGACTCTTGATTTGAAATAAAAAAAGACATATGAGCAGTAATGGAAGAAAGAGAAGCATGGATTTTATGCAACTCGTTTAAATCTGGGTTTAAAAGTAATTTTATGTGTAGTAACTTATATATGAAAAGAGAGTATGACATGATCCATTACTCAACAATACAAAAACAATGAAAAAAAGGAAATAAAATTAACATATGTGGTTGAAAACACAGGTAAATATAAATATGATAATATTCATAAATGTGGTGGCGTAGAGTCTAGTCCTCCCCCAGGGTAAATATAGGCGTAGGGAGTACAGTCCTCCCCCAGGGTAAATATAAATATGATGATATATACAAGTAAATATGATATATGATGATATTCATAACCATTAATAATACAGGTAAATATGATAAATGATGATATTCATATTTACCCCAGGGTAAATATAAATATGATGATATATATACAAGTAAATATGATATATGATATTCATAACCATTAATAATACAGGTAAATATGATAAATGATGATATTCATATTTACCCCAGAGTAAATATAAATATGATGATAAATACAGATAAATATAAATATGATGATATTCATAAAGTAGAGCAGGGTTTTCCAACCTGGGATTCGCGTATTCCCAGTGGGTACAAGAAGCTTGACAAAGGAGTACAGAAAATATTTGGTAAATAACTATGTTATCCTATTGAAATATCTCCAAGTAGTTTTAAAGCCCGACTTTACTCTGTTGGAAATTGATATTTTAGTATTTAGATGACACGCTAATAACCATGAGTAAAGTTTCAATAGACAAGTGTTATATCCAACTGTGCTTAGCAGTCATAAGTCAATCTTTGTACCTCTGAACCCGCTTTCATACACCAAATTCGTTTTTTCTTACATCAACTGATGCAACATTTGCAAGCTATTGCATGGTAATTCTCCCTGTTAACAAAATCAACAAACATTTCGGCTTTCTTTCGAACAGGGTTGTAAAATAAGCGTAGACCACGCACGCATGGCAAACTCTAGAATTTATTTCCTTTCGTACCGAATAGGGGATACGGAAAGGGTTTACTAAATGTCAATGAGATGCGGAAAGGGGGTCTACTAAAAGCCAAGGGGCACGGAAAGTGGTACTAAAAGCCAAGGGGTACAAGCATTAAAAGCAAAGGGGAACGGAAAAGGGGCACGGAAATGGGGTTTAGTAAAAGCCAAGGGGCACGGAAAGGGGGTTTACTAAAAGCCAAGGGCACGGAAAGATGGGTTTACTGAAAGCCAAGGGCACGAGAAGAGGGGTTTACTAAAAGCCAAGGGACACGGAAAGGGAGGTTTACTAAATCCAAGGGGGTACGGAAAAGTTTACTAAAAATCAAGTAGTTATGTGGACCAAAAAAGGTTGAGAACCCTTAGAGTTTACCTTAAGAGATTTTTCCATAGATAATATGGAATGTACTGTATACCCTAATTAACTTAAAATGAAACAAATGATGAAAATCATCAAAAGTTTAATTGCTTGTAGAACATTGCAATAAATATGTTAATTGTAAATAAAGAACTCCGGTGTATCAAGCTTAAGAAATATCTTTGGCATTAGGTGGTTTGATTTTGTAAGTAATATTGAGATTAGAAGAAAAATTCGGCAACCTCATTTGAGCAACATATTGAGCAGAAAGAGACTTCGTTGGTTTGGCTATGTTGCCCGTTGGCATAGTTGTAGATTGGCAAATAGGGTTATGAAAGTGTCTAAAAGCCTGAGGAAAATGGGGAGACCTAGCATCCGTTGGTCAGACGGTGTCAAACGGATCTTGCCAGAATTGGCCTATAATGGCAAAATGCAGCAGGTAGCTAAAAACAGACGTGTTTGAAGAACAAAAATACTGGTTGGTCCTCCGTAGCCTATGGATGCATGAGGATTTTGCATGTAGATATCGATAGTGTTTCAAGCTTTAATACTCTTTAAGAACAAAATAACACAGTTTCTAATTTTAGATAATGTGTAAAAACTCAAAAATTAATACCATCCTTTAAAAGGTCTTGAGGTGAGCATCATTTGTACACCTGCGAAACTCATTTCCTTCCAGATACCGTAATGCATGTCCAGTGTGGTTGTTGTTACAGCTTCAGAGATTCTCTATTGTAAATGTCTCAGGTCACGAATTTCGCGGCAGAGACAATGTTTTTCGCAAGGTAAGATGTTTTCACTAACAATAAGATCAGGACTTCGTGAAGGTAAGGTTAGTGGTCCACCTCTTCCAATCCGTCGATTAGAAACGTAACAATTAGAGTGTGTCCAACCTAAAGACTGGAATGAGATGTGCTCCTTCTTCTTCAAAAACATAGCGATTTTCTTTTTTAATATATTCAATTCAGCAGAAATAAAACTGTTTAATATAAAGAGAGAAATGTCTTCAGTCACAAATGATCTTATCACACGGTGGGGACTACTACAATGCAGTAGTCCCCACCAAACGTTCACCTTTGGGTGCTAGAAACGTACTTCAAAACTTCATTTGGTTGTTCAGATGCTCAAATTCTGCAATTATCACAATTGACATGGCAATTAATGTGAAAGGAGGCTTCGTCAGCGAATATATCCGTTTTAGGTAATCTTTGTGGTGATCAATTTTACTTAACGTGAAATTTGAAAATCCTACTCGTTTTGGATGATCAATGATTTTAATTTGATGTCTTAGTTGGATTTTGCATGAGAGCAGGGCCGATTGTAATGCTAATAAATGCAACAGAGGCAAAAAAATGTTAAACTTAAGAATATATTTCATGCAATTTTAAAGAATATTGTCGAAGACCGCTAAAATGGAGGGGAATTGTTATGCTGCAATGGAAATACAGTCTCATGCCTTCCATCCCTCCAGTTTATGTTTTATCCGGCTCGTTTCAATTTCTTGACCCCCCCACTCTTTTTTGTATAGATCCAGACCTGTAAGAGAGTAATCTTAATTGCTTATGTAGCGTATTTTGAATGTTTTTAAGTATATCTAGTTCCAAAACTGCGACGAGCGATAGATTAATTTGGGTTGCATACCACGGCATTTTAACGGTTCCTAAGGTCTGTTCGAATTTTTGTGGCTTCGCTGTGATTCTGCTTTGAAACATTTCCTGCTTCGCTAAATTGGGTAAATCGTTGAGTTCTATTATTAGGACATGGATCTCAAACTTTAATCATATAAGGGTCCAATCAGTTTCTTCCCAATACATGGCGCGTTTTATTTTAAATAATCAATGGCGATTTTTTTATGGTAAGTAGTAACAAGCAAAATATTGAATTGAATTGAATAAGTTTATTTCACGCAAACTAATATATTGGCACATAAAGCATAGATAATTTCACAGGTGAAACAGGAGAACATAACAGACCATAGCTTTTTAATAAATATTTCCTGAAACACATTTATATTTAAAAGACTTGTGATGTGATAAAATGTGATGGGAAGGTTAGAAACCCTTCAACAATGGGCTTCCTGCTATCCCCCCCAAAAAAAGACTTGTATTGCTGCTTTGGTATTTATAGTTACATACTTTTAAAACCGAAACATAAACCTAAATTTCATTTGTCGCGACTTCATCTTCGACTGAATGGGACCATAATCTCCATACTCGCGTAAGATCATCGCAGTCTCCAAATTAGTAAGCCACAATTCGCTACCATGATTATGACAGAACACATTGCTTCTAGGCCACATAATGATGAGGCAGCATGTTTGAAACCCTTGGACATATCCGTTTTAGGTAATCTATGTCAAACTTGCACTAGGCGTTTCTATTGCGTACGAACTTCAGAAATGGGTTTGAGCGGCTACAATTTACTTGAACTCAGTATACCAAGCACTCAGCCTTTTTCTGAACTGAAGCTATCGTGCTGACTGCTGAAGCATATGAGGCGAATACCACCGCGCTGCTAATGATGCGTTCGTGATCACTGCGCCACTAAATAAAAAAATAAATACCCCCTTGAGCAGCTGCTTGCCACAGAGGTCTGACAGGAGAGTGTCAGTTTATACGCCGAAGTAGAAATTCTGAGAGGATGGCCGGACCTCAGCAGAGAAACAACACATACACCCATGCCTTACACGGGGCTCGAACCTAGGTCCCTTTGATCAGTAGCCAAGCGCGCTAAACTACTCGGCCACGGGACGGCACTGCGCCACTACTGATGCATATTCGCGATCACCATTGCACCATTGATGTGCATTTCTGATCACTGCGTCAATATTGATGTGCATTCGTGATCCTGTGCACTAATTTGCGAGGGAAATGTTGAGGCAAAATTTAGAGAGTTCTTGAACATTCTACAGCAAATGCCATTTATTATATATCTCGAGTTTTGCCAATCTAATTAATTCCAAAATGTTGAAGTTCTTTTCTCATGACCCTGTACTTCAAATAATCAGGAATTTACATGTGAAATACATATTATATATATATAACAGCATATTATCCGCATTATTAACGCGGTACAACCTAAATTACTGAAAACGCCTCATTTGAAATGCGAAAATATTACTTTTTTCGCGACCTTCGTATTTTTGATGGAAACGGTTTCAAAGCAGAAATTGTTTTTTCAGACAAGATGTTTAATCTTTAGACGCAATTCAAAATTCTTATACGTTAAATAGGAAGTGAAATTCATGTTATCATTAACTGAAAAGGAAGTTATTTTCCAATGATCTATATCTAGAACCTAAACATTGCATTAAATAAATAGTTATTTAAAATCACGATACATGCATTCAGATTGAAAATAGATATTAAGAATAACACAAAGAGCGAGTCATTTTTTAAGACTACTTTGCATTCGATGAGTTCTAGTTTAATTTTTGCAGCAATTGTTATCAACTCAGCGAAAAAAAGTATGACAACTGATGGCAAAACTTTCAGCAATTGGAATGGCGAAATTGTATCTTGAGAATGAATTGGGGTGTTGGTTATAACTTCATTTTTTCTCGAATGATATGAAGTTACAAACCGTGCAGTCGAATTATAAACCCTGGATAATAGCTACACGAGTTTTGCAAAATTGAACATTTCGCCACACAAAGTTATATAAACGTGTTTTCTTTATAATCCTTTTTTGGTGCATTTTCAATTTTTCAATCAAGTAGTTTCTTTTTATTGTAAAAGTTAAAATATGTTTTCGAATGCTTAAATTTAATTCGCTTTTATATTTATGGTCGTTGATGATGTTTCATTCATTAATCTGCAGATTATTAAATTTTTAATGATCCAGACATTTGTACTTGGTTCACGAAATATGTGAATTACAGAATTGGATATGTAAAATTCTAAAATTAAATTTTCGTACAAAAACTGAAGTAGATGAAAATAGCTTATTATTTAAAGGAACAATACATAACGTCTAAAGAACTACATTATTAAATAAAAGAATAATTTGTTAATAATTAATTATTCTTTAAATAATTAATTAATAGTTAATTATTATTTAATTAATTAATTAATTAATAATTAATTATTATTTAATTAATTATTATTTAATTAATTATTAATTATTAATTTTCCTTAATATTAGTAAATGAATTTGTAACAATATAATTATTAAGAAATAAAATAATAAATTAAAAATTTCATTTATGATGGGTTCGAGGCCCGGGTAAGGCACGAATGTATGTATCGTTTTTCTGCTGAGGTCCTGCCATCCTCACAGACCTTCTACTATGGCATATAAACTGATAGGCTCCTGTCCGAATTCTGTGGCAAGCAGCTGCTTGAAGGGGTATTTTTTTTTACAATACTAGCATAGAACTACAAGAAGTGGTAAGCGATTTTACTTTGTTTACAAAAAAAAAACTAATATTTATATCAGGGGTAGCTAACCCAAATGATCCTACGGGCCATTTTGGAAATGCATCATAACTCCGCGGGCCGCATATAAAATTATATATCCCCATATTAGATTTAGACCCACTATAGACATTTTTTTGGAGTGAAAAATTGAAACATAATGAGTTATTATTATTGTGTTTACTATTATTCTTACATGTAAACATAGATAATATAATAATAATGATACTAAACGCACATTGTAAAGAAATATATAACACTAAAAATGAAATATAAAAAATATATAAATATAAATGAAATAAAAAAAATGAAATCATTAAAAAATATGTATTTTACTAGTGCGATATTTGTTTCTCCACTCTTTCACTTAGCTTTTGCAAATCGATCTCAATTTGGGCATTTGCACATCGTAATTGGTGTTGCGTATAACTGTAAACTCATAGATAAAACAGGCAATATCTGTCATATATTCGCAAGAATATTATTTTAAAATCAAAGTTAATTTTTTCTCATAATTTCGACAGTTAATTTTTGAATATATGGATGCACAAATAATGTATTTTTTTAATACATTGGTTTTCACTACTTTGGCCATTATTAAATAAATATATTTTGTAAAAGTGTGATGAATCTCGCTGGCCGGAAAAATGTTCAAGGCGGGCCGCGGGTTGGCCACCCCTGATTTATATGATACTTTTTTAAAATACCCCCTCAAGCAGTTGCTTGCCAAAGAGGTCTGACAGGAGCCTGTCAGTTTATATGCCAGAGTAGAAGGTCTGAGAAAATGGCAGGACCTCAGCAGAAAAACAACATGAACATCCATGCCATCCCCGGGCTCGAACCCAGGTCCCGTAGATCATTAGCCAAGCGCGCTAACCACTCGGCCACGGGACGGTGTATATTATACTACATATATAAATTAGAGATGAGAGTTGGGGTTTGGACAACTTTTGAGCCGATTTGAAAAAAAAAAAAAAAATTCTCTCTCCCATCATAAGACATATATACCGAAATGCATGCCGCTAAGTATTCATTTTATTCACATATTAGAAATTACAATTATTCTATGACAAAATTGAAATGCTAATGCTGTTTACAACGGAGAATATTAGAAATACTAATAGTAGAAACTGAAAGTTAGTGGGTAACATCGTTATAAACGCAAGGGATTAGAGGGGCTTAAAAAATTCAAAAATCAAGTGGTGTTTATTTCTATTTACTAAAGATTTATTGAAATATTTAAATTATAAAAAGTATTTTATGTTTTTACTTATATTTTTTACAATTGCAAGAAATATTTGAAATTTTAATTATTCTGAGCCCGAAGTCGTTTGTGATATTTTGAGTCGAAGGCTGCCCGGTCGGTCTCCGACCTCATTTCCAGTATGCTCTATATGCAATTGTAAAGTTTTAAAATTTGTATTTCGTACTTCTTTACTATTCATCAATTTAGGTTTGAAGCACATTCAGTACATTAAATATTAAAAACGGCTGATACTTTGCAATGATATTTTTGTAATGCTAGAAAAGTTGTAGGTCCATTACATTCTTTCACAGCTTTAATCAAACGAGTCTGGTCATCTTAATAATTACGTCTTATACTTATAGCCACTCCTACTCTAAATAATTTGAATAATTACGAACTTCAAAGATCATTTTTTTATTTTCCTGAAACCAAAATGTGAAATATCAAGATCCTAATTATTTTTTTTTATTTAAAACATTCTCAAAAAATATTTCCGCAAATATTTTATGAAGGCTGTAGAGAGATATATATACAAAAGCAAAAATATGAGTTCATCGCAGCAAGCTTTATATGCACTTTAGAAATTTATAAACAGAGCAACAGTTTTGACCTTAAGATTAATCGCTCTAACACCATTCATAGCGAACCTATTCCGTAAAACGTAGAGCGCTATATTAAGTCTTTCCTAGGCAGGGAAATATTCTCCCTAAATATCAAAGTCGTAACATTTGAATCGCATATGGCACCCAAGACAACCATTTGTAACTACCTCTCCGGAGCAGTAATTAATGCTATTAAAAGTAACATTTCCTGGCCATCTCCTCTTGCAGTCCTTTAACGTAAAATTTCGTGAATTACGAAGGAAACGGGATTACGAGTGCTACCAAATAAATCTCTTGATTCGATTAATGTTTTATTACTTAAAGGAACAGGATTAATCCCATTAGATAAATAGGACAAGCAAGTAAACAAAATTCGTGCAATACCTGTGAGTTTTCAACTGTTCCAGATGCTTTTATAGACACCTCTTTCATTTTTACAGTTTAAAATTTCATTCACAGTTGCGAAATTTTCAGTGAACGAACTAAATATTGGAGGCACAGTGTTATTAAATACACTTAAATGGATTATTGATGTTAAAGGAACTGATCCTTTCACACAGGCGATAGAGTGGTTTGTGTCGTTTAACGTAGGTTTTTATTTTTGTAAACATTACTTGGAAATTATATATTTCTCGCATATAAATATTTACATTTTGATACATTAATGGTGAATTATTGCAATTAATGTTTATTTTTGTTAATTAACTTTAAATTCTAAACTTCAAAATCAAATGATTTAACCAGTCTATTTATATGGAAATTGAATAATTTTTATACTAAAAGTGGATTGAAAATAAACATCAAATGCAAATAAAGCTAAACTGGTGAATTAACCTGGCATAAATACAATATTTCATATTTTTTCTGCTCGTACAAAGCAATCGTTAATTCACGTATATTTTAAATCTCAAAATAATATTGCTCTATCGTAACAATAACTGAAACAAAAATTTATCGTTTAGAGTAGGTTTACTCAACTGCATTTTAAAGTTCTCAAAATGTTTCTGTTTTCAAAATTTCCGTTTTCGCGTTCCGTAGGCAAACACAAGAAACGTATAAATATGAATAAAAATATCTATAGGTATCATAAATTAAAAGAGGTTACAGCGTTTATAGTTTTTGCAACTTTGTGTACTTTTATATTTTTTACCCATTCTCTGCTGGCTATTAATTTCTTTCTTTGGTTGGATTTTTCGCTTAGGTCACCATTTTGAGTAGCTCTGATTTACTGTCTTTGAAACCGTTTATGCTGTTTAATATATATATGCACTATAAAACAAATTCTTTATCATGTGAATTTCAGAGGATTACTAAAGAAATCGGAAATTTTTTCCCAGATCAAAAAGGGATAACTTCGTTTTAGTTCATTAACAATAATAATGAACTAATGAATATAAATTACACAACTGTGAAAAATTGTAGAGATTAATTCAAGATATAATAAAACATTATTTGGAAATTTAGTTTGTACAGCTATGAGATCTTTATGAATTTATGCTACTTGGTTTCGACATATATGTATACCTATAAAACAAGACCGGAAGTAGGAAAAAAATCTAGTGGGGGTGGGCGATAAATACAATCAAGCCGGAAAAATGTAAAAGGGGATGTAAAATTTAAAGGCCAAGAGACTGGATTTCTAATACATTATAAACATTTCCCCCAACATTTTACAGGTCTTTAAAAATTTCTTGAAAAATGCATTAAATATAAATAAGTTTAATCATTTATTACCTTATTTCCTTTATTAGTATTCTGAAAGGGGGGAAATGGCCATCTTGCCCACCGTGGATACTGCTCTGCTACAGAAGTACAGGAAGTATTAAGTAAATGATGCATATTATCTCCCCACCTCTTCTTTCAGAATGCTCTGAAGGGTAATTGAGGCAAAAAAAATTATTAAACTTATTTATATTTCATGCATTTTTCAAGATTGTGTCATATTGCTTTTCTTGTTATGTATTATTCCAATATATCTTTGTTCGACTTCTTGATTTACTTTTTATGCGAATTATTTGTGAACTTTTGATATGAAGGTTGGATATATGTATTTAATTAATATTTAGTTAATTTGAAATTTTACTTCTGTTGCCAATAAAGGAAATTGAGGAAATTCAATTCCAAATGCGAGTTTTTACTCTTGTGTTTTTTTTTTCTTTATGTTCGAATTTTTATGCTATCAGAATTTAATAAAAAAAATTGATATTTTACTATGAACTATAAGAATAAAATTCTCTCACTTGGTAGACTTATCCAAGATCTTTTAACGGAAACAACTTTAGAAAAGCAAAATCATGAACATTGGTTGATCTGATCATTACTATAAGTTAAATATAAAAGTTAAATTTAATATCAAACAAACTAAACGAGTTAATACTAAACACAAATGGCGATCATAACACATCTTAAAGCGTTGTCAGGACTCTTCCGGAACAAGTACGTAGGCCTATCTCAGGAAGATCATCATTCGGCTAACTTTAAATTGATAGAAAGCATCCAGGTTGGCAAAAGCTGCCATAGTTATTCTCACACGTATTCCATGAAGTTCAGATTGTGAAGCCTGTGAGGGTATGAATATCCCAATCTCCCAGAAGTCATCTTCTGTCAGATGACCAGTGAGAGTAGGGAGAATGGATTATTCTGAATATATATGATCCGGCGACTATTTCACCCGCAAACAAACGTAAAACAGGGAAAATATTTCATCCTTAGAGTACAAATAATCCGCCGTCAAATTTTAATGGGCTACAGCGAGTTCTGTTCGGCTAACTCGCTGTAGAAGTTCTGTTCAACATATCCCTCCTTTCGAAAGCCACATATAATACACGATATGGATGAACTCTCTGTGGACATGCTTTAGGTGCCATTGACGGTCAGACATTTTCATATACGCATGCACCTTTTACTAGGAAGCAAACAGATTCTGAACACATATCTGAATAATACTAATGACTATTGATCTGGAGACTGGCAACATGCTCGAAAACCACCAGTTAAAATACCTACGAAAAAAAATGGAAATGTCCTCGCATTTTTCAGATGCCAACCTAATTGTATCATTATATCCGTACGGTCTTAAGTCTTCCAAATGTAATGCAAAATCCTTCTTTGAGTCGTTAGTCATGCGTGTTTTGGTATGGCTTTCCTTGTGTCTGTTTCTCCTTCACACAATCTAGATATAATGATGAGGGGCACGTATGCGGAGTGGGAAGCGTCTATCTCTGTTGACTTTGCAGAATTTACAACAGCGAGCATAATGTCTCGCTGTAAATGCTGTCTCTCAGTTACCGAAATACAAGTGAATATGTGAAACGTCGTCTCCAAATACTTCATGCGCGATAAACACATTCATCACTTGTTTTGTGCGGTGCCCTCAAGGTGTTTCTTACATTCTCCCAAACACTCCTTGGTTCGGAAATGTTCTGTACAGGGCAGAAGATACAAGTGCCGATATATCAGAAAAGAGGCAGCTCTTGGTTACCTTCCCATAAATAATGCGAATACCGTCATGAACTATTAAATTTCCCAAGATACCTCTTGAAAGGTGTAGGTAAATATGAATATTACATTTCAATAACATAATCTTTGAGGAGAGCAACAAATGTGTTTTCTTTGAATAAAAATGCAACTGTTGGGATTGTTGCTAAAAAGTATATTTTCGTTTTCTAAAGAAATACATTAGTGGACAAAAGTTTCAATCCTATGCTATATTAATGGGAAGCCAAGGTCGAAACTATCTACAGATCACGTCGAAACTCTCGTCTAACATAAGCTTTTTTTTTCTGAAAAGTGTGATAGCAGATAAAGATCTCAAATATATCAACCTCGATTTTCAACAATATTCGTTCAGTATTTAATGAGTTATGAAAATTTCAATGTTTGACAATAACAATTCCACTCATAAGAATTATTACTAATATTATATAGACTTATTTATTACTATCGTAGACTTAACAGGCATTATTATTTATTACATTAGACAACAAATTGAAACATTTTTTATAACACTGGTCAAATAGGATGTTTTTAACTAATTAATTTTTGAGTGCTGAATTCACATATGGTTGTGAAAAATCTTCAGCAAGTACAGTTTTTTTTTTAATTACGGATTGATGTATTTCAAATTTCAATGAATACACATATCTGGGAAATGAAAATAAATGTGACTCTTTTATTAAATTGCAACTTAAAACTCATTAATTAATTACATGATTACAGTGAAAAAACTAGAAACATCATAGTTATAGACCATTGAATATAAAGTAACAAGTGAAGTAATATTGAAACGCAAAATAAGAAAACATGGGTAAAGATCTTTTACACAAGAAGTCCAGTTTTGTCTTTTATGTGCTGAGATATCTTCCTTATGCAAGAACCAGCAGTTATTAATGTTATATAGACTTACTTAATTATTATATTATTATTCGAAACGATCAAATTACACTAGACAAAATGGGGTGGGGGTGGCTTAGTCGGTAGCGCGCCAGGCTCGTAATCTGTAGTTCCCAGGTTCGAATCCCAGCTGGGTCAGCGTTGAGATTTATCTCCACAAAATTTCCCGCCTTGCCCACGGTCAGTAGGGGACACCGATGGGCTTGGAAAGGCCGCCGTCCGTCGGATGGGACGTTAAGCCGTGGCCCCGTGTGCGGGAGAGCCATACCCTGTGCACGTTAAAGAACACGCTGGATGGCCTTGACAAGAGGCTACCATCTGTCTCCCAACAGCTGTTCCAGTGGGTCCCCAACCTTCTCTGAGCCTTCGGGGGTCCATGTGACCTGGCCATTTAGCCCATGGTGTGCAAAAAAGTGCCGCTCAGAGGTAAAACAACCCAACCCAAATACACTAGACAACAAATTGAAACAATTTTTTATAACATTGGTCAAATAGGATGTTTTTAACTAATTTTTGGGTGCTGAATTCAAATATGGTTGTAAACAATCTACAGCAATCTACAGCAAGTGGGACCCATCATTGCTGGGTCCCACTTGCCTTGGTATCTCTCCTCCATAGTTCGGATATCTTGTTGAAATCTTTCCCCTTTCTCATCACTAACAGCTTCTAAGTTCTTGGGAAAGAAGTTGAGATGCGAAGTGCAAGAAATGGATCTTCAAAGACATTCGACAGCCAAGATTTTCGTAGTTTTTGAGATCTTGAATGAGCTGATGGTAGGTTTCCTCGTTGTGATTCCCCAGAAAAACCCTTGACCACAGACGTGAAGGATTTCTATGCAGGGAGCTCCTTCATATTCAGTTTTTCTTCGAAGACAGCATCATTCAGTAGCGTCCTGATCTGAGGACCGACAAAGATCCCTACTTTGAGTTTGGGATCATTTAATTTTGGAAATACTTCCTTCAAGTGCAAAAACCCTTTACCAGTGTTGCCATAACCTTTACGAAGTTTTTCGTAAGCCGCAGTTTGATGTGTAGTGGTGAGAGCAGAACATCAGAGGGGTCAAGAAGTAGAGGCTTATACCTCATATTACTCTTTCCAGGAATAAAAGCATCTCTTTTGGGACAGTCTTTTGTTTTGTAGTGTTCCTTTCTGGCACTATTGTCCTACAAACATAAAAAACAGCAAACCTTTGTGAAACCTCCTTGAAGCCCGAGCAAGAGAGATATGACTTTTAGGTGACCGCATATTGTCCAGTCAAACTGGTCATATTTTATAGCACTGAGTATTTTTTCCATGCTTTCGTTAAGTTTCCTTCATCCCCATAGCGCGTGTCACTGGAATGGAAGGTTTTTGGCTTCCTTTATGCAAAAGGACAGCTTTAAACTGAATTTTTATGAATCTATAAATAGACGCCATTTCTTAGGGTCGTGAGTTGTACCAATTTCTTCCATCAGCTCTGAAATATCTGTGCAGAAACACAAACCATCTTTCATCTCGCAATAAGCAGAAAAAGGCAAATTTCTCTTCCTGAACAGAGAAACTCTGGTAACCTTGGCCAAAAGATTACACTCTTGAAGTCTTGAATCTAAAACCTCAGTTTGTTGTTTTCTAGGTCTCGAACAAGATCATTTAGTTCATTTTGCTGAATCAAATGAGGCTCGTCTAACTTTTTAGGGGTGTAGGTAGGATCAGGATCTGTATGTGCATCAAAGTCTCCCTCTGATGAATGTGAATCCATCTCCTCCCAGTTGGTTGGAGGTGTTAGTATAGGAAGATCTTCATGAGGATCTGGTCTTATGGTTGAAGGCACATTTGGATATTGTATTTTGCTTTTGTTCCGTTTTGAAAAGTCCAACAATTTAGTTGAACAAAAATAGCAATCATGCAAGTGACAAGATGGCTCACTCCAAACCATTGGAACTGCAAAGGGCATGGAGTTATCTTACCTTTCAGCCATTCACTCAGGCCAACAAAGCACGAAATGCAGCACACATGTGGAGACCATGTATTATTCTGGTCTCCAACACGACATCCAAAATTCAAGTTATAGGCTTTCTTCACAAACTTTGTCAAAGAATGACCTGGGATTTTAAAATATAATTTCGACACACATAACAAAACTTATCTGGCACATTAACACATCCGTGACTGTCATGTCCCTCTAATTTATTTATTTTTTATTTATTGTTGCATTTTATTGTATTTTTGTTGTTGTAAATATTTTTTGTGTATTAAGTGTGTTCTTGGAAGTGCTATTGTGGGGATGTGATTCATAGAGGTTGTTTTCGGGTCTCAGCTGGCTGCCTGCATGGGTTGACATGTCCGAAAAGCCATTTTATGTCCTTTTACAACTATCCTGGGACGCGAGTGTGAATGCGGGAGAGCAGCCAGACAGGAAGGAAAGAAGAGTCTTTAGCGTCGCTATCAAACGGGAAGGATGTTTGAACACATCAAGGGACGCCGATTTTACTCAAAGAAAAACCCGTAAGGAGAGGGTCCGATTCTATGCGAGAATCAAGATCCTTGGTGAATCAAATACAGTTCTATTGAACTGAAGTGAGTTCTTAGTGAACCACGTTGCAGGCAAGGGTTGGATATCCTTTCGCCGAGTTTGAGGTCGGTAACGCGAGATTCTGCAAAGTGCGGTTCCGCCACCTCATTGCATAATTGTTTGCAGCAGGAAAGGCCTACGGAGTCGAGAGTATCCTCAGCACGTGATTGTATATAAGTGTAAATAAACTGTGTCATCCCTATACAAATCTCGTTCGTGAATTGTTGGACATATTTCTGTACATCACTTGGCACAGAAAGCCTGAGGCATACGTCGGTATGGGTGTAACAACCGGCAAACTTGTTATTTCAATGAAATAAGGGTGAAGGTAATAAAGGGACTAATTGATCGTCCTCTACTATAGAGTGGGTAAATCGTTTATCATCTGGCCCAACACCACATCCGACGCAGTTCAAAGAAAATCTAATTCCATTTGACGAAATAAAAATCGGCGTTGTTCCCCCCCTACCATCGACGACACGACAGCGACGCTGCCTTTGTGCCATTTGAACGCCGAAATTCACTCTTCAACGTACAGCACGTGTTCCTCCTATAATGAAAACAACAAAAATGGCGGTCTGAGGTTAGCTTAATGTTATATGTTTTCTCCCACATGGCAATCAGTGTTGCCGCCAAAAAAGTAAAATATCTAGTATTCTCCCATTTGCCTGGAGGTGTTGATATAGGAAGATCTTAACAGTAGTCAAAATGACCAATAACATAAAAACGTGACATGCTACCCATTTTTTAAGGCCATATCTGAAATCAGCTCCTGAAAAATAATTAAAGCCAGTTACAATTGTTCATGTTTCAAAAACCTTGTAAACCTGTGTTATTTAAAATAAGTGTATATTTTAGAAGTTTGTTTAGATTAATCGCTGAATATTCGTCGATTTTGTATAATTTCTTGGGTCTAGCACTATTATTGTTAAATGTTTAAACTTCGGTAACTCATTAAGTAGATAGATAAATAGATAGTTTTATTATTTCTGAAATGTACAATGTATAATTTACAGGATATTTTGATATTATTCAAATTATATATGAATGCAAATAATTAGTAACAAAGTATTGAAAACTGCAAACTCAGTAGCATATAATTGAGAAAACAATAAATAGTAGAGTAAAACTTCGTATTTTGGAAATAATTAGGCTAATAATTACAAGTTTATTTTGTCAACATAAAAAAATATTATCAGCATATAATGATTTAAACACAAACAGAACATTATTTGTTAAAAAGTACTTAAATTCTAAAAACTATTAAAATTTTATATATTTTATACTACTTTAATATATCTTGCAAGTTAATCATAAGAAACTTCTGAAATAGGTTTAGAATAATATATTCATATTTACTATGTTTAAAAGCCATATTTTTGTATTCTTAATAAATTCCCTTTCATTCTTTATCGGTTTCATTTTTTCAAACCAAAGGAATATTGTTCAAAAACGAGATATTAATATCTGATTAAAATCTTTATCTGCTATTACATTTTTCAAAATAAAAAAGCTTATTATAAGAGTTAGAGAGCTTTGACGTTAGCCTCCCATTATATATGCTTATATTAAAAAAAGGTTATTTATACGCCTCCCATTATCTACGCTTTTATAAAAAAAAACTTATTTTTATAAAAAGATTGTTTTTAATTTTATACGTCTCCCATTTCTAAAAGCTTATTTTAATAAATTATTATTATTAAAATTATATTATATTGCTTATTTTTAATTATTTTCATAAAAACTTATTTTAAATTTTATACGCCTCCCATTATATACGCTTTTATAAAAAAGCTTATTTTAAGAGTTAGAGAGCTTTGACGTTAGCCTCCCATTTATACAATATAAGGTTGTGACAACTTTTCTCCAACATTCTACATTCAATAGTAGCAGAAAAATGAAACTAAATGCAACGGTAATGTTTAATCTAGAGAAGTGAATTATTTGTGAAAGCAGTTTATTACATAATGGTAAAATACATAGCGCTTCAAACCATAGAGAAAAAACTACTTTGTATGATTTGTGTAAAAACTGACAACAGTGTACGATTCTCAAAAAAATTTATATTTACGAAATCACTGCACTCACTGTTTGAATGATGGTTGTCCTCTGGTTCAGGAGGCAGGATATTGTTTTTAAAATAATAACATTTGCAAACTTTTAAATAATAGTTGTAACATTGTACGCAAGAGACGTACACCCGGTGAGCATCACAGAATATCTTGATGGATTCTGAATTCCTTCATAAAGGTAGACCTCACATTTATTCTTAACGCTCGCAGGACGGAACCTGTCCGGAACGAAAGAGTGCTCCTCATAAATGGTTTTGCACAGCATTGTAGCATAATAAATGTAAGAAAATGAAAAAAAAAATCAGTAACACCTGTTTCATTCATATCACCTGTTTAAAAGTGTTGTTTTCTTTTGCTGTTTCTGAAAAATGGTATTTCGAGTTCATATATACTTAGTACTGATGCAATAAAATGAAAACAAAAAACTAGCAAGTATTTGATGGTATCTAAAAAAACAATGGGAACTTCTGATCTATTCTATTGCAGCTAAAAAATTAGTTCGTCCATACTAAGTAAAAACAGCCGCAGACATAAAACCTAGCAAAATAGCCCAGTTTTCTTGTAGTTATAAGCATTGTTGCATACTGGTGTTAATGTGGAAATTTTTGAAACAAAACAGCTTTTCTCAAAACAACTGGCAATAGGGTACAGAGGGTACAAGAGTAGCTTAGAGTGCTGATATCTCGAATAGAGTTGTAATTTTTTGCTCTATTATGAAAAATATATATTTTTTTCAAATTTCAGTGAGCTCAGCAAATCACGTTGGCGGTCATACCGTTCAAATCATCATGTTGGCGGTCATACAGTTCATATCATGGTGGAGGTCATGCCATTCAAATCAATTTGACGGCCATACCGTTCAAAACATGCTGGCGATCATGCCGTTCAAATCAAGTTGGCGGTCATGCCGTTCAAATCATGTTGGCGGTCTTGCTGTTCAAATCATCTTGGCGGCAATACCGTTCAAATCACTTTGGCTTTTATCAGTGCCAAAAGTCATAATTTTGCTTGTTTATTAAACTTAAGAGACAGAAGAAGCGTTTTTACTCAATGAAAAAAAAATCAGTTAAAACACTTCATCAGTTTGTGCTTTTAGTTTGAGTAAAGAGAAATGAGCTGAATGGTTTTTAGAAGAACCTTGTACATCCGATCACCTGCCTGAAAACCTTCCCTTGCTCTGAATGTTTCGACAAACCAATACAAAAGCAAATACAAATCCCTCTCCAACGAACGATGAAGGAAGTTACCTCTGGCACAGCGTATTCATCACACCGCTGTAATTACGGGAAATCGTGCGCACGGCACACATACATTTTTGTCGACTTCATCAATTATCCTATTTAGGGGAAGTGAGAACGAATTAATACCACAGGTAGAGCGCATCGCAATCCCTTCGAGACTTCAAGCTCTCGCATTATTTTTCTACCGATATAAACGGGTATTAAAGCAGGTCCCTTTATTTATTTACTTCGATATGTTAGTGTGCTCACAACTAAGCTCTTTTGTTACAAAGATGATTTCCAGGAATGAAAATCCTTCCTTTTAATGCCCTTGATTCTTTTAGCTTTCATGCTGTCTTTCCCTCTGTAAATTATTGCAGAATAAAACACATAAATAACGTTCTTTTAGTTAATACTTTCCAGTTTCTAAATTTCTTCCCGAACAGACTTGAGTGGCGAGAGGATTTTATCTAATCACACTAGAGACGAAATTATGTTAGTGATTCATATCGAAAAAAAAACTCAAGGACTCTCGTCAACCTCAGCACTGATTTCTTTGAACAAATCTACATTGATAACATTTTTAAAAGTCAGGGAGAATAATTTCCCTAGCGTCCCTAGATAATTTATGGAAAGACATGTCTCAAAATGTCACTTAGTTTGTTTTTATAAAATTCAAATTTTGTCAATGGTCTAGGAATATTTCATTGACTGGATACTTTTATTAGCATCATGGACACTTCGGTTCGGTATAGATAACTCGACGGATGCGCTGTTCAGAAATGTGAAGAAACTAGAAATTATTGCTGCATATTTAGGTGTCTTTGCTTTTATGTACGAGTACTAGAGCTAAACCATTTCAGCTTATAAAATAGTTAATATTTGATAAAGATCGTCATCACTTACGCAACGTTGTTTCAACCGAATTCTAACCCTCTCACCTTCCTAAGTATCACCACAAAATGTTAACCGAATTCTAATCCTATCTCCTTCCTACGTATCACCACGAAACGCTTAACCAAATTCTAATCATCTCTCCTTCCTACTATCACCACGACACGCTTAACCTAATTCTAATCCTATCTCCTTCCTACTATAAATACGGGACGCTTAACCTAATTCTAATCCTCTTTCCTTCCTACATATCACCACAAAACGCTTAACCGAATTTTAATCCTCTCCCTTTCCTACATATCACCACGAAACGCTTAAAATAAAATAAATAAATAAATAAATAAATACTTAACTGAATTCTAATCCTCTCTCCTTCCCACGTATCACCACGAAATGTTAACCGAATTCTAATCCTCTCTCCTTCCCAATTATCACCACGAAATGTTAACCGAATTCTACTCCTCTCTCCTTCCCACGTATCACCACGAAATGTTAACCGAATTCTACTCCTCTCTCCTTCCCACGTATCACCACGAAATGTTAACCGAATTCTAATCCTCTCTCCTTCCCACGTATCACCACGAAATGTTAACCGAATTCTAATCCTCTCTCCTTCCCACGTATCACCACGAAATGTTAACCGAATTCTAATCCTCTCTCCTTCCCACGTATCACCACGAAATGTTAACCGAATTCTAATCCTCTCTCCTTCCCATGTATCACCACGAAATGTTAACCGAATTCTAATCCTCTCTCCTTCCCACATATCACCACGAAATGTTAGCCGAATTCTAATCCTTTCTCCTTCCTATGTATCATCACGAAATGTTAGCCGAATTCTAATCCTTTCTCCTTCCTATGTATCATCACGAAACGCTTAGCCCAATTCCTCCCCTTTTCTCCGAATTACTTAACACTTTGCATTTTGCAAAGGATCTTCACTGTTTGACGATTGATTAATTGACTTGAGTTTCGTTTAATACCACGTCTGAACTCCCCTTCCCCATGTAACCCGACATAACCATTAACCTCCTCCTATACTCGATGTTTTACGAATTATGGAGAATTCCTAAGGTTGTGTCCACATTTATCCTCTTATGAACTCCCTATCAAAACATTGAGAATTTCCATGCTATGTCAGTAGGAATCCAAATTCGATGTTCTATAACTTCTAAAATATGCATTTAATGGAAAAAGGTGACTGATGATAAATTAAAGATCGTAATCAAATTTATTTAAATCTAGATTTTCAACAATATTCGTTCGTTATTTAAAGAGTTATGAAAGCGAGAATATTTATCAATGTTATTTTGTTCTATAAAAATCATTCCAAATTGTCGAATATTGAAATAATGATTACTCGTACACACGAACTACATACGAAATTCAACCTTATTGGATTAAATATTATTTCAGAAAACTAAACCGAAATCAACCAGCGGAGTGGATGGTATTAGTAATAAATTCTTGAAAGCCTACCAACCAACTGCAGAATGAAACTTTTAAATGTTTTAATAACATATGGATATCGCATAATTATCCACAGTCATGTACATTATCTAATATTATATTCTTATTACAACATAGAAATATTCCTACAGACCAGTTTCAATTACTTCAAATGTACTTAAAGTTATGGAAAGAATCATTTAAAAGAATATAGTGGGTATAAAAGAAAAAAAAACGTTATCTGCCAAACGTATACAGCTTCTGCAAAGGTAGATCCACCAACGACTGAATACTGCATCTGACCAGTAATATCTACTCTTCATTTCATAATAAAATGTCCCAGAAGCAATATTTAAGATTTAAAATCTGTTTTTGATACTGTTTTGTCATGGAGGATTACTCTACAACCAGTAAACTGGTCTTTCTGGAAACAACTTTTATTTTCTAAAATTTTGTTTAACTGAGAAATGCTATCAAGTAAAGCTGGAAAGAATCCTATTCCCATAAATATAAATATGCATCTGGAATAATTCAAGGAGGAGTCTTATTGCCTTTTCTATATAATTTATAGCTATATGATTTGCCAGACTTTATACCACAAACTATAAATTATTCTATTTAAGCAGATGATATTTCTATATAGAATTCGGACAAAGACGTTTATAAAATTGAAAAAAAGTTTATAAGCCACCATTAATAAGATTAATTCATATTGTCTTAAATAATATTTAAAAATGTTAAAAATATCCTTATGTGATGACTTTGTAAAGCTCAGATCTGATATTCCTAAATTAGACATTAAAATAAAAAATAATTTACTGCCTAATACTAATAATCATGAATTTTTACTAGTCAATATATATCGGAATTCAATCAGAATAAATAAATAGATCTTGTCTGCATTACTGGCAATCAATTCAAAAGAAAAATTGTCATTAATCTTGTTTTAAATTTGTCAAAATAAAAGTCATTTAACTTTGCCAAATGTCTCGCCTCTACAAAATGGGGATCCGCCTCTTCTTACCTTATTCAAGTTTCCTGCAATTTAATTACACCAAAAGTGGAATATGGGATTGAACGTATTGCCGGCGATGCCTAAAATAATAATAAAAAAATACTTAACATAATTCAAAATAAATTCATCAGATAAGCTTTGGGCCTAATGAAAAATTCTCCTAATCTAGCTTTAATTGCTGAAAGCTCATTTCTCCTTTCCAGATTAGGGCACCATATTTATTAGTTAATACTATTCCAAAGACTTCATCTCAAGCATCCTGATCATTTTCTGATCACTCCATTGAAAATTGAAAATTTCTTTCACCCTGCAAATAAGTTTGTGAAGGAAAAGGCTACTTTTGATTATGATAAAAATCATAATGGAGACATAATTAATAATCAACACACTTGGGTTTATCATTTACTAAGCATCTTCAAGGATATTCCTAACATATCTACCGAAAAATACATAAGTATCTATTTTGAAAACTTTAAGTGATTCATAATATTCACGATTTCTTTCAAGATTTTACGGCAATCTATACTGATGGAACTATTTTTCCCTGACTCCTACACTGTCACAGGAGCCTTATGCATACCAAAATTAAACATTTATAAAGCATTTAAATTTATAAAAGGATGCACTGTTATACAAGAGGAAGTCTTTGCAATTTATTCTTCTTCACTTTGGATACAAGAACAGTCTATTTTAAATAAATTTGCTATTCTGACAGATTGCAGATCTGTTTTCTACTCGATTGAAAAATCTATTTCGGAAAATAAATATTATCCTTTCAATCTGTGATATATTTATACAATGTTTTAAGTAAAAAAAGGAAAAAAATATTATTCAGTGACTACCTACCTGCTGGAGAACTGAAAGAAAAGTTTTAGCTGATTCATACGCTAAAAATACATTCATTTATTTGGTAAAAATAATATTTCATATAAATGATGATATTCAATGAAATGATATTCCTACATACGATATAAAAAATAAAAGTTATCCTATGTCATGGAAAAAAAATTGAACTCAACAATTACTCTAAAGTTCAAAGTTCCGTTAAAATAATTTCAGATATCAACTTGATCAAAATATATGTTCATTGCGAAAAATTAAAATGTCTAGAAAGTATTTATGTAAAATTCTAAGACTTAGAACAGGTACTGCAACGTTAAACAGATATTTGTACAAGATAAAAAGAGTGACATCTACAATTTATCGCCAATAACAGTTTTTGTGTAAAAGGTTCATTTTCAATGTTAAGGAGCTTTGAACGTGGCTTCCCATTCATATAACCTGGAAGTGTCCGGACACTTTTTTTTCAATAGTGTATATAAGGAAGAGCGAATAACTCCTCTGAATCGCAGATGTAGATCAGCCATAAGCGTTAATAAAAGACCAGAATGAACTATTGGAGCACTTAGAGGAAAAGACTCCGAGGAAACTGTAATATTTAACAAATAGATATTGAGAAAAATTACTCATTAATTCTCAATTACCTGCCAAAAGACGAATTTTTTATTTATTACCCAGCCTTGCGGACCTTGAGCATAGAAAGGAAAGTGAAATGATCAGGATTCATAGATGCAGTAATGAATAAATACTTTGCCATTAGGGTGAGGTGGAATATAAAAACAATAACCGTATAGGGTGATTTATAACCGTATAGAACCGTATAGAAATTTTATATATTTTAGCAATATAATGAAAACCTGAAACTTTAAAATACCAAGAGGGAGGAAGTTGTGTTTCATCCCTGAGAGGCACTTTTGTACACAACGGGCTAAACGTGCCAAGTAACAAGGACTCAAGAAGAACTGAGAACAGGATTCGACTGGGTAGACAGGAGTCAGGTGGTAGCTTTCCATCAAGGTCATCCAACATGTTCTTTAAATTGTATCGCGAGCCACATCCAACGAACGTCAATTTTTCCAAGCCCATCGGTGTTCCTCTCTCACCACAAGGGTAAGGTGGAGTTAATGGTGAAAATATCAATGCAGTCACAATGAGAAATCGAAGGATGCAGAATCTGAAACATATCTGAATTCACCACTGCCCAGGTTTCAATACCAAATGGGACAGGAATATGAGTTTCCTAAGCGAATATTCACCGACGACTATTTCAGTACAATATGCAAAAAAGTTTACTCTTGGAACTCGAGTAGACTCTCGTTTATCGCGGGGCGGGTTTGATTTAGCTGGTAGCTGCGAGGCTTATAATGTGCAGTTCTCAGGTTCGAGTCCCAACTGTGCTGTCATTGAAATTTATCACCGCGAAAAACCCACTCTACTCTCGATGAGAAAGGAGATACTTATGGGCTTAGAAAGGCCACCGTCCTTCATATGGAACGCTTAAGCCGTGTTTTCTTGTGCAGGAGAGCCATACACTGTACACGTTAAAGAACGGTTTGGATAACCGACGGGAGGGTGCCATCTGTCTCCGAACAGCTGTCCACTGGGTCCACTTACTCAACCTTCTCGAGACCTGGGTCCTTGTAACGTAGTCATTTAGCCTATTGTGTGCAAAACAAGTACCGCTCAGGTATAAAACAACCCAACAACCCAATGGTATGAAATCGACACTTCTCGGGAGCTACAAGGTCATCCCACCTCTACTAATCCAGAGATTTGGAAATTGGCATTACATGTGATAATCTCCACTATGTCATAACAAGGAAACTTTGACAGTTTCTTGTTTGTTTCTTAATATTCAATAAATTATAACACGATATATAGCATTAAATGTGGGTATTCTCTTGTAATGACACTCTATCAGCACCACCTTTCTATGCAATGACTTCATTTTGAAAGCTTTACTTTAACTATTATAAGACAGTAAATGAGCCTTATTTAATTATATTTCAGCTTCGGAATGAATAAAGACGATAATAACAATGTAAGGTTCGCATGGCTTAAAAATTATCATGTTTAAACGAATTTTTTAAAGCATGTAATCTTATTGAATAGTTTTAAGAACGAGTAGCCTGTTATTCCGTATTCGATGTCTAATCCGTCTTTCTTCTTGAGCCAATGTTTCACTCTGTATTTAATATTGTTTTGAAAACTTCCCTGAGGCGAATGAGACTCGTTTTTTATGTGTCTGGTCCCGATCAATGTAACAATTTTCAGTTCGATGTAGCGATGATAGAATGCGTTCTTCTTTCAGATATTATGAAGTAATGACTTTAACACTACTTTCAAGAATTGATCATTAGAATAACATTTCGGTATTATTCCAATATGTTAGAATAACTATTCGATACTAGTGAATGGATATTCGTGCTGTGTTTCTGCTGAGTATACTCACAGAAACCTTCTCTCTGGCGTATAAACTTGACAGGCTCTTTTCTGACCTCTGTAAACTGCTGCTTGAAGGGGTATTTAGTTATTTTTTTACCATACAACAATGAAATGTAGCTAAGAATTTTTTTTTACTTTTTCCGAATTATTTTTATATTTCACTCATCTAAAAAATGAGAGAAAGCGAAATTTTAATTCATTCCTTTGTAGCTTAATTGTTCCAAAAGTTCTGATTAGCATTCTCTTGTTTTGCATTTCAATTCCTGATGCTTCAAGTGACCGGGGGGGGGGGGGCACACACAGTAGCCCGCCAGGATCGTAATCTGTAGTTCCTAGGTCCGAGTCCCGCCTGGGACAGAGTTCAGATTTATCTCCGCAAAACTTTCCGCCCTACCCTCGTCAGCAGGGGGACACCGATGGGCTTAGAAGGCAACTCCCGTCAGATGTGACGTTAAGCTATGGTTCCGTGTGAGGGAGAGCAATTTCCTATGCACGTTAAAGAACATGCTGGAAGGCTTGACGGGAGGCTACCATCTATCCCCCAACAGCTGGACAGTGGATCCTCTCACAACCTTCCGTGAGCCCTTGGGTCCTCGTGACCTGGATATTTAGGTCATTGTGTGCAATAAAGTGACGCTGAGATGTAACTAAACCCAACCCTGATGTTTCACACTGCATTCTGGCTACAATTTCTTGAACTTATAGTTTATTAATTCGTTAAAAGTTTTTAAGGACACAATACTTAGAACAAAATGAGAGAAATTAAGAATTTTCAAATCTTTTTATTTTCTGTTTTATTGCTCTCACATACGCATTGGGGGAAAAAGAGCAGTGACTGAGTTCAAAGTTCCCAGCAATTGTTTCCTAAACTATTAAAGTTTTGTGAACACCTTTGAGAGTATATAGTTTATGTTTTTGTACAGTTCTGAAAGTTCATTACTTGAATAACCGATGATTAATGGGTCATTGATAGGGTGGCTATTGTAAAGACAGAAAAACAGTTTTTTGTGTAAAAAAAATATTTTTATGTTCCATGGGAATTTTTTAATATTAAACAGGAATTTTTTTCAGTTTTCTTGTTGAATACGAAAAACTTGCCAGAGAACATTAATGATCACCGTTTTCGAGGATAATATGCTTTTCTTAAAATAGTGTCTTTTACAGCTCATAATTAGGGGTAGTCTCCTTCGGAAGATTCGTATTTAATACGAAACAATCACAGGAGAATCAAGAACCACTATGAACAATCAAGAATAAATGTCATTCGAATTTGGTCATTTGGATATCATTCAAATCTTCTTTATTCTGTTTAATTATTACGATTTGTTCAGTGATTTTTATATTTTTAACTCTGTGAAATATTAACATAATTTTTATCGTTAAATATTTTAGAAAATATTTTTGTTAGTAGTTAAAAAGGAGCAAAAAAAGATCTGAACAAAATATTCTCAAACAATATATTCAAACAAAATATTGAACAAATATTCTCATTTTTCGTGAAAACAAAAAATTATGTTCAATAGCAAGTTTTTTATATTCAAAAAACAAAATGAACATTTTTTATTTTCTTGTTGAATATGAGCGTGCCAGGCTCGTAATCTGCAGTTCCCAGGTTCGAGTCCCACCTGGGTCAACGTTGAGATTTATCTCTGCAAAAATCCCCGCCCTGCCCTCAGTCAGTAGGGGACACCGATGGGCTTGAAAAGACCGCTGTCCATCGGATGGGTCTTTAACCCGTGGTTCCGTGTACTGTAGAGCCATACCTTGTGCTCGTTAAAGAACATGTCGTGGATGGCCTTGACGGGAGGCTACCATCTCTCTCCCAACAGCTGTTCCAGTGGGTCTCCTCCCTCATCCTTCTCTGAGACTTCGGGGTCCTTGTGACCTGGCCATTTAGCCCATAGTGTGTAGAAAAGTGCCGCTCAGAGATAAAACAACCCAACCTAACCATTGTTGAATATGACTACTGAAAAATGTTTTGTTTGCAGGCAAAAGACAAAGAGGTAAAGGATCCGAACAAAAAAAGACAAAATGTTCTCTTTCAAACAGAGCTTCTGGCCTCCTTTTTTCATGGTTAGAAGTGAAGAATTATTGGCAAGAAATTGGATTTGGGGTCAAAACGAACACCGTTGGTTTTCAATCGTTGTGTTGCAGACCTGGATCTGGGAAAAAAATACATGCAAACAAGCAAGAAAAAGGTAAACGTGGGTGGGTCGGCAAGAAACTGGGTTTCGTTTGCAGTGTAATATTTTCCCTTTCGTTTTAGAAGGTTTTAATTAATAATTTTTTAATTAAATTTCCCTTGCATTGCTTCTTAGTACCGGCCCTGGTGTGTGGCGTCCATGGTCTAGGTGTGTCGCAAAAATTTAAGAAAAATTTTAATGATACACAAAATTTGTACTTTAATACTTTTTTTTTATTATGATTTTATTGTTGTTGTTTTTTGCCACATATTGATTAAAATTCTCGTTACTCGTTTCTCGTTTAAATAAATTGAAATTTGAGATATATAATAAAACAAAAAATTTTACCTCAGGTGTTTCGCGGCAAATGGACTATTATAAAAGCATATTGCCAAAAGAAAAATGTTGGAAACCAATGCTGTAGTCATTAGTCTATGATCTACGTGAACTGTTGATGTGTTAACTTCGTAGTCTCATATTTTCCTCATTATTTTCCCCTTTGCCCTTCAAACTATTCCACTGTTTAGCTATATAAATAGAATAAATACTATTGATTTGTACATAACGGTAAATCAAAATCCATTAATCGCTTTCATGATGGAGTCTTTTCCTACGATTGGTGAGTCTTGATTATATTAGATCAACATTAACTAAGCTACATCTCACATAGTTATTGGATTCCATGCATTTATTCTCAACTAATCGAAAATCAATCTCTTCAAATTTAATGTCGCTTTCCCTGTAAACACGTATTCTCTATATGTGTAATGTTGCATGAATATTTTTACTTGTCTCTAAAGTGCAATCACCTAGCAATATTTTTGAAAAAAATGACTCTAGTCAAGATATGAAAAATTATATATTTAGAATATTGTTATTTGCTGTCAAAATAAATATATTAATATGTAACTTATCTAGAAAAATAATTTTTTCGGTATTTTTAAAATAATGCTCCATAAGCTAAAGAAATTCTTCTTCTGAGAATAAGTTTCGCACCTTTGTTTTTTGTGACTACCAATTATTATTTTTGAGATCCATTAGACTCGTATTATCGTTTCTCAAAGTTCATGTACAGATCAGAAGTCCCCATAAAGCAGTTAATTAAAACTAAAGTTCTTGTAGGGTTGCTCAAGAATATATACAGAAATTTGGGGGTAGCAAAAGGTACCGGCCCGGGCTGGTATATATATATATGCATCCGACCATACTTTATCAACATCCGCGTATATTGGCTACTTAATAATCACCCAGATTTTGCAAATGCTTGAGGTCTGAGGTATATTTCTGAGTAAATGAAATCAGTCTAATAGTTGTTTATTGACGTACAATATATTAACTGAAAAAATATCCTGTGATAAGAAAGTAAGCCTTTAGTTCTTAAAAAATGTTACTTATTAAATAGTAGACGAAAATTTCCTTAAGTCTGATATTTAAAATTCTTCTGAGCTGATTTTGCTCTTTCATATTCAGTTTATCAGCGATTATGGGAAAAAACTACTTTTTACTTTTTTTTACTTTTTTTTTTTAGAAATTTCGCTTTGTCGTCTGTCTGTCCTGTTTGTCTGTAGATATGGAACTTTTTGTTTATAGAGATAAATTAATAATTATTTTTGTGTTGGATAGCTATTGATGAAATATTGTTATATGCACTTTCCGAATCTCTCTAAAGCTATAATTATGCCCTCTAACGATGGAAAAGTTTGAAAATTCCAAAATTTCAAACAAATATTGCAAAAAAATGTATTTATGCTAGAAATTTGAAATTTTGATGATGAATGTTAAGATTACCAAGATTTCATTGCCAACAATAAAGTGATAATTGGAAAACCCTTTTACTTAGATTGGTACTAATGAAATATTATAATTCACATTATCAAACACTTTAGAAATTTTTAATTCATATATTTACAGATTAGTAAATATAGAAACAGCTAAACTGCTAATAGCTTTTGCAAATAATTTGTATATGATAGAAATATGAAATTTTGGCGGTAGCTTTTCAAGAGATATTCCACTGACAGTAATAATATAACCCCCCCCCCCCACTTTTCTCAGAGGGGTGTGGTAAATGCAAAATTTTAAATTTAAGAAATAAAAGACATTTTTTTTTATGTTACATAATTACTAATAAAATACTATTTGCATTTTTCCCGTCATCCGTTAGCTCAAATTAATCATTTTAAGGAGTGAAAGAATAGGTAAAGGAAAAACTTTATTCTCTTTGAAAACGGGATTCCTATATTATATGCGCCAGGGCCGATATGCGTGTTTCTAGTTATTGCTTAGTAACTCCCTTCTATTCATCAGTATGGGGGGCGGGGGGGGCTCAGTCGGTAGCGCGCCAGGCTCGTAATCTGTAGTTCCCAGGTTCGAGTCCCAGCTGGGTCAGCGTTGAGATTTATCTCCGCAAATTTCCCCGCCCTGCCCACGGTCAGTAGGGGACACCGATGGGCTTGGAAAGGCCGCCGTCCGTCGGATGGGACGTTAAGCCGTGGCCCCGTGTGCGGGAGAGCCATACCCTGTGCACGTTAAAGAACACACTGGATGGCCTTGACGGGAGGCTACCATCTGTCTCCCAACAGCTGTTCCAGTGGGGCCCCTCCCCCAACCTTCTCTGAGCCTTCGGGGTCCATGTGACCTGGCCATTTAGCACATGGTGTGCAAAAAAGTGCCGCTCAGAGGTAAAACAACCCAACCCATCAGTATGGAAACTTCGTGATATCCACTACAAATAATTTTCACGGAATCATTTCAAGTTTTCTAGGAAACCCTCCAGAAATGTTTCCAACTTTACCAGAAAAAATATTGTTTCTTTCACACAGGATAATTTTTTTTTAGTTTGTGGCTTTATCGAAGCTTTTTTTTTTAAAATGAATATCATGGATTTTTTTAATCACTGGAGAATTCTAATAATCAGAATGAACAGGGCTGGGTTGTTTTACCTCTGAGAGGCACTTTTTTAAACACAATGGGCTAGCCTGATTTCAAGACCCTGAGGGTTCAGAAAAAGGTGGAGGAAGGGAACCCACTGGACCACTGGCTATCCAGTGGGTCATTCAGTGTGGTCATCCAGTGGGTATTAGGAGACAGATGGTAGCGTTCCATCAAAGCCATCCAGCGTGTTCTTTAATGTGCAGAGGGTACGGCTCTCCTCCACACGGTGCTACGGCTTAACGTTCTATCTAACGGAGGTCGGGGCGGGGATGGCTCAGTCGGTAGCGCGCCAGGCTCGTAATCTGTAGTTCCCAGGTTCGAGTCCCAGCTGGGTCAGCGTTGAGATTTATCTCCGCAAAATTCCCCGCCCTGCCCACGGTCAGTAGGGGACACCGATGGGGTTGGAAAGGCCGCCGTCCGTCGGATGGGACGTTAAGCCGTGGCCCCGTGTGCGGGAGAGCCGTACCCTGTGCACGTTAAAGAACACGCTGGATGGCCTTGACGGGAGGCTACCATCTGTCTCCCAACAGCTGTTCCAGTGGGTCCCCTCCCCCAACATTCTCTGAGCCTTCGGGGTTCATGTGACCTGGCCATTTAGCCCATGGTGTGCAAAAAAGTGCCGCTCAGATGTAAAACAACCCAACCCAACTCTAACGGATGTCGCCTTTCCAAGCTCATCGGTGTCCCCTACTGACCGAAGGCAGGGTGTGGTTTAGAGGAGAGCAATCTCAATTTTAACACGGTTGCGACGGGAATCGCAATGAAGAGAAAAAGCATATATTGCATTTTCAGCGAGAATATATATGATAAAAAAAATACTGGAATATCGATCCGGTTCACTTCAGTTATTGAGCCTCACTTATTTTTTTTTAAATTACGAATTCTTATTAATAATTAATTTGACTATTCTGAATAGCATTATAAGTCGCTTTGCGCAAATATTCAACATCAGTAATTAGAAATTAGTTGGCTGTATAATACGCACTGTACATTCATTTCTTTTAAAAAACATACACGAAAAAAAGTTTGATCTGCACTTTTGGTACCTTTGATGCATTTTTGGAACTCTTGGTGTCTTGATAGACAAATACCGTTGTTATAGCAACATGAAATTTAAAATGGACAGTGAAATAGGAACAAGTAGCATACAAAAAGCGAACTTCATATTTTTGATGAAAAACGGCGTTTTAAAAGATTTCTTAGGAGGCTGTTGTTCGATGAATAAGTAAAATATCACGTACATGTGTTTCTCAGGTGTTGGAAGGTTTCACATTTTTTTCAGTAGCTGTCAATCTGTCGTAGTTTCTGAAGCATCAGAAGCTTTTTCAATGTCGAAAAAGCTTAACGATGTCAAAATGAAATGTCAGAAATCATTTCCTCCGAACTCTGAAAGTTTTTCTTTATCGTGATAAGTTGTGAATATAAAACAGGAAAATATTCTGCGTGTTTTCTTCTATGTATTGACATCTTTCTTTCTCTGTACTGGCCATTAAAAGGCAGGTCAAGTGAGGCTCTCAGATAGAGCATGTATTTTTATAAGATTCAGATGCTCGTCAAACTTGTGTAGATAAAGCTATCGTAAAAATAAAAAAAAATATCTATAATAATAAAAGATGTTTGTTTGTCTGTATGTCTGTCTATCTGCAAATCATCTCACTGGCAATTCATGGTGAAAGCTTCAAATTTTCAGAAAGTTTCTTTCAGAGATTTCAAAAGTGATTCTTGCTAGAAGCCAAATTATTTACTATGCTACTCCTAAGGGAAACGGAAATGGCTGCCAAATTTATTGTTGCCATTTAATGCTTTCTAACTGTGAACGTAAGAGTCACAGCAAAACACGGAGCAGAAAGGATGATTGTAATGCATTTTTAACGCACTTCAATCCTATTATATATAGGAATTATGAAACATGGTTCAAAGAAGTTAATTTGTAGGATGCAAACTTTTATAACAAGGATTAATCTCTTAATTTATTCAATTAAGTTAATCTATTTTAAGTCATATTTATTTATATTTACGAATAGTGTTACTCAATAGTAAATACACATAATACTTGCAGTTTTCGCAAAGTTTCAATTTATACGTCACAAATAACACTAAACTGCATTAATGATTATGTTTATAGATTTCTTATTAACCAGCAATTATTAGGGTGATGCTTAGTAAACATAAAATGTCTATAGAAGGGAAAAAATAGGGATGCTGACAAAAAAAAAACTGTAAAATATGCAACACCCATTTCAAACTAGGTGAGAGTTATCAAGAACATTAATACATACGTCGATTAAATAGAAATAGCCAAATTCAAAGTCTGGTTAGAACAATGTGACTTCCATGTATTCACCTGACCACTTCTGCATCACGTTTACCTTGAGACTTCTGCATCACTTTCACCAGCGTCCATCTTCTCTATTGTTCTCCATCTCATCTCAATCTCAGAGAATAATCCGAAAGTTTTTTTCTAACATTGTCGAATGATGTCTGTTTCGGTTTTGACAGTTCGAAACGAAATTGAGTGCGTAAGATGGAATGATTTAATCCGATTTACATGTTTGGCACGTTTTGCATAAATTTGTTTTGAACAAATTTCAAACGAAGTCGATTTTGCTTCATTCAATACGTCAATTTGGATTAAATACTTTAATTTATTAAATGTGCTTGACATTTCTGTGTTCGCTTAAGTACGAGTGTACTTAATGGTGTTAGGTAGAGTGACAATTAAATCTCTTTGTAATACTATCCATGTATATCTATCGTTCTCATATTTTTATTTCGATTAGTGATATAAAAAGATTTAGAACCTAAACAGTTATTGATTTAGCATTAATGTGCTATAATTAAATTTCCACTCTGTATATTGACGATTAAATCTCTTAGTAATAGTAATCACGTGAATAAATTATCGTTTCTAATATTTTTATACTGTGGTATAAAAAAATTTAGAATCTAAGCCGTTATTGATTTAACATTAACGTTGGGGAACGCGTGTTGCCTCCATCATGGAATTTTTCCTCTGGCAAAAATAGTTTAAGGTCCTATTTTAAACGTCTGATTCAAGAATCGATGAATTATTAAAACACAAAATTGATTTTTTTTCTGTTTTGTCCATATGATTGCATAAAATGAAAAGAATATGCCCAAAATTAATGATCATCTATTCGACTTCATCTTATTAATATTAGTAAAATGATATATCAGCTTTAGTTAAACGATACACATCATAATAAATTGTTTATAACCAAAAGAAATTCCAACGGATTATCATTGCAAGATTTTGATGTTTCGTTCAAGTAAATGTTTGAATGCAAAGCTACAGTTTGCGAGGCGGTTACTGGCACGCACTAGGAAACCAAAACTAAACTCGTTCAACCCACACCCACATTATTTCAGACAAAACTATAACTCTCCTAAATAATTTCTTTTGTTTAACATTTCTTTAATAATTCACAATCCAATTGAAATTGTTTTCTCTTTAATACTGTAGTTTAGTAGCAAATTACAATCAACTTTCTTACAGTTTTTATTCAAAGCAGTTTGTTTTTAATCAATTACTTTCTTTCCTTTACCAAAAAAAAATGCATTTCTATTCCAAGTAGTACAAACATTTAGTGTTGCCTCTTTTGAAAAAAAAAAAAAAAACTACCATTGATTAAAATTGATTGAGCAACAAGAGCGTTCCCAAGTAATTATCGTTTCAAGCAGGTACGCTGATCACGAGGCATAACTCGCTTAGTGATTAGCGTACCTGGTTACTAAATTCAGCGTGCATGTTCATGAGGGCATGAGGGTGTGCGTATGTTGTATGAGAAACCAGGAAAAGCCCGATAGAACTTCTAGGTTATCTCCATCTCTTGTGTAGAGGAGTGCCTTCTTCCCTTAAAAAAAAGCATCTCCCCGGATCACTTTATGTCCTGCCATACATATCAATGTGACCTATTAAATAATTTACATGCATGCATGCATACATTCAAAATCTTTAAGCAACTTGGCTTACGAAGATCTAACAAGGCCGTTCGATTTCAGCCGAAGATGAAGCCACTAAAGATAGAGACAATATCTGTGCATAAGTGCAAGACGGATAGAAATAGTTCCTTAATCTGGCGATGGAGGCGCTGTTAATTGCCAGAAATTTTACGAGAGTTGAATTTGGCAAATTCCCATTTACTCTGTGCTCAGAGCGAAGTCACATATTTCCATGTTTTTTTTAGGAACCTAGATATGCAAATGAGATATAAGCAGCATTTTGAAGAAGCAGTTTTTTAATTATTTTGAAGTTACTTTTGCAATTATTCATCGCATATTATTTAGTTTTCAATTGGAATTTCCTTGTCCTTTATCTGAAATAACGTGTCTATATATCTCCCTCTTTCTACAGAACTGTCTCGATGTCCTGAAACAGATTTTAGGGACATATAAATATGATAATATATTATATATATATTACATATAAATATGTTAAATTAATATTAATATACATATAAATTAATTACATATAAATTAAATATATTATTAATATAAATTAATATAAAATTAATATAAATTAATATATATTAATATATTAATTATAATAAAAATTAAATATAAATTAATATTTATAATTTTAATAATTAATTACATATAAATTAATATATATATTATATTATATATTACATATATATATATTATTATATATATATTACATATAAATATATATAATATATATAATATATATATATATTATATATATTACATATAAATAATATATAATAATTTTAGGGACATATATATATTTTGTGGGGGGGTGGGGGGGAGGGGGGTATCGATGTACAGTCAGCTTTCGATTTACGTGGATTTAATTAAAGCGTTGCTGGATTACCGCCGTCACTATATTTACGCCTTTTTTGCGCGGATATTTTTCTTGGAAATAACGCTGCTTGCATTGAGTGCCAAACAGTAGTTACTCTCCAGCAGTGTAGTTGGTGTTGTTGGTGAAATACCACACTTTGTCGCAAGCACCGTAAGTGCGAATCAGCCATGTCACACGAAAATTCACACCTCTCAGAGACATAAGCTTACCATCAATCTGTGCAGCATAAGTATACAATTAACGCACTTATAATCCAATGCACTTATAGTGGGCGAATTATTGCAACTCTCACTTGCTGCAAATTGTCCGTCATGCATCATTGTACAACTGCCCGAGTTAAAATTCGTTAAATTTGCTGTGGAGTCACACTTCCAAGAAGAACTGTCCCAGTTTCGGTAAAATGAAATCGGAACGTTTCTAAACTGTACCGTTTACAGAAAGCTGAAATTGGAACATTTACTGAAATGTCCCGGTTTTTACGAATCGAAATCTGGTCATCCAAATCTGAAGACCTGATTACGTTTAATCGTTATTTATTCCATGTCTTGTTTTGAATATTACTAAGCAGGTTGTTGACTTATATTTATACGTATTTGGGGAGGGGGGAAGGACAAGGGAGACAAGACCTCCCCTTTAAGAATTCTAGTAAGAATAACAGACTCAAAAATTATTATACTTATGCATATTTTAAACATTGTCCTATAATTTTTAAAAACCTCTAAAACGGAGGAGGGAAATCTTATCCTACAATGGAAACTAGCATATTGCTCCCCGCCCTTGCACACTTATTTTTTTCTCGATCCAAGATTATTGCTGATATTCTTTTTACACATTTACGTTTGATTTCAGCTAGTAATTTTTCTGTTTCCGACTTTGTGGGTAAGGGATTTGTGATAATCGCATCATTCAGATACGACCGCCAATTGCAACGAGTTATATAGGTGTTTCAAAAAGGACGCAACCCTGAATATAAGAGAGTAGAACTTACGCGCATGTACATTTTATGCCATAATATTGGTCAGTTGGCATTACTGTACTCAAGGTTAACAACCCTTAGTAGTTGAAATGACTTTGTCACGTCCCGCTCAAGCATTCATTCCTTTGTGTTGTGTCAGTTATGTCGTTTTCCAAAAACAAACGTGTATTTATTGTTGAGACTTATTGTGCGTACAAGTCTTACAAACGTGTGAGAGAGGAGTTTGAGTTGAAGTTTCTTCAGTCTGCAGTTCCCAACAAGTCGACAATATCTCGTTTGATTGATAACTTTCGTGACACTGGGTCTGTACAGGATCGACAGTGCTCAAATCGGCCATCACCGTTAACTGCCTAAGTTCTTGACGATGTGTCTCAGCGTTTAACTCGCTCACCCAGAAAATCTCTTAGAAAGTTATCTTCACAGGTTGGACTGTCACCAGCTACTGTTTTCAGGGCTACAAAGAAGTTAAAATTTCGTGTCTACCACATTGGTGTCGTTCATGAACTGAAAGAACCAGACCATGAAAAACGTTTACGATAATGTCGTTGGTTTCGTTCTTTTGTTGATGAAAATGGAATTGAGGTGTTGGATCATGTTTATTTCAGTGACGAGGCTTGTTTCACGTGGATGGATATGTGAACTATCAAAATAGTCGAATATAGAGCAATAAAAATCCTCACACTTTTCACGAACTACCATTACACGCACGGAAAATTGGTGTTTGGTGTGCAATTTTCCGTCGTCGTGTGATAGGGTCTTTATTTTTTGACTCAACTGTAACTGGTGAAGTTTCTTGTGACCTCATCCAACAGTTTATTGCACTATTGGATGTGAATGAAGGAGAGTGTTGGTTTCAACAAGATGGCGCGACCGCCAGTACTTCAAATGACACAATGTACATGTTGCAGGGATTTTTTGGTGATCATTTGATTTCCAAAAATTTGTGACCCCAAAATCCCCAGATCTTACTCCTCCAGAATTTTTTATTTGGGGATATCTCAAATGTTCAGTGTTTCAGAACAATCCTCATACACTTGAAGACTTGAAGGCGAACATTGAAAGAGAGATTTTAAACATTCGAATTCTTCTAGGTGGCTGCAAATGTCATGAAACGGGTACGAACCTGTATCCAGGTTGCAGGAAATCACTTTGAACATCTGTTGTAAAGTATATGTCTAATTTGCATCTTTTGAAATTTGTGTCTTTTATCAAGTTTAAATAGAAAAATACAATAGAGGGTTGCGTCAGAGATTATTTAGTCAAAATGACGCCGACTGCCTTCAGTTTGCTTTTTACTAAAAGACAGCGAAGGAACGTTCTCCTCTAGTATCTCATCCTCACCGCGAATCCGATTGTAAGCAATGACATGAAATCTTATAATGTGTGGAATTACTGTCACAATCGCTTTCTTTGAAAGTAATATGATTTAAGCAATTTAATCATTGGTTATTTTTATATCTTGACTATAGATCACATATAGGTAGATAGCCTTTATTTTAAAGAGATCTATTTATATTTCATTCTTTTATTTCTAAAGGTTAGAAAGGAATGCCATTGTAAGACTGGATATTTATATAACGTTGCCTATAATTTTTATCATTGCTTCAATTCACGATTTATTAAGTCATTCATTCTATTTGTTTGCAGTAGCATATACGTTTGTAAAGGCTCATACTGGATATAAACATTTTTGATTTTATATATTGTATTGAAGCCAAAAAACAAATTGTTATGAAATTCTGAAAAATCGACTCCTTCAATGATTATGATTCCATTGTCATTCGAAATTGCTTTATGAGTTTTCACCAAGTAAGATGAGGCCATTGACTTCTAAGGAGCTCTGAAATGGGTTTGCAGACAAATACCAGCCTAAGTCAGAGCATGAGCAGACTAGCTGTATGTGTGTGTGGCTTGCTAGCTTATTAAAGAGGCGTGACGGGTGACCAGGCCCTTAGAAATGTGAGTGGCAAGTCGTGAGATATGGGAGTCACGTATTTCCAAGTTCTGATGAGAATTCTTCTTCTGAAGATTGTTCGGGTTAAAAAATATTTAACCTTTTCTTGGCTTCTGATGCGATGTCAGTAACCGATTGTTCTTCTGACTGAAACTAGTGTATAGCCGGCATGCGAATAATTCTCTTTCCGTGCTATCGATGGGATCGAGCTGACAACTGATTCTGTTAACATTTGCTTATTAAAAAGTTACCTTTGTTTTTACTCTGTGAACAAAGCCTAGTTCAATGGCCTTCAAAATGGCAGTATTGGAGGAGAAAGAGCAACACAATAAAGACATTAAAGATTGCTAAGAATATTTATAAGTTAGAAAATGGTGTATAAGTCGAATCCTTATCTGTTCATGATGCTAACCTAAAAAAAATGTTTCATTTACTTGTATTAATTATATGAAAAATCCTCTGTACTATATGTTTCTCAAAACTAACTGAAGAAAATAATTCTGAATATCTATTCGCTTTTCTTGATGTAGTAAATCCATGTCAGAATAGATTTCGGTTTTCCATCGTTGAAGTCAAACCTTTTCTTAAGCATTTGTTATAAATTCAGTAATAACTCTGAGGTAATAAATATCCTATTGCCTTGTAACAATTGAAGAGTTACAAAAAAAAGTTCGAGTTTCGGCTGGAATAGGAAACAAGCAACCTCCCGAAAATATCTCAGAAGCTCTTCGTATTTGACTATTCCATCCTATTTCAATTCCAGCTGAAAAGGATTTGAATTTTTTATTCCATGATAATGAGATATTCATGACTCCCGCTGTTGGTCGTGAACAGGATAGAACAGTAATCCACGAACTATAAGACCTCATTGCAAGCATTTGCTTGAGGAGTAATTTATTTTGCATACTGTTACGACAGATTGAACATGCTACAATGAATTTATGTTAAACGCGTCATGAACGCTCGCGTATGCTTCGGCGTGAAAATTACGTCACCAACGACATCGAACGACTTGATTGAAATAATAAGGAATAAAGTTGTGTTACGAAGCGCAGTTGGAGTGGACAAGTAAATGTAATTAGTCTAAGTTTTTACGTGACAAAATGATCTAAAGAAGAAGTATTTTATGTGGTGAGTGCGCGGGAGGTTAAAAGAGTTAATTAGTGTACTGAGAATTTTGTTAGCAAACTAGTAAGAAAAAATAAAGGATTTTTTCCGCTGAAGTGAAGGTTATACAAAAAACATGGCAGTTAAAATGAAGAGGTCATATGTTAGTCGATTAGACAGAGCTGGTCTAGCTTTTCTGTAAGAAAAGTTCATCACTTGGTGTATAATTACATTTAGTTGTTTGTAAGATTTGGTAAGGTTATACTCTATAGATTGCAGATTATATGATAAGCACTGATTGAATTTAGTTTGTTTAAGTGATTTCATCCATACTTTTGTAATAAATTACATTGTTTTATAATTGTCATTGTTATACACTATTTAATTGAAACTCACGCTCAGTGCTCGTACATTTTCTTTGTAACAATACGCACATACAAATACTTGATTATTTAAAATTTCTTGGTTATCTTTCCCACTTTTATTTCGTTTTCAAAGAAAACGAGATAATAGTTTCGCTTTGTCATCTGTCTCTCAGTCCGTCTGTAGAAATCGAACTTTTTTGTTTGCAGAGATAAATTAAAAATTATTTTTGTGTCGGATAGGAATGATGAAATATTACAATATGCATTTCTGAATATCTCTAAAGCTATAATTACGCCCTCTAGCGGTAGAAAAAGTTGCAAATTCAAAAATTTCAGACGAATATTGAAAACGATGTATTTATGCTACAAATTTGAAATTTTGGTGGTGGAATATGAAGGTCACGAAGTTTCCATTGCCAACAATGAGTTGACCCCTTAGACCCAGAGGGTAGGTGGGAAAACACACCATTTTAGTTTAAGCAGATAATTGTTTGTTTTTAGAGGTAAATAAAAACAATATTTTTAGGTTAGATAGGAATAGAAAAAATATTATGATTCACCATTCTTAAATTTTCCGAAAATTATAACTGCGTCATCTAACGGTTGAAAAATTTGCAAATTCCAAAATTTCATACAAATATTACAAACGACGTATTTAAGCTAGAAAATTTAAATTTTAGTAGTGGATTGTGAACGCCATGATGTGTCCATTGGCAACAATGAAAATTATAATGAGAAAACTTTTTTTAATTTAACTGGTATTAATGAAATATTTATTATAATTCGCATTTTTCAAATGCTTAAGTAGTTTTAATATACAGGGTGATTCAAAACTCTTGGGCCAAACTTTAAGGGGTGATAAAACACACCTAAACAAGCACTTTTCGTCATACAATGCATGGTCGGAACTCAAGCAGTGAAGTGCTAGAAGGCGCTTTCCAGTGAACACTTAGCGCTGGTTTTCGCACTCGTCATCATGTCTACCGTGGATTGCAGAAGGTTGGAATGTTTCACGAATGAGGAGAAGGCAGACATACATTTCACGTACGGAGCTGCAGACAGGAATGCGAGGGAAGCCCATAGACTGTGTCGGGAGTACTTTTCGACCAGATGCGTGCGTGATCGTAAAACATTTCAGCGATTGCACCAGTATTTGTGCGAAATGGGCTCCTTTGTCAGCGGCTTGCAGGATACAGGGCGTGCAAGGAGTGTGAGGATGCCACGTGTTACAGAGGAAATTCTACGTATGGTTGCAGATTGTCTCGAATGTAGCACGCGAGCAATTTCCCATGCCATAAGTATGCCCCAATCGACGGTGTGTCGAGTTCTATGAGACAAACGATTACACCCCTACCATGAACAGAGGGTGCACGCCTTGACACCTGCAGATTATCGGCCTCGTGTGGATTTTGCACAGCGGTTCCTGCAGCAGACTACAGCGCAACCGGACTTTGATGCACATGTCTTATTCACTGATGAATGCACCTTTACACATGAGGGCATTTTTAATACCCACAATTCTCATGTGTGGGCCACCAGTAATTCGCATGCCATACGTCCACATTCGTACCAGCGGCGTTTCTCCATAAATGTTTGGTCTGAAATCCTCCATGACCATTTGATTGGCCCATACCTTCTGCCAGCCCGACTGAAAGGGATAACGTACCTCGTATTTTTACAAGAAGTCTTACCAGAATTACTGAACTCTGTTCCAGCAAACATTCAACACGACGGAGCACCACCCCATTTCAGCGTAGATGTGCGGAACGCCTTGGATGCAACATTTCCAGGACGATGGATTGGTCAGGGTGGTCCCATCGCTTGGCCGCCACGATCGCCCGATCTCTTGTCTGGATTTTTTCCTATGGGGCCATATGAAAGCCTCATCTACGATAGCCCCATCGATTCCAATGAGGACCTTGTTCTCAGGATTTCTATTGCCGCTGCCGCTGCACGTGAAATGCCTGGTGTTTTTACCCATGTACGCCGATCACTACGTCGGAGGTGTGAAGCCTGCATTAATGTTGGTGGTCGCTCTTTTGAGCAGTTTCTGTAATTTGTTCAATAAAATTCTGTACTTTCTGTTCTGTAATTTCTGCAATTGTTTCAAACATCTTCTGTCATTCTTGAGTTTCTTCATTTCCTGACACAGTAACTGCTAACCCCTAGCGCTTCACCGCTTGAGTTCCAACCATGCATTGTAGTATGACGAAAAGTGATTGTTTAGGTGTGTTCTATCACCCCTTAAATTTTGGCCCAAGAGTTTTTTAATCACCCTGTATATATATTTACAGGTCACTGATATGATGAAATAGCAGAACAGTTATCAAATTTTACAAATAACATCCATAGGATAAAAATTTGAAAAATTAGTGGTAGTTTTTAAAAGATATTCAACTGACAGCAATTATAATCTATTCCCTTTTCTGAGAGAGATGTAGGATATGCAACTTTATAGATTTAAGAAATAAAAGACGAATAATTTTATATTGTATAATTAGTAATGAAATACTATTTGCATTTTCCCCATCATCCGCTAGCTCAAATTAAAACTTTTAAGGAATGAAACACTAGGTAAAGGAAAAACTTCTTTCTCTTTGAAAACGAGATTCTGATATGCGTCAGAGGCGTATGCGTCCTTCTCGTTAATCTTAAATGTGTTGGTTGTATAATCTTCTTTTAATTATTTTTTTAAATTGTTGGTGCTTTTTATTACTCTGGTTCTATTCTTCTGGTCTTATTTTTTTACTTTGTCATATGATTTTAACTTTGGTTGTGAGTTACGTTTTTTTAGTCAGTGTAACAGTTTGGGGTGCGTTTTCATGGGTTTCCTTGGGACCCCTCGTACCCGCCGAGACCTCCATCACCGGTACAAGGTATGGGAACATCCTCGCCGACCATGTACACCCGTCGTATTCTCTTTCTGCCCCATGACGGCATCTTTCAACAGAGTAATGCCACACCGCATACTTCCCGAGTGGCGATAAATTGGCTCCAGGAGCATTCAGGTGAGTTTACAACAGTCGAATGGCCCCCTTGATCGCCGGAATTCAATCCCATTGAGATCCATTCAGAATCATTGAGATCAACCCCATTGAGAATTTGTGGGACAAATTGGAAAGATCTTATTCAATCCCGCCAACCCCATCGGCAACTGCGGATGCTTTACAACAGGTGATCATTGCTTCTTAGGCGGCAATCTACCTCCGTGTTTTCAACACCTCATTGAGTCCTTACCAAGACGTCTGGCTGCTTTTGTGAGGCAAAAGCTGGAGCAACAGGTTATTAGACAGGTGTATATAATAATTTGTCCATTCAGTTGATATAGACGATTGTGAATGATTGCTGACGGCTGGTGGGTAACAGGGGATCACGCAAATTTTAACTATGATTCAGAAATTGTAGAGGTCTGAAAATGTGAACCTAAGGGTAATCCGGGTTGAAGATTTCGGGAAAAATACGAAATTTGACCTCCCACGTGTCTTTTAAGGTCAAACAAGTCAAACCTTGATCTATGCAGGTTAGAAACGTGAAAAATGGTGTCCGCGGATGGTTTGGGTTGTAGATCGCCGAAATGTCACGAATTTCGGATTCGGAGGAGGGGGGGAGGTGTCCTTCGAGATCAAATGTCAAATTCAGATGTATAAGTGCTAGAGAGCTGGAAATTGGTTCTGGGAGTTTTTTATGTCATAAATCTCAGAAATGTTGTTAAATTTTGGTTGGGATGGATCCTTCAAGGTCAAAGGTTAAACATAAATCTATCAATGCTAGAGGGTTAAATATTGGGGCCTGGTAGAATTTTGAGTCGTAGATATCAATAATTTTGTCAAAATATGCATGCGATGGGTCCTTTGAGGTCAAAGGTCAAATTTCATATGCAAGTGAAGTGATAATTGATGAATGGGATATTTCAGGTAGTAGCAATCATAAATAAGAGGGATTTTCAGATCTGGTGTCGCATTCAATGTTAAATAGAGGTTGGAGTGATGGGATAGAAATCAAGAGGTGACGAAGGCACAGACAGATTTCTAGTACATACATACATACATACATACATACATACATACATACATACATACATACATACAGAATCCTCACGTAGCATGAGCTACGGAGGTCCAACCAACTATGCAATTTAGTCCTTCAAACATGTCTCTCCTGAGATACACTTGCTGCATTTGGCCACTCTAGGTCAATTCTAATAATGTCTTGTTGACATTGTCTGCTCAAAATATTCTGATCTCCCCTTTTTCTTAGGCCTTAGGCACACTGTTCATAACTCTATTCACCAATCTATAATTATGCATATAGTCAATACGGTCAAACCAATACAGTCTCTCATTAAACAATAAGCTGCTCAAAGGAGGTTGCCTATTCCCTTGCCTAACCTCATCATTACTTACAAAATCTAACCACCTAATGTCCAAGATATTAAGTAAGTATCTAGAATCAAACTCATCAAGTTTGCTTTTCTTGTTTACAAAGAGTGCAAGTTTTCCTACCATAACAAACTTTAGAAATTAACAAAGTATTTTACAGTCGTCTTTAGGTGCATACACCTATTTTTGCACAATCTCCATAGATTTTTTAAAGATTCAGTAGCAGTTCTTTTCTTCTATTAATCTCAAGCAGTACATCACACCTGCACCTCTTACGCAGCTTCGGAGAAAATTAAACTGAGAAACTAGCTGAAAAGCGCAACAATTTAAGTGCAGACAACTGAAGTGTAGCCTGCCTAACCGATTTTCATCTACTTTTCTCTTGTTTATCACTAGACCTACTCTATTACCATTCTCATCAACATCTCTAATGAAAGAGTTCATTCATCAAAATAATCTGTCAGAAGAATAAAATCATTAGCATAATGTAGATCACAAATTTTCAAATCTTAAGTTCATTTAAGGCCAAAAAATTTTCCCCTTGCAATAAATTTCACATAATTTATTCAATAGCCAAACTAAAGAGAAAAGATGACAAAATGCCCTTTGTTAAACTCCCATAGCAATGCTAACCTAGTGCTAAAAGACATCAATTCTCAAGCATGACCCAGTGTGATTACAGAGTCATCATTATGCTAACTTGTCATGCATGCCGCACGATTTATTTACTTTATAAACGTAATAATAGCATCTTTGTGTAAACAATTGCTTTCCTTTCTCCACAAACAGATGGTGTCACGAGCACCTCCAGATTGTGGAATCAAAGTTTACAGTTCCCGTAAGCTGGATTTTAATTTAGTAGAAACAACATCAGTAGTAAACACATCAGTAGTAAATAATCAACATCAATAGTAAATAATCACAGGATAAGTCCTGTAGACATGGAACTCATGAAATGATGAGCTGAAAAAAATTTGGTTTTGCCATGAGTGGGATTCGAACCTACGTCTCGAGGAAACATGCCTGTTATGCTAACCACTACATCATCAATGGCTAACCAGTTCTCAGCTTATATGATCTTATAAACCTTCCGGATTTTATTTATTTGATTCCTGAGTGTGAGTGACAAATATTAATTCCATCTGTAATGAGGCAACGGAGTTGTTCACTTCCTGGATAGATGGCGCCACTAGTGCGAATCAAATAAATAAAATCCGGAAGGTTTATAAGGTCACATAAGCTGAGAAAAGGTTAGCCATTGATGGTGTAGTGGTTAGCATAACAGGCATGTTTCGTGGGGTCGAATCCCACTCATGGCAAAACCAAATTTTTTTCAGCTCATCACAGCATCTAACATATTTTCAAGAGATTTTTGGTTTGTTTCCGTGGCCCCAGATAAAGCATGGATGTTCGTGTTGTTCTTTGCTAAGGTCCTGCCATCCTCTCAGACCTTCTACTGTGTATATATAAACTGTCAGACCTTTTACTGTGTCATATAAACTGACAGGCTCCTGCCAGACCTCTATGGCAAGCAGCTGTTTGAGGGGCTAGTTTTTATTTTATTTTACCCAATCCCGCCGAAATCAATTTTTTCAGTTAACTCTTCAATCGTTTTGAGTTTTTTTATTCTAGTTTGAGACTCTTAACCGTCATGTCGCGTGGGCACGATTAGGCAAAGTATCTGCCTTTAGAAATGCTTGATAATTAATTTCTAAGTTGAATATCCAACAGTACAGAAATCTTACAGTAACATAATATATGTAACTAATATACTTAAATGCTGGCATATTAAAATTCATCAGAAGCAAATAGTAGAAGAAAAAACATGAATGTTGTTATTTTGAATTAGAGTAATCTTTTGTTTTGCTAAAATATTCTTAATTGACAATACAGGAATTTTTTATGCATTTTAGCAGTTGCATGATTAAATTGGGGAATGATGAACAAAAAAGCTAATTCTTAACTACAACAACGTACACATTAAATGAAAGGATATAATTTTAAAACTGTATATTCAAATGGATATAATATTCAGTAAGTATTAAAAAAGCTTACTGGTACATAAAAAGTCCATACGAGCTTACAGCAATGTAAACAAAAGTGTAATTTTTTTTTCCGAACTACTTTAGTACTGAATTACACACTTTTTTTATGTTTTATTGAAACTGAAAAATTTCACCTGCAAAACTAAGAGTCTAAGTTTCGGTCTGGTAAGACGGCGTTATAAAATTTTGCTTTAAATTGAAGAAGTAAATCTCTATTTGCAAAGTTAGGATGTAAACTTGTAAAGCTAAAAATGCAAATTTCCTCTCTCTTCGTTGAAGTGAACTCATTTTATAAGTTCATCTTCTCCATCGAAGCCTTTGCTGATTTTTCCTTTACTTAACAAATTACAGTAGTGAATTCTCGTTTAGAATTTACAGCCACAATTATTGGCAAACAGCAACGGGCTCAGCGATCAACAGACTTTCGGTTCTACTCCCTCTACCGTTGTATGAACTTTTCCATACTAATTAAATTACTAATAAGATTAGTATTCAAGTATACCTTTGCGATAATGAGAATATCTAGAACAACATAGCGTGGTGAGTTAGGTGTGAATAAAGATTTCCTTTACAAATCATGTAAGGCTGATGTTTAGGTTACATAAAAATCTGACAATATGAGTTTCCAATACGATAAAACAGAGCGAGAAGTTCTAAATGTGAAACAATAACTAATGAACCAGCAACATCATCACGAAATGCTAGTTAATAACTTAGTTAAAAGGAGAGGCAAATAAAAGGAATGAATACTTATCAGATCGAGAATTTAAAAACCTAAGTTAAGTTTCCTGTAAATTAATATTTGCTGAATGCTAAAGCAAAACAAGATTTGTTGATCTTAAAACACACCGTAGCGATCAACATTTTTTTTTTCCGGTGAAATAAGCTTCGGTTAATTATTTTTAAATGGAAACGTTTCATAAAAAGGTGCTTGTACTGCTTTGTTTATCTACTAAAATTCATGAATAATGATGAAATAAGGTTTATCACAATCTTGCGAAAAGAAATAAGAGAGTATTTTTTGGAAAATAAAGTGATTTATACCATAAACTCATCCTTATATATTTGAATAATTTCGACGGCACAGTTTCTTAAAACAACATTGAGATTTCGTGCTAATCCTTTCCGAATTTTCAGGAACGAAGGAAGATTAACATGAGAAAAAAACTAAGAAGAGAAAAACAAGCAAAAGCATTAAATTAAACGGAATAAATAAAATTTTCATTTGAATAAACATAGAGGAAAAAGTGTAGTTAGTCAGGTAGGATTTGAACCCACGACCTACTGAAAACATGCCAAGTGCTCTGACCACTAAGCTACGTGCTACCGACCTCATCATCTATTAGTGGCTTTAAAAGCATTATACCTGGAGTTAGTCATTGGAAACGTATCTGACTGTAATTGAAGAGTCGTGTCTAGAAGTGCACACCATCAAGAAACATATTTTTTAAGGCAGCATCCCAATATCAAGAGTAAGCAACAATGTTGAAATATAGGTGATATGTTGAATAAATATAGAAGAAAAATTATATGTTTTATTGAAACTAACTGTTCAATCGAAATTTCTCCTTTATATTTATTCAGCATATCACCACCAGTAATTTCCTATTTCTCCACAAATCTTCATTTGATTTTGTTTTGGCATAGGAACAGGAGATCTTTTCACTTGGATTGTTTTATTTCTTTGAATCAATGGCATATTCAAGGAGTCCTTCAGAGTCCTTGAGAGTCCAAGAGAGGATTATACCCTCTCTCTCTCTCTTTAGGGTGTCAGTAATACATCGAAGAGCCAAAACATTATGACCAGTGCATCTTTATGCAAATCGAAGCAACTACAGGTAAACGACGGCGCGTGTGAAGTCATGAAACAAAACACCTGATACTGAGCTCTGTTAATCAATGTTATTTTTGTTTTTCAGATGGGAAAGGCAGAGGAATTATGTGAGTTTTACAAAGGCCAAATTGCAATGGCCAGACGACTGGGTCAGAGCATTTCCGAGACGACATGGCTTGTAGGGTGTTCACGGTCAGCCGTAGTTAGTACCTTCAAAAAGTGGTCTGAAGAGGGAAAATCCATGAATCGCCGGCAAGGTGTGGACCGACCATGGCTCATCGATGCTAGAGGTGAGTGAAAGCTATTCCGTACGATACGAGGAAACAGAAAAGACACTTTGGTGTAACACCTCCGTAATGTGAATGCCGATGATGGGAGTAATGTGTCACAACACACAGTATATCCAACCATGCTGAAAATGGGGTTGCATAGTCGCAGGCCGCTCCGAGTGCCCATGCTAACCTCGGTTCACTGTCAAAGCGCCTACAGTGGGCACGCAAGCATCACAATTTGACCTTAAATGATTGGAAGGTCGTCTAGATCGATGAATCTCGTTTTCGGTTGCACCATGTGGACAGCAGGGTACGTGTGCGTCGTTTATCTGGGGAAGTGTTGGCACCAGAATGCACTGTGGGACGAAAACAAGCCGGAGGAGGAAGTGTAATGATTTGGGCAATGTTCCGCTGGGAAATCCTAGATCCGGTCATTCATGTGCAGGAAACTATGACGTCTTCCACCTACCTAAAGATCACTGCAGACCATGTTCATCCTTTCGTGGCAATGGTAATATCCCTCTAGTAGTGCTTTCTTTCAGTAGGATAATGCGCGATGCCCGGATTGTTCGAGAATGTTTCGCGGAACATGAATTTGGCTTCCAAATTCCCCAGACATCAATCCAATCGACCATCTGTGATTTGTGTTGGAACAGAATATCCGATCTGCGGGGCTCAACTACGAAACTTACAAGAGTTAAAAAATCTGCTGGTAACGTGTTGGTATCAGATACCACCAGACACCTTTATAAATCTTGTAGTGTCCATGCGTGGCTGAGTAATAGCTGTTTTGGCGCCACGTGGAGGACCAATATCATATTAGGCAACTGGTCATAATGTATATTATCAAAATGTGTATTATTCGGTGTATATTTTCTAAGGTGGTCCTTGAAAGACGTACTGAGTTGTGTTGGGTTGTTTTACCTCTGAGCGGCATTTTTTTGCACACCATGGGCTAAATGGCCAGATCACATGGACCCCAAAGGCTCAGAGAAGGTTGGGGGAGGGGACCCACTGGAACAGCTGTTGGGAGACAGATGGTAGCCTCCCGTCAAGGCCATCCAGCGTGTTCTTTAACGTGCAAAGGGTATGGCTCTCCCGCACACGGGACCACGGCTTAACGTCCCATCCGACGGACGGCGGCCTTTCCAAGCCCATCGGTGCCCCCTACTGACCGTGGGCAGGGCGAGGAGTTTTGCGGAGATAAATCTCAACGCTGACCCAGCTGGGACTCGAACCTGGGAACTACAGATTACGAGCCTGGCGCGCTACCGACTGAGCCACCCCCGCCCCAAAGACGTACTGAGAGAGACTCAAATTCATCAAATGAGACTCGAATAGGTTTAAAAAAAACACTTAAAATTTGCAGATAATGCCATTACACTGAACTGTAGTCTTCTGAACAAAATGTGGTAAATAAACAGGTCATAAGGACTCCAAGGGCTCAGAGCTGAGCAGGGAAAGGGTTATTCATGGGAGAGCGTCTAGGAGACCGACAGAAGCCTCCCGTCAAGTTCATCAGACATTCTTTAAGGCACGTAGAGTATGGTTCTCCTACACATGGAATTACATTGAACCTCCTACTTACTATCTAGAACTATGTGAGCTTTCACAAAAGTTTTCTGCTCTTTATTATGCATAGAGTAAAACAAAATTTTCTAGGGGAAGGATCGTAGATCGTAGATCGTTACATCATAAAATGAAGTATCAGGTACAATAGTACCCATAACCTTCTTCATCTGGAAATATGCCTAATTGGCATCAGTTTGAAAAAACAAACAAAAGTAAACCACACAATGGTGGGCCCCAAAGGGCAAAAGAACATAAAACAAAAGAGTAGTAATGATGCACAAGAGACCTGAAATGGATAACTTTCTTTAGCGAAAGCCATCTTAGGCCTCTTGTATCTGTTAAGGACTTCATGATCGTAGTCCAGAAGGCAGGATATAATCTCGTGCGGGTTTCTCTGCACTGACTCGTAGAAACCTCGCGAGACAAACTTAAGATATGTGTTAGGGGAAGGATATTTTGAAATGTCTGTGCTATAGTGGAAAAAAAGGCTAATAATTTTCTAAAGCCAAACATTCACCGAAAAGAACTTATTTGATTTCAAAACATCCTTTTTTTTAAAAAATATAAGTTTTTCAAAGATCTCAGAGAAGTGAAACAATAAATAAATCGAGTTATAAATTACAATATCGTTTAGTTTCTTTACTCTCTTAAAAACAAGAGTTACTCTTTCAGTCTTAAGAGTATGGAATTGTAGAGATTAATTAAATTTTTTTTTGAGAACTCTCAAAATATGTAGAACAGTAGTAAATTCGAGAACTTTAGCACCGTCTATTCTTTCAGATTTATCTTCTTTGTGCGATATTACGGTTTCTGAAACTGCATCTTCTGTAATGTAATCGATAAGGAATGAATCAATTAGTACTATGGTATGTTGGGATGATTTTAGTCAGCAATTGTAATCTGGAGTCGCAAGTTTCTTTCCGAAGTTCGCAAACTTATTTGCAAATCAAAAGATCATAACAAACGAAATAGTCTCTGCTCGATTGAAAAATGAACTTTTTCGAAAACGTTTGTGCCTTTATGTGATCTTCGATACTGGAAAATATACACTTCAAACATGGAATAATTTTCGTCATTGTAAAGTAGTGTACTGGATGGGTGTCGCAATAAGGAGTTATAATGAGGTCATGTCAAAATATTGATGGAAGAATCAAATTGATATTGACGGAAGACGTGTTATATCGAGTACCACGTTATAGCAGGGACTCAGTGTATTGCTGAGTAACTGCTGACTAGGCTTGGATCTCAAGAAAAGATAAAGAGTGTGTGTGTGTGAAGGGGGGAGTCAAGTGTCTCGATCAAGAAATAAAGGGGGAGGTGGAGTGGGTGGTTATAGACTGAATTTCCAATGCAGTATAATATTTTACACTCCGTTCTATAGGACTTTAAAAATTTCTTCAAATATTCATGAATTGTACCTAAATTTAATAATTTTTGTCTCTGCTAGTCTGGTAGAGCAAGGTGATCATCTGACAGATTGGCGCCTTTCCCCCCTCCCCTCCCTGCCACTGACATTTGAGTTGCTTTACACCTGAATAACAGTGTTACTCTGTCGAGGTCGTAATGACCCCAATTCCGAAGATCTTCCTTTTTCACTCGTTTTGCGGTTTGTCTACTTACAAGATGCTCAGCCCAGCAGTTCAAAGAAAAAGAATAAACATTTAATACTATTCCGCGAATTCAAAGCATTTATTTCTTTCCTATTTTGTTTTTTAGTGACTAAGAGCCATTATCGGTTTCATCTGGTTTTTGGCACCTAAGATCCAATTCTTAGCACCCTTCTTTTTTCGCATTTGATACGTACTCAGGGTCAACTGTTTAGGTTCTTTATTAATCGCCTAATTACTATTGCACTTTTGAGAACTATAAACATTTCTTATTCACTTATGAAGACGTTATTATATCTATTCTATATATCTATATAAAATTATATTTATATTCTACTCATCTATATAAGATTATATCTATATAAAAGATTAGTATATTATACCAGTTTAATTGCTTTCTATCACATAATTTATCTATCATAATTCCTCTATGCTGAGATTTATCAGAGAGGGGACATCCATGGGCTTGGAAAGACCACGGCTTAACGCCCCATCGGATGGGACGTTAAGCCGTTGCATCTTGTAAGGAGAGAGCCATATCCTTGCGCTTCAAAGGATAAGATGTATGACCGTGACGAGAGGTTCCTATCTGTCTCTTGTGCAGTTTGGTCCCCTCAACCTTCTTTGAGCCTTTGAGTCCTTCTGGCATAGATATTTATTCAGTTGAGAGCAAATTATGTTCCTCTTATAGGTAAAGCAACCAAACCTTCTTGTGGTTTTTTGATATCGTTCTCTTTGCCCAGTATCCACCGTATAAAAATGAACCTTTTGCCTACAGGTCTTATGTATGTTCCAACATATGATCTCTTCTTTTAGACGACAAGGCATTTCTATTTCGAGATTTTCATTCCTCCTCATCCGCTATCATCTTAGTTCGGGATCTTACTCCAATTGGCTATTGCACGCTTAATCACTTTCCACCGGTCTCAACAGCTTGCTTATCAGACTAATAGCTTCTTTAGAAGCTGAAGATTCTCAGGATCTCTATTGCTCGATGATCTCTCCTTGACCGCCTAACAAGACTCATCCAAACGCGAATTTTGGAGCTCAGTAACAGAATACCAGATTTTCCCAATACCGAAATCCCTTATTTCGTCTGTGGTTATCCTTGACTTCCTTATTTAACTCAACTGATTCAAAATGTATCACTGAAATAATAATATTTCAAAAGGAAATTCGATTCTTATCAGCAAAATGTAAGCGATTTCAGTTGTTATTCTTATGCTGAATATTCGAACTATTTATTGTTATGAGTTTAAACGGATGGAAACTGAGCGTGAGTTCAAAAATAATAATTAGTAACAATAATTTTAAAATAATGTAATGTATTGCAAAAGTATGAATGAAAACATTTATATAAACTAAATTCAACCAACCCAAATCTTGATCAGTATAAAAATAAACCATCAGATGAACATATCACCTTTTTACTATTCCTACAAAGAGATGTTTCCTTTAAAATTCTTACTATCTCTACTGAAAGCATAAAAAAAAGGCTTTTTTACAACAGTCGATAAGTAGCACAATCGTATTTGTGAACAAAATTGCAATCTACAAAGAATAACCTTACCAATTCCTGAACAAACTAAATATAACTATGCGTTTTTCTTCACACTCCAATTCTTCTGAATTACAACAACTTATTCTTTATTTCTAAGTTAAGTTCGTTCGAAGTGGTTAGTTACGTGATTCTCACACTGTAGTTCCCGCGAGCATCAGGACGATATATCAGATCACGTTTTCGTTATTGCTCGTTCATCTGTCGTAACATTATTTTTAAAGTGATTATATTTTTTATGCAGAATTACTTCATTTTTCAAATTCAGCCGGATGTACATAACTTCGGGGAGAAAGACCCAAACTACAGTTCCTTTGACCAAAAAAAAATTGCTCATAAGCATTATTCCTCTATCTCACCTAAACTCTTCAATCTGTTGCCTCTTGAAATAAGAAGTGAAACGAAAATTATATGTTCAAACGAGAGTTGAAGAACTTTCCCTGTTCTTCGGAAGATGTTGCACATATGTTGAATAATCTAGTGTAAAGGAGAAATTTATTGTACATGTTTTGGGAAAAATGACATATTGTTGTTTGATCTTTGCATTAATTTGCTTTAGTTGCTCAGACAAACCATTTGCTTTTTGGGTTCATTCATAATTTTCTATATTGTAAATTACATATGATGATGAAATAAAATTGATTTTTGATTGACTGACTGAGTGAAAAATTCATTGACTTAAAGTTTCTAAATCCAGAGATAATTTTTAAATTAAAACTATTAATTTGCTATCATTCATATACATAGAAGGATATATCAAAAGACGGAAATAGAAGGCTGAAAATCTGTTATCTACGAGAGGTATGATGAATAATGATTTGATGCTTTGGAATCGTAATGAAGAGAGATATACTGTAGCACACTTTATGGAAATTATTATATTGCTGTATACAGTTCCATAAGAACTTAAATTAAATAGACTGATGTACATAACATCATGTTCATCACACTGCATGTCTTTGCAAAACCTTACATCTTAATGATGAAATGTTGAATTAACAAACACCACAGTTCTTTATTTATGAGATCTATATACAAGTAAAAATGAATGTTATAATGATTATAACTCCACTTGCTAATATCGGAAAAAAAGGTTGATAAAGCGTGAAATACCGTTAATTTTGTTAGTAACTAACTTACGATGTTTTAAAAAAATAAAATAACAATAACACCAACAGACAAAAGAAAATAGTAATGATAAAAAAGAAAAGATAGGAAATCATCATCATCATCCTCAAGGCAACCATGGCCTACGGAATTCCACCCAGACCGTGCAATTTAGTTATAGCATGTCTGTCCTGAGCTACATCTGCTGCATCCGAACACTGCACATCAATTCTAACAAAGTCCTGTTCGACATTGTCTGCCCACCGCATTCTAGGTCTCCACCTCGTTCTCAGGCCATTAGGCACGCTGTTGGTAACCCTATTCGCCAATCTATAATTATCCATGTGAGCAACATGGCCAAACCAACTGAGTCTCTCTCTGCACAATATGCTGCTTAAAGGAGGTTGCCGATTCCTTTGCCTAACCTCATCATTAGTTACAAAGTTAAACCACCTAATGCCCAAGATACTACGTAAGGATCTAGAATCAAAAGCATCTAGTTTCCTATTATCTTGTTTACACTGCGTCCAAGTTTCACTACCATATCTAACCCTTGAATGAACCAAACTATTATACAGTCTAATTTTAGTCTTTAGCTATATACGCCAATTTCTTCACACTCTCCATAGATTCTTAAAAGTCCCGGCAGGAATCCCTATTCGTCTATTAATCTCATGCCGCACATCACCACTATCTGTTACATGGCTCCCAAGATAATTAAACTGTGCTCAAGACTGCAACCATTCAGATTAACTGAATCACAGCCTGCCTGACCAATTTTCATCACTTTAGTTTTCTCTCTGTTTATAACCAAACCTACTCTATTACCAGTTTCATCAACAGCTCGAATGAAAGAGTTCATCTCATCAACATTATTTGACAAAAGGGCTAAATCATCAGCATAACTGTGATGTTAACTCTTCGTTTGTCGGTCTATTGGGACCACTTAGGACGTTCCCTCGGTTCGATCGCTATACGCGACGGGTGAAAGAGTCTTTCGGATAAAATCAACGGTTTATTCACAATTGCAGAGACTCGATACTGAGGCTCCTCCCCCATAAATTAGTTCAACTTCAGACTTTACTTAAAAATAACAAAGATTTATTTAACCTTCCAAACATACTTGCTGGACGAGGACATATGCTCAATTACATAGATTACAACAACACCAGCTTACTATGCCTGTTCAGCTGTATTTACAGAGCCAATGCCGCTATTACCAGTCGGCATTTCCCAGCTTTACCATTTCTCGTCCGTCTCCTTCCGAAACTCGACCGGCTCTCTCTCATCGTTGCCAAACCCTTTCTTCCTTTCTTTCTCTGCCTGACCATCTGGGCCATCCGCTAGCAGTTGGGCGACCTCCGTCCCTCGGGGCACTGCCCCTTCAATTAACTTTCCAGATGCCGGGACAGAGGGCCTCCCCGTAGCATATGACTATTTTGGCGAAATCCAAAATAAATATACACAGCCTGAACAAAAAAAAAAAATC